>CM077115.1:595394876-596768626 GCA_039619475.1 Icerya purchasi
TGTTATTACTATTAATGCCATTATTGCTATCATTAACATTGTCATTACTGTTATTATCATTACTATTACTATTAGTAGTATTATCATTATCAGTATTGGTACTATTATTGTTACTACTACTACTATTTTGGTTATTATTATTATTATTATTACTATTATTATTATTACTATTATTATTATTACTATTATTATTATTATTACAATTATTGTTGTTAATGTTGTTATTGTTATTTTTATTGCCATTGCTATTATTATTGTTATTTTTCTTTTTAGTATTGTTGTCGTTTGTATTATAATTGGAGGTGGAAGAGGTCGAGTTTTGGCTTTGGTTGATATTATTCTTATTAATATTAGTAATATTATGGGAATCTATATTACAGTTTTCAGTGGCTTTAACGCTATTAGAATTTGGTAAACTAACCAGATTAGGAAGATCAGGCTGAGAAAGCCGCAGATCCTTGTTAGGTAAAGTCGAAGACGGCGAGAGGGGACCGGAGAGTTTACGCTTAGCAGCAACGTCAACCTCCATTAGGTTGAGCGACATGCTTTTGCTGGCTTTAGCATCCTTGGCGGAGGCCGCCGGGCGGCCCCCACTGAACGAGCTCATTTACCAGCACGAGGAGATGTAGAAAACGTGAACGATAAAAAAAAAGAAAATAAATTAATCGCTGAAATATGAAATTGAAATCGAACGAACGTAAAAATAGATAAATGAAATAAATACGCCGCAGTTAAATAAATTAAAACGATCTCACCGAGTAAGCTGATAAGAGATAACAGATAACAATCGGCGTTTCGAATTAACAATAACGCGGAGAGACAACCAACTTTAATACGACAGATCACATCACAGATAGATACATGTATCTTCGACGTTTTTTATAATCAAGCTGTTGTTCTCGAGAATATAACTCCCACTCGTATGTTGCAACTCTGATCTGCTTGTGCTAGTTCGTTTTTTTTCTTTGAACATGCTGTGTCTCGTAAACTACTAGGTTTTCTACCTGTTGCTCTATTGATCAACACACCTCATAGACGAATTCTTCATCATGCTCATGCTCGTAACATGGTAGAAGTGATTTTATCATATCATCCGGTTTTAATCTATCTGTAGAAATGCATAAATGTCTCCAATACAACTTGGAAATAATGTAATTATCATTTCTTTGGTGGCTGTAATGAACAACTGACTTAAATCATTTATATTGAGATTATTCATAAGCTTCAGCGGATGGATAACATGATCGTACCAGGCCTTCATTACCATAACGTTTTTCGCTGCACAATGAAAACTATCATTCTCATTATGATGTTTACATGTTATCAAATTGCTTATACCAAAATACTCTTCATGTAGATTCTCAATACTATGTAGTCGAAAGACTTTATCCATATTAACAATTTCATAGTCTAAATCACCCAACAATTCAGACTTTTCGTTAAGTTCCATTAGTGTAAGTTTAGCATATACCGTTAAAATATATATGCGAGCTCTCGGTTTTTGAGATATTATCGTGAATATATCGCGTGCCATAAATGTTTCTTCCCGAGAGGGAAATAATGAAGGATTTTTCAAGTGATGACTCATCGAAGAACATTGTAAATGTGGCGTTTTTGATGAATGCCATGCTCTGCTTGGCTTATACAGTGTATGCAAACACTTTCCGCCAGACATATCAATCATTGCTAGTTCGGTTACTCGAAAACCATAATCACAATCTATATGGATGCTGATATTTACAAAATATTCCGCTATATCTGCTTGTTCTGATAATAATACAGGACCAATGATATTATGTACAGAAGATGTTGATCCTTCTGCTGTATAACCATCATCTGATTGCTGTGATTGAGGTGATGAAGTTGTATGCGAGACACTATCACTCGAAAATGAATTCTGAATAAATTCGTCGACTTTAATATCAATCGAATCGGTATTGTTATTCATGTTTGAATAATATTTTTAACTTTTTACTAAGAATGTAGAAAATTATTACTTTTAATGTTAGAGCAAACTTTTATTAATGCGTGAAGAACACAGCTTCAACAAATTCTACACGTTTAATGTAACACTAATACTGACTGTTTGAACAGATCCTTTCGAGATTCTAGCTCGATGCATGTCTTTGAAGAGGGCGGGTTGCACCAGAAAAACCACATTCCTTTGTTGAAAGCTGGTTGCATACGCAAATGAACGAAATTTACAGGTGATCTTTAGGTTATGGGTGTTTGTGTGTAGGTGTGTACATGTCAACCGGTTTTTCTACAAAAGATATGAAGGAGAAGATCCGGGCAGACTTGATGACCTTGACACATGATCGAAATCAACGACATAGCAACATTCATGCAAGGAAATAAGCAGAGTACCTTTGCATTATGAGCGTATGCGGACATATTGGGGGAAAATATGGAAGATATTGAAAAAAAAAAAAAAATATTTAGAGTTTGAAAAAAATGAAATAATCTTAAACTAACAGATTCGAAAAAAATTATTATGAATGATGAGAAAATCATTGTTAGCAGATGGATGCGTGGGAATGAATGGTATGGTTTCACTGTAGATTCAAGGGGGGGGGGGGGATGTACTCATGAAAAATAATAGAAAAGAATTTAAATTTGTGTAGGGTGGATAGGGGAGAGGGAAAATATGAAACAGCGTTAAATAAAAATATACTCGAATTAATTTTTGAATACTTACGATTGGAAAAAGACTTTAGAGGGGAAAAAATATATTTTAGACTAATTCCATAATACATAGACATGAAAAATTATTATGAACAATATGAGGAATACCGTTAGAAGATGTTTACGCAATCATACTAGTGAAGATATCAATGGATTTATTTTTAGAACCTGAGAAAAAAATAAAATAAGAAAATTATCAACGGACGGAGGAAATGATTGGCAGCGAAAAAAAATATAATTAGGCTGATTCTATAATATTAGACTTGAAAAAGTTATTATGAACGATAAGAGAACTACCGGTAGCAGATGAATGCGAATGAAAGAGTGGCTAATACATTGACAGATTAATTTTTAGAATCGGAGAAACAAAAAAATATAAAAATTATGAACGTTCGGAAGAAATAAACAGAAGCGTAAAAGAAAAATATAGTTAGGCTAATTCTATAATATTTTGACTCGAAAATAAAATATGTACGAAGTGGTGGTGTATATATGTGTGTGTGTGTGTGTGTGTGTGTGTGTGTGTGTGTGATATCGCGGTGTTTATTTCGGTGGCGACAGAGCGTGCATGGAATAGTACAGTGTACCTTTGTACAGGTTAACTCAATGCTTGATATGTGTGCAGGAATGGACGGTGTGCTTTTGCAATGAACAGAGAATACGTAAAAATAAAAAAATATCAACGGATTAAGTATAAGATCGGAAGCGGAAAAAGACGAAAAAATATTTATCAAGTGGTGGTGTGTACGTGCGTGTGTATGAACTTGTAGCGATCGCGAACAGGTTTCTATCGGTGGCGTGTGAGAGTGAGCATAGATGATCGGCTGGTTAATTTCAAAACGAACGAGTGGAATTCACCTCACCTGGTGACAGTTTCAACTAGTTGCTGGAACATTTAAATATTTCCATTACAGCCGCGCTCGCGCTTACATAATACATCCCATAGCAGCACACTCGCCCGCTCTCATTCGACTGATGGGACGTTCAAATATTTTCTTTAAAGATAAAATTTTTTGAAAAAAAAAAATGCCGGAACGGAGCACGACTCTGAAAATTCCTTTAAATTTTGGGTTCTAAGTGTTGAGATTCAAACGTTTTTATCACTCTGGCAAAATTTTACCCCTCCCAACCTCGAAAAATGAAAATTAAAAAGTATGCTACATATATTACACGAAGAGTCATATATAATACATACACATGATGATGGAAGGCGCGGGTATGGGAAAGCGAGTACAATTTCATGGCGGCTAAGGCTATGTTGAATATATGCGTGGAAACGGTGCGAGCGCATTTATAGATAGCAGTATGAACGGGGAATCGTGAAAATTTGAAGAAATTTTGGGGAAACTTGGGTGAATTTTAACCATATGGATACAAATTGGGGTGAACTTTCAGCACCTGTACGCTAATTGGGGTGGATTTTGTCTACCTTGATGGAAATTAGGGATCGAATTAGCAGAACTGTCCAGGGGAATCAGGGGTAAACAGGGAAAACTCAGAGGAAATCCGTGAAATCAGGGGAAACTTGGGGTAACTTTGGGCTCTAAAAGAGAAATTGGGGTTAATTTTTAGCACCTGGACATAAATTTGGGTGAATTTTGGACATCTGGACACAAATTGGGGTGAGTTTTGAGCAGCTGGACACAAATTGGGGTGAGTTTTGAGCACCTGGATGAGAATTTGGGGTGAAATTTCAGCAGCTGCCCTGGAAAATTGGGGGAAACCTGGACGCTCGGGGGTACCTGCCCCCGGGGAAAATCGGGGAAAATCGGGGGAAACTGGCCCAGTCCCCGCTTTTTTAAGCTACTGGAAGAGGTATTAATAAAATTAATGGGGAACATACCAAAGGAAATTCGAAATGAAAAAAATCTGGAGAGATGGAAAACCAAGGTTAAAATTTGGTTGATAGCATGGTGTAAAGAGCAATAGAAATAGTAACAAAAAAAAAAAAAAAAGTATCGTGATACTAGTAATAATCACTTATAACATTTACGCTACGTTGACATGATACTCGTTACTATCTCCAGTTTTAAGCTGATAATGAGAGAGGGGTAACTGTATAAAAATTATATTGTATTATTGTAATATATAAGTTATCATATTAAGGTATTGTAACAGGAAATATTATTTTAGATGATGGTATAATTGTAATATAAATGATAAATAATGAGAGTGTGGATTTTATAGTATAGTAATATATAAGTTAACACTTTTCATGCTGTAACAGAAAGTATACTTAAGTTAACTTGATGTTATACTGTATAAATAAATGATATAATTATGTTGGGAACCCACAGACGGGCTATTGCCTTGTGGGACCCGCAAATTATTATTTTTTAAAAAAAAAAACATCGTTTAAAAAAAAGAGGGGCCCTCTAGATACCGCGGAAAAGGCTGTGGACTTTTTTTTAGTTTCCATTTTTAACGCTTTGTGCGTGTATTCTCTCAAATTTTGTCCCTAAATATCAAAAAACTTTTTGAATTTTATATTTTTCCTGCATTTTGAAGACCTTAGTATGTAGATTAAAAAGAAAATTATTACTGTAACTCATATAGAACCGGCTGTTGGATTTTTTGAAAAAATTATTCTTCAAACTTGATTTTCACATTTTTCAAAATTTGGACCCTTTAACTTTAAAATGTTGAGAGTTATATAATTTGTTATGATCTTCCGAAGAAAATACGTTGATTGAAAAAAAAAATGACTCTCTAGATACTATAGAACGGGCTGTAAGATTTTTTTTATTGCAGCTTTATAAGATATATATTATGGAGAGAGCCATTTCATTTTAAATTCTATTCAAACATACGAATTTCGACGTGTTACAATACGATGGTGACCAATATCAGATTTTTCTCAATGATGACGCTGTTCGTTGTTTCAATTGCAAAAAAGACGGACACACTTCAGCCAGCTGTCCATCCAACATAGAAACCGACGTAATCTCAAAAAAATATAACCATGGAAATGGTGTAATAGTAATTGAAATGGTAAATGAAGACCATTTAACAAATCAGACAGAAGAAATTCCCTTCAAGTCGACAAACGATGACACAACCACGTTGAAAAAAGGCGCTACTTCGTCAAATGCAACTGATGACCTTGTTTTAGTTATTCGCAACACAGATACCAACTCTTCAATTCCCACATCAACTACCCCGCCCTTAAAAAACCCTATACCGCCGTCATCTGATTCAAACCGTAAACCTTATACATTGAATTCAAAAGAGAACGTGTCTCAAGAAAAATTGACGAAACCTCCAAAAACGAAAAAAGAAAACTAAATAATATCAGAAATCCCGATATCAACAAAACAGTTATTAAACTCGGTCCAAACCAGTATTGACAATGGATTTAAGGCTGGAATCTTCCCATTATCCTCCACAAACTTCTCACTTCTAATGGACATGGTCAAAGGACATCAAGACCATATTCCTCAAGTAAAAGAATTCACTGAAAACTTTGAAGGTGTTATAAAAATGATATCGGATACCTACAGCCTTCTAGAACATCGCTCAATGAAATCACGTTTTACAAAACTGAAAACCAAGTTAATTAAATTCACAACTACACAGGACGATTTCCAAAACTCTGTTCCTATGGAACCAGATGGAAACGGAAACTTTACATCGGATGAAAGCTATGCATCTGAAGAATTTTCGGATGATGTACACCATCTTTCGGATTTGTAATACAAACAAGCTCCTCCTTCTTACCGCCTTTTCTTCCATTATTCTACACACCTAATCAACTTTCAATATTATGGATCGTGAAAATAATGAAATATTCATTAATTGGAATTGCAATGGCCTATTTAAACACTTAGAGGACCTCAAACTTCTTACATCTATCTATCAACCATCTGTTTTATGCCTTCAAAAGACGCATTTAAAAAACAATCAAACATTCTACCTTCCTCAATTCAGAATTCTGTACAACAACTTTTCTACAAATTGGTCATCTTTTTTTTTTTTTTTTTTTTTTTGTAAATAATTTGCGGGTCCCACAAGACAATTGCCCGTCTGTGGGTTCCCAACATAATTATATCGTTTATTCATCATCTACATCTTAAATCTAATACATCATATTCGTCTTATATCTAAATACTTAATTCAACTTAACTTCTATTTTTACTATTCTACGTCTAATTTTAATTCACAACGTTTATACCCATCGCACATCGTACCACAATATTTTCACGTAAGCCATTTTTTTGTTTTTTTTTTTGATTACATCATTTATAATTATTTACTCTTTCAATCAACTACCCGTCTTATTGCTGTTCCTTTACTATGGCTATCCATTTCTCATTCTTTGCTCCACGCAATGAACCATATTTTTATTTTGTCTTTCCATATATTCAAATTACTTTCGTCTCTTAATTCCTTTGGTAAGTTACCCAGTAAATGACTCATAACTTCCTCGTCAACATTATCAATTTTATTATTAATCCCTTTAGGTCTTATAAAACATAAATTGTCAAAGTTCCTAGTCCCATATACCTTTTCCCTTGTCGGTAATCTTATTTTTTCTGTTTTATACCTTAAAAGTTTACTGTAATTAAAAAACATTTTTGGCTACATTTCTTTATTATTGTCCCACCAAGTAGAATTTGTTACAAGATTCGCACTTGTCCAATTCGGTAACAAAATTTTTAAACATCTTTTCTGTATCCTACTAATTTTCCTTAATTCCGTTTTTTTTGCCTCCCCCCAAATTTCGATCGCGTATCTAATCCTAGTCATTATTAATGAGTCAAAATACAGTCTCGTAGTTTTGTAATTCATAACTTGTTTTAATTTGGATAACGCCGGCATAGTCTGCCTAATTTTCCTAGCAATGTTATCTATGTGAACTCTCCAAGTTAACGCCTTATCGAATGTTATTCCCAGGTATTTGAAATTATCAGCCGTTTCTAACGGCTCACAACGGCATACTTCCGATCCATGAAGGCAATCTACCTTGTGCAAAACTATTTTAGGCACGAACTTTCTAAATCTACTCGGTGTTCTTACGTACATCACTTTTGATTTTTTGGCATTTATTAATAATTTTTTATCGTGTACCCATCTGCAAACCATATTCAAGTCCTCCTGAAGCAGCCTTTCTGCTATTTCTACGTCTTGATGTTCAATTACCAGAGCAAGGTCATCAGCATATGCATAAAGTTTAGTGTTCCTAATACAATTGTGAATGGAGTTGATGTAAATTAAAAACAGTAACGGTGCTAATATAGTTCCTTGTCCTACTCCATATTTCGTTTTCCTCATATCACTATATTCATTACCAATTTTCACTAAACATTCCCTTTCATGTAAATAACATCTAAAACAATTAAGATATCTCCCCGTTATACCAATTTTGCCTAGGTCTTCTATCAATATTTCCCTGTCCACTAAATCAAAAGCCTTAGTAAGGTCTAGAAAGACTATCAAAAATTGTTTGCCGGATGCTAATCCCTTATTTATCGCAGATGTAAAAGTTCTAAGCAGAGTTACCGTTGATTTCCCCTTTCTAAACCCATATTGGTTATGATATATTAGGTTGTTCTCTTCTAGGTACAATTTAAGATAATTACCTACATAGTGCTCAACCACTTTAGCAATAACTGATATTAACGCAATTGGTCTATAGATTTCACAGAGTTTTTTATCCCCATTTTTATATATTGGTCTTATTATCCCTACTTTTAACTCCCTGGGGAATATACCTTCTTTTACAGACTCGTTAATAATTTTTGTTAACAGCGCAGCAAGCTTTTTTGAATGTGTAGTTACATCTTTCACCTGTATACCATCATGTCCTTGGGCATTATTCTTATTCATTTCCCTAATTATGTTTTCTATCACTTCAATTGTGGCTTTCGGTATGTAAAATGACGTAATCGTTGTATTCACGTTTTCGGTTCTAATGAGTCCAATATCACAATTATGTTTCAGATTTTCAATAGCCTCCATATAATATTTTTGAAATTCACGCGCCGCATTGCGATACCCATCAAAATTCTTTCCTATTGCCTCATCTATAATTATAGACCTTTTTTTACACACTACTTGATCTATTATCTTCCAGGTTTTTTTTGTTATTATTCGCTTTTAGTAATTCCTGTTGGTAATATTTTTCTTTTTCTTGTCTTATTTCCTGCTTTACTAATTTCCTGTATTTCTTATATATTTCTTTATATCTTCTATTTGAATTATTCCCTTTACATCTTTTATAATATAGGTCTCTAATATGTATGAGATTTAATATTTTCCTATTCATCCAAGCTGCAATAGGATTGTATCTCCTTTCCCTCCTTGTCTGCCTAGTAAATTTGCAATCGCCATAAAGTTTATTGAATACTACTTTTAAATTATATACTAATTCTTCCACTTCTCTTTTCTCAAGCAAGCCCTGCCAGTGATAAGCTTATCTTTTAACAAGTTCTCATTCAGATAGATTCCACGTGTACTAACGGTCTTCAAGTTCTCGTCTCTATCTACACATAGTGCACCACAACTATGTAGTGATCTGAAATTTTTGTCTTTATAATACCCGCCATTACTTTCTCTGTTGCATGTCTAATGAAGATGTTATCTATACAAGATTTGGTAATACGACCTGCTCTTACCTCTTCTCTAGTTGTTCCTTTAATTAGCTGAATTCCACCGTGTCTTGATAAGATGTTCAGAAATTGATAATTTATTTAATGTTGAAATCTCCGCAGATAATAAATTTTGTATTCCGATCTAATCTTTTCAGTCTCTCTTCGAGTTCCTGTAGAAAGTGACCAACGTTGTTACTCAGTGACCTATAAATTGCCATTAAGTAAATGTTTTGATTTTTTGGTAGGCTTATTTCTACAGTAATGCTATCAGCAGCAGAATTACCCGCGTGAACCACGTTGAACCTGAAAGCCTTTGACGCCAATATCATTATTCCCCCATTACGGTTAGGTGGTTTCTCAATTACACATTTCTCATAACCCTCTATGTTATAATATTCAGCCTCGTGATCTTTGATGTTTATTTCGGTAAGAACTATTACGCTAACATCCTGTTTATGAATTTGTGTTAATAACTCATCCCAATTGCATCTAATGCTTCGAATGTTTAAATGGATTATTTTAATAATATTCTTACTATTTTCGTCTTTCCCGTTAAAATTTCTACTTATGTCTGCATTCCATTTTTTTATGGTTTCGTATTCGTTACACTCAATTTTGTGACAGAACTGTAATAGAGATGTCATTTGATTGCACAATCATATTTCTGTTTAACTTAAGTTCAACTTTTCGAACAAGAATAGATGTAAAAGTGCAAAGTCTGGATTTATATGTGGATTAAATTCACAATTATGCCTTCCATTCGCATCGCACTTATCAAACTAATAATTTGATTATAATTATATACATATACTTGATAAATTCCCATACACCTAAGGTAAGTACATAATAGACATATATTCAAGTATACACACACGCCTACGCATCTACCCGTATGCCCACATTCATAACATAACACCTCCGCGCGGCGAAACCTAAAACTAAACAGTACGGAACGGATTAAAACAAAAAATAATAATAAAATATATATATCGTCACACACGAATTTCGCACACACCTCGCACATTATCTGCTTTTGACGCATGTAAAAAAAGTTTACGCAGACGGTATTGCGGCACATAATAGCATTGCCATGCGCCAACCTCACATACCCCTTCGTACTGCTCTGCCTACTCTCATATACTTGATCTATCAACCTACATACACACGACATGACTGATATGTTGCAATGCAACATCACTTCCTTCTTATCACGTAATGCTGCTTCAAGATCTCCTCCCCTCTTACCTTTTCTCGTATCGCTATACTGAACCTGCTGCTTAAACATACAACCCGACAAATAAACCCTTGTCCACAGCGTTCTCTTAGTGAACTCTGATTTATTTAACGCTGGCACATACGCTTCCAACCATGCTATAAACTTTATCATGTTTCCTCTCATTGCCCTACCGCTTGCGTAACTCACGTACCCGAACACACATTTATACAAAGCTACACACATACGAACAATTAATAATTAATTCATTCTGGCGACTTAAATAAACGAAAATCGACACGAGAAACTACAATTACAATAATTTGTTCACATCTTCTTCATTCCGAATACGTAGTATACGATCCTCTTGATTTTTCCTTGCAAAAATCTTTCCTCGTTTCGTCCAAACAAATCTATAATTAAGCGCTCTGGCCTTTTCTTTCGTCTGCCATAATAAATTTTTATAGTATCTAGTGAGATTTTCGTTAATATATATCTTCAAGGCACTTTCTTCATTACCCGATATTTCTTTATCGAATATTTTGACGCTCTTTTTATGCTCGAGGAACAGGTCAGCTATCCGTCTACCGGGTTTAGCAATAATCGGCTTCGGTAATTTTAAGTTCTTGCTGGGCACCCTGTGACAAGCCAAAATGTCCTCTTTTTTTACCTCAATGTTTAATTTTTGTGCCACTTTAATGACAATTTCCTCTACATTTTCTCCTGCTCTTTCGGAGACTCCATGTAGCTCAATATTCTCTCTCCTACTATATTGGGCTAATTCATTTACTGTCGTTTTCAGTTCGGCGATTTCACTATCTTTTTTTTTTGTTTCAGCAGTTAAGACATTAACTTGCTCCCTCAACGCCTTCACTTCATTTACGAGAGAGCCGTGGATTTGCACGAGGTCGTCGTACTTTTCCGAAATGAATTCGAAGCATTTTTTAATTTCCGTGAACTCTCTCCTAAGCTCTTGAACAGAACACTGTTCGATCTCTTCGTTCCGTTCGTCATCTTTCGAGTGGTACTCCGTTATTTTTGTAGCTTTTTTAGCAGTTGATTCAGTACTTGACGTGCTGCAATCACTGTGCTGCCTTTTGTACTCTTTCGCTGTGTTTTGTAATCTTTTCGATTTCGGCATTGTGAATAGTTAAGAATTATTTAATAATAATGATGACGGGGACCTTAGTTGAAAAAAATAAAAAATGAAATAAACTAATAACAACTCACCATCGAGCGAAGTGTCAAATATATTTAACAGATGTAGCGGACGATTTCGGCGATCGTTTTTTTTCTCACGAAGCAATAAAATACGAGTAATATAAACAGAGTGGGACTGATTAACACATGTTTAGAATAAAACCCGCGTAAAATAAGAAGTATGAACGCGATTGAACGACGATCTCGAAGACGAACACTTATTTTTTAGTGGAGTTAGTATAGCCATAAGCTCAGCATTGAATTACATCCAGATTCAACTTCAGACAGACCTGCAAACAGTCGCCGCTACAGTATTTCTCAATTCTCCCATCACCTTTTGTACCTTATATCTCACCCCTGATGAAAATATATCGCCACATGAAATTGAAAACCTACCTTCATCACTACCTCAACCATTCATACTTTGCGCAGACTTTAACGCTCACTCCCCTTCATGGGGAGCCTCAAGATTGAACCCCAGAGGAAGAATTCTGGACATCATAATCTAAACAAGAAGCCTAGGTCTACTTCATCCTGATGATCCTACTTTCTACAGCTTCTCCTACAAATCCTGGCCAATACTTGATCGTCTTCTCACGTCACCCTCACTGTTAGGAAACTTGAATCTATACAACCACGAAGATTTTGCAGGCAGTGATCACTTCCCCATAATAGTACAATACACTCATTCAAATCCTGCTTTCACCCCTCTAAAACGACGTTGGAACTACCGCACAACTGACTGGGATTTATATGCATCGGCACTACCAACATCACTTCAGACTTTTCCTTCTTCTGTGGACACTTTATCGGAAGTTCAATCATTCACTGATCTTATTGTGTCTAACACAAACTCTTGTTCACCAGAAATAAAACAAAACAAGCGCAAAAACGCAGTCCCTTGTTGGACGCCGAAGTGCTCTGTTGCAATAAGAAACCGACGAAAGGCTTTGAAAACACTGAAATCGTCTCCTTCCATAGAGAATCACATTGACTTCCAACGACTTAGAGTACGTGCCCGATTCGTCTTAAAACAAGCAAAACAAAATCCTGGCAACAATTTGTCCAGGCTATTAATTTGAAAACATCATCATCCAAAGTCTGGAAGAAAATTCAATCACTTGCTCGAAAAATTCTCTCAACTTTTCCTACCAACATATTGTAATGTGTCCATTACATGGGACGAATAAAATTCTAGAAAATAAAATAAAAACATAATAAAAAAATAAATAAATAAAATAAATAAAAATAGAAATAATTTGGAATGTGTGGGCGAGTGCGAGTGTGCGCGTGCTTCCTGGAACTGTTGTCGGTGGGACCAGCCAATCAGCATCCCGCAGGAAACAAAAAGGATCTACCTGATTCGGCCAAGTCCAGCGGTCACGTCCGAGTAGGCGGTCGAAATTTTAAAAAATCCAGAGGAAAATTTTAGCGAGAAAGGCAGTGGCAGCCTTATAGTCAGTTATCGTCAGTTGCAGTTTTACCTTCAGTCAGTGAGTTCTTTTTCTACCACCACTGAGTTATGTCTCGTACCTCCGAAGAGTTCGTGTCATAAGAAGTTTTTTACCTATCGTTGGTTAAAGTGTTCGGTCGTACCGGTAAAGGTGACTAAAAATCGTTAATAACGAAAATTGTTAAATTCGGAAAAAACATGAACGAATCGCGACTATTGGAATTCATCAGCCAGTCAACGCACCGCAGATTCACGGACCACGGACCACCGTCGGCAACAGTGTTACGTACCATTTTGTTTTATCGTTTATTAATTCTGTATATTATTGTTGTTGCCGTATTCATAAATTAATATTGTTTTTCAGCGGTTAACCGGTAAAGAAAGATAGGTGTGAGTTTTGCTTAATATATTTTTCAGTAATTTCAACTAAATTGTTTTCCGTTCATAATCATAAAAAGAAAAAACAAAACCTTCTCCGATAAACTTAAATAAAATCTAAACAAATCAAATCCACGAGCGTAAAACCTCGTGGTTGGCATCCCTGATTACCAAGTTAACGTCTAGAACCGTTACAATATCGATAAACAACACAATAAGTACAGATTTGCTTGAAATAGCGAACTTCTTTACACAATTTCTAGCTGATCAATCAATCGATTCCAACTATTCACCCTCTGTAGCTGTGAACAAACTGAACATAGAATCCTTTTCACTAGACTTCAACTCTCAAAACGATGAGCCTTACAACACACCGATCACTTTTGAAGAACTTCAATTTGTGATTAAAGAAACAAAATCAGCAGCTGTCGAATCTGATGGTGTCCATATGTGTATGCTACAGAATTCCACCGAGCCAACTCTTTATCTGCAATATTCAATGAAATCTGGCTCTCAAATACTTTCCCGGACAGCTGGAGAATAGCAGAAGTTATTCTCATTCTTAAAAAGGGTAAGAAGAACCCTCTTCTGATTACAAACTGTCGTCCTATTTCACTCACGTCTGTCCTTTGCAAAGTGTTCAAAAAAATTGCTAACAGTCGTCATTTGATGTGCTATTGGAAAAGAGGATAATCTGCTCAGCAAACAATAGTCTGGCTTCGGAACTGGTCGCTCGACAACAGACCAGCTACTGTTTCTTAAACAATCTATTCGAGCTGCTTTCCTTCAGAAACATCACGTTCTTGTTTTTGACATTTTTATGTCTTTGCTTTGGCACATAAACTTGAAAAGCGTTACCAAATGAAAACATCACGAAGAGTAGCGTCACGAAATGGACCGTCACGGAAAAGCGTTACGAAAATTTTATGTCTTTACTTGGATATGACTGATTACTAATATTATGTCTGTGTCTCTACTTGGGCACATAAACTCGAGAAGCGTTACAAAAATGAGCGGCACAAAATTGAGCCTTATGAAATGCAGCGTCACGAAATTGAGCCTTATGAAATGCAGCGTCACGAAATAGAATGGCGTGTCATAAATATCGAAAGAACCAACAAATTTTCAACACTTACCCTATGACATTTTCCATCCGGTCCAGTGATTCGATATTTTTAAGCAATTCGTCATCCGCCGGATATATATATATATATATATATTTTGTTTTAATTGAGAAAATAAAGCGTTATCACTTGGGCAAGTTCCGAACTGTAGTCAATTAACAACTCGGCGGTAAGTTCCTGGGTAATGTTCGCTATGAATGGCCGTGCATTGTCATGCAACAGTTGAATTGCTTTCTAAATTTTTATCTCTCTCCTTAAATTGATGAGTGTTTCCAGTAGTTTAGGCCATTAATCGTCTGTCCGCACTCCATAATTCCACTAAAATAGTGTGATCCCTTTGTTGTCTCAAAACATCAACATTGGACGGATTTTCTATAAGATTAAACTAACAACGGCGCAATAACCAAACTAGTCTCGTTTTAAAGGTAAAAATATTACGTTTAATAATTTTTTGTTGCACACATGTCTTTACTTTGGCAAATAAACTTGAAAAGCGTCACGAAATGGAGCGTCACAGAAAAGCATTACGAAAATTTCATGTTTTTACTTAGATACAACTGATTACTAATAAGAGAGCATCGAATGAGACTGATTTCCCACATACGCGAGTATGTATTCAATAGAAGTAGGTTAAAGTGTTACCTATAGCGACTTGTAGAGAGACCTATGAAGATTGTAGGTTTGTGTATTTCACACGTCATTTCCTCAATATTACCACCGCTAACGATAATGATGTAAATAAGGAACCTTGTACTAGCGGTAGTTAGTTGTTAAACGTATATTTTTGCGCATACGTTGCGATATAATATGTATAAAGGAAATCACAGGTTGCACGACGACGTTTGTCGACGGAGGCGGCGAAGCGGACGACATTCTAATATGTCGGTGAACGCCTGAATGACTGTACAAAGCCCACTTTTAAGGGAAAACATGAAAATGTCTCACTGTGTTGCGGACTTGTATGCAAGCTGATTTCGAAGATTCTGGAACAAGTAGATAGTAGTTTGGGGGGTAGCCTAAGAATTACGTTGTAATTTCTATCAAACTTCATACAGTATTTTTTCTTTCTTTTTTAGTGTAAGAACACCCTAAAAAATCATCAATATTTTTTGTCTAGCTATATAAAAAATTAGTTTTCTTTCCGATCTGTATTTATCCGCGTGGTAAATGATGGCGCTGTTAATATTTTACGCGTCAATAGCATTTATTATATTGTTAATATAAAATGTTTAATCCGCGTTATTTTATGACTACCAGTAACTGCGTTGAACTCATCAGTACACCTACTACGTGGGACATCACTGGCCGGTGTAAACTCTTTCAAACGAAAAACGAATTATTAAAAGCGGTAATAATCTCCTTTTCTCGAAGTCGGTAACATGAAGAGCTTATAGTCTGATCGTGTATTACGTACTTTTATGGCGGTGATAAAATGTTGGTGACCTAGGCAAAAATAAGTTACAAGAAGTTATGGGTTTTTAGGAACAACTGACTCAATTGCTATGTAATTTCGATTGTGTTTCCGAAAAGAGAGGCTGCGAGGAAACAAAGAAAAACAAAATATCTATATTTTCGGTGATAATCCGACTTCTATAATCGCGTATTCGCCAAATTCCAGCAATAGAGATGCAGAGTTTGAGAACTTTTCCAGGTTAATTAGAAATGAAATGTGCGGTGAAAGTAAAGAGTTTCAGAAACAGAGACGGTTTCTGTGATTTGTATCATTTAGTTCATTTACAACAGAAGCATTAGTCTGTTCCAGTTATAATAATTTCCGGTAGCAAAGAAAAATTGTATTCCGGCCAACAGGTTATTTCGTTAACTAACGAGAAAATTATATTGTTACCGGCATTAGCTATTTCTTTTTATCTCACCAAAGCTTTCGACGTCATTTGGACATGCATCATACTTTCAACGCTGCATAAATGAGAAATTCGCGGTCACTTGGCAAAATTCATCCAAAATTTCCTCTCTCATGGGCAATTCTATGTTCGTCTAGGCCACATCTACTCCCAACATCATCTTCTCCAAAATGGTGTCCCACAAGGATCCGGCCTCAGTTTGACACTGTTTAATATTGGCATAAATGGCATAGTTGATCAGATTCATGCTCCAATTCGTTTTTCTCTTTTCGCTGATGACTTTGTAATGTTCATCACCTGCTCAAATCTACCGCTAGGAAATTAAATTCTTCAACATGCTGTCGACTCTCTTCACACATGGGCGACAAATAATGGTTTCATGTTCTCTCCAACAGACGCTGCTCACATGAAACCAAAATCTACATAGATAATTCGCCATTAACAACTTCTGATTCCGTGAAATATCTCGGAATGATATTCGACGAAAGACTATCATGAAAGCTTCATATAAACAACTTGAAGAATAACTGCATGAAAAAATTGAATATTATCAAAAAACTTTCAAATACAACCTATGGCTCAGACTGTTCCTCACCCCTAAAAATTTACAACTGGTTGATCAAATCTAGACTCAACTATGGCTCTTCAGTTTACAGCTCTGCGAATAGATCACTTTTCGACTCCCTCAATACTATTCATCACTCCGCAATCAGGTTATCAATTGGAGTTTTTCCATCGTCACCTATAGACAGCATCCTGTGCAAAATTAGAAAAATCCCTTTTTACTTTTTTTTTTTTTTTTTTTTTTTTTGAGACGCGTCAGCGGCATTGACCCAACAACAACAAAAATTAAGGAAAGGGTTAAATAAAGAGACGATTAGAAATAGAGCTTAGGAAAGATTGTAGTACAGGGATTATATCTGGAGATGGAAAAGAAAGGACAAAGGAAGAATTATACGGAGCAGGAAGACCCAGTGCCAAGATTTTGGAGTACAAAACAGAGCGCTTGGAATCAAGGGCAGGACATTCAAAGAAGATGTGGTTTGCATCACATATGAGAGGAGAGATGGAATTATGAAGGGGACAATCAGGCGAAGAGGACAGGGAAAAACGAAAACGTGAAGAGGGTAGAAGGGAGTGATTAATACGCAGTCTGATTAAGGAAATGATCGCGGAGCGTTAATAAGAATAGGATTGAAACCACGGCTGAGAAGAGGGAACCGGCTGAATTTGAAGATAATGAGAGGCAGGATTAGAAGATAGAGAAGGATAGATATCCGACCATAGTCGGGAATGATTAGCTGAGGAAAGAAGGAGGATGTCCGAGGTAGGAATGTTGCAGAATAAAGGACCATCGTGGGCGGCCGAACGGGCTAAAAATTCCGCTAACTCGTTGTCCTCGATGCCAGAGTGACTAGGAACCCACAAAAGGTCAATAGTAATGGAACGGGATGAGCGTAGACTGGATATAAGAAAACGAATTAAAAGAATAATAGAATTGGAGGAATGAGAAGGAGGAGAAGAAATGACTTGAAGAACATTTTTGGAATCGGAGACAATCAGACATTTACTGATCTCTATTATGGATGGAATAAACGAGACTGCGCGTAAAATGGAGATAAACCCCGCTGTGAAGATAGAACAAAAGGAAGGAAGCTTGAAGGACTCAGAGTGATTCAGTGAGAAGGAGGTAAACGCGCCGCCCACCCCGTTCTCGTTTTTAGAACCGTCAGTAAAGAATGTTAGATGAGAAGGAAAAGATGTGTCAAGCATGTGGAGGAATTAATTGAGCTGGTTTGAGAAGAAATTAATATACTGCCAAATGCTGGAAAAGTCATGGGAGAAGTAAGGAAGTTTGGAATAAGAAAAGACATAAGGCGAAAAATTGGAGACTCGAGCTGCTACAAGCGAAAGGATTGGGATTTTGTGAGGAACAAAACACCATTGGTTTTTAATATTAAGATAGGAAGAGATAAGATTAGATGAGGACACAGAAAGCCGTTTAATTAGAAAATTATAACCAAGCTGCGATCTGCGGATAAAAAGTGGTTGCATAGCAGATTCAGAGAGGATAGCAGGAATGGGAGAAGATTTTAGCGCTCCCTATCATCGTAACATAACTCTACTCAACACGCGCCTTCACACCCAAGCAAACCCAAATTTTCCGTCATATAACTTGGAATAACAACATCCTACACAATCACGCTCAATTTTCACTTCTCCAACCGCAAGGAAGAAGTTATGTTAACTCGTCTCCGCATAGGCCATTCCTCACTGTCCGCCTCTCATCTCTTTACAAAACAAACTGTCCTTCAGTGCCCTTTTTGCAACGCACCTACAACAATCTCACACATACTAACATCATGTCCACTCCTCCACAATGAAAGTTCCCAACTGCTCAACCATCCTCCTTCTCTATCCAAAATACTTTTTGATGATCTATCTAAAATAAATTCTCTTTTCCAATTCCTAAAACACTCTAATCCCTATATTAAAATTTAATTCCTTCCGTGCTTTATCCAGTGCCTCTGGCTTAGCGGCAGTACATGGCACGTGAAAACACCAGGAACCAGGAACTAGGAACCAAATTATTTTTATTTTGTTTTATTTGAAAACACAAGTTGATATATGATGAATATTAATTTTTTATTACATGTTGGAGGTGGAAGCCTCTCGTGGGCTCTTTTATAAAGTAGGACCTGCAGCTGCAGTCCCCCCCCAACCCAGGCCTGGTTATCAGAACTATTTACTGTTTCGTTGAGGAACATATTAATTTAGTGAAGGTGAAAAAAATGGATTCGCGCAATAAATGATGAAGACTATAAAGTAAATTTTTAGTTCTAGTTTTCTACTATTTTTTTTTTTTTTTTTTTTTTTTTTAATAAATTTACAAATTATTTTCTACTAACTGATATCTGGCATTAAATATTTCATAAAAATATAATAAAACATTTTATGTCGGTAAATTTAACATTTTTTGATAACAAAATAATAAAAAGATATTTAAAATTTCTTTCGCATTACGATAAAAGGGCGTGATAATGGTCTGATAATATGCAATTTTTTAAGACATTAAGTTTAAAAAAGTAATTGTGAAAGTGATTTATTTCACGGCTATGTTGATAAAATTTTATAATCTTGTGTGGTCGTCTTGAAAATTCTTATTCATTTATCCGATTTCATTCCATCTCTGCTGCCGTTATTATCCTGTAGTCCCTTTTATTTTACCAGTCTTTTTCAATTAAGTAAAATGAATAAGTACGAGTATTTCATTATTAATATTTTAATTGTTATTACTGTGAATATTTCCTATTTGACTGTTGCTGATGGTAAATATATTATATTAACACATTTATTGTATATGCATCACACACGTTTAAACATTTAACTTAAAAGTTATAATAAATTTTTAGGTGCGTTTTTAAAAATTTCTATATTTTAAATGCAAGCGAGACATAATATCATTGCGTTTCGAATGAAATAGAAATGTGTGATGATATAGGATGGAAATGGGCTGAAAGAGGATTGAAGTGATGAGTAAACCTGGCCTATAAATTACATTTAAAAAGTTCTCCGTCTGTGCATTATGCAGCAATAAGTCAATATTAAAATTACCACAAATCAGGAAATTATCATTATTATTTAATCGGTTTCTTCTATTAATTTACCTAAGTTTTTACTCGGTGTTTGATATATAGCAATTAAACATAAAAAATCTGTATCAACCAACAAAATAACTTTACTTACAATTATTTGGGAATATCTGGATCATGCAATACACCTTCCTCTTTCTCTTGAAAATCCTGGAGACGTGATGTTTCTTCTCGATTTTTAATCTGGGATTGTTTAGCATAATCAGACGAACGTCGTTCAGTTTACCATTTTTTATGCTTTTATGCTCTGATCTATACGTTTTATTTATATTTTTCCAGTTTTGACATCTACCAACATTCTTTTTTCCGTTTTACGCTGTCCATTTTATTTTTTATTCAGTCATTTTTCCCTTTTTATTTTGTCGTAGATGATCTTTTTTTATGTACGTTAAATTTAGGCCGTTAAAACTAATTATTAGTCAAGTGAACCTGTCGCTGATATACATTAATACAGACACTGATCTAATCGTTGAAATTCTTTAAATACCCGACCATAAGTCTACTATCGTGATGAGCCATATCTATACTTATTGCCAGTACATTTTAATTAAAACGTTAACAAAGTACATAAAAAAATTCTTATTACACATTTCAGTTTATTGGGAAAGTTGAACCCTCCCAGTAAAACTTTAGGAGTCTTGAAGGTTTTTTGGTTTCTTGCCAGCCCAAGTTAATTGATTAGCTGAAAATAGTTAGTTCACATATGAATAAGAGCAAAAATGAATTAGTGTCACTGATCTCGAGTTACTGGTACTTTAAAATTAATAGTATCTATTAATTTAATTGAGGATGTGATATTTTAATCACGAAGAAGCAAATGACAATCAAGATAGCACTTTATTGTTAACATAACATACATTATAAATTTAATCAACGTAATTTACATTGTAATTTCTGATTATAGATTTATATGGAGAAATTTTTAAATTAAAAGGGAAGATAGAAGAGATACGGGCAGACAAAGTAAGTGTTTTTATAAACCCGACCATCGTTTTTTGTTTTTTTTTAGACCTCTTGTTATAATGTAACAAAAAATGTGCTGGCTATTGCTAACTTTAATTCTTGTAATTTTTAATTCGAAGAAAAGTATAAATTTACTCCGTTATTTCCATTTTCTGATACAAGTTACGATGAACTGCTGCTAATTTTATATTTTGAATTTCAGCTTTATAGATTTATCGGGTGATGAGTTATGATCTTTTAAGTGATTTTTGAGGTCGTTTTATATACTATATTTTATATTCTTGGCGTTTTTTTGCCTACGGTGTAATCGGTCATCTTCATGTTATAGATCGTTTTAAAGAGAATTTTAATTGTAATTTATGTTCCAAATTTGAAGATTTTAAATGAAGCCGTTTGTGAGTTATTGATTTTTATTTGATATTTTTGTCGTTCGTGAACCATCTTATAAGAATTCCATACATTATATGTGTACATGGGTGTACGGAATCTTAAAAATAAACAAAGTTTAGCCGGTATCGGGAAAGACTTCACATTACCGTATGAGAGTTAATATTATACGTATATCTATGTGCCTTTAATATTTATGGTGATTTGTATATTCTTTTAGTACAGATATCTCCCTTAATTCTTTTATGACAGTTCTGCCTTTGATTTTTATCTTTTATCTCTAATAAAATTCTACAAATAATATCAGTTTTTTTATGCAATTATTCTTATTTTCTTTTCTATATACAGAGGTGTATCTCCAAATTTTCTTCCGCAAATATCACATTTTTTATTATATTTATAATCCACTTTTTGTGCTTCATTCAATTTTTTGCTAAATATTCTCATGCAATATGTGAAACATCTTCTAATTTTTCATACATTTTTTTTGCCCCATCAAAACCAAAATATTCCAATAAATTCTAATTTCTTCATTAGCATATTTAATATAAGAAATAAAACTGATTGGTAAATTTCTTTGGAGTCAACTGTGTAAGATTTATGTTTTTCACTTCTCCCTGTTTTATTTCGGTTTGCAGCTTCAGATTTGATTTCGAGAAAACTTGTTTTTATTGAGTTTTTCTATTTTTCTATTAAATTCTTTAAATTTATTGAGCTTCAGATTTGATTTCGAGAAAACTTGTTTTTATTGAGTTTTTCTATTTTTCTATTAAATTCTTTAAATTTATTGAGGTTCTTTACAAGACTTTTAGAATCATCATATGTAGCAAATGGATCCTTCATGGAATAGTTATGATTATTAAATTTAACAATATTATTACATTTACTAGGTAGAGTTATTTTAAGAGGAGGGAGGAGGAGATTTTTCCCCTGCAGAAATGTACAAGGGAATAATCGATTTCGGCTGGTAGGGTAGCCCAGGATGGAAGAGGAGGTGGTGCATTGAGGTTTTTGAAGTGTTGGAGGTCGATGTTGGAGCCTAATAGGATTTTTGTTAGACGGGTGAGCGCGCCATTAGGAGGTTTGGGGTAAGGATCGCAAAGTCCAAGAAGGAAGACTCTTAAAGAATCGCGGAAGGAGTGTAAGGATCTTTGAAAGTGTAAGGGCCAATAAGGATTGGAAGCTGTGCGTGGGGGACGTATGGTGCGCACCTAGTATTAATTGAAGAGAAGAATTTTGTAGTGGGTTCAACATTTTGTGAAGGGATGGGGAGGCGGTAGAATACAATGAGCATCCGTAGGAGAGGCGGCTGAGGATAAGGGATTGGAAAAGTGTTAGCAGAAACTTGGGGGGAGAGTTATGGTTTTTGTGGGATAGATATTTTAATGTAGTGATATGTTTGCTTGATTTATCATACTTTGAAAATTAAGGAGAGCAGAATGTAAGCTGGAATTATTAGAGCAGGATAAAGTAAGTGATTTTATCAAATTTACGAACTGGTCAATCTTTTCTTTTAGTTACTCTGATATAAACGTAATCAAAAAATACTGGTCATTGATAACTTTACTTCTTGTAACTTTTAATTCGAAGAAAATTATAAATTTACTAAACTATTTCCATTTTCTGATACAGGTTAAGATGAACTGCTGCCAATTTTATATTTTGAATTTCAGCTTTATAGATTTATCGGCGTGATGAGTAATGATCTTTTAGGTGATTTTTGAGATCATTTTACATACCATATAATATATTCTTGACGGTTTTTTGGGTTTTATTGCCGTACATGGTAATCAGTCATCTTCATGTTATAGATTGTTTAAAAGAGAATTTTAATTGTAATTTATGTTCCAAATTTGAAGATTGTAAATGAAGCCGTTCGTGAGTTATTGATTTTTATTTGATATTTTTGTCGTTCCGGAACCATCTTATAAGGATTCCGTGCATTATATGTGTATATTAAACGAACTAACGTGAATTTTTTGTAAAACGCGAAAGAAGAAAAGAAAGGAAACAACGGTAAAATTTGTTAGTTTTACAGATAAATCAGTATAGCTGTATTTAACAATGCCTATGCAGTTAATAATCTTTTGTCATTCGTTTAACCGTGCGCTTACACGCATGCCCACATACGCGTATACCGGTCTTAATGGTATGTGTATTATCAACTATCTCATTCATCCAGTTTTAAAGCTAATTTTCAGCTTTTTTTATAAAACTGCCTCGAAAAGGATGTTAAAAGATATTTTATGTCCGCCACTGCAGTGCAGTTCTGCCATAATAAAGGTACATAATTTATTTCACTCTCACTCTCTTATTCTATAAGCGGATCTCTACCTGTCGTTGCGATTCAACGGTTGTTTCTTATTAGCCATTTCGCACATTTCAAGCATACATACACACACATGTTCGTACATATTTACACATATTTACTCAGCCTTTTTTTTTTTTTTTTTTTATATATATACAAATTACAACTGGCCAGAAGGCCATCCAGCAATTGGACTGTAACGCGAAAATAACTTGTTAGGGGTTAGCATCTAGCGATGGACCCCACTGAAATTTTAGTAACATAAAACTAGGCCAGATCAAACGGTCGACTACGTTTTAACCTTCGAACATCAAGACTATTATCAAGAAGATTGATCGCCAAAACGTTTGTGTGAGACTCCAAGCGGCCTATGTATCGCTTAGCAGCTCGCTTGATCTCGTCTTTCACATATGGGAAGTCTTGATGTAGAGTGTGGTTAGATACGTACCAGGGCGGTGAGACTATCAGCCTTATAGCCTTGTTCTGGAACCGTTGTATCTTGTTTATGTGTGTATCCTTTGCACAACCCCACAACATTAAACCGTATGTCCAAACGGGCTTTATAATTATTTTGTACACTAAGAATTTATTTTCCAATGATAAACTAGAGTACCTGCCAAGAAGCCAATTTAATTCTTGCAATCTTATATCTAGATGTTTTCTTTTTTGTGTAATATGCTTTTGCCATGTTAATTTGCGGTCCAAATGAATGCCTAAGTATTTTACATCTTTATCCTGGTTGATAACCACCCCATTTATTTCTAACGGCTGATACGTAAAATTTCGCAACGTGAAATCTACTTGCGTACATTTACTTTCGTTTACTCTAATACGCCAACGACTCAGCCAGTTTTCCACTTCTGATAAAGTTTTTTTCAATTTATTCGAAGTTTCAATATTGTCTTTACCGGTAGCTAATAGTGCTGTATCGTCTGCAAACGTAGCTGTTATCACGCTATTATCAACTGGAAAATCGGCAGAGTAGATTAAGTAAAGCACCGGGCCCAAGACACTTCCTTGTGGCACGCCAGCAGATACAGGATAGATTTCAGAATATTGATTTAGAATTTTAACCTGGCATGTGCGATCTTCAAGGTAGGATTTTAAAAGAAGGTACAAAGGATGCGGCACTATTTTTTTAAGTTTATAAAGCAGACCATGATGCCATACCTTATCAAAGGCTTGTTTGACATCTAGGAACACACCCGTGCATATTTGCTTAGTTTCAAGACTTTCTTGAATAGTATGCACAATTCGGTGTACCTGTTAAATGGTCGAATGTCTTTTTCTGAATCCAAATTGATGTTCAGGAACAATATGTTCCGCATTTAAAATAGGATTCAACCGCTTTAAAATTATTTTTTCAAGGAGTTTTGAAAGGATCGAGAGCAAGGAAATAGGTCTATAGGATGAAACCTTATCCGGTGCCTTACCGGGCTTTGGTACAACTGCTATTTGCGCCAATTTCCAGGATAATGGAAAATACTGCAGACGAAGAACAGCGTTAAAAATATTTGTGAGCAATAATATACCTTTTATTGGTAGCTCAGATAACAATTTATTGGTAATTAAATCAAAACCCGGACTTTTTTTATTATTAAGTTTAGTAATTGCGTATTTGATTTCGCTGGGAAACGTTGGCTCAATAGAAGGGCTTAACTGTAAAGGTACACTTAAAAAATCATGTATATCGGTTTCGTCGTTTAATTGTAAATCCTTACGCGCATGCAGTGTCGATACATCTTCTGTAGGTGCATTATAAGGACGAAGACTATTCGTAGACGTTCCTGTAGATTTCGAAATATTTTCGTATTGAAAAATTTTAAATGTAAAAAATGAAAAATCTTAGAACGAAACATTGTATAAAAATTTCCTTCGTAATCTGTATTCCAAATAATAAGACTCGTATGTTTTCATCAACTCCCTCCCACACGTGTAAAAATTTAGATTTTTATTTTCTCTAAATTGTTGTATCAGTCTATTTAAGCGATACGAATAATAATGAAAAATATTTTTTTTTAAAATAATAAGTGTAAACTGAACATGTTACGAAAATTTCCAACAAAGTTTGAAATCTATGTATCGGGCTTTGACCGTTTTTTCAAATAAAGTTGTAAATTTACCATTCATATCGAGGAAAAAATAAAAAAATTATTTTTTTCATACTTGTATATGTAAGCATATACACGCATGTACATTCTGAGAGATTAAAAAAAAAAGAAAAAGAAAAAGATTATTTAAATTTAAATAAACAGTTACATAAATTGATTCGATTTCATCCATACAACATATTAATTGAAATAGAATGAAATAATAAATGATGTGTTCGGTACTATAATATCTGCGGTGTATCCAAATAATTTTAAAGTAATTATATGACCATGAAATAAAATAAAATGTAGGAAATGTATATTATTACATATTAAAATTCCACACATATATACATACATACATTAAAATGTATGTGAAACAATGTAAAAGATTTTTAAATAATAAAAATAAAAATGTGAGCAAAAAGAAAAAAATATGGTTTTATTTCACATATTATACATACTGCGACAGCTGACTTTGGTACATTGAAAGGTAATTGTTATGTTCATATTCAACTTTCATAGGATCTAGACAACTCCATCTTTCAAATTCCGCATCTTTTATTGAATTTTTAATCCTTATGAAGTGAATGTTGACAGTCGTCGCAATCTTTTACTTTGATACAATTTCGAGTACTCCTGCGTAATGTATCACCATCGATATAATATTCTTTATCATGTTCGTGATCGTAGCATGGTAGAAATGATTTTATCGTATCATCCTGTTTTAATCTGTCTGGTAAAAATATATAAATGTCCCCGATGCAACTTGGAAATAATGTAATTATCATTCCTTTGGTGGCTGTAATGAACAACTGGCTTAAATCATTTATATTGAGATTGTTCATAAGCTTCAGCGGACGGATAACGTGATCGTGCCATGTCTTCATCACCATAACATTTTTCACCGCACAATGAAAAATATCATTCTCATAATGGTGCTTACAAGTTATCAAATTGCTTATACCAGAGTATTCTTGATATAAATCATCAATACTAGGTACTCGAAAGACTTTCTCCATATTAACGAGTTCGTAGTCCAAGTCACGCAACAATTCAGACTTTTCGTTAAGTTCCCATAATATAAGTTTTGCATAAGTGGTTAAAATATATACGCGAGCCTTCGGTTTTTCAGACAATATTGTGAATACATCACGTGCCATGAATATTTCTTCCCGACAGGGAGATAATGAGGGGTTTTTCAAGTAATGACTCCGGAAAACCATTGTAAATGAGGCATTTTTGATGCAGACCATGCTTTGCTTGGCTTGTATAGCGTATGTAAACACCTCCCATCAGACATATCAATCATCGTTAGTTCGGTGACTAGAAAACCATAATCAGAATCTTTATGGAAGCTGAAATCTACAAAATATTCCGCTATATCCATCTGATCTGATAATAATACTGGATCAATGATTTTATGTACAAAAGATGTTGATTCTGTTGAAGAATAACCATTATCTGATTGCGGTAATTGAGGTGACGAAAACGTATGCGAGTCAGTATCACTTGCAAATAAATCTGAATAAATTCGGCGTCCTTAATTGATTTTGAGTTGCTGCTTACGTTAACTATATTAGCATTCATGATTGAATAATATGTATTTCAAACTTTTCACTAAAAAAAAGACAGAGAAAAAGAAAGAGAAAAAGAAAGAGAAAAAGAAAAGATAAAAGACAGAAAAAAATGATAGAGAAAAAATGTAGGAATTTATTTTCTTTAACGCTTACGTAAATTTTTTAATAATGCGTGAACACAGATTCGACAAAATACGCATGTTTAACATAAAACTAATACTGACTGCTTGAATGATTCCGTTCGATAGTCTATCTCATTAGCTACCTTTGAATCATGTGTGGCAGTGGAAATGTTACATCAGAAAATGTTGTTCCGTCGGAGAAAGCTGAATATATTTGTATACGAACAAAGTAATCGAGGACTTTGAATGTATGCGCATATGTGTGGGAGTGTGAAAAATATTCTTGTACCGAATAATGGTAAATAGCGTGCGAGCAATGTACAAGTGGTCTTGAAGGTATGCGAGTCATGCAGGTAAAAGTTGTTGCGACGACGAGACCTGTAGAGGTTATCGATTCTTGGAAAAGAGGGGTTGACGTTCGAAACAATAATGTCTTGAAACGATTGATGATGCGGATGAGTTTATTAAATAAAGAAAATTATGTTTGTAGCGAAACGATTAATATTAAAAATAATTGTGATGTTGATAAACATTTTTTATTGATCGGAGATTTTTCTTTCTCGAAAGGTTAAAATTATTTTGACAATGTTAAGTGTATATGATGACATGACTGTGTAGGAAAAAGTAATACCGGTACAAAAAATAAATAAAGATCGTTAATAAAAAATTAAACATATAGAACTGCATGTGGTGCGTATACGAGACCAATGTGATATTCTATTGTGGCTAACGTTGAAAAATGTTCATGATCAATAGGGAAATTCGTGATGGAAGATATGTGTGTGGGAGTGTACGGTACGCTTTCGAATGAACCATTGATTAATTTTTAGAATCGATAAAATAAATAAAGATTACGAAAGATCAAGATTTTAAGTTTTCGTGGTGTTTGTTATTAACCAGTTGTCGATTTTTTTTGGTAACAATCACGTCCATATTTTTTTTCTTCGGTTTACGTTTCGAATAGTAGTGCTCTATTCATCATCAGAACCATAAATGAAACGACCAAGGAGGAAACCAGTCCTTAAATAGATCAGCTAACATCACATCCGACCTTCTGATTGGCTAATGTTATTTCCACTTTTTATTAGGCCGATAACTGTCTTCCAGTTTGAATCAACTTTTATACCATCATCTTTATTAAAATTTTTATATTTTTATATTTCAATCGCCTCTCTGATAAGACGTTTACTCGCGTTTTCGATCTTCGCTATTATTTTTGCGTCTTGAAACTTTATCTCATGTTTCGTGCGCTCTACGTGTTCGGCCACCGCGGATTTTTAATACGTCTATGTCGGCAGTCTGCTTCGTGCTCTTTAATTCTTACATGTACTGCTCTACCAGTTTGTCCCACGTAACTTGAGCCACATGAACACGGGAGCCTATATACACCTGCTGCATGTAACGGAGGTAAGTCGTCCTTATTGTTCCTTAAGAAATTTTTTATTTTTTTGTCGGTTCCAAAAACTGGGCGGATTTTATTTTTTCTTAAAATACGGCCGATTTTGTCTGTAATGTTCTTAATGTACGGCAACGTGATATTCGTAATCTACTCATTTTCTTTTTCTGCCTCTTCATTTTTCATTTTCGCTTTCCGAAATTTATTTATTAATTTTTCCGCTTCAAAACTCTTATACCCATTTTCCACCATCGCATTTTTTATATTTCTTATTTCATCTTCGATATTTTCTTGATCACAGACTTTTTCTGCCCCCCCCCCTTAACAAAGTTTTAAACACTCCATACTTTTGACTAGGACAATGATGCGAATCCTTGTGTAAATACTTGTTAGTATGGGTTGGTTTGCGAAACACTGATGTTTTTACACCTCTCATTGAATTTTTTTCCACCAATACATCTAAAAATGGTAACGTACCATTCTTCTCCTCTTCCACAGTAAATTTAATGTTTTGATGAAAGTTGTTTAGATCCGCGAGAATTTCCGTTATTTTCTCTTTACCATACTGCCACACCACAAACGTGTCATCCACAGACCGCACCCACAACTTCGGGACCACTTTTTAACGATTTTCTTTTCTAAATCTTCCATAAAGATGTTCGCGAAAATCGGTGCTAGACGTGAGCCCATCGCCATCCCATCATTTTGTTTGTAGATTTTTTCGTTGAATGTGAACACATTCGCACGTACTACTGTTTCGATCAAATCCACAGTTAATTTATCTACTTTCATCTCCTTTATTAACTGAATGGTTTCCGGAACCGGTACATTCGTAAATAGGGACATCACATCAAAACTAACCATTAAATCGTTCTCATCGAGAGTTACAGATTTTAACTTTTCTATAAAGTCGGGTGTATTCCGAATATGGTGCTCCGTATTTCCTACGAAATTCTTCAATTTAGCCGCAATATATCCTTCAACGAAATATGATGGACTATTAATCGAACAAATAATCGGCCTCATTGGACATCCTGTTTTATGTACTTTGGGAAGTCCATACATGCTGGGCATAGTGACTACAGGCGAAATGAGCGATTTTTTTGTTGTCCAATCTAACTTTGAATCTTTTATTATTTTTTCAATTTTGTTAGCAATTTTTCGCAACGGGTTTTTATTTAATTCTGTATACGGTCCGTTTCGTATTAGTTCCATCATTTTATTTTTATAATCCTCAGTTTTCATAACTACCACCGCGTTTCCTTTATCAGCCTTTAACGCGTCATTATTTTTCTTGAATGATCCTAATGCTTCTCTTTCTCGACGTATGAGGTTCGATTTTGGTGCTTTACATTTGCGTAATAATACGGCGCATTCCTGCCTAATGCTTTGGGCACTTTCGTTATTTATCCTTTTTAATCCATATTCTATATTACAGATAATTTCTTCCAATGGAACTTTTTTGGGTGCAACCGCAAAATTCAGCCCTTTGCTTAGAACTTTGGATACATTGCTATCTAGTGCCACGTTAGTTAAATTAATAACTGCCTTCTCGGTCCTTGTACATTCTCGGTTTATACTCGTTTTTTTGATATATAATCGTTCAAACTTGTTTCTTTGCTTCATTTTTCTGAACGCCAGCGCTTTGTTCGGTTTGATGTTCGTGATTTCATCTACCTTTTTCCATAATTCAGCATCTAAAATCTGTTTCAATTTATTTTCCAATTGTGCAATTTTTACGTCACACACGCTAAGTTCATATCTGACGTTGCTAATTTGCGATACCAACAACTTCCGGCTCAATTCTTCGAACAATTTCAAATTTCTACCTTTCGATAAATGGTGCGTTACTTTCACTGCAGTTGGCATAACCGGCACCTTTTTAAAAAGGTCAAATCACATAACCTATTACATTTCTTCAAGCGGGTTTTCTCCAATAATCGTGTCAATTTAAACGCATTCTCACCGTAGAGATTCGTTAATAAAGATTTTAAGTTTTCGTGGTGTTTGTTATTAACCAATTGTCGATTTTTTTCGGTAACAACCACGTCCATATTTTTTTCTTCGGTTGACGTTTCGAATAGTAGTGCTCTATTCATCATCAGAACCATAAATGAAACGACCAAGGAGGAAACCAGACCTTAAATAGATCAGCCAACATCACATCCGACCTTCTGATTGGCTAATGTTATTTCCACTTTTTATTAGGCCGATAACTGTCTTCCATCGAAACGTCAACCGAAGAAAAAAATATGGACGTGGTTGTTACCGAAAAAAATCGACAACTGGTTAATTACGAAAGATCGGTAATTTTAGCTGGGAGGGGCGTTGGGTAGAAAGAATGAATTTTTAGGATTGAAGAAAAAAAAAATGAAAAACATATTCGAAAAAATTTTTGAAGAACTCGTAATAGAGTAACGTATAATGTAGAATCTGCGCGAGAATGGCTAGTGTGCTTTCACAACAGTCTGGATGTTTGTTCGGTTTAATTTTTAAAACCTAGGAAAACATACAGAAATACTTACGGACTGAAAAATAATTGTAATGAGAAAGATAATAAAATATACTTGTGCTAATTTTGAAAAAAAGTGGTAACTCTAACGAATGACACGTGCGAGAGAATGATGCGTGCGCCTTCGTTGAGGGGCGAGACATCGAAGGATTTATTTTTAGACCTGGGGGAAACATACATAAATACTTACGGACGGAAACATAATCGTAAGTGAGCAAAAATAATAAATATACTTAGATTAATTCTATAATACATAGGCTTAGAAAAATTATTATGAACGATATGGAAACTATCGAGAACAGAGTGTGCACAGGATTGAATGGTACGCTTTCGCAGCGGCTAACGCTATGATAGATATAAGTGTGTGATCTGTCAGTGCGCTTTTCTAACGATCGGAGAATAAAGAAAAATTTTTGGAACCGTAGAAAATGAGAAATATAGTTAGACTAATTTTTATAATGCTTAGGCGCGGAAAAATAAAAAATTAAAAAATACATTTGAATAGGACAAAGAGAGCGAACTGGGAGCTCAGGTTAGTTTCACACTTTAAATATTATACTTTGGTTAATTTAAAAAAATCGCGGTATCGCGAACGATCGACACGTGTGCGAAAGCGATGCGTGCGCTTTTACTACTTATCAGTTGTGGCAGTGGAAATGTTGCGTCAGAAAAATGTCATTCCATCGAAAAAGTTGATTACATATGTGTATTGAATAAAGTAGTCAAGGACTTTGAGTATGATTGTGTTTTTGTGTTATTGTATACATGTAGGCAAGGGCGCTGCCAGCCGAAGAACCAAGGAGGGGCAAGATGAGTTGCCAGCCGCCGGGGGGGGGGGAGATGATAGAAAGAGGATATAAGTTTTAGGAAAAATAAAATGTATAAGTTGTAAAGGCTTAATATTTTGTTAAAGAAGAATAAAATCTTAATTAAAACATAAGTTTTCCAAATTGTCTATGATTACGCGCCTATCAATTCCAGTTGATTAAAAAGTTCCAAGGCTCCAGGGGGGGGCAGCTGCCCCACCCTGCCCTCCGCTGGCGACGCCCAGGCATGTAGGGTGTGGTTCCGTAATAAGGCTTAGACTGGAATAGAAATTTTAAGAACGTTAAGATCCGGTTTCAATGGTAGCGTTAGCATTTTCGCTTTTGCAGTGTGTGAGATAGACTTACCCCCCTACATAATGTATCGGACAAAGAAAAGTTTTATGTAACTGACCAAACGAAAATCTTCGTGATTCCTAGAAGTACTGGAACGGCGAAAACCTGTATTTTACCGCGATTCCTGCAGACTGACCACTGATAACATTAATAACAACAAAATTCAATAATGATAATAACTAATTTTACATGTGTGTACGGACGCTCGTAACCGTATATACATCATTGTGTGCGTAATCTTCCAAAACCAGTCGCTACCGAATAACGGTAATTTCGTACAAGTAAAGGCATGTATCGGTCAATTGATTGACAGGTGCAAGATACGAATTTACCGCGATAGTGATGATGATGGTGATTTTTACATGTGTGTGCAGACGTATATACGCGTACATGTGCAGATGTGTGCGTTAATTAAGGGATCGACAATCAAATGGAATGCGGTTCCGCGGTCCAAGACGCTCCGGAAGCGGCTCTGGAAGGCCTTAATTAATGGTGGCGGCATCCTTTGTCTATGAACTGTCCTTTTCCCTCTACTATCTTCGAATTTTGAGTACATCAACCATCAGTATTTCAAAAATCAAGTGTACTGAGCACGTCGTTCGTGTCTTTGCTTTTGCTCATTTTTAAAAAAGGAAATATAAAATCTACGGAAGGCTTCCCCATACATTTGTGAAGGCATCAAACTTTTCTTGATCGGTTTAACTTTGTTTAAAAACAGAGATATATCCGTAGGATTAGTACTTACAGTTGGTGCTGGTGCTATTGCTATAAATTCTTTCGAAAACATTGATGTACAGCCCACTGCATATTTTGTACCAGTTTCATGCTGTAAATCATTTTGACGCTGAGGCTGAGTATCCATATCTAAGCGTAATTTTTTATCAACAGAGATGTACCACTACTGTAGGTTCATTAGCTTTGGCTTTTTTTAGTTAGAAAAAATGATCCAAGGTACCTTTACCTTTTGTTTTTCGGTTCATGCTTTATATCACATTCGAAAAAAACGAAAAAATTAAACAATTCGCTGTAAGTAATATAAGCACATAACCGACCAAACTAAAAAAGAGTTGATGGTGCAACTCTGACCTAATAAATTCAAAATTGAACCGATCAAAATTATGGAGGTCCGGGTTCACACGGTTCCGAGATAGAAGCTAAAGTATGACAGAAAAGAATAAGCCGTCCACCCTTTTCTGCGTTTCATACGGCATGAATATCTGAGCAGAAATGTGCTCCATCAGCTGAAAAAGAAAAAGACATCGGAATTCGAATGAAACATTCAAGTCACTTTTTCGATGTACACAGCTATTTAGCAATTTCCTTCTCTCTTTCTAGCACATCGACTGGCCGTTATATTTTTCTTTTTCTATTTACTTACTATTTCACTCTGTTACGATTTACTATTACATGCGCAATCCATGCAGCACTGGTAACAGTATGGCGCGTTGACAAACAGCGCAAACTAGTGTTAGTGTTGAGTGTAAAATTTCAGGTCCATTTGGGTCCGCTGGATACTATCCGGGATGCAGTTCCCGAAACTGTGATTCAGTTCCAGATCCATATCCGAAGAAATAACGAACTTACCCATCACTACTACACGCAACCCAACAAAGCAATGTAAAACAAAATTCATTTACACATTTCTACATCGAATTCATTTCTTTTTTCTGTACTATCCCGCTTTAAGCTACAAAATTAATTTTGGAAAAAATTTTGGAGATTTTTTTGGGGGAGCAATGGCCCCGTGGCTCCCCCCTTGAGTGCGCCAATATGTAGAACCAAATTTAGCTTGTAGACAGAATTGAGGTGTATAGATATAAAGAGAAATATACAAATAACCTGATAATGTAAATTGGATAACAACAGAAAATAAAAATAATAATAATAATAATGAGATTACCAAAGACCAATATCATACCGATGCAGTAGTCAGGTGGCCTGACCTTTTAATGTGGCAATCTGCTCAGCGGAAATAATTTTAATCCCAGGTGTTCGATCGTCCCTCTGTGCAAAAATTTTTCCGTCCCGAACCCATACATACTTGTATTTATCATTTTCTCTTAAAGTTCTTGCACTTTGAAATAACTTGGAATTTTTCCAGGTAAGGTGTTCTGAGACGTAAAATTCATTTTTTGTTCATTTTTTGGTGAAACCTATATCACCTAAAGTAGGTTCTACGTAATCGGCAATTATGGAGGAGCTCGAACTTCTTGTCCCTTCGACAGAGTCTTAGGACAATGTTAGCGAACTGTTGTCGCGGCGAATTTTTTAAACGATGGTAGGTATCGATGTCAGCTTCACTTATCTTGGAACCAGTAACTTCACCAATTTTTATGATGATATTTTTTAAATCTTCCTGCGGAGCAGTGGGAATGTTGGTGATGATTACATTATTTTTTCTTGTGTGCTGCTCAAGAACGTCCAACCGATTCTGGAGGTCAGCATTCTGGTTGCTTAGCTCTAAATTTTCTTTTTTCACTACTTGCAGCATCTCCACCGCCTCCATCAATTTTGATTGCGATGCTTGGTACATCAGTTCCATCTTCTCTAATTTTTCTATCAGCGTTTCCAATTTCTCATATAACGGATTAATTTCTTCTCTTAAGATGAACTTAATGGGGTCCTTAGTCGCACTTTTACATGAGGAGCAGGTCCAATTCTCTCTTGTATTTTTCCCCATTCTAGCCCAACTGTGAAGAGCAATACCACAACATTTAAAATGCCACTCGCTTCTACAAACAGCACACGTTAAATAATCCCCATCTGCGGGCAAAACTTGGCAACATTTATCGCATTTTCCTTCCATTGCGCAAAGTCAAAAAAAAAATAAACGTAACCAAAAATTTTTGGAAAAGAAACAGCGGCGATGTAAATGTTATTGAATAATTTTTGCAATACAATATTATAAGTAAACTAAATGATGAAAACAATCTCCTTACCTATCTAAATAATATTCAACAATATATACTACTAATTGATTACCACAACAATTGTAAAGTTCAAAAGCAACAAGACAAAAAATCAAATAAAATTATGTATGATTGGAAAAACTGTATGAGAGAATATTTGATTTTAGGTAATAAAATAGTATACTTCGACTAATTTTAAAACATGTTGCAGGATTTTTTTCAGAAGTGTACAAAGAAATACAAAAAGGCTTTGATATATTAATTTCACTGACATGAAAGTATATTTCGACTAATTTCATGTCATAGTATTAAATTTTGAAGATCTATACATGAGAGAAAAGGACTGATCGCATCGGTATAAGGGTTTGAACGAAGCATTTTCATATGTTAATGATTATAAAGAGAAATTATGTGTGATTGGAAAAGTTGTAAAAGTGAATAGATAATTTTTGGTATAGAAATATAGTATGTTTGAGTTAATTTAAGAAATTCCTGATAGTTTAGTGGAGGCGTACAGTGTACACATTCGTAGATGTATTGATTCCATTGCTTTTGTCTTGTATAGAAAATAAAAAAATGAAAAATACTACTATAATTTCATGATGCTAAAGAAAAAATAAAGAAAAAATTATTTCATAATGTAATTATAAGGAATGGGTTCTTCATGCATGTACGATTTTTAAGTATAGTTGTGAATTGAGGAAGAATTTAAACGCTAAAAAATAATATGTAGTATAGATTAAAATATATATTGTTTGATGTGAGATATAAAGTAAGTTATATAGTATACTTGGATTTATTTATAATACATATTTTGAAAATTTGGAAACAGATGAGCATGTAGGTAGAATGTGAAGGTTAATGATTAATATGATTAATACCAAGAATTCACACGGGAACATATTAAAATAATAATAAAAAAAATGCTATGTAGAATTACAAAATATACTTAAGTTGATTCAAAAATAATTACGCATGACTTGAATTTTGGAAATAGATAATACGGCATGAATAGAGCGAAGAGAAATTCTATATGATTTCCTGAAAAACTAAGTTACGATAAGAATAATAACAATGAATGTATTTGTGGTAATAAAGTTACAACAGTTTGCATGGCATATTATAAAAGATTTGAAAAAAAAAAATTTTGTAACTTATACTCAACTAGTCTCAATAAATATTTAATAAAACAATAATGAGGAGGATTTCCTTTCTCATCTTTCAGGAATAGTAAACCAATATGATTTTCTTTTCTTTTTTTCCTTTTGTTATATCTAAGGATAGATTTTATAACGATTATATAATGATATTATGGTAGCCTAGTAGTTAAGGTTCTTGGTTCCCAAATTAGAAGTCACAGGTTGGAGACTTGTCTCGTTCTAGATCCAAGTCGCTCCCAAGTTTATATCCAACTTGAAATAATTAGGTATCAAAGAAATTTGGAACAGTAAAGGTGGCTAAGAGAAAGAAACTAGCCCTCCTACTCTCATTAATACTGTTGAGCTTAGTACATTGTGAACCTTAACTTTACAATCCCAACACCCAATTGAGGGTATGGGACTTACTTTTTTTTTTGTATAATGATATACATTAATTGATTATTCTGCTTTAATTAAATTAAGTTTATCAGTCCTATTTACAAATTTATTAATTTTATTAATTTTTATTGGAAATGCAATTTCTTTTAAAGCTTCATCAAAAATATATTCACAATTTTTATATTCAAACGGAAATGAACCGGTTAAAATAGACCATAAATAACATTTATCATCTAAATTTTTAACATTTATAATTGCCTTTTTCCTTACCAAAATATCTGAAAGATCAATATATAAACTAGCCTTCAAGGAATCATACCTATTTACATTCATTCTAAAACTATCAATTAATCTTAAACCCCAGTGGAGTAACCTCTAAATTATCGGATATATATTTAAAAGCCAATAACATTTTCATATATTTCATTGAAGTTACATTCGAGACGAACTGTTTAGTTTTCAGCTTGTAAATGCATTGATTCCGTCTCAATAATTTCTGTATGTTCTACTACTCGAGAACAATATCGAAGAACTAACATGCACGAACGCGATAAATAAGACTTCATTCAAATACTTGTTAATTCGTTCGTTCTACTCTGTTACAGGCTCATCTACAGGAACAACTTTTAAATAAAACTTCAGAAGTTGCTAAATTGGAGATTAAACTGGTAGGTAATTGTGATTCATATTTTATTATTTCACTAACTGATTAATTATTAAAATAATTCGATTCATTATTGTAAACTCATTTGTTTTTATAGACGCTAGTTTTACTTAGTAAGGTAGCAAAAATGTGAAACTAATTTTAAAAAAACTTTACTCAAGTCATAATTAGTAATTAATTTTAATTGATATGTACATCTAGTTTTTTATTGTCTCCGCTGAAATTTATTTTCTTAAAATTTACTGGTATAGTATTAAATCGCGATTTGTTGATTCTTTAATGAATGCATTTTTAAATATTTTTGAAAATGTACAAATTTTTTTGAAGCTACCCAACAAATTGTTGTCAAATCTGGGTGTTACTGGCCGTTAAAATAGGGTTTGAAATATTTCAGTGTGTTATTTTTCATTCAATTTTCTATGTAATTCGAATGTACAAGTCAATTCCGAGTAAATTAAATAATGGAATGATAACCAATAACAAATATAAAATGAACCAAAACGTTCATTTAATCCCAAAATTATATTAAATAAACTTAATACTTAAGTGTAAATAATATTACCTTTAGCATATTTTATTTGTATTATTTTTATTTTTACAAAGTTTTAAAGGTGGTTTTTATTAAAAATTAATTTAATATACTTTTGAAACATTTTTAATTGAAATTTATCAATAATTCCTATAGAACAAGTAATACATTACCATAAAAATACAATTTTAACAAATGTAAAGTAAACTGTAAAAATATATGTTACCTTAAATTCTTAAAAACAAAAACCTATAAAACATAATTCAAACCTAATATTACTGTATTTTAAAGTTGTAATGTGTACATTACATACTGTATATATATATATATAAAAGAATAAACAAATTTAAAAAATAAAGAAATAAAAATAAATAGATCCGATTGTTCAGTGAGGAATGCGAGTGTAAGTGTGTGTGTGTGTGTATGTATGTGAGACAGTGGTTGGCCAGGGATGAGGGAGCAAGAAGGGATGGCATGTTATGAAATGATGTAACACAGGCTAGAGGCGAGCTCTGGAAGAACGGCCACTGAACAAAAAGTTGGTTAAAGTCTTAGTCGGATTTTGAAACTAGTACAGATAAAATTGTATTGTTACAGTAGAAAATGTGGGTCAGATTTTAGAGATCGAAAAAAGTAAAAGATGAATGGACTCGCGAGCCAATGCCGGTTTAGCACAATATTCCGTCAGACTTTCCTTGTAATATTTTTGATCGAATAAGTCCAAAAATGTTCATTTATATACTTGTTTGTTTTTTTTAAAACTTTCAAAGTTATAGCAAACAGTCGCAAATCGAACAACACATAACAAGCTGCCTCACCTCCAGGCTTCGAGATAATTAGAATAATTTGTATAGATATATTATTGATTTTATGTTTTAACTTGATTCATTTGTTTAAGGGTGATTATTCTTTTGCACAGTCGACCAGCAATGAAAGATTCATGTACTAGTTTATAATAAATGTAGATTATGTTCCATTTTCTTAATTGTACATGATCAATCAAATGATTGATAATTATAATAATTTATTAATAATAATTATGAATAAATTACCATATTTTATTTCTGCGCAAACAAATTCTGCAGGGTCATTCCTGATACTATAAAGTACCACTTCAAAGTAATGAAAAATTAAATAAAAGCACCAATATATATCAAAATAAAAAAAATTAAAATATAATTATAATTCTTAAAATATTGGAATAAAATGATAATTTAAAAAAATAAGGAATTTAAATAAATCTTTATATTCAAATATTTTATCAACATAATATGATTTATATGTGTCTATTGATACATATTTATGAAGTAGAGTAAAAAGTTCTTCAAAGATAATTACAATGTGTAAAAATAGAGGTGACATATTCAAGTAAATCAAAAAGTGAAAAATCAAGTTTTTAATTTATATATAATTTTATTTACTCATTAACATTTATAACACAACAAAAATAAAATTTAAATGCTTGCATTAATTTTAAGAAATATTTATTTACAAATGATTTTTTTTTTTTTTTACAAATGATAATTATTCAAATCATTTTATAAAATATTATTTAAGTAGTACACCACAATTGAAAATATACTGAAAACAAAAAAATCAATGTATATCTAACAAATCCATATATTTAGACTTCCACTATTGTTGTATATATCTAAGAACAGTAATTTTTTTTTTTTTAATTACATAGTTACATGTGGAACTTTGTAATACAACAGAAAAAAAAACAAAAAAACAATTGAAGTGAAACTATAACTGTTTACATAATTGTAAATTGCAATGTTCTGCTTTTTCATAAAAATTTATCCCATTTTTGTTTATAGGGATTCGTTTATTAAAGTATCAATTTTGTTTGTGTGAAAGTTATTTATCTGCACTGATAAGTAATACCCTGCTGCGGAAAGAATGCTGCTAGGAAGAAAGTGTGTAAAACCTTGGCCAATGATCTGCAACTTGAATTGGCCAGTCTGCTTATCAGGTTAATTCTGGCTTTAAATTTTCCAGCGAGGCCAATTAAATGTTGATTATAATGTATTTCTGGTACTTTGAGTACTTTAACTGTTTCCCCTGGAAATTCATAGTAATCTCTGCATTTGCTGTTCTTCTATTATTTAAGTAAAATTCTGTAACCTTTGACTTACTTGGGTTAGAATGTAATTTCCATTTCTTAAAGTATTCACCCATCATTTAAAGATCTTGCTCTAGAATTCGTTCACACTTTTCCAGGCTTCTGCCTCGAATCATTAATATAATATCATCGGTGTATTAAAACATTTTACATGTGGTGACTGCAATATCGTGAGTGTATATATTAAATAAAATTGGCACTAATATTGAGCCCTGTGATAGCCCCTTGCTTGCCCTTCACCATTTGTTGCTCAGATCACCTATGAATATCTGGAAGTATCAACCAATTTGTATATTTTTCATTAATGTAATGATTTTTTGGCACACGATTATTCTTGATAGTTTTAATACAAATCCCTCCCATCATACACTGTACCATATGCTGATAATAAATCAATGGATGTTGCTACAGTTTTCACACTTTTCTGAAAATAACTTATTATATACTATTAAAATCAAAAATTCATATATATTTACAGAACGTTGAATTACCAAACTTTTTCAGAATGAGTGATCATATAAATTTATATCATTAAATTTAGGTCGAAATGTATGCTATTTTGAGAATTTATGATGATTGCATGTTGTAATTTACAAGGCTATTAAACTTAAACTAAGGTTGACGTATTTTGATACCAAAAATAATTTATTAGTAATAACTCAGAGGAAAAAAATAATTCTAATTAATTCATGATTGTTTTGGTGAGGACTTCAAGAAAATTAGTATTGCAGTTCAAACAGTTGGAATAATTAATTTGTTAATAAAAAATTGAGTTTTTATTTCCTTTGTTTTTTTCTTTGCTCTTGTTAAATCTTTTAAGTGAGAGTTATTATTTTCCTGTTTTGGTTGTGCTTTTTTATAATGTGTTCATCATACCTTTGTTATATTAATGATTTTTGGGTTGAATTTGTTTTCAGGCAGAAGCCAATAATTACTTCTGCTACATGTTAAAAGCAATATAGAGGAGTCGGAAGCAAAATTGTACAAAACAAATTCAACTAAATCACATAATTTATCAAGAGCTGAGAAGTGGAAGTTAATTTTAAGTTCAGAGAACGATGAATACATAAAGAATCCACTCATGCAATCATTTAGACATAGGTAGATAGAAAGTGTTTGTTCTAGAAGATTAGCCAATCAGGAGCCAGTATTTTGTCACGTGACCACTCCCCCTTTTACTCAACTAAACAAGAGCCAATACTTTATCATATGATCACATTCTTTTCATGGCAAACCTACCAGTAAGAGTTCAACACTGCACCACTATGTTCAGCTCCAATTTCACTCTTCTGCTCGCCACATCTTTACTGTTACAAACCTAAATCCACATATCTCAATGCTTGCCACACCTCAGATCAATCATCTGCTTTCTCTGTAGACGCCTGCACATGAAGTCCCTCACTCAGTAACATCACTTGAACAAAACATGGATTAGGGAAAAGGCTTTAACTAGACACTTTTAAAATTGTCTAACCCCTACTAAGTTGCTCCACACGTTTGTGCAATTGAATGTGTGTTGATGATACATTTATGATTGCCTAAATTAAACCTTTTTAACCTCAGTACCACATCTACTGTTTTTTGTGTGTCTTTATATGCATTTTGATGATGCATTTACTACTGTGATTTAGTTGAATTTGTTTTGTACAATTTTGCTTCCAACTCCTCTATATTGCTTTTAATATGTAGCAGAAGTAATTATTGGCTTCTGCCTGAAAACAAATTCAACCCAAAAATCATTAATATAACAAAGGTATGATGAACACATTATAAAAAAGCACAACCAAAACAGGAAAATAATAACTCTCACTTAAAAGATTTAACAAGAGCAAAGAAAAAAACAAAGGAAATAAAAACTCAATTTTTTATTAACAAATTAATTATTTCAACTGTTTGAACCTGCAATACTAATTTTCTTGAAGTCCTCACCAAAACGATCATGAATTAATTAGAATTATTTTTTTCCTCTGAGTTATTACTAATAAATTATTTTTGGTATCAAAATATGTCAACCTTAGTTTAAGTTTAATAGCCTTGTAAATTACAACATGCAATCATCATAAATTCTCAAAATAACATACATTTCGACCTAAATTTAATGATATAAGTTTATATGATCACTCATTCTGAAAAAGTTTGGTAATTCAACGTTCTGTAAATATATATGAATTTTTGATTTTAATAGTATATAATAAGTTATTTTCAGAAAAGTGTGAAAACTGTAGCAACATCCATTGATTTATTATCAGCATATGGTACAGTGTATGATGGGAGGGATTTGTATTAAAACTATCAAGAATAATCGTGTGCCAAAAAATCATTACATTAATGAAAAATATACAAATTGGTTGATACTTCCAGATATTCATAGGTGATCTGAGCAACAAATGGTGAAGGGCAAGCAAGGGGCTATCACAGGGCTCAATATTAGTGCCAATTTTATTTAATATATACACTCACGATATTGCAGTCACCACATGTAAAATGTTTTAATACACCGATGATATTATATTAATGATTCGAGGCAGAAGCCTGGAAAAGTGTGAACGAATTCTAGAGCAAGATCTTTAAATGATGGGTGAATACTTTAAGAAATGGAAATTACATTCTAACCCAAGTAAGTCAAAGGTTACAGAATTTTACTTAAATAATAGAAGAACAGCAAATGCAGAGATTACTATGAATTTCCAGGGGAAACAGTTAAAGTACTCAAAGTACCAGAAATACATTATAATCAACATTTAATTGGCCTCGCTGGAAAATTTAAAGCCAGAATTAACCTGATAAGCAGACTGGCCAATTCAAGTTGCAGATCATTGGCCAAGGTTTTACACACTTTCTTCCTAGCAGCATTCTTTCCACAGCAGGGTATTACTTATCAGTGCAGATAAATAACTTTCACACAAACAAAATTGATACTTTAATAAACGAATCCCTATAAACAAAAATGGGATAAATTTTTATGAAAAAGCAGAACATTGCAATTTACAATTATGTAAACAGTTATAGTTTCACTTCAATTGTTTTTTGTTTTTTTTTTTCTGTTGTATTACAAAGTTTCACATACAACTATGTAATATTTTTAAAAGAACAAGAAAATTAGTATTGGAGTTCAAACACTTGAAATAATTAATTTGTTAATAAAAAATTGGGTTTTTATTTCCTTTTTTTTCTTCTTTAGTCTTGTTAAATCTTTTAACTGAGAGTTATTATTTTCTTATTTTGTTTGTGTTTTTTGTAATGTGTTCATACTTTTATTATATTAATTGTTTTTGGTTTGAATTTTTTTCAGGTTAATGCAAATAAATATTTATTACTTCCTCATGTACGATGCAATATAGAGGAGTTAGAAAGAATAATACTTGGCGATGTTGATTTTAATGTGAGTAATTTAACAAGACAAGATAAATGGACCTTAATTTTAACTTGTAAGAAACCAGCATTCTTAAATAGTCCATTCATTCAGGCATTCCGACATATAATTCCAAAAGATATACCAACACATATTTTTTTAAAAACAATAAATGATTTGTATGGTACGAGGGTGGTACACGATTGCAATATAGCTGTACAATGGACTAGTGACACTATTCGTGGTATGTTTCAAGTACATGGGCTGAGAGCTGATTATGATAGTGTTCGAGTCGTTGAGTGCATTTTAACTGATTTGCCTCCTCCACCTACTACTTCTACTCCTCCAGAAGACGAAGAAGAAATTCATTAATCTAATTTAGTTTAATTTTTCAAATTTATTGTATCATATTACTAGCCACCAGGGGCAAATGTTTATGTAACAAAATAATAATTTAAGATGTTATTAATAGAGTAGTTCTTTTATTATATTTTTGTTTTTCATTTATTTTTTATTATTTATTGTTATTTCTTTATTTTCCTAACTCGGCCTCCCAAAAATTACTTTGCGCACTCACAAGGAGCAATAAAAACACTTATTACACAAAATTTTCTTTATATATATATATATGTATATCACCGAGTGACACAAAGCGATTAGGGAAATGCGGCTGCATAAAACGTACTAAAATTAATCCAAATCATGACAATACACATATTATACTCATATAACCTTGTTCATGCTCATTTACACCATGATATTCACAAATTATTACAAAAAAATATATATATATATATGAATGAATTAATAAAATCTGGCCTGTCTGCTTCCAGTTGATAAATACATGTTCTATGCTGACTTCTTTGACTGCAGGTACGATGTATCTGCCCGATTAACTTGAATTCCTAAAGGCTGGACTCCTCAACTCTTCCAGCAGCTAAAGTGTTGATACTGGATGCTTTTTAAGCACTTTTGTCCACCTTCAGTTTTCAACGTCTCGATCTCTGACTGTCCTGTCTTATGAGCTGTTTCTTTTCTTTCTCAATTATTAGTTTACTTAATTAGCCGCGATTTTCTTTCTGTGGTAACTAGAGTTGTGATGAGAACTTTCAATGTAATAAAATTATGAATTTATATAAAAAAGACTAATAACTTACTAGAAAACAACAAATGTACACATAATAACGCGTTGAGCGCATAGAGCCGATTCTCATTGCCACCGACCAAGTTAAAAGTAATTTCAGTACGCCGAGATCGAACAGATTCTGCTCTATTCTATCACACATTTACTTAATAGAAATTCTCTTCAGATTTTAAATACTTACCGATGTCAATTGAATTTCTTACTTTTATGTGTATATTTTCGATATAATTTACTCGCCTGCATTCTAGACTATTCCATCATTTCTTAGTTACAATAAATTAGATTTTCTCATCGACCCTCTCTGTATCATATCACAATGTATCACTGCATTCTAAAAAAAAAAAAATCCCATTTAATATTAATGATAATTTAATGCTTAAATCCCAAAATTTGCAAGAAAATTATCTTAATGTTATAGAGATTCTTTTTCTAGAAATTGAACAAAATAATAAATCGTTTATATTCTGTTTCAAATCCCAAAGTGGAGATAATGCACTATACTATATTGCAGAGACGTTGTGAATAATCGCGTTTTGATTTGATGCGAGATCTAACTGATAAGGATCCAATGAATTCTAATCGCCAATGATTTTTGGAGACGCTGATGTCACATGCACACCATGAATTACACAAGGCATCAATGTTGTTAAAGAACATTCTTCTACCAGATCTAATGATTTGATTAGCTTACCACCAGCGCTGAATTTAGGGTCTGTAGGCCCATACACTGAACGTGTGGTGCGGGCCCTATCGGTGGGTATGAAATACCCTGTAGCAAAACGCTCTGGAAATATTTTGAAAATTTACTTGCAAAAATCATATTTTAGAGAAATTTTCTAATTAAAAACCTAATAAAAATCATTTAAAATTAATTGTAGAAAATTTTACTACACGGTATTTAGAATTTAACAAATTTATGATATAAAAGTGAAAAGAACTGAAAATCATTAAGGCATTCAACACAATTTATTAACATTGTTATGACCAATTATATTAGAAAAAGAATGTAAGTTAAGATTAATGTCGATGTTTTTCTGTCTATGTTGCCAAATATGCAAAAAACACCACACTATTAAGAGAAAGACATTTTTATTTTAATCTATTCAAAATTTAAATATTTGAATATTTTTTTTTTTGTGGTGCGGGCTCATAGGCTGCAGCCTATATAGCCTATGCATAAATGCAGCCCTGCTCACCATACTCACTACCACTGAAAATTTCATACTACCCTTTTAATCCGATACGCTCCATTTAATATTCTACTTACGCTCTCATTTACTCATCCAATAAGCTGTGATTCACACATTACAACTCAAACTATTTTCTACCAATCACATTACATATTTGTCATTAATTTTATGCACACACTCGTTTGATCACATAAATAGTATTGTATTATTTTAATAATTTATCCCTTTATATCTATTTATTTCATTTTCATTTCATTTATATTTTTAATCAATCTCATATTTCACCTTCTTTTTTTTTTTATTTTTTTGAATGTTATGTTGACCTAAGTTCAGACCATGGGGAAATAGTGCATCCCATGTTACTTACATTATACAGACAACTTAGTCAACTATTGTGATTTTCACTTACCTTCTACATCTATATACATTTTCTCTTTTTCTATATATTTACTTAATGACGATATTTTATTAGAATTTCAAATTAGTAATGTTTTCTTTTTTTGTTTTTTTTGGAAAGGGGCTTCATAGCTGATTTTTTAAATTAGAGTAACGGAAATGATTATGAATCCCCCTGATTGTTGTTATACGCGCGCAGTTAAATCACACGTAAAAATAAACATTTTGCAACATTATACATGGAAGAAAATATAAAAATGTTATTAAATTAGTTGTTTTGCTTCATTTTTAGCTCCAACAACATAACCCATCGGCTTATTAAATTACGTTCAGAATAATATATCAATAAGATTATCTCGGAGTTAAAAAAGTTCTCACTGTTATACGCTCGCAATATTATAGAAAAATGTAAACGATTGTATGGATGGTGGAAGTTTTTTTGTTTTATTTTTGTTTTTACAATAAAAGACACTCAAATATTTAAAAATTATAACGTGGGATACACGTAATGCTTTTAATATTTTCTTATGACCTAAATAATAATGGAGCATATTTTTCTACGAACATTAGTTTACTTTCTCTATTCCTAATCATTGCAAGATTTTAAAACTCATCTCTTTTATTAGAGGCTGTGACAGAACTTAATGGTAGAGGAACGCAATTTATTACCGCCGTAGAGTCTGTAAAGAAAGCGTTTGAAAATAGCGTATTATTTCGAATAATTCCTAGTAACCTGAGAAAGAGGAAGTTCGGTACAACAATAAATCCAAATGCGATTTGTGTCCTCAATTTCCTGAACAACAACAATGAACATTGTTAAATAAGAAAAAGTAATAGCAGTAATGATTAATTAGATCGGCGATCGTTCATCAGGAAAGATAACAGTATTATCGAAGTTCGATTGGATTTACGAATGAGGTGTAACGAAAAACTAATTACAGTCTTATTTTTGGCGGATAATAAATTAAATTATCAGGCAAAATTGAAAGGCATAATAATAAAATATCGCCAGTAAAAATAATAATAACAATAAAAATAATAATCAAATCAAATCAAATCAAATCAAATGGTTTATTATTACTATTACCTTACATTTCCCATCTATGCGCATATTTGCGCGAGCGATGGGTATTTGAAAATAAAAAATACAACAATGAAAATAAAAAATCTTTACAATTTTTAAACAAAATATGAAAGTAAAATACTAAAATAAAGTGAAATACATTAAATTACATTAGCGCAGCGCGTGCATCTGGATTAAATGAAGAGAACTGAAACGGTTTTCCAAACAAAGTCCAAGTTTACAAACGAAATTAATCTAATTAAATAGCTAAATAATTAAATAATATAAATTAAATCTAACCGGAAATATAATATTAAACGCCAATTTAAAGATGATAATCATGTCAAACTCAATTGGAACTTTCTGTAAAATAATTCGTTAAGCATTTGCGTCTCTTCTTATAGTTTTTAAGATTTTCTTTGACGTGATCCGATAGTAAATTATAAAGTAAAGGAGCCATGTAGACCATTTGGATTTTGGAATGGTATTTATTGAAATTAGGTACCACTGCTATTTCCCTACCAGAGCTTCTGGTTTTACCCTCCTTATATAAAAATGTAAATTCATCTATGTTTTTAATCATATAAAGTGGTACCTGAATCTTATATAAAATTCTTTTGTTCAGGAAATTGTATTTGCAACTGATGTTACTGTCTCTGTTTATGAGCTTAAATATCCTGTTTTGCAAAATGTCCAGTTGTCTTCTGTTATATTCAGCTACTTTCCCCCAGTGCATTAGTCCATAGATAAGGACCGGTAGGTATAGTGATTGATTTAATCAATAGATATGGTTTCCTTTGAAAAATTCTCCCAAGTAACAAAAAATGTAATTTAACTTTCTTAATTTCTTTTCCAAGAAATAAATGTGCTTGTTCCATGTCAACCTGCAATCGAGTGTTAGACCCAAGTATTTGATCTCGTAGGCTCTGTCTATGTGTATACTGTTATTTATTGTAATCTTTATATCGCCCCACTGATTCTGTGGTAGATTACTGTAGACCAAGAGCTTCGTTTTCTTTAAATTTACTATAAGCCTATTGTTATGGAACCAGTTTAGTATTACATTTACCTCAAGCTGTACCTGTTGTTGCAAAATGTCGGTATAGCGTAAACTCATAGTGAACACAGTATCATCAGCGTAAGTGAATATTTTGCCCGGTATAATAAGATCACATAAATCATTTACATATATTAAAAATAGAAGTGGACCCACAATACTTCCTTGCGGCACCCCACAATTTTGACGTAACACATTCACTGAAAACCTTGTTTATTTTAGTTTTGTACTTGCTTTGTTGAAGATACGATTCAAACCAGTCATATATATTACCCCTAAAGCCCAATGAATACAATTTTTTCAGTAGAATTTTATGATTGATTGTGTCGAAAGCTTTTCGCAGATCAAAGTAAAAGGCCAGACAGGATTTACCACTTTCTAAGATTTTTGCTATATATGATATATGATTAAACAATGCTGTGTCAGTACTTTTCCCCTGCAGGAATCCATACTGATTAACACTAAAGAACTTCTTTACGTGTAAAAAGCTTAACATCCTGGTTTTAATACATTTTTCAAAAATTTTTGAAAAGGTCGGTATTCTACGTATTGGTCTGTAATTTGCTATGTCACATTTATCCCAACTTTTATAAACGGGCGTAATTATACCTATCTTTAAAATGTCTGGAAATTTACCTAGCTTAATAGATTCGTTAAATAAATACGTCAACGGTTTAACAAAAAATTCACAATTGTCTTTTATCAAACGTATTGAAATGCCGTCAATTCCGAATGACGATTTATTAGCAAGCGACATTAAAGCGTATTTTACTCCGCTTTCTAATAATGCGATAAAACCGAAGGTCTGTATAGATGGAGTGTTAATAGTAACAGGTTGAGTATTGGGATATTCGTTATTTACCAAATCATTTACAGAATTTAGGAGATAATTATTAAAGAGACTAGCGACCTCGCATTCGTGCCCATTTACAAGTAAATTTGTTTCTTTTGTCTTTATTTCACTAATAGCATACTCTTTAGTACCTAGTAATTTTTTAACCATTCTCCAATACTTTTGTTGATCATGTCCGCAATTATTTAGTATAGTATTATAATAATCTTTCTTAGCTACTCTAATTAATTTTTGCACCTGCCTTGATACCTTTTTATACTTTAATAGTAAAGCAATGCTGTGTGATTCGTAGATTTCAATGATTTGTATAAATTATTTTTTTTTACTTGCGATATCCAATATTACGTTAGTTACCCAAGGAGCCCGTTTCCGTTTATGCTGCTTCATTTTTATTGTTCGCTTGCTACTCTGAACAAGCCTGCTGACTATGTCTATAAAATTTGTAAATTTAGCATCTATAGAATCTTTCTCATTGAATAAAAAATCTAGTTTAACATTAAACAGATTTTTTCGGAAAAGTACTTTATCCACAAACATAGTAATTGGTGTAGGGGTCATTAGGATGCAATCTAATACTTGTAGAGAAACAATTACAGCACTATGATCTGAGAACCCAACATCAAGAACTTCAACCACCGGGTTGGAATTTATTTTATTACTTTCAAAACCTCTGACCAAGACGTGGTCTAAACAAAAAAAATAAGCTCTACTTTGTCGCATAAAGGTAGATGTATTAACTAAACTCAAAAATCCGCGAGAATTCAATAAATTAAGATATTCTGAACATTTCGTATCTTCTAAAATATTAATATTCAAATCTCCGGAGATCACTGACCGAAACTCCGAGATATCGATAATATTTAATAAATTTGCCAAAAATTCCCCGATGTTTGAATTACAAAATCTATAAATTCCAAAGAAGGGAAAGTATTTTTTACCCCCAAGACTAATTTTCAAATGTATTATATTTCCCGTAGGAATATTCGTGTTAATTTGCTCAACTTGAAAATTATCCTTAATAAAAACGATTACGCCCCCGGAGCGCTTATTACCCCTACATTGTGCGTACATAGAATACCGTGAAATGCCATATTTATGAAGCTCTTCCCTGTAAATCCAGGTTTCCGTAAGTAAAATTATATCAAATCTAAAAGCCTGCGCATTCAGAAATATTAAAAGTTCGTCATAATGAGCTCTTAAACTTTTTACATTCAAGTTCAACAATTTAATGTTAGACTCGGTCATCATGCAAAACTGTCGACTTTATATATCACGATATTTTTTATATAGCGGTAAACCTAAACTGCAGGTAACGATTCGAAATTTTTACATGAGTATCGTAGGCCTTAAATTTAACGGAAGAAAACGGAAATAAACCGAACCTGGTATAACAGATAAATAAAGTAAACAAACAAAATGAGGTAAATAATGGTAAGAAGTATTAGTAAATAGGAATGATCTATATTATTAGTAACATTTGTCCCTTTAAGCAAAATAAAATGTAAATAGTAACATAAAAGCAATGAGTAAGAATAAACCCAGCAGTACATGCAATAACTTACGGGCCCGCCTGCCACCAATAAAAGCAAACCGGAAAATATTATTACAGTGATAACGATAGACCCGAAATTATAATTATACGTAAAGCAAAAAAGAAGAGTTTTCCCAAAATCAGGCTTAATGAGACAGAAAGGAAAGAACAGAATACTGATATAAACCACCTTCTAAAAAGACCTATGTAAGAAAAGCACCTTCTTGAGCCACCGCCAGTATGCAACCGATCGCCACCGCATGATCCAACACAGACAAATATAGGCAAAATAAGACAAATTGAACCGTAAAATTTACGAAATAACAATTCAAAAGACTCTAACAAAACCACTGAAAAAAAGTAGTAGCGGATGAAATAAAAGTAAAATCTAAAATAATAATAATACGACAAATAAATCAACTTATGAGATAGTCACTTGTGATTCAAGAGATCGGACACATGCTCTTTCGACATGACTCGGATCACCGGTGTTAGTTCGCTCTTGCGTGCGTATATTTTTCCCAAAACGCACCCAGACAAACTTCCAGTCGGCATCGCGTAAGCCTCTCGCAGGTGCAAAGAGTTGCGAATTATTACGTGTTAGCTGCTCGTTTACGAAAATCTTCACATCGCCTTTTAAGCCGATATCTGCTAACGTTGGCTTTTTGACTCGACTGTTTTTTAGTAGCTCATCTTTTACTATCCTACGCACGAACTTGACTATCAGATGGCCGGCTGCTTTTGCTTAGTCGACTTGTTAGCCAGACGATGGCAAGCGTCGATATCTCGCGCGCAAATCGGCGTGCCTGTTGCCTTTCCTAGTTCCTGCACTAGCGTGAGTAGATTTTCGGCAGGCGAGAACGGGATGTTTGAGACAAATAGATTACTCGCATTATTAAAGGAACTAGGATTACATAATGGCATGGTGAACATTGTAAATCGATATTTCGAAAACCGCTACACTGTATTACAAATCGGTAATTATTCAAAAAAACAAGAAACCGTTATGGGAGTACCGCAAGGGTCTGTTTTAGGACCGTACTTGTGGAACATAGTTTTCTCTCAAATGTATAACATTAGATTACACACTAATGTAAACATTTTCACATTGGTAGATGATATTGCAATAGTAATAGCCGATAAGAATGAAAATGTATTGGAAAATAAAGTTTACCAGGTTTATACAGAAATCGCGAAATGGTTAGAACAATACAATTTAAATATTAACGAATCTAAGTCAACTTACATGTTGTTTAACAAAAACTTAAAGGATAAAAGATTAAATTTGCTCCAATACGGATTAAATATTAGCATGGTTAGTCAAACCAAATACTTAGGCATAATAATAGACAATAACTTAAAATTTTATAATCATTTTCACTATATCACTAAAAAAATAAATACATTTTTAATTATCTTTAACAAATTATATAATAATAATAACCGATTAAATTACAAGAAGGGACTAACCTTATATAAAAGCGTAATATTGCCTAACATACTTTATGGTAGTGTAATATATATAGACATTTTAAAAGTTAAACGATTTCAAAATATATTAAATAGTTTTCAGAGAACTATTGCAATAAAAATGATTAAAGCTTATAGAACTACCAGCTACATGGCAAGCGCTGTCATTGCAGGTATTAAACCATTAACTTACGAAATACAGAAACATATTAACATATTTTTAATAAAAAATAATATAAATTTAAATCATGAATTTCATAACGTACAGTATCGTCAACCTTACTTCATACACGAACAAACCTCGTTAACGCTTAAACAGTTTAAACTTATATTAGATAAATATTATAATAATAAATTTCAGGCGCAGTGGGACGAATATAACGGTATAGCTAAAAATTTTTTTCCAACCATAGATGATAGACTACATAATAAAGTTTTTACGCCAAATTTTTTTAATGTACAATTTCTTACTGGGGACACGGTCTATTTAAAGATTATTTACATAAACATAAAATTGCACACTCAAATAACACTGTGTAATGCATAACTCTTTACTGATAACATTAAGCATATCTTTTCCGGCTGTAACCACAGTAATACAGACTTTAGCAATATTAGCCCTGATCAGTTAGTAACTAAGCTATTTACAATATTCAATAGTTTTACGATAGCCGAAATAAATCACCGTAAAGTACATGTACACCTGTATTAATATTAAATTTATGTATACTAATTATTATTAACATTGTAAAACAGTCTGTCAGGGTTCCATAAACTTAAATGGAAGGGCTCAGGACAGACCTGTTATTTATATAAATTTTCTAAATATATTTACCCCATCGTATTACGAATTGGGGACAAAAAAAAAAAAAAAAATGACACAATTTCCACGCGCGTGTATTGCTCCAACTGCTCTACTCTGGCCGCTAAATCGGCCTATGTCGGTCATGCGCTGGTCAAAAGATGACTGCATGTCCTGCATGCGTTCGTTCAAGGCACGCAGCTCGCTCATCATCGGCTTCAGAACAGCATCGAGTGCACTGCCCGCACCAGTATCGTTCAAACGGCAGAAAGCACACCGCCACGCCGCCTTATTCTTTTTAGTAGACATGTTTGCCCATGTGCTCGACTGAACACCGGCGCAATCGTAATCTAATGATCGCTGGCAACGCTGACAGGTGACGTAGTCGCCGTCGACCGGCAGATCAACCGAGCATTTCGCACATATAGCCGCCGACATTATAACAATAATAAACGTATACAGAGATAAGATAAAAGTTTACCGATAACGGGGCTAAACTGCAAATATGAACGCGGAACTAAAAGCTGAAAATATGCGAAATTCGAATGACATATCTTCACCATCGTTCAATATTTTCTAGTTTCGGAAAAAACAACGAAGATTTTGCGACCAATTGTATAACGAAAATAATGATAATGATAATAATAATAATAATAATTCAATTCAATTTAACTTAGTTTTATTTACCAGAAATTGACATTGAAATTACAGTGGCGGATACACAGGAGAGGAAATAGGGGACATCCCCCCCCGAAGAACCAAAGCTTCTATGAAAAAATTTATTATAACAAAGAAACTTAATTTATGCTATAAAAGATTTGTATGAATTTTTCCTACAGATTTTAATAATTAATATTTAATACTATTTTCTAGTAAAACTATTAATGTTACGTTTTTATTTTATTTTAAATGTAATTATCATTGATCTTTTGATTTTCTTATTCATTTTTAATTTTTATTTTGTAATGTAAATGAAAATAGTTCAATAAGAAATATATATATATATTTAAACTTGCTCACGAACAAAGAATTCGGATCGGATCGCCAATAAAAATAAAAAAATAGTATAGAGTCTGATAAAAATACTATCTTTCTCACTATTTCTAAACTACCATTTTAGCTGGAATTTTATAATTTTGCTTTATTTTTTTCATAACTAAAAATAAAACAAAAGTTAAATTAAAAATTGTAATAATTATGTATTTTTAAAACATTTTTATGAATTTCTATAAAGTTGGTCGCTAATTGATTTTCTTTATGAAACAACGGGTATTTCTCAAATCTACTGCCTACCGTAGAAGATTTTACGTAAATATATAATCCCTCCCCCCCAATGTCCTTCTCGATCCGCCCATGGAATCTATAATTTTTAAATAAAATTGCGCAAAAATTGTGCTAATAATGAAATCTTATAGTACGAGCAAAAATGTTATATATGTTTATGTGAAACTGGGTTTTCGGGAACGAATCAAACGGTTTCAATGAAATTCACGAATTAGAGATTTCTAAGGGTTTAGACAAATCGGTTGGTCGAAGTCTTCCCGTTGAGAAAATTCTACGAAATGATTAATTTCAAAAGAGAGGCTACCAATGTTTCTTTTTTTGTGTATTTTTGCAGTTTATTATAAAGTAAATGATTCGATTTAGTTATAACCATGTAGTATAAAAATTAATATATTTATTTACATTGTTAATTAAAAATAAATAAAGCCGTAATACATCTTTGTTTCGTGGTGAAATATATTTATTCACGCTTTATGTAATGGACTTAAATGTTAATTCAGAATAAAGTTATACAGATATTTAACAGTATTTCTAATAATTTACGAATATTTGTTTTTATTATTTTTAAGTTGAGAATAGCTCAACAGAAAAACGAAAAAAAAGTGTAGCTGTCGTGTTATACGCATACTACTTCTGAATGTTGCGGAACTTGTTTAACCGTTGATTGATCTGCAAATGCAGATATGAGCAAAGATCCGTTAATGTATATGCATGATTTAATAAGCAAATCTTGCATATAAATGTATACAATCAGTTCTAAAAAGGGCTCTAACGATTTTGATACAGTTCACGAATCAGTATCAGTATAGAGGGTTTTGAAATGTAGAAATCGATTGTTTTAGGAAATGGAGACAAATAGTGTTCAAACATGTATGTATTTTGAGTTTCATAAAAAGTAAATTAAACAATTCGGTTAATTTTCCGTGTAATTCAAAATTTCGTAATGAAATAAGTTTGTTCACGATATTTGCGTGACGGTTTTAAATATTACGCAAACCGAAACACACGAGCAATACTGAAATATAGGGGGTAACGTACGTAATTGTAACTTTCACGCTAAGTGTGTATTATTGGCAGATATTTTTAAATGTCCGCGAAACTTACGAATACTCTGATTTGCAAGATTCGAGTAAATCCGAACAAAGCTCGGTCATCGGCTGGTACTGTATTTAAACATACGCGAGCTAAATTTGCGTTGGAATGAAAGTTATAGCGAGAAATATAATTCATTTATTTTTATAAAACTTATAGCTTCGATTTATGTTTACAGTGAGATTTTAAGTTGTGTTACTTACATATGGTGCATGTATATTGTAACGCATTCGATACCTACAGCGCTATCTTTTAGCGGTGTTCGAATTATAAAAATATATATTTCGTTGTTGAAATCATTTATTTCGTGATTTATCGAACACCGCGTTTTATTCGACGTAATCGCGGATCGTAGTGGGTATCGGAGGTGCTTATCGGCTAAAATCGAAATTCCCGGGCACGGTCGAACGGACGGCTGTGTCAGGTGAGACTGTGTGCGTGTGTATTGTTGGTAGCGGCCGATAGTGGAGAGTACCCTACGGGTCCGAGGTGAGTGCGCGTCGGGTAGCAGCTGAGCCGAGAACATTGAGCTGAGGGAAGTTTGTGAAATCCGTAGTCGCTTTATAATACGGGTTATATAAAATATTCTAGAAAATTCGACGGCGTTCGAATTAATTGATAAGGTACGGGGTAATTTCAGCGATTCAACTATGTCGCTTGGAATAGCCCATCGTGTACCGAGATCGTCGTGTGTGCATGACACTATATCACGAGAGTGAATTAATTCGTTGTTCAGTCAATAATGGTCGATCGTTTAATTTAGTGGTAAAATCACGTCGTTACGTGTATCTATTTTTTACCCTAGTCATCGCTAATTTCCGCATATATCTGTTGCAATTTGGACCAAAATTTCGTTTTCTGTTTAATTGTAATGTTTAGAATTTGTTTCCACTGTATTTTTTCTTCTTTCTTTTTTGTAAATTTTGTTTAAATACACGCGTTTTTATAGAAGGCTTCTTATTGGACACGTGGTGAGCCCGTGGCATCTCTAACGCGGAGACTCACGCTACGCCTTCGAACGGCGTATTTTTCGCGAATTTTTTTTATATAATTTTTTTTTATCTCGTAATAAAAGCCTAGAGCTCTGCGCGGCAGAGTGTCTATCCGGTGGTGACAAGCCGTTCTTGTCTCTGGCGCCCGATATTTTGTTTAAAATTAAATAAGGATCGACGGAATTTATATTAAATAGCTTCCCCGAAAAGGATCGACTGAATTTGTGTCAAATATCAAAAAAAAGGGTTTTTCGAAAATAGGGAATCGAAAGTTAGATTCGTATCAAATGGCATCCGGAACAGAGTGACCAAAAGTCAGTTTGTAATAAATGGCTCCCGTAACAGGAACAGCCTAATCGGGGATATCAGATTTATAATAATATATATATATAAACTCGGCCATTTTGGCCTCGCAAGGGGCTGCGCCCCGTGACCCCTCTTGCTTTTATTTATGTCTCTTTCTCTTCTATACTTTGTATAAAATAATCAAAATTTACAATGTAATTCTTACTGGCATCAACACAAAAAGAAAAAGCAAAACATAATCACAAAAATCCTATCCTAACATTTAACTTTCATTACATAAAATTAAGATATTGTTTCATTACATTTTTCCTTACATATTTCGTTACATAAAATTGTGACATTTTTTAAATAACTATAACAAAAATTCTATAAAATATAACAAACGGTACATAAAATTGGGACATTCTGCGTTACATAAAATTGGGACATTCTGCGTTACATAAAATTGGGACATTCTGCGTTGCATAAAATTGGGACATTTTTTTGGGACATTTTTTCTAGGAATTACGTTGTAATTAATATACATGCATAAACATATAATACATACACATCGTATATGCAAATATATTGTCCAGCACACGTCAAATATATGAATACACTGGCATGCGGAGGCGAAAAAATTAAAATTAAGCTAAAACAGAAAATAGAAATAAGAAATAAAACAAAGTATAACATCAAAAGTGAAATAGAAAAAATTTATTTCTTCTTACTTTTCTTCTTATTTTGATCTGAATTAAAGTTCTTTATAAGAGATAATTTATAAGTGCGTGTTACCTGGTCAGGTAGTCTACGAGATTTTTTCTTCATCTTTTTGTAATTTGAAAGACTTATACATATCGAATAAGAGCATTATTGAATAGGAAAATACTTCAACTGTTGTCTAGTTATGGCAGAAGTAAGTAACATGTTAAGTTTTTTTAGTCTGTCCTTTAGAACACATAAAAAAAGTTCCACTTCTTACAACTTCGGTACGGCTCGAATAAGTTCGGTACGCCATACGTTCTAACTAATGATAAAATGCACTTTTGTAAACTTAATAATTTATTTATATAATATTTAACGCTATCATTAGCCCATACATTAATCGAATAGCGCTCTAAGTACAAACAATGACGACATTTAATACTGCAGAGAATTATTTGAAATAAGGGAAATATCTGGGTGGTCCATGTAACTTATTTGCAAAGCACAAAACATGATTATGCCGACTTCATTCAAAGCCCAGATTAATTTAAAGAGAAATTTTCCCGACAATTTTTCGCGCAAATTACTGTGCGCTGGAAGAATTTAATCTTATCTAGGTCTATATTAAGATAAAGTTCGATTAACCAGTTATTAATTTTCAAAAAATGTTTTAGAATTCGATTTTGTAGAATAATTAAATGTCGGAAATTTACCGCCACCGCAGTATCTTCAGCAAAACTTAGAACTTTACCAGAAATATTTAAATTACATACATCACTGACGTATGTATTCAAAAATAGATATACTCCTTGTGGTATATGCACCGTTTCATCGCTTAGTATGTTGTATAGTTTAGTAACATATTTGTTAAGTAGAAAAATGATAATAAATAAATAATAACCGGCTTTATCATTAAAAAATGTTTTATAATTCTTCGAAGGTAGAAAAAAATTTAGTAAAATATTGCACGCAGTAGCGAACATTTAGCTAAATTAATCTCCTTCGACAATCCACAACTAGCATCTGTGAATGAAACACAATTAAACAAAAACTTTTCAGCAAATCAGTATGGGAAAGTTACTGGTGGTTTATGAAAGATTAAAAAGGAAAATTCGATGATAAAGAACGAAGAAAAAAGGATAATACGAGCGCATAGTTCACCGTACACAATTAAGTCTGCCTATTGTACTTGTTTCTATCTGTCATAATAGCGGTTTTTCTACAACTCCGGCAGAACTTTGCTATTCTAAGAAAAATACCTAACGTTAAGAATGACCGGTCTACCAGATCTAATAAACTACGTGTAGTATTGTCTAGGCTCGCATTCGCATGGTCTTGGTATGCTTCAAAATCACTATCGCTCTCTGATTGCACATTACCGCCTTCATCAGACACTGATAGTTCGATTTCGTTTTCCGAGAATCGTCCAGGCGGACTATTAAATAATGGAATGGTGATTTCATCCAAATGCGGTACCGCGGCCTCCTTGATAAATTAAGATCGGGATATGTCCATTTATTTCTATTGCTCCGAGAAATGTCTTTGATATTCGCCATTCAAAATAACACTTATCATAATGGTTCCTCTGTTCCCTCCAAACCATTGCCACTCCAAACTTTAGACATTTTCTCTTTTCAATTGTCCATGTCGCAAATGTTCAACGCATGTTACAACACTAAATATGGAGCTCGAGCTTTATTTCAGTTTTCTAAGTGAACGCCGAAATAAGCAAGGTAACACCGTTTCACAAAGGCAGAAGTAGGTTTTCTGCTTTATTTTAAAGTGTATTCGCCACACACATAACGAAAAGTGTGAAAGCACAACTGCAATTACGCAAAATTAATTGTAAATTGAACCGGATACAGCAGTGGCAGATTCCGGATAATATATATCGGCGGGTATGAGAGAGCGGGGGTTAGGCAGGTAAAAAACGTCTAAGTTGTACAGTTATCGGCAATTTTTATTGCCTAATATAATCTAGTTTTAGGTACCACGTTTCCGTTTAAACCTGTAAAGGTACCATTATTTCATTATTTGTGCCTTTTATAAAAATGAAAATCAATTAACTTGTATCTCGAAAACTGGAGCTGCTACAAAAAAGAAAACTAGGTATCTTTGAATTTAGGTCATCAAATATATCCAAAATTAGTTCCAAGTTTTCCGGTACCAAAAAAAAAAGAAAAAAATTTGTTATCCTGTGTTATAGTATAATAAGATGTTTCACTCCGATACGGCGGATCCTCCCTCGGTCGCCAGTAGCTCTCTTGTAATGATACTTGATAACTGTAGTCTAGTTACAGAGATAATTCCTCTATTTCTAGTCACCTACATAATAACAATGACGATAAGGATAACAATAATAATAGTCGAGATAAAAGTGGTGATAGAGGTAGCCGTAATAATAGTACAATTGTTTAGATACAATTAACCCGAATAATAATAAAAATACTCGTAATACATCAAGAAATGATGTTAGCTCTGACGCTGATGCATCTAAATAAATAAATATAACCCAGCTTGCAATAGCGATTCTAAACACACTTCGAAGTTTTTATCGAAAAATTAAATACGGATAATCAGGAACAATTTCGCGTATCGATCAGCGCGCTTAAAGTCACCCAAATTTTAACGAAGTCCACTTATGTAAAGAGATTTTAACGAAATTTAAAAGTTCGGACGTAGCAGAGTCTTTGTTAATTTTGCTTCTCTTGTCTCGGCAAATAATTTAGCTAGAAGTGACTGCTTTTTTATCTCAAGAACGGGAATTATTAAGGGTATCGATATCGAATAGAATAAAACAAAATTATTGGAAATGATTCTCTGTGAACCGTGTACATGGTTAATTATGTAAAGAGACTAAAAAGGCGTGTTATTGTAAATGGCGAGATTAAATTCGTACCGAGTCCTACGGCTTTAGTATCTTCCGAGGGACAAAACCTTCCTTTGTAATACGTCTTTATGTGAAATGTGCATTTCCGTTGTGAGCTGTTTGTTCGCGAATCAATGCAAAAGTAGTCCGAGTTGTGTCAGATGCGGAGGAAAGGACCATTTAGAAGCTGAGTGTAACAGTCAAGTGGGGTTCTGTGTGTATTTTGCGGTGACAACCATAAATCCACAGATACATCCTGTCCCGAGAGAAACAGACAACACAACATCAGCGAGTTATCGACTTCTTATAACTTGAGTTTTCAAAAGGCTTCATTTGAAATTTCGAAGATCTACCATCAAAATGACTTATAATCGAATGATGACAATTACCCGTCCTTGCCATCCAGCGAACCTGACATAGATACACCGAACATATCTAAAACCAGGCCCCCTTTCTAGAAAAACAGGATTTTTTGATAAAAACCAGCCAGTTCCTAGAAACGATCCTGTTCGGAAACGGTCAGTATCATTCTTCTCCTCGGACGAGGATAGGAGAAATAGAGAACGGATGCATACAATGAAAAAAATAATTATTGAAACACGACAAGTAAATGCCGCCAGTTTTCCACTTGCCGGTACATCTGTCAAGTCTCTTCAATCGTCTGTTAAGCTCATTCCAGACTATAGTTAAACTCGTATTCCTCCTCATTCTCAAATCCGGATTCCTCTTATCTACTATCGTCTTATCCATGGTTTTTAAATTTTCCCTCCATGCGGCGTTCAACTCTCTCTGCAATCTTTCGCCTACGCTTTGGGCACAGTTTGCTTCCCACTTCCATATTTCGCTTCTATCTAGTCACCTCTCCTCTCCATTACCTACACCATTTTCTCGCAACTTTATAAGTGACGCTAATCACATTTTGTTTGAATGCACCTGTATCGCTTCCGAACGTTATTCCTTTTACTCTTCACTTCTGCCAATTGATCTTCCAACTCCCCGCATTGTGTATCTTTTGTTCTCTCCTTGCCATCATCATCGGTCATTCCAGCGCACTTCAGTCTTTCCCATCTTCGATATCTGATCGCATAAACATCTGATTACGCTTCTCATCCTTTTCCTCTTTCTCGGGCTCATGTCTTTTTTTTTTTTTTTTTGACGAATCCAACAAAATAAAAAAAAAACGGGAGAAGTATAAAATAAGAAAAATTTTGGTATTTAAAGTCCGAAATTTCTGAAAATTCAAACTTAAAGCGTTAAGACTGGAAAATGGAGAAAATTTCACAACCAATTCCATGGTAGCTGGAAGGTCATTCTTTAAATGATGCATCTCAATCTTAAAAACATATCTATTATCTGAAACCCCAAAATGTTAAAATGAAAAGCCCCAAAATTTTGAAAAAAGTGAAAATTATGTTTAATTAATTGCAGTAAAAGAAATAAACAGCCCTTCCCATGGTAGCTAAATGATTATTTGTTTTTTAAAGGGTCTATTTTTTTTTCTTTTTTATTTTATCTGCCTCTCAACTTTGGTTTTTATCGCTAGAATGTAGAAAAAAGTGAAACTCCTAAATTTTATAATTAACGGGCCCAAATTTTGAAAAACATTCAAATCTAGTTTTCAGAGAAAAATGTTCAGAACAGTCTATAGCAGGTTCTATGTGAGTTATGGTATTGGTTTTCATTCAAACCCGCATGCCAAGATGTCCCGAATACAGGAGAAAGATAAAATAAGAAACATTTTGATACTTCGAGTCCAAAATTTGTGAACATGCACATTTAAGCGTTTTGACTGGAACATAAACAAAGGTCCACAGCTCATTCCATGGTAGGTGGAGGGTCACTACTTTCTTTAAATAATGTGCTACAATCGCTAGAATATAGAAAGAATCCGAAATCTAATAAAATTTAATTAGAAGGTCCCGAACTTTTTTCAAAGTGGAAATCACAGCTAACAAGAACTATTGATTTAGAAAATTCCACAGCCAGTTCTATACGAGGTACGATATTAATTTTCTTTTTAATCTGCACACTAAGATCACCGAAATACAGACAAAATAACAAATTCGAAAAGTTTTGATGTTTAGGGACGACAATTTATGAAAATGCACGCCTAAAGTATTGGGACTGTAAAATAAAAAAATGTCTACAGCTCATTCCATATCCCTAGAACATATGAAGAATCTAAAACCCCGAAATTTTAAAATGAAAGGTCCAAAATTTTGAAAGAAGTGAAAAGTAGGTTTAAAAAAATTTTTTGGGAAAATTCCACAGTTGGAGCCATATGAGTTATGGAAAAAATTTTTTTTGGATATTCCAGAGATGGTTCAATGTTATTTACTGTATTTATTTCTTTTCTAATATGTATACTAAGGTCTACAGAACACAGGGAAGATATAAAATTTGATAGATTTCAGTTTTTGGGCACAAAAATTTGCAAAAATGCACATTTCAAAGAGTAAAGGGAAATATGCAATCTTTCTACGGCAGCTGAATGGTCAATTGTTTTTAAAATGACCTATTTCAAACACGAGAACATAGGACTCTTAAAACTTTGTGATTATCCGGCGCAAACTTTGAAAAACAAGAAGATCAAGTTTTGAGTGAAAAGTGCCTGGAAAATTTTATAGCTATTTCTACACGAGTTACGAAAAATTATTTTCTTTCTGACCTCAAGGTCTCCCGAATAAAGGAAAAGTATAAAATAAGAATAATTTTTGTATTTAGAGTCCAAAATTTCTGAAATTTCAAACTTAAATCGTTAAGACTGGAAAATAGAGAAAATTCCGCAGCACATTCCATGCGAGCTGGAACGTCAATATTTTCTTTAAATGATGTAATTCAATCTCAAGAACATATGTATAATCTTTAAATCCCGAAATTGTAATATGAAATATTCCAAATTTTGAAAAAAGTGAAAATTGTGTGTAACTTACGGTAGTAAAAGAAATGAACAGTTCTCCCCACGGTAGTTGAATAGCCATTTTTTTTTAAACGGCCTATTTTGATCGCGGGAATTTAGGAAAAAAATGAGACTCCTAATCTTTATAATTAATGAGCCTAAATTTTGAAATGATACAAATCAAGTTTTCAGAGAAAAATGTTTAGAAAATTCTACAGCCGGAACTATACGAGCCACAGTATTGATTTCCTTTTTTTTTACCCCAAGGTCTCCGGAATAGAGGAGAAATATAAAATTGGAAAACATTTATTATTTAGAGTACAAAATTTGTGAAAATTCACACTTGAAGCATTAAGACTAGATAATAGAAAAAAAAATCCACAGCTAACGAGAACTATTTTATTAGAAAATACCACAGCCGGTTCTATACGAGGTACGATATTCATTTTCTTTTTAATCTGCACACTAAGATCACCCGAATACAGAAAAAATAACAAATTCGAGAAGTTTTTGATGTTTAGGGACTACAATTCATGATAATACACGCCTAAAGTATTAGAACCGTAAAATAAAAACAAGTTCAGTCAAGCACGATGTTTCATGCGCTGATGATTTCGTATGTTAAGTTAAAGATAACTATAATTTTAAATTCAAAACAACAACAATTCCAAAACAAATATTTTTAGTCCAGTTTTTTTTTCACGCATCACGCAGTGTCATCATATTGTACTGCAAAAAAAATAAATTCCAATAAATCAACGCTATGTAGTCCTAGATTTTTAGAAGGATTAATTATATCATGTAGACTAAAACATTTTAGTACTAATAAATATTTAAAAATTTTTGTAATTGTACTTGTTTGTTTTCCGAACTTCTATATAGTTAAATTTGAATATTATTACTTAAACCACCTTCCTCGTTTGTTACTATTTATTAAATTACTATGCTGAGAAGTTAATTTTTCAACTGTTCGTTTAAATAAAGTAATATGCAGAGGACACCGTGAGCAGGTGTGGGCAGGTGTTGGTTCTGAAAGGCTAAATAGTGCTATATAATCCTATATTTTACGCTTCAAGTACCTTTTGATGTTCCCCCCTTCCCCCCAGATAAACGTCAAATTATATTACTTCCTACTCCCAAGAAATTAATTGCGGAGACGGTTATCGAGAGTAATATGGAACAACTAGGAACTAGTAAATTCAACAAATTTAATAAATTTACAATACAAGAGTTTAAAAACCGTAAAAATAATATTCATTTGTATTAAAAAAATTATGATTAACAATTTTATACCACATTTACAAATTGCAAAACAGAATTAATGGCACCTAATAAACTTAATTAGATGGGAACTTTCGCTCTCTTCAATTAAAGTTTAAACTAGTTCGGATGCCATTGAAGAAACATCAACGCGCGAGAAACGATTACCCGTCGATCATGACGTTGTTCGGACGACAAGGAAAAAAGGATAAGCCCGCGACTTCAAAAGATATATCTATTTATATGCAATAATTTGCGCAGCTGAACAATTGTCTAGGCATCGCATCTAATGCGAAATTTCCCATCACTTGCGACATTTCAAAACTCGGTACAGATGTACATCGCTAATGTAACTTAAAATACTACTCACAATTCTTTATTTTCCCTTTTCCAATTAATTAATCGTTAATTATTCATATTATTATTTTTACATCTTTTCCATATACATAATATTTCTATTAAAAAAACAGTCGAAGTTGTCGTGCCGATAATAGGCTGACAGCTTAAATCGCAAAAGTAAACGAATATTTTCAAATCGCATATTGACAATAGATAACAAAAGTAAACAAATATTAATCACCGGATCGTCTCGTAGCCAATAATTCAACACATCGCGATAAAAACGATACAATTTTAATCCATCATCATTCACTCACACACACCGACATTCACACTATACACTTTAACAGATAGCATTATCTGATAACTCGATTGTTGTATTATCGCTTCCAGACCAGTGATAACGATTTGTATATTTCTTCTATATATTTACAACAAACTATTAGTTTATTTCTTATCATTTTTCTTTTCATTTTACTTAAAGGGGGAAAATAGGCGTAGAGGCTTCAAAAAATTCAATTTTTTTCTTTTCATAAATCGTTTGTAAAACTATTTAAAAATATACTCTTAAAATTTCAAAACAAAATTCCATATTGTTCAAAAGGTATAACCGATTAAGTGATTCTGTAAATTCAATCACGGCCAAGAAATAGATAATCGACGCGTAACCCGACAAAATCGACGCAGCTCCTTGGACAGTAAGGAAATTCGAAAAGCTCAAAAAGAAAAGTTGGAAACTGAAAATGAAGCATATGAAGCTGAAGAAGGATTGCAATCTAGAATCGTTGATTAACTAATGAGTTGTTTCAATTGATTCATTAGTGCCCCTTAAATTAACCGCTTCTGCCACTTTTGTTTTCAAACACGTTTTTCTCGAAACGGCTATTTTCGCATTTGTGTACACTCTGGCCTAAAAAGTTTTTAATCAATTAATTTTGAAATTTAGCATATCGTTTCTTTATATAAATACGATGCTCTATTTGAACCTAAATAACAATATCTTTCTATTTTTTTATTGTAAAACAAAGTAGGAAAAATGGGTAAAAACCATGGCTTATGTTCACAGCCTTGAAAAGCTACTACGTTTCAATTTTTTTGAGGGCAATGGGGTTCACATAGAAGAAACATATACGCAAAAAGTATATTCTTTGTGCAATTGATTTCCGATGAAAGTTGCGACCTCCAAGATGTACACAAACTGTTTTAGTCGGACAGCGACCTACAATGTGCGGTAGCTGATATTTCCATTAAACTTCAAGGAAAATTTTTAAAAATTTCAGAATATATTCTTAAATATATGTATAAAATGACCTCACAATGATCTTTTGGCCAAAATGCGATTTTAGACCCTCGGCACACAGTGTCGAATACGTTGCGAGTAAATCTGTTGTCTTCCTTCGACATCTCAGATGCCTATCACACAATGGTCTTGGATCGTACGCCCTTTTGATGTGTGTTTTGCCCTTTAATGCAGACCCATGCATCGAGCGTTGCTACTTACATAGGGTGCGTTTCAATGCATCATGCAAGCTTTTTCCAATCGCATTTAAAAGGATAGAACAGGACAACAGGTTTTTAAGGCTGCTCATTGATCTACCTACCAAAGGAACAGCTATTTTTTCTACAAATTTTATTTCATTTTATTATTTTATCCTCTTATCATTGTAATATTCCTTTGCTTTTGGATTCTCTCTTTTTTCCCTGTTTTGTTGTAAATAAAACGGCTCTCTTTTTATATATACACCCTGTCAAGAAAGTATCGGGAATTGTTAAATAAAACGAACAATTTTTAATTTTCATCCAAATTTATTTTGTCACCTTCAAAATAACATCCATTCGAAGCGATGCACATATGCCAACGCTTTTTCCACTCGGCAAAGCACTTCTGATAGGCGGTTTCCGGGATGGCCTTTAGCTCTCGCGTCGCATTCGTCTTGATGTCATCAATCGATTCGAAGCGCATTCCCCGTAGCGGAAATTTGAGTTTTGAGAATAGGAAGAAGTCGCAGGGTGCTAAATCTGGTGAATACGGCGGTTGTTCGATGATATTTACCGAGTGTTTGGCCAAAAACTCATTCACAATTATGGCTTTGTGAGACGGCGCATTATCGTGATGGAGAATCCAAGAATTGTCGACCCACAAATCGTTACGTTTACGACGGATAGCCTCTCTCAAACGTCTCAAAACACTTAAGTAAAACTCTTTGGTGACTGTCTGTCCGGCTGGCACATATTCATAGTGTACCACGCCTCGAATATCGAAGAAAACAATCAACATGATCTTCACTATCGATCGGCTTTGGCGAGGTTTTTTCGGCTTTGGCGCGCCAATTGGCCGCCATTCGGACGATTGCTGGTTCGTAAGCGTGTCGTACTCGAACACCCATGTCTCGTCACCAGTAATTATCTTTTCCAAGAAGGTAGGATCCAAATTGGCTCGATCCAGCATGTCTGCAGCTACCTGTTCTCGGTACTTTTTTTGAAAGAAATTCAGGTCTTTCGGAACAAGCCGAGCCGCAACGCGTTGCATACCCAATTTTTCGTGCACAATCGTACGTACGCTCTCGTGTGACATGCCCAATCCATGAGCCATCTCTCTCAAGCTCACATGACAATTTTCAGCAACGATTTCCTTGATTTTATCGACGTTATCATCGGTCACACTCGTTGAAGGCCGTCCAGAGCGAGGCATGTCTTCGACCGTCTCTCGACCATCCTTGAACGCTCTGTACCACTCGTAAACCCGCGTTTTTGATAAAGCAGATTCACCAAAAGCCTTCTGTAACATTTTCAGTGTATCGGCACAAGAAATTTCGTTCGAAACACAGAATTTAACACAAGTACGTTGTTCAATATTTTCACTCATTGTAAAACTTCGACAAAACACTTCAAGGTCGACTGATTTTAACAGCTGCTGTAAACACACTGGTTGACAGATCGCGCTAAAAATAGTCATCATAATACAAAACAGTTGTACCAACCTGGAAAAAAAAAATTATCTGCCTAGCTATTACCCGGGAGATTTAAATTGACAATTCCCGATACTTTCTTGACAGGGTGTATATATATACAGTGAAACTTCTGAATAACGGACAGTTGCGGGACTGAAAACTTTGTCCCGTATTAAGAAGTATCCGCTAATGGGAAATAATAATTAAGTACAGTTTACTGAAATTTACATTATTGTGTATTGTAACGTATTTAACAAGAATATAAAAGATAGTACGCAATACAAAAAAGTACAGTACATATTACTTAAAACATACATGCGTTTAAAATATAAAAGAAAAAAATGTTTGTATAATATAAAAAATGCTTTTTTACAAAAAATAAATACCGACTTCAAGGTTTATTATAAAAATTTAAAAATGCACTAAAAAATAAAAAATAATTACTCCCGATAAAATACATATATCAGAGTGATATAACTTAAGTGGTGATATCGTAATTCTTATACAACATTAATTTTTTGGAGTTGGAATTAAATTCATGTTAGGAACAATTTAATCAACATTTAATGAAGTTTTTAATCATTCTTTTAATATGAATTTGATGCCAACTCCAAAAAATTAATGTTGTATAAGAATTACGATATCACCTTAAGTTATATCATTCTGATATATATATTTTATCGGGAGTAATTATTTTTTATTTTTTAGTGCATTTTTAAATTTTTATAATAAACCTTGAAGTCGGTATTTATTTTTTGTAAAAAAGCATTTTTAATTTAACTTTTTAGTGCATTTTTATTCAATTAAATTAAAACATTTTAATAAGAACAGATATTTCCATGGTAAAAACACCAAAAGCTACATTTCCATGGTAATTTGGCAAATTTATAGTATTTTAAGTCAATAAATCTAATCCGACGGTGAAAACAATCATGAATGAAAAGCATCCAAAAAGCTTCAATCTCCTGCATTATTAAGGATAACTCAAAAACTATCGGTCAGATCTTGGTCAAATTTAAATGGGACCACATGACAAACACCACCTTTTAAATAAAAGAAGAATCATCAAAATCGGTTCATCTAGAAGAAAATTCTGTGGTAACACACATAAAAAAAAAAAAAAAAAAATACAGTCGAATTGAATACCTCCTCCTTTTTTAAAGTCGGTTAAAAAATATGGATGTATGTACAGTACTACTACAGTACTTACTTATGTTTATATTCCAAGATTAATTGATAAACAAGTTAGGCAATAGAGTATAAATCACTTTTTGTTTTTAGGAAGGCAAGATTATCTCAGGACGGTACATCGAACATCTTATCAGTGATTGACACGATTTCCCGTGCTATCTCGTTAAATAAAGAATCATGACAATATATACATGTATATCTATTGTATAAAGCTACAAGAAAAAAAATCGCACAGACTGTTCTGTAGTAGCTAGTTATTTTTTTTTTCAATCGAAATATTTTCTTCGTCACATTATAAGAAAATAATAAGAATTTTCTTTTTAATCTGCATACTAAGGTCTCCATGCATGATCAGCAAATATGACAGTTGCAAAATAGTTTTTACTGACGGCTCCAAAACACCTCGAGGCACAGGTTGTGGAATAGCATCCGATAAAAAAATTATTCTTCGTTACTTTCTTCTGGCACTATTCAGTATTCTTTCGGCGGAACTATTTGCTATTGTTAGAGTGATTTGAGTGGACTGTATTTTAATGATTGATGCAAAACGAGAAGTATAAAAATGTAATTTATTGAAATATTAACACGACACCGCATTACTGCTACTAAGAGCGCACAAACAGAAAAACTCAAACGTCAATGCATTCCGAGAGCTGAATACAACAATATATCGCGATAAGATAAAACTATTTCGAGCGGTAACCGGTTTTTTATGCTAGTTACGGCTAAGACGGTAATCGGGTTTTTACGCTATTTTCAGCATCGGGTTTTTACACTATTTACAGATCGGGCGATAATCGGGTTTTTACGCTATTTACGGCAGCTTCTCTAATTAAGAGCCTAACAGCTATAAAACTTGCAATAGAAAATGTAATAATTTCCGATTCTCACTCCCCACACCTCATATGTACAGACTCATTAAACGCGATCACATCAATTCAAAAATTCAGCTCTCCTCACCAACACCCAATAGCCAAGGAAATTATTCGCATTCTTTGTAGTACAAGTACCCGTGTTTCGTTCGCATGGATCCCATCACACGTTGGGATCCAGGGGAATTCATTCGCGGATACTGCAGCAAAAGAAGGCTCATTGTTCTTTCCAATACCGAACATTGAAATTCCGCTAATGGATCTAAAAGCCCATATACTGCAAAAATCATTTCAAACATGGCAAAAACAATGGACCAACATCCCAAACACGAACAAGCTGCGCTCAATTCGAGATACTATTCGACCATGGAAAACTTCATTATTCACCAATCGAAGAAATGAAATTGTTGTCACAAGACTCCGCCTAGGTCATTCCAAAATTACTCATAGTCACCTCTTGTCCAGACAACCTATTCCACTGTGTTCCAATTGCAATTCTCCTGCACAGTACAACATTTACTCGTCAGCTGTCCAACCTATAATTCATACCGAGTACAAATTCTCCAGTCGTCCAACCTTTCCGAAATCCTATCTGACCGCCATGACAAAATTGAACGCCTAATACGTTTTCTCAAGACCACTAATCTGTTCCACTCCATCTAACTCTTATCTTATCCGTGCCTCTGGCCTAGGCGGCAGTACACGGCACGTTAATCAAAGAAGAAGAAGAAGAAGGTCTCAAAAATGCAGGAAAAATAAAAGATTCGAAAAATCTTGATATTTGGGGACCAAAATTCGTGAAAATGCATGCTTAAAGCAATAACCCCGGAAACTAAAAAAAAGTCCACAGCTCTTTCCATGGTAGCTGGAGGGTCACTCTTTTTTTTAAATGATCTATTTCAATCGCTAGAATATAAGAAAAATACGAAACCTCAAACATTTTAAAATTAAAGGGCTCAAACTTTGAAAAATATGAAAATCAAATTTTAAGAAAAGAAATTTCAAAAAACTACGCAGCTTGTTCTATGTGAGTTACAGTTTCGATTTTCTTTTTAACATGCATATCAAGGTTTCCAGAATACAGGAAAAATATGAAATTTGAAAAATTTTGATATATGAGGACCAAAATTTGGAAAAATACGTGCACAAAGCGGTAAAAAATAGTCCACAGCCTTTACACGATAGCTAGAAGGTCACTCTTTTTAAAAAATGATGTGCATCAATCACTCAACATGAGAAAAATACGTGATCTCCAAAGTTTTAAAATTAAAGAGCCCAAATTTTGAAAAATGTAAAAATTAAGTTTTAAGCAAAAAATTAAAAAAAAATTTTACAGCCGGTTCTATATAAGTTAAGATATTACTTTTCTTTTTAACCTGCATACAAAGATCTCTAGAATACAGAAAATCATGAAATTCAAAAAATTTTAATATTTAGGGAACAAAATTTGTGAAAATACACTCTTAAAGCGACAACCCTGGAAACTAAAAAATTGTCCACAGCCATTTCCGTGGTAATTGAAGAGTTCCTCTTATTTTTAAATGATGTATTTCAATCTCTGGAATATAGGAAAAATACGGGACTTAAAAATTTTTTAAATTAAAGAACCCAAATTTTGAAAAATGTGAAAACTAAGCTTTAAGAAAAAATTTTCAAAAAATTCCACAGCCGGATCTATATGAGTTACGGTATTGATTTTCATTTTAACTTACATAATAAGGCTTCCAGAGGAAAAATAAGATTCGAAATATTTTGATATTTAGAGACGAAAATTTGGGAAGATACACGCTGAAAGTGGTAAGATTGGAAACTAAAGAAAAGTCCACAGACTTTTCCATGGTACCTGTAGAGTCATTCCTTTTTTTAAATAATATAATAGAATTCCTGGAATATATGGAAAATACGGGAGCCCTAAAACTTAAAAGTTAAATGCACATGAACGGTTTGATGGAAATTCTAAATAATAAATTCGAAGAACCGATGGAAGAAAAAATAAATAATAATATAAATCTAAACCAATATATATGGCAGATAATAAAAATAAAAAAATATCTCAAACAAAATATTACAAATATTTGTTATTATCAGAATCACGATTTATGCTTTTAGATAGATTAAGGTAAGAATACTTTGTTGATATGTGGTGTAAGGTAGAAGAAGAAAAATTACGGTTTATTAGATTTAGTTAAATAAAAATCCTAAGAATAACGACTCGAAGTGAAATAGACGAATGTATCGCAGCTGAAGGAGGTCTAAAACCACGAAAAATTTACCTTCCAAGCTTATGTACACATGGTCCACGATATATGATGATTGTGCAGATTTATATTGTAGGATATTTCAATTAAAATTAAATGATTTATTAAAAGTTTGGAAGTCAGGTGAAATTTTCGGAGAAATGGTTTATATTTTATACGTAATCGAATTCCAAAAAAGACGTCTTCCACATGTTCATATTGCTTTAAAAGTAAAAAATTCGACCATAACTAATGAAGAGATTAATAATTTTATTCAAGCCACAATCCGAATTTTTAAAATTTGATCCTTTAAGTTTTACAATTTTTGCCCATTTATTCATTTCTACATTATAAAAGCGAAAAGACGTCAATTCAAAAAAATATATATAAATATCTCCAGCTGCTATAAAATGGAACTAGGGACATTTTCTATATTTTTTGCTTTACATCTAATGCACCCGAAGTATTACAGTCGTGGGAGAAAAATAAGAAAAAAGTCAATAGCCCTCATAACAGCTACAGCTTTTTTTTTTTTTAATCAACGTCGTTTCATTAAAACACAAGAAAAACATGAAATATCCAAAATTTTAAAATTTAGGATTCCAAAATTTTAAAAGAATATAACAAAAATTATCAATGTTAGTTACAATGGAAATGTAGCAGTTCGTGAAATTTAAATATTTAAACAATGACTATAGAACATTGTGTCCTAGACGTTTCCGTGTGAACAGAGTTAATAAAATAATATATTACTTCTGACAACATTTATTTATTTATGTATACTAAATCATTATTGAAATCCACAAACATATATAGTTCATGAATTTATGAAAAAGTATCTGGCTATTGAGAAGAAATTCTTTCTTCTTAATACTGCATGTCTAATTTCGTCGTTATATTTTATCGAAATCATACATAAGTAGGCTGCATTAATTATTTAGTCAAGTGATTATTGATCTCGAGAATCAGAAACGCAGTGAAATGATACGAAAGTCAACCATCATCGTACTCCAGCCGATAACAGTGATACGTATTGCTTTAAATATTTCCTTTATACTATCCACAAAACTTTGTATATTATTATTATTGTGTTGTTCTGTAGCGGTCGACTGACAAAGAAAGTGCTTTAAATTGTAATTAGAATATCAAATTTCAGATAACCTATCGATATATTTCAACTTTCGCTTACCGTATTGATTTTCTTTTTAACCCGCATACTAAAGTCTCCAAAAAGAATTAAATGCAATATATTCCTGTCACATATATTACACTGCTAGCGGTTTCAGTTTTTTTGATATTTTAATCTAAACACCATTTTTTTAATTGACCTATTGGCGTACTTTTTTTTTCAAAAAAAAAATAGTATATGTAAACGCTGCAGACTATATGAAAATTTACAAAGTAATACAGTTTAAAGTCCGACAGAACGGGCCGCGAAGCAGCCTGCGAGACCGATTCCCTAGTATATATGTATATATATATTTGTTTACTGTAATCATGAATGTAGAATGAATATGTGTTAATGATACAATAGTTTCCCAATATGTAAAATACTTAGATAGGGATGGTGCATGTTTGTTTTCGTTTCTATCTTATTTATTGTATAATGATGAATTATTAGGAGTATTGTACAATATGTTTGTAAAAACTGGAAGAATAGTATGAAATATATGATATATCCGTCAACAGTTTTCCCAACATGTATATAGAATTCCGCATTTTCCTTCTGTTTGTATTTAATTTTCAGTATTTCAAAGTAACAGTTAAGATAAATAAATATGCACAATGTAAATTAAATGCAATCTTACTTATGTGTAATTACCTTATCTTTATTGCTTAAAATTGTTTTCGCATATTTCGTATATAAATGCTTCTTTTAACATCAGTCTTCATCAACTTGTTAAAAGATACAGTTTCTTCTTGGTGAAAAGGCATTTTTTAAAATCAAAGATGAAGGAAATTTTATTTTTGGTTTGCTGTTTCTTTTCTTTAAATGATGGGGTAAGTTTTTGGAACATAATTTAACATTTACACCTGTATATCTATTATATAAAGCTGCAAGAAAAAAAATCGTAAAGACCGTTCTATAGTAGCTAGAAAGTTAATTTTTTTTTCAATCAACGTATTTTCTTCGTCACATCATAAGAAATTATAAGACCCTTAACATTTTAAAATTAAAGGGCCCAAATTTCAAAAAATGTGAAAATCAAGTTTTAAAAAACAAATTTTTAAAAAATTCCGCAGCCGGTTCTATATAAGTTATGGTAATAATTTTTTTTTAAATCTGCACACTATGGTCTCCAGAATACAGGAAAAATAAAAAACCCGAAAAACTTTGATATTTAGAGACCAAAGTTTATGAAAATTCCCGCTTAAAGCGATAACCCCGGAAACTAAAAAAAAGTCCACAGCCCTTTCCATGGTAGCTGAAGGGTCAATCTTTTTTTTAAATGATGTATTTCAATCGTTAGAATATAGGAAAAATACGAAACCCCCAAATTTTGAAATCAAAGGACCCAATTTTTGAAAAATGTGAAAATCAAGTTTTAAGCAAAAAATTTTTAAAAAATTCCACAGCCGGTTCTATATGACTAATAGTATTAATTTTTATTTTAATTTGCATACTGTGGTCTCCAGAATACGGGGGAAATATAAAATTAGAAAAATTTTGATATTTAGTGACCAAAATATGGAAAAATACGCGCCTTAAGCGGAAATACTGGAAACTAAAAAAAAGTCCACAGCTCTTTCCATGGTAGCTGGATAATCACTCTTTTTTTTAAATCATGTATTTCAACCGCTAGAATATAGGAAAAATACGAAACCTCAAAGATTTTAAAATTCGAGGGCCCAAATGTTTAAAAATGTGAAAATCTAATTTTAAGAAAAATTTAAAAGAAAAATTGTACAGCCAGTTCCATATAAGTTACGGTATTGATTTTCTTTTTAACCTGTACACTAAGGTCTTTAAAATAGAGGGAAAATATAAAATTCGAAAAATTTTGATATTAAGGACCTAAAATTTTGGAAAATCCGCGCTTAAAGCGGTAAAAAAAGTCTACAGCTTTTCCTATGGTAACTGGAGGGTCACTTTTTTTTTTAAATGATGTATTTCAATCGCTAAAATATAGGAAAAACGAGAACCCCAAAATTTTAAAATTAAAGCGCCCAAATTTTGAAAAATGTGAAAATCAAGTTTAAAGAAAAAATATTTAAAAAAATTCCACAGCCGGTTCTATATGAGTTATGGTATTGATTTTCGTTTCAACTGCACATTAAGGTCTGCAGAATACAGAAATAATAAAAAACTCGAAAAATATTGATATTTAGGGACTAAAATTTGGAAAAATGCCCGCTTAAAGAGGAGAGACTGGAAACTAAAAAAAAAGTCCACAACTCTTTCCATGGCAGCTGAAGGGTCATTGTTTTTTTTAAATGATGTATTTCAATCGCCAGAATATAGAAAAAATATGAGACCCCCTAAATTTTGAAATCAAAGGACCCAAATTTTGAAAAACGTGAAAATTACGTTTCGAGCAACAAATTTTTAAAACATTCCTCAACCGATTTATATGAGTTACGGTATTGATTTTCTTTTTAATTTGCACACTAAGGTCTCCAGAATACAGGAAAAATAAGAAATTCGAAAAATTTTGATATTTAGGGACCAAAATTTGGGGAGATACACGCTGAAAGCGGTAAGACTGGAAACTTTAAAAAAGTCCACAGCTCTTTCCATGGTAGCTGGAGGGTCATTTACTTTTTTAAATAATTTAATAGAATCGCTAAAATATATTGAAAATATGGGACCCCCAAAATTTAAAAGTCAAATGGACATGAAAAGTTTGATGGAATTTCTAAATAAAAAATTCAAAGAACCAAAGGAAGAATAAATAAATAATAATATAAATCTAAACATCGATAATTTTAAAACTATGCCCCACAAAACGGTCCAAAATGAGGTAGTCATTTTGGAAGAGAAGATGGAGGGACTAATACAGGAAAAAATTGTCGATTTAAAAGGAAAGCTTAACGAAGAGAATAGAATTAATGAGAAGATAAGGGAAATCGGTCACATTTGGAATTTGAAGAAAGTATTCGAAAAACTCATCGTCATGTACTTGGTGATCGACCAACTTGTGCTGAAATTGTGTAAGTGCTCTATACTCCTCCAAATGCCGATCCGAGAAAAGTTATTATATAGAAAGAAAATTAATTCTGCTTACGAAAGTTTGCAATATCCATTATTATTTCCACATGGTTCAGTTGGTTGGTAAATAGATATGGCAGATAATAAAAATAAAAAAATATCTCAGATAAAATATTACAGTTAAATTAGGGCAAGAATATTTTGTTGACATGTGGTGTAAGGTGGAAGAAGAAAAATTACAGTTTATTAGATTTAATCAAAAAAAAAATGCTACAAACGGCTACTCGAAGTGAAATAGACAAATCTATCGCAGCTATAGGAGTTCCAAAACCAGGAAAAATTTACCTTGCAAGCTCATATACACATGTTCCGCACCAATGTTTTTTATTACGATGACGTGTAATCCTAATTGGATAGAAATAAAATTAAATTTAAACGAAAAGCAATATCATATCAATCATCCATAGATTTGTGTTGTAGGATATTCCAAATAAAATTAAATCATTTATTAAAAGTTTTAAAGTTAGGTGAAATTTTCGGACAAATGGTTTATATTTTATACGTAATCGAATTCCAAAAAAGAGGTCTTCCTCATGCTCATGTTTCTTTAGGAGTAAAAAATTCGTCCGTATCTAATGAAGAGATTAACAATTTTTGTACAAGCCGCAAATCCGAATTCTACTGGGTGATTTTTTAAAATTTGATTCATTAAGTTTTAACATTTTTGTCCATCTACATTATAAAAAATTAAAAAAATATATATATCTCCAGCTGAGCCCTCATAACAGCTACAGCTTTTTTTTTTTTTTTTTAATCAACGTCATTTCATAAAAACATTAGAAAAACATGAAATATCCAAAATTTTATAATTTAAGAGTACAAAATTTTAAAAAAAGATCACGATCCGGTACCTCTCTATAATTCATTTTTATATTCCTTAACTTCTGCTCTTTCTTTATCTTCTCCGCCCTGCCATACGTCATCTTCTGTACATCGCAGTAAGGCTTCTTCACTTTGGTGGAACAAGGAATGCGACACTGCCTTTAATATCAGTCGCGAAACCTTTAGAACCTTCCGTTGTAACCCTACGACTGAAAATTTTCTCGCTCACAAACGGGCAAATGCGAGAGCTAGGTTTATATTGAAATCCACGAAGAAGTCCTCTTGGAAAAATTTCTGTGCCAAGTTCTCTAGAACTACTCCTCTTTCGCAGATTTGGAAAATGGCCAGAGCTTTCAAATTCCCATCCTCTTCTCGCCCTTCCACCTTCAGTATCCCCGACGATAGCCTTTTTCCTTTTATTGATTCCGTCGCTTCAGCTTATGTTCCTTCTGTTGATGAATTATACTCTTCTTTCCCGGAAAATTCTCCTCCTCACTTCCTAACTTCGGCTTTCAATTTTAATGAATTAAAGTCTGTTCTCTCCAAATCGTCCAGCCCTACTCCAGGGCTTGACGGTATACCCTATCTCGCCCTTAAAAACCTTTCTGAACAATCCCTCAGTTTTCTTCTTAGTCTTTTCAATTCCTTCCTTTCAAAGGGTATAACTCCTTCCTCCTGGAATTCTTTTATCGTAATTCCCATTCCTAAGAAAAATTCTTCCCTACGTCCTATTTCCCTGGCATCCTGTATTAGAAAACTATTTGAGGGTATGCTCAACAAGCGCCTTGTTTGGTGGCTAGAGCATAATAATATATTCCCTATTAATATGTTCGGCTTTCGGCCTGGTATTGGCCCTTCTGATTGTGTTAGTCTTTTCGTTTCCCACATATACAAATCTTTTATCCAAAAACATTTCACCTTAGCTTCCTTTATTGATGTTTCCTCTGCTTTCGATAATGTTCATCTTCCCACTCTAAGAGATAAAATGACGGCAATTAATATCCCAATTAAATTCTCTTCCCTTATTATCAATCTCATGTCAAATCGTTCTATCCACTTCTCCTCTCCATCTCTTAATGCTCCAAGAAAGGTTTTCCGAGGTCTTCCTCAGGGTTCCTCCCTCAGTCCTACTCTTTTTAACATCTATACTATCAGTATAGCTTCTCTTCCTTTAAATTCCTATTCCTTATTCTTTGCGGACGACATTCTCCTGTTTTCCTCGTCTGAGGATGTTTTAGCAGCCTATGAAGCACTCAGTTCGTCGCTCATTGTGCTGGAACATTCTCTCTCCTTAATTAATCTTTCAATTTCTCCCTCTAAGTCTTCTTATACTATTTTTACCCTCCGTCCCTATAACCCTGCTTTGGTCAACCTATCCTTAAACAATGTATCTCTTTCCCGTGTTAATTGCTTTTGTTATCTCGGTGTCTTTCTTGATAGTCGTTTGTCCTTCTCTGAACACATCAAATATCTTTCTGCTTCCACTATTAAAAGGTTAAACTTGCTGAAAGCCCTGTCGCCAACTAAATGGGGTGGCGATCCCTATATTCTTATTTCCCTTTACAAATCTATTATCCGTTCCAAATTTGATTATTGTTCTTTTATTTATGGTAGTGCGTCCAAGACACGTCTTTCCAAACTAGATGTAATTCAGAATTCTTGCCTTCGTCTCTGTCTTGGCGCTCTTAAATCCTCTCCAACCACTGCTATTCTTGCTGAATCCAATTCGTCACCCCTATCCATTCGTAGATCTTATTTAGGCTATCGTTTCCTTGTTAAACGTCTTCCTCTCGCATCCTCTACCCTTGTTCAGTCTTATCTTTCGATTTATAATAGCTGGCGCTTCACTCCCAGCAAAACCCCTATTCTGGCTTTTATTTCACATCGTCTCGGTTCATTTTGGCCGTATATTATCTCGTTCAATAATCTCCCTTATTTTTCCTTCGACTTCGCTGACATCTGTCATCCTCCTAAGGTATTTATCCTCCCCTCATTTGCAAAAAATCTCCCCCATGCCGTAATTAAACAGGTATTCTACAGCACTATCAATTCCCTATTTCCCTCTCATGTTACCATTTACACGGATGGTTCGAGGGGGCCTGGTGGTGTTGGTGCTTCTTTCATCCTTCCTGATTTTAACCTCTCAGAATCTTTTCGACTTCCTTATTTCTGTTCCATATTCACAGCCGAGTTGTTGGCTATCCTTCGCTCTATTATTTTCATTTCCTCGAATCAATTTTCCTCTAAGTTTTTAATTATTTCTGACTCTTTGAGCGCCCTTCAGGCCATATCCTCTCCCCTTCCTGATCATTCGTGTGACTTTGTTATCCTCCGTATACGTTCACTCATTCACAATCTTTCCTATCTCCATTCAGTCAATATTGATCTGCTGTGGGTACCTGGCCACTCGGGCATATTTGGCAATGAAGCGGCTGATTCCTTGGCTCGGGCTGCTGTTGCTTCCTCTCGTCTTTTTTTTAAAAAAATTCCATCCGTTAACCTGCTATCAGTTTGTAAAAGCTTTCATATCCGATTTTGGTCGGATACCTATGTTTCTTCTTTTTCCAACAGTTGTTCCTTTTACCTGTCAGTCCAGCCTACTCTTCCTTCATATTCATGGTTTCTTTTACATCCCTCCCTTCGTCGTTCTGAAGTTGTTTCCATTGTTCGTATGCGCTTTGGCCATTCTTTGCTGCCTTCTTCCAGATTTCGTTTCTCCTTGATTTCTTCTCCACACTGTCCTCTCCATCCGGATGATGCAATTATTTGCGACGCCGATCATGTGTTCTTCCAGTGTTCATCCCTCTCGGTGGAGCGTTCTGCCTTATATTCTTATTTGCTTAAGCTTGGACTTCCTACCCCTTATTGTGCATCCTATATCCTGTCCTTTCCTTCCCCACTAATTATTCCTGCTATTTGTTCCTTTTTAGTTAAAATCTCTGATCGAATCAAAATATAACCGACTTCTTTCCTTACCTTTTATTTCTGGGTAAAGGTCCTTGTTTGACGAGCCCAAAAAAAAGAAAAAAAAAAAAAAAAAAAAAAATGTAACAGAAATTATCAATGTTAGTTACAGTGGAAACGCAGCAGAAATTCAAATATATAAACTATGATTATAGAATATTGTGTCCTAGACGTTTCCGTGTGAACAGAGTTAATATAATAATATATTATTTCTGACAACATTTATTTATTTATGTATACTGAAGCAGCGTGCTAAACATAAAAAATTCATTATTGAAATCTATGAACATATATAGTTTATGAATTTATGAAAAAACATCTGGCTATTGCGAAGAAATTCTTTGTTATTAATGAAACATCAGTTTTTTTTTCTTAAAACTGAATTTCTAATTTCGTGGTGACCTGATCCTAAGTCAACCGTCATCGCATTGCAGCTGATAATAGTGTTACGTATTGTTTTATATATTATTATTTCTTTTATACTATTCATAAAACTTTCTATATTATTATTATTATTATTGTGTTGTTTTTTAGCGGTTGACTGGCAAAAAAAGTAGTTTAAATTGTAATTAGAATATATTATTTCACATAAAGTATCGATATATGTCAATGTTCGCACCTTGAATAATTAACCATTAAATTAATAACTAATGTAGGAATAATAAATTTAAATTAAAAATTAATAATTAAATCTTACGTCTGTGACAAACACCGAGACCACAGTGGCATCCCTGAGAGTCAAAAATAGCAAATAACTTTTTAATATAATAGAAAAAAAATGAACGAAATCAATGAAATAAAAAGAGATTACCTATCTGGTGATATTATTAATAAAGTAATTAATATAATTACACGTGATACTTCATACAATCCTGTTAATGTAAATTTAATGGGTATATATGATTATTCATTACCTCAAATATTGGATAAACACCTACAAATTTTACCCGACAAACAAACGAGTTTTATTGGAGAAATTACACACTGGGTTACTTTTTATTTTGATGGTTCTTTAATTCATGTATTCGACAGTCTAAATCGAGGATTTGTAACTTCTGAACAAAAACTTTTTTTTGATAACTTATTGAGACAACGTTATAATTTCGTACATTTTTTTTTTTTTTTTTTTTTTTTTGGGTTCGTCATAAAGACATTGGCCCAAGAAGAGGGAGAAGAATGAGAAGCGGAATCAAATGTTTATGCGATCAGAAATGGAAGATAGGAAAGACTCAAGTGCTGGAATGACCGAGGGTGATGGCAAGGAGAGGACAAAAGCTGCGCAATACGGAGTTGGAAGACCAATTGACAAAAGAGAAGAGTAAAAGGAAGAACGTTCGGAAGCGATATAGGTGCACTCAAACAAAATGTGATTAGCGTCACCTATAAAGTTGTGAGAGGAAGGGTGTAGGAGACAGTGAGGAGAGGGGACCAGAGAAAAGCGAAATAGGGAAGCAGGAAGCAAACTGTGCCCAAAGCGTAGGCGACAGATTGCAGAGAGAGTTGAACGCCGTATGGAGGGAAAATTGAAAAACCATGGATAAGACGGTAGATTAGGCTGGATAAAGAGATAGAAGGAATCCGGATTTGAGAATGAGGAGGAATACGAATTTAACCATAGTTTGGAATGAGCTGAAGTGGAGAGGAGATTAATATTATGAGATGAAAAGACACTGAGGAATTCACCGGTAGAAGAGGATGAACGAGCTAGTGTATCGGCCGACTCGTTACCCTCGATTCCAGAATGGCCTGGAATCCACAGTAGGTCAATTTGGATAGAGTGAGAAAGGAAAATGTTGTGAATAAGAGAGCGTATGAGAAGGATTATGTAATCAACAGAGGAAGAAGGAAAAGAAGAAGAGATGGCTTGAAGGACACTGTGGGAATCCGATATAATAAGGACTTTATGCGAAACTAGGGAAGAAGCAACAAAAAGGACGGCACGCAGGATGGCAGTAGACTCGGCATAAAACACTGAACAAAAGGAAGGAAGTTTGAAGGTTTCGAAATAATTTGAGGAAGGACAAAAGAAGGCCGAGCCAACTCCATTGGGTCCTTTGGAACCGTCAGTGAAGATCGCAAAATGATTAGGGAAAAGAGAGCCAACGGTGTTTAAGAATTCTGATTGGACAACATGATGAAGGAGAGGTTTGGTAGGGCAAGTTAGAAATAAACAATTAATAGGATGTAGGTGTGTGGAAAAATTGGAAGAAAAGTATGGCAACTTGTCATATGAATAAATATAAGGAGAAAACTGAGAGAGTCGGGTGGAAATGAGAGATAGTATTGGCGTTTTGTTGGTGGCAAATCGCCAGTTGCGGTGGATATAAGAATAGGAATTAACAAGGGAAGAAGAAGAAATAGGAAGACGTTTGATTAAAAAGCGGTAACCCAGATAGGACCTTCGAACGAAAAGAGGAGGGATGAGTGATTCGGCATGTAGAACGGGGATAGGAGTAGACTTTCTAGCTCCCAGACAGAGACGAAGACAAACATTTTGAACACGATCTAGTTTGGAGAGCAAGGATCTGGAGGAATTTCCATATATAAAACAACAATAATCAAGGATAGAACGAATAAAGGATTTGTAGAACATTAGTAGAATGCATGGATCTCCACCCCAATCAGTATGGGAAAGAGACTTTATCAGGTTGAGCCGTTTGAGGGAAGACAGATAAAGATGGTTGATGTGATTATGGAACGAAAGGCGACTGTCTAGAAAAATACCTAAATAACGGAAAGAGGAAGAAAGAGGGATCGCAACGTTATTGATGACGAGGCTAATTAGGGAGGGGTCAAAAGGACGGAGAGTAAAAACAACAACAGAGGATTTAACGGATGAAATTGAAAGATGTATATTTGATAGAGAATTTTCTAATGATGTTAAAGAATTTTGGAGCTGGGAGCTGGCGACCGAAATATTACGATGAGAGGAGTAAATGAGGATATCATCGGCGTAAAAAAGAGAAGGTGAACTTAGAGAAATGGAAGCAATATTGATAAAATAGATGTTGAACAGTGTTGGACTAAGACAGGAACCTTGCGGCAATCCGCGGAATACTGACCTAATGTAGGTTTTAGAAGGAGTAGAAAGAATAACAGTTCTGCATTTAAAAAGATTACTAATGAGGGAAGAGAAGTGAGCGGGAATATTAAAGGAAAGCATTATCTCAAACAAAGTAGGGAGGTGAACATTGTCGAAGGCCGCAGTGATATCAACAAAAGAAGCAACAAGAAATTCTTTATGGATGAATGCCGCGTAGACGTCTACCAAGAACGAACTGATACAATCCGGGGGGCCGCGACCAGGGCGAAAACCATACATGTTATTAGGCAGTAAATCGTTACGTTCGAGCCACCAGATAAGACGTCTGTTAATTAAGCTTTCGAAAAGCTTTCTAACGCAAGAAGCAAGAGAAATTGGACGAAGAGCTGAAGAATTAAGCTTTGGGATCGGGATGATGATAAAGGTATTCCAAGAGGAAGGAGTGGAGCAGGAACGAAGAAAGGAGTTAAATAAGTTCAAAAGGAACCGAAGAGAGTACTCAGACAGGTTTTTGAGAATGGGGAAGGAAATCCCATCTTTTCCAGGAGAGGAATTCCCTGAATTACGTAAGGATGCTTCTAATTCTGTAAAAGTAAATGGAGAAACCAAAAAATGTGAGGAGGTGGAAGTGGACGGCATGAAACAGGATTCTTGAAAGTTTGGAACGTAACTGGGAGCTATAGAATTAATTTCGTACATCATACAGTACAAAAGCAATCTAATGGGTTAGATTGTGGAGTTTATGCCTTGGCGTTTGCGACTGCTGTATGCTTTGATATGGAACCCGATAAGCAAAATTTTATTGATTCTGAAATGCGTCCTCATATTTTAAAAATTATTTCTGAAAATGAAGCATCTCCATTCCCTACAATTGATTCTAAAATGTGTACTAATTTTTTTAAAATGAACCATGGAAATATATCGAATTCAATTACCGTAAGTGGTACTCAAAACAGAGGAAGACCAGAAATAGTTAAAATTACAGGTAGACCTAAAACAAAAAAAAATGAAAAGGATAACCCCGAAATTCGAGAAGAGAAAAGCAGTACACAAAACAGAGGAAGACCAGAAAAAGTTAAAATAGTTGGCAGACCTAAAAAGAAAATAATTGAAGAGGATAAACCTGAAATCATAGCAGAGCGAATTAATTTTCAAATTGAAGAAAGATCAAAAGAACAGAGCAGAACAAAAAAAGTTAAAATAATGGAGTTAATAAATATTAAGTCGATATTTATTAATTTTGTCATTATTCGTTCGTTAGATTTTTCATTTTACGCAGCCAGATGTTCGTTATGTAAACAATATAAAATAAACCACTGGCCAGCGCTCGTTGGCGTGTTGTTCGTCTTCGCTAGTCGCTTTTCGTTCGTCTGTTTTGTTATGTCGCTTCGTTATACGCTTTTAGCGTCTCGCCTTTTCGTATGTCGTTATTTCGTTGTAATTATTTCGTTTTACCCTTTTTGAAATTATTTTAGAAACAGTCTTTTTTAAGACTTCTATTCGTTCAATCGTATTCGATTAAAATACAATTTATTAATTGACCGGTTTGAAAAATTCATTCGAAAAATATAATTTGGTCCTCCGGAATATTAACGAAAATATCGTAACATTTTGGTCCTTCCCGAGCCGGATTCCGTCGAACAAATACCTTTCATCGTAAAATTAAGTAAGTCCGTTCCAATTTATATACGATTAAAAAATTTGTTTAAACTAAAGTCGTTGTCCATTCCGGTCATTAAGATTTTTCGCATATTATCGTTCGATTGAAATGGATAAGTTAGAAAGAAAACGTCGCTATATAAAAAAGCAACTAGCATCAATTCGAGCTCGTATTTTAGATTTCTTAAAAGAAACTTCAAATAGCACGGTCGTAGTAAAAGCTGAGAACGAATTCGAATCTTTTAAAACTTATCATGCGCAATTTGAAGAGATTTCCGAACAAATTCTCGAATTAGGTGTCGAATCAAATCCAGAAAATGAAGAACAGCTTGAAAACGCTCTTTTTAAAGAATGTGAAGAATTAGTATCTACACTGAATTCGATTAAAACCGCGATCGCAGTCGCTAAAGATAAGTTCTCAACGCAAAACGATAGAGATTCGATATTAAATTCCACATCGATTGTTCATCGTAATGTTTCGGCTCAGCCGAGACTTCCTAAAATTGATATACCCGAATTTAACGACAACCCTCGCGATTTTTTAAATTGGAAAAATTTATTTTCGAATCTTGTCGTTGATAATCCTGACATACCTAATGTCAAAAAATTATATTTTTTAAAACAAGCTCTAAAGGATAAAGCAGCTCCGATAGTTCGAGATTTCGAAATTAACGATCATTCTTTCGGCGAAGCTTGGTCGACCGTTTTAAATCGTTACGAAAATAAACGAGCGATAATCGAATCGCATTTTCTCGATCTTTTTCATTTGCGCCGCGTCAAAAACGACTCTGACATTCAGGAATTATTAGACTGTATAAATGTAACACTTCGAGGCTTGAAAGTCACGAATGAAGGTCGCGACAATTGGCAATCTTGGATTTCGTTTTTGATATCGATGAAATTGGACGACGAAACACGTCGCGACTGGGTAAAGTCTTTAACGGGTAATACTAAGTATCCTACGTATGAGGAAATCAAAAAGTTCCTTGAAACTCGAGTTCAAGCGATTGAAAGTCAGCACTTTCGTTGCAATGATGTTTCTAAAAAATCCGAGAAAACGCAGTCGTTTAGTAGTTATTCAAAAAATAAATCGACGTTCGTAGCGTCTTCCACAGCCATGTGCGTAATTTGTAAAAACTTACATCCACTTTGGAGATGTCCAGAATTTATTAAACGAACTCCGATTGAACGTTATGATATCGTAAAAACTAATCGTCTATGCATTTTATGTTTTGCGAAAGATCATCGCGTTTCCGAGTGCAGAAATCGAAAATGTACAAATTGTAATCAAAATCATAATACAATGTTACACCGCAACAATTTTAAATCGCATCTCAAAAACAATTCGGCGGAATGTTTTAAAATCGAAAATCCTTCAACAGTCGAGAGTAATCCAAATTCACAGAAATCATTTGAATTAGTCAGTTCCTCTAATAAAACTTGCCAACAAGTTTCAACAAATAATCTGGTAATATTACCAACGGCAGTTTTAAAAGTTAAGGTCCGAAATAATCGTTACGTATTAGCAAGAGCACTTCTTGACTCTGCTTCGCAGGTTACGCTAGTTACCGAAAATTTCGTTCGAAAAAACAATTTACCGTGTTTTCACAACTCGAGTGAAACGTCTATAGTAGGTATAACTTCAGACATTATCGATTGCAGCAAATCTAGTTTCTTTAATATTCGCTCTCGATTTTCGAAATTTGAAATTCGCATAGAACCAGATATCGTTCCCTTTATATCGTATAAATCACCCACAAACGTTATTCGTGAAACGGCTAATAAATTTAAAGACCTACGTATGGCGGACGAATCGCTCAGCCATAATAATATCGATATCTTGATAGGAGCAGAATATTTCGAAAAATGTATTCTCGACGAGAGAAAATCATTCGACGATCTTTTTATTCGCAATACTCATTTTGGATGGATAATTTCCGGTTGTGAAAAATTTAAATCGAGCTTTCCGTTATTTTGTCACATATCTACAAAATTAATCGATTTACAAATTACTAAGTTTTGGGAAATCGAAGAAGTTAATTCACAAAAGGAAATAAACCCAGAGCACGATATGTGTATAGAACATTTTAAAACAACGTTTTCGCGATCAACCGATGGTCGTTTTATCGTTCGGTTACCTTTAAAAAATGATCGTAAAAAATTATCTAATTCTCGTAATCACGCTATTCGTTCGTTAATCCGTTTTGAAAAATCGTTGAAACCAGAAATTAAAATTGAGTATATACAATTTATGCGAGAATACTTAGAATTAGGTCATATGGAACCTGTTAAACCTATACTCGATAATTGTAAAATGACATATTATATTCCACATCGTGAGGTACTTCGTCCATCTAGTACGACCACAAAACTTCGTGTTGTGTTTAATGCGTCCAGAAAATCAGACTCAGGACTTTCATTAAATGACTTGCTTGCTACAGGTCCGAAAATTCAATCCGATTTATTCGATCTACTTATTAAATTTCGTTTTCATAAATTCGCCTTCGTAGCCGATATAGAGAAAATGTATCGTCAGGTTCTCATACATCCAGAAGATCGCGACTTGCAAAGAATCGTTTGGCGAGAATCGACTAAAAAACCCATACAAGAGTTTCGATTAACTACAGTGACGTACGGAACCGCGTCTGCCTTGTTCTTAGCGCAACAGTGTTTAAGCATATTAAGCGAGGATATCCGAGAATCAGATCCTGATGCTTCACGAGCCTTAAAAGAAGATTTTTATATGGACGATCTTCTAACGGGAGGAGATAATTTGGATTCGGTAATGCATCTACAAAAATCTATACATGCTACTCTGGAGAGTGCTCATTTTTTTCTTCGTAAATACATGAGCAATTCTGCAATATTTTTAAATTCGTTGAAACCTTCGCTCGTTGAAACCACACAGAACTTCGAATTTTCTGAAAACAGCATACACGTTTTGGGATTGACTTGGAACCCTCTGGATGACGTATTTCAGATAAGGATAAACTTAAACACATTACCTGAGGTTATTACCAAAAGAATTTTATTAAGTGAAATAAGTCGCATTTTTGATCCGTTAGGTTTGGCGTCACCAGTTACCGTGAGTTCGAAAATTTTCCTTCAAGATTTGTGGAGACTCGGACTAAATTGGGACGAACCAATTCCAGAACAGTTTAATAAAAGGTTTCGTTCGTATTATAATGAATTAGCTCATTTGAGAGATTTTAAAATTGCACGGACCTTTTCATCTCTTAGTAAATGTGAAGATCGTTTGATTGGGTTCTGTGATGCCAGCGAAAAGGCATACTGTGCTGCAATTTTCCTCGTTAGATTTGGCGATTCGCACAAATCATCTTCCAGGCTAATTTGCGCTAAAACTCGTGTTGCTCCGATTAAGCAAATAACTATACCTCGTCTCGAACTGCAAAGCGCATTATTATTATCAAAATTAATAGTTCGAGTTTCGCGTAGTTTAAAAATTAATTCGAGTAATATTTTTTTATTCTCTGATTCTACTGTCGTATTGAACTGGTTGAACCACCCGCTCGAAAGATGGAACCAATTCGTAGCAAATCGTGTTTCCAGCATTTCGAAATTAGTTTCAGTAGACCGTTGGTTTTATGTGAATACACGCGAAAACCCTGCTGATTTAGGTACAAGAGGAATTTCTTCGTCTAAATTTTTAAATAACGTCTTGTGGCTACAAGGACCTAGTTTTATTAAAAATCATAGTGATTTTGATGCACTTAAATTAAATACTAAAACAGAAGTCTATCGATTGCCCGAATATCGAATTAACCAAGTGTGCACTAATACAGTTAACGTTAATAAGCCAACTTTATGTTTCGAAAATTTTTCTTCGTACTCGAAAGTTTTGAACGTTATCGGTTATTTATTAAGATTTTATTCGAATTGTAAAGTAGCGCCTGACCAACGAATTAAGTCAAGTATATTGTCAGTTGCTGAAAGAAAGCAGGCGTTCGTCTCGCTCGTTCGTAATTCTCAATTAGTATCCTTCGCAACGGAAATTCATTCATTAAAAGTATTAAGCAATCTAGTCAAAAACAGCTCGTTGAAACGGTTATGTCCCTTTTTGGACGAAAATAATATTCTACGTGTAGGCGGTCGGTTAATGCGTTCCGATTTTTCCGTCAACGTAAAACATCCGATTATCCTTTCGTCAAAAAGTCACATTTTTAAATTATACATTCGATTTATACATGAAACTTATTTTCATGCTACTCGTACATTCCTCGTTAATTTCATAAAGTCGCATTTCTGGGTAACTGATGGATTAAACAAAACTGTAAAGAAAATCCTATTTCAGTGTGTGATATGCACCCGCTTTAAAGGAGTCACTATGGAGCAGGTAATGGGTCAGCTGCCAAAGGAGCGCATTTCGTATTCGAGGCCGTTCGATTTCGTAGGCATCGATTTTTGTGGTCCGTTCACAACCAAGTGTATCGCTCATCGTTCTTATAAATTTGGAAAATGCTATGCCGCTTTTTTCATTTGTTTAGTAACACGAGCCGTTCATGTCGAAATCGTTTCGGATTTATCGAGTGTAAAATTTCTCGATAGTTTTAGTCGTTTTATTGCACGAAGAGGCACACCTACTCGTGTGCATTCTGACAACGCTACAAATTTTGTCGGCGCGAAAAATCAATTGTATCTGAATACTGGAGATTCGCTGAATTTTTCTAGTTTCCGTGGAATAGAATGGATATTTATACCACCTCGTAGCCCACATCATGGAGGCATTTGGGAAGCTGCTGTCCGGATAGGAAAGTATCATCTGAATCGAGCAACTAAAAATTCAACTATGTCATATGAAGATTATTCTACGATTTTTGCCGCAATAGAATCGATTTTGAATAGTCGCCCTATTTCATACAAAGTTCATACGGATGACGGTCCAGCGATTTTAACCCCTTCGCATTTTTTGATCGGTAAACCTTTAATTTCCGAAACTATGGATTCTGATCCAATTGTTCCACCTGAATCAATAGATTTAATGGAATTATGAAAATCCCATAGGGCTGTGTTAAACTCATTCTGGCACAATTGGAGAAAGGATTATTTAAATGACTTACAAGTTCGTAACAAATGGTTTACTCGGAAAAATTATCTACAAGTCGGAGATGTAGTATTAATTAAAGATGATCAATTACGTCCCGGTGACTGGAACATGGGCGTAGTAGTCACGACTTACCCTGATCCAAATGGTGACGTTCGTGTTGCGGATGTGAAATCTCAAACCGGAATCAAGCGTAGATCCATCTGCAAATTAGTTCGTTTGTTTAATGATGAGCCCAAGCTCATCGGGCGGGAGTATGTTAATAAATATTAATTCGATATTTATTAATTTTGTCATTATTCGTTCGTTAGATTTTTCATTTTACGCAGCCAGATGTTCGTTATGTAAACAATATAAAATAAACCACTGGCCAGCGCTCGTTGGCGTGTTGTTCGTCTTCGCTAGTCGCTTTTCGTTCGTCTGTTTTGTTATGTCGCTTCGTTATACGCTTTTAGCGTCTCGCCTTTTCGTATGTCGTTATTTCGTTGTAATTATTTCGTTTTACCCTTTTTGAAATTATTTTAGAAACAGTCTTTTTTAAGACTTCTATTCGTTCAATCGTATTCGATTAAAATACAATTTATTAATTGACCGGTTTGAAAAATTCATTCGAAAAATATAATTTGGTCCTCCGGAATATTAACGAAAATATCGTAACAAATGGATATAACTAAAATCAAAAAAAAAAACTAAAAAAATGTAAAGAAGCTATAAAAAACAATAAACCGAAAATTCGGGAACAAGGAAGTAGTACACAGAACAGAGGAAGACCAGAAAAAGTTAAAATAACGGGTAGACCTAAAAGAAAAAAAATACAAAAGGATAACCCCGAAATTGGAGAAGAGAGAAATAATACACAAAACAGAGGAAGACCAAAAAAAGTTAAAATAACGGGTAGACCTAAAAGAAAAAAAATAGAAAAGGATAAACCTAAAATTCGAGAAACGAGAAGTAATACACAAAACAGAGGAAGACAAGAAAAAGTTAAAATAACAGGCAGGACTAAAAAGACAAAAACTGAAAAGGATAAACCTGAAATCTTAGAAGACCGAATTAATCAAAATGGACGAAATTCAAAAAAGGTTAAAATAACAAATAGAAGCAAAGCAAAAGAAAATAAATTTCAGAAACAACGAGGAAGGCCAAGAGAAGAAAAATTACAGAGAGAAATTAGTTACAGTCTAAAGCAAATATCGCTAGATAATTGTTACAAATGCCCCAACTGCAATGCGATGACGGTTGACTTAGGATCAGGTCACTACGAAATAAGAAATTCAGTTTTAAGAAAAAAAAAACTGATGTTTCATTAATAACAAAGAATTTCTTCGCAATAGCCAGATGTTTTTTCATAAATTCATAAACTATATATGTTCATAGATTTCAATAATGAATTTTTTATGTTTAGCACGCTGCTTCAGTATACATAAATAAATAAATGTTGTCAGAAATAATATATTATTATATTAACTCTGTTCACACGGAAACGTCTAGGACACAATATTCTATAATCATAGTTTATATATTTGAATTTCTGCTGCGTTTCCACTGTAACTAACATTGATAATTTCTGTTATATTTTTTTTAAATTTTGTACTCTTAAATTATAAAATTTTGGATATTTCATGTTTTTCTAATGTTTTTATGAAATGACGTTGATTAAAAAAAAAAAAAAAAGCTGTAGCTGTTATGAGGGCTCAGCTGGAGATATATATATTTTTTTAATTTTTTATAATGTAGATGGACAAAAATGTTAAAACTTAATGAATCAAATTTTAAAAAATCACCCAGTAGAATTCGGATTTGCGGCTTGTACAAAAATTGTTAATCTCTTCATTAGATACGGACGAATTTTTTACTCCTAAAGAAACATGAGCATGAGGAAGACCTCTTTTTTGGAATTCGATTACGTATAAAATATAAACCATTTGTCCGAAAATTTCACCTAACTTTAAAACTTTTAATAAATGATTTAATTTTATTTGGAATATCCTACAACACAAATCTGTGGATGATTGATATGATATTGCTTTTCGTTTAAATTTAATTTTATTTCTATCCAATTAGGATTACACGCCATCGTAATAAAAAACATTGGTGCGGAACATGTGTATATGAGCTTGCAAGGTAAATTTTTCCTGGTTTTGGAACTCCTATAGCTGCGATAGATTTGTCTATTTCACTTCGAGTAGCCGTTTGTAGCATTTTTTTTTTGATTAAATCTAATAAACTGTAATTTTTCTTCTTCCACCTTACACCACATGTCAACAAAATATTCTTGCCCTAATTTAACTGTAATATTTTATCTGAGATATTTTTTTATTTTTATTATCTGCCATATCTATTTACCAACCAACTGAACCATGTGGAAATAATAATGGATATTGCAAACTTTCGTAAGCAGAATATATATATATATTACTTTATTAGCTGTTTTAGTTTTTCAGATATTTTAATCTAAACTTCACTTTTTTAATTGACGTATTCGTGTACTTTTCTTTTTTTAAAAAAAAAATAAATATATGTGAACGCTGCAGTCTTTATGAAAATTTGCAAAGTAAAATTATTTGAAATCCATTGGAACGGGCCGCGAAGCGGCCAGCGAAACCAATTCCCTAGTATTTAATTATTCGCCTTTTCTTTTCTTTGCAATGTCTAAATTATAAATATACTAGAAGGCAAATGTATGCAATAATTATTCCGCACATAAATTAAATGAATGTTTTGGGAACCACAAATCTGCAAATTCTGAAATACTCAAAAAGCATCTAAAAATATTTAAAAAGAATCATCGGTATTTATTTTGTATTACTAATCACTTTAAATTTAAATTTCATCAAAAAATTAATAACTTTTTTTGTTATCTGACAGAATTAATAAAATTATTATTATTATTATTATTATTATTATACGATTGATCGGGCGCAGGCTGCACTAACGGGCCATATGCACCCAGGGGCTGGCTAGAGTCTGGATGAGATTTAATAGCTTAAGCGACTGCAAGAACCGGAAAACACTATGGATATGTGAGGAAGATTGAGATCGGCGCTGTGGAAGGGAGGCGGGGAGGCTGTGCTGGGTTCTGAGTGCTGTAAGTGCCTGGCAGGATGTTAGAATATGGGAGATAAGGAGTTGAGTTGTTAGGCAAAAGGGACAGAGAGGAGGGTCCATGCGTTGTAGAAGGTAAGAGTGGGTAAGATTCGTGTGGGATATGCGGAGTCTGGTAAGAATAATATTATTCTTTCTTGATCGGAACGGAGAGGATATGTGTCATAGAGGATTGGGTTTCACGGGGAGGAATTGATTTTGATGGTTGGACTTCCATGCACGGACCCAGGATTTGGTTATGCGTGATCTTAGGAATTGCTTGGTATCGTTAGAGGAAACAGACCGGAAGGGGAGAAGAGGGAGTGTGGAGGCCTCTTTAGCAGCTCGGTCAATGGCCTCATTGCCAGGCAAGCCAACATGGCTGGGGATCCACATAAAAGTTATCGAGACATGGGATTTGCTAAGGAGGTCATGGAGAAGTAATATGCGTTGTAACAGCGCGTTGTCGGTGTAACAGTTACAAAGTGCCTTTAGGACAGAGAGTGAGTTGGAGAGGATAAGGTATTTGGAGTGAGGTGGAGCAGCTGTTAGGAATTCCAAGCACTTGAAAATGGCAAAGGATTCAGCTGGGAATATGGAACACACCTTGGAAAGACGGAAGCGATGGGTTGGGGGGGGGGGCTGAGAAGGCAGACCCCACACGGCCTCCAGATTTTGAGCCATCCGTAAAACAGCACACCGCGCCACTATATTTGGAAATTTCCAGTTTGATATACTGGACCAGTACTTGGGGGGGATTGGTAGATTTCGTTAGCCGTTTCAGGTTCAAATTCATGTGAAGGGGTTGGAGAAGCCAAGGAGGAGGGTCAGTATATATTGGGCAAAGCGGGGGGTTTCGAATGAATTTACAAAACTGAGGGACTGCAGATTCAAAACGGTTTTTGAGGTTAGTAGAGTAGTTGGGACTGCTTGACGAAATTTGGCTATGGCTTGAAGAATCATACAGAAGTTCATTAAATGGGAGGTTTGGGGTTGTAAGGGTAGATGTAAGGATATTGGCTGCCAGGATTTGCCTTCGGAAGCACAAAGGAAGTAGGCTGGACTCGCTGTTGAGACTGGCTGTGGGGCTGGTGTAGAACGCACCGGTGGCTATTCGGATAGCTGAGTGTTGGATGACATCCAGAGACGCCAGTAGACCCTGCGCCGCGGAGCCAAACGCCAGGCAGCCGTAATCTAATTTAGAGCGAATAAGCGCTTTGTATAGCAATAATAGCATTGTTCGATCGCCTCCACTGCGTCTATTGTTAACTTTCTTTAGCACGTCCAGGGCCTTTATGGTAGACTTCTTAAGGCTCTTGATGTGTGCATTCCACATCAGTTTAATTAATAAGATTACAATCTTTATTTTTTAATAATAATAGATCATTTTCTTGCTTTCATTTATTTTCTATGCAATATAATTTTTTGATATACCCCCAAATTGGGGATTATGCTGATTTTTCTTTTACATTTTGAATTTAAAACCGAAAAAAAAAAAGAATAAAAGTTTTCATTAATTTTGCGCAATATGCTTGTTCTTCCGATAATTATATTTTTCATATTGGTATACAGTGTACAGTGCCAAACGGATTAAAGATTAATAAGTACACTTCCTATTTATGTAATAACTCGTCCAATATTCGCTCAAAAAGTATTGAAAATTTGAAATTATAGTATGCAATATTAACGTGAACAAAAAATATGAATTACTTTTTTTGGCATGACCAATGAAATCAGTCGATATTTCATTACAATTAGTAGAGGGGACATTAATAAGCAGTCAAGTATAATTCATGCAAAATTTGCGGTGAATAATTTTATCTTCGCTGAAAATTAAAGCTATGCTTTTCTATATCATAAATTAAAATTATAAAAAAAAGGTTTAGTCAAGCATGAGGTTTCATCCGCTGAATATTCTGTATGTAATTTAACGATAACTATAATATTTTAGTATGTAAGAAAATTTGTTTGAATAAACTGCCATTTTTATTTTATTATTTTAATTTAATATCTTAATAAATTTCAGAGATCTTTCCTAATAATAATTTAAAACAGTTAAGCAAAATACTAATTTGAATCGAAGACTTACGACTAATTTGAAGTGCAATGTAATGATTATGGAGAAAAATTAATTAGACCCCTTTTTATTTATTTAATTTTTATTTATTTTTTTAAATTATTGGTTTAGATTTAATAATACTAATATTAAGGTTTTATGATTTTTTAAAATGTATAATTTCATTATTCCCTACACCTATCTTTCTTGAATAGCCGATCATTAAAGACACGTAATAAATATATAAACGAAAACACGCAAAAGTGATTAATTAGAAATAATATAAATGCTACTTATCACTCTACTGCGGCTGCTAGAATGTTGTAATTTTCTCCTGGCAGGTTAGTGTATGTTGGTGATTAGGTCTTGGATTCTCGGAGAATAGGAGGGGGAAACAAGGTAATCGAAATTATAACAGTTTACGAATTTTGTAAGTGTCACTAATTTCAAAACCGAATTTCGAGGCGATTTGGTTATTAGCACCTTGTCGGATCAAACTTCTTTCGGTTGCGAGACAACTGGTTATTTTACTAAAAAAAGGCGATATAGTTCCGCGATATGACGAAGACTGCCGTTCTACTGAGATGATTTTTAACAATTCAGTTTTTTCTTTCGACTATCTCAAAACGTTAGACCATTATTAAACATTTTTTTAACTTTATTTACTAGCATAGAGCGTTGAATTGTTTTTAACAAATCGAAATATTATTTTAATCTGTTTTATTGCAGCTGAAACTTTCGAACATGTTTAAACATATGCGCTTCGATGTATATTTTTCGAGTTTGGAACGCCAAGGTTAGAAAGTTTCGATAAGGAAATAACTTATGGTTTCGTTCTCGGCAAATAACGATCTTTCCATCGATATATCACATGACCGGAAAAAAAATATTATTTTTGAAACTTGCGATCTTTCGGCGCCCAAGAGTTTGATTTTAAATTTTGAAACCTCGATGTTCTAAAGTAAAGAAATAAATATGGACGCGCATTTTTTTAATCTTGTTCAAAATCTTGAACTACAATACTAAACTGCAAGCGGGGCTACACATCATTTTTCACGATTTTTTAAACTTTTAGTGAACTTCCAACGTTTCGTTAAGAAAATGAAATACGTGTCTGTTTCTGAAAAATAGCGCCCTTTCCAGTAATGATACGTTTGAAAAAAATTTTTTTTTACAAAATTTCGAGCATTCAGAGCCCCGAGGCACTAATTTTAAATTTGGAAACCTAGATGTTCCAAACCGGAGAAATATACGTGGATACCCATATTTTCTAGTTTCCCTAAAATGTTTAGCTTTGATACTCGCGATACAAATCAGTTCTCGCACTATTTCGAACTTATCAGCAACTTTAAAAATTACGCTAAGAAAATGAAATACGGTTTCGCTCCCTAGATAGCAATCCTTCCAACGGTATATAACATGCCCGGGAAAAAAAAAATTTTCAAAAATTTCAATCTATTGGCGTCCCAAAAGCTGGAAATCCGCATATTCCAAACTAGAGAAATATAAGGGGCTACGCATATTTTTAACCGCGTTCAAAATTTTTAGCTCTAATACTCGCGTCGCAAAGAGAGCTAAAAATTAGAGCTCGCGCTTTTTTGGACTTTTCGGGAACTTTGAAAGTTCCCTAGGAGAATAAAATAGTTTTTCGTTCCCGAAAAATAGCAATCTTTCCAACGATATATCACATGCCCAGGAAGAACAATATTTTTTTTCAAAATTTTGTACTTTCGGCGCCCTGATGATTTAATTTTAAAGCTGGAAACCTGGATGTTTTAAACTAAAGAAATATATGTTGAAGCGCATATTTTTAACGGTGTTTAAAATGTTTAACTGTAGTACTCGCAGCGCTTGGAAACACACCATTTTTTGCGCCTTTTTGAGCTTTACGGCAACTTTGAAAGTTTTGTTAAGGAAATAAAATACGGTTTCGTTCCCGACAAATAGCGATCTTTCCATCAATATATCACATGCCCGGAAAAAAAAAACATTTTTTCCCAAAATTTCGAGTTTCCGGCGCCCTGAGGGTCTAATTGTAAAACTGGAAAACTAGATGTTCCGAACTAGAGAAATATACGGGGATACGCATATTTTAAACCGTGTTCAAAACTTTCAGCTATAATACTCGTTGCTTTAGGGGGAGGACACGTAATTTTTTGCGCTTTTTTGAATTTTTCGGCAACTTAACATAACTTTTGTACCGTAGTTTTTTAATTTTTTGAAAGGATTCCTGCATTGTAGTTTATATTTTGAATTTCACCGTTATAAGTTTATCTAGTGACGAGTTATGATTTTTTAAGTGATTTTTGAGGTCGTTTTATGTACCATCTGATATATTCTTGACGGTTTTTTGAGTTTTTTGCTGCCCAGGGTAATCGGTAATCTTTAAGTTATAGATCGTTTTAAGTAGAATTTTAATTTTGATTTATGTTCCAAATTTGAAGTTTGTAAGTCAAGCTGTTCGTGAGTTATTGATTTTATTTGATATTTTTGTCATTTGTGTACCATCTTATTGGGATTCCGTAAGTTATTACGGAATCCTAAAAATATAATACATAAATTTGATAATTAATACATTTACATGAGACATAAATCATTACCTGAATCATTTGAAATAATACATATGGAATAATTCAAAAACAAAAAAAAAGAGAAAATTAAACCGTTTCCTTTGCCAGTAATTAGAGACAGCAATGGCAGAAATAAATAAAAAACAATAAAAAGAAAGTTAAAAAGTCAATTTAAAAAATTTATGCTGTAATTATGAATGTAGAATTTAAGCGACCGAACATTTCTTTTAGTTTATATTTTGAATTTCAGCTTTATGGGTTTATCGGGTGATGAGTTATGATATTTTAAGTGATTTTTGAGGTCGTTTTATGTACCATATTATATATTCTTGACGGTTTTTTGAGTTTTTTGCTGCCGAGGGTAATCGGTCATCTTTAAATTATAGATCGTTTTAAAAATAATTTTAATTGTAATATATATTCGAAATTTGAAGTTCATAAGTCAAGCCGCTCGTGAATTATCGATTTTTATTTGATATTTTTGACATTATATCTGTACGGAATCCTAAAAAAATGGTGCTGTCAAATTTTTGCACAGTACAGATTTCATCACCAAATTGAACTAGTCTTCTTTTTTAACGATTTTTTGAGGGGTTTTTTCAAATTTTCCTGGGAGAGGCGACGGTCATAATTGGTCTCCTTTACGGACGCTCATGATGGAAAGGAATAGCGACCGTATTTCGATTTTTTGATGGAATTTTAAGTTTGCAAAAATACTTTTAAGAAGCATAATAATTAAAGTGTACTCCTTTTACGAAACTAATATTTTTAATATTTATGAACTTTAAATTTATTGGATGACATCGTATACTGTTTCTAATTATCATCAGTAAATCAATTGTCTCTTATATCAAAACTATACCGGTATCCTACTACTATTTATAAAATTATAGATTGCGTAATAGGTAATCGGTAATCGGTAATTTGCAAATGTAGTTAATATTATATTGGCACGGAATATTTAATAATAATAACTGTTAGTGGAAATCGAAAGTGCAAGTTATATATATTCGTTTACATGTTTTTATAGTACCTACTAAGGAATAGATTATCCCACCTAGCTTCCCAATATTCTTTAAGCATTAATTTAATTATATTTAATAAATCTCCGGACAAAATGTGCCGTGGTATCCTACCATTGTCAGCCACATTCTTTGAACAATTGTCTGCAGCCTTGTTCCCATATATCTCCATATGGGATGGGATCTACACAAAATAGACTGAAAAAACAGAGATTTTCAAGTATGAAATGGGTGATTTAATTGATGAAAATATATCATTTAATTTATAATTGAATGTCATTTTTGAGGGAGACATTAAACAGTTTCAGAGTGTGACAAAATCAAAATATATTTTAATGTTATTTGAAATTACTGTAAACATTAAAGCTCGTGCTGCTACTGTACATTCTGCTGTATAGACTGGAGCCAAACGAAGCACGAGAAACATTTTAATGACATCTAGTCGGGGCTCACCACCCCCTCGTCTTTTTGAGTCCTCAAAGTACCCGTAAAGATAATTGGGTAATTTACTCTGAAGAATATTATTAAAGATATTATTCATCGGGGACAACTATTTTATAATAACCACTGGTACTGTCAGACTCTGATAGATAAACTTTACCTTCTAATTTATTAAATTTAAGGGGATGTAAGAAGTATTTGTTCGTTATTTGATGACACTTACGAAGTTTACGAAAACTAGACGCCAAAATAGAGAAACGTGACAAAGAAAACTTGTAATGATCTAAAATTTGTTGGTACTTAAGTACCAAAAATTATTGGATGTCAATGAACAATATTTTAATGCAAACTTATCGCATAAATACGATCTACGTAGAGTTAGTGGTAGCATTATCGTTTCTACTTCTAGAATAGTCGGGAAAATAATCCTTGAGGCTCCTACAATCTTACGAATAAATTAGTTTTGGATAGCATGAAACCTTTTAATTCAGAGCTAAACAAACAAGGTCGGTCAAGCATGATGTGTACTAAGGATTCCGTATGTTAAGTTTAAGATAACTATAATTTACATTTACATAATTTTAAATTCAAAACAAAAAAGTCTGATTTTAAGTTTGTAAATGTGTCCGCTATTTTCCTATAAAGTATGTTTTAATAGGAATTACTAAAATTTATATTTATGCAATAACTAACTAAAAACGAATATTTTCAGTCAAATTCTTTTCCACGCATTACAAAAAAAATAATAAATTCCAATAAATAACCGAGACAGAATGACAAACAAAATTTGACAAGGCGAGTTAAATAAAAGTCTATAAAATGAAATTAAATCGGAATGGAACATGTTGAATCGCTCGAGATAAAAAAGCATTGTAATCAAATGAACCCTGTCATTCTCTCCTTTTAAAATAAACTAATAATCACAACACAACTTAACACCATGACTGAGGCATGATGTTTTTTTATTCTTTTTGAATACGATAAAAACTGCTTGACAGAAATATTTCTGTCTCCTCCTATTAATTGGCTATTTGAATTTTAGACAATAGCATTTTCTAAACCATTTCAATCCAAAACTAAACTGAATACGTAAATCACACTTCTTTGCGGATGTTTTGTGATATTAAGTTTTCCTAAAAATAGATTATAACTCTTTTTCACTCTCAATTTTTTTTTTTTTTTTTTTTTTATTCTTTATTTTTAAATAAGAAAGTTGTGGGTCTCACAAGGCAATTTTGCCCGTTTCGTGAGTTCCCGTCACCCTCATTATCGTTTATTTGACATAAATTTACAATTTGCTAATAACATTTCAATACTTCTAAAATAATATTTCTTATCGCTATAGTAATTTAATTAATTTAGTACAGTAACTTCTTATGACTACACACTTAGCACCTATACTTCACCAACCAGTCACACTCAGAATAATCATTCCCACTAATGTAAAAGAAAGAAGATCTTTTCCACTACATTATTGAAAATCATCTACATGCACCTGTTGTAGTTCCTGTGCTGAGCAAAGAGAAATTTAGGAACCTAATTTACAAAATAAAGACGAGTCACCGATGTGGTAGTACAAATAGAAGGATCCTCGATAGTTTCTTAATCTGCACACCAATCTGTCAGCCATTTTTTTACGTCTTCCTTCCACGCACCTAACCTTTTCTCCTTTAATATATTACTTGGAATTTCCCGTAGTAATTTAATTAGTACTGTCTGCTGTGTATTATCAATCCTTAAATTGGTCCCCTTTGGTTGAATAAAGTATTTTGTATTTCGATCTCTCGTAACTCTAATTTTAGGTCTTGATGGTATTCTGATATTATTGGTTTTAAGCTCCAATAATCTATAATAATAATACATTTTTGGCGACATCACATTGTTTACATTCCACCATGATGATGTTGAATTATTATGCCCCCCAGGAGGAAACAGTAATTTTAAACATCTTTTCTGCAATTTCGCTATCTTGTCAAGTTGTGATTTTTTCGCTTCTCCCCATATTTGAATACCATATAATATCCTGGACATTATCATTGCGTTAAAAAAAATTTTTAGTGTTTCATATGGAAGTACTTGTTTCATCTTATATAATGCTGGAATGGTCTGTCTGATTTTTACACTTAAATTTTGTATATGTTATTTCCAATTCATATTGCTATCTATAAAAACCCCTAAATATTTAAAATCCTGCACCTTTTCTAATGGTTTACATGCGCAAACTGGACTGTTGTTCCTTAAGTATAAATCATGGACACATTCGCTACTGTGGATGATGATTCGCGGTTCATGAGTAGCATGTTTGGATATGTTTCGAATATGCATTATCTTTGATTTATTTATGTTCACTGCTAACCTCCTGCCATGCGCCCATTTACTAAGATTATCAACGTCCTCCTGAAGTAGCTTCTCCGCCATTTGTATATTATTGTGTTCTATCAATAGCGCAATGTCATCTGCAAACACAAACACCTTTGCATTTCTCATATATATGTGTGAAGCGAGTCAGTATATGTCAAGAAAAGAATGGGAGCCAGTACCGTTGTCCGACACCATATTGTAACATCCTATCCCTACTTTCATTTTTTGAAATTTTTACACAATTCTTTCTATTTTTAATATAGTTTGTAAACCATTGGAGCTGTCTGTCAGTAATACCAATCTTTTCTAAATCCTTGATTAATAAATCATGATCTACTAAGTCAAACGCCTTGGATAGGTCAATGAAAGTAATTATAAATTGATTCCCTATCGATAGTCCCATATTTATTTCATTTCCCAATTTACTTAATAGCGTTAAGGTGGATCTTTTTCCTCTAAATCCGTGTTGATTTTCGTAAAGGAGATTATTTGTTTCTAGGTAACTCTTTAAAAGACTGTTTACGTAATATTCTAAAATTTTCGCTATTACCGAAATTATTGTTATAGGGCGGTAATTTTCCAGCTTATTTTGAGCTCCTTTTTTGTAAATTGGTTTAATCATTCCTTTTTTTAGCCCCTGAGGGATGGTACCTCTCTTTATAGAATAATTAATCATATTTGGTAGTATAGGAACGAATCTCTCTAAATTTCGCTTAATGTCCATAGTCCTAATGCCATCCCAACCTGGTGCTTTGAAATTTTTTAGGCTGTTTATTATTGCTTCGATTTGTATATTATCAGCTGGAGGAATTTGGCTATTTGAATTTTAGACAATTGCAGTTTCCAAACCACATTAATCCCAAACCAAACTGAATGCGTAAAGCACACTTCTTTGCGGATGTTTTGTGATATTAAATTTTCCTAAAACTAGATTATAACTCTCCTTCACTCTTAAAATTCCGAAGATATAAAAAATTGGAGCAACCTTCGTAAATATTACAATATGGTAAACCTATTTATTACGATGATATAGCACTTTAGTTACTTTTTGAAAACAGCTTTTAACCCCTTTCCACCCCTTACAGTCCAAATTTTCAAAACAGCGTTCTTATTCGACATCTTCAGTATGTACATTATATTCACATGAAATTAAACGCGACAATTACTATTCGTAAGGACTGTAGCGTGATTTTTCGTTTTCTCCAAAATAAGAGTTTACTCTTTTTTCCGCCGAAAATTTTGAGGGTTAAATAAAACTATTTCACACTTTTGGTATCTTCATCCGAAATTACAATTTGCTAAACCCATTTGTGCCAAAAATATAACAGTTTGTGTATTTTTTTGGAAATGGCTTTTAACCTCATTCCGTCCTTTAAAATATGAATTTTCAATACAGCGTTTTTATTTGACATCTTCAGCATATACATTGTATTCGCGTGAAAATAAACGCGATAATCGGGATTCGTAGTGTGATTTTTGGTTCCTTCAAAAATGAGTTTTTGTCCCTTTTCTCCCTTAAAATTTTTGGGATGAAAAAAAAGTTTTGCACACTTTTAGTAAATCATATAAGGTATCTTCATGCGAAATTACAATTATGAAGACTCATTTTCACCAGAACTCTAATAGTTTATGCATTTTTCGGGAAAGAGTTTTTAGTCCGTTTTCACCCCTTAAAGATCGAATTTTTAAAATGCGTTGTTATTTGATATTTTCAGTATATACCAGTGATGGCGAACCTCAGACCCGCTGGTCAGACATTGACCCAAGCAGGCTTTCTAAGTGACCCACGTGTAGATTATAATAAACTTATTTTCTATATCATAAAAGAGAAAACAGACAACAAAAATATTTCAAAAAATAAATTATAGAAATGTAATGTAGAATTTATAAAAAAATATTTCTAAGCAGACAGTAGCTGACTTCGATAAGGCGCTCAAAAATAAAATATGCCCCAATAAGCTGAATATCAATATAAGTTACTATAAGAAAATAGGCAATGTTTCAGCTATAATTGCAGCTGAAACGAAGGAAGATCAGCACAAAATCAGTACTGCTATCAGCGATAACATAAAAAATGTTAAAGTTATGACGCCAAAATTTCTGGGCCCCTCCATACTAATCTTTCGTACTAAGAACATCTCAGAAGAAGATATTAATGAGTACTTCAAAATAAAAACAGGTAGTGAACCTATTAGTACTAATAAAGTCACTAATGACAGAGGTAGTCGGATTTACGTCCGCCTTCATTCCTCACAATATCCTATGTTGCCAGTTGACAAAAAACTGCTTATTAAATGGGAGCGCCTGCCTTTTGTAGACCATATTCCTGTTAAAAAATGTAAACGATGCCACTGCTCTGGCCACCTAGAGAAATTCTGTAAGTCTGACGTCTACTTTGTTAACTTTGCCAAGAAGGTGAATGAAGAGCGGCCTTGCAGCAACTGTTGTCACGATGCTCTTAATAAATCTTCCAATTATAAAGATATTAATTTAAGTTCTGATTCCATAATTAATGAGGTATTAAAGACGTTTGATCACTCTGTTGATGACCGTAATTGCCCCATATTTTAAAAAAATTATAATTATATTATTTCTAATACAGACTATGGCGGTGCACTTCTAGTTTCTTAATATGGACAATTGCGCAGGTGCCCAATTATTATTTATTAGGCGGTTCTCTCTAGATTACACGGGCTTTGCGGTCATTGCAGAAGCATATGTAGTTGGAAATAAAATTCTGTGCAGTGTCACTAATTACGTTTACTTAATATTAGGATTGCTATTTTCATTAGGAAAGATATTCAATTCTCCCTAATAAAAAGCCAAGAGAATATAATTGCTATCAAACGAATGTCTATTGGACGTAAAGCAAAGATCATGTGAACTGACTTTGCTTTGTTTAATTTAATCCTCCACTCTGAGGTCCATTGAGAAATTAAATCTAATGCATTTTGTAATTTAGCATTTACTTCGTTCTGAGTGCTACCTACTGCATGGACCACAGTGTCGTCGGAAAACATGGCTAAGGTTGTGCTATTTGTCCTCGAAGTGTCTGCTGTAAAAAGTAGGTACAGCAGAGGACCGAGGAAACTTCCTTGAGGTACTCCTGCTCGAATCTCATAAAATTTTGATCTAGCATCATCAATTACAACACGGAATTTCCTGTTGGATAGGAACGACTGCAACAAGGAAATGTAATTACTTAGTTCAGATAACAACCCTTTATGCCATACTCTATCGAATGCTTGGGCCATGTCCAAGAATGCTACTGAGCAGTACTTTTTATCTTCTAAAGCGTTATTGATTGCGAGCCAAACGCGATGTACCTGCTGAGTAGTTGAATGTTTATTCTGGAAGCCAAATTGCTCGTTTGGTATTACAACATCGGTAAATGGCCGAAGTCTTGTTAGGAGCAATTTTTCAAACAATTTGGAGATAGAAGGTAATATAGATATCGACCTATAAGAAGATACTTCCTCTTTGGATTTATTTACCTTCCTTAGCATGATAATTTCGCCGGTTTTGAAACTAAGAGGTACATATCGAAGATGTAGGCACGCATTGAACAGGTATGTAAGCAATATCATACCTTTGCGCGAAAGTTCGTGCACAATTGCAGGTGAAATCTTATCAAACCCAGCTGATTTCTTAGGGTTGATTTTTGTGTCAATACACAGAGCTATCTCATAGGGCGAGAATGGTTTTATTTACTGTTCGGAAGCGATAGTAATCTTGGTTCGAAGTTAAATTGGTTGGCAAGCGGCGTGAAAACGTTGGATAAATGATTGGCAAAACATTCAACTTTTTCACCTCCCTTCCGAAGCCAATTTTCTTGTTCATCCTTTAAGGGAGGAATTCGTTGCATAGGTCTCGTAAGACGATGGGTCGCTTTCTATAAGGTATAATCTCTATCGGCATCTGCCCCTAGATTATTCAGGTAGTTGTCTATAGCTCTCTGCTTGATTCCTTTAATAATACGATTTAGTGTATTACTAATGCGATTAAAAATTCTTTTGTCATTTGGATTACGAGAAATATGCCATACCCGTCTTGGGGCGCATCTGCCCTTAATTAACTGCCTTATCTCTGCCGAGTAATGCATATTCTGACATGTTTGATTTTTAAGCGGGGGAGTAGCATTTAATTCAGTACTGGTTTTCAGTTTAGCTTCAAGATCGATTATATTATCCAGGTTGCTTCGAAAACAATCCCAATCTGTCATTTTATTTACCAACGTACTTTTTTTCTGGTTGCAACACACAGTATTGTTTAATGTAAACGATACTGGGATGTGATCTGAAGACAGGTCGTTATTATTCTTTACTTTTATATATTTGGATGCAATGTCTTTATATATATAAAAGTCAAGCAAGAAAAACAAGAACGTGAGTAATTCGGAGGTGTTTGGTCGCGTTCGTTTAGTGCGTTGTTCGTTGTCTTCGAATAATTCCTAAAGTATTTAACTTAAGCCCACACATACGGAACTACATTTACATTTACACGCATCTTCACACGCATACACACACACTCAACTTTCAAATTTAATCCCGGTGCCTGGTATAACACCGATATATTGTTTATTTTATCTTAACGATGTCTGAGGAGGGGGCCGGTACAGACCGGCCGCCGGATGATATAATGGTCATAGATGATAATTCAAGTTTCTCTGTTATCTCGAGTAATCGTAATTATACTGATAAGCCTGATATAACAAACAAAGATGTTTCTATTGCTAATTCAATTTTCGAAACAGGTAACAATTCTAACAGCTGTGATAGTTCTAACTCTAGCAATCCCGATAAAGACAAAAATAACGTTAATGATAATTCTAACGCTGAAACAAGAGCAGCAGTTTTTTCAGAAAATAAAAATAATTATTCCCCGAGCAATTTCAGTAATGACAATTATAAAGTTTTTATAGAAAATATAAATTCGGATAGTAATGTCAGAACATCGATTAGTGCATTAAAAATAGCTGAATTAATAAGAAAACAGCCTTTTTATAAAAACATAATCGAAATAAAAAAAGTTAGCGGTAATAGAGTAATAGTACAACTCTCTTCTTATATCACAGCTAATGAAATGGTGAATAGCTCTCTCTTTATAAATAATGGATACAAGGCATATATCCCCTCGTATCTCATCTCACGGGTGGGCGTTATTAAGGGTGTAGATTTAGATTATTCTGAAGACCAGCTGATCGAAATGATAAATTGCGATCCGTTCATTGTTAATAATATCAAACGTTTAAATAGAAAATGCTTCTCTAAAGGTGAGATAAGTTATGTCCCCAGTACCTCTGTACTTGTTTCCTTCGAAGGACAAAACCTTCCTTCTTATGTGTTTCTTTGGCACGTTAGATTTCAGTGTGACCCTTTCGTCAGAAGAATTCGGCAATGTTTCCGTTGTCTACGATATGGTCACGTGGCAAATCAATGTAAAGGAAGTGCCAGATGTGATAAATGCGGTGAGAATGATCATACGGCAGATACGTGCAAAAATGAATTTGTAGCATGCGTTCATTGCAGAAGTAGTCACAAATCGTCGGATAATAATTGCCCCGAAAAAAAGCGACAATCTTTAATTAACGAATTAATGGCCAATCACAATCTAGGTTATCATGAAGCAGCTATTGAAATACCCCAAACGTATAAACAGCAACATCTTTATTCTAATAAATTAAGTTATAATAGATTTTCATTGCTGCCGCATGATGACAGCTTCCCCGCTCTTGTTCATGATCAGCCTACACAGGATCATCCAGCAGGCGTCCCTGTCTTTAAGCCAAAACCGATTTCTAAACGCACATGATTTCACGATTCCAATCAATTAGTAGACTCAAATTTAAAACGGTCTGTTTCATTCTTCTCTTCTGATGAAGACGGGAAAGCAACGAAAAGAACGAATACGGCAAAGGTAACAATTCCGAAAAGCCAAACTGTTAAAATAATGGAGAAGTCTGATCTAGATAAAACGATCAAACCAGGTCCGTCTGGATCTAAAACTAGTTCGATTAAAAGCAATATCGTGGACCCGAAGGGTAATAAACAGAGTATTCGGAAAAATCCTATGATCTCTAATAAAAAGTAAATATTATATACCGTTAATATTGTATAATGGGAATTTTATTTTATTTTATTCTATTTTTCCATTAGTTATATAATAAACATTCATAATTATCGTGATAATACAACTAATTTTAAATTATAATAATTTTAAATTCCGTTCATTCACAGTATTATACCATAATTAATTAGTATTATTTAAATAGATTTTTTCCTACAAGATAAAATAACTGGGATATTCATTTAAGTTTAGTAAAATAGCTACTTATGGTAATTGTATACACTAATCAGCCTCGAACCTAACCTTTTTTAATTCTATTCTATTTTTATTCTTCCTTATTCCACATTGCTTAGGGTAGTTCAATGGAATGCCCGTAGCATCTTGTGTAATTTGTGCGAGTTTGAGGTTTTTGTATTTAATAATAACTTTGATATAATATTATTATGTGAAACTTGGTTATCCCCCGATAAACAGTTCCACTTAAGAAATTACAGCTGTTATCGTGATGACAGAGCCGACGGGTACGGCGGCGTCGCCATACTAGTGAGAAATGACATTGATCATGATCTGATTCAAACTAATTTAAAATCATTTAGTAACAATTCGGAATCTAATGCAGTTTCCATCAGGGTAAATGTTTGTAATTCTTCATTTTATTTTATATCATATTATTCTCCCCCGGGACATCTTATCAATCCAACATCTGTTTCAGCTACTCTTGCCAGTTTAAGTTCGTGGCCTATAATTTTCAGTGGAGATTTTAATGCTTTGAATAGGATGTGGGGCTGCAATTACAATGATAGTAAGGGAGCAGCAGTCATAGAAATTCTCTCTGAATCTAATCTGTGCCTTTTAAATGACGGTACACCGACTAAAATTCCTCATCCATCTCGGTTTATGAATCCGGTTGATTTGACGATGGTGTCGCCCGATATTTATCTCGATTGTTCATGGTCAGTATTTCCCGATTCTCTTGGTAGCGACCATCTTCCCATATTATTTGAAATCAATAACACACATAGAAATCCTTCATCATTCCCTGAAATCAAGGAAGTCGACCAAAGGAAGCGCTGGAAACTCTTAGATGGTGATTGGGGAAAATTTAGAAATATTATGGAACAGGAGGTAGGTAAAATCCAGATGGAAACTACCCCATTGGGACAGTATAGTCTTTTTCTAAAAATGTTAAGCTCTGCCTTGGATCAATCTTTTCCGAAACCATCTCCATATTTAGGTAACAAACCGGCTTCTCCCTGGTGGAACAGGGAATGCGGGGAAAGGATCAAAGAACGGAATCAGGCACTAAACGTTTTTCGAAGAAGTGGTACGATGCAAGCTTACCTTGAATATAAAAGGATTAATGCGGAAACACGTAGACTTCTCAAAAGCACCAAAAGAGCCTCTTGGAGGAGATTTTGCTCATCGTTTAATCGAAACACTCCGCTCAAAGTTATCTGGTCTTTAGCTAAACGATTCAAGAATAAGAATTTCCACTCCACATCTCTAAAAAGTGATTGTTGGTTCGACCAGTTTACTTGCTCTGTAGCCCCGTGTTATGTTCCTTGCATCTCGGAAGTATATGGAATCGAGCTTGAAAACAATTATCAACAATCTCATATTCTGTCCAATCCCATATCAGTCGAGGAACTAGGATTGGCATTAAAGAATAAAGGTAAAGATTCTTCGCCGGGGATAGACGGTATTACTTATTCGATTCTGAAAAATTTAGGGAACAAGGCGAAAAGCGTTCTGGTACACATATTTAATGAATTGTTATTCAACTCAGTCACTCCTCTTGAATGGACACAATTCATAATAATTCCTATTTTAAAATCCGGTAAATCTCCGTTAGAAGCTACGTCTTACAGACCGATCTCACTGGCTTCTTGTGTTAGAAAAACATTCGAAATAGTCATTAATAATAGGCTTGTTTGGTGGATAGAGAATAAAAAAATCTTCCCAGCCGGAATGTTCGGATTTAGACCGGGCCTTGGAACGTTAGATTGCACTGCTCATTTAGTGAACGAAATCTATGCTTCTTTTTTGAAAAAGGAATTCCTTTCGGCAATTTTTCTGGATATCAAGGGGGCATTTGATAATGTTAGTATTCTGACATTACATCAGCAGCTAGTAAGTATAGGAGTTCCAACAGTCTTGGCTAAGTACATCAGCAACTTGTTTCTCAACAGAAAACTTAAATTTTTGAACCCGGTCACCAAGGAAATGGTTGGTAGAGTTGCTTACACGGGTTTGGCACAGGGATCAATTTTAAGCCCGGTTTTGTTTAATATCTATGTACATTCAGTCTTCAGCATACGGTTGCCACATAACTCACAAATTTTCTCCTATGCTGATGATTTTATCATACTGAATAGAAATAAAGAGATAAAGGAATGTACAGTAGAGAGCAATCAGTCAGTCTACTTATGTGGCAAATTCTTTCAGGAAATTAAACTAGAAATTTCCCCTGCTAAGTCCACTGTTGTGATATTCACATTAAGACCCTACAACGCAGAATGTATTAAGATAAAAATAAATGGGATTAATATCGCGCATAAATCTTATGTGAAGTACTTGGGATTGTATTTGGATTCAAGGCTTACTTGGGCTCGTCACATCCAAATACTTCAAAGTCAAATCTTGAAAACACTGAACCCCCTGAAGGCTATTGGAAACGCTTCATGGGGATCCGACCCTGTAATTATAGCCTTGTTATATAAATCACTGATACTTTCCAGAATTGATTACGGCTCGATATTTTATGGCTCAGCCTCCAAATCGAACCTTAGGAAACTAGATACTCTACAGAATATCGGACTTAGACTTATAACAGGAAATGTTCGATCCGCTCCAGTAGCGGGTCTTGAAGCGGAGACGAAGATTGCCCCACTACAGTTAAGAAGAAATATGTTGGCGGATAGATTTTTATTAAAGTACTGTAATTATAGTTATCCGCATCTGCTTAATATTACTTATAGTATTAGTAATAACTGGAGATTTCTTTCCTCTAAACTACCGTTATTATCAGCCAGAATTCCTCAATACTATAAATATTGTCCGGCCCTAATTCCTAAATATCCATCTAAATATTTCAGAATTCCATACGAAATTAACCTTATTAACTTAAACATTAATACAACATTATTTGACAATATTAGACATAATCAGAATACTCTTCTCGGTCGGGAAGCAGATCTTACTACCGCATTAGAGACAGCATTTTCTGGATATTCCAAAATCTTCACTGATGGCTCCAAATCCGGTCGGAATTCCGATCCTGTTGGTGCTGCCTTTGTTGTTGACGAAGTTACTGTACAAAAATTCAAACTCCCACCTTTGGCATCTATCTTCTCAGCCGAGCTGTGGGCAATTGCCAAGGCCTGCGACTATATACTTAATGTACTTGGTAGCAGGGGCACATATGTTATATGCAGCGACAGCCTTAGCTCCCTTTTAGCGCTACAAAATTGCCTCTTTAAACCCAACTATCATCCCACTGTTTGGGAGATAAGAGAGAAATGTTCGATTATCATTTTACAGGGCGGTGTTGCGGAGTTTTGTTGGGTTCCAAGTCATGCGGGGATAGAACTAAATGAGGTGGCCGATAGGGCCGCCAAGGATGCGCCTTCAATGGGCATTGAATTTCCTTTTATTCCAGCTGGTGATTTAAATTCTGTAATTAACCGCAATCATTATACGTCCTGGAATAAGCATTGGCGATTGGCCAGGAAGGGTTCATACTTTAATATCGTTCAACCTTTTGTTCCGACACACCCATGGTATCTCCACGTGTCAATTTCAATGCCTCCTCATCTCCTCCGCAGATATGTTACTATATTGTGTAGACTGCGTATGGGGCATTCTCGTGTGTCACATAATTTTATGCATGCTGATAACCAGCGACAATGCAATAACCATTCGTCTGTTAACTTTTTGGAGGACATAAATCATCTTTTGTTTAATTGCGAGAAATTTGAAGGCAGTAGACATACTTTTTTTAATAAATTGATGTCCCTCGGAAGGTATCCACCGTATTCCTTGCATCATTTGCTAGGATGCGGAGAGAAGGCTCAATTTTTGATTTTTAAGTTTATTTTTCAAAACAAGATTGTTATTTAACTTATATTTGTATGGAGGACTATTTTATTTTTTATTTTTTTTTATTTTTTTATTTATTTTTTTATTTTTTCCTTCGCTCCCGGAGTTTGTTTATCCTTACTATTCACAGGTATTTATAATAATAGTTCTGTCAAGTGCGTCCTATATTAATTGAATTCAACCAGAAGATATGATCATCGCCGACCACGAAGATATGGTGCAATTTGTACCATCTTAATTTAACGAGCAAAATATTATGGCTGTTCAGTTGAGTCTGGAATTTCAAGTTCCCGGGTACTGACCAGAACAGTCAGGTTATTGATAAATGATTCCAGGCAGACAGGCTGTGGGTAATGTTAATTCATTTACGGCCATAGTTGTCCGGAAATTCAAACAAAAATATATTTATCTTGCTCAGTTGGTCCGGATAGATGGCTGGTGAATTGTCCTTGTCATTAGATTTTCATTTGCTCATTTTTCCAATACGTTTTTCTTTATTCATATAAAAAAAAAAAAAAAGGGAAAAAAAGAAAAGAAAAAGAGAAAAAAAAGAAAAGAAAAGAAAAGAAAAAAAAAGAGAGAAAAAGAAGAGGAGAAGAGAATAGAAGTGGAATAATTTAAACTTATTTTGATATGGAAGTGGCCAAATGGTAAGCTACTTAGCCGCCAGGCCATAAAAAAGAAAAAAAAAAAAAAAAAAAAAGTCAAGAAGATCAGGAATACTATCTGAATTAGTTGGCCAATGGGTAGGACTTCCTCCAGATATGTACAGATGGTAGAAGCTTACTGAACGCTATCAATACAATGGGATGCCATTGTATTGATAGCGTTCAGTAAGCTTTTACCATGTGTAAGGTCTTCTCTTGATCCCCATACGCGGTCCACCCATAACAAATCGATTACCCAAATGTTGGAACAATTGGACACAATCTGTGATAGTGACCTTAAGGTTACGTTTACTGGGCGGAAAGTAAGCAGCGGCCAGATTCAGTTCACAGTTGTTAGTGAAGACAGTTCAGTGCAATATCAATACTTTTATGATTTAGGTACATTTCTAGCTCTTGGACAACCCAGCAGCATTCCAAGTGATTATTTTGAGAGTTCCATCTGCCATTAAGTTTTATTTTTGTTTTGACTGAGGTTGCTTCTGCTGGCTTAGCCATTCAGCTTATATACTCTGACATTCAGTTGTTGGAGTAATTCCAAAATGTCAGCTACTGTTGGTTTTTTAGTTTCCATTGAACTTCCTTTCACCGTTCTGGGATTGCTATTACTCGGAATCTGTTTAGAATTATTAACGGAAACCCTCGAAGTGTCGGCGAGCGATTAATCTGCCTGCGTAGCTGGCTGTGGGCTTACGGGAGCCAAATTATTGTTTTTATTATTTCTAGAAATATCAATTGGTTGACTGTTGAATTGTGATTCCGATGTAACAAGAACCTTGATTTGCAACCGCTGTACAGCTAATATCTTGGGTTTAGTAGCAAGCTCTAGTTTCGATTTATATATTTCGCACCCTTCCCAATTTATGGTTACCACCGAAATTTGCACATTTAAATGAATCCGTCTTTTTCTTTGTACACTGGTTTGAAAGATGAATGCATTTGACGCACTTAGGCTGTCTAGCGCAATACTTGGCTCGATATCTGAAGGCTTGGCAGCGTCTACATTGAGGAATATCATTTCTCTTACGCGGAGCTTCAACTGTTACCTGGCAGTGAAGAATTCGACTTGTTTTGTATATAGATGTTTATTGTTCTGCTTTGTTTCTAAATTATCAAAAAACACAGGTAAAGGAATTTCTTTTTGTTTCACGTTTGACCGATGCAGCATCCGATGTATTTTGCATAGTATGCTTTTTGTTGTAATAATATTGACTATGTCCGTACCACTATGCCCAGCTTTCGATAACTCATCCTTAATATCTTTAATTGCAGTGGTATGATGTAAACCAGGTATTACTACTACCCGGTAAGGTTTAGTAGCTTTATTTTGGTAAGAATGGAATTCCAAGTCATGCAATTCATCTGCAGTATTATTGACTATCTTTGTTAATATATCAATTGTACTTCTATACGACTCCGGATCTTTGCAACTAACTTTAACATTACCATTAGATAGTTTCGAAGTTTTACATCATCGCTCTCATCAGAATTAAGCTTACTGATGAGAATGTTAATATTTGTAATATTATTTACAAATATTGGCGGTATATGTGGGGCTTTGGGCACATCTGCACACCCTTTTTTCGTAACAGGTGAATTCGGTGAGTTTGTAATATTTACAATTTTTGACGAAGGATTGCTTTTAATTTGTTTTTTTTTTTTTTTTTTTTTTTTAATGGGTTCGTCGACATGGACATTGGCCCAAGAACAGTGGAATAGAGAGAAAAGAGAGACTCAGATCCTTACACGATCAAAGATAGCTGACAGAAAAGAATCGAGAGCTAGAATAACCGAAGGAGAAGGAAGGGAGAGAATGAATGAAGCACAGTATGGAGCGGGAATACCGTTTTGTAAGAGGAAGGAATAAAAAGAAGCCTGTTCAGTTGAAAGCGACGAACAACTGAACATTATATGATCGGGATCAGAAATACATTGATCGCCGGGAGGGTGCAATGGGCAATAAGGAGAAGGCACGAGAGAATAACGGAATAATGAGGAAGGGAGCAAACTATGCCCAAAACGCAAGCAGCAAATCGCAGAGAGATTAGAACGACGCATAGAAGGAAAGTTAATAAACCATGGAAAACGTGGAAAGGAAGGTTGAATAGACAAGAAAAGGGAGTTCGGGTTGGAGAATGAGGAGACGTAGGAGTCAGACCACAGTTTGGAATGAGCAGCTGCAGACAGAAGGGTAATATTAGAAGCTGAGAAGGCAGGAAGAAACCTACCAGAAGAGGAAGATAATCGAGCGAATGAGTCAACCAACTCATTTCTCTCGATTCCGGAATGGCCAGGAATCCAAAGGAAATCCGTTTGGATAAAGTGGGAAAGGAAAAGATCGTGAATTAAGGAACGAATAAGGAGAATGATACAGTCGGTCGAGTGAGAAGGGAGAGGAGATGTGATAGTCTGCAGCACGCTTTGAGCGTCCGACAGGATAATTAGATTGCGAGAAACCGGAGAAGTTTTGATAAAAAGGAGGGCACGCAGAATAGCAGAAGACTCAGCATAAAAGATTGAACAAAAGGAGGGAAGTTTAAAGGACTCGCAGTAATTGAGAGAAGGACAGAAGAAGGCTGCACCAACATCATTGGGTCCCTTGGAGCCATCAGTGAAGATCAAAAAATGGTTGGGGAAAAAGAGCAAAGATTCTGTTGGAATTCTGATCTAACAACGTGATGAAGAAGAGGTTTGGGGGGAACAGGTGAATAAAAGTAGTTAATAGGATGAAGCAAAGAGGAAAAATTGAAGGAGAAATAAGGGAGTTTATCGTAAGAGTAAATATACGGAGAAAACTCGATAAGACGGCCAGCGATAAGAGATAGAATAGGAGTCTTGTTAGCAGAAAAACGCCAGGAACGCAATATGAAGGAATATGAAGGAATGAGAGAGCAAGAGGAAATAGGCAACCGTTTGATGAGGAAACGATAACCCAAGAGGGAGCGTCTAAGGAAAAGGGGAGGAATGTGACTCTCTGCGTGCAGAGCTGGGATAGGAGTAGACTTCCGGGCACCAAGGCAGAGGCGGAGACATGTATTTTGGACCCGGTCGAGCTTAGACAGAAGAGATCTAGAAGAATTAGCATAAATATAGGAACAGTAATCAAGAGCAGAGTGGATAAAAGATTTGTAAAACATGAGTAGGATCACAGGATCACCTCCCCAGACAGTGTGCGAAAGGGATTTAATGGGGTTGAGCCTTTTGAAGGAGGATACGAATAAACAGTTGATATGGACATGGAAGGAAAGTCGGCTATCCAGAAAAACACCTAAATAACGGAAGGAGGAAGTAAGAGAAATTGGGCCATTAGTTAGGACGAGGACGACTGAGGAAGGAATAAACGGGCGCAGTGTAAAGACGACCGTAGAAGACTTAGAAGAAGAGATGAAAAGATGGATGTTGGATAAGGCATTTTCCAATGCAATTAAGGAGATTTGAAGATGGGAGTTGGCCTGCGAGATGTTGCGATGAGAGGAATAAATGAGGATATCATCAGCAAAGAAAAGAGAACAGGAATTCAAAGATAAGGGCGCAACTTTGATAAAATAAATATTAAATAAAGTGGGGCTAAGGCAGGGACCCTGCGGTAGTTCACGATAGACTAGTCTAGTGGCATCTTGAATATGAACAGAAGGAGTAACCGTTCGGCAGAGGAAAAGATTAATAATCAGGGTAGAAAAATGAGCCGGAATGTTTAAGGAAAGCATCGAATCAAAAAGAGTCGGAAGATAGACCTTGCCGAAATATCAAGAAAGGAAGCAATAAGAAATTTTTTGTCGATGAATGACTTGTAAACATCTGCTAGGAATGCGCTAATACAATCAGGAAGGCCGCGACCAGGGCGAAAACCAAACATATTGCTAGGCAATAAGTTGTGGTGTTCTAGCCACCAAACAAGGCGTCTGTTGATTACGTTTTCGAAAAGCTTCCTGACACAAGAAGCAAGAGAAATTGGACGAAGTGAGGAAGAGTTCGGTTTAGGAATAGGGATAATGATGAAGGTATTCCAAGATAAAGGAGTACAACCAGAGTGGAGAAAAGAGTTAAACAAGTTTAAGAGAAACCGAAGAGAAGAGTCCGAAAGATTTTTGAGAACAGAAAAGGAAATACCGTCTACTCCGGGAGCAGAATCTGAAGAATTGCGTAAGGACGTTTCTAATTCCGTGAGGGTAAACGGAGTGACCAGAAAATGGGAGGAGTTGGAAAAAGACGAAATGCGACGAGATTCATTAAGGTTAGGAACGTAACAAGGGGCGATGGAGTCAATGAAAGAGATTAACTCATCATTCGAGAGATTACAGGAAAGAGGATGACGGGAAAGAGGGTACTTGAAAGCCTTAGCCATTTTCCAAACCTGAGAAATAGGAGTAGAGCGTGAGAAGGAAGAACAGAAGCTTATCCACGCGTTTTTTTTTGCTGATTTGAGGATGAATCTGGCTCTAGCATTGGCTCTTTTATGAGAAAGATAGTTGCTGAGTGTAGGGCTGGAGCGATAAGATCTGAAAGTGGTTAAACTGAGATCGAAAGCAGCCTTACAATCCGGATTCCACCACAAAGCGGAGTACGATTTCACTTTCTTATGAGATGAACGACGGACAGGAGGAGAAGAACAAGTTAAGGCAGAAGAAATAGAATCAATGAAGAATTTATATTGGGAAAAACAATTCAAAGAAGCAGGGATAGAAGATAGTGAGGAATCAACGGAGGAACGGAATAGAGACTAATCAACTTTAGAAAGAACCCGATTTGGAGAATTAGGAGGAGTAGAGGAAGGAGAGGAGGAGACTTCATTCACAGAAATAATAATAGGAACATGGTCACTTCCAAAGGTACCGTCTAAAGTATACCATGAACAACTGAGACCAAGATTAGGAGAGGTAAGGGATAGATCAATAGAGCTAAGCGAGGAGTGACTTCTGATGCATGTAGGAGAACCATCACTTAGAAGAAATAAATCATTCTGAAGGTTATTTGTTCTTGTAACTCATTAATGCGTTTGCTAAGGTTATCAATTTCCTCATCTTTAATGATTAGTAATTTTTTGCACTCATCGTGACTATTAATTTGGTCAGAGGCACTTCTGGTTATTGGCATTGTTACTTATATTCGTTAAAAATTAAATATATAGCAACACAGTTTAATAAATATTAAAAAAAAAAAAAAAAAAAAAAAAAAAAGCAACACACTTAAGAATAGTCAAAAACATTTGTATGAACAAGTGATAATTTTTCGTGTCGTGTCTGGCTACACTGATTACGGAACGAACGAAACCGCGTTTAGCCAGTTTTATCAGCAAAAATTATCTAAACGCGATAACTGATAACCACTACATACAAGTATTTAATTAAGTCCAAATCGAAAAGATTTTAAATCTAAACCGAAATAATTCGTTTAGTAAGTCGTTATAACTTTACACTCACTTGACGCTCAGTAAAAACACTTTCAAAATCGAAAAGCCCACAATGAACTGCGCAAGTACGATGTAAGTAATAATAAAAAAACTAAATATCCGTTTCTACACTATTGAAATAATCCAGAGCAAGAGCACACACAACTAGTTCAAGACTGATTTGCAAGTTAATACTAATTTACTTTTTTAACCATCCATCCTACAATTAAATCAGGTTCATTATGGACTAATTTTATTAACACATTTGGGACCGAAAGTTTACTAAAAAAAAACCGTATCGTCTGCATAAGTAATTAACTTCCCCTGCACATTCAGATTACAGAGGTCATTGATGTAAACTAGAAACAATATAGGACCCAAGATACTCTCTTAAACGACACCAAAATATTACGAAATTTCTTTACTGAAAATATTATTTACTTTTCTAACGTATTTCCTGTCGAGCAAGGAAGTTTTATTTATTTTTTTTTATAATTTTTCATTAAGCAGTCATTGCGAACAATACCTTTTTTCTCATTCCAGAAGTATCAAAATAATTGTAAGAGAAATTCTGTGAAGATAAATAATCCGTTTTTGTTATGTAGGAATTCATTTTTATAAACTTAAACATTTCGTATAATAATTCAAAATTATTCGACATTACAAGCGAATAAGCGGAAAAATTATATCATCAATTTCACTTAATTATTTCAAGTTCGCATTTTTTCACATATTAGTTAAGGCAGGAGTTCCCAATCTTTTTCAATCCACGGCGCACTCACAAGTTTAGTATTTTGTCTCGGCGCCCTAACCTAGCTAGCTAGTCGAAATAGATAGGTACAGTTAAAAGAAATAGGTACAATGGTACTAGTTAGGTAGATAGGCGCAAAATTAAAACATCCACAATATAAGGATAAGTTTTTTATTTATTTATAAAAATACGAAATTAAAATTGAAACCATTTAAGAGGCTACCTAGTCAATGTGGCGGGTGAGCTTGGTGATCTCCACACATTTTTTCAAAGCGTGGGATAAGGCTTGACATCGCAACTCTCATTTCTTGCTCCACACTGATCTTTGAGCGATATTTGCTTTTGATTCTGGTACAGCTGAAAATCCAGCTTCACATGAATAAGTTGTTGCGAAGGGAATGAAAATTCTTAAAGCTTTTGAAGTTAAAGGTGGATATTCATTTTGAACCGATATCCAAAACTCTATTAAATTGGAACACGCGAATCTATTTTTAAGGCTGCTGTCGCAAGAGAGTTCAATCAGACTTTCTTCTTCTTGCGACATGAAATCTGGGGTGCAGTTTAGGCATAGAAAGGATCTTGAATCCCCGCAAATTTTTCGACATCGGCAAAGTATTTCGAAAACCATTCAATGAGCTTCGAAGGTGGTCCGTGAAAAGGGTCATCAGATCTTGTGAGACAACAAGCTCATAAAATGTTGCATATTTATACAAGTGCGGGAAACAATCTTGACGGCCATCTTCGTTTATTTTTTTTATCCATAACTGCAGGAATCTTCTCCAATATTATCAGAATGTGCATGTTGTTGCTTGCAAAGACAGATTTTACTTATTTAAGTTGTCAAATATATCGCACAAATATGCCAGTTTTAGCAAAAAATATGGTTCAGCAAAGTATTTGGAGTTTACATGACGTTCTTGTTGTAAAAATGTGTAAATTTCTTTATGTAATCCAAATACACGAAATAAGACATTTCCACGTGAAAGTCATCGTGAATTGCAGTAATATCGCAGGGCCGTCTGTTCAGCTCCCATATCTGTTGTTTAAAAAATCTTCCTTTTAGCAGCCTAGTTTTTATATAATTTACTACGTCAATGACAATTTCTAGTACTCGGTTCAATTCAGAGCTCATTGACTCTGACGCAAGCGCTTCCCTATGGGTGATGCAGTGGGTCCATATAGCATGCGGTGCTTTTTTACAAATAAGCGCTTGTATTCCTCCATACCTGCCAGACATTGATCAAGCACCATCAGTACATACATCAATACACTTTCGCCAATCCAAACCATTTTCTGTAATATACTTGTCAAGAATTTCAAACAGGTCTTGAGCCTTTGCACTTATGATAATGCTTTTGCAGAATAAAAATTCTTCGACGATAACCTTGTCAGCCAAAAAGCGTACGTAACAAATAACATGTGTATCATTATTAATGTCAGTAGCCTCATCAACTTGTAGACCAAATTCCTTGTCTTTCATTTTTTCTATTAATTGGTAAATGAGATCCTCAGCTACATCATGGATTCTTCGACTGATACGTGTTATTAGATAAGGGTATCTTGGAGATTAATTTTGCCGATGATTCTCCTACCGTAATATTCACCATATCGAGAGCAGCCGGTAGAATAAACTATTCTGCAATAGTATGAGGTTTTTTTTGCATTTCGCCACCCTGTATGCCACCTTAAATGATGCTAACAGTGCGTTGTTAGGTACTGAGGCTTGTTGAGTAAAAAAGTTTTTAGTTTTTGTTTAATTTTGTAACCTCCTGTTAAAAAAATCACGCGATTTTTTAACCATAGTTGCGTGAATGGTTTCGAGATGTCGCTTTAACTTACTTGGAAGCATACTTCCGGATAATAAAATTTTCAAATAAAGTACACATTATGGTCTTTCTTCATTGTTTACTTCTGTTGAAGTAAAATCAAAATCCAAATAGCTATCATCGTATTTGCGATATTTCCGCTTTTTTGTTTCCCCACAACTGGTAGGATAGTTTTTCATTATCACTTGAACTACCAACTTGTTTATTTAACAAAAATCTGTCCATTTTGCGTAAGAAAGTTCTCTACCTTTACACAATTCTAATAAATTGTATTGCGCTTAATAGAATTTAACAAAATTAGTGTTATAAAATTGTTATTACTTCCGGCCTACAGGAAATTGTTTTGATTTGAATTTAACTATACTAAACTAAAAACTGAAATAAAACTAAATTAATTTGCTGCAAACAAGTCTTAAATAATATAATTAACGAGGACAAATGATAAAACAGCTCTCTGAAAGTGACCAATAGGCACGTAAATAAAATGAAGCAGATCTGGAATTGATAACCGCATTAAAAACAGTAAACAGTATCGCTTTTCGATAAAAACCGATATTGAAATTTTTGATGACGGTGTGAAATTGCAGAGTTGCTACTACTCGCTGCGGCGTCGATCGTTTGCGATCACCATTATCGTGCGGTACCGGAAACGTAGTCTGCTCTGCTCATTAAAATGTACAGTTTTATAACTGGATTACGTAAATAACGATAACGCCGGCTGACAGTAACTCCGTATAGCCTCACGGCAGCCCCCTGTGTTTTGTACGGCACACACTTTGGGAACCCCCGAGTTAAGGCATACTTTTTTTATTGTGATAACGATCATGGCTCCCTAGAAAATTTTAAATTCTTAATTAAATTCAGTAGGATTTTCATATTTTAAATTAAACTGCAGTCTAATTTACGATTTTTTCTTATATTTTCACACTATTTCGTTTATAAAAATATTCGTGCTAATCATTTAATTTGTGTTTATTTGTAAATAGGCAAACGATGTGGAGACGGGAACAAAAACATTTAAAGATATTGTTACATCACGCTTTTTCGTTGATAAAACAATGTTTATAAAAGAATTTTTGAAACACGAATTTCTGGAGATAAGTATACCAAGAAGATTTGGGAAAACGGTAAATATGGATATGTTAAAATCTTTTTTCGAAATACAGACAGATATAAACGGAACTAGACTACCGGTAAAAGATACCGAAAATTACAAGATATTTAACGGAACGTATAATGGAGAACCCTTAAAAATACGTAATGACAGCGAATTCTTCGATGCACATTTCGGGAAGTACCCTGTGCTTCACGTTAATTTTAGAGAATTAGATACTAGTAGCCTGGCCAATTTTATGGAAGATTTTTCTGTAATGATCAGTAATATAATTAGGCAAAAATTTGAATATTTATTTCAAAGAAAAGAAAAACCATTTTATGTATACGAACTAGAGATACTTAGAAACCAAAGCATTAAACTGGAGCTAAATGAAAGAAAATGTGTTAAAGCATTAAAATTTATATCAGAGATGCTCAACACGGAATTTAACGAGCAAGTCATTCTACTGATAGACGAATACGACGCGCCGATTCAGAAAATGATTTTTTCAGGTGGAAAGGACATTAAAAAAATAACAGATTTAATAAATGATATAATAGCAAACGTTCTAAAAGGCAATCCTTTTGTCACGCACGGCCTGTTAAACTCGTGTATAATAATGGCAAGAGTTTTATCATTTACTGCAAATCATGTTAATCAATATCCTTTTACGGAAAACAGACATTTTTTCAAGTACTACGGATTCACATCAGAGGAGGTTGACATGTTATTATCGAGGACACAGACTAAAGTAGACCGAAGTACCTTAGAAACGTGGTACAATGGTTATACGACAATATTTTCTAACGAAAATGGAACACAAAAAGTACAACTATACAATCCGTTATCTATTACGGAATATTGTGAACATGAAGTTTTTGATAATTACTGGGCACGTCCAAGTTTCGAATTGAATTTAAGAAAATTATCATTCCAATCAGATATATTCGACACAGTGTACAAGTTACTAAGAGGGGAAAATGTTACAATAGTTTCGTATAAGACAATAAGTGTAGATCAAGTGATCGAACTAAAAAAAATGATACTTACTTCGAGCGAAATTAACCATGATTTATACTTTCATTTATTACTTCAACTCGGGTATCTTACAATTACTGACGTGCAGGATATGTACGAATTTGTACTGAAAATCCCGAACCGAGAATTAAGAAATGAAATCAGGAAAAATTATTTGGATCCAGACTTTCCAGTTAAGAAGTTCAACACAAAGAAAAAGGCTGTTGATGCATATCTCAAATCGATTTCAAATTTAAACGATAAGACCTCATCATGTGAAGCGCTTCTAAAATCGATAATAAAAATCTATGAAGATAAAAATATAACGAGTGAAACGGACCTGCAAGGAGTTCTATATACGCTCCCTTTGGTGTTCTCACTGGATGACCATGAAATTTACAGTGAATTTAAAGATGAAGAGAAAAACACAAGGCTAGACGTTTTAATAATAACGGGGAAGAAGAAAGGTATTATCTTCGAAACGAAATATAATCAAGGTTCCAGCAAACGAGCTCTAAACAAAATAATCGATGGAAAGTATTTTAGAGCATTTTATAAACCGTACAAAAACGATACTGCGGAACAAATATTCATCGGATTACATGTAACTAAAAAGAAAGAATTCAGTTTAAGTTACTTATATTGTAGTACGGACACAAAAAAAAGCAATACATATACCAGATATAAAACGTGAACAACGAAAGAAGAGAAAAAAAAGTTTCTAACTAAAAAGATGTAAATCAAGTGATTGCTGGAGAATATTATAAAGCGTGTAGATAAAAAAAAAAAGCAACACTTATTTATTTTAATGAAACGAGCAGTATAAATTATGTAAAGAAAAATAAATGTACTCTAACGTAAATCGAAATGTATGTGATTTATTCTATTGTTTAGTATGTATTTTGGTTGTTGTATTCCCGGATGATGGAGGAATATCGGTCGACTACATCAGGATTGCCGGAATTGATGATATCGCGTTTATTTATTGGTACGAGTGATGATCAATTTACACGGAAATAACAGATGAGGTTTTTCGTAAGTCCGTGAGCGCACGATTAGTGCAACGAGCTGTGAAGCTAATCGGACAGACTAGATGGCGTATTCGATAATCCGGTGACCGCGGAGGCTTAATTCTACACGAAAGTCCATACCGATACCAGCATTAAAGCTTTCTCTCTTATAATGCCATACTTAATTCCTGAGGGTCGGCGACTACCTATTCGTACATCTCAGCTGTACAGATATAGGTAGTGTACTAGGCAATTGTTATATGTAACGCAGGTGTACAAACGCAAGACTTCATTCGGAACTGATAGTAATCGTTTGATTTATCGATATACAAGTGCAGACCCGTGTGTGTCTGCTGTGTACTGACCTAGCGCGCATATAATGTTGTACGTGGATGCGTTATCCGATCTTCACCTTTTTACTTCTCCTGAGAAATCAGCAGCTATGGTTTTCACTTATCGTCCTTATAGTCGTTCCTCAGTCAATCTATCCGTGTGCCATCTTCCTATTCCTTTAGTTAGTTCTGTCTCCTACCTTGGTATTATTCTTAGCAGTAACTTGTCCTTTCACCATCACATAAATTATCTCTATACGTCGGCTCTCAAGAGGATTAATTGGTTGAAGGCTCTCTCCTCCCATAATTGGGGTGGGGATCCTTATATCCTTTTGATGCTATACAGGGCCACTATCCTTTCTAAATTCGATTATTGCTCGTTCCTTTACGCCAGTGCTCCTAAATATCTTCTCCTTAAACTTGATAAAATCCATAATATGTGTCTCCGCCTTTGTATCGGTGCCTTGAACTCCTCTCCTATTGCAGCCATTTTGGCAGACACTGGTTCCTGTCCTTTATTCATCCGAAGACTTTATCTAGGTGAACGATTTCTGATTAAACGTCTTCATATTTCCAATTCCTACTTGCTAAATTCCTACTGGTTTATATTCAACAACTGGCGTTTCTCTCCTCGTAAACCCCCAATCCTTTCCTTGATTTCTTCATGACTCAGGGCCTTCTCTCCTTTTATTATATTCTACAACAAATGCCCTTATTTTACCTATAATTTCCTAGATTTTATTTACTCACCCAGTTTACTTTTTCTTCCTTCGTATGTCAAGTCTCTTCCCTCTCCCGCTGCTCATAACGAATTTAACTATGTTTTATCCTCGCTCTTTCCTTCTTATACCTTAATTTTTACAGATGGCTCAAAGTCAGCTTTGGGGGTTGGAGCGGCTTTTACTTTGCCGGATTTCGGCTATTCTGAATCGCTAAAACTCCCCTCGTTCTCCTCCATATTCCTAGCCGAATCTATTGCGATCTTACAGGCAATCATTTTTATAGCCTCCTCTAACAATATATCCAAGGTTCTCTTATCTTCTGATTCAAAAGGCGTTTTACAAGCCATTGCTACTCCCTTTCCTAAACCATCCGCTGATCCTATCGTGCTTCACATACATTCCTAAATTTCACACCTATTTCATTCCCATTCTGTCCGTATTGATCTATTGTGGATTCCTAGTCATTGTGGAATTTCGGGCAACGAGTTAGTCGACTCATTGGCACGTTCGGCTGCTTTAAACGGTCGCTTTATTAGGAATTTCCCAGCTCAATGTCTTCTTACTCTTTCCTCGCGTTGCCACCGTGACTGTTGGTTTGATCTCTATCCTTCTTCTTTTTCCAATCCTGCTTCCTTTTATTTATCCATACAACCCACTCCTCCTCTCTTTCCGTGGTTTCTTGATTTCCCCAACATGAGGCGGTCAACTATTTCATCCATAATTAGACTTCGGTTGAACCGCAGCTTGCTTCCTGCTTCGCTCTTTCGTTTCTCCATTACTCAGTCTCCTCTTTGTCCATTTGATCTGTCAGAAGCAAACTTTGTTTGTGATGCGAACCACATTTTACTTGAATGTCCTTCCATTTCTTCAGAACGCGCGATACTGTATTCCGGTCTTTTGCGTCTTGGCCTTCCTACGCCCTACAGCGCTCACAGCATCCTTTCTTTTCCGTCTCCCTTGGTTATTCCTTTGTTAGCTTCTTTCGTATGTTCCATTTGTAATATTTTTCCTTTATAATTATTAACACTATCATACCGTTGAAGTGAGTAACGTCCTTAGCTGACATGCTCAAAAAAAAAAAAAAGTACGTGGTGGTTTCCCATTGCCTTCCACATGATTATTGGCGAATATTTTAGTTTATTTAATTTTTCGTAAATAAGTTCTGTCGTCGCCCGGGATCGAACCCGTGACCTCAGTAACGGAAGCCCAGCGCTCTAGCAACTAGGCTATCGCGACGACACAGAACTAAAGCTAAAACTGCACAAAGATACAGGCTTATGTATGTCGGTGTCCATCGAACGGCGACGTGATTAAATTCGCATCATTCGTAGCAAAAGTCTAAATAAAACTGAAAGTTCATAAATACGCGGCGTCAGCGAATTATACATTAGCTGAATCACATATTCAGCGCTTAGGTGAAATTCTAAAGAAGGCTATTTAACATTGTGAACGTGAACAAAATTCGGTATACAACACTCTCTTTGCCAAATGTATAAAGAAAACAAGATAGAGAAAGGAGAAAAAAGAAAGGAACTGTTAGTAGTGAATATTCAATTATAAACAGCGAGATTAAATACATGCTGTTCGGTTGTCTGTTTGCGCGTTTCGTTAATAAACGTCTCTTCATTGACTTATATCGATTACACAGAACAATACACATTTTGTTGCCTGCTGCTGTTTTTGAACTGTTTCTAAGTAATTTTTGGGTGCGGAATCGAAAGCAATTTTTATATTTAGTCTATCAGATCAAGTTTTTGAGAGACGCTATATTGACCTCTTTTAGAATAAAATCATTTTTTTACTAACTCATACATATTTCAGGTTATAAATATTAGTATTTACTACAAGGCCTCATTATAAACAATGGATACTAAGTAAGGAATTTATTTCACAAAGTAGATAAACATAACAATCATGGCTTATCACTTAAAAATTGTCTTTATACGACTTTCTAGCATGGATTATTCTTGCTGCAAACTTCAACTGTAGTCGACTAGCATACAGGTATCCCATCTTCCTTGATATCGTTCTTCCATCATTCTAATGTCTTGATGAAATCGTTCCTCCTGGCATTCACTATAATCACCTACCTTTTTTGTGGAAATCATTCTAAATGGTTGTGGAGGTATTGAAGTTTTATGCTCATATTACAGTCGAGGACATAAATTTAGAAAAAATAATTTCTACTGATTTTGTATAATTTTCTGCTTCATAATTGTCAAGAAAATTTTGTACAACTTCAACAAATGAGCACCAAGCATTAGATTCAATCTCGCTCATTGATGCGGTAAATTGTGCATCTTTTATAAGTTGTCTTATTTGAGGGTCACCAAATATGCCCGCTTTCAGTTTTTCCATGCTAATCCCAGAAAATTTACTTATTAAGTACCCAAAGCAAAGTCCATTTAACGCCTTCACAAATTGCTTCAAAAGTCCTAACTCGATATGCAAAGGTGGAAATATGATTTTTTCTCTTTCAACTAAAGGTTCGTTGATAACGTTTTGCTTTCCTCGAACCATGACGTTTTTTAGGGGCCAATTTTTTCTAACCCAATGCTGATCCTTAGCTCTGCTATCCCAAAGACATAAAAAACAAGAATATTTTGCGTTTCCACTTTGCTGTCCAAGGAGGAAGGTTTTACCATTTTTAAATCGACACAAATCATCCATTAAATGTTCTTCATATTTAATTTTTTTCAAAACTATTGATATTGTTTCGTATTCCTCTTTCAAAATGGTAGAATGACCAATAGGTATTGCTCTATATTTGTTACAGTCATTTAAAAGAACACATTTTAAACTACGTTTTGAGCTATCATTAGACCGCTCATTCGGGCGCAGATTCTTTCGTGCACAGATGAATTCAGACCTTTTTACAGACTACCTACGGTAATTTTCAGGCATCATTCGTTAAACGTTATCATCTGTGTTAGTGAGAACCACGAGTTACCAAATACTGATATATCAGAAATTCCATCCTAAAAATACCGTTTTTCGTTAAAAATTTAGTTTTTCGGCGTGTATAGCATGTTATAATTGCATATATATATTGTAACAGATTTGATACCTACAGCGCTATCTTTTAGCGGTGTTCGAATTATAAAAATATATTTCGTTGTTTAAATCATTTATTTCGTGATTTATCGAACACCGCGTTTTATTCGACGTAATCGCGGATCATAGTGGGTATCGGAGATGCTTATCGGCTAAAATCGAAATTCCCGGGCACGGTCGAACGAACGACTGCGTCAGGTGAGACTGTGTGCGTGTGTATTGTTGGTAGTGGCCGATAGTGGAGAGTACTCTATGGGTCTGAGGCGAGTGCGCGTCGGGGGTAACAGCTGAGCCGAGAACATCGAGCTGAGGGAAGTTTGTGAAATCTGTAGTCGCTTTATAATACGGATTATATAGAAATATTCTAGAAAATTCGACGGCGTTCGAATTAATTGATAAGGTACGGGGTAATTTCAGCGATTCAACCATGTCGCTTGGAATAGCCCATCGTGTACCGAAATCGTCGTGTGTGTATGGCACTATATCACGAGAGTGAATTAATTCGTTGTTCAGTCAATAATGGTCAATCGTTTAATTTGGTTGTAAAATCACGTCGTCCCGTGTATCTATTTTTACCCTAGTCATCGTTAATTTCTGCATACATTTATCGCAATTTTGACCAAAATTTCGTTTTTTTTTTATGTTTAATTGTAATGTTTGGAATTTGTTTCCCCCGTGTTTTTTTTCCTTTTTTTTTTTTTTTTTTGTAGATTTTGTTTAAATATACCCGTTTTATAGAAGGCTTCGTTATTGGACACGTGGTGAGCCCGTGACATATCCACCAGGGAGACCCATGCTACGCCTTCGAACAGTGTATTTTCGCGAATTTTTTTATATAATTTTTTTTATCTCGTAAAAAAGCCTAGAGCTCTGTGCGGCAGAGCGTCTATCCGGTGGTGGCAAGCCGCTCTTGCCACTGGCGCCCGATATTTTGTTTTAAAATTCGCATAAGGAACGAAAAGATTTGTATCAAATGGCCTCCCCGAACCCAGGACTAGAGGATAGACATAATTTGTAATAAATGGCTTTCCCGAAAACAGGGACCCGATAATTGAATTTGTAACAATATATATATATATATAATCACAATACACATATTTTACATAATTTTATTCGGTTATTCACTTTTTTAAAATATTTTCTATTTTTGTGAAATAACGACTTCAGCGTGAAATACAGATAAACGGACTTCTGCTATGTAAATTTAGGAGTTCAGTTAACAATAGTGATACAAATCGGACGAAGATGATTAATATTAATAATCGGTCAAGTGCATTATCAGTTCTTTTCATTTTCTTTTTTTTTGCTAATGTATATTTAAAAAATTACAAACTGTCACTTACAGTGCAACATAATTGGATTGAATATTTGCTCCGAATACATAAGCGACCCCAGCCACATCCTTTTTGAATGCCCTGTTCTTTTTCCTGAGTGCTCTCATCTATACGCCGAACTTTTGGAGTTGGATCTTCCTACCCCTTTCAATGCTTCTTTTATCCTTTCTTTCCCATCTCCAGCCGTTATTCCCCTCCTTCTTCCCTTTATACTTTCTATCTCCGATCACCTCAGAATCTGAGTAGGTGGTCTAAATCCATGTAGTTGGGTCAGTGTTAACACCGAGCCCATTAATTAAAAAAAAAAAAAAATACATATTTGTTATGTTATCTTTCTTTTTCATTGGTATTTAGCAAGTTTGTTTATTGCAGTTTCTTCTGTTATCTACCATTTTAATGATATATTTAATTCCTTGACGAATCTTGCTGGGTTTCAAAAAAATATCGAAAAAGACAAAGGCAAAAAACTTTTTAAAACAGATAAATAAACATATATATATATCATATTACAAATTAATAGTTAAATATTTTTGTTTTGAATTTAGTATTATGTAAATGTAAATTATGGTAATCTTTAAATTAACACACAGAATGTTCAGTACATGAAACATCCTATCCGGCTGCTCTCTTTCTTTTTTTTTAATTCGTTTAGGAAAATTTTCGACTTTCAAAGCACTAGACTGATCACCTTATTTTCGTATAAACTGTAATAGAGGCAGTAAAAAAGAAGCTTTCACACGTTGCATTTGTTTCAATATTCCCCATAAATAAACTGCGAGGAAATTCTATTCAACATTTTTTTTCTAATTGCAATTTGTTAAGAAAATCATAGAAACGACATGACACCCAGATATGTAAAAACAAACGATAATTTTTATAAAGCAAGATATATGTAAAGATCATTAATAGGGTTCAGGATTAAAACACCACCCCGAGATTAGTTAGTCTTTTATTTCATAGCTGTTTGATTCCAGTATAGGTTCTTTATCAGTCTTATATCCTAGTTACCTACCTCTCCACCTACTTCTTCCTGGTTTAATAATTGTCCCTGCATCAACCGTTCTGTTATTTCTTCCATAATTCGCCTCCGCTTTAATCACAGTCTGCTTCCTGCTTCCCTCTTTCGTTTTAATATTGTTCAGTCTCCCTTGTGTCCCTTCCATCCTCCTATCTTAAATTTGACTTGTGATGTAAATCACCTCCTATTCGAATGCTCATCTATCTCCTCAGAACGCGCAGTCCTTTATTCTAATTTGCTTGGCCTTGGCCTCCCGACCCCTTACTGTGCCCACTACATTCTTGCTCATCCTTCTCTTTTTGTTGTTCCTATATTGGCTATCATTATTTCTTCTGTTTTTAATCGCTTCCTGATTTAACTTTCAAGTCCTTACGTTTCATTATTTGTTAGTTCTTTGTGCTGGGTAAATGTCCTGAGTTGACGCGCCCAAAATAAAAAAAAAAAAAACATTTATATTAGCTTATTGTGGTGTACTCTATCAAGCTTTTTCAAAGTCAATGAAGCAAGTATATACTGGTTTACAAACTTCTCGACCTTTCTGCAGTAGTAATTGGATACAGTGCTTCTCTAGTTCCCGTACCAGGCCTGAATCTGAATTGTTCCTTGCTAATTATTTTTCTACATTTCCTTTGTATGCTTCTCTGAATTATCCTTAGTAATATTTTTAATAAATGCGACATCAGGCTAATTAATGTAAAATCTTCACAAGTCACCGTTTTCTTCTTTTTGGGAATTGTAATAATTTTTGATTGTATTCATTCTTGTGGTATTATCCTACTACAGTAGATCTTATTTTTACCATGTCACTGTCCTTCAATAACTTAAACAAATCAGCGGGTAGTCCGTCGGGACCCGAAGCTTTTCGTACTAGTGTTTTCTTCAAGGCCTCTTCTACTTCAGACTGTATAATCTCTAAACCGGGGTTATTATATTCCTGTTTGTCTGCTATCTCTATCACCATCGTATTAATGAGTTAAAAGAGCACAAGGCACCCGGATGGGACAAAATTAGGGTTAAAGACATTAAGCGAAATGTAAAGTTGTTTACTCCTATTGTAACTCATATGATTAATCGCTCAATAAAGGAAGAGTGCATTCCAGACGGACTCAAAAGAGGTATTATTAGACCGATCTATAAGAAGGGGAATCAAAGTCAAATTGAGAACTATCGCCCAATAACAATAATGCCAGTGTTAGCCAAAATACTTGAACAATACATCGGGAAGCACCTAAGAAATTATGTGGAAAAAAACGGCCTGCTTTATGAAAACCAATATGGATTTAGAGAAAAAAGATCGACACTAACGTTATTAAGAGCGTTCGTAAATGAGATAAATATAGGACTATCGCCCCTTCAGGGGACCTCACCTTGTCGTGGTGAAGGGGCTTGTGTGTTCCAAAGAAGCTATCAGCTATGCCGGCGGTAGTGTATTCTACCAGAAGGGCCACCCAAGCCGGACAGGTGAAGTGGAGGAACTAGACTAAGCGGGTCCTAGGGCAGATAGACCTCAAAGCCGTAGCGAAGGCATTCTATCTAAGAGAAGGAACTCTGAAATCAAACCACATGTCCGTCGGCAGCAGGGCGGCCATCATCCAATACAGGCGCGGTGTACATACTACAGAAGCGGCTGTAAAGGAAAATACTCGAGCATTGGAATAGTTTTCCAAAATGGTCGAGTATCTGCGATGCAGAAAGTAAGGGGAAGCGACTGCATTACTTATCCCAAACCACCTCCATGAACGTACAACTAACAACGGCCCCGAGTCCCCGGCGTTTCTTAGATGGAACAGGGTGCTAAGAATCCCCGGGTGGAAAAGAACAAACAAAAACATGGATAAGACAGAAACATTAAATATTGGAACGTGGAACGTAAGATCTCTAATGAGAATAGGAAAACTAGAGAACATCAAGGCGGAAATGAGAAGAATGAGAATCGATATACTAGGACTCAGCGAGACACGGGCAAGAGACGTAACTCAATACAAATCAGATGAATTTACCATTATATCAACTGGTGGCGATAACGCAAAAGGAGCTGCAATAATTTTAAATGAAAAATGGGCAAAAAGAATAGTAGGAACTGTACCAATACACGAAAGAATAATAATGGTGAAACTAGAAGCCGGAATGAAGAAAATAACAATTATTCAAGTTTATATGCCGACTAGTAACGCTGAAGAGGAAGAAATAGAAGAAACGTATACTAAACTGGAAGAATTAATAGAGACAATTAGTACAGAAGAAATAATGATCCTGATGGGCGATTGGAATGCAGTGGTTGGAGAACAAGAAGAAGGAATAGAAGTAGGGAAATATGGTCTGGGAATCAAGAACGATAGAGGTGAAAGATTAATTGAATTCTGCAAAGAACACAAGTTAACGCTGACCAATACACTGTTTCAACACCATAAGCGCAGACGATACACATGGATGAGACCTGGTGACACAGGAAGATACCAAATAGATTACATAATAGTCAAACATGACTACAGGAATCAAATAATCAACAGCAGAGCATATCCAGGTGCTGACTGCGATAGCGACCATAACCTAGTACTTATGAAATGCAAAGTGGAATTAAAGAAAAGCAAGAAGATCAAAAGAACAACGTATAAAAAATACGATACTGAAAAATTTAAGGAAGAAGGAAGACGAAAGAAGTTCATGATAAAAGTAACAAACGAACTAGAAAAATACAATACTTGCAAAGAAAGAGATAATACGGAAACAAAGTGGGAAACAATTAAGACAACCTTAAAAAAAAATAGCAAACGAAGAACTAAGACCAGGGAAACAAGAAACACAAAGAAAAGCATGGGTGACAGAAAATATTTTAAAAGATATAGAAGAAAGGAGAAAATACAAAAATAAAAAAGAATACGTAAAAAAATATAATGAACTGAGGAACCAAATACATCGGAAATGCCAGAAAGCAAAAGAAGAATGGATGAATAAAAAATGCAAAGAGATTGAATCTATGATAGAAGATCAGAGACTCGATCAGGCTTATAAAAAGATACGATTATTCTTTGGAAGGAAAGAAATGCGCAGTATACTATATATAAAGAATAAGACTGGAAAAATAGAAACAAATGAAACAGGAATTAAAAATAGATGGAAAGAATATCTAGAAGAATTATACCAAGATGACGAAGGAATAGAAGAAGACTGATCTAACCGGCAAGGAGAGGATGTACTAGAAGTGCTAGCATCAGAATTCAATAATGCTGTTGAAAGCATAAAAACAAGGAAAGCAACAGGCATAGACGAAATACCAATCGAACTAATAATTAATGGTGGCGAAAAACTAAAGGAAGAACTGAAAGAGCTGTTTAATCACATAATAAAGAGCAGGGAAGCACCGACAGATTTCAAAAAAGGCAGACTGGTGATGATTCCAAAGAAAAAAGGAGCAGATAAATGTGAAAACTACAGGACAATAAATTTACTGTCGCATGTCTCAAAAATACTGACACGTATAATCCTAAAAAGAATACAAGAGAAAATCAACAAAAATCTTGATTCAGATCAATATGGATTTCAAAAACAAAAAGGGACAAGAGAAGCAATACTAGCGCTACGACTTATAATAGAAAAACAGCTAGAATCGGAAGACAGACTATTGCTGGCCTTTTTGGATTTAGAAAAAGCCTTTGACCGAGTGAAGTGGAACAAGATGTTCGAAATTCTGCGAGAAATTGATATACCGGAAGCAGAAATACAAATAATCAAAACAATTTACAAAAACCAAACAGCAGAATTTATGGTAGGAAGAAACAGAGAGGAAATAAAAATAGGTAAAGGGGTAAGGCAAGGCTGCGTCATGTCACCAGCGTTATTCAATATATATATAGAAAAACCAATAAACTTAATAAAAAACAGCCTGCGGAATAAGCAAATTGGAATACAAGTACAAGGTGAACGCCTACAAATGATAAGATTCGCAGATGACATTGTCATTATTGCTAAGTCTGAAGAAGAACTTCAAGAAGCACTGACAGAAGCACAGATACATCTAGAGGAATACAATATGAAAATAAACGAAACAAAGACTAAAATAGTAATATGCGAAAGGATACCAATGCCACAAAAGAAAAATATATTATTAAATAATAAAATAATTGAACGAGCCAAAGATGCGGTATATTTGGGTAGCATGGTATCAGAAGATGGTAAAAATGAAAAAGAAATTAGACGCAGAATAAGTCTAGCCAAGTACGCACTTATGCAAAAATACGCATTACTCACCAATAAAAATGTGGACATAGAACTAAGGAAGCGGCTAATAAAGGTTTATGTATGGAGCACACTACTGTATGGATGCGAATCTTGGATAATAAATGAAGCCGATAAAAAGAGACTGATGGCAGCAGAGATGTGGCTGTGGAGAAAGATGTTAAAGATAAAATGGATAGATAAGAAGAGCAATGAAGAAGTCATGAACATGATTAGTGAAAAACGGGAATTAATAAACATAATAAAAAGACGCAGATCGAAGATGATGGGACACATACTGAGACACGATGAGAAACTAAAACTGATTATAGAAGGAAAAACCGGGAAGAGAAGAAGAGGAAGACCAAGGAATAATTACATAAAACAGATCATTAAAGATATGGGATGCCAAACATACTCGGACCTAAAACGGATGGCCGGAAACAGAACGGAATGGAGGAAACGAACCTTTGGGTTCAATGATTAATTAATTAATTAATAGGACTATCGAGGGGAAATCAGTTCTTAATTGCCTTTATTGACCTGACTAAAGCGTTTGACCTAGTCGACCACAACCTGCTTATTAAAGACCTAAAAGAATTGGGCATAGTAAATAAACAATTATGGTGGTTTAAAGATTACTTGAAAAACAGGAGCACAGTAAAAATTGCAGGTAATACAAGTAAGGAAAAGATGAATCGTTGTGGAGTAGGACAGGGCACAATATTAGCCCCGATTCTATTTCTTATTTACACGAACTCATTATCCTCGTATGTCAAAAATGCAAAGGTGTATGTATATGCCGACGATATCGTATTATTAATTGAGCATAAAAACTTAGAAATGGCAGAAGAGTTACTGCAGCAAGATGTTGATAATCTCAGTAAATGGGCGCATGATAGGAAGCTTTGTATAAACGGGAGTAAATCGAAACTACTGCATATTCGAAATGTCATAAAAGATAGGAGTCAACTCCCGCGAATTCGTATACATAACAATGAATGCTTACACGAAAGATATGGATTTAACAGTGATTTCTTATGCTCATGTCCTTACCTAGAGAATGTAACAGTGTATAAATACCTAGGAATACTTATTGATAACTCGCTGAAATGGAATAATCACATAAAAAACACGAATTCGAAAATAAGACAATCTATCCCTGCATTATATAAACTGAAGATTGTACTCTCGTATGAAACTTTACGGTTATACTTTAATGCAATAGTAATGTCCAGAGTATTATATGGGATACAAATATGGGGTGAGGCGAAAAAAACGGAAATCATTAAGATAGGTAAAATTCTGAAAAGATATCTGAAAATAATACGGCCTCATTGGAAGCGAGGTGACGCGACATCGAGCTGGTGGAAGGTTAATAATGAGATGTCTCCTAAGATGCAGTTTTATTATTATAGACTTTTAGAATATAAACTCAATAACGTAGAGTTACCCACCAGACCTAAAAACAGGATAACTAGGAACCCAAATGATGTTTATTATGTTCACCCTAGAGGGGTCAATTTACGAATCGATAATACCGATGAGGCGGTGCTTATCAGGTTGATGTGTAAGATTCCCAAACATATAATTAACGAAACTAAAATTGGTATTTGGAAGAAGGAAGTAGCGAAGTGGTTGATGGAATGGTGAGATACTTGAGAGGTCCCGCTTGTTCCCATTCTCGGGATAGGCGGGGTCTGTTTAACTATATTATCATCCGATTCTATTCCTTTCTCGCATATTCGCGGATGTATGTGATAATCAGCACAAATGCGGCATTAGGTATGTGTGCAACTTTGTATAAGACGTACTTAGCAAAATAGCTTAGTTTTAAGATGTAGTTAGATGTAAGAATGATAACATGTAAATTTTGTATGTCAAATAAACGATAATAAGAGGTTGGGCACTCACATAACGGGCATACTTGCTCAGTGAGACCCAAAACTTTGAGGCAATTTTCTGTGTTTCCGAGTGTGTTGTTGATAGATTCCGGGATGTTGAACTGTTCTCTAGCTGTCCTGAGGGGGCGATATTCTATTAAAATGTGACGTACATCAAGGTTTTGATCACAGTATGGCCATTTTTGTGTCTCCTTTTTAGTTACCTGATGGATGTGCCAAGACCCTGATGTGGCCAGTTCTAAGTCTACTAATTATACATTGGTCCGATCGGTTAGTTGGAATTATTGATCTTGGTGAGTGTATATCATCCTGTCTTACCGAACGGAGCTTAGAGCTGATGGCTTGCCACCTCTTGTTCCAGTGGTTTTTCACAGTTTCGTGGATACTCTTTTTTTGCTTTGTGGAGTTGGACTAGTATTACATCTTGGGGTTTAGGCATGGTTGTAGCCTTTTATGCTAACGTATCGGCTCTTTCATTGCCTGGGATCCCTTGGTGTGCTTGTTTCTCGAGTTTGATATTGATATGTCAAATAGAAGGCTTTGTTTTAATGGTAAGTAAACATAATTTATTATGCCTTGCATGTTTCAGAAAATGTATATAAGCGTTACCCGAATTTAAAAATTGGTAAAATTTGGCTTTTTTTTTTTAAATTAAAAATTTCACAAATTCGGTATAACATATTTTAATGATTATGTCATCCTTACAATGAAAATGAAATGAAAAAACCATCCGCTACAGAAGAAATGTTGACAAACACAAATGCTTTTAGTGTTTATCATTTTAGCCTTCAGTGTCCATACTTTATAACTCAAAATTCCGAGATTCGCTTGGATCCACTTTGAATTTGCAAATCAATTAATATTAAACTTCGAGGTCTGCCTTTAAGATGATTTTTTTTTTTTTTCATATGTTCCCTAATGTTCCTTTTCTTACTGAAATATTCGCAGCAAAAGGCACATTTGTAACCACAATCTCTTGCAAAGTACGTCGCATGTTTTACTTTTCGGTGTTGATTTAGAGATTTTTTCAATATATAATTGTCTTTACAAATATCACAACTATATGGTTTTATTTGTGTAGTATCGAATAAATGTTTTATCCGGTTATGTTGTTTTGAAAGATTTTTCACTTTGATAATCCTTTTCACATAATTCACAAATGTACCTATTCATATTACAAACCTAAATAATAAACAAAACGATTAATTTATGCCAAAATACTTTTAAAAAGTAATAAAAACGCCCGACAACGAATATGCGTATTTTTAATTCGTTTGTTTTGCAATATTGAAATACCGCGTGAAATTATATTCTTTTCATCACTTCATTGAAATTAATTTAGTATTTTTTATTTATATTAAAATCAATATTTCAAGTAACACTCGATGTTGTATTACAATACACATACATACGAGTATGTTATAACAAAGTTTGCTTTTAAAATTATTTCGAACATTTAAATTCATCGTACAATTTTGAATGTAAACTACTAATTACTTATGTTTTTACAAACCACGTGAAATATAAATATTCATTGTTTAATTGGATATTATATTATTATTTTATTATCTCTCGAAATGAAACTACGTTAGAAAATCTATTATATGTAACGGAAAAGAAAAAAAATTGGTTAAAAGTGTACATACTACACAGGCCCGTGCCCAGAATTTTGGATGGGGGGGGGGAGCATTTTCTTTGCATATTTATTTTATAAATAAAAATACATTTTTCACCAATATTCATGCTATTAATAATTTCCATCATCTTGATTTATATCTATTAATAATTTAAATAAACGAATTATTGTATAAACACATTAATAAAAATTACATATGTTATTGATTATACTCGTAACAAAAAATTTTCCCTTAAGATATTAATGAAGTACCTAAGCTATTTCAGTTCTCATGGGGGGGGGTTAACCCATCCCGTGGACACGGCCTTGATACTACAATACATATTATAATTTGATCAAAACTTACATTCAGCGCAATAACAATACGTTATTAATTACAAAATCAGACGTTAATATTTCTATCAATTACATAAACAAAAGTGTGTCACTTAATTAGTTTGCCTTTCCTATTATCAGTGCAAACAATAATCAAAGCATATAAAACACAGAAATCGTGAAAAAAATGACGTAATAATTTTGTGACGTTAAGGAATGCTCCGTGAATCTTGTGAACTACAGACAGTCCTGTATTTTTTAGACTCTAGCTACTTGTGAAGTTCGTTGCTTAATATTAATTCGAATCACTGATTCAAATGATTTGAAACAATGATATTGAATAAAAAGTAATTTAATAGCAGCTCAGTAACTCATTTGAATCATCAAAACGGTAATCCACTAAATTAAAACAAATTTTTTGTAAATCATGTGCGATATTTGAAAATCTTTTTCACAGAGAACAGCCACTAACTAAGTGTGTGTAAGAATACTTGAAAGAAGTAAGATTATGCGAATAAAAGGAAAGCCATTTCATCATTACGAATCTACATATATCTCAGAAAACATTTATAAATGAAGACCAGTATTTTAGACACGATTAAGTTTAGACAGTAATTAAATATAGGTAAATCCATACCTGTTTGTTAATATTTATAAATATAAAATAAATAAAGACTTCAATAACACAAAAATAAGAATAAAATAATTTACACTTTAATAGAAATTAAAATTGAAATACGAGTAAGTTATTCTAGAAACGTTTTGGGGCCGCAGTCTATCATTAGTTAACAATACAGAGTACACTCAATTAAAACTAGCGGCCTGGCGTCAGTGCGAAGCGATGGGAGTGCCGCGCTTCCCCTTTAACAAATTAGTACGGAATTGTTTTTTTTAGAATTACGAGTCTCAGAAAGAAAATGAATAGTGACTTGATGAATTTAAGCGCCAAAATTAAAAATTACTAGAAAAAAAAAAAAAAGAACACAAGATGAAAGAGCATCTGCGGGAGCGAATGACAAAAACAAACACATATTCACTATTTCTCACGTTACTAGTGCCTAGAGTTGTCTCTGGACGATCTCTACTGCGTACCGATGATAGAAACAGGTTGCGCATGCATATTCAATTCGGAAGCGTTGCGCGGGTGAATACGAGTACACGACCTTCGAGGAGAGTGTTTTAAATATCTCTGCTATCGACGGGAAATATTTCGTTGTAACAACTTCAACAGTTATATCACTGCCTCTAGAAAGAGATCTGTGTAGTGTAAAAAGACAAGAGATACGAAAAAAAGGAGGAGGATAAAATACCTTTCTTTTTCTTTTTTTTTTTTTTTTCGTTTTCTTGGCTTTTTCATTAAATTCTGAAAGAATATTGCGAAGCTCTAATTTTATCGTCATTCAAATTATTTCACTATGATTTAAAATGAAAAACAGAAAATACAAAATCTCTGTAATTAAAAATTATTGAAAAACAAATACATACATGTATATAAAAAGTATTATATGATAGAAAAAAAACAACCTTTACGAAATTTCAACAACTTTTGTTTTTTAAAAAATATAGTTGGTGTACAAATTTTAAAAATTAGCAACGTTTAATGAATTCTTTAACATTATAACAATGTAAAGATGTTTCGGGAATCTCTTCGCGTTACATGTCGCCGCCACTTATTCCGGCATAGCCGAGCCAATATTCAGATTTTGTCGCGGGTCTGCTAGTAATTCCACCTTTTGAATTCACGCGCTGTTCTTCGTTGTTCGAAAAAAAACTGGTCTTTTTGGTCCTCGTAAAATTTCGGACTATCGATACTCCTTTCGGAATTTCTATTGTAATATTTAAACTTGTTCAGTTTCCGTTCAACTTCTTCCGTTATAATATCTTCAACTTCCGTTTGTTTCAATTCGTTCGTCAACTCCATCTCCATCAGTTCCAATTCATCCTTTTCTTTGTAATTGTAAACGTTCCTGGGACCTTTTTGATCGAATCGTTTATATTTGTTATTATTATACTCGTGTTTTCCTTTTTTGTAATTCATTATTTCTCTATCAGTATTATCGATTCCCATCGGTGCTCGGCTATTTTTAAATTGTTCGTCCGATTTATAGGACGACTTTGAATACCAGAACGATGGATCGTCGTAGATATCTTTATACTGTTGCAAATCATCTTCGAAATCGGAAACCGGCGAAAATAGATCTGATATTCGTTCTGTTCAAATATTTTAAACAATGAAAAATTGAAATTACATTTTTTCACTTACACATAATACACATTTATCTATATAAAAATATACGCAGCAAAAACGAAATAATTAAATTACAAAACTGTAATAATTACACGTTTTTGAGGGGACTTTTTCAATTATATATAAATCTATATTGAGATGAGACTCATTTCTTCCCTCGATGTTGAACTTTCGGAACAATTGAAAAAAAACAACAAAACCTACCTTAATCACAGGCGACAGCAACACTTACAGTATGTCACAACCGGTATATATGTAGCTCCGCCTAGTACAGCATGATGCTTTTTGAACCCGATACAAAAAAAAATTCCGCGAGGAAAAGGAATCTGCAACAATTTCTTTCCTTCCTAGATTCTATCGCGCCCGCCTACGCTCCTTCTCTTGAGGAAACCTCGCTTCCCGTCCTTCCACCAAGCTCAGAGTCGCACTTCTTATCTCTTCCTTTCCATTATGATGAGCTACTATCTACCCTTAATAAATCCTCCAACTCCTCATTAGGTTTAGATGGTATATCGTTCCTTATACTTAAAAATCTCTCCACGCTTTCATTGCATTCTCTTCTGAATATCTTTAACTCCTTCTTACTCTCCGGATCCACAACTAAATCCTAGAATGACTTTATTATCATCCCTATACCTAAAAGAAATCAATCCACGTTCCGTCCTATTTCTTTGGCTTCCTGTCTTCGTAAACTGTTCGAAGGTATGGTGAACAATCGACTCGTCTGATGGCTGGAACACAATGATCTGATATACCTTCTAATATGTTTGGTTTTCGCCCGGGGTTGGGTCCGGTCGACTACATCAGTTTTTTCCTATCAGACGTCTACAAAGCTTTCCTAGAAAGGAAATTCACTGTTGCTACGTTTGTTGATGTCTCCTCTGCGTTTGGTAATGTCCTCCTTCCTACTCCATGCGCCAAGCTTCTTGGGCTTAATATATTCCTTCTACATTCATCTTTCTTATTCTAAACCTGTTCCAAAATAGATCCCTCTTCCTCTCTACTCCTTCCGTGACATTTCCAGATACATCTACCGGGGACTTCCTCAGGGATCTTGTCTTAGCCCTTCTTAATATTGCTTCTCTCCCTATGATTTTCTCCTCTCTCCTTTTTGCAGATGATATCCTTATCTACTCCTGTTGTAATGATGTGGCCGCCGGCAACGAAGAAATCAATAACTCTTCATCTATCCTTAGTATCTCCCTCTCCTTCAAAGTCTTTCTCTATGGTGTTTTCCCTCCGCCCCTACAATCAAGCTTTGGTAAGTATTATTTCATCTAACATTCCGATTTCACTCGTCAGCTCCTTCTGCCACCTTGGTGTTATTCTCAACAGACGACTTACTTTCCATGAACACATTAACTATCTCTACAAATTCCTCCCTCAAAAGACTCAATCTCCTGAAAGCCTTATCTTCATCCAAATGGGGTGGTGACCCTTCTATTCTCCTAATCCTTTATAAAGCTATATTTCGTTCCAGGATTGATTACTGCTCCTTCATCTGTGGGAATTCCTCTAAATCTCTCCTCGCCAAACTGGACAAAGTTCAAAATGCTGCCTTCACTTGTGCATTGGAGCGCTAAAATCTTCTCTTATTCCTGCTATCATCTCTGAGTCTGCGATACAACCACTTTTTATCCGCAGATCGCAGCTTGGTTATAATTTTCTAATTAAACGTCTTTCTGTGTCCTCATCTAATCTTATCTCCTCCTACCTTGGTATTAAAAACCAATGGCGTTTTGTTCCTCATAAAACCCCGATCCTTTCTCTTGTAGCAGCTCAAGTCTCCAATTTTTCGCCTCAGGTCTTTTCTTATTCCAAGCTTCCTTACTTTTCCCATGACTTCACCAGCATTTGGCAGACTATTAATCTCTTCTCTTTCCCTCTCCATCGCATATTCTACAATCCAAGCCGAATTCCTTCACTTGTTTGATACATCCTTTCCTTCTCATCTAAAATTCTTCACTGACGGTTCTAAAAATGAGAACGGGGTGAGCGGCGCGTCTACCTTCTTCTCACTACATCATTCTGAATCCTTCAAGCTCTCTTCCTTCCGTTCTATTTTCACAGCGGAGTCTATCTTAATTTTACGCGCAGACTCGTTCATTGCATCCATAAGAGGGATCAGTAAATGTCTCATTGTCTCCGATTCCAAAAGTGTTCTTCAAGATATTTCTTCTCCTCCTTCTCATGACACCAATTCTATTATTCCCTTAATTCGTTTTCTCATATCCAATTTACTCTCATCCCGCTCCATTACTATTGACCTTTTGTGGGTTCCTAGCCATTCTGGCATCGAGGGCAACGAGTTGGCGGATTTTTTAGCCCGTTCGGCCGCCCGCGATGGTCCTTTACTCTGTAATTTTCCTACCTCGGACATTTTCCTTCTTCCCTCAGCTAATCATTCCCGACTATAGCTGGACATCTATCCTTCTTTATTTTACAATCCCGCCTCTCATTATCTTCAAGTTCAGCCGGTTCCCTGTTCTCAGCCGCGGTTTCATTCCTCTTCTTATCAACGTTCCGCGATCGTTTCCTTAATCAGACTGCGTTTTAATCACTCCCTTCTACCCTCTTCACGTTTTCGTTTTCTCTGTCCTCCTCTCCCAATTGTTCCCTTCATAGTTCCATCTCTCCTTCCATATGTGATGCAAACCACATCTTCTTTGAATGCCCTGCCCTTGATTCTGAGCGCTCTGTTTTGTACTCTAAAATCTTAACACTGGGTCTTCCTGCTCCTTATAGTTCTTCCTTTGTCCTTTCCTTTCCATTTCCAGATATAATCCCTGTACTTCAATCTTTCCTAAGCTCTATTTCTAATCGTTTCTCTATTTAACCCTTTACATGATTTCTGTAGTTGCTGGGTCACAGCCGCCGGCGCGCCCAAAAGATAATATATAAAATAATATTATTATTTTATATTTTTAAAAAAAAAAGAAGGATGAGAAGAAAGATTCGGTTGGGTGGACCGATAAAAGGAATGATTGTTAGATAAGGAAGAAGCGTTGACCAGAATTTTATCTCTATTAATCTTCTTTATCTTTATATTTTCCCCACAGTAAGGATCTATTAAAATGTCATTATTGTATATTCAATTAAATTTTAAAAAAACAAAATTTTTTACCTGAATTGTATCTTTGGTAACTTGTGCACTCTTGAAAACTATGTCCACTATCGCCACAATTCGAGCATATTAGTTCTTCCATTAAATGTTTATCGTAATTATTCTTAGCTGCACACCAATAATAATTATACATATTAGAAATCGTGAACAACCAACATCGTAAAAAAATTAAAAATGTTTGGAGGACAAAGTACGAAGCAATTAATGAAACGAATTTGGAAAAAGGGCAGCAACACTAATACGTAATTTATAAAGTTAAAATACTCATTGCCTATTATACGTTACAAGGATATTTTTCATTCTTGGGGAGTGCCGCTCCAGAATGTTCAGTTTTGTAAAAAAAAAAAAAAAAAATGTAACAGTAATCGACAAAAGTTTGTAATATGTTCATTTTTGAAATTAAAAGCATAAAAAAAGGTACTTTTTACTAGCTTGAAAACATGCCTAGAAAAAAATATCTAGAATTTTCAATGAATTTTTTCATTACATGTATCTACTTAACCGTTTCGAAGAGCTTTGAAACAGATATCCACCAATAATAATAAGAGTGACAATAACTCAAATTATTGTTTATAGAATGCAACACACCCGTACACATAGCAAAAAAAAACAACAAAAAAAAACGCTATTCTAAATGAAAACATAAAATATTATTATTTACGGATATAATATTCAGAAAAATAAATCTCGTCAATTGCTCTAAAGTGCAATTGCTTAAAAAATTGCAAACAATATCGATTGTGTTGAAAAAAATTAAATTAAAATCCAACAATTGAAATCCTCTATTATAGAAAAAAATTGTTTCATATAAAGTGGAGGTATTTAAAAATTATTTAAACTCACATTTATAACTTCTGACGTCTTTTTCAGGAGAATCAGATTCCGATACGAGATCAATTACTGCATTTGCTTTTACAGAAACAGAGCCACGTTCCTTATAATTTCGGTTACGACTTAATGTTTTCCCATACTGCTGAAACGGTACAGTCGAATTGTTTATACCATTATTTGACTTATCTCTTTTTTCTTCGTCACTATATTTAAAACCTTAAAAATAACAAATAAATTGCCCGATTACACGCACATTAACCTACAAACATGTAGCCGATTAAATAATTCACAAATTAATAACAGACAGCTTCTTCCAATATTTCACGTTTTAATTAAATAATAGCCTTACTTTTAACGTTTTTATACTATTTAAATTACCTTCATTTTACACTTTGTATTAACTAGCGCACCTTTATTTTTCTTAAATGCCAAATAAATTCGTTTCAACATTTAACCGATTTGATGGCACCCATTATTTATTTACCTTTTTTTATAAATAAAATAAATAAATATCTCAATAACAAACAAAAATAAGTAATTAATAATTTACTTTAATAAATTAAAATAACTTATTCAGAAACGTTTTCGAGCACAGCCGATCATCAGCTTAGAATAAACAGTACACTCAGATAAAACTCCGAGTAAGATATTTTAATTTATTAAAGTAAATTATTTATTACTTATTTTTGCTTGTTATTGTGATATTTATTTATTTTATTTATAAATATTAACAAACAGGTATGGGGACATATCTATATTACCTTTTTTTTTTTTTTTTTTGCTTATTAATAAATAAAACTCGCGATTGTAATTGACGAAAAAAATATAAGTTGCCCGTATTGTGATAGTGCATGATTGTTTTTTATCTAAAAGAGCAACATACAGACGGTTAGAATATTATGATGAATGTCTGCAACAACCCTAAAAGTGGTTTTCTCCGCGACGTTATATTTTACTACGAACCAATGATACACTATTAAATTGCTTAATATAAACAACAACAGCATAATGGTTTATGGGAAACCAGATTTGATAATTTATCTGGCACATGGAAATTTCCGAGCGGGCAAAAGAAAAATTGATACTCGGTCTTTACTTTCAAATACGAATGTTAAAAATGCCTTCTAAACTAAAACAAGCCGAAAGAACGCAAGATGTTGAGGAACAATGGTCAACGTTTAAAGATATTACAACTAGTGCCGCAATTCAAATAGTTGACTATGTAGACAGAAAACCAAAAAAAATGAATGGATGGACGATATTCTTCAAATGATGGAAAATCGTAGGAATTTAAAAGCTCGGAGCAAGATGACGGAATAAAAACGTGTACACCGAGAGATTCAAACAAAAGTCCGCGGTGCTAAAGAAAAATGGATGGAGCAAACATGCGAGTAATTGGAAACGTTGTTAGAGAAGGGAGACTCGAGCGGAGTTCACCGTGTAATTAAGAAATTAGCAGGCACTCATAAAAGGAATAATTACGCACAAATAAAGGATGATAACAACGAACTAATTGTGGAAGAGAGTAAAGTAGCGGAAATTTGGAGGAACTACACTTACCCACACTTTTTAATGATGACAGACCGGAAGTTTCTCCAGCATTACAAGACCTTGAAGGATCCCCCTCCCAGGAAGAGTGAAATAGAATATGCAATTAAGACAGCGAAAAATTATAAAGCTCCTGGTCCTGATGAGGTATATGCAGAATACTACAAACTACTGGATAATGAAAATTTAATCTACCTAACAGAATTGTTTAACCGCATTTACGATACAAGGGAAATCCCACATAATTGGCTGAAATCGGCGTTTGTCACGTTGCCCAAAAGTGGCCAAATGCAAAGATCATCGCCCTATCTGCCTATTGAGTCATGGTCGAAAAATATTTCTGCGGATTCTCCACGCTCGAATATTTAGAAAAAAAATGGAAATGTGCAGTGAAGACACTCAGTTTGGATTCAAGGGTGCTCTCGGAACCAAAGAGGCAATTTTCCGCCTAAACACACTAGTACAGAACTCTTATGAACAGCAACAAGATATACATATATATACGTGCTTTATTGACTATCAGCAAGCATTCGACAGCATCAAACATAAAGATTTAATGAAATGCTTACAGAAAGGGGGAGTAGATGGAAAAGACCAAAGAATTATTAGCTCAATTTATATTCGCATCAATATGCATATGTCAAGCTGAGAAATAACAAGCAGACGGATAACTTTTGAGATCAGGAAAGGGGTACGCCAAGGATGTATACTCTCCCCGATGCTTTTCGATGTATACGTTGAAAATGTCTTTTCAAGTGCTGCTCCTCATAATACAGAGATTGGTATCAAGTAAATGGCCGAATAATAAATAATACTAGATATGCAGACGATACGGTGTTAATTGCTGGAAATCCTCAGGACTTGCAGAAAATTCTAGATTCGGTCAACGCATATGACAAGGAAGCTGAGTTAAAAATAAATGTAGATAAAACCAAGTTGCTTACCATCTGCAGGGTTCTTCTATTTTGCACGTTGATGGCAAAGTAGTAGAAAGAATTCCACAGTTTAGGTATTTCGGAACGTTAATAAATGAAAAAAGAGATCCAATCGTGGAGATCAAGTCCAGGATTGAACAGGCCAGACAGGCTTTCATAAAGTACAAACGACTACTCTGAGATCAACACCTCTCCTTTCAGATACGATACAGAATGGTCAAGGTGGTCTGTTCTCCTGTATGGTGTGGGGGCATGGACACTGAAAGCACAAGCAATAGACGGTTAGAGGCGTTTAAAATGTGGACCATTCGCAGGATGCTGAAGATTTCATGGGCACAAAAAATTCAAAATTCAACAGTTCTAGAAATAGCTGGCGTTGGAAGATAACTTTTATCCAATATAAAGTGGCGGAAGTCAAATTATCTTGGCCACATCCTGCGTGAAGAAAAATACTCCTTACTGCGTCTAATATTGCAAGGTAAAATAGAAAGTCGGCGTAGAATTGGCCGTCAACCAATGTCACATGGTGCCAAAATATCTATAAATGGACAAGGGTATCCAATTTCGGGGAGCTATGTCGAGCGGCAAAAATACATTCTCTTAGTGTTGTCAGTTAAAACTCACGTTATGATAATCGTTAACGCTCATGGAGTATCGACAGTGCAAGAAGAAGATTTCATAAACTCCATGCTGTAATGTATAATTTGGAAAAAAAAACATCTTTATTAGTTGTCAACAAGAGTTGTTTCTTTTGTTTTTTTTTTTTAAATATAAATTGCCAACAAATAAATATAATAACAACCACATATATTTACGAATGTATAGTATCAGCATTTAATTACCGCGGCTATAATTTTTTTTTTGTTTGCATATAAGTATGGCGTCGAATGTATGTTTACGAAATAATCCGTGTTTTTAATTCATTTTATGTTACTTTTAAATAATGAAATATAGCCGATACAAATGAAGAAATAAATATACGAAACATAATTAGTTTAAAAATCTACATCTGAATTCGAAGAAAAATCATCATTATCAGAACTACTATCTGAATTGTCGCCTACATTATCACTTCAAATGTTTCGTCAAAAATAGGTTCCTTCGAAATAAATTCATTTTTTATTTCTATTATTATTTTACGCATAATTTGTTTCCATTCTTCCGCAAAATATGTTTCGAAAAATTCATCGCTGTACTTCCCAGCTGATTGAATATTAAATGTAACAACCCTTTTATTGAAGCGACAAAATTTTTCATAGCTGCTTATAGACTAATTCGATTGCATTTAACTCCCGGATGACACAGCGGAAGTCGTAAAACTTTATAACCGTATTCCTTAACCATTTTTTTCCTACAGCGTATATATGATTTAATTAATTGGTATAAATCTGGTTTTAACATTTAAAGAAATATATTTTTTTCTCAACCAGTCTTGCATGTTGATTTTTCGTGACGTACACGTAGGACACTTGTCCTCTTGTTTGTTGTGATATGAAGCGTTATCGATCATAATAACACTATTACACGGTAAATTAACGAGAAGTTTTTAACCATTTTCGATAATTTTCAAAATTTATATCGTTGTGATAATCGATATTTTTCAACTGCAATCTCAATCTTTAATTCTGAATCAGGAACAAAACCGTTTTCATTACCGCAGCTTACAGTAATCAGTCTTTGCCATTTGGAAATAGGTCGGCCTTTCTTCTTCATTGCTGCTATCACTCGGATTTTGTAGTAGAGCAGTATGATTGCTATGACAATAGGTTTCATCGCTAAACACAATATTCCTTTTTTGTTCGCTATATTTTTTAATTTTTTTTAAATACTCTTTTCTTGCGTGCCTAAAATGTATTCGTCTATTATTTGTTCCATCGGAATCCAGTTTCAGGCACTTTTTCGCGCAAAACTTTCTGTGCTTCCTCCCTCTTCATTTTCAAATGATTCTTTCTAATAGTTGGCAACTGTTGTGTTCGGTAATGTGGAAGTCAATAATTGTTCAACGCAGTAATCTTTGTTCAAGTTTACTCTATTCCATTTTTCGTCGAGGAATACAAATGAAATTTTTAAAATTTTCCATATCTGCGTGTGTATAGCCTCTCGTATCTCGTAATTGTAATTTATACGGTTCATTATATAGCATTTATGTATTTACACCTGTCTTACTTTAGTTCCGTTATATACATCAGTCTATTCAATCTTAATTTTTGTTTCCTTATACATACTGTAATTTAGCTTAGTTTGGAAGCTTTGTTTTTATTTCATTTTGTTTGTATACTTTAAATGCTATATTCTTTTTCTTGTAATTGTTTCCACTTCGCGCGAAAAATATGCGCTTTGTTGGAGTTCGTTTCGTTAATTCAGAAATAAATTTTATTTATTTATTTACTTATTTATTAATATTATGTACTTCGTGTGAAATTCGCCTTACTGTTGAATAGCTTATGACTATCTGGATAAAAAAAAAAAAAAAGGTTTTGAAAAAATATCTATATAATAAAGCGCCAAGGAAATAAATAGACGAAAAATCAAAAAAAAATTCCTGAGACCGTTCTATGGCACTTAGAAAGCTAATTTTTTTCTCATCGACAGTTCCAGGTCAGTGGCTTTTAGGAAAATTATAAAATGTCCAAAATTTTCATACCTTGGGGGCTCAAAACAAAAAGTGAATAAATCAGCGCTAATTTAATAAGATCATTACCAATCACATGAAAACGCGGTACTGCTGTATTTATCTACGCAGTACCGCGCTTCCAACCGCACAACAACCGGTACTGCGTTTACCTACAGAGTACCGCGCTTCCACCCACCCATCAACCGTTACCGGCTTTTCGTTCATCGTGTATTACTCATAGTGGACGAAGACGAAACATCTTTTGTCAACGATTCTTCTTTTGTTTCTCCTCTATGGTGTATTATTATTGGTGTATTTCGACGATATTAAATTTGAAAAACGACGTTGTAATTTTGAAGTTGTGATAAGCCCAAGACTGAAGAAATGAGCAAACTAACCTATTCGCAATTCTACGAACAGTATCGCGATAGTGGAAAGAGAAATATAGAGACTGGTCGCAATCGTTTTATAAAAAGGGTTCGAGGAGTATGTGTTTCTCGAAAGTGGTCCGAGTTACTTAAAATTTTTATTAGAAATTGGTGAAGGAAAAATGCCAAAGACTTTGTATGGCGAAGAAAATGGAATCCTATTAAATTTCCTTGATTTAAAAATGTTTATTTCACTCGATGAAATGATTGATTACATTTATTCCGATGATATTCTTTCAAATTTTTCTAAAATGTCCAAAAGATGTATTTTATTACCAACGAATAAAAATATAAATCAAATAAACAAATTGATAATAAGAAAAAAAATTTCTGTAGATGAAATAAATTTATACAGTGCTGATACAACTCTGATTGATGAAAAAGAAACAAATGGAGATTCCACACATTTATGTACTGACATTTTGAACAAAATGTCAGACCTAGGAGTTTCAGATCCAAAATTACTATAAAAATTGGAGCGATTTGTATGCTCATCAGAAATTTGAATTTCGAAGAAGGCCTGATGAATGGAACAAAAGTCGTCATTAAATCTGTTAAACGTTTCATAATTGAAGTATTTCGTCCGGAAAATGAATGTAAGACATTTCTGATTCCTAGGAGCAGTTTCAAATTTACAGCTGGCGACACTGGCATTCAGATTTTAAGAAGGCAGTTTCCTATCAAGTTAGCCTATGCCATCACCATTAATAAAGCTTAGGGTGAAACATTGGATTTTGCCGCTGTTGATTTGAGGGGCAATGTCTTCACTCACGGGCAATTGTATGTTACCTTGAGTCGAGTGAGAACATCGAAAAATATATGCATTTTAAACCTTAGTCACGACGAAACTCCCACAAAACGGTGGTTGAGGGAGGGGGGGGGTGTTAGGCCGCGAAGCGCCCAGGGAGCGAAGCCCCCTAGTAGTTTAATAAATTCGAAACTGATTATTATGTTTCGACTTATTTTACTTACATTTGTATATAGTAGGAAAGAATTATTAAATTATTTGTACTTTTCATAAATAAATTACGGACACAATTTCTTTCAAACACAGTTGTGTCCGCAATTTATTTATGATGAATAGTCACCGTGAAAGATTTAAACATTCGTTATTTGTACTTTTTAAAAATCTTTTCGTAATAAATGTCTAAAATTTTTTGATAATGAAACATTTTACTGAGACAATTCCGATCTATAAAAATGATTTTTGTAAGAGAAATAAGCAATCATTTTCAAGCAGTAAAAAAAAAAAAATAAATAAATAAAAGAAAAAATATAGTGACCAGTTATAATTTGTTCTTCCAATATATTCGTTGTTTATGACTCTTTCTGAACAAAAATTTATATACAGAAAATACAACTTCGCGAGCTTGCATTTTTAATTTGTAATTTTTTAATTTACTAGTCATAATATCAGTACAGTGGCAGCAACGTTTAACAATGAATGTAACGAAGCATAAAACGTGAGTTACGATTACTCACGCATTTTACTACTGCGCATCCGATCTTGGTAGCTCACACTACGTTTGTCAGATCGTGAACTGATTTCTGACAACTCTACATCACAGGAAGTCTACTCATGTCGCAATGGATTTGGTGCAAAGAGAAAATAGGTATTCCCAATGTAATAACACTCTATCAGAGAGGAGGTTTAAAGGATGAACACTGACTTCACGAAAAAGTCTGTTTCATCTGTGTTATTTTTAAAACGGCGTAAGCAAAATAGCGATTTAACGTAAATTAACATATAGGAAGTTCGCGATAAAGCAATCGAATTAATAAAGACCACGATAGAAATAACAATGAACTAGAATTAATACAAAATCGATACTTTTAAAACCTGAACATTTACTAAATAATGTACACTAAAAAAGGGGGGGAATATATATTTAAAGTTTGGTTCTTTAGTTTGATTATATTATCTATTTCACAATAACGATATTTTTATATAGATCTTATTCTATTTTTTCACATCAAGACATTTTTATTCGATGAATAGAGTTTTAGTCATGATCGGGAGGGAAAAAATCATTTTTATTAGAACAGAATATATATATATATATATATATATATATATATATATATATATAAAAGAATGTAATAGAAGTTTAAGAATAGCCCATTTTCTCGAAGATTCAGTTGTACGAAAAGAAAAAATAATAATATACACTTACGTTTAAAATTTCCAGGAATATAATCATCAATATCTGCGTCTTTTTCGTAATTATCGTTTTTCATTACAACTTTTGATTTATTCATATCACCTATTACTGTACATTAAAAATAAAATAATCATTTAATTAATGTAATAATAATGATGAGTTTTTTTAAATAATAAGAATAGCGTAGGATGTAAGAAGAGTTTCCTCCTTGGACTCGTTTTTCGGCTGATTTTTTTTTTTTTTTTTTTTTTTAATAAGTAACCCATACGGTCTGTAAGATTATTACAATCTTAAAATAAATCTTAAATAAGTAATAAATATAGCAAAAAGTAGAAAAATAATTTAGTGTAAAAACTTAGTCCGACAGCCAGTTTTTAGAGATTAAAACGATGTTTGTAATGTAGTAATTTACATGAGGTCTTTTACAGCGTTTAAGCCTACTTGGCGTAAGTTCTTTTGCCGGTAGCCGTTTGATTTCTGGATTCCTATGTTCACGTAACCATTCATAGAACGTCTTTACGAACTTTGGGATGGCATCATTCACGCATTTCAGATTTAAGTCCCGGTGGAAGTCTTCGTTCCTTTGAAACCAGCTGGCTTTTGTTATCAATGTTATAACTTTCAAAAAATTATTCTCATAATTTTTAATTTGTAATACACCATGAATATGGGACTATGATCCCCGAAACATGTCGGTGGTTTAACTAATAAATTTATATATATTTCCAAATAAAGTTTAATTTTTATATGTACTTAAAGTTGAATTTATCGGAAAAAGAAAATTAATTATCAAGTATCCAACATCATACGCTTAAAAATTACGCTACGTCATATGTCTATGTGCTAATTATAATTTTTAAGAATTATTATTCAATTCAACTTTCGATTTTCTCTTAACGTAATCTGTACAATTTTAACGTGAACATATCTCTTAACACTATTTAATTATAGTAGAGGATTGTGATTGTCAGATACGAATAGAAAATCACTGTTTACGCAAAAACGGATGAAGTAAAACGGACTTGTCGAAACATCACTTAAATAGAGAAAAAGAGAATAATTAAAAGAAAAACCAAGTAAAATGATAAAAATTTAATGTAAAAATCAACATTTCATAAATAATATAACAAATGATCGAAAAAAAATATTTCCCTTTACTTTTTTGAAGACTAAAGTGTCTCAGGAGCAGAAAATGAAAATTAACATTTAAATCTCAATATTAATTACAACGTTATTTTAATAATTAGCGCGCTCTAGTTCACTTTTTTATTTCTAAAAGAGAAATAATTTAATAACAAAAAAGACATAACTAACAGAAATTATTAATAGGGGTTTTTTTGAATATGAAATTAAATTTAAAGATTTTCGTTCGAGACTTGTATCACCCGCCTTCCAAATTTTAATACGAAAACAAAAGTAGATTTAATGTTACGAAAACATAAACTATCATTTGGCTAACGTAAATATGGACTATTCGAGCTCAAATTTTAAAATCAGCCTTTTCTTCTTCTTTTGTTCCTATCTTACTCAATCCGCACAAAAGTCATTTGATTTCAGTTATGAATGTTTGTAACAATGTTGCAATGTTATTAACGCTTGCATTATCATCAGTGGTAGTAGAGGTCTGAGGTTTTTCTTGAACCTGTCGTGTAGCTAATGTTTGCGCATATGATTTGTATTTTGTTTTGTTTCTGTTTGATGATTAGGAGTTAGAGGAGGCCAATACTTGGACAATAATTGATAACTAGTATTGGTTTTAGTATTTTTCATTTCAGTTCGTTGTTTGTGTCTGATTTTTTGTAGTTTTTTATAAATTTCGCAATCGTTATAGTTTGAAGGGTGATTCCCTTGACAGTTGACGTATTTTGGCGTTTGGTTCTGTTGTTTATTACAATTCATAGATGTATGGTCTTTACCACACTTACTCACATGTTGAGTAATGAGTGTATTTTGAATACTTCGGAATTATTTTTATCGTGAGGTTCAATATCTACAAAAAAGAGCGGCAGCGGCTGTTTGCTCACTATGTGTGTTTCACATTAGTTACATGTCTAACTTTATGATCACATTCATTCAAGGCTGAGATAGTGTCACTTTATTTTTATAGAGCGATGTAAATTTCCCGTATTACACCACTCGGAAACATCGTTTTGATTTAATTTGATAAGTGTGGTGCTCTATTTTCTAAGTGAATCAGCTTGCGATAGTTTTCTATCATATTTGTTTTAATTTCAACTTTCTTGTCCGTTAAGGACCCGTAGCGAATTTCATTCGTAGGAATTACAGAATCCGTTAACATTTTAGTGCAATCCTTTACTTCATAGACTGCGATAGGAGGAGGTTTTTAACCTTGTTTCGATTTTGTAATGTCGTCATCAGTTGCCAAGATCGCATATCTATTGCTACTTCTATTTAACATTTTTTGTCAATATCAGAAGAAACGCTCCTAACAAGTTTTCCTGGTCTCTTTCGTTTGTTTGTTACCTCTTGCCAGCTGTTATCTTTTGGGTCCACATTTGTTTCACATTGTTAAGAATTAACTATGTCCCTGTTCGGGTACCATTTGTGACTAATTCGTTATTTCCCTGTTCCGGGCGCTATTTGTGACTGATTAGTTATGTCCCTGTTCGGGTACCATTTGTGACTAATTCGTTCTTTGAACTTAAATTTTTGTCCCTGTTCCGGACGCCATTTGTTAAGAATTAACTCTCTTCACTAGTCCCTGTTCTTAGGCGACATTTGTAACTGACCAGCTTCCGATGATGAATAAAAATAAATATGAAAATAAAATAAAAGAAATAGAAGTTCCGGGCGCCAACGTTACTTCAGGTGTAACGTAACCGTTAGCTCGTTCGGAAAGAGCTTTAGGCTTTCCTAAGGTTTACACGAAAAAGAAAAGGTCTCCGCGGCGGAGATGTCACGAAAACGTGTCCTTATAGCGAAAAAAAATAATAAAAAAAAAAGAAAAAAAAACACAACAAATCTTTTGGTAAGATGTGTAAACTGAGTTATATTTGATTTAAAACGAACCGATATAAATTTTGCCTTAAGCGGCCAAAGCAGTGGAAAAAGATATAAATTTTGAAAAAAACGAAAGTGCCCACGGGCCAAAGCAGTCGAGATCTGCCTGCGACGAGCAGCAAGCGAGAACTTAAATTATAGTAAAAAAATTGCCTTACGGCGCGTAGCAATGAAAAGACGAAAGTGCCCACGGGCCAAAGCAGTCGAGATCTGCCTGCGACGAGCAGCAAGCGAGAACTGATCGGCCCGAATTCACAGAGAATTCGACCACGATCTTATTGCACGGCCATTTTGCCTAATAATAAAAAATATATATATATAAAAATGAATGCGCCACCGATTTTTCTAGAACATTCTGAAAATCGGTGGAACGGCGGGTACCCTGCGTCGGTTTTTTCGGGTTCTAAGAAAAAACTTCTCACGCCTCGACGTAGCTCGAATCGCATCTCCGACGCACACAACGCCAGATCGGACAAACAGCGGACGAACCACCCTCATATAATTAACACACACATATGCACGGATCGCCAAATTGGCGCCGTGCACATTGGCAATTCCCACGAAATTTGTCGATCTAGCATTACGGTCGGAGAATGCTCAGTTTGCACGCTGCCCGAAGAAACCGGAGAAATAGAAATCGGAAGCCTGAGAAACTGTCAAAATGCGGAGAAATGAGGAATTTAGAATTTGGAAAAGAGTAATCATTATCATTTTTTAATTCGGTACAGCGTGATAAATATCGAAAGTCATGGCGGCCGAATCCGTCACACTGCCCCACCCTTATTTTCATCCAAAACAGAAGTTTTGGATAAGAACTCAGGTGACCCAAGAGCGACAAAATTCGGACCAACCGTTGCCGAGCTACGGAGTCCCGAACAGATCTCCACCATCTAACCCACTCATATACACCGCACGTTACACATTATTAAATTATGGTTATACCACTGAGACCAAATCCAATCAAAACAAGATAAACAAAAAAAGTTTGATAAAAAAAAATTTTCGAATAAAAAATTTCTTAAGGGTAGTAAAAAATAAGGGTTGAAAAAAATTAAGGGATGAACACCTAAGATAAGGCCCAAATGGTCCTTAACAAATGATAAGAAAATTATTGAATAACATCATAGGACGAGCACCATATTGAAATTGTGCACCGTGCGTTTTGTTCGTGCTTCTCTAAATTGACGAAGCCGAAACGTTTTGACGGTGACTGACATGATAAAGGATGAGTGGAATCGCTTGCCCACCGTTCGTTCTGTTCGTACTCCTCGAAATTGACGAAGCCGAAGCGTTTTGACGGTGACTGATATGATGATGCTTGAATGGAATCACCTGCCTACCGTGCGTTCTGTTCGTACTCCTCGAAATTGACGAAGCCGAAGCGTTTTGACGGTGGGGAGCGCTATAAAGAAATTGAAGAATGGAAATGAGTGATAAGGAGCTTGAGGAACGAGGAGGGCAATGGCCTCCACGCGAATGAACTCGGCGAACCAAGTGACGGAGAGAACTGATTCAACGATACAGGCTGGATTACCTGCGATCGAAGTTAAATGATTGACTTGAACTGAATTGAGTAGGAATGAAAGAAATGAATTGAAATAAATGAATTATCTTGGGGTTGGGAAGCGTGTACACCAGGTACATCATGAATTCGGATGACCGGTAACAGGGCGGTATAGGGAGAACATGAATTACAGTATGGCTGAAAAGCTGAAACTTAAGGAATTGACGGAGGAATTCACCACCAGGAGTGGACAATTGATCGAGAAAGGATTTGAACGTCATTAGTTAATTTTAGGAATTAAAAAAAAAAATTGACAGCATTCGATATCGCGGGGGGATACCCGGGTACTGGAAAGATTGACAGATTAGGGGTTCTTTTTATATTTGGGTGGGTGGTGGCCACCTCGGAGATAGTGAGGAGACCGCCCCATCATAAAGCCAGTACGTGATGACTTGACGCATCACGCACAGGGTTTTTCGTCTTTCTAATCGATGAAGGAGTGGTCAAGAATACATTTGTTGTAAGGAAATCCTGATTATAAATGAAAATATAAATGGTGAGGATTCCCGCGAGTTCAGCGGCCCTAGGCACGAAAAGACACGGGAACACATAATAAAAAGAAAAAATTTCGCATTACATTATTTACTTACAAGAGAGAAAGACTCGGCAGATTCAGCCGGTCTTCCGTTGGATTAATAAAAAAAATTCCCAGACACCCAATGACACAGCGCGTGGAATACGTGCAACTGAGACGCCCCACTTATATTGGTAAAAACCGGGACGGAGACGCTCAGCCACGTACTATACGCGGAACCCCCATTATGGCTTACGCAGAGGAGATTTACACCCCCAATGACACCCCCTGATGAAAACATGGCGCGGGAACGTACGAACTGGGCCACCCGGCATCTTTCCGGCAGTGTACCACAGCGACGCCGGCGGGAACGTACGAACTGGGCCACCCGGCATCTTTCCGGCAGTGCACCTCAGCGACGCCCGCGGGAACGTGCGAACTGGGCCACCCGGCATCTTTCCGGCAGTGCACCACAGCGACGCCCCACACGGATCCTTTCCCTCCTACCTGGCCTACCCAACCTAATGGTGGACTTGACTGGGACCCCCGTTATAGACACCCCCTGAGTGCGATCACCATCTTATTTCATGGGACGCAATGAATGTCCCCTCGGCGTCACGAACATCCAACATATTCCAACCTTCTGCATAACTTCATGACCGATCGGACCGCTCGAGGGACATGAACTTGGCTTACCTAGAGGAACCCTCCAAAAAAACGGTGGGGCCCCCTACTCAGCACATCTGAACTGACGACGAACATCCCTCTTGGTTGGGGAGCCAACTGTGAACCGGGCACTACACCGGTCTTCGGATTCCTTAGGCTCCGGAGCTGCCTTACAAGCCTTCTACGGCGCTTGTCACCGAACATGACAGGAGTATGAAGAATAGAACAGGAACACTCAACAGGATTACAAAACAAAAAAAAAAAATGCATTAGGATAGACGACTGGAATTACACTTAACCAGGCCATTGAAACTCGCGGGGAAATAAAAAATTTAGAAAAATTTAAGAAATTATGATTTTAGGTTTAATTTGAAGGGGCCTGGTGTACACGCTATTCACTCACGCTCCGACCTCCGGAACTTACAAACACGTGTGCGTAAGCCCGGAGAATCGCACAATTACACTCACACACTGTCCCAGTGGCAATATAAACGGAATTAGCGTATTAAATGATCGTATCAGAAAATTAAAAAAAAATGTAAAATGTTTAAGGCGCGTAAAATATATCGACCAGATGTCGAATAATAACATTTGAAATGACGAAGAAATTTAAAAAAATTACAAGCATATCTATAAAATAAATAGACACGTGTTAAAAAAAAACATGACTCAATTGGTCATAAACTACCCTACAATGATAGCATCGAATGATACCATAAACGAAAATATAGAGATAAAAAAAAATAAAAATACCAATGATAATAAACATCGATCCGAAACTGGATCGCAACCCGTATAAAAACAAAAATAGTAAACAAAAAATAGCAAGAATGCCGATTATAAACGACAAACAAAAACAATAAAATATAAGAAGGTTCGCTCGTGATCGTCGACTCTGTGGAACACCACCGCGCACACTTGACTCCAGGATAATAAAACGTAAACCGAGAATCGAAAAGGAATATGAAAAAGAGGAGAATAGCGACCACCGGCACGACACCGAAATTCTATATATAGTCCGGCGTCACATGTTTTTATAAAACAAAAATGTTATTAAACTCGGAAAAGAGAGAAATTATTTAAACAAGGAATGGAAAAATGCAGGATAAAGAAACAGCAATTGATAAGAAATTAGTAGGATATGAACACTAAAAAAAAAACAAAATTTATCATTGTTAGATCGCGATCACAGACAGAAATCTCAGCCGAGTGACTTTAACAAATTACCATACTTCCCGGCACCCTTGGCGGGCGTAGCGTCGTGATGCTTATTATTCTCGGTAGCACAATTGGCTATACCGAAGTTGTATTATTTGTTTTTGGCAAAGCCAAAATCTTTTCCGCGTGTTTTGTCGAGGCTTAAATCCAATGTCGTGGCCGCATACGTTTTATGTTGTCGTCCATTACACCGAAAAACTCGCACGTCAGAAGGGGAATAAAAATAAATAAAAAAATACAGATCCCGCTAGAGTACCAGGTATCCATTTTCTACTCGACCGGACCCATCGTGTGTCGCTAAGGATGGAAATTGAAGAAAAGTAAGGAAGGAAGGAAGGAAAAAATGAAAAAGGGAATAAAAGAAGAAAACAAAATCGATGCTTGTAGAAAAGGAAATGATGAGGGATTTCTAGGAAAAATTAAGTGGAACACAAAGAATTGATAACACCTCGCCGTGAGTAACTAATCCTAGTGTGGTAACTCCAGACTTAACGTCTACCAACAACTAGAAAATTCGACCAAAGTGGCAAAAGGAGAAATCTGCGGATGATAGAGTCAATCGGAAGGAGAGAGAAAGAGAGTAAGGAAAGAAAAAGAAGAAAAATTAAGAGTTAAACAACCACGAAGCCAAGAAGCCACGACGACGCCCACAAAGTAACGGCGACCGACAAAACAAACAAAAAAAATAAAATATATAAAATAAAAGGTTATTGCGAGAACCAAGAGAACTAAAAAAAAATATCGCAATAGTTTCCCTAAACAAAAAAATGTAAATGTAGGCGACCAAAACCAAAATATGGTCAAAAAAAAATAAATCCAGCATACTAAGTTGGATCAAATATGTAAAAAATATAGAAGAAATAAAAGGGATTACCCTAACAAAGTACATAAGAAAAAAAAACATACAAAATCTATTTACATGTATGCATCCATCGCTCCGTAGTTCACCATGCACTCCCACACACCTAATGCAGGTACAAGAGGTAGCGGATACGAGCACAAGCACTAATGTGGAACGACAGCGTTCATACGGGTAACAAGTTTTTATTTCATAGCAGGAAAAAAACCGAAAAAAAGCTGCGCTCCGAAGCGTGTTTTACGCCCAGACAAAGTATAAAAAAAAGTACATATAAAATATAACATGACGCGAACATAATAATACATAATTTCGTAAATCGGAAGTATAATATATCCTCATTTACACCTCACATAAACGCGAGAGGTTATAGACCAGAGTGGTAAGTATGAATGTAGAGGTAAACAAAAACAAAACAAGTTTTTTAAACGGGAAAAACTGCAAAACCGAAATCCGAAGCATTTCGCCCAGATGAAAATATATAAAAAAAATAAAAAATAAAATAATTTTGAAATAAAATTTTGAGCGAGTACACACATAGGTCGAGCTCTTTCTCGCACATCGTATACCTTCTGCCTTATCCACACCAAATGTAAACAAAAACAAAACTCTCCGGGCAATCGGCAGCGAACTCACAACTAATCCTTACATTCAAAATAAACACAGATCTCAGAGCACTCCAGGTCGGCAAAACATCGCAACAAAACCTTTGAAAAAGCGCACCAAAATATAAGATCCAACCAAGCAAAACAGAACAGAACATAGCAAACCAAAGCAAAACAGAACAGAACATAGCACACCAAAGCAAAACAGAACAGAACACAGCACACCAAAGCAAAACAGAACAGAACACAGCATACCAAAGCAAAACAGAACAGAACATAGCACACCAAAGCAAAACAGAACAGAACACAGCATACCAAAGCAAAACAGAACAAATCCTCATACTAAGCCTTTCTAAAACAAAACAAAACAAAACAAATCCTCATACTAAGCCTTTCTAAAACAAAACAAAACAGAACAAATCCTCATACTAGACATTCCTCACCTCACGTCTATCTGTACTTATCTCAAAGTTAAAAATCAAAAAAAAATACCTCACGTCCTAGACGAGCTTTGACTAAATTTATTTTATTATTAATATATATTAGTGTTTTTTAAATTATTTGACGTCGTTGTTTTGAAAAACTTGGCTAGCTTATTTAATTATTAATTATTTACGCCGATACTTCCACAACCGGAGATGGTAACGGGAGCAATGTCCCAACCGACGAGAATTATTACATACCTTTGAATCTTTCATGTATCCGGACTTCAAATAGTTAAATTTGTACTTGGTTTTCTTAGTTTTGCGTTTAATGTTAGGTTTATTATTCTTATTTATAAATCTTCCGATTTGGTGTTTAATTTTTCCAATTTTAGCTTTATTTGCTTCTTTTTTCTTGTGACGTATTTTCTTGCTGACTTTTAAATCTTTAATATTATTTATGAAATTTATTTTAACCGGATCATCGCGATCGTCTTGATTATTTATATTGGTCTCATCGCTAATATTGCTATTATCATTACTATTAAAATTATCATTATCATCATTGAAGACCCTACAAGTATTATTATTATTGGTTTCGACGTCCTTGTCTTTCCTACTATTATCGTCATTATCATCAACATTGTTATCACAAGTAATTTTAAGATCACTATTATCATTAAGCCCCTGTTCCTCGTCACTTTCCACTCGTTTCTCCTCATCCTCCTCAGACATAGTGATGCGCTCAACTAACTCATTCTCTACCTTTTCACATTGCGTCGGCTCACTGGCGACCGCAGATTCATCCCTAACATTTTTAAGATCTTGATCATTTTCATAAATTTTAACTTTAGGTATTTTATTGAGTTCTTCTTCGACTTCGATTTTAGGTTTTTCAAGTTCTACATCTAATTTATTTTCTAAAAGATCGAATTTATTAATTAGTGAGGAATTGTGTTTATTTAATTCTTCCAGTTTATTATTTATCTTTGCGTTATTTTCCTCCAGTTTATTATTAATTTGTTTTATATTGTAATCCAATTTTTCGTTAATATTTGCGTTAATTGTATTTAATTTTTCTTCGAAATTATTAATTTTTTCCTCGAAGTTATTGAAATTTTTATTGTGTTCTTCGAATTTATTATTTATTTCGTCTTTTAAATTTTTATTATTTTCTCTCATTTCTTCTTTTAAATTTTTATTATTTTCTTTCATTTCTTCTTTTAAATTGTTAAAATTTTTGTTATTATCTTCCGTATTTTTTTTATTATTTTCTTTCATTTCTTCTTTTAAATTATTATTATTTTCTTTCGCTAGACTTTGCATGAATTTCTTTAGTTCTTCAATAGCCGATGGAGTTAGGGATGTCTCCGGGTTCACCGGGGCACGACACGTCTCTTCCGAATTTACCTCTGAACTAGCCTCAGATATACGATCCGATATCTCATTCTGCATATCCTCTTCACTTTCATCCATTTCACGATAATTTCCCCTGGTCACCACCACTCTGGCTAAATCCTCGTTCTCCATTTTTACGCAGGGTAATTAAAATAAAAAATAAGAAAATTCGGGCCTAACTATCAGAAATTAAATATTTAAAATTTGAATAAAATAAAATAATTTCGAAACTCCGGTTCGTTAAAAAAAATATTTTGAATAATTCTTAACGCGAGAAAAACAGAAAAAATAAAAAAATAAATTTTTAAAATTTTGAATGAGTGAACCACGAGAAAATAAAACGTATTTAAGCTATAGCAGGCCGAGGAGAGAATTAAAATAATATAAAATCTTATCTGTTTCCGCTTGGCAGATCCTTCTCCGATGAAACCGCTGCTTCCTTTTTCGTATCAGGTAACGTATCTATCCATATACTATCGAGTCCCTGTTCGTTCGGGCGCCATTTGTTAAGAATTAACTATGTCCCTGTTCGGGTACCATTTGTGACTAATTCGTTATTTCCCTGTTCCGGGCGCTATTTGTGACTGATTAGTTATGTCCCTGTTCGGGTACCATTTGTGACTAATTCGTTCTTTGAACTTAAATTTTTGTCCCTGTTCCGGACGCCATTTGTTAAGAATTAACTCTCTTCACTAGTCCCTGTTCTTAGGCGACATTTGTAACTGACCAGCTTCCGATGATGAATAAAAATAAATATGAAAATAAAATAAAAGAAATAGAAGTTCCGGGCGCCAACGTTACTTCAGGTGTAACGTAACCGTTAGCTCGTTCGGAAAGAGCTTTAGGCTTTCCTAAGGTTTACACGAAAAAGAAAAGGTCTCCGCGGCGGAGATGTCACGAAAACGTGTCCTTATAGCGAAAAAAAATAATAAAAAAAAAAAGAAAAAAAAACACAACAAATCTTTTGGTAAGATGTGTAAACTGAGTTATATTTGATTTAAAACGAACCGATATAAATTTTGCCTTAAGCGGCCAAAGCAGTGGAAAAAGATATAAATTTTGAAAAAAACGAAAGTGCCCACGGGCCAAAGCAGTCGAGATCTGCCTGCGACGAGCAGCAAGCGAGAACTTAAATTATAGTAAAAAAATTGCCTTACGGCGCGTAGCAATGAAAAGACGAAAGTGCCCACGGGCCAAAGCAGTCGAGATCTGCCTGCGACGAGCAGCAAGCGAGAACTGATCGGCCCGAATTCACAGAGAATTCGACCACGATCTTATTGCACGGCCATTTTGCCTAATAATAAAAAATATATATATATAAAAATGAATGCGCCACCGATTTTTCTAGAACATTCTGAAAATCGGTGGAACGGCGGGTACCCTGCGTCGGTTTTTTCGGGTTCTAAGAAAAAACTTCTCACGCCTCGACGTAGCTCGAATCGCATCTCCGACGCACACAACGCCAGATCGGACAAACAGCGGACGAACCACCCTCATATAATTAACACACACATATGCACGGATCGCCAAATTGGCGCCGTGCACATTGGCAATTCCCACGAAATTTGTCGATCTAGCATTACGGTCGGAGAATGCTCAGTTTGCACGCTGCCCGAAGAAACCGGAGAAATAGAAATCGGAAGCCTGAGAAACTGTCAAAATGCGGAGAAATGAGGAATTTAGAATTTGGAAAAGAGTAATCATTATCATTTTTTAATTCGGTACAGCGTGATAAATATCGAAAGTCATGGCGGCCGAATCCGTCACAACATGCAACTGTCATTAAATCTTCTTTTAAAGGATTATTAATAGGTGACACAATATAGGAGTGGTAACAGTGTTCGATTTACGTTTATTTTCCAGCACCAGTTTTTTTTTTTTTTTTTTTTATATATTAATAATTACATATCATTGCTACGATGATTAGTATCGATAGTACGATTGGTATCAGTATTATTATTACTGTTGCCGCGAGAACTATTATTATTATTATTGTTGGTGTTAAATTTATAATTTAACATTATATAGAAGAATATTACACAGTAAACGGAATGTCGCAATGTTTAATACGTTAATATTTTTTAGATGTAGATAATGAAGATGAATATTAAATATACCGTGTTCACGTTTAAAACTCCCTTGAATCTGACTGCTACGCCGCGTATCCACATCAGTTGCCGTATTTTTTTCGTAGCTATCATTTTTCTGTTCAGTTCTTGGCTTGTTTGTATCACCTATATATAAAAAAAAATAAAAATTAATTTAACATAAAATTCGCCAAAATAGGTAATTCCTTCAAAATAAGTAATTTGCTTTACCAATTCGTAATTTATAAATGACTAAATATCGGTAAAATTAAAATACCAATTACGGGATAATAACCAGGATTTTTAATCTAATCGGTAGTTATATAAATAACAGTAACATTTATATATTTCTTAAAGTTTTAATTTAATCTGTTTTCTTAGACATCATTTGATCGAAATAATAACCGATAACTTTTTAAAATGAAAACTGTTCCACAACGTTTATAAATATTCGATATTTTAAAAATAAGAATAACTTCGTTGAAGTGAAAAAATGAATAAATTCAATTATCGTTACTGTACGCAATGCGAACAAAATGTGATTATTTTGTTAGTGAAATGGAATATAAATTGTACATTTTGCTAACGTTAGACAGTTACAGTTTGTTTTTTTATTCGCTATCGTGATCCTTGTCGTAATTCCAGTTTAAATAGCGAATAGTACTACAAGTTAATAATTAGACATGCAGTGCTTACGTTTTAAATTTCCAACAACGCGTCCATTTTGTTTTGTATCGACGTCCAATTTTGGGCTCTTTTCATAACCATCAGTTTTTGGTTCAATTTTCAGTTTGCTTTCATTATCATCATCGGCGTCTACTAAAAGAAAGTTGAAGATGTTATATTTATCAATTGAATTAGAATTGTTTATCTGAAGCATAGTATATTTAAATAACCGATTTATTGGACACAGACTAATTTTTCAAGAAAACAAATTTAACAAACATTACGCTTCATGAACTTAAAAGTTTCATACATGAAGCCGGTTTTCGAATCAGTGCTCGGAAGAAATATTTCTCTACAACAAACTATTAAAAACCATTCGACTAGAAGGGTGCATGGGTATTTAATAAAAATTCAGTATTTAAGGTGACGTGTTAAAGATCAAACTGAGGACGTTTAAAATTTCTTATAAAATTAGAAAAAAACGTAATGAATTAAATATATGAGGAGAAGAAAAAAGGTTCAAATTCCCATTGAACATAAGTATAATCAATTTACGATTGGGACAGCTTTAGTAATAGTAATAGTAATAGTAATAGTGATAATAATAATAATAATAATAATAATAATAATGATATTGGTAACAATAATAAAAGTATTACCAAAATACAAATTTCAAAAATATAATTTGCAGTATCATCAATGAAACCTAAAAGTTCAATAACTGTAAATAAGCGTCTTTTGTGGTTAAAATTTTCGACGGTAAAATGAAAAACAAAAAACCTTGATAGCCGAGAAAAATTCGTAAATGCACATACAATAATAACGACTCCTATTCCTGTTATTTCTAATGAACACCTCAGTAAATTTCATATGTCCGCTTACAGAGAATCGATAATATTACTTCTTAATTTTCACGTTATAATAATCGATTAAGATTTGTTTTCTTTCCGTTTTATCTTATATCCACATCATTCGCCAAAATTACTCCTTTGAAATTTCAAAATATCCTAATCTTATCCGTTGTTTCACTGACGGTTCAAAATCTGATGATCGCGTAGGATGTACTTTCTCAGTTCTCAACTCCATACTAAAATTTTGTCTTCCCAAACACTGTTCTATATTTACTGCTGAACTCCTTGCCATCCTAAAATGCCTCGAATTTTTAACTTCTTCTGATCCTCATTCCTGATAGCTCATAAATTCTGACTCACTCAGTAGTTTCCTAGCATTACAGAATCCACATTCTTCCCACCCTATCGTACAACGCATTTTCCTTCTAATCAACTCCCGCAGATTTGCTAATGTCTTGATCACTTTCATATGGATCCATAGTCATGTAGGAATTTCTGGTAATGAAATTATTGATCAAGTATTCAGAGACGCTTCATACCTTCCTGAAACTATCTCTCTGTCTATTTCTTTCGATATCAGATCCTATATGAAGTACCTGATTTCCCATTCCTCGAAAAAATCTTGGTCATCTCAACTATCTAATCAACTCTTAACGATTAAACCTGATGCCTTAGTCCCTACTTCCAGTTCATTCCGATCCAAAAAGAAGATCATCATTCTTACCCGACTTAGAATCTCCCATACTGCCCTCACTCATTTTTACTTAATCCAACGTCTTGATCCTCCCACTTGTCCCTTCTGTCAAAACCACCTTCTCAACATATCGTACATCACACAGTGTATAATTAATAGTGTTATCAATGCTTATTATTTACTATAGTAATCATTTTATTTTCCCATGCTAATCATTTTATTTTACCACGGTAATAATTTTACTGAAATTGTAATTTTTATTTTATTCATCCCGTATGCATTTCTATTCCGCTGGTCGCATCTCAGCTACTTGAAACCTCATATTTCGTGAAGGAGAAGGAGTAGAAAACTCAGCCGCACCTTAAAAACCTTTTTGGACTACACGACTTGAAAATTTTAGCATGATCCGTCCAGTGATACAGGAACGCATACGGGACCAGCATACAGACATTCATTTTTAATTACAACGTTATATTTTATAGGATTTTTGTGATTTTTATTTTAAAAATGTCATAATTTTATGTAACTAAAAATGTAACGAAAAAATGTCTTAATTTTATATAATGAAAGTTAAATGTTAGGATAGGGATTTTTGTGATTATGTTATTTTTGTGTTGATGCCAGTAAGAATAACGTTGTAAATTTTGATCATTTTATACAAAGTATAGAAGAGAAAGAAACAGAAATGAAAGCAAGAGCCAAGTTATTGCATATATATTTTATATATATATATATATATATATATATATATATATATATATATATATATATATATATAGATTTAAAAAAAATATCTTACTTTTGTATCTGCTTTTGTCTAATTCCTTTGTATATTTAGCCTGCTTTACAAGATTAGTCAGTATTTCTTTTCGTACGGAATTAATACGTTGCTTGTGATTTGGATTATCGTTTTCGACCAAATCTGGTAATTTGTGTTCTTTCTTAGCTGGAACAATCGTTTGATCACACTTTTCTTTGTGTTGCTTGACTTGAGGCTGTGCCTGATCGGCTTTAACAGCTTTAGTGAAATTTGCTGTAACCTGTTTTATGTGTGAAACGGAACTGCTACTACAGTCAACGGTTGTGTCGCAGTTCCTTATTCGATTTTTTTCTGAATATTGAAGGACACCTTAAAAAAAATAGAATAGAATAGAATAGAATAGAATAAAATAAATAAATAATAAAAAAAAGTAGGGGTCAAAGAGAATTAATGCGTGATGTAAAAAAGCCATATTCTCACTCGAATGTAGATTGGTCTTTGCACATTTTGATCGGAGTCAAAAGATGGATAACTCTAGTTTCATCGCGTTAACTTCGGGAATTGTAACAAATATAGAAAGTGAAAATCATATAACAATCGTTATCCTTCCAAAACTCGGTTAAGACAATATTTAGGAACATGGAAGAACAGAAAAATATAAAACAGAACTACAGACAAAAATAAAAGAAAGACCAATTCAAAGTTAACGATCTTGGTGTTATAATGACCTAGTAAGACCTACCAGTGCCTTCATAATGGAATATCCTTCAGTAGCTAAAACACGGTAACAAACTTCACCGAAACAACTATTCGAAAAGGATAACCATATTCACTGTCGCAATCAGTGATGCATTCAAACTTTAATTTTCTGGGGTGCCTGCAACGACATGCAAAGATAAATTAAATGATTAAAAACTTAAATACAAAATAAATTTTTTGCCACATTCAGTGAAAATTTAATATTGAAGGCAAGATGTTAGAACATAAACTCCTGATTAGAGCAACACAAGAAATGAGGTTTGTAGATGGCAATTTTTTAAAATCATAGAAATATAAGATTAAAAATTGAAAATCATGTTACGGACAGTTTCCATCATCTAATTTTATCACTGCGAATAGTCGACTTTCAATTTATCCTTTCCGGCATATAAATAAAATTGATGGCACAGTAAATGTACACGCTGAAACGAATAAAAGAAAATTAGATAAAACTAATCAATTTTAGAAGAAGCTTGAAAAAATTTTAGCTAAAATTCACGAAAATGTATTATCCTAGTACAACTGATTTCAGTGTCCAAGCAGGAAAAAAAAGGAAACATCGCAAAATAATTCGAAATTACGCAACATATTGCAGGGAAAATCGTGAGAGACTAGTAGAACTACGTCGAACGTTTAATTGATGATGAAATTTGCAGCATTTAAATATCTAATGAGAAAATAAAAGCCCTGGTGGTGTCCAAAAACTGAAACCAAAAAATTTCAAATAAGCCATGTAATACAATAACAAAAAAAGGTCATGAAAGCAACGCTATATGTTCAAAAAATGCAAATCTATATTCAGATCACTATCAACGATTAAAGCTAAACTAATTCCAAGGAACTGCAAAAAGAACCTGAAGAAAAATGTTATTAAATCTAGATTTGATACCGAAAAGCTAGAACTGGGTGAGTTCATCAAAATATTAAAGTCCGCATTTTTAAAATTCGGAACAAATACAAGAATCTATGATTAAAGGAGCCCGATACAATCCCATTAATCAAACCATGCTTGGTGAACGATGAATTTGATATAGCAATTAAACAAGGAGCATTTGGAAAAGGTAGAGTAGGCGTAAAATATAAGGAACAGAGAAAATTTCACAAAATAGTGAAAACATACTGCAAATAAGAGGCAGAATAAACTAAATTAGATGTGGGTTTCAGAAAAATAAAATACGTAGTTTCCATAAAACGTTTAAACAAAGTCTCAAAAAGTATATAGCATTAAATTTATATTTCGAAAAAAAAAAAAAAGGAAATCAAGCTGTTCACAACGATAGAAACAAGTCGGTTTGAAAATTTAAAAAAAAAAAAAAAAAAAAGTGCAGCCTGATAGCAGCCCGGTTCAAATCTCTCCTAAATTGTAAACTGCCAAAAACAAATTTACTGTATGATAGAAAAAAAAAAGACGCATGTAAATTCCTGTTTGCCTACTAAAGAGGAAATCAAAAACATTATTTAAGAAGTCAATGGCAAAGCATCTGGTGAAGATTTAGCTCAAAATAAACTTAATAAATTTACAAATTTTATCACCAACCGGAACTGTACAAAAATAAATAAAAAAAATATCAAATCATTTTAGATGTGACTGTAACATAAAGAACAAAAAATTGATAAATACAAAAACTGATTTTTTGACTTTTACGACAAAAGGAGGTGAAAATATATAAATATGCTTCTGCATATTATTGAACTCAATTAATGCCTATCCATAGGTACAACGAAATCAAATTATTGCACAAAAAAAAAGGTACCAAATTTTTGTTTTTAATCATGAAAATTTAATGTTATTTGAAAGGTTATTCACAGAAAAAGTTTAGATTTTTAAATAAATAAATAAAATAATAATAATAATTTTATAATAAACTGCGAAATAGAAGACAATTTTTACTGAGATGAAAAAATAACGGATACAATAAAGACAGGGGGAAATACATTTTTTGGTCGTGTAATAAGAACAGGTAGTGTTCACAAAACTCGAATTATTAATCAATAGAATTCAGAAGGATAGATATGAAATTAACAGAAAATATAACAAACAAAATACAGTTTAAAAGAAAATTCAAAAGTTTTGCTAGTTTTCCGAACGAAAAACTGCGAATAAAAACGTACGCACTAAAAATGGGAAAAAAAAAACGATAAAGAGAATGGATGAAAAATGATTAGTAAGTGAACCAAAACAGAACTTCTCCCACCCCTTTTTATCTGCATACAATCTGTTCAGTTGAACAATAAGTAGCAATGTTATTTTATGTAAACCATAGTGGAACGCTTTCCAGTGGTCGCTATTCCTTATTTGTAAGTACGTTATTTATTGGAATATGTTGAGCTATACAAATTAATGTCTACGGACGAAATTCTAGTTCAATTTGGCTATGTCGTACGGACGAAATTCTAGTTCAATTTGGCTATGTCGTTTCATTCGTCTGAATCGTATGCTATTCTGCGAAAGATTAGCTGCTAGCGGATTGATGTGGTTTTCAAGTCGATGAAAGTATCTTCTAGCAAAGGTCGTAATTACTTCTTTAACCGTTGGAATGCAGAGGTCTTTGTGTATATTATCATTACGGACAAACCATGGTGCCGTCAAAATATCTCGTAGGACTTTAAGATTTGAAATACTCGTCGTTCCCCAGATTTGAATACCGTATGTCCACACAGATTCTAAGATTGCCCTGTATAGTAGCACTTTATTTTCAACCGATAAAGATGAATTTTTGTTCATTAATCGATACATGTTACGGCATTTGATGTCTAGTTGCTTTCGTTTTGTAATAATATGATCTTGAAGGTGAGCCATTGGTCAAGATGTAATCCGAGATATTTCACAGCACATGAGTTGGGAATTGTCTGTCCATTCAGCTGGATCGGCAAATTTTGCCCTTTGTTTAAGGTAAACAAAACCTGTTTTGACTTTGATTCGTTAACTGCAACTCTCCATTGTTTAAGTCATTTCTCCACACATAGCAGATGATTTTGGAGTTGTTCGGTGGCTATGATGTTATCTCGGCGAGTTAATAAAATAGCCGTGTCATCAGCAAACATAGCTGTGGTTGTATCATTATTTTCTGGAAAGTCATGTGTATAAATCTGCCACAATACAGGTCCCAGTTCACTGCCTTGTGGTACTCCTGACATTATAGGGTACATTCGTGAACAATCAAGAACTTAACTAGAAATACAGGTGAGAATAAAATACAGGCGTCGACTGCTTAATCTGGCCAAGTACAGCCGAAAAATATGCTAAATTAAATTAAGACGGTTAAGAGAGCGCAAAATTGAAAGGCACTGTAGATATAACAGGAAAAATCGGATAAAAGTTGTGGTAAGAACGAAGAACAGCCGTTCCGAACTCTAACCAACGAAGGCGTGTTGAAGCAGGGCACAAGGAACTAATAAACCGTTTTTAGCAAAAAGAATAAAGAAAAGAACGGAAAACAACAGAGTCTAATAAGTAAATTTTTTTTGTCAGATCGAAATAGAAGGGGAGTTTAACATATATGGGTTTAGGTTTAATAGATAGGAAAGTGGTTGTTGTTTAGAATTCCACACCCGGTTTCACGATTTAATTATACAGAATTTAAAGTACGCTTTTTTATTATCGACAGAAAAAAAAAGTGAGAGAATATAGATGGGGAAGAGAGGAAGTCTCTCCTAGCAGCTCGGTCCAGACCGCATTATCGGGAAGACTGGTATGGCTAGGAATCCTCAAGCAAAGGATACGAAAATTTTGGATCGAGTAAGATCATAGAGCAGGAAGAAACATTTTATAATTGCATTGTCTGAATAAAAGTGCCAGAGATTTTTTAGGGCACCGAATAAATTCATAAGGATAAGATATTTAGAAAAAGGAAGTGATTTTACTCTAGCTGACCCATCGATGACTGAATTCAAAAAGGGTAAATAGTAAAATTAGAAAATAGCAGTTGTCGAGAAAAAATTGTAATCAAATTACCGGAAAGTTCTATCTGAACTACAAATCCGGAATTTAAACAGTTTCACTTTTTTTTTTTTAAGTTAAAAAAAAACTATCTCTATAATGGAACCTTCAAAAAGTCCATTACTTTAAAATCAAATAAAGATAACTTTGAAATGTTCATATTAAACTTACGTTTCTTATTTTCTTCTATTTCACTGAATATTCGTCTAATCTCTTCCGCATCCTTACCGTTATTTTCCAAACGATGCCTCCAATCATCTAAAACATCAGCTGTTCAAAATCGCAAGTTAATTATTTTACGAAACAATAACGATAAAATCATTTATTGAAACAATAACTGACGTCAAGAAATCGATATTTTAAATATAGTTAATTCTATGAATGGTATCTTAAATAAGCAGTTCCCAGAGTTCTCTCTCTTTTTTTTTTTTTTTTTTTTTTTTTTTTTTTTGGGAAGGGGGCTAACAAGTAGACAAAGAATACTTCGAAACATTATAACAAATGAAACAGAGAAATGCCGCTATCAGTCGACATACTTCTTAGAGATTACTAGCACACTATCATGAGAGTGTATACATGATAAATGTGTGTTTCCCTATTTGTTGTTTTTTCCCTTTTTGCAGCGTTCAATGTGTCTTCTTGCCTTTAATTATTGCAATCAATATCTGTGAATCCAAAAAAGTATAACGCACACTTTTACAGAAATAATGGTTTTTGCGATTTTTTTTTTAGTTTTAAATACTACAACTTTTAGAGCAAACAAACTCACCAGCATAATCAATATTATCACTGAATAACCAAAAAGGTATGTTTGCTATATTTAGTGCTAAATAATGAGTAAGCTAAACGCACATATCAGAAAAAAAAAGGAGAAAAATTACTTCATTCTTTTAAATATTCTAAATTATACATGCTTAAATATACAGAAAATCAAAGAAACGAATTTATTACATTCACAAAAAAAAAACAAAAAAAAACAAAAAAAAAAAACAAATTTATTCGAAATATACATTATTATCATGACTATGAATAGTCCATCGGACAAGTAGGCCTTTTAGATTCGATGTAGAAATGAAAGTTCAGTTACTTCCATTTACCCAATTTCCCTCCTTCTTATTTTCAATATGATTCTTTCTTTGCAACTAATTCTCATTATCTGGGCTTTCCTTTTATTTATTTTGTCATTCCTTCGTATATTTTCTTTCAAAGTTTTCTTAATGATTTTTGCTATTTTCCATCAGTATTTTATTTACATTTCTAACCTACGACGAAACAGACAAACAAACGTCCAAAATGATTTTAATAAGGTACTGCGAAAATTAAATGCTTTTTTTTTAACTATCGTATAACCAAATATTTATAATATATATTCGAATAAAAATCCGGATATAATAGTGAGAACACAGCTGTATGGATAGAAAAAAAGAAATATATATACATTCGGCAGTATTCTCAAAAATGAATTATAATCATTTCCATTCGGTTCATAATAATGAATTACTGCAAAACCAATATGTAAAAGTATTTTTATCCATATAAATTGTGCTAACAAAAGTGGTCAGAGAACAGTCTAGTAGCATGCAATGTCCATCATACAAGTTTGTAGACGAGCGCATGCATGCGTTCATGTGTGCGCGTACAGTATGACTATAATTTTAAGTTAACTAATCGAACAGGCGCAAAGATTAATTTTTCTGTCAATTTCCCTTTATGCACCCTAAACTATCTCCAGACGGGAGCTACTCTTGATATCATAGAAGTATTGCGTTTTTTAAATTTGCTCCCATCATTGATTAAAAGTTCTGTTAAAAATTAACCACGTTTACATAACGAAACATTTCAGATTAAGGCTAAGGTTTTTGATCAATATAGCTGGACTGTTTTTCGAGCAGTTTGGTAAAAATTAAATTTTAGCCGAGAACAAAGTAAAATTGTTACGACGCGACGATAAAAAAAATTATGACCGGCATAGGTTACTAATCTAACATGTAAATGGAATTACGCGTTGTTGAGCGTTAAATTAAACAATTATCGCACTGTAACTGAAGCAAACTAGCAAAACGATAGCGCATGTGCAAAACATACGACAAAATATGAATGTGTTTAAACACCGTGGCCACTCAAATATAATTTTTACATTCCCGATCCAAATTGACCGTCGTAGCATATTTTATATGAATAAAACACAACTTTGTAATTTATTTTGAGTAAAACGTATTAAAAAATGCATTCATTTTTCACTTTAAATGATTTTTTCTTAATAAAAATATCGTTTTTGGTTATTTTTACTGTTTTCCAACAAAATTCCCGGCTTGTAAAATTCCTGGCTTATTCCCAGTTAAACGAATTTGACACCCTAAAATAACCAACAAACAGTTACAGAAACAATTGATGATCAGGAATTTTATAATACCATGAGGCATTAAACAAAAAAAAAAAAAAAAAAGCACACAACAGAAAAATAAAATATTCACAGTGGCATGTCACGGAAGTATATTAATAGTACGTAAAACAAAGACAGAGAACCCAGAGATGCACATAGACGTAATAGCCTATATCACAAAAAGTGTCGGCAAATAGCTTTTTAAAATTCTGCAAGTGATTTATCGCAAGAATATGTTACGGTAAAAAGAAACGAAGTAAATCGAATTGCGCAATAAACTGAAATATTAAAAATACTGTTGTAAAGGAAGTGAATTTACATATATTTTTTTGGTTTTTTAATAATATTTATACCATAGTTCTTTCTACCCTGTCGGCACCAGTTTTTAAATTAAAATTTTGCATAATTTCTGTATTAATTATATATATATATATATATATATTATATTGCCATATTTTTTTTTCTGGCATATATATTTTTCTTTTTTATCGTCCATTATGTTAGAATTATTTATTACAACAGTGATTTCAATTAATTTTCATTACTTTTTTAAAGTTCTTTATAGGCACGAATACAAATTTTCCAAAAATATTCGATTTAATTTCCATAGCAACCAATTTACTACAGTATGATTTGAAGTTTATTTAAAACGAAAAATTGAATGCGTTATAATATTAAACAAACGAAACAGCGACAGGATTTCATGAAAAATGGTAAAATATCCCAAGTTATATAAGTGTAAGTGATTCCTAAACAGGATAAGTTACAGATTTAAACTGTATCGTATGTTATATTTTAAAAATATAAAAAAGGACAAAAAAAAAACAAAAAAAAAACAAAAAAAAAACAAAAAAAAAACAAAAGAACAACTATAAATCAAAACCACTCTAAAATGAGAATAAATTTTATTATATAACTTGGTACGTAGAAATTATTAAAAATTATTATGGATTTTTGTCGGTCCGTTTTTTGCGGCTAGCACTGCCACTGATTTTACGGGTTTCTGTTCTTGCCGTCACTGTTACAGACTTTGCTTTCTGAAGTGACTGATTTGCAGCGTCAATGATACAAATTTACTTATTTTCACTTACGGCACCAGTAACATTTAGTCGGATGCCGCATTTGAAGAGTTCGCAGTTGTTAGGACATTGGACTTTTCCGGACTATTTTTGCATCTGTATAAATCTGCATATAAAAATAACTCTCGAATACCGCTCGATGATATCTTTCGTTTTTACTTTTTTTTCTATTTTTTGTTTTTTACCAAAGTAGTTAAAAAATCCAGAACCGCGAATTCACCTTCACACCGCGATCCTGGAACCACGTATTCAATTAACCGATCTCTGGGTAATTCACGCGTATATTTTCCGATTTCTGTCTGATTATTTATAAATTGTGAAAAAAATCGCAGAATTTGAATATATGTATTAGAAAAAACAATTCCGATTTGAATAAAAACGCGGTAAACGGCATAGCTACTAATTTACGCTTTACATGGTAACGATAGTAAGACTAGATGTACGTAAGGCAAGGGTTTTCATAGAAGTTTCTAGAATAATGTTTTCGAGTGGTACCGCATTAGCTACCCTGTCTGTTTTTAGCGGGATTTTATGAACTATCCTTGGGTCGATGCGAACGTGCGTTTTCGTTGCAGGCACGTGTTACAGTTTTAGCTTTTGACCACCATTACTCAGATACTAACTCAGTCTCAATGGAATGTGACCGTTCGTACAAACGCGGCGGTCCGGTTTTGTGAGCCAAAGATAATTTTTGACAGCGGACGAAAGTTTTGCCGGACAACTAAAGTGAAATGTTCACATTGGCAGCAACCGAGCAAGACGCTCTTTACCAACACAACGATCGACATTTCGTTTCGGCAATGATTTTCATGGTTTTACAATTCGGTCTCATTTATAAAGAATATGTGCACATAATATCTGGACCTGGAAATGGTAAATGTCCAGGTCCAGATGATCTGTACACGGAGTTAATAAAACTTCTAGAAAAAGAACAATCATTCTTAATCCTAGTTGATTTGTTTAATAGCATATACTGTAGTAGGGAAATACACAAGGATGGGTTGAAATCAACATTTATCACACTGCGGAGAAGAAGAATAATGCAAAACATTGTCCAGAATTTAGAACCAATAGTTTAATGAGCCATGTTTTAAAATTGTGTTTAAAAATTATACATCGAAGAATATACACCGTAAGTGTGAACAAAATATCGGAGAAACACAGTTTAGTTTTTCGGAATTGGTACCAGAGAAGCTCTGTTTAGTGTTCAGGCGCTCATTCAACGATGTCGCGAGGTACAAACTGACATACATGCTTGTTTCGTGGATTACGAATAGGCGTTCGAAACAGCACGTCACGAAAAGCTCATTGAGGTATTGCGGCAAATAGGACTACTGGATGGTCAAGAAATCAGAATTATAACTAACTTATATTGGAATCAGAGTGCATCAGTGCGTATAGATAGTCAAATATCCGAAGAAGTTACCATAATGAAGGGAGTGCGTTAAGGATGCGTTCTTTCCCTCTTTTTATTTAATATTTATTCAGAAAAGTTTTTTGAGCAGTCCATTATCGGAAAAAACTTAGGCGTAACAGTTAACGGAATTGTGGTTAATAATATTCGCTATGCGGATGACATAGTCGTGATTGCAACGTGCCTTAAATATTTTCAAGAATTAGTGAACGCACTTAATGAAAGTAGTAAAAAGATGGGCTTACGTATATATACGACGAAAACAAAATGGATGGCTATTGGTAGTGTAACGAACTCGGTTAATGGTATACTGCATCTCCAAGATATAACGCTCGAGAGGACCAGCTCAATAAAGTATTTGGGATGTCACATCAACGATAGATGGGAAATATCTACCGAGATAAGAGCCAGTGGACAGGCGAGAGCACACTTTCAAAAAATGAATAAGATACTAACGAACCGGGATTTAAAGATAGACTTGCGGATACGCCTCCTTCGGTGTTATGTTTTCAGCGTCCTGCTATATGGCGTCGAATCTTGGACAGTTCCAATGTCACTATGTAAAAAGTTGGAAGCTTTTGAAATTTAGACATACCGAAGGGAATGTTAAAAATTTCCTGGACGGCCAAAGTTACGAATGCCGAAGTACTAAAACGCTTAAAGAAGAAAACTGAAATTGACAACTCAGTTAAAATAAGGAAATTAGAATATTTCGGCCATATAATGAGGAACAGCAAAAATATGAGCTGCTTCAAGTATTAATACAGGGCAAGATAGAAGGTAGTCGCAGGCGTGGCCGACCAAGAATACTGTGGATGAAGTGGTTCGAATTAGATACGGTGGAAATATTCAGGAGAGTCATGGATAGAGATTAAGTCAAGTAGATGATCGCCAACGTCCTTCGAGGACAGGACACATAGAAGAAGAAGAAGAAGCTTTTTTTATCAGCTCTTTCGTTATTGCTAATGTTTTGCAAACATTTGGATTGCGACAAATTTTAAGACATAAATTATTATATATGCAAGAATATTTCCGTCTCTCCGCTTTTCTCGAAAATGATTTTAATTAAGGTCCAACCGAATTAATGAAATTTACGTAGGTTATAAATTTCAGTCTGAAATGTGTGTCATATTATTGTTTCAATGTTTTTCACGATAAACGCGAAAATGTATACAAGTCCTTTTTCAATAACATATAGCTCATTTTATTTAGCAAAAAGACTGCCAAACTACGATATTCATGAAAAAATATCTATTCCTTTTATGTTTTTATTTATAATATATTATTATTAATTTTATTAATTATTCGTTTTTTTATCGTTTGTAAAGGAACTTTAGTGTAACATTCCTTCTTATTACCGACACTTCTTAAACAAAGGTTATATTTTTTATTTGTTTATTTATTTCATATTTGGTTACGTATAACTATGCAGACTGATGTTAATAATTCTTTGTTTCCTGCAGAAGTGTACCATCGGTGGTGAAAAAATGATAGCGACCTCAAAGTTTTTGTTGTAAAAGTTAAAAAAGACAAATGCGCCAAAAGTAAAAAAAATAATTAGGTAAAAGGTAATTAATATTTTAATGTAATATACACTTAATCTTATGATTATTCTTCAACAACATTAACCTTTTTTGGAACCGGTTACAAATCCAATTGGAGTAAATGTTTATTACTCAGCTTAGAGGAAATAAACCATTATACTATTATATTATGTTCTCATTAATAGATTTTTAATTTTTTTTTGCAATTTGAATTCGATGCCGACTGCAAAAAGTTAATGTATTATGATTTTACTTTTTTTTGCATGCTTTTAATGGGCATATTTGTACCGCCAGTGGAACAAAATAATTAATAAAATACAACAAAAAATATTTCAGATTGCTCTTCAACATTTCTTTTTAAGCTCGTACCACAATTCTACACAGTACATTGCCAATGTTTAACTGTTGCATTATTTCTATTACTACGATTTCGATATTTATAATTATCGTGTACCAAAATTTATATTCTCTCTATTGCTTAAAATTATATTTATATCCATTCAACTTATTTAATAAATCTAATAAAAGTTTCACAGCATAGGCACAATATAAAATTATAAACGCATAAATGTAACTAAATGGAATGAATAGATTTTTATCTGGATATCGTGGGATTTTACCGTGAATTTAAAAAAATTGTATATATTTACGAAGCAATAATCATTTTGTTCCAAGTCGGGGATATAAGTGAATATCAGTATGTGAAAATATTCTGCTTATGCGGGGTATGCCATATGTTTAATGAAACTCGAATTGCTTTCGGTTTGCAATATGCTGAATACTCATTTCTTAAAATTGCTCATTAGTTATTTCATCTACAATTCGGTATAGCGATAAGGTGCGTTGTTGCCAGAGAAAAATTTACTTTTTGTTCGTAAAATCATTTTCGTCATTTAAAGTCGTCAATCATGTCAAAATAAAGAATTTGGCTTGCAAAACTGATACGCCCGTATGAACGTGTACAGTTTTTTTTTTTTTTTTTTTTTTTTTTTTTAGTTTTGGCCGAGTAAGCATCCTTGACGCGACTATATAGCGGCAACTGGAACAAAAGATGATGATAAATGATGACTAAGTCTTCTAATTCGGCTATCACCAACAGATAGCGCCAAATATACCAAATTCGTCTCCAAATATAAACGTAGAAAAAACAAAAATAAACAAACAATAATTAGAAATAAATAAAATAAATAATACCCTATTTATTTTACCCACTTTTAATTATTATTTACCTCTTTTTTTTTTTTCTGTAATAGTATATATGGAGTAACGAAAATCGATTTCACAAGCCATTTTGAAAATTAATAAATCAACAAAGTTACATGAACGCTAATGAATAATGATGTATAAAGTAAGTTACAGAATGCCATTTTATTTCGACTGCAATTTAGAAATGCTCATTATTTACAATTTTCTATTGACAAAAAATTTCAACGATTCATTTTTAACATATTGCGTCAATTCCTATAGCAATATTACAAAAAGGAAACGAAAACCCCATGAATATTGAAATATTGATCATTTATAAGATATTAATGATAAAATTCATACCTACTAAACAGCGAATATCTTTCAATATACTTCGCACTTCTCCTGTGTCCAACACTCTTGCTAATTTTTCTACAAATAAAAACTGTATACATTAGTACGACACGAAATTTAATTATTTTTATTTGGCAGATCTAAAAAATAATTCATGTTGATAAATTAATAGAAAATTAAATAGATTTTTATGTAAGTCCGAAAGGGTGGAGAGTAAAATGATTTAACACTATTAAGCGCTGCGAAAACTACTTAAAAAAAAGAAAAGTAATGCACTCAACACACACACACATACATATGCATATATATATATATATATATATATATATATATATATATGAATCACACGTGCAGCGCGACTCTTAGAAATTCAAAATTATTATTATTATAAGTATCTGGTATTATCTTATGGCTAATATAAGATGGAACGGTTATATACATCTTTATCTCACTTTCATCTAGCGGTACGTTGGCACAACAAACTTTGTACTTATAAACATCTATTTTCCTAGTACGGACACCGATTTATCAAATATATTACCTAGGTACTTTGTCTCATGCAAAACATTGGCTTCCCAGAATGAGGACAGCATTACAACAATATATATATACATATACATACATATTCTAATGGATTTTAATTTTCGAAACCCTTGTTCCGAGAAGCCACCTGATATGAATTTCACGTTCCTATTCAGGAGCACTATTCGTAATGAATTTCGATTTTCTATTCTTTTTCCAAAGAAAATAACGAGCGTTTGTGACATCTACTATGCCGCACTCCGAATAACTCGTCGCAGCATTAGGCTTTTTTCTGGATTAGTCTCCGTGAAGGACAAAAAGGACACAATAATAAATTTTGTCGAATTCGACCAAGCCGCGATAATTCGAACGATATCTGACTGGAAAAAACCAAATAAACGTAGCGAATAATCTAATTTCGCATGTAGGATCGCGTCTCCCCAAAAGGCATACCGCTTGTTCAATTAAACCTCAGAAATTAACAAAACGGCGTATATTTTCTCGAAATAGCACAATTTTTTTAATGTAGGAAAATAACCCAAATCATGTACATACATCACGAACAAATTAATTAATTACGACTAGATAGATGATATACGGATATTCGTAAAAACGTGAAAAACCGACATTAAAACAGCATGGTTACATAAGATTCGTTAAAAATGGCGATACGGCGACTAAAACAATGTGTTGCAACGGCGTTTCCAATCGAATAGATACTCGTGATGTAAATAATCGGATTATTTGGATACTCGGTTATTTGCATTCGTTTTAAAATAATCCTCGGATTAATACTCGTATTAATTCTCGAATCGCATTTTTGTTTACAATTCAGTAGAGAATAATATGAATCGAAATAAGGAACTAATCATATAAATGCATTGAACCTGCATTTGAATTCGAATTGTTTCAAAAACGAATCGATCATTAAAAAATTAACACGATAAATAAATTGATAATTCTTTTTTATTTTTAAAGCCGTTTATTGATTTTACATTAAATTATTTTTAATAGCATCCGTTAACTAAAATTATCATCAATTTAAAAAAGGATAACAGTGTTAATGATTTTATCCTGCAGATATGTTTAATTTTAATATCCGCTATTGAATAGTATTTAATGGAGTAATAAAATTTTAAATTTAAACGATCTTGATTATTAAAAATCATTTATTTGAAGATGGGGTTATATATGTATATTTTTTAAAATGTTAAAATAAAAATTGAATGATATATATAGAAAATTTTATTTTTAATATTAATTAATATGAAATCTTTACGTTTTTAACGTTAAATAATCACCAAATTTTTAAGTAATAATTTAAGTCTACTACTGACGGTGGCTAAAACATAATGAGGATTTCATATCAAAATTTCCTTCATTTATTTCAATCATTTTAAACGAGATTTATTATCAATAAAGTTTTTGTGTATTTCTTATTGCCTAATGGTAAATAACCAATTAAGAAAATTACGTAATTTTATGCCTTACACAATTTGCAAAAATTAATATTATTATTTTGTTAAAATATATATTAATACGATCGTTTTTGAAATAAATAAAATTTTCGTACTAGTTAAATATAACATTTCCTATTTACAGAAGAAATATATTGGATTTAATTGTTTTTCTCATTAATAATTATTTCATAAACTAATGTTGTCTTTATTAACTAGATTAGAACTAGTAAAGCAAAATATGTTTTAAGTAATTGGGCAATGCGTTGTAAATTTGACACTAAGAATAGTTTAACAACAATAAATGTATATTATATTTAATATATATATATATATATTCGTAATTAAAGTATTACTTTATGGAAATTATAAATTTGGTTACGCATAGCTAAGTGCAAAATTTTATAACTACATAACAAAAAACAAAAGATTGAAATATGAGAAGTTGTAAAGTTTAGTCTTGTCCGATTTTATGTGTACACTTTTTGAAACATATAATATAGCTGTATATTGACTTAATTGTTATTGTTGAAAAACCTTTTACATACTTTCTTTTATACAATATTTCATTTTAAGCTAATTAAAATTAGTTTTGTACATATTTTACTTTCATTATTTTAACTGGTTTAAGTTTAAGATTTATGTTTGATCGATTACCGTAATACAGAGTTAAAACTTGAATAAACTTTTTGATTATTTTTAAATAAATATTTTTAAATATGGCTCCTGTGCAAAAGTAGTTGTTTAGACATTTTTTAATAAATCCGTTGAGAAAAAATTTGCAGTTTGCTTTCTATGTAAACATCTAAAATATTTTGGAGCAAGTAGGAATTTAACACAACATTTGCAGCGGAAACATCCCTTGCAGTTTAATGAACACAAAGAGTACTCTAATGAAATTTTGGTCGATGATCCTTCATAAATAACTATTCAAATGTTTCAATTGAAATATAATTTTAACAACCATAATCATACACTATCTTATATTACTAAAAAAAAAAACACGTAACTATTATAATACAATAATAAAACATTTATAAGATATCGAATTTTACAATAATAATTCAATACGATGCGAATATTCGAATACTCCTTTCGTACAACGATTTCAAGTCGAATCATTACATCACTAATGGATACGTGTACTGCACGAAATAATTAACAAGAGCCACGCAGAAGTCTCTAGAACACTTTTGCGTAGATCACCACACCAGCTTCCCTACCTAATTTTAACGAGATTTTTACAGTCTTCCCTCGACTCAATGTAACTTGACACAACTTTTGCCGCAGGCACATGTCGCTGTCTCAGCTTTCGACCACAGCCACTCAGACAACAACGCAGTCTCTACCCGATGCGGCTTTTCTTACGAATGTGCACGAGGTTTTTTGGTTTTGGCTGAATAAGCATCTTTGACGCGACCATATAATGACGACAAATTAGAACGACGTTTGAGAGACCGTCAGTTAATGAAATATCGAAAAATATTTTTTAATTTGAACGCCGCCAAAAGATAGCGCTATAAGTATCGAATTTGTCTCAATATATATACATATATAAACGATTCGAATTATCTTCAGATATCTTACTTGAATAGGATACAGTTAAAAAACACACAAATTAAAATGTTACACTAGTTATATAACAACATTAAAAATTTTACTTTAGAAATAGGTTAAATAGCCTAAGCATGAGATGAAAAAATTTTACGATTACTTAGAAAATTAACTTGTTTATTCATTAACAAAGGGGGAAAAAAAAATACGGCACAATTTGAGAAAAAATCGTCTGGAATAAAATTTAAACAGTTATTACAGGGGAAATTTTTGAGTTTTTCTCCATGAACGAAAACGATCAAAATAGTTTTTTAGAACAAAGTAAACATTTTAAATGAACCTTTTTCAAAAGAAATTTCTATAAAACTTTTAAAATAAATAACAAAATGAAATCTTTATTAATTTTAAGAAGCAAAATTCGATAATGAATACATTTGTTTATTTATTTCATTGTATGCGACCAAACCGTGATAAGCATTATTTTTTCCCCGCTACACCTTTAAATTTATTCAACACCTTCAATAAGTCTGATAATTAAAATTGTTTATTACGTTAAGTTTAAAACAATTTAATAATTAGCAAGAGTGTACAGGCCATACTTGACCGTATCGATTGACATAGTACTCTTGCTATTGGAAATATTATATTTTATGATAGTTTAGCAGGGTTTTATGGGCCATATTTAGCTGCATCGGTTTCCTGTTATTCTTGCTGACCTACATATTACATATTAAGATAATTACCTTGTAGTTAATAGCATTTTTTAATTTTCCCTAACAGATTTTGACAAGGTTTCATGCATTGTTTATGGTTTTACTGGTACAGTGAAAAAAAAAAAAAAAATTATTAGCTACTGAAATAACAATATTACAAAAAAAAATACGTTTCAATTCATTCGTTAAAACTTTTACAACATATTGTTATTATATACGGTTTTTTTTTACAAAATCAATTCGGAATAAGTATAATTTTTATTTTTCACGACTTCATACCAAAAATTAAAATCTTAAAAAAAAAAGAAAAAAAATGTTACAAACGGATCATGATGACGAATTTTTGATTTCTAATAAACCATTTAAGCGCAGTGAAGGATTCCGAATTTAAAAAACTTTCAAACCTGAAGATGAAGAGAAAAATTTTAAAAATAATTACTTTCAGGTAAAGAACAGAATTTAAAAGACCATAAAGTACGTATACCACTAAGACAAATCGTAATACCAAACGTTAACAAAATAAATTAAAAATAAACACACATATCGATTGGAAAAAATATTTGAATGTACAAGCATAGAAATAATTTGTTAAATTAGTTCAGGTAAATGATTATTACTTTTTAAACTGTTTCAGTTTATTATTGTTTTACATTTACACCAAATCGATTATAAATAACCAAATAATGCAAGAAATTTTGAAGAAAAAAAGCAAACAAAAACAAAAAATAAACCATATTTAAATAAGTAATTTTGCAGAATATGATTTTCAATGAAACTTTCACTATTCGACTAAGTGAACAAATAGCCGCAAAGTAAAACAGTTAACTACTTCATTCATGAATAATAAAATTGTTAATATTTACGAAAAAAAAAAAAATCGCCATCGAATAAACTGGCCTCTATCCTCATAAGCAAGCAGAAATTACCCAAAAATTCACTAAAAACATTAATTGTTTACATAACAACAAAAAAAAATTGAGTTAATTTACCGGATAAAAGTAAAAATAAAAACGATATTACTTCACGCGAGTAAACGGACAAAATAAATCAACAAAAACCACCGTTTAACTATGCTTTATTTATTGAAAATTCACATAATTCTTTATCGCAAACTATCCACTTTCAATTTAGATACAAACTAAAATATAACTATTAATCAAACGAGCGATGACAAAACCCATTTGTCGAATTTAAAGAAATAGTGTAGCTGGAGCAACGAAATTACACGCTTAAACGTACATTATTAAAATGAAGCAGTTATTGACGATACAAACGTTAAGATTATATAAATAAACAATGTACTGCGAACTATAGTTACACCAAATACTTACTGTGTACTTTATCGCGGACTATTGAATTTGTATTGAAATTAAACGCCATTCGAGAAATACGTGCAGCGTACCATATAAAAATAAAAATAAATGTATGTTAATAGATCACTAATGAAACGTTATATCGTACCATATATTTTGGATAATTTACATATCAATTATGACAATATCAGATTATTAGTGAATGAGAAAATATAGCAATTATAAAAATGTTCATTATTCTATTCAAACATTATCTGAAAACATCTTAATATCAAGAAAACAGCAATTTACAAAATAATAACACTCGTGCGATTATCATCGTTTACAAATTCGACTTTTATATAAAGAAAGCTGAAACGAAAGCACCATACGTACAGAGATAGTTTACACTGTTGGACGCTTTCAATGTTTTCCTAAATAATATTTTATATACACGCATTTAATGACAATTTTCAAGTAAATACATGCATTTATTTTTGGAGCAGATTTTTATTAACTTCAGATGAACCGGAACCTGCTAAATCCGCCTGAAATTCAATGCCCTACTTTACATATATTTTGATTTTAGTTTTTTCTAAATTTACCTGCAAAACATGAATGAATTTAACAATTACTAGGACATATTAGAAACCTAGCTTTTACCGTACTATATTTATTATTTTTATTTATATAGATACACATTTAATACCATTTCCTAACGAAAATTAATAATCTGTTTTTATTTAAACTATATATTTTTTCAAAAGCAAAAAAATATACTACCAGACGAAATCTAGCAAATGTGATACTTTTTATTGTATAATAATTACAAGTTTATAAATAAAAAAGGCGTGTTTTGTTTTGGTCGTTTCTAAGTTTAATTCATTACACGGACCTCCGTAAGATTTTTCCTCGGCAGAACAAAATATATTTTAGCCTGCATATTTTGCGTTTAATTGCCAACACTGTACAGACGAGTAAATATTTAGTACATATATTGTGTTGCACTATTTGTATTTATATCGATTTATCACCGCAATATTGCCGCCTGGCAAGTTTCAGTAGTACATTTTTGAAAAATGAACTTAGTTACGCATGTGAAGAACGAGTTTCTGTTGCCTGTCTTAGTTATTATTATAAAGGATTTTTTTTGACAATTTCTGTAAAACTATGTTACGGGTATAAATTTTATGTTTAATATATTGTTATGTAGCTGAAGTGCGTCGATCAAGCATTTTACTTAATGATATATTTCACCAATTTTTGTTACATTGTGCTGGCCCGATTCTATAGGTGTTCGGCTGTAAACAAGTAATGGTATATATAGGGAACAATTAATATTTTTAAACATAATCTCGTATCGATGTGCTAACAAGTCAACTTTTGATCTGGGAAATATTTTCGGTTTAGTCTTATTTACTAGTGTTAAATTATAATTGCTAAAACACTTTAAGAGTTTAAAAGTTTAAGGAACTGCTATAATTTAAGTCATTTTCAGAACGCACATTAAACAGTATTGGCTATAATTAAAAAATGACTACATACTCCATTATGTAATGTAATATAGTGAACAGTAGGATGTTTTTGGTTGTATGTGATATACTCGAATTAGAAATACTAACAGTAATTTTAATACTTCACCTGATGGTATGAAGAACGATAGAATTACGAATTTATTCGGTTAATAATATGTTTATTAAGATTCTCTAGTGCTAATGAAAACTACTATATTTCTTATGTAATCCTGGCATCATTACCATTTGGCTGTTTCATTAAGTTCCTCTTTTTCACATACATCTACTTCTCATTATTACATCCTAATGATAACTATTTTAACTGCAATTCCAATCACATATTTTTTAAATGCTCTTTTCTCCCGGAACGTGTGATTCGTTTTTATTCTCATTTTTCAAAAATCGCATTTCCTTCTTTCTGTAACGTCTTCTCTAAATCCTAACGTTTCATTTCTACTGAGCATTCTCGTTCTTTTTTCTTTTCTCCTATCAGTATTCGATCAAATTAGACTCAACTAAGGCCGGCTTTTTTTCTTGATTCTCGATCGCTACCTTTAATTTCCAAAACCTTACCTAAAAATGAAACACGTTTATCTAGTTTCTGCGTTATATGTTACGCTGTAAAAGTTCTAAATAAAAAAAAAAATACTACAGTAACTAACTGTAAAAAAAAAAAGTTCATGATCAATAGAAAAACTTAATGAATAAAACGGGAGTGGTAAAATTATTTTAAATAATTATAATTTCAAACATAGAATTGATGTTACGAATCAATTTAATTCGATTTATGCACAGATGAGTATAAGAAAACTTTTTTAAAATTAAATTATTGAATATTTATCATTTAAAAAAACTCTCGGTCAATGAATGCCTTACTATTTTCATATATACTTTTTTGGAAATCGTTTGAACTTTTTTTTTTTTTAATGTTTTTTATTTAGTAATCTGATTAATAATCAGAAATACTGGGAAAAGTGATGAGTCAACATTAATTCACTATTCACCGCTATTTTACAATGTTATCAGAGCAAGTTTATTTATTTATTCTTTTTGGTGTGTACGCGTATGTGTGTTTCATTTCTCGTTGTTTGTAAAAAGTGAAGTATCTGTAAAAAAAAAAAACGGATCATGCTACTAATACGCCGGAGAATTTTTTTATATTAATATTCCTAACTATTCCCCCTTATTTCATTTCTCACCATGTAAGAAGTAATTTTTAGTATAACGATTATTTGGTTAATTTATCAAGATTGATTGATAAATACAATCACATTTTCCACCTTTGTAACAGTATTAGCCCTATTTAAACGAACGTACAGACATACACCTCTACCCGTCCGTTGACCCAAATGCAGACACCTATATATGTATAAACACATTCAGTAGTGTTGATAAGGTTACTTTTTGTAAATTAGTTTGTCTAATCTTAATTGCTACTTTAACTTTTGCGGTTATCAGTTTTTTAATCATAATTGCTTTTTAATTTTTAATCATTTATACGTGCATATAGTGTATGCATCGGATAGTAATGTATATTCTTCGCTTTTTTTCAAACTTTTTTCCCTTAAATCTATTTGTTTTATTATTATAGTAGAGAAGAATGAGTCAGTTTAATTTTTTTCAGGTTACTTTAAGTCTCGGTAACTTACCATTGAGGTTTCCTACATTATCGGCGAGGTCAAACAATTTGATAACGATACTCTTACTGCCTGCAATAATAGTTGTTTCTTTAATTTTATGGGTATTGACTAAGTTAATTGTATCAGAAAACAATACAGACAGTGCCGAAGGTATGTGTTATTACTGATGTTAGATATTTCAATTACTGTGTAATTGTTTTTTGTTATTATCTACCGATTGTATTATTCTGACTATCGTTATTAATCGTGAAATTACGTTGAACGTGATAAGTTTTACATTTCAGATGCGGCGTGGTAGTTTTCGAATAAACGCTAATTTATATAGATCTATATACTATTATAAGTAAGATAATAGTAATATTTAGATAATTACAATTGTATTTTAACATTGAAAGGAGTAAAACAAGGAAACTCCCATTCCCCAGTTCCAATCCGATTTAATGCAGCTCTAGAAAAAGTTTTCAGGAAACTAAAATGGGAAATGAATAATGATAAATAGGGACGAATGTTACATAATTTAAAATTTACGAATGATTTCGTTTTGATAGCGGAAAATATAAAAGAATTATACAGATGTTTCATTGAATTAAAAGGAACGGGGGAAAAAGTTGGCTTATTGATAAAAACATTAACAAAACAAAAATAGTATTATCCAGAGAAAATACGTATAAAATGATAATAGTTGATGAGTAAACGAAGGGAAAACTGAAAAGGTAGAAGAAACTATTTACTTTTGGATGTTACAAGCTATATCATTATGCAATCGGACAGAAAAAGAGGTAATTCGCAGAATAACATTAGGAGGGCAAAAATTCTGGTCATTGAAATATATTTTTAGAACACTCTTTCTCCATATTTTCATTGATTAAAAAGTTTGATTTTGAGTAGTTGCGTTTTGGTCACTCTTACATATGTCTGTCAAACTTAGACGGCGTAAAAATTAATAAATAAAATTAACATAATGAAAAGTGAAAAGGGGAAAGATCTATCTCAGGTATTCCAATTAAAGATATAACCAAAACTTTATCTATGTATTAAAGAGATTTAAATGGAATTGGGGAGGGTAATATTGAAAAATGAAAGATGGACTATGTCGGAAATAGCAATTAAGTTAAAAGCGATTAATGTTTGGACATCGGTATTTTAAGAGTGGCTCAAGACCGGCCTGAATGGGCTTGGGTTGACGGCTGTGCTCGTTAATAGGGCCAGCGATTTTTAATTAATTAGTCTTAATATTGGATTTAATTTAATATTTTATAATATATGCGTTATATTAATATTAACTCTGTTAGATCAAAGGCTTAAATAAATAGCATTAATGAGAGTTTCGCGAAATCATAATAACTGATGGAATTAACTAGATTAGTCAGACTTTACAAAATTTTTCGTTTCGGTACGATTTAAATGAAATTACGATTCTTTTTAATAAAAATTCCAGCTCGTTTATCAGTTGTTTACGATTTCGACTTTAATTTCTAGAAAAACTTTCTGTGTATTTATTCCAGTTATATTTCAAGACTAGGCTATATTCAAAAATGCTTTCTCTTGTGATCCTGACACGTGGGAGATTTGCCGGGAGATAAAAAGTTGTCTTTTTAATTTAAACACGAAATTCTGGTTAATGTAAAAAACGAAATAGCGTTAAACGCTCTTTCGCTTTATATTTATGATATAATTCAAATCAGTGAAGATCTAAGAAAAAAATATAAACTTATTTTATAATCTCTTTCCGGAAAATGGGACGGACTAAAATAAGTTTTTTTTTGCGGCGCAATCTTTTGAGTCGTAATTAATTTACAGATTTCTTTCATATACATCATAGATCCACTTTCATCACAATCTTTCGAGGTCTGGTCGTTCAATTACTTCGTCTTAGTAATCACCTTAGACGACGCGCGTTGTAATTTTTTATTTTCACATAGCTCACTGTAAGTATCAGAAACCGCAGATAGGTATCCCCACTCGAGCATACGCGTAGAGAGCTCGTTTGAACGACTAGTTGATCGTACGATTTTGTAACTCATTTACTTTTTCGATAGCCGATAAATCGTTCGCTAATTGTTCTATCACTTTCGATGGTTTTTACAAAAATAACGACAATTCTAATATTATTCTTTTGGTTTTTTTGAATTCCATTACGAATCATGTACAGTTGTTTCCAGCTGATCTTTCCTAACTATATTGCTTCGCACAAGTCTGTCGACTGACGATGATGTCAATGTTATTTAGAGGCCTCTTTCAAATTCAGATCACGTATTTTGCGTTCATCTTTAATAAATATTTCTTTATATTTCTCCCTAAATGAAGATCGGGGTTAATTCAGGCCTTCTTTCAATTCTAACAATATGTATATTATGCATTTGTGCTTACTTAATTTTTATTTCCTCTTTTCTAGCTCTAAAGGTGGGACATTTCTCTGAAAAGACGTTTCTAACAATATTTTAAGTAATATTCGGTCTTTAGATGTTTGGAATTTACATTAGCAAAGAATAATGGAATGTACTTAGCGCATATTTGAAACGTTTTCGGGTCTAGCCTATCTTTAGCTGGAAAAAAGGAGGAAAGAATAAGCCCGAAAACGTTCCAAATAAGTATACGTTAAGTGTATTTTATGATTGCTCGCTAACACGAGTAATATAATTTAATGTATTAATTTAAATTTTAGCAACAGGTTATGAATTTCCAGAGTGTTTCCCTGTTATTTTATAATTCTCGTTATTTTTATCTGTTTTTAGTTTATCTGCCGAATAATACATATTAAAATTAAATTTTCGTTAATGTCGTTTACTTTTTCGTTTCCTACTTTTATTTTAACAATGTTTTTATTTTCCTTTTTTTATGGAATCCGTTTCCGAATTTGCGGCTCCCCAATGATAGGCCCAGCGCGATAGCGACAAATTTCCTCGTTTAATTAAAATATCAAAATTTTTCAAAAATAAAAGCCTATGTAAGCTGAAATTTAAAACTTTTTGAAAAGCCTTTATTATATTCTCTATGCCGATTTTCTAAGCGAACTATTTTTGATTTTTTCCCATTTTTTTTTTGTTTAAAAAAAAAAAAAACGAAGTTCGTGTTCGGTATTTTTGATGAACTGGTATCGAGGAAAGCGTTCGTTGTCGAATTTGGTTCCTGCTACTCAAAACTTGGATCTGTCTTGCCAAATAGAGCACGAATTTTCACAACAACGCTAACCTAAATATGTACGAAAATTAGTTGAAAATGAATGCGTGCTTCGCTTCACTCGATAGAACGCACAATTCATTATACAGTGCGCTATAATGAGTGAGTCTTTCAAAATTTGTCAGGCTGGTTAGTTGCAAAATAAAAATTAAAGTGAAGATTGCACGTAGCCTTTTGGCAAAACATAATGGTTGATATGAATTAAGCTTTCGTTATAATGTACCTAAAGGTCTAATGGATCTGAAGAGAAGGATAGGAATGGAGCAGATTCTTTCTCTCGACAAACTTTACTTTCTCCGAACAACTTCTCCGGTGTAACCAATATTTATTCTAGGTTCCTTACCTGACAGCTACGTCCAAGTCCGCAACGAGACAATCTCAAATCTCAAATCTCTATCACCTTTGCTTATTATTCTGTACAAATTTTAGCCATTATAAAATATATATTACATAATTTTCCATAATAATAATAATAATAATAATAATAATAATAATAATAGGAGGTAGACTGGAATTTTTAAAAATTCTAATCCAGCAACAATGGTTTTTGCAGTACACATAGATCGTTAACTTTGCGTTAATAAAATAAAATATTTATTTCGATACATTGTTAAGAAGTAATCTCGATGTATTGTGCTAATAAATAAATAATACGATTATTTAGTTATAATTTGGGGAGTGGTTTTTTGATTCTATTATTTTGTGTTTCTTTCGTTATTTCCGAACTGAGGAACGCGAGGTCGTCAAAACGTATAGAATGGAATATTCTATTTCTCAGTTCGGCAACATGAACAATTGCATTTTCGTAACATTTGTTGTATAATCTCAACGAGTTTGATAAAATGATGTGCTCGATTTTACAAAATGCACCTAATAGATTTATTACCGGTTATTAATTATTGAAAAGTGATTATTTATGTTATTCTTTACAGCGTGCGTGCGTTCGTTTCGAAATACTTTGCCCTTTTCATCGAAATTACAGATTATAACGCAGTTCTGTTAATAGATATTATGCATTTATACGCTTCAGCGTTATTAGTTGAATTTATCAAATTTTTCTTCATCCGCCATCACTGTTTTATCCTAAATTTAACGGTACAATAAAATAGGATCATATTTTATTTGGCGCTTCCTAAAAACAAAATATTTTACTTTATGATCGGAACAATTAATTTATTTATTAATTGCAAATTTAAAAGTCCTGTTTTCTTTGTTTTATTTCTTAAACATTCTTTTATAAAATTTATATTATTAGTTTTAAAAAATAATTATTTATCCTAAATAATATAGCATTTAAATTTAAAAACTCTAATAAAAACTTAAACGAGGCCGATGTTGTAACGTTATTGCAATCGAGTTTCAATCGTTATAGAATATTTAAATATTATTCATGTGCATATACCGGTTTTTTTTTTTTTTTTATTATACTACAAAAGGAAAATATAACGAAAATCATATTAAATTAAATAAGTATGAAAAAACCGTCAATATAAAAGGTGTAAAATTGAACATTTTTGAATATCACGATTACGGTGCTTATATCAACTATTTTTATCATGTTTCAAAAGCTATTATCTAGCAAGATGATAAATAAGTCTTTACGTAAATTAGGTAAAATTTTATTGGTTATGAAGAACGGAAAAAAAATAAAAACTAATGATAAAAAAAAAAAAAAAAAACGAAATATTATCCATCGCTTAAAAAACAAATTTTTAAATTTTTTTATACTTATTTACACTTTTGATAAAAATATATTTTTAAAATGTTTTGCCATTAAATATAAATTTTAAACTTTTAAGGCCGCGGTTACATTGGATCAGAATTCATACGAAACCGTACGAATTCTTACAACTTGGTCTAAAAGGAACAAACGTGTACAGAGTTACGCGCGTGGTTACATTGCTTACATTTTTGTCGTACGAATTCTTACGAAATCGCACGAGTTCGTACGACCATTTTGTTTTTTCATCAGAATTCGTACAAAGTTTATATTACAGTGTCCGTTTTTAGTGTTTTTATTTTTGTTTATTTCGCAATATGGATTCTGAAAAAATAATCAGTCTAGTTGAAGAAAGAATATCAGATTTCACGGACTTATTAATTAGTTTCATTTTACTAAATCGTCGAACAACCTATAAAAAAAGTACGCCCAATGTAACTACCGCCTTTTCGACTGACGATCCCAAGGGGGGAAAAAAAGAAAAATTACTGTCTTCTATAAATTTACTGTTCCTACAAACAACACCGCAAGTAATGTAACCACCTTATTCGTACGACCAATTTTCATACGAATTCACATGATTTCGTACGAATTCTGATCCAATGTAACCGCGGCATAATATTGTATTTTAAGTTTTTCGTTTATTTCTTTTTTTTTTATTTAAGCAATTTCAATAAAAAAACACATAAAATTTTTTTATTCTACTAAATGAATCACTTTCTAAGCTGCTAATCAGATGGACGAAATTAAAAAAATCAAAAAATAAAAATAAAAACTGTCTTTGTCTTTTTTTTTTTTTTTTTGTATTGTTACAGATTTTTCAAAAAAATACTCAGTAGACTTATAATATCACTTTGCAGATAATTTTATGTCGAGTGTAATCTTCAAATCTCTTACAATAGAATTTTAAAAGTCTGTTGATATTGTGCACAAATGGTCTGGATAAGCGGATCAAAACTGCGTATGAACGGATGGGGTTGACGAGTATGCCCTCTTATTCAGCACTAAAAATGATGACGATTTCCAAGTTTTCAGTCCAAAATATACTAACCTACCCTCGAAATCGAATATTATTATGTGTTTTTCAGTTGGTTTTTTTATGATATCTCAGCCTCTAGTTGACCAGTTTGAAAAAACCTTGAACGATCTTGTAGGCATTCTCAAAATACATCGTGATTTTTTTTTAGATTTTTTGGCGCGAAATTAAAACTTTTATAAGCGTTTCAAATTATAAAAGCTCGATAAAAATGAAACAACAAATACGGTTTTTTCAAAAAAAAAAAAAAAAAAACATGTTGCGTATTTTGATGCTGAAAATGTCTTTGAAATTTTTCAGAATTTTCCGAATGATGAAACAGGACCAAAAACGCGAAAACCCGTTTTTTCAGCCGAAAAGAAGCTTTCTTCGCTTCGAAACTTAAAGTTATCATTTGAAAATCTAATCGGATATATTTTTTAGGTTATATTACTCAAGATATTGAGTGCTTTTCTAGGACAATGGAACTGTGGAACTGGAAGAAACCTTTGAATTGTAATTACAGAAAAAGTCTGTAATAGGTTCCCAAAAAAATTAATGTCACGTATTTCAATTTTGCGTGGTAGAATGGTCTCACAGTATACTTCCGGATTCTTTTTTGGAATTGTGTCACACTGAAAATTCAACAAATCCTACTCTCAATCAAATAGTTTCGAAATATCATCAGTGATATGAACGATTTGACAAACCACCGGACCATCAATACATTCCTCTCAAACTTGATTTTATATATAGTATCATACATATTGATACGAATTCGTTACCTGTAGCGCTATCTTTTGACGGTGCCCGAGCTAGAAAATACTCTCTGATATGTCATTAATTCACGGGCTCTCGGACATCGTGCTTATTTCACGCCGCTGTGTTGTCTCGCCAAGGATGCTTACTCGGCCAAAATTAAAATTCCCGTGCACGCCAACTTTGTTCGGTTGCATTACGTGGAGACTACGTTAATGTCTGCATGTAGTGGTCGAAAGCTAAGGCAGTGACGTGTACCTGTGACGTATATGCAACCTTGAGTTGAGGGAAGATTGTACAAAATCCCGCTAAAGTCAGCCAGGGCAATTGATCACGTAGAAGTGTTCTAGAACATTCTGTGTAGCCTTTTGTCATTTTTTTACAGAACACATTGTTCTTAGCTTGATATAATCGTATTTTTTTGTGGGGCGGGGGGAGCTCACCAACAAGCGGCATTGACCCAACGACACTAGTTAACGAATTACTAAATGTGAATTCTATTACGTTAGTGTATATAAATAGAAGCACGTTCAGAAAATGGAAATTTAAATGTTCTGGCCATTTTCCAACTATAGGTTAGTGTTGTAATGGAAGAGCAAAAGTTTTTCCAACATCACTTCAAAATAAATCTGGCTCTAGCATTGACCTGTTTGTGAGCCAGAAAGTTCTGGAAAGTACGATTAGAACGGGATACTTTAAATGTAGTGCGGCTATGATCAAATGCAGAGTTGCATTCCTCGTTCCACCAGAGAGGAATGAGGCTGTTCTACGACAACGGGGCACAACAGAATGGCAAGAAAGAAAGAAAAACGAGAGTTTTAGTAATGGAATTTAGGTGAGTTATAGTATCAGAGACATGTGCAGAGATAGGGTGCGCAAAGATAATTATAATGTAGGAGAGGATAAGATTTTCGATAACCATGCTTTGAGCATCTCCGCATGGGAGAGTGAGCATTCCAGTCACCACCAATGATGAATGGATAAGGGATAGAATTAAGAAATGGAAAGGGGAGATAGCTGGGAAGAAGAGGGATGGAATAATGTTAAGAGTACGTGCAGAATTGGAAGAGATGGAAATGTGTACTATGTCAGGCTGATTAACAATGGAAGAGGAATTAAAGAATTCTTCCTGAATGTGAAAGGGGATACTGTTTTTGAAAAGAATTGCGGAGCCACCATAACTATCGGACAATAATATCAGGATGTAGTCATGCTTCCGAGATAAGGGCAACGCTGATATTGTGGATATCCAATAGACCATCTAATGAATGTTTGTGGGCTCTAAGGCTATGGAAATTCCATTGTGAGATACTCAGAGAAACGGACATAATGAATAAAAGAAATGAGCTCTAAGGCAAGAGCATTAAGAGCAATGGAAATGTTAAGAGGCAAGGAGAATGGAGAAAAGTAGGGTAAAAGCATAAAAAATAGAAGTCAAAAAAAGATGTAAAGTATCGGAATAAAAATTACTCTTTTTAATCGTAGTGTGATGTACATAAACATTTTATTATAATACAGGAGAAACAGTTTGGGCGATTCGCTTATAACCGTCGTTATATAAAATAATAAACTGTTCCGTTCCGACTTTGTATCGAACGTAAACTTCCGTTGTGTCACAAAATCACGTTAAAAATAAGAATGATCGTGCCACCAATGCAATTTTTTTCATGAAATCAGTTTTTCAGGTGTGCCTCATTACCGGGAACGTTGATGAGCATGAGAACATTTCAACTTTATATTTTAAGGTTGTGTGTGACCGCTGTTCTTTATAGCATTGTTAATAATAAAACCTTTTCAATTATTATAAACATTATTTTAATGGTACTTTGAAAATGTATGTTGTGTTTATGTTTTCTTTATTTAAACCAAAACGTAAAGGAAATTTACTTCTTAAGATATTACGTTTCCAAATATCACGATTGATGCAGTTTTTTCAAGAATTTTAGGAAAACTTAAGTCCATGTGAAGAGCAGAGGTATTTTTAAGTAAATAAAGTTAAGCACAATTTGAATATAAATAGAATACGTATTAACATTGCCGAATAATCCAAGAAGGGAGGTAAAAAGGAGAAAATGGCGCTATAACTTATTACCAAAATTATTCTTTTTGCACTTTATCATAATCTATATACTTTATTGTAGTTTTTACGTTACTTGAAATAGCTTTAACCAAGCTGCTTGAGAAATTGACTCTGCATCTGTCGTCATGGTATCCGCGTTAAAAGTCGTAAACACATTTTTTCTAATGTGTTTAATTACATTTGTTGCCGTATTGTATAAGTCTTAGGCGGTTTAAATTTTTCAGTCAAGCCCCTATGCGCAATGCCTAGTCGTATTTGTCACCATTGTGTTTCTAATATGTAAGTATTTTCCATTACATTCTCCCCGCAGAATTCTTGTTCTGCGCCTCATCTCCGACATTAGGGAATTAGAGAGAAATTCGGTTTACCCTGTATTTTCTAGCTACATCATTGTAATAGTGAAGTCGCCGACGCTATATGTATATCAGTATTGTGAAGTTGAAAAAAAAAAAAAAAAGAAAGAAAATCATTTCGAAATGTATTTTAAAGATTATTTATTTAAAATTAATTATTTTTATTATCTTTATTTCTTTGTACGATATTTAATTCCATCAGACACAGTAGCCCTACCACCAAAAGCGAAAATTCGTCACCAACGACGCTTATATAAGAACAGATAATAGTTTCGCGCGTATTGTCACGCCATTGACCTAGACCAATGATTAAGTTACATGTGTATGTTGAGTCACCGATGTAAAAACAAAAGAAAAGCACCGCTATAAAAAAATTCCAACTATGGAACATAAAATCAGAAACGTATTTCTAGTAAAATATATTTGGCACATTATTGGCGTATAATTAATTTAAACTTGCACTAATTACGTTAAAAAAATAATTTGCTCAATTTTTTTTTACAAGTATTATGTAACGGAGGTTGAAAAACAAAAAATAGTTATAAGTCGAAGTGTAATTTCGCTTGAACTGTTTATATTAAAAAAAAAAAAAAAAAAAATTGTTTTTATTCAATATATATTTTACTCGATCAAATGCGTGAGAACATTACTTTTATCCGGGGTAGTAGTTAAGGTACTTCGCTACCAAGTCAGAGGTCACGGGTTCGAGACTTGTCTCGTCCGGATCCAAGTCGCTACCAAGCTTACCCAGCCTGAAATAATTGGGTACTAGAGAAATCTGGGAAAGTAAAGGCGGCCGAGAGAAAGGAACTGGCCCCAGTATTCTCCTTAGATCCATTAGGCTTAGTACATTGTGAACCTTAACTTCACAATCCCAACGCCCTCTCAAAGGTATGGAACTCACTTTTTAGAGAACTCTTTATTATAACTTTTCTTGGGGTTTGTCTCTGGTAGCGTTTAAATTCACTGAAGGAAGAATAGGTGATTAATATTAGGGGTAATTTTTATAGTTAGTAAACTTATGAAAATTATATTTTTTATTAATTAATAAATTAATAGAAATATTAAAAAATAAATAAAAACAAACGAGTAAGATATTTCGAATAAATAATTAACAAAGGACACGTTTTCCAGGAAATATTTCATAGCAATATTTTTAATATTTTTTAAATAGAATTCCAGTATAAAATATTAAATATAATTACAGACATTAATATCATTTGTAAAGTGGGGTGTGTGTGTGTGTTCTTACGATTGCACGTTTACGCTGTTTAAATGTTAAATAAGCACTTTAATATTTTATCATAATGACCAAAATTCATTGTATGCTATTATGTATTATGTACTTTGTCTCGCTATTGTTTTTAGTTTACAGTCAGTCTGAAGCGATGTATTCATTAAAAGGAATAAATAAATAAAAGGAATTTGTTTGCAGAATTTAAAATAGAATTTTCCTGTCTTCTTCTGATAAATACTATTTCTAGTTTGCATTCTTTGCATATATCATGTTCAGTGGGGAAGAAAAGGTTCGGAGTAGAAGGTGTGTGCTTCAGGGAAAAAATACAAAAAATACATTAAATTATGATAACCGAATAATTAATGTAAACGCGTGCGTTTATATAAAATATAAAGTAACAAAATTACCTACTGTCGGAATACGAATTTTCATTTTATTCGATAATTGTATGCGTTTATATAGTCATCAACTCGTCTTCCTACTCTTCTCCTGTAAGCGCAAATATATTTACAAATTATTAAAGAAAATTCGTTATCTTTTACCTTTGTTTAAAAAAAAAAAAAACACACACACACATGTTAAAGAAAACGTTAATCGTGTGCCTTTTTAAAGGAATTAAATGTACTTTTAAAATTTGGTAGAATTTTTATTTTATTTTTCTCGTATTTTAGATGCGATTTCGCCATCTCGCTGGTTCATATCGGTTGGTATACCTATTTCTTTTGCCTATTGGGGCTTACGAAAAAAAAATATAACGATTGGAGGAGCATTTCTCGGTAAATTTACAAGTTTATAAAACTCGATTTGCGAAAATATCACGCGCATCGTGTGTGTGTGTGTGTGTGGAAAATGATATTTGATGCAGTGCGCAGAAATTTTACATATCGTTACTGAAATTTATCGCGAATCGATGAAATAACAAGCTAAATTTATTTATTAAAACGCTTAATATTTTACGATGAACAAAGGTTTTTGATATTTTTCTCTGACTATAATGTTACACATTCTGTAATAATTAAAAAATAAGCCATTGAGGAAAAACACTAGTACACGTAATTTACTTGTCTCCTGTTACAAAAAAACAAACAAACAATAATTTGTTAATAGATTTTTTTTTTTTTCCCCTTAATGTCGTCATCTGAAAATGATTACGTTTTCGGAGTTGTTTTTATTATTTAAATTTGTTTACCATAAATATTTAAAGCTTTCACAGTGAATACTCGTAATAAATAATTTTCGGATACAACTGTGTTTAAAAAGAAATTTAATTCGCTCAACGTTTCGACCAGCTTCTTACACTGGCCATCATCAGAAGCAAAACTCTGTCTTTTTTTTTTGTTTTTCTTTTAAATTATTTCATTTGAGCTTGTCAATTATATATTAATCAAGCGCAAAGATGATTTTCCATACTTTCGAGTTTGAAAGTTCCACTCGAATTTCATTCCGCAACCTAATCTAATTTATAAACCATTACAACTCAAGGATTTATTTCTGATCTAAGTAGATTGCCGGGAAAACTGTAGTGAATGTTACGCTTCACCCAAATCAGTGTATGGTAAAAATTAAAAATACAAAAAATATTCTTTTTTTTATTCGTTTCGCCGGTTTATCAAAAATTTTAATGTACGCCTTATTGCTTATCCGCCAATCTCTCGCTACACGTAAATTCCGTTAAAACCATTCTCCAAAAATGGTCGTGCATATGTCGGACCTATAGCCTTCCCTGCACTGTTCTGTTAATGAAATGACATTAGCTATCGCGCCTTTATGCTTTGTGGACTCAAATCTACAACATATTATTCTGGCACAGCGCTCAACCACCTCGAGGCATGCGAAATGTAGCTTTATCGCGGTATACTTAAGATTCCTTGGATAGCGTACATAAGAGACGAGGATGTACTAAAAACTATTCAAGATGAAAGAATGATCCGTCGAATAGTCGAAGAAAGGGAAATAAGTGGACACGTAATCAGAGGAGAAAGATATGAAATCATGCGGCTTCTTCTTCAAGGGAAAATTGAAGGAAAAATAGAGTTGGGCGCAGAAGACTATCTTGGACGCAGAACATTCGGTAGTGGACCGGGATAACATCTATGGAGAGATTAGTTCAAGCTGCCAGAAATAGGGATATATGATCAACATCCCCTGTGATTGCTTCGCACGGCAACCGTGTACAGCATTTTTATGGTGATGATGATTGCGCCTTTATATTGTAGAATTTTATAAACTCATTGTTTTCAGTCCTGATCAGAGATAGGTTAGATCAAAGATTTTCTGAGAGAAAGTTACAGTAAGGCATTTAGAAATAAAAAGATACGATGAAAATTTTGAGACAGCGTATAACGTCGACAGCTTCAAGAAATTGTACTGTTGATTAATCGGCGTTGAATTGAATTGAATTGAATTTCGGTTTCAAAAATTTCGTTTCATTCATTTGAACAGAATGCACATCGTGTTCTTCATTACGCCCTAAGGGAAAGAATGTTGCTTTTGTAATAACTGATCAAGACAGTCCTGTATCCAATCGCAAGCGCGCTTTACTCACGGCCAGAAGTGTTATAGATTTCGGAATTAACAAAACACTAACGAGATAAACTTCCAGATCTGCTTGATTTAAGTGCGTGCCTTCGTGTAACAACGGCAAGTAACACTTCGGTAAAAAATTCTGTTAAACATATTCAAAGATAACAGTGTATTAGTATCGCGTAGCGTAACAAAAATAAAGTTGATGGCAAGCAGTAAGCCGATTCTGCGGTTGTGAGAATATTCGGCAGTCCTCTATACATCGAAACGTTATGTTCATCGTTACGAAATCGTCACAAAACTCGTAACAGAAAAGAATAACAACATGCCAAAGAAATACAAGGGAGTAAGAGAGAAATAAAACGTACAAAATATGAACTCAAAATAGTTGCAGTGACGAAAATGTCACAGTGTAGGTGGATTGACAGTAATGAATAATAAGGGAAGCCGTCTGCCGAGTTCCAGATAAAAAGTTGTTTCGTGCGGCAAAAATTGCTAAGCGACAGTGCAGCATGATTATAAATTCCCACCAATGGTCTTTATCTAACGTTCAAACATGTGCCAGTAAAGATAAATGAAATTCGGCAAACTGGAGAACTGAAAAATCCAATAGATCATCCAGTAGGTTAGCAAATCAAGTGGGGTTATCTTAAAAACAAATAAAAACATATTGGTGACACTTTGAGAATAAACTGATTGATTGACTTTTTGAAGTCATTTCGATAGAAGAGAAAATTGCGCTTTTGCGTTTCGTTTGTTAGGCGGTGTGTTCCTCTGACTTCGAAGGACAAAGAAATGTATTGCCATTTTTCTGCTCACTACAAACAAGAGAAACTGCAGAATTTGCCATATCAGTTCCTTCTCATTTCTGTTTGTCACTCTCATCCTTAATCATTTTCTTAATGTTCATAGAATGTTTCAAATGGAATTTTGACCTCCTTCCTACACTCTTACACATAAAGGCAAAAAAATTACATCAATAAAAAAAAAAGCGCTGTTATTTAATCACAGGAACAAATGATATTACAACGATGCCACTTAAGTTTTTAAGGCCAAGAATATTTTCCTAAAGGACGAATTGTTGTTAGCAGAATGATTTAACATTTGAAAATGTTCAGTATACTAAAACAGTACCCACAATAAAAAAAAAAAAACTAAGAAATTTTCAATATTTATAAAAAATATAAAAAAGTCAAATTTTTATTGCACTATTATTATCGTCCGTTTTTTTCTCTTTTACTCCATGCACATATTTTGTATTACCCCCTTTTTTTTTTTAAGTCTCAGTATTATTTGTTTAGCCAGTTCTCTCAATCAAAGCAGTTCAACATACTATAAAAGCTTATGCTCAAAAGATTAAATGTTTAAACATATATATTAACGTTATTAATCTTTAAAAATCAGTATAATTCCACAGCTACTCTTAGCGTCAATATGATATGCCTTATTTAATTCTTCTTTCCCTGTATTCTTTAATCCGTAAGTTCGCATTCACATGTAATCTGAAAACTAATTGCATCCAAATTCTTTTAATTCTTCCCAAGTCAGCGTGTATTGTTAATACAGTGTACTTAAATTGTGTGTTTTTATTTTTGAGTGTGTACACTTTGCATCGTTAGCTAATGATGATATAGCCGCAAAACGTTAAATTGAGGTATTTTAATTTAAATTAAAATATAAATTTATATTCATTGTTTATTAATGAATTCATTTATTTTATATTTAGAAATATTAATATACAAGGATGGGGATTTATCTACATATAACTCTGATTCGTACTATTAAAAAAATGAAAAATTATCATCACAATGTATGTGTCTATATTACACGAGCCCAAATAAAAACGTTAAATTGAGGTATTTTAATTTAAATTAAAATATAAATTTATACTTATTTCTGTTTGTTAATTAGTAAGGGGCGAGTTTATTTATTTTGCATTAATCAGAGTTATGTGAAAACGACGGACGCGCGACCTTTATTGAAATTTGAAATTAATTTTAGTGCATTATTATAATTTCTGTAATTTTTTTTTTCGCTTTTTACGCAAAACATTTTTATTGAAATTTAAAAGAAAGGTATATTCCATGTTTGTAATTCGTAATTTGTAAAAGTTTAAGGCATTTTTCGATAGCGTATACAATAATGCAATTACAAAATGGTAGAAATGATAAATGTATGCTCGCTGCAAAACCGTATATAACTTCTTTTGTTGTTCCCGTTTTATTGTGAATAGGTATTGTAAAAATAAAGCGTACACACTATCTAAGTACGGTGAAGTGTATTATCGCGCGCGTGTGTAAGTCCTATAATCTGTACAGGACGTTTACCGGTATTTACTATTTCAAATTACAAATATTTTATGCATTTTTAATGTATTTATATCGTATTTATTTATATATTTGTTCTGAATAATTTTTCCTAGGACTGGTATTCGGGTTTATTTTAACTATAAGCAACTACGCATTTCTGGCATGTTTAGTTATATTCTTTGTTTCTTCATCGCAAGCAACAAAATTCCGAAGTAATGAAAAACGAAAATTTGAAGAAAACTTCGATAAAGGTAATCCTTCTTTAATTTCAAAATAAATAAATAAACGGGCTACATATCAGTAAAGTAAAGTAAAGTGAGTTCCATACCCTTGACAGGGCGTCGGGATTGTGAAGTTAAGCTTTTCATAATGGTACTAAGCCCAACGGCACTAATGACATATAATATTTTTGTACCATAACACGTGCGCGATTATTTTTATCGTATCAAGAAGCGCGTTTCACTATGTGTCAGCATTCTAGAACTCGTGAAAAAGGCAAAAATGTCATCGCAAGAATTAACAATTGAAATATTCTTGAAGAATGCTTAAGACATCTTTCGGTGAAAAAGTATTGAAATCTTTTTGACATTAATTTTTGCGATCTTTTCATCTGCTCTCCTAAATTTCCTATCTTTTAAAGCTAGTCGCCAATTTTTTTTTCTTTCTATATTTCATCACAATTGACCAACTTCAGTGGTCATTTAGCGATTAACTTAATGTGATAAAGAATGTTTTGTGGAGGAGTAGAGTACTCAGTGGTACTTCCTCTAAACTTTATAATGATTGTTAACAAGTGGATTCATATGAATGCTAAGTCGGGCGACATGTTTATTTGCTTGTTTTTTGATTTCATCCTCCACAGACATGACATTCAAGTCATTATGGAGGGTATAATTTGATACGTACCAGTGGCTGCACTAATGGTTCTCAGTACTATTTTGATGTTGTATTTTCTATAAGTTGGATGTTTTTGCGCAGCCCCATAGTAGTGTATCGTACAGCCAGATCGGTTTTAGAGCTATTTTATATAATAGAGTTTTATTGTCTAACGACAAGCCCGATTTCTTAGCTAACAGCCATAAATGCTCGATTTTTTTCCGAATGTGAGTACCTCAGGTCAACCTAGCGTCCAAATGCATGCCTAAATATTTTACGTTATTGGAATTTGGTATTACGACGTTATTTATTTTTATTGGCAGGCGTTCAATTTTTCGACTTGTGAATGAAATATGCGTCGACTTACTTTCATTGACTATTATGCGCCATCGTTTTAGCCAAGTTTCCACATGCCGAAGTTACTTCTGCAGTTTTTCTGTGGCTGTGTTTTCACATTTATCAACGGCCACAATGGCTGCGTCATCCACGTACAAAGCTACTACTGCAGAAGTTTAATTTTATACAATAATCCTCGGTGCCATTATCGAAAGCCTGCTGAACATCCAGAAACGCGGCCGTACAAATATTCGTATTTTCCAAGCTATTTTCAATAATCTTCGTTAGTCTGTGACTATAGTGTTGTGGTGCTTACGAAAACCAAATTGAAAATCGAGAAAAATTATATTGATAGATAATATTGGAAACAACCGTTTTAAAATTAATTTTCCCAGTGTCTTTGAGAGGACAGGAGGACGACTTCAGATGGTTTTTTTTTGGTATAACAATTATCTGCGAAAACTTCCAAGCCAGTGGAAAATATTGATTATGAAGGACGGCGTTATATATTTGTGTTGTAAATACAATACTTTTATGTGGTAACTCATTTAAAAGCTCCGTTGTGATTAAGTCGAATCCGGGGCTCTTTTTCCGTTTCATATTTTTGAAGAGTTGCTGTATTTCACTAGGGGAGCAGCCGGTGTTATAGGTAAGAGAGACTCATTTGCAGCGGTTTTTCCAGATATTCGAGGATATCTGTGAAGTCAGCAGCTTGAGTATTCAGTATAAATACGTCGTAAAAATAATTGGCAAAAAGCGCCGCTTTATCGACGTTAGTGCGGACCTAGCTACCGTCAGGTTTTTGTATTGGCGGAATATGCACGTTCGCCAATCACTTTCCAAAATTATAATCCATTTACAGAGATTAAATGTTGAGCATACCACATCCTCTTCGCATGTTCCTTTTTATTACATGACTTTAAACTGTCAATTTTTAAATGTGTCCTTTATCTTTTACTGACTTCAAAAAGACGTTTTTTTTTGTTTTTTTTCGGCATGAATCTTACAGCTGAGTTTAGTTTGAAATTTTTTCCCTCGCCAACAATGTCATGAAATTTTGTAATGATTTTCACTTATAGCCAGTCAATAGCTGGGGAAGGGTTTTATTTATATTTAACCGTAGTATATAAATATTTTCGAATTAATTTGTAATCAACAGTTTAAATTCATGTTTCTACTAAAACGAAACACGTAGTCGTATTTCATGCATCGCATTCGAAAGACATTGTATAAATTGTACAGAGATACTGTTTGTTTTATATTTTTTTGTGCGTGACTTGTACCTACGTGGACTGGTTTCAATGATTCTTTGTTCTTTCAAAAGTATACGGATCAGAGGTGAGATACCACGCGAGTACATTGTTGAGTATCGGTGAACTCTTAGACTGTGTAGTCATCAAAAAACGTGAAAAAATGTGGTCTTTTTTAGATAAATTTTTAGTAATATAGCAAACGCGATTAATACTTGAAAATATTATCAATTTATTATGGACATGTAATGTGGAAAAAAGTTAATTTTTAGCTAGGTAAAAAACTAAATTATTATCGGTAATATTGGATAAATATAGATTCGAATAAAGAAAACTAATTCGAAATTGCTGTAGTACCATTTACAAGTTCATAACTGACGGAAATATTGCGTTTTTACATTACTGCGTATAACTTTCGACCATGTGAGTGATCTGAATGATTCTTCTCTATTGCCTTCTTCCCGTTTTTGTTTTTCGTTGGTTGCCTTTCATATTGTCCTCTCAAACGAAGAGCGTGTTTACAATGCGGATCATGTGTTTATTAAATGTTGATTTCTTTCTGCTGAGTGTTCTGCTTTCTACATCAATTTGCTACGACTTGTTCTTCTTGCTCCATATTACTCCTCTTATATCCTATCTTTTCCTTCTCCATGTATTATTCCCATTATTTGTTCCTTTCTCTTTTTTTTTTCTTTCCTACCCTGGGCGCGCCAGCGGCCTTGACTCAACAACAAGATAATTCAAGAGATAAAACTAAATAGCCAGGCGGTCAGAAATGGAACTCACAAAAGACACCTAACAACATTTGATATCGTATGAAGATATAATTGACTTCTTTCTTTTCTAATTGTTTCTGGATAAAAGTCCCCGCGGTTGATGCGCTCAACAAAAAAAAATCTTTGTCTGTTATCAATCATACCGGACAGTGGCAGGCTTAGTGTTAGATTTTTCTATTTGCAAAGAGGCATAATAAAAAAGGAAGAAGAAGCGTTTGTAGTGAAAATCGCTATTTTTGTTTATTTTTTTTTTTTTTTTTTTTTTTTTTTATCTCGCATTAAACTATTTGACCATTATAAATAGTTGTTAAAATTTTATTTCAGCTTCGATTTTAATTGAACTTTTTATTTTATTTTTACCGTCGCCAGTAGAAATTGACGCCAAGGCACTATGTTGGTATTTTAGCGCTCAAGCCTTCAAGCTTTAACGTAAAAGCCTCTTTTATTATACACGGTATCGTATAATATATATATATATATATATATTAATTACAACGTAATATTCTTAGGCTACCCCCATTAGAAAAAATGTCCCAATTTTATGTAACGCAAAATGTCCCAAAAAAGTGTCCCAATTTTATGTAACGTTTGTTATATTTTATAGGATTTTTGTTACTGTTATTTAAAAAATGTCACAAATGTCTGTAACGAAATATGTAATGAAAAATGTAACGAAAAAATGCCTTAATTTTATATAATGATAGTTAAATGTTAGGATAGGATTTTTGTGATTATGTTATTTTTTTTTGTGTTGATGCCAGTAAGAATTACGTTGTAAATTTTGATAATTTTATACAAAGTATAGAAGAGAAAGAGACAAAAATAAAAGCAAGAGGGGTCAAGGGGTACAGCCCCTTGCGAAGCCTAAATGGCCGAGTTTATATATATATATATATATATATATATATGATTTTTTAGTTACTTCTTAAATTTTGGTCAGGTTTAATGCTTTTAGGAGCAAAATACTGTTCGCGATAATGTTGATTTTTATTCATGAGTTTAGGGATAAAAAGACACAAAACAAAAAAGTAAAAGTTTCGAAAAAATATTCACGGGGTAGTTTTAAGTCAAGTAAATTCGGCAAAAATGTGTAAAATAATTTTTAATTATGATATCCTAACTTCAAGCGCTCCCTTTATATATGCAATGTCTATTAAAATCAAAATCTAAGTGACGGTGAAATAATTAAAGTATATTATTTGTGATGAGTAAGTGCGCCTCATGCTGGCCAAACTGCAAAAAAAAAACAAAAAAAAACTGAATATCTTGAACTTTGAAAGATTATATTTTTACATTTAAATACTTATTTTATACTGCATATATCAGACGTATTTTTAGGTTTAAATGTATATATTATCACGTTACCAGCTCACAGGGAGGCTAGTTTCGTGATAATTATTTTTTTTTTTTTTTTTTTTTTTTATGTGGATGCCTAAATCGGCCGAGAGTATTTCACACACTCGCACTCACTCAATAAACCTGGCTTTTTTTAACCATTTTGTTTTATTCTTATTCTTCGATTCACAAACACGGAGAGAAAATGCAGCTGCACCAACAAAAACGAATACATTCACAAATTACAAACTATGCCGCACATAAATCAATCTCACACTCCCATAAATACAAACATGTACACATTTCTTCGAATTATTATATAACAATAAAGAAAACAAATAAATAATTAAATCTGGCCTGAATTATCGTCAGCTCTGCAGTCCTCCGGTGATCTCGTCACTGTCGCTCCTGGTTCGCCAAGGATACAGGTTCTGCTTCTTGACTAGCTTCAGCAATTCAGCTGCTGGTTGACTATTTTATATTTTATCGTGACTAAAATCCTTTTTTTTTTTTTTTTTTTTTTTTTTTTTTATTTGATTTATTTTACGTACGATTACCGCGATACATATACGAACGCTGGCTACAAAAGACGATTACTCCGATATACATATGAATACTAAAATTGACAGTTATTCCGCTACACATAGAAATACTGACCAAGCGACGCGTTTTGTATCGACTTGCGTAAAATCCGTCTCTCAAGCAACTCCGCGGCCGATTATTCTTTTCTCACTTCTTATCGCCATTCCCCGGCAATCGTTTCATTTACGAATATAAATTCCCTTTTTGATTACCAAGATGTTGCCAGATGATCGGCTATATTCTTACAAATTATTAACGTCAAGGGAATTTCTAATTTTAAAGTAACTATTTCGATATAATTCCCTCGCCTGCATTCTGAACTGTTTCATTATTTCTTATTTATTATAAATTCAATTTCTTCTCGACCCTATTTATCGTATTACAATATATCATCCCGTTCTAAATAAAAAAATTTTTTTTTTCTTCTCGACCCTATAGATATCGTAACATGATAATATGTACGAGTATATGTGTATATTTAATCCTTTGGACCTCCCCATGGGGACACCCACAGGATCCTCAGATGATGGTCTTTTATAATTCTTATATAGAAGAGGTGTAGGTTCAATGGAGTATATTATTCTTCACAAAATTAAGTAAATGTGTTAAAAGTTTGATGTAAAAGTGTTATAGATTTTGTTCTAGAACTTTCTTATTACCCCCATAACACGAACTTAGTCATTAATATTTACATATATTATGTATGTATGTGTGTATTTTAACGTTGTTTGTGTGTAAGTACGGGCTGGGCTTCACGATAAATTATTTCTTAAAAAATCGAAGAATCGAAATGTCATCGTTGTGTTTCTTTTTGATAAATCAAATAAAATAGGGAATACTTTTACATTCTGTAGTTGTATCTGACAGTAATATTATATATTTAGTTTATATGTATGATCTCCAATGGTTTCCCCGATGACGGTCACTGTTTTAGGCGTTTTACGTGGAAAAGTGTGTCATCTTTTCATCGTATCCTTTTAATTGCGCTCTCGTATTTTATTCGGAACTGAGATGAAAATTATTATACTTGTATAGGAGCGAAAAGAACGTGGATTCAAGTATTATGCAATGGAGGAATGCCTACCCTTTTGGCTTTATTTTATATAATAGATTCTGGATGCGGCGAAAGACCGATAGATTTTGACAGAGATTATCATGCTTCCTGGTTGGCGATGGGCATTTTAGGTGATCATCAACGGATTTATTCAAATTTATGTTTTTATTTAACTTCTCCGCATATACGTGTTATTTTAATTCGCGGTATTTTTGATTTCTAAAGGTTCATTTGCAGCAGCTTGTGGAGATACGTGGGCTTCAGAATTAGGGCCGGTAGTTAGATCGAAACTGCCAGTTTTAATAACAACATTAAAAACTGTACCGAAAGGTTGGTATTTTTATTTGCGACTGAATGCAAAAGGAGACTATGCTCTTATTGCATTATATACTTTGATTAAAGTTAATAACTACTCGTAGATATGAAATTGTACCAAGAAGCATCGTGAATATAGATCTCCTTACAAATCCTACAATAAACTTTGCCTACATTGTTAAATCTATGTACGATGTAGAAACTTCTTATAATTCGTTCTGTTTCTTCATTATTTTTCTTCCGTTATATTTTAATTACTTTATTTCCTTTCTTTAAATTGTCATTGCGCTTTTCAATATTTTTCATATATGTGCGATCAACTTGAATAATGCGATATAATAATATTATTTTGGTTTTAATTTTTCTCTATCTTTTCATTATCCAAACGTTATACTTCTGTTTAGAAATATTCACTTCGTCTTTATAATTTATTATTAGTGTAGTAGGAGTTATAAAAAACTATAATTTTTTTAATAAAATTATTTTTTGTGTAAAAACAATTGTCTGTATAAAATTAATAATTATACTGTTACTAGATTTAATTTTTGAATTAGAAATATAAAATTTTAATTAATGTAATAGGACACGAGCATAGGCGAGTGGCAGCGTTCACACTATCCGGCCGAATACTTTTTAGAAACTGCGTACTTTTCCTTCGTTCTAGGTGCAGCAGTACTACTGGGCGTGTGCCCAACCAGAATGCTGCAAATAGGTTATCTATATGCGAGCTTAACGGTAACTAGGGCCGGTTGATGATGATCGCCAATTTATCACCTACCCATCCAGATGGGATGGCTAGTTGAGCGATAAATGATTGGTTTATTTACTTTTTCTTTTGTTTCATTTATCTTTCCATCCGGTGACGTAATTGAGCCGAGGGTGTGGCCAAAACTCTCCCGGCATCACACTCAACAATCTGGCCACCACGTCCCCTGATGACCGCCGCAACTTGCTCTACACGCAACAATAAGTCAATCCGTGACAAACTTTTATTATGTTTCCTTTTTCTAATACAATATTCGCATTACACGTAAACGACCAGAAAACGCAGCTGTACATAAAAACCGATTATGATAATTAACACGCCAAATACCACACACACATGCAGTACACTCTAAACTCCGTTTACAACCTTAATGTACTCAAAAACGGAATCAAAATTAACAAACGAAAACGAACAAATAAAATAAAAGTCTGGCCTGTTTGGTGGCTCGATAGAAACAGGATCCCACGCTCTGGCTTCTTTGACTAAAAAAAATAGGTATCTTCCGGTTGCGGTTCCGCTGCTCGAAAGCTCTACTCCGCGGGCTTTTCCAACCGCTAAAAGTATCCACTCTAGATATTTTCCTCCAAGTCGTTAGCTAACTTCGGAATTTGGGATGTTGACTCGTCTCTCTTGCTTTCTTTCTTTTTTATTGTTTATATATATATATTGTGACGGATTCGGCCGCCATGACTTTCGATATTTTTCACGCTGTACCGAATTAAAAAATGATAATGATGACTTCTTTTCCAAATTCTAAATTCTTCATCTCTCCGCATTTTGACAGTTTCTCAGGCCTCCGATTTCTACTTCTCCGGTTTCTTCGGGCAGCGTGCAAACTGAGCATACTCCGACCGTAATGCTAGATCGACAAATTTCGTGGGAATTGCCAATGTGCACGGCGCCAATTTGGCGATCCGTGCATATGTGTGTGTTAATTATATGAGGGTGGTTCGTCCGCTGTTTGTCCGATCTGGCGTTGTGTGCGTCGGAGATGCGATTCGAGCTACGTCGAGGCGTGAGAAGTTTTTTTCTTAGAACCCGAAAAAACCGACGCAGGGTACCCGCCGTTCCACCGATTTTCAGAATGTTCTAGAAAAATCGGTGGCGCATTCATTTTTATATATATATATTTTTTATTATTAGGCAAAATGGCCGTTTAACAAAATCGTCGTCGAATTCTCTGTGAATTCGAGCGATCAGTCTTCGCTTCCTCGTGGTTGCGTTTAGATCTCAACTGCTTTGGCCCGTGGGCACTTTCGTTTTTTTTTTCATTGCTACGCGCCGTTAAGGCAATTTTTTACTATAATTTGAGTTCTCGCTTGCTGCTCGTCGCAGGCAGATCTCGCTGCTTTGGCCCGTGGGCACATTCGTTTTTGTATTTTTCACAGCTACGCGCCAGGCAAAATTTATATCTTTTTCCACTGCTTTGGCCGCTTAAGGCAAAATTTATATCTGTTCGTTTTAAATCAAATATAACTCGGTTTACATATCTTACCAAAAGATTTGTTGTGTTTTTTTTCTTTTTTTCTATTTTTCGCTAGAAGGATACGTTTTCGTGACATCTCCGCCGCGGAGACCTTTTCTTTTTCGTGTAAACCTTAGGAAAGCCTAAAGCTCTTTCTGAACGAGCTAACGGTTACGTTACACCTGAAGTAACGTTGGCGCCCGGAACTTCTATTTCTTTTTATTTTATTTTCATATTTTTTTTTATTCATCATCGGAAGCTGGTCAGTTACAAATGGCGCCCGAACAGGGACTAGTGAAGAGAACTAATTCTTATCAAATGGCACCGGAACAGGGACATAACTAATTCTTAACAAATGGCGCCCGAACAGGGACTCGATAGTATATGGATAGATACGTTACCTGATACGAAAAAGGAAGCAGCGGTTTCATCGGAGAAGGATCTGCCAAGCGGAAACAGATAAGATTTTATATTATTTTAATTCTCTCCTCGGCCTGCTATAGCTTAAATACGTTTTATTTTCTAGTGGTTCACTCATTCAAAATTTTAAAAATTTATTTTTTTATTTTTCTGTTTTTCTCGCGTCAAGAATTATCCAAAATATTTTTTTTAACGAACCGGAGTTTTGAAATTATTTTATTTTATTTAAATTTTAATATTTAATTTCTGATAGTTAGGCCTGAATTTTCTTATTTAATTTTAATCACCCTGCGTCAACATGGAGAACAAGTATTTAGCCAGAGTGGTGGTGACCAGGGGAAATTATCGTGATATGGATGAAAGTGAAGAGTATATGCAGAATGAGATATCGGATCGTATTTCTGAGGCTAGTTCGGAGGTGAATTCGGAAGAAACGTGTCGCGCTCCAGTAAACTCAGAGACACCCGTAACTCAACCATCTCTCGAGGATTTAAGACAGCTCATGCTCGGTCTAAAGGAAAATAATAATAAAAATTTTAACAGTTTAAAAGAAGAAATAAATAATAAATTCGAAGAAAATAATAAAAAAAGCGCGGAGGATCATACAAAAAATTTTAATAATTTAAAAGACGAAATAAATAGTAGATTCGAAGAAAATAATAAAAATCTTAAAGAAGAAATGAGAGAAAGTAATGAAAAAATCGTGGAAAGTAATAATAATCTAAAAGAAGAAATAAATAACAAGTTTGAAGAACACAATAAAAATTTCAATAATTTCGAGAAAAAAATAAATAATTTCGAAGAAAAATTAAATACAATTAACGCAAATATTAACAAGAAATTGGATCATAACTTAAAACAAATTAATAATAAACTGGAGGAAAATAACGCAAAGATAAATAATAAATTGGAAGAATTGAATAAACACAATTCCTCATTAATTAATAAATTCAATCTTTTAGAAAGTAAATTAGATGTAGAACTTGAAAAACCTAAAGTCGAAGTCGAAGAAGAACTCAATAAAATACCTGAAAATGAAATTTATGAAAATAATCAAGATCTTAAAAATGTTATGGATGGATCTGCGGTCTCTGGTGAGCCGATGCGAGGTGAAAAGGTAGAGAATGAGTTAGTTGAACGTGTCGCTATGCATACGGAGAATGATGAGAAACGAGTGGAAATTGACGAGGAACAGGGGCTTAATGACAATATAAATGATCTTAAAAATAGTTTCGATAATGATGTTAATGATAATAATGACGATAATAGTAGGGAAGACAAAGATGTCGAAAATAATAATAATAATAATACGTATAGGATCTATAATAATGATAATGACAATTTTAATAGTAATGATAGCAACATTAGCGATCAGACCAATATAAATAATCAAGACGATCGCGATGATCCGGCTAAAATAAATTTCATAAATAATATTAAAGATTTAAAAGTCAGCAAGAAAATACGTCACAAGAAAAAAGAAGCAAATAAAGCTAAAATTGGAAAAATTAAATACCAAATCGGAAGATCTATAAATAAGAATAATAAACCTAATAATAAACGCAAAACTGAGAAAACCAAGTACAAATTTAACTATTTGAAGTCCGGATACATAAAAGATTCAAAGGTAAGTAATAATTCTCGTCAGTTGGGACATTGCTCCTGTTACCATCTCCGGTTGTGGAAGTATCGGCGTAAATAATTAATAATTAAATCAGCTAGCCAAATTCTTCAGAAAACGACGTCAAAAAATTTAATTAAAAAACACTAATACACATTAATAATAAAATAAATTTAGTCAAAACTCGTCTAGGACGTGAGGTATTTTTTTTGATTTTGAAGTTTGAGATGAGTACAGATAGACGTGAGGTGAGGAATGTCTAGTATGAGGATTTGTTCTGTTTTGTTTTGTTTTAGAAATGCTTAGTATGAGGATTTGGTTTGTTTTGCTTTGGTGTGCTATGTTCTGTTCTGTTTTTCTTTGGTATGCTGTGTTCTGTTCTGTTTTGCTTTGGTGTGCTATGTTCTGTTCTGTTTTGCTTTGGTGTGCTGTGTTCTGTTCTGTTTTGCTTTGGTTTGCTATGTTCTGTTCTGTTTTGCTTTGGTGTGCTATGTTCTGTTCTGTTTTGCTTTGGTGTGCTGTGTTCTGTTCTGTTTTGCTTTGGTTTGCTATGTTCTGTTCTGTTTTGCTTTGGTGTGCTATGTTCTGTTCTGTTTTGGTTTTGTTTTTGTTTTTGTTTTGCTTGGTTGGATTTTATATTTTGGTGCGCTTTTTCAAAGGTTTTGTTGCGATGTTTTGCCGACCTGGAGTGCTCTGAGATCTGTGTTTATTTTGGATGTAAGGATTAGTTGTGAGTTCGCTGCCGATTGCCCGGAGAGCTTTGTTTATGTTTACATTTGGTGTTGAGAAGGCAGAAGGTATACGATGTGCGAGAAAGAGCTCGACTTATGTGTGTACTCGCTCAAAATTTTATTTCAAAATTATTTTATTTTTATTTTTTTTATATTTTCATCTGGGCGAAATGCTTCGGATTTCGGTTTTTGCAGTTTTTCCCGTTTAAAAAACTTGTTTTGTTTTTGTTTACCTCTACATTCATACTTACCACTCTGGTCTATAACCTCTCGCGTTTATGTGAGGTGTAGATGAGGATATATTATACTTCCGATTTACGAAATTATGCATTATTATGTTCACGTCATGTTATGTTTTTTTTATTTTTATTTTTCTTATGTATTCTGTTTAGGGTAATCCCTTTTATTTCTTTTATAGATTTTTTTTTTTTTTGATACATATTTGATCCAACGTAGTATGCTGGATTTATTTTTTTTTGACCATATTTTGGTTTTGGTCGCGTACATTTACATTTTTATTTAGGGAAACTATTGCGATATTTTTTTTAGTTTTCTCTTGGTTCTCGCAATAACCTTTTATTTTATATATATATTTTATTTTTTTGTTTGTTTTGTCGATCGCCATCACTTTGTGGGCGTCGTCGTGGCCTCTTGGCTTCGTGGTTGTTTAATTTTTTTCTTTTCTTTTCATTTCCTTACCCTCTTTTCGCTTTCCTTCCGATTCACTCTATCATCCGCAGATTTCTCCTTTTGCCACTTTGGTCGAATTTTCTAGTTGTTGGTAGACATCGGTAACTGGTGTTACCATACTAGGATTAGTTACTCACGGCGAGGTGTTATCAATTCTTTGTGTTCCACTTAATTTTTCCTAGAAATCCCTCATCCTTTCCTTTTCTACAAGCATCGATTTTGTTTTATTTTTTTTTATTCCCTTTTTCATTTTTCCTTCTTTCCTTCCTTATTTTTCTTCAATTTCCATCCTTAGCGCCACATGATGGGTCCGGTCGAGTAGAAAATGGATACCTGGTACTCTAGCGGGATCTGTATTTTTTTTATTTATTTTTATTCCCCTTCCGACGTGCGAGTTTTTCGGTGTAATGGACGACAACATAAAACGTATGCGGCCACGACATTGGATTTAAGCCTCGACAAAACACGCGGAAAAGATTTTGGCTTTGCCAAAAACAAATAATACAACTTCGGTATAGCCAATTGTGCTACCGAGAATAATAAGCATCACGACGCTATGCCTGCCAAGGGTGCCGGGAAGTATGGTAATTTGCTAAAGTCACTCGGCTGAGATTTCTGTCTGTGGTCGCGATCTAATAATGATAAATTTTGTTTTTTTTTTAGTGTTCATATCCTACTAATTTGTTATCGATTGCTATTTCTTTATCTTGTATCTTTCCTTTCACTGTTTGAATAATTTCTCTCCTTCCGTGTTTAATAACATTTTTTATAAGAACATGTGACGCCGGACAATATATAGAATTTCGGTGTCGTGCCGGTGGTCGCTATTCTCCTCTTTTTCACATTCCTTTTCGATTCTCTGTTTACGTTTTATTATCCTGGAGTCAAGTGTGCGCGGTGGTGTTCCACAGGGTCGACGATCACGAGCGAACCTTTTTATATTGTTTTTTTGTTTGTCGTTTATAATCGGCATTCTTGCTATTTTTTGTTTTTATATGGGTTGCGATCCAGTTTCGGATCGATACTATTAACATTGGTATTTTTTTTTATTTTTTATCTCTATATTTCGTTTATGGTATCATTCGATGCTATCATGGTAGGGTAGTTTATAACCAATTGAGTTATATGTTTTTTTTTTAACATGTGTTTAACCACTTTATAGATAGGCTTTTAATTTTTTAAATTTCTTCGTCATTTCGAATGTGAATATTCGACATCTGGTCGATATATTTTACGCGCCTTAAACATTTTACATTTTTTGTTATTTTTTGATACGATCATTTAATATACTAATTCCGTTTATATTGCCACTGGGACAGTGTGTGAGTGTAATTGTGCGACTCTCCGGGCTTACGCACATGGGTTTGTAAGTTCCGGAGGTCGGAGCGTGAGTGAATATCGTGTACACCAGGCCCCTTTAAATTAAACCTAAAATCATAATTTCTTAAATTTTTCTAAGTTTTTTTTTTATTTTTTCTATATTTCCCCGCGAGTTTCAATGGTCTGGTTAAGTGTAATTCCAGCCGTTTATCCTCATACATTTTTTTGTAATCCTGTTGAGTGTTCCCGTTCTATTCTTCATGTTCCTGTGATGTTCGGTGACAAGCGCCGTAGAAGGCTTGTAAGGCAGCTCCGGAGCCTAAGGAATCCGAAGACCGGTGTAACGCCCGGTTCACAGTTGGCTCCCCAACCAAGAGGGATGTTCGTTGTTAGTTCAGATGTGCTGAGTAGGGGGCCCCACCGTTTTTTTTGGAGGGTTCCTCTAGGTAAGCCAAGTTCATGTCCCTCGAGCGGTCCGATCGGTCGTGATGTCATGCAGATGGTTGGAATATGTTGGATGTTCGTGACGCCGAGGGGACATTCATTGCGTCCCATGAAATAAGATGGTGATCGCACTCAGGGGGTGTCTATAACGGGGGTCCCAGTCAAGTCCACCATTAGGTTGGGTAGGCCAGGTAGGAGGGAAAGGATCCGTGTGGGGCGTCGCTGAGGTGCACTGCCGGAAAGATGCTGGGTGGCCCAGTTCGTACGTTCCCGCGCCATGTTTTCATCAGGGGGTGTCGTTGGGGGTTTAAATTTCCACTGCATAGGCCAATGGGGGGTTTTTGTGCGTTGTGCGTGACTGAGTGCCACTTTTCGGGCTATGTGCCAATTTTTATTTGTTGTTTTATTTTGAGTAGCGTCACTTTTCGGGCCATGGGCCAATTTTTTTATTTGTCGTTTTGCTTCAAGTGGCTCAGTCGCGTGTATTTTGTGTCAGGGGGTGTCTGGGAATTTTTTTTTATTTTTTTTTTTATTATTTGTCCAAATGGAGTACCGGCCTTGTCTGCCGGGCCTCTCCCTCTTTGTTAGGAGAACTATTTTATTTTTTATTGTGTTCCTCAGGTATTCCCATATTCCTCAAAGGCTATGAAATCGTGGGAAACAATTTCTTTTGTTTTTCTTAAATTTTTTCCAACCCCTATCTTAATTTTTTTTCAACCCTTATATATTTTGTTTTCAACCCTAAATTTTTTTACTGCCCTTAATAAATTTTATTCGAATTTTTTTATCAATTTTTGTTTTGTTTTTGTTTATCTTGAATTGATTGGATTTTGTCTCAGTAGTATAACCATAATTTAATAATGTGTAACGTGCGGTGTATATGAGTGGGTTAGATGGTGGAGATCTGTTCGGGACTCCGTAGCTCGGCAACGGGTGGTCCGAATTTTGTCGCTCTTGGGTCACCTGAGTTCTCATCCAAAACTTCTGTTTTGGATGAAAATAAAGGTGGGGCAGTGTGACGGATTCGGCCGCCATGACTTTCGATATTTTTCACGCTGTACCGAATTAAAAAATGATAATGATGACTTCTTTTCCAAATTCTAAATTCTTCATCTCTCCGCATTTTGACAGTTTCTCAGGCCTCCGATTTCTACTTCTCCGGTTTCTTCGGGCAGCGTGCAAACTGAGCATACTCCGACCGTAATGCTAGATCGACAAATTTCGTGGGAATTGCCAATGTGCACGGCGCCAATTTGGCGATCCGTGCATATGTGTGTGTTAATTATATGAGGGTGGTTCGTCCGCTGTTTGTCCGATCTGGCGTTGTGTGCGTCGGAGATGCGATTCGAGCTACGTCGAGGCGTGAGAAATTTTTTTCTTAGAACCCGAAAAAACCGACGCAGGGTACCCGCCGTTCCACCGATTTTCAGAATGTTCTAGAAAAATCGGTGGCGCATTCATTTTTATATATATATATTTTTTATTATTAGGCAAAATGGCCGTTTAACAAAATCGTCGTCGAATTCTCTGTGAATTCGAGCGATCAGTCTTCGCTTCCTCGTGGTTGCGTTTAGATCTCAACTGCTTTGGCCCGTGGGCACTTTCGTTTTTTTTTTCATTGCTACGCGCCGTTAAGGCAATTTTTTACTATAATTTGAGTTCTCGCTTGCTGCTCGTCGCAGGCAGATCTCGCTGCTTTGGCCCGTGGGCACATTCGTTTTTGTATTTTTCACAGCTACGCGCCAGGCAAAATTTATATCTTTTTCCACTGCTTTGGCCGCTTAAGGCAAAATTTATATCTGTTCGTTTTAAATCAAATATAACTCGGTTTACATATCTTACCAAAAGATTTGTTGTGTTTTTTTTCTTTTTTTCTATTTTTCGCTAGAAGGATACGTTTTCGTGACATCTCCGCCGCGGAGACCTTTTCTTTTTCGTGTAAACCTTAGGAAAGCCTAAAGCTCTTTCTGAACGAGCTAACGGTTACGTTACACCTGAAGTAACGTTGGCGCCCGGAACTTCTATTTCTTTTTATTTTATTTTCATATTTTTTTTTATTCATCATCGGAAGCTGGTCAGTTACAATATATATATATATAATTTTTATTACAATTTATGACTAGTTTGAAAAAAAAAATTGTTTTGAACATCTAACTATATCCGCGATACAGCGAGATGAACTTTAAAAATAAAACGTTATAAAATTACGTAAACGATTAGCGAATGACTAGCCAAGATAACAGTCACTTTCTGACGTGTTTCGCGTATATCAACCTATTAACCAACGATCGATCAAGTTCCCACTAGCCCGGACAAATTCTAGCCGCTCACAGTCTCTTAGCATGCTGATCGGACATTGCCTTGTCCACATACCCCGAGAATTTCCTTTAGCTTCTAAGATATAATCCTCAGATGATCAATATGTACCTTTCTCCTATACATGTTCAATTAGTAAAGACACAACCTAGATTAGATCGACTGTTGTACCTTATCAAAATCATCTTCCCTTCGAGTTCTAATACGTTTCTGTTACCTTTTACTATGCTGGTTTAAAATTAAAAGCCTTGATTTTACTGCTAAAATTTATTTAATCTAATAACATCATTCGCGAGACATAATAAAAAACACCCTTTTAAATACTTCAAAATACACGATTTCGTCACGCGTCCCCCTTGCTATTCTATGATATCATAATTTTGCGAACTTTCTTCTCTACCCTATTATGACCGTCCAGATTAGACGAGAATGATTTTAAGTAATACTAGCAGTTCGCTCAACTTTTCTACAAAATGAAAGGCATTTCTCATACGATTTTTATTCTTTTATACACTAAATGCAACAAGCTATCGCGTCAATAAATTGTGCTTGTTTTTTTAAAAATATCCTTGTTTAATTTATTGTTTACATCGGAAATTTTATCGGAAGCACGTGTACTCCAACATATTATTGACCCTGACGTGATCAGAAAATTGTTTGAATTGCATGTTGGACATAGCACACGAGCTGCTAAAATAACAACAAGATCCTCACAACTATCCGCTAAATACAATTTTGATAGGTAAAGTTTCAGATCGTTACGTTTATCGAAAATTATCTGAATAAACTTCTCACTTTTTGTTTCGTGTTTAAGCCGTCCCCTACGATAGTGTCAAACGAAAAATTCGACTTCAGAATACGATAATGCAAAAAAAAAAAAAAAAAAAGCGTTCATAAATGATAGGAAGCCAAAGTCCCTCGTTAAGTAATAGTTCGTCTTCCGGACTATCAGCTACTCAGCAAAAATTCGGTACTACCTTTCTGGAAAAGAGATCCTAAATCGTAGTTTGCAAAAGTGTAACTTCAATTCCAATTAGCGGATCATGTCACCCGAGAATTAGACAAGGACTGTTTCGCAAAGTGAAACGGCTATTCTTGAACTTGACCGAAGATTTAAATATAAGAACCTAAAAAAAAAAAACTAATCCAATACTACGGGGAAACGAAATTATTTCGTTTTCATAAATTAATGAACAAGATGATGTTGGGAGGCCTACAGTCTTTACAACTGCTAGACCTGATACGAGATCTAGTGAGGGATCAACTAAACGACGCACTGCTAAAATGTCTCTGGATTAAAAAATCAACGCTGCAAATACGATTAGGAGGAGTAGTCCCACTCAGAAATACTGGGATGGACGAATTGGCAGCGGCAGCTGACAGCATGTATGTAACGTTAAAACGGCTTCCACTAGCGCAATTAAGAAACCGCCACCACCTAAATTAGGCCCGAAAACTAACATTGAAACTATATTTGACGCAGTTTCATATGAACCGTATAGTCCCGAACACAATTGCTCGTTTTAGTTTTAATTCTTAACGATTTTTTTCGTTCTAAGTTAGACGAGAAAAATGAAGTATGCTCAAATTATGTAGAAAACGAAATACGTTTCTCATGTGGTTTTTATTTTTTGCGAAATTATCCTTTTATACAGAAAAAAAACTCACAATTTATTAATGCGATAGTTTGTTGCATTTTTTATAGAAATGGACGTGTCATTATTATTTATATTCAAAAAAAGAAGAAAGAAAAAGGAAGACGCGGGAGTATATTAAATGTATTTGGAGATAAATATTTCTGCGTAAAAAATACACACACTTCGGTCACTCTAATTTTATAATACATACATAAATGTGTTCTATATAGATGAAATGTCAGTATATGCACGATTTCATCGATCGACAAATTTTTTTACTGCATTATTAATAATCGGAGTAATATATTCACAGAATACTATTATCAACTTAAAGGATAAATATACTATTTATGTATTAAAAAAAAAAAAGGTGCATATAAAATGTTTTTTTTTTGTTTTTCTTTATTATTATTATTATTATTATTATTATTATTATTATTATTATTATTATTATTTTACATATAAAAATTTAATATGGTCAGCGGTGGAAACCATCCAATTAGGTTTTGGATTTCTCCACTCCACATTGTACAATCATTAAAATCTTATCTTAAAATACAGTATAATTTTAATATAAATTAATATTGGACTATTTCCTGTATTCCAATTCCTTTTTAACCGATTTATTCATTTTTTCCCGTATCAGTTCATCACAGTCTTCCTTAATCTCTATATTTAGAATGTTGCATCCACTCAGGATATGATGTACAGTGTGCTGCTCGTTGCATCTAATGTAATTTTCAGTTCCACCGCTATATTAAATCTTTTGAGATGGATTTTGAAATTTCCATGTTCTGACATAAACTGTACATTGTAAAAGTTTGGAGTATATTCCGTGTTATTTACCCTTTCCTTAATGGCTGGAAAAAAATTTTTCGTTATTCCGTTATGATTTGTCTACATCGTTTTAAACTTTTCTATATATTGTTCACTGATAAATTTTTTGAATTTTCTAACTGTTAAAATTTTATTCTCTACTATAAATCTATTATTTGTATATGTGATATTTTCAAAAGTTTGTTCTACCTTTAATCCATTTTTGATTACAAAAATATTAACATATGTTTTTCTATTTCTAAGTATGAATATTCCCGCTATAACTAACGCATTTGTATAATTTATTGTTTTGTAAGCTTTGATTAGTTTGATTATTATGGTTCTATGTATGCTCGCTAAAATTTTTTGAAATTTATTGAACTTTAGCACATCCTTGTAAATAATATTACCACATAATAGATTCGATAATATCACTGTTTTATATAATATTATTCCTTTTTCGTAATTTATCTGATTGTTGTTATTGTTAAATAGCTTTGTGAATATATTAATAAACTAGCTGACCCGGCGAACTTCGCACCGCCTTAGAAAGTAAATGTTGTAATAACTTATTTATTTATTTTTTTTATTATATTATATAAATTATCTTCATTTCAAATTTAAAATAATTCTTAAAATTACAAAACCTTAACAAATAAATAAAAAAAAAGCGATTACAAAGTATAAATTCTTGAATTAAATTCAGTTTTTTTATTAAGATAAAATTAATACTCAAAATGAATTAAGTTCAATAAATGTACAACAATCAAAATGAAAAGTATTTTAATTACATTAAAATTAATGTAATTCACGTGGCAGCAACAAATTATTCGCCTCAATAACAAAGATCAGTATAACCGAATAAAACGGTTCACAAACGATAAAATTGTTCAATTATACAATAGTTCGGAAACGATTTGACTTATCAAAATGAATCATAAATTACAATTAAACTTCGACCTATGACAATTTATAACTTTAAGCTGAGCGATTACCCTGGACGGCAAGTAGCTGCCTAGAATACGTAATATGGAATTTAGAACGACCTGAAAAATCACCTTTAAAAAATCCATAACTCACCACCAGATAACCCTTTAAAAGCGAAATTCGAAATATAAAACAAAACACAGAAACCATTTCATAAAATCCAAAAATTAAGGTTAAATAATTGTGTGAACCCCCTTCGGGACCAAAAGCAGCAAAAAAAAAAATGAAATTTCTTAATAAAGTCAGTTTTAAATTTCTTATTCTGCTATTCGGGGTGGAGACAAATACAACAAATCAAAGATCATGAAAATCGGCGGTCCAGCCGTTCTTGAGTTATAAGTGGTGTAACTAAGACGACTTTCTTTTACATATATAGATTTCGTAATTTTATCATTTATGTACTTACAATGATTTTAAAATTTGAGGTTTTTATCTATCAGAACGCCAAGGTTAATTAATTGATTCTTTTCTGTAATCCGCAGCCCGTATTTATTTAAGTCCCTGTTAAATTTCCTACAGTCGAATGTCATCAAATTTATTTTGCTCATATTTCGATTAGGATATTTCTAGAAACTCTTTTATATTCTTATATACTATTGCTATTTTGTTTTCTAACTTTTCTTTATTTCTATCTGCTACCATAATTTACTGAATCGTCTACAAATGTTATAATTTTCACATCGCTCGGTAAGTCTAACTTATATATTTGTGCAAACAGTATATATTCCATAAATGTGGACTTAAAACCGCTCCTTGTAATATACCCGTATCCACATGTACCTTTTTTTTTTGTAATTGTGTATATTGATTTCAGTATATCTTTGAGCGTAATATTGATTTAGAATCTCTAATAAGTTATAGTCTAATTTTATGATTATTTGTTTCGGTTGATATTTTATACGGAATATAATATAAGATTTAATTTAAATTTATCTCCTTTTTTTTTTCTTATTATTATTATTTATGGTAATAGTAGTAACGAAATAGTTAAGTATTTTTTTGGAAAATAACTAGGAACTAACGGTGCTGTATCGGGTCCTGGTTTGTGGTTTAGTTTTGTAGGTGGAGTTGTAATTGGACTTTCGTATTACTTAACGGTTCTGTTTACAATGGACCGAACTGTCTTTGAACGAAGTGCTCCTCAATGGTACATAATTATTTTAGGCGGAATAGCTGGATTTTGTGGAAGCCTTCTGGATTCTTTTCTAGGAGCAACATTTCAATACTCCGGTAAGTGCCTGTACCATTTTCTTGTACGCGTAAATATAAATATATATATAAATATAAATATAAATATATATATAAATATAAATATAAATATATATATATATATATATATATATATATATATATATATATATATTTATGTGTACGTGTTTGTATATATAAAATAGAAATCACATAAAGAAAGGGAAACTGAACTTAAGAGGACAATGTGGGATATAAAATAAGTAAATTGTTTAAAATAAAAATTAAACAACAATACACAAAGAGTTTTCGCGTTTCATATTAACAACAAAATCACAATTTTTGGTAGATCTCACGTCAACATTAACGAAACTATTTAATGTTTCGAACGTGATTACACGGTGGTCTATCATCAGAAACTGAACTGAAATCTAACTCGCTCGCTTCAGCCGACTACGACTTCGAAAATGAGATATGTTTTCCTTTTAAAAGAATCCATCCCTATGATTATTATTTCCACCGTCAATTATACATGCTTTCCATCCTACGTGCGCCATTTTCACCACTAGTCACTCCTGGGTTACTTGTTGAATTGGGATTTCCACTGACGAGGGGGGGGCAGTTCCTTCCTCTTAGAGGAATTAATGTAAATTTTTTATTTTTTTTGCGAATTAATGCAAAAAAATTCAGCCGAAAGAATTGGTTTTCATGTTTTCCTTGTCTAAGTTGTATTATTATTCGCGTGTCCGGTCTACTGTGTACGTTAATTCGTCCTATATTTTATCAATTTTATTAAGTCGTTATCAACGTATAAGTTTCCAAATTCATATTTTAAGGAGACATATGAATAGATGATTATAGTCTTGAACTTCACATCGCAGTCACTATCGATCGCTATCGGATATTGCTCACTTATAAAGATTATATTTTGTGCGCGCAATTCCACTTCTCAGTCCACTCCAAGTGGTTTTCCAAAGACTGTAGCTTAAGTGATTCCCGCTAGGCAGTGCTTCCGCATTATATGTCAGCTGCTCGAGCTTTCGTAGAAAGCTGTTCCTGGAGTTCAGTTTTATTTAAGCCAATCCTTTCTATTCATATAGCCGGATGTCGGTTGTCGTTAACTACTTTAAACCTTTCAAAGCAACTGAATCTTATCAGTAAAATAATTTTTTCGACCATTCTTTTTCTGTGCCGTTGAAGTGTTCTTTCGCAAATTGTTATACCAGTTTTTTGTCCTTTCTGTAAACGGTAAAATCACTGTTTGTTTTTACGAAAATTCCGGCTTTAATATCTGCAACCGTTCCGAAATTATCTTTCATCGGAAAAAGCTGCCTTCTTTTTCGTAATCGGCAAATTTTCTCACATTGCACAGATGCAAAGTGTTTACACGGTCCCATTCTAACTTTTCAAAAATGACGCATTTTTATTTTGTGTGCATGTTTTTCCGACGGTATCGTGTTGATGTTTGCATTATTCCCTTCCTATTACCATATTTAATCCTTGGAAAAGTGGTATTCACTATTACGCGTTCGTATCCGAAATTACCTTATCTTATAGCTGCAAGTATGTGGCACGTAGATACATTTATTTGTATATGTAACTGGTATTGGAACATCTCTCTTACATCGCACGGTACTTCCACAAGTGTAGTTACTATATAGCGGAAATTAAACATATACACTACAGTTGAAAACTGCTATATGTTCTTAGTATTTTAAAATTATCAAACTACGACGACATTTCGCTTTTTTGAATAACATACGATTTGGTGTTCCGAGAAGAGGAAAAAGAAGAAAAAAACGGCAATCCTAAAAAATAACAGCTTGAGGTTATCATTAACATTTCTTACAACTTAGACGACGAAAAAGTGACAACCACATCTTTCGACTGAATTTTTTCGCATTAATTCGCGAAAACAATAAAAAATTTATATTAATTTCTCTAAGAGGATGGAACTGGTCCCTATTCTCACCAGTGCAGTGTTAGACTTGGTACACTGTAGTCCTTAACATCACGATCTCCGACACTGCCAATCATGTATGCATATGAAGTTCACTTTTACTATAAACGTATATATATATATAAATATTATATATACGGTATATATATATATATATATATATATATATATATATATAAATATTATATATATGGTGTATATATAAATATATATTATATATATGAAATTTCTGATGAGGATACAAATCGCTCCAATTTTTATAGTAATTTTGTGATTTGGAACTGCTGGGTCTGACATTTTGTTTAAAATTTCAGTACATAAATGTGTGGAATCTCCATTTGTTTCTTTTTCATCAATCAGAGTTGTATCAGCACTATATAAATTTTTTTCATCTCCAGAAATTTTTTTCCCTATTATCAATCTGTTTATTTGATTTATATTTTTATTCGTTAGTAATAAAATACATCTTTTGGACATTTTAGAAAAATTTGAAAGAATATCATCGGAATAAATGTAATCAATCATTTCATCGAGTGAAATAAACATTTTTAAATCGGGGAAATTTAATAGGATTCCATTTTCTTCGCCATACAAAGTCTCTGGCATTTTTCCTTCACCAATTTCTAATGAAAATTTTAAGTAACTCGGACCACTTTCGAAAAACACATCCTCCTCAAACCCTTTTTATAAAACGATTGCGACCAGTCTCTATATTTCTCTTTCCACTATCACGATACTGTTCGTAGAATTGCAAATACGTTAGTTTGCTCATTTCTTCAGTTTGTGCCGATCACAACTTCAAAATCGCAACGTCGTTTTTCAAATTTAAAAATACACCAATAATACACCATAGAGGAAACAAAAGAAGAATCGTTAACAAAAGATGTTTCGTCTTTGTCCACTATAAGTAATACACGATGAACGAAAAGCCAGTAACGGTTCCCGGGTGGGTGGAAGCGCGGTACTCTGTAGGTAAATGCAGTACCGGAGGGTTGGCGGGTGGAAGCGCGGTACTGCGTAGGTAAATACAGTAGTACCGCGTTTTCATGCGATTGGTAATGATCTTATTAAATTAGCGATGATCTATTCCCTTTTTGTTTTGAGCCCCAAGGTATGAAAATTTTGGACATCTTATAATTTTCTTAAAAGCCACTGACCTGGAGCTGTCGATTAAAAAAAAAATTAGCTTTCTAAGTGCCATAGAACGGTCTCAGGACTTTTTTTTGATTTTCTATCTAATAATACGAAAATTGAAATTATTTTGTTGAAAGTTTGAAATAAAATAGCTCAAAAAGTTCAATCGCTAGAAGGGTAGTGTAAGCGAGGGAAATACTCCAAATTCAATTCTCTTTAAAATGAGACCTAGAGCAGTTCAGTAGAATAATTAGTTTTTGATAAACGATTAAAAAATTGAAAAACAGCAAAAAAATGTGATTTATTGCTTTGATTTATTGCTCGTTTTGAGCCCTAAGGTATGAAAATTTTGAGCGTTTTATATTTTTTCTACATGCTGCTGATGTAGAGCTGTCGATTTACAAAAAAAATAGCTTTCCAAGTGCCATAGAACGGTCTCAGAACCTTTTTTTTTTACTTCTTGTCTATTTTTTGATTTATTGCTCGTTTTGAGCCCTAAGGTATTAAAATTTTGAGCACTTTATATTTTTCCTAAATGCTACCGACCTGGAGCTGTCGATTAAAAAAAAAATTAACTTCCTAAATGTCATAGAACGGCCTCAGGACTTTTTTGTAATTTTTGGTCTTTGTCTTATTTTCTTCTATTTTGGTAGAAAAATTTGATACATCGCTCGTTTTGAGCCCCAAGGTTTGAAAATTTTGAACATTTTATAATTTTCCTAAAAGCGACTGACTTGAAGCTGTGGATTAAAAAAAAAATTAGTTTTTTAAGTGCCATAGAACGGGCTCAGGATTTTTTTTTAATTTTTGGTCTTCTGTCTTATTTTCGTCTATGGTGGAAGAAAAATTTGATTCATTGCTCGAATTGAGCCCCAAGGTATAAAAATTTTGGACCCTCTATAATTTTCCTAAAAGCCACTGAATCGGAGCTGTCGATTAAAAAAAAAATTAGCTTTCTAAGTGGCATAGAACGATCTCAGGACTTTTTTTTGATTTTTCGTCTTTTGTCTTATTTTCGTCTATGGTGGAAGAAAAATTTGATTCATTACTCGTTTTGAGCCCCAAGGTTTGAAAATTTTCAACATTTTATAATTTTCCTAAAAGCTACTGACTTGAAACTGCGGATTAAAAAAAAAATTAGCTTTCTAAGTGCCATAGAACGGGTTAAGAACTTTTTTTCATTTTTGGTCTTTTGTCTTATTTTCGTCTATGGTGGAAGAAAATTATGATTCATTGCTCGTTTTGAGCCCCAAGGTATGAAAATTTTGGACCCTCTATAATTTTCCTAAAAGCCACTGACCTGGAGCTGTCGATTAAAAAAAAAATTAGCTTTCTAAGTGCCATAGAACGGTCTCAGGACTTTTTTTTGATTTTTCGTTTATTTTTTTCCGATTTTTCGTCTATTTATTTCCTTTGCGCTTTATTATAGAGATATGGTATATATATAAATATATATTATATATATGGTATATATATAAATATATATTATATATATGGTATATATATATATATATGGTATATATATATATGGTATATATATATATATATATAATATTATATATATGGTATATATATAAATATATATTATATATATGGTATATATATATATATATATATATATAATATTATATATATGGTATATATATAAATATATATTATATATATATATATATATATATATATATATATATATATACTGTGTTGTAAAAGTATTTACTCAAATCTAAACTATGTTATTTTCACAAATAATATGGTGCTTGTACTGTTTTGTAATATTTTACGTGTTGTTTCCGCGGTATCCGTTAATATTTGAAAAACAATCGAAAGATTATAGTTAGTACTTAAAATTTTTGTTTACGTTAACACTATAGTTTTTTTTTTGTGAAGAGTATTTGGAGTGCGCGTATCGAGAAATGAGCAAACTTCCTAAAAAATTTTTGCTGCGAATAATTTCTGAACTTATTATAAAAAGTTGTGTAGGCCAATTGCGAACGACGAAAGCTGCGAATTTATCGAATCAAGAATGACATGTTTTAATTGAGTAATAGTAAAAGACGGCCATTTTATTTAACAGGAATACACGAAGAAACTGGCATCATTGTGCAGCGTCCTGCTGAAGGTGTCTCACATATCAGCGGTGTAAACATACTGGATAATCACAGCGTGAATTTAATAACTAATATATTAATGGGCATAATCACACCCGCTATCGCTAATTCGATATGGATATAACATGCAGTTGCATCACGTAATTTTTTAATATCACCGTTCCGTTTCTATACGTTACTTTTTGTACTTATGGTCGTTTTTGTTTTTTTTTTTTGTTTTTTTTTTGTTTTTTTATATTTGAAATAATTTTTCGGCTGTTATTTTTTTTAAATTACATTACTCAATCGCGTATTTATTAGGTATAAATTTAACTGCGGATTTTCTGGAAAAAAAGCAAACAGAATTTATTTTTAAACTACCGTAGTAACAGACCTTTACGTTTACATTATAAGTTTCGTAGGTTGTTTAAACTGTATGAACAGCTTGTTCGTCACGTTTATCTGAAGGAAAATACAAATTTTTTCACTAATTAACACGCGTTGTTTTTTGTTTTATTTATTTTTCCGGTACACGTTATTTTAGTCTATACTGTTATGCTAGATATCTTTTTTTTTTTTTTTTTTTTTTTTTTTGTGTGTGTAAATTATTAGCATTATATTCGCAAATATTAAGTTTCCCGTTTTCACGATTATAAAAACAAATGAGTCGGATAGAAAAAACTGGTTTTGAAACATTCGCCGTTGTTTTAGCCTCACATTCTGAGAATTAAAACGATTTTATAAATTTCAGCTATACCCTATTATGGCTGAAACACCATAATATATACTAATTACAACGTATTTCTTAGGCTATCCTCCATTAGAAAAAATGTCCCAATTTTATGTAACGTTTGTTATGTTTTATAGGATTTTTGCGATTGTTATTAAAAAAAATGTCACAATTTTATGTAACGAAAAAATGTCTTAATTTTATATAATGAAAGTTAAATGTTAGAATAGGACTTTTGTGGTTATGTTATTTTTCTTTTGTGTTGATGCCAGTAAGAATTACGTTTTAAATTTTGATCATTTTATACAAAGGATAGAAGAGAAAGAGACAGAGATGTAAGCAAGAGGGGTCAAGGGGCACAGCCCTTGTGAGGCCAAAATGGCCGAGTTATATATATATATATATAAATTTATATACAAACTGTAAACAAGTAATACAAAAATATTAAAATTATTAGAATAATAAACTGTTGAACTGTCGTCAGATAATAAAATTAATACTTTTTAAGTTAACCCGTTATTATCCGTTTCTGTTTATTACATATAATTCAAATTAATAAGCAGACACGAACGGTAATAATATTAAATTAAAATATCAGTATGTAATTCACATGTTGATGTTTTAATTTAATAATATATATTTCTGTTCGTATTTGCTTATTGTTTGAATTCGTAAACAATACTGGTTTATAAAATTTTCTCACCATGAAAGACAGTTCAGCCGGTTAAGTGACATGGCTGTCTCCTTCTCACTGACACAGCTGGAGTGACACGTGTGAAATAGTTTTACACATTCGGAAAATTACAAATTATTTAGTGAGTAACGAAATGAATTTAAAAAAGGCACCAAGCCGTGACAGTTGTGTAATAATGAAAGTTTACAAAATTTATAAATTGCAGACAAAGCACTTGATATGCGCTAGAGGTCATCGGTACGATTACGAAAATCGTTAAATTTATAGAAAAACCGGAGCTTACCGAATCACGTCAACGGACGGCGATCTAAAAATAATTGAAAGTTCGTTACTTGAGTAAAGAGAGAAATTCGAAATGCGAAACCTTAAACGTGTTATTATGCCAAACGTTTTATTAGCCGCTCCGTTGTGTATGGAATAAAAATAAAATTTTGTTTATCTAGTCGATGCCTGTCGATTTTCCGCGGCATAAGTTTATTCATACTTTTTTTCCGTATATATGTGTATATATAATTCTTTTATAATTTTGATTGAGTAAAATATTATACATCGAGTATTTTTTTACTACGTTTTTTATTTCCGTTCTTTTTTTGTTTATTTTAATTAATCGTTCTTTTTTTTCCCTCGAAAGATACTGGGACCCATATCCATAATAAGTGGCGATATTTATTTGTGTAAAAAAAATAATAATAATAATAAATAAATTAGAGTAATGTAGAAACCGAATGTTCCAAACTAAATAAGAAGCAAACCAGCCGCGAATTATATAGCATATAAAGTTCAAATTTTGTACTTGAAAATAAAAAAATTTCAGTCGCTGTTTTTTCGACGGAATTTTTAAAATTACACGGTAAAATTCTGCAGCGAACTTAGGGTTGGATATTGTGGATACTGCTCTGTAGTTGCGACCGTATTGTAGGGTGGAATTTTCTCCTTGCATTCCACTTCTTATTCCTCTATCTTTCCAGTAATTTTTCTCTGCAAAATCGAATTATAACGTTAGCTGGCTGTCCAAATGAAAATTGTAATGAACTCAGCACATTCTAATGGTTCGTTGAATTATTTCAATTTTTATATTTTAGAGAACTTTTTTTACTCGCAAAGTATCCATTACGAATATCCCTTGCATATCTAACAGGCGAAAATTCATTTTCGTAATTTAAGACGACGGAAAACGATTTAGGATTTCTATTCTTTCGTGAAATAAATTAACAAATTTATATACACATAAAAATAAGTTTAAAGAGTTCCCCAATCAAAAAAAAAAAAAAAAAAAAAGAATTTAAATATACTCCCTAATACTTGGAAACATAAATTATTCTCAGAACCAATAAACACAAAGCATGCATTAGTATAGTTCGCATTCATGATGTACATTTCAAAAATGAAATGAAATATACTCTATTTTCGATGTTTAGTCAAATTTTGAATTATAAATAAGCGTGAATGAGAATTGCCAATCACAGAATAATGCGTGAAATTCGGGATCAATTTTTGGATTTTTGCGCTTTAAAAGTTAAAAGCAAATCTTTTTACAAATAAACAAAACGATAAAAGGAATTTTTAAAATATTTGTTCGTCGGCTATGCATAGAATTATGTAAAATAAACATAGATAATTTTTGATTTCTTAAATACACCTTTTTTAATGTTTCAATATTATATTGTAAATAATCCTTGTTTCTTTTTTTTTTCTTTTGTAAATAAATTATGAATACTGCCTTTAATCATTAATTATTTTATTTTAAAAGTCGCAAATTCGTAATTTCAAATCACCTAATCAGGCAGGCTGCTTTCTATTGATTTAACCCTATTTCGTTAAAAAGTAAAAGCTGTAATTTTCAGAAGAAAACAAAAAAAATCGATATTTCTGAAACTGATCAACCAAAAGTTTGCGTGAAACGATCGTGTTCATTTCTCGCGTTAATAGTTTCTTTTGTCTGAATTCGTATTCGATAAGATAAGTATTCCGTCTACGGTAAACGCTTATCAGCTTAGCGGCGGCCGGGAGATGTTTCGTTCCTCTACCCGCCAACACAATCCATCGTTGCGGACACATGCAGTTGGCATCGTCTCCGCAGGTGATAACAATCTAAATTATTCTAATACTAGCACGTTATTAACAACGCATGTGGTAGTAATTCCGCCTCGCTTACAGAACCAACACGGTCTATAGGTAATACAAGTGAACACGTTTACACACCAGTACTTTCTCCACCGCCTGTCAAAAATACGTGTCAGTTGGTACGAATGATGATTCAAATAATACATCAAATAAGCATCCTTGGCATGTAGTTAAAAATAAAAGGAAAAGATCGAAACAATATACAACGAGCAGCTTCTCCGATAATTCTGTAAACAACCAAATTAAAAACCCTAAAACAGATTTGCACCTCTAGCCTCCGCTGACGACAAACGAAAGTCAACATACCGAAATGACAAATAATTATAATCAAATCGAACGTAAGCTGCCTGCAATAACAGTTTCCGGCGTGACTAATTACTCCCAAATTCTAATTGATATTAAACAAATTGTATCTTTAAGTTCGATTAGCTGTAAGTCTCTAACAGACAACAGGGTACAAATTAAAGGGAATGATTCTGACAGCTATAGATCTTTAGTCAAATATTTCCGTGACGAACGTATAGAACATCACACTTACCAAATAAAATCTGAACGAAGCTTCCGAGTTGTAATTCGGCATTTGCATCATTCCATCGATATAAATGAAATTAAGGCTGCATTTGAAGAACTGGGACATAGAGTCCGACACGTTGCAAACGTCAAACATAGAATAAGTAAATTACCTCTTTCGTTGTTCTTTGTAGACTTGGAGCCGTAAGAAAATAATGCTGAAATTTATAAACTTCAGGCGATACTTCAAATGTGAATAAAAGTGGAAGCACCACGAAAGAAGAGTATAATCCCACAGTGCTTCAGATGTCAAGCATATGGTCACACCAAAAATTATTGTAGCAGGGCACAAGTATGTGTTAACTGTGGCGGACACCATAATGCCACTCAATGCAATAAAAAACGTGAAGAACTACCCGTTTGCGCTAACTAAATCATCCTTCCAGCTACAAAGGCTGTGAAATATACAGAAAACTCCAACAAACGCGTGATAATAAATTGGTAAAAGTGTCCAACAATAACACTAGAATAAATAACCAAACATTGCCTACCTATTGGTCCAAATTAGGCAATCAGAATGAAACAGTAGATTTTAATCATTCCCCGCAAAACCAAACGTATTCAGAGACATTATAAAACGACAGAAAACAAGTAACCCACCTATCAGTAATATGGATAGCACGCCGATTACAGATATGCTCCAAACATTTATGGCAGAAATAAAAAATTTGCTCAAAGATATAATGAATCAACAATTCCAATTATTTCATGGTTTGAATTACAACCATATTGTTAACAGTAACCAGTAATAAATGACGGACTTAAAAATTGTTACGTAGAATGCTGACGGAATTTTAAACCATATAAACGAAATAGATGTTGCGCAAAATAACGTTGATATATTCTTAATATCAGAGATTCACTTAACTGACAATAAATATGTGCAGTTTACCGGGTACAATACTTACTTCACAAATCATCCGGATAGCACTGTGCATGATGGCACAGGTATTATAATTAAAAAAAAAGGTATAAAACATCATGAAATACAGAAATACGAATGTAATTATTCACAAGCTACTACTGTATTAATAAATAAAGATCAAAGAAGTAATATTACTAATTCAACCATTTACTGACCTCCGAGGTATGCTATTACTAAAACCCAATTTAACGATTACTTTAAAACATTAGGTAATGTTTATATAACTGGGGGGGGGGAGGGATTTTAATGCAAAAAATATATATTTCGGATCCAGGATTACGGTACTTCGAGGCAAACAATTAAAATTAGTGGTTAATGAAAACCGTTGTAACGTACACTCGTCTAGAACCCCAACTTACTGGCCTACAGATGCATTAAAGATTCCAAACTTACTGGACTTCTTTGTAATCAAAGGCTTATCAACAAACTTTATTGATGTTCACTATGCGCACCAAAACTATGCAGTAGGCAAACCGACTGGGATACATTTCGAGAAATGCTGAGTAACAAAATAAACCTAAAAATTGCACTAAAAACTAGAAGAGATGTAGAAACAGCTGTTGAGAACTTTATAAAAACTGTCCAGCAATCAGCTTGGGCAGCTACACCACCTAACAAGAAATACGAAAGAATCAAATATTACCCGGCAGAAATACGTAGAGAAGTTGCATTAAAGAGGAAACTAAGGCAAAATAATAGAAATCCAATAGACAAAACTAGATTCAAAATAACCAAACAAAGCAAGTAAAGCAACTGCTACAGATCACAAAAATGAAACATTCAGTGAATACACTTATATAACTTGTCACCCACTCCTCAATACGAATATTCCCTTTGGAAAGCAACCAAACAATTAAAAAGACCGGTAGAAAAACTACATTCAATTAGAAAGTTGAATGGAAAATGGGCTCGAAGTGATCTCGAGAAGGCCAAAAAATTTGGAAATTATTTTGCTGACGTCTTCCAGACAAATCCTGGAACAGAATCTCTACCAGCACCGCTAAACGGATATAGATCAAAGGAATACTGTTAAATTTACGTCTCCTGGAAAAATTAAGTCAATAATTCAAACCATGAATCCGAATAAATCACCCGGATACGATCTAATTACTTCCAGAGTATTAAAGGAATTACCTCGCAAAGATTCATATTAACAATTAGATAATTCCGGTTAAGGAATCAGCAAAATATCTCGGAATCCATTTGGACAAATAACTAACGTGGAAAAGCCATAAAAGTCGGCACGCATTGAATATAAAGTATAGGAATATGTTATGGCTTATAGGAAGAAAATCCGAACTATCGCTGGAGAATAAATTACTATTGTATAATCAAAGTCTAAAACCTATATGGACGTAGTCCACTATGGGACTATGCTAAACCGAGTAATATAGCAATAATACAGCGTTTCCAAAGTAAAGCACTAAGAACAATTGCAGACGTCCCATGGTATGTAAGCAATCTTACACTGCACACGGATTTGGCGGTTAAACCTGTCAAAGAACAAATACAAGAAATAGCTGGGGAATATGGCGTTAAACTAGATCATCACAAAAATATCTTAGCCATTGGTTTACTAGACAATTCGGCAGAAATCAGACGATTAAAAAAGCCGACAGATTTATTATAAATGAACAGTGATAATTAAAAAGTATTAAAATATAGGCGGCGGAAATCATTGTCACTAGATAAAAGGGGCTCCACAAATCATTCATACTGTGTTAATAAAATTGCTAGATAGCCCAGAGCTAGTTTCAAAATTACATTAAAAAAAAAAAAAATCTGAAATTGTAACACATTCAACACTTTGCAACCGATAGAGATTAGCGTTTATTGTTTTCCGCAATATTTTTCATGATTATATTCGTGTTTTGTTTTTTAATTATCTTCGGGGAAACTTCGATTTTCGCTGAGAAAATGATCACGTCAAAACATAATAATAGGCAATTGCGAGACATTTATACCTTGAAATAAAAACTGAGTCAATTAAACGATAGTGAAAATTCGCAGTAGAAGTGTCTGTTCAGCTATTTGATTTGAAATAATATCGATTCATTGAACATTATTTTTACAAACCTTTTTAACTTGAAACGTTTTAGTTTTGTGTAAAGAAGTCCATAACCCGTTTGTTAAAATTTATAAATATAAAACAAAATCCTTAATAACAAACAGTAAGTGTAATTTAATTTCCGTTAATTGAAATAAGTATCTTATTTTAGAAACGTTTGTTTTTAGTTTTAATTGAGTGTACTCTGTAATGTTAACTGACGATGGGCTATTCCGGAAAACGTACCCTCCTCAAATTGAGTTATTTATTTTAATTTATTAAAGTAAATTAATATATACTTCTTTATTATTTGTCATTCAGGATTTTATTTATTTTATATGTGGCAAGAGAATTTCGTTATTCATAAATTCGTTACACACAAGCCATAATGTATACAAATTTTAATATAACAAACAATAGATTTAAATGCAAGTTAATTTTCACAGTTAAGTAAGGTTGTTTTTGAAGATTTTAAGTTTTCATTTATCGCGCTATGATAAAAGGAGAACGAATAACGTTCATCATTTTGATGAAAACTGTAGTATAAAAAGAAAATTATTTTTAGTAATTATTATTACGCTGATAATTAATGTTCGGAAAGTTGTAAGGCTCAATAAGTAACGATTTAAAATAATATCTTAGTGTAATAATTGTTATTAATTTGTTATTTTGCTAATTTAATAATCATTCTAAAACCAAAACAGGTAGATCAATTTAGCTCCGAAATAAGAAGGGAAAGAGTGAAATGAATGTTGAAAATCAAACGAGCAACGTGAAATCTAGGTATTTCCTATTTAGATAATAATTTAATTTCATTAAAATATTTCAAAAATTCGACTCGACACAGTAACTGAAAATACCGAGCAATGGTTATTATAAAAATAGTTCACAGTAATACGAGTTTTTGGGTTATATGAAAAGAGAGAATAAACGGATATTAATACGCAAGGAAAGCCGTGAGCAATAGCTCTAATGCATACAAATATATATTAATGAATATCATCTGTAAGTCAGAGATGATATAAAAAATTATGTAATGTTTAAAAAAGATACAGAAAAATTAAAACCGACATTTCTACATAAAATTAAAGAATGCCCTGTTCTGTAAACTCAAGGAGCCAATGCGAGGAATCCGTTTTCCAGATTTAGAGGCCTTAAATGGTGTTGTGACCCGACGGATTCTTGAACTAAGCTTCAAAAGCCTCCTGGACGGCATCCAGAACCTCCTCCGACGCTGGGAACGTATCATTCAAGAGGGGGTGATTATATTGAAAGATTATAATGACTTTGTCAAATCAATTTTTTTTTTGTATCGACATGTGTGCATCACTTTTGAAATGCCCTACGTATATATATATATATATATATAACTCAGCTCTTCAGATCTTGCGAGGGAGTAAGCTTCTTTGACCCCCATTCATTTTTCTTTCAAAATTCTTTTAGAAAAATCATTTTCAATTGACTACGTCATTCTTCCTCGTCTTTTATTTTTAAAAAAATATTAGCAATTGTACAACACAGCATTCAACCTTTATATCTTATATAACGTGACGGACACAATCATGCGACAAAAAATGTAATGTATCTCGGCGTAAGAATAAAAATCAGTGGCGTTTTGCTCCTTCTAAATTCTCGATCCTTTCTTATGTAGCAGCTTGAGTCTTTTTCGCCTCATGCCTTCTCCAACTCCAAGCTTCCTTACTTCTCCCATGACTTCGCCACATTTGGTGGACTATCAATTTCTTCTCTCTATTGCACATTTTACAATCAAAAGCGAATTCCTCCACTTGCTTGACACATGTTTTCCTTCTTATCTAATATTGTTTACCGATGGTCCCGAAAATGAGAATGGGGTGGGTGGCGCGTTTACCTTCCTCTCACTGCATCATTCTGATCCTTTCAAACTCACTTCCTTTTGTTCTATCTCCACAACAGAGTCTATCTCCATTTTACGCGCAATCTCCTTTATTCTATCCATAAGAGGGATCAGTAAATGCCTCATTGTGTGGCCGTAGGCAGAGAGGGGGTTTAGGGAGTCCAAACCCCTTCGAAATTTTTTGGATTTTTTTTTTTATTCAGAAAGAAATTACATTTGATATTTAAAGAAAAACAAATAAAAATATGAATAAAATAAAAAAAAACATTTGTTACACAAATTGAAACAAATTTACACAGATTATAAACGCAATCTCAAGTTTAATGCAAGATGGTTCGACCAATTTAATTGGCTACTATATTCAAAACGAAAGGATAGTGCGTACTGTAAATATTGTGCTCTTTTTTCTATGAATACTGCAGGAAAAGGGACCCCCCATCAGGGACTTGGATCACTTGTTAAGAAAGGATTTCGGAATTGGAAGAAGGCGAAGCAGGAATTTGGAAAGCACGCCCTCTTAAGTTATCATATAAAAACTACCGAAATGGCTGAAAACTTCTTACAATATACGATGGTCAAACGGAGAACATCCAGGAAAAGATTTCTTCTAAATTAGCCAAAAAATCTTTAGAAAACAGAGCCAAATTAACCTCTATTATCAAAACCATCATATTATGTGGTCCCCAGGAACTACCCTTGCGAGGAACATCCGATATCATGAAAATGTTTTAGAGGAAAAAAGGAAGAATGACGGAAATTTCGTGCTATCTTAAGATATAGAGTCGACGCAGGAGATATAACTTTATGTTCTACACTCTCTAACGAACGCTCCTTTCTTTACGCCCAACTTCTAGTTTTCGGTCTTCCTACTCCCTTTAACGCTACCTATATTCTTTCCTTCTCATTGCCTCTGTCCTTTGTCTTTTCCATTTCTGACCGCTTGGCTATTTAGTTATAACTCTTAATTTTTCATGTTGTTGGGTCAAGGCCGCTGGCGCGCCCAGGGTAGGAAAACAAAAAAAAAACTTTAAAAACACATTTGGAAACCGGTACCAGAAATTGTCAGTACACCAGCCCGCTTCTGTACGGAACCAAATTATTAGTAATTGCGGAGACATCATTAAGGAACCTACTGTGGAAAAAGCCACCGCTCCTTGGTTTTTTCAGTTCTCCTTGATGAAACCAGCGACTTATCCAGAACTGAACAAATGCCATTTTGCCGCAGATACACTGACCCTAACAACAAGGCTTTGCGAGAGGGCTTCTTAGAATTTGTTCCCCTTTGTGATCTCACTGGAGAAAGCGCATCATCTATTATCGACTAGCTGCAACTAAATGGAATAAATACTAAAGGGGGTTTGTCGGGCAAGGATTTGACGGTACATTGTCAGTGAGTGGACGTATTTAAGGTGTTCAAGCCATAATAAAAAGAAAGTAATCATTAGCATTATACGTGCATTGTATTGCCCATTCGCTGAATCTGGCCATCGCAGGTACTTGCAAAGTGCGGAATTTAGCCAATTGTTTAGTCACTGTAAAGTCTGTTGGAAATTTTTTTCGCACATCGGCATTACGTTCGACAATGCTAAAAACAATAATTGCAAAGCAAATGCCGGGTTGTAGGAAAATGACGTTAATATGCGAAACTCGATCGATCCAAAATCACGACAATGTAATGCGGTTTAATGAAATCCTCTTGCCTATTGCGGTTACTTTGGAAGAAATGAAGACTTCAGGAAATAATGAGACTTCACAAGCGGCTAATCAGTTGCTAGTTGCCATTCAATGCGAAGAATTTCTCATTAATCTGAACATTGCCAGCAAGCTCTTCTCTTTGGTAATTAATCTGTGTAAATTTTTATAAAGCTCTAACTGCGATCTCACAATGGCGTGTCATCAAGTCGACGATATAATAAATGCTCTCGATACAATAAGGGCGCAAGCAGAGACTCAGTTCTCAGTAATATATAGGCAAGCTGAGGATCAGGCAAGACAACTGAATGGCGATGACTTCACAATATTTATGCCACGACGAGTAGGACGCTAACAACATCGAAGCAATATCGAAGCCGAAATCCCAGGGGAATACTATAGACGTGCTTTATTTATTCCGATTATTGACCATATTATTAGTCATCTGGAGGAACGGTTCGTTAACCATAAGTCAGTTATAGGGTGCCTATCGTTGCTAATGTCGCACAAGGTTCCCGTCCACGCCAGCGAACTTCAGAGCGCAGTACAATTTTATGGTCCACTTCTCTACGATGCAACCAGTTTTGAAGGAGAGTTCGCGGTTTGGAAATCAAAATGATCAAAAATAGAGGTTGCAAAATTGCCCGTCACACCGATAGAAGTGCTGGATAATTGCAGCCCAGATATGTTTCCGATGATACACCAGAGCGGACTTTTTGTTCATTGGCCAGACTGAAAATTTTTTTGAGAAACAGTAATAGAACAGGAGCGGCTCATTGGCGCTGATGAGCATTCATAGTGGTATCGAGATTGATCCATAGGTAGTTGTCAGACGCTTTACTTCTCAAAAGCATCATCGTCGGATGCAGTTTTAATAAAATTTATATTTATGGAAATAATTAAATAAAAAATGTAATATCATGTTGTTTAATGTTACGTATTGCGCATTGTTAGAAATTCCCCCTCACCGAAATGGATTCCTGGCTACCACCCTGCCTTATTGTCTCCGATTCCAAAAGCGTTCAAGCTATTTCTTCTCCTCTTCATTCTTCCAACTCAGTTATTCTCTTAATTCGTTCTCTCACCTCCAATCTGCTCTCATCCCGCTCTATTACTATAGACCTTTTGTGGGTTTCCGTCATTCTGGCATCGAAAGCAACGATCAACAGATTTTCTAGCTCATTTGGCCACCCGTGATGGTCTTTTACTCTATAATTTTTCTGCCTCAGACATCCTCCTTCTTTCCTCAGCCAATCATTCTCGACAGTGGTCGGACATTCATCCTTCTTTATTTTCTAATCCATATCTTCAAACACAACAGGTTCCCTGACCTCAGCCGTGGTTTCAATCCCCTTCTTATCAGCACGACGCGATCATTTGTTTAATCAGACTGCGGTTTAATCACTTTCTTCTCCCCTCTTCACGTTTTCATTTTTCCCTGTCCTTCTCTCGCGATTATTCCCTTCACAGTTCTATCCCTATTTCCATATGTGACGCAAACCACATCTTCTACTAATGTCCCGTCCTAGCTTTTGAACGCTCTGCTTTGTACTCCAAAATCATAACATCGGATCTTTTTGCTCCTTATAGTTCTTCCTTTATGCTTTTCTTCCCATCTCCAGCTATAATACCTATACTTCAATCTTTCCTATGCTATATCTCTAATCGTCTCTCGGTTTAACTACTTATTTTTACTTTTCTAGTTGTTGGGTCAAAGCCGCTGGCGTAACCAAGAAATAAAAAATAATATATTATTATTTTATAAAAAAAAAAAAAAAAATTAATGAATATACCTATATGAGCATGTACATACATATATATGTTAATATGGAGTTGGTTATTTCAGATCTATTCTGGGTTGCGAAGTTATTATTCGGCAATAATGATGATAACTGCGGAAATTAAGAGAATTTACTAAGAATAATATTACTGGTTTTAGAAAAGTTTAAAGCAGCGTGCTGATCACAGGTAATATCGAGTAGTTTTCCGACAATCACTTGCCTAAGTCGCGATGGCGGTGTGTAAGTGGTAACAGTCCTATGCGGTGCAAACAGGGTAGCACACCATGACCATAGGTACCGGCGGAGCTCATTTCTGTCGAAAGAAGTGATAAGCTGATCGGTCATTTGTTTGTTTTTTTTATAGATACGTTGGTAGTGCACGGGACGGCCGGTTGATAGTATAAACACAATCGTCATCGAAATATACATCGTATTTCTTTTAGAGATTTTTAGAATTATTGCTATTGGGGGGGGGGGGTGTACGCAAGAGACTCGAATCTTTACACGATCAGAGATAGCCGACAAAAAGGAATCAAGAGCCTGGACAATAGAAGGAGAAAGAAGGGAGAGAATGAACGAAACACTGTAAGGAGTGGGAATATCAATTTGTAAAAGGGAGGAGTAAAAAGCAGCTTGATCGGTTACCAGAGATGAACATCCGAACATTATGTGATCGGGATCACACACAAATTGGATATCGGAGGGGTGCAATGGACAAAAAGGAGACGGCACAAAAGAGTAACGGAAAATCGAGGAAGGAAGTAAACTGTGCCAAAGCGCAGGTAGCAAGTCGCAGAGAGGTTGGAACGACCCATGGAAGGAAAGTCAAGAAACCAGGGGAAGCGAGGAAGGGAAGGCCGAATAGACAAGAAAAGGGAATCTAGGTTGGATAATGAGGAGACGTAAGAGTTAAACCATAGTTTGGAATGAGCAGTTGCAGACAGAAGGGTAATATTTGAGGAAGAGAAAACAGGAAGAAACCTACCGGAAGAGGAAGATAACCGAGCGAATGGGTCAATTAACTCATTACCCTCAATTCCGGCATGACCAGGGATCCAAAGGAAGTCCGTTTGGATTAAGTGAGAAAGGAAAAGATCATGAATCAAGGTGCGAATAAGAAGAATAACGTAGTCGGTTGAGTGAGGAGGGAGAGGAGATGCGATAGTCTGAAGTACGCTTTGAGCATCCGACAAAATAAGGGTATTGCGAGCGACAGGAGAGGACCTGATAAAAAGAAGGGCACGCAGAATAGCAGAGGACTCCGTATGGAAGATTGAGCAAAAGGAGAGAAGTTTAAAGGACTCGACATAATTTAGGGAAGGGCAGAAAAAAGCTGCACTTTTACCATTGGGTCCCTTGGAGCCATCGGAGAAAATCAAAAAATGGTTAGGTAAAGAAGAGCTTATATTCAGTAAAAATTCTGATCTAACAACATAATAAATGACAGGTTTAGGAGGAATCGGGGAATAAGAGCAGTTAATGGGATGAAGAAAAGAGGAAAAATTGAACGAGAAATATAGGAGTTTATCATGAATGTAGATGTACGAAGAAAACTGAACAAGACGGGCAGATATAAGAGATGGAGTGGGAGTTTTGTTAACAGAAAAACGCCAGCTACGTAAGATGGAAGAATAAAAAGAAATAAGAGAAGAAGAGGAAATCGGCAACCGTTTGATGAGGAAACGATAACCCAAGAAGGAACGTCGAAGAAAAAGAGGAGGAATGTGAGATTCCGCGTGCAGAGCTGGGATAGGAGTAGACTTTCGAGCTCCAAGGCAGAGACGGAGGCATGCATTTTGGACCCGATCGAGCTTAGACAGAAGGGATCTAGAAGAATTTCCGTAAATGTAGGAACAGTAATCAAGAATAGAGCGGATAAAAGATTTGTAAAACATAAGCAGGATCACAGGATCACTACCCCAATCAGTATGAGAGAGGGATTTAATGAGGTCGAGCCTTTTGCAGGCGAACACGAATAAATGGTTGATATGGTCACGAAATGGAAGTCGACTATCCAGGAAATATTTGGGCAGCAGAAAATAAAAGATAGAAAAAAATTTTAAATTTAAAGAATTATTTCTTTAAATTCGGGTCATTAATATTCGAAATAATTGGTTGAAATCTATTCAAGGAGCTAAGTTGATGCGGTACTTTGCAGATGCCCTTTTTTCACTGAGTGGAACGTCTAGAATCCAGGCCGAAAATAACGTAATTTTAGTGATCAATTTAAGTTAATTTTTTTTAATAATGATTTTAATTTTTCCAAAACAATTGGACCCGTACCGATAAATTGAAACTAATCGAAGCTTTAGTTTATAAAATAGGCAGGTTTTGTTAATTATGTATTAAAAATGAAAAGGTTTCAAGTGATGGTAAAAATAATCGAAATGATGGAAAAATATAATTTGTAATTGTCCATCGTTACTTGAGATTTTTTAGTTCAACCGTTAATATTTATATTAATTAGCCACAGAAATTTTGTGCCAGGAATTTGACAAAAAAGTTTTGCGTGAAGTATTTGAGCGCTGATATTTATTATACGTGAAAAGAAAAATAACTAATATCAGTTTTTTGTTTGATATGTATATGGAAAAAATTCATTATATAGTTTAATATGTTTTTATAGCTTTTTAGATAATGTAAGTCTGACCGACTCGTACACACATCACAACGACCTGCAGAGTTTTTTTTAATAAAATTTATCAGTGTATTGATTTCTGGTAGTGAACTGATCTAAAAAATTTCATCTAGCTCGTAAATCGGCACCGGAGCTTTTTCTGGATTTAAATTTGAACACCTCTCATCGTAGGCAGCAGGAATATTTCCCCGACTTAAATAATTCGAAATAAGAAAACTATGTAACGTAACGTAAACAGTAGCTGTGTAATTATATTTTGTCGTTGCCATCATAATTTATTCCCATTTTGTACAGTAAAATTTAATTAACATTCACAAATATAATTTTAATAAACATTAATGTAAAATAATAATAGTAACTCAATGGGAATAAACCATGTTCACCGGCGGTTTTAATTTACCAATGAACTCGTTTGAGACAAGTCGTCTTATCAATTTTTGAAGTTATTATCATTCGGCGGCACGGATGTGTGCCTATAATTTTGAAAGTTATTGTTGTTTCGTGAATAGTGTAGTAATAATAACCATGAAATACTGAAATATTTACTGGAGGGCATGTGGGTGTTTGACAGGAGGCGAACCCTGTTTAAGGTGGTACAATCATTTCATAAGTTAACTGTAAATATAAGTAAATAAGAAATATATATATATATATATAAGTATCGATGTTAACGCATATTTGGAAACTTCCAGACACTAAACAGTATTTAAATACTTTAAGTAGCACCTCGCTATCGATAAAATGTGGATATATAATATAGTCGTCGGTAGGCGATTATGCCTGCCGAAGTAACGTAACGTAATATAAAGGCTAAAGATAAAAGAGAAAAGTATAAATAATAATTTGTTAATCAAAGACTACCTGGTACATCAATGAACAGGTGGGGTTTTTTTTGTTTTTTTTTTGGGTTCGTCGACCAAGGACCTTTACCCAGAAACATTTGTAAGGAAAGAAGTCGGTTTTATTTTGATCCGATCGGAAATCTTTTATCTAAAAAGGAACAAATAGCAGGAATAATTAGTGGGGAAGGAAAGGACAGGACATAGGAAGCACAATAGGAAGTCCAAGCTTAAGCAAATAAGAATACAAGGCAGAACGTTCCACGGAGAGAGATGAACACTGGAAAAACACAAAATAACTGCATCATCCGGATGGAGAGAGGACAGTGTGGAGAAAAAATTAAGGAAAAACGAAATCTGGAGGAAGGCAGCAGAGAATGGTCAAAGCGCATACGAACAATGGAAACAACATCAGAAGGCCGAAGGGAGGGATGCAGAAGAAACACCATGAGAATATAGGCAGGAAGAGTAGGCTGAATAGACAGATGAAATGAATAACTATATTAGAAAAGGAGGAAGCGTAAATATCTGATATACCGTGATCTGATATGAAAGCTTTTACAAATTAATAGGAGGTTATCGAATGGAATTTTTTTTTAAAAAAAAAGAGAGGAATCAGCCGCTTCATTACCAAATATGCCCGAGTGGCTAGGTACCCACAGCAAATCAATATTGATTAAATGGAGATAGGAAAGATTGTGAATGAGTGAACGTATACGGAGGATAACAAAGTCATACGAATAATCAGGAAGGGGAAAGGATATGGCCTGAAGGGCGCTCAAAGAGTCAGAGATAATTAAAAATTTAGAGGAAAATTGATTCGAGGAAATGAAAATAATAGAGCGAAGGATAGCCAACAACTCGGCTGTGAATATGAAACAGAAATAAGGAAGGCGAAAAGATTCTGAGAGGTTAAAATCAGGAAGGATGAAAGAAGCACCAACACCACCAGGCCTCCTCGAACCATCCGTGTAAATAGGGAATTGATAGTGTTGTAAAATACCTGTTTAATTACGGCTTGGTGGAGATTTTTTGCAAATGAGGGGAGGATAAATACCTTGGGAGGATGACAGATATCAGCGAAGTCGAAGGAAAAATAAGGGAGATTATTGAGAGAGATAATATACGGCCAAAATGAACTGAGACGATGTAAAATAAATGCCAGAATAGGGGTTTTGCTGGGAGTGAAGCGCAGCTGTTATAAATCGAAAGGAAAGACTGAACAAGAGTAGAGGATGCGAGAGGAAGACGTTTAACAAGGAAACGATAGCCTAAATAGGATCTACAAATGGATAGCGGTGATGAATTGGATTCAGCAAGAATTTTGAATTACATTTAGTTTGGAAAGCCGGATCTTGGACGCACTACCATAAGTAAAAGAACAATAATCAAATTTAGAACGGATAATAGATTTATAAAGAGAAATAAGAATATAGGGATCGCCACCAGATAAAGAAAGAGCAGAAGTTAAGGAATATAAAAAGGAATTATAGAGAGGTACCGGATCGTGATCTGGTTGAAGGAGAGGAAGAGACGAGTCAACCAGGGAGCGGAATAGAGGCCAGCTAGTTTCGGAAAGATTCCATCCTGGAGAATTGGTATAATTGGAATCAGATGGAAGAGGAAAACTGGCAGGAGTTATTAGGATAGGGACACGATCACTGCCGTAAGAGCCCGTAAGGGCCTTCCAATTATAATTAAGACCAATAGATGAAGAAAAAAAGGTTAGATCGAGGGAAATAGAAATGGAAGCAATGCTGTAGTATGTGGGAGAGATATCGTTGAGGAGTACTAGATTATCAGAGAGGATGGCATTCTCAAGGATGGAACCGTTGGGATTGTAGGATGCAGAGCACCATAAAGGAGAATGTGCATTCCAGTCACCACCGATGATAAAAGGATGCGGAATAGAATTAAAAAACGATAAAAAGGGGAAAAGACGAAGATCGAAACTAGGAGGAACATAGATAGAAACAATGCTAATAGAACGTACAGAGGTAGGCTGAATGGAGATGTGAACAATGTTAGGTAAATTGGGACAAGAAGGAAGATTAAGGGAGACATCATAAGAGTAGAATGAAATGTCATTTCTAATCAGGATTGCAGAACCACCATAACCGTCATCGCGATCACATCTAACTTCCTTCAAACCTCTAATATTGAAATTTATGCCCGACCGAAACAGAAGAGCAACATTGACATTATGGAGATCTAATAACCCCTCTAATGAGTTTTTATTGGCTCTTAGACTGCGACAATTCCACTGTAGAATATTTAGCGCAGCAATCTTAATAAAACAGTAAAAAAACAAGGCATAAACGAAGTGGGGAGAAGCAGGGGAAAAGACCATAAGAGCAGACAGTGAAATGCATTTGTACAGAAGGAACTAAAATGAGTGGGAAACGGAGAAAAGAAAAATAAAGAACAGCAGTTACAAAACAGGAGGAAGTAAGTCGAGGCTGTTAAGTCGAAAGGAAAAATAAAGAGTAAAATACAGAAGGAGATATAGAATAATTTTACAATAAAGGAAAAAAGAGTAAGCAATATTCGTGCAGAACCGAAGCAGCCAGTGGAATTCAAGTTGTACTTCATATATAGGCGTGGTACATAGTCAGCGCTATACAACCCTGACAGATTCATCACAGTGCAGTTAAAATAGCAAAGGTGTGTACGGAGAGTGATAGGAATGGAACTCAGTTCAGAGATTGAGTGTATCAACTCAACATGAACCCATTCCAAAAAAAAAAAGTGTATAAAATATACACCAATGCCTGTTAGAAGTTGAAAACACTTCTACATAAGCATAAAGGAAGATAATTACTACGATGAAATCGTTAACCAACTGGTTAATATGCTTCGTACTGAATATTGTAAAGAAGATTACACGAAAGAGAAGAAATGTAGAAGAAGAAAAGGAAGCAGGGGACAGAAGGTAACATAATAAAGCAAATGCAGCCTCGATTTTTATTTCCATTTTTTTTTCTTCTTTTAATTTATTTATTTATTTTTTTTCGTACAGTATAAGAAAAGGGAATTAATTAAAACGCAAATTATTCGACAGGAAACAAGAAAGGGAGTCAACAAAGGATGTAAAGGGAGCAATATTGTTTGAAGAGGGTAGTTCGATGATGGCTACCGAAATATACTTAATTAAGGGCGAAAGAGTAGCGGAAGGGGAATTAGGAGTACTTAAGGAGACGGAAGTAGCAGCATTTGGGGGAAGATAAGTATTTGAAGAGGAAGATTTGTTAAGAGCCCAACCATTAGAAGGAGTTGAGAAACGATTAGATGGGAGTAGGGGGAATTGAGGAGAAGAATTATGGAAAGGTTTGTAATTACGGGATTTATGAAAGGTGGGCGATTTGGGTCGGAAGTGAGAGAGAGCGGTGAACGGAGGAATGGAAGAAGTATTAATGGAAGAAGTGGAAGATGAGGCACGGCATACGAAAAGGCCTGAGAAGCTAAATTGCTTTTTTTAAATTGAGAAGCCTCTTGGAATGTGATATTTTTAAACGCTATAATACGTTTGATTTCTTTTTGTTTAAGCTACTCGGTACAAGCTCGATCATTGGCACAGTGGGCGCCTTTGCAATTGCGGCAAGTGGGAGGAAGCTGTAGACTGCTGCATTCCGAGACTAGGTGCTTGGAAAAACAGTGGGAGCAGATGGTATAGGAACCACGGCAGTGCTTCGCGATGTGTTCAAAAAGGAAGCATTTAGAGCACTACGTAGGTAGACGAACGCTGGGAGAAACAAGAAATCGAATTTACAAATTGTGAATGCGTCAGACTTTTTTGTATGCTTTAGAGGACCATGAGAAAGTCTATGCAGATTAATTGTATTATTTTTGTAGGCAGAAATTGCACATTCAATTAAAAATGATATTGGAAATGAACAACATGTTACCAAAACGGAATTTAACAACACATCCCGTATAGTGTTGTGATTTTATAGCGTTGGAGTTGAACTTTCTGAGTGAAAATATCTTATATTCAATAGCAAATCCTGATGAACGATTATTTATCGGAGAAAGTATCAAAAATCTATAAGATCACGTGGTAGGACCGAATTGAGATGCGATCTATGTAATACAATGTAAGCTTTTCGATCATCAGCGCTAAAGATTTATTTATAGTTGAATGTGCTGGTAACTGGGACTAGTGTAATATTATAAAACTCATCAAAGAAAGGAGTTGCGAATTTGGAAAGAAATTAATTCGGGGGAGGCTCGTGAGATCTGCTTTGTAATAGGTAAATTTTGAAACTGTATGGAAAAAGGGGATAAAACTGCGGTTACTTTGCTGTAGATATGGAGATAGTTCAGAAGCCTCACAGGGAAGACCCGAAGTGGGGTATATCAAAGCCCACAAAATAGCTATACGGGAAAAGCTGAATAGTGATAAAAGAAGTGTCTTCGCTGCTGATGAATGTAGTGAAACTCGATAATTGCATATTGACCAATTTTGAGTTTGGTAAACTTAAGGTAGCGATGAACGATGAGCTCCGTTCGCTCTTTACAAAAGAAAACGACTTTATTCTGCAGATAGCTTAGAATCACTTTTTTTATCAGCTCTCGATGAGGGGGATTCGTTGAAGAGTATTTGTTCCTGACTCGATATCTGAGCGCAACTGGGGCGAATACAAAATCTTCAGGGAACATTGCCATCTTTACTGGTGTGTTAGATAATGTCTGTTACGTCGTTTATTGAAATATTAAATAAAGTATCGGTTCCAAAGCCGAACTTTCGAAATTCCATTTTCTAGTTGAAGTTTTGAATCATGATTTCTCAATTTTTCCACCGCCATCGGTGGCCCTAGTAAGAAAATAGTTTAATGATAGTTGGCAATCATCCACGAAAGTTACACTTATAAAGGTTTTTTTAATATCTTATATTTTACGGTGCGATTGAAGCTTTATTTACGTCAAAAAAAAAAAAAATACCTATAAGTTTTCCAGAACTCATATTGCGGATATCCGAGCAGTTGACCGTATCGCATTAAAGATGTATTTTTGATCAGTGTTCTGCAGCTTTCCGTAACAAGTAAATATGCGCATGTCATCGTGGCCGGGAGATGTGACTTTTGTTTGATGAACGAACAGCTTTCACGAGTTCTTCCTCAGGAAATAGTTGATTGTACGATTCCAAGTTATCCGAATTGAAATGTAAACCTGATTTTCTTAGTGGAGCTTTGAATTCGTGATACTTTTGATAAAATATCGTTGGAAGCCGGAACAAAAAATTGAACAAATTCATTTAGTACCGAAGATTGGTTTAACTATTAATCAGTATCGACGGTATAAAAAAGTGTACTGGATCTGTCTATAGCTTTGTTTTTTTTCGAACTAAGTCTTATTGGAGTAGACGGTGTTATACAGGGTGCAGCAGCATAACTTCCTTTTCTTTAAAAATGCGCCGCTTCTTTTCTACTAAATTTTTTGAAAGAGAAATAATAAAGCAGAAAATCGAAATAACGGATACTCTAGATCATCCCCCCAATTGGAGGGCAATATGTGTATGCTTCTTCCCTTCTGGCAGTTTTATTTTGATTTTCTGCTTTATTATTTCTCTTTAACAACATTTAGTAGAAAATAAGTGGCGCATTTTTAAAGAAAAGGAAGTTATGCTGCCGCACCCTGTACTAGACGCACATCGAGAATTTCTTTTTACTGATTTTAACATTTAACTGACTTTAAATTTTGGGCGTCTAAATATTCTATTAAATTTTTACTAACGATCTCGATATTTCTCGAGTTTATTTAGAGCCTTCCTTCGGTTTTTTCATTTCCTACGAACCATTTCTTGACTGTCATGGGACATTTTTGTAGCAATTTACTGAAGAGCGCGCCGTTTGGACTAACATATCCGCTAAAGTTTGTAGATCCTGATGCTATTTTGTCTGCTAAAAAGTAGTCTTTTTTTGTTTCCAGAGCTTCTGTATACTTTAGCGAATCTGTTGTTATCGGGTTTGTTTCACACTTAGGCGTGTAATTATAAACTATTTGAAAAACGTTTTCAATTAATAATAATGATTGGTGCATCATCCGACTAGGTCAGCATGATGGAACACGATTAAGGAGCTTAACAATTTTGGAGGTAAAAAACATGAATCAATTTTTGACCAAGTAGCATAAGAAAAATTTAAAAACACGTTGGTTTTCCATCAGCTAACATCGCCAAGTTTTTGCTATTTAATATTTCCTATAGAGTATAATCCTGTTAGAATTATATTTAGAGGCTCCCCGTGAACACTGAAGTCGTCTATAAATATGAACCGTGAAGCTATACGGTGAAGCAATCTTGTGTAGTATGTCTTCTGATTCTGACTTGATGGAAGATGTGTGGTACAGACTGAAAGTGGAGCTGGCGTCTGTCCAAAAATTAATGTCCGCACGGAGGATGGCTAATGTGACTCCTGTTACGATATTCTCCGTTTATTTATAGTTTTTTTTTGTTATATTTATCTTTTGTCGCACGCCCGGAAGACTGGTTTAGCCAGTAGAGATCGTTTTTTTTCTTTGTTTGTTTTTCTTGGAAATTGTCGGCTAGATCAGTGTTTGTTCTTGGTAAGTAATTTAATATTACGCACTGTTCTTTTTGACTGAATGTTTTCGAAATTTAAAATCGGTGTTATATTTCTTTTTACTTCATCAGAATACGAAATTGTAGCGATTATTAAAATTTGATTAATTGTAATTTATGTTGTTGATAATATTACAAGCACTGATAAACCGGACGGGATCATAGTTATCTCGGTTATGGTAATTACTGGACCAAACTTAATTTGTTTGTCTTTTAATTACTATGGTGAAATAAATTTATGGACAAGTGCGTTTAGAAAATGAAATGTATTTATTTCAAAAATACAACGCTTAACGTTTCGGTCAGCTTGTACTGACCATCATCAGAAGCGAACCAAAATGCAATTGTCCGTAAATTATTTACATTATGGTTAATCACTGCGAAAGTTTTAAATGCTTTATCATTGTTCAGATGATTTATGTCCACCTGACAAGAAGCCGGACGACGGGTCAATCGATGCAATATAGAGTACTACTATTCCGATTGTTAAACAATGAACGCACTATGCAACAACTTCACTGAAAAAATTTCTTTAATTTCTCAATTTTAATATTAAACAGATCAGATAAATAATAAGCTTAATTAAACAAGCATAAATTAACTATAAAATAATGTTCTAAAACTAATACAATGAATATAAATAATCGACAAAACCTGATGAGAATAAGGAAAAACTTACAATTTTGATAATTGACGCTACCTTAAAAATATATTAATACTTAAATACGTTTAACGCGTCGTGTTCTCCAAAGCAAAGTTTCATATATTTATTTCATTTCAAAACGATATTTAAATATAAAGTAGCATGAAAAATCAATAAAAAATGTTTATAAAATATTCCACAAAATAAAAAATACACTTCCACTAAAATCGAAGTTGAATGATGATAATTAATATACAAATATGGAATGTTTAATTATTAAATTAATTCGATGATACTAGCGAGTGTGATTAAATTTTAAATGTAAAAAAGAAAAAAACCATCTCGAATAACGGTTACAGTATGACAATCTGTTTCATTTTAAAACGTTCTCATGGCGCAACAGATAACTTTCCTTATCCAATGAGACGATTTAGCTTAACGCTGAAAAATTGATAACATTCATCTGAATTAAGGATATGTAGAAAAATATAATTTGCACACACACACACAAACAATATATATATATATATATATATATATTTTTTTCTTTTCTATACTGATTATTTATTCATTACGTAATTAAACCAAGTATGTTTAAGACGTTTTTATTTACTTTTTTTTTAAACATATTGGGACAGTTTCAGCTACAGATGAATTGATTTATCAGGGGACTGATTTATTATGAATTATTTAAAACCACTCGGCCAATAAGCATGAAATACAGTAAAGGTTTCTTTTTTTAGGGGGGGGGGGGCGTCAATATGAGCACTGATGTAAGAACTAAAGAAAAGAGGAGAAGGAAAATCAGATTTTTATATGATCAGAGGAATAGCCGACAAAAAGAAATCAATCTCTTAGATTACAAAAGGAAAGGAAGAGAAAAAATTAACGAAGCATTATAGGGAGTCGAATACTTTTTGATAAAAGGGAAGAGTAGAAAGAAGTTTGTTTAATTGAAAGCGCCAAGCATTTAAACATTACGTGATCAGGATCATATATATAAAGTAGTGGTTGTTGGAGAGATATAACGGGCAATATGGGGACAACACGAGAGAAAAACGGAAGAGCGATGAAGAGAGTAAATTGTGTCCAAAACGCAAACGGCATACTGTAGGGAGATCACAGCATTATATACAGGGAAAGTCAAGAAAACAGGGATAAAGAGAAGGTTGGATAGACAAGTAAAAGGAATCCAAGTTAGAGATAAGGATTAACAGCTGTAGACAGAATAGTAATATAAGTGAATGAAAATACGATAAGAAATTTGTTAGAAGTAGAAGACAACGGAACTAATGAGTCGAGTAACTCGTTTTCTTTGATTCCAGACTGACCAAGAATCCATAAGAGATCAATAATTTGGATTAAATGCTATGATGTAAATCACTTGATCATCATAGTGTCATACTTAATTCCTGAGTGTAGGCGACTACTTATTCGTACATTTCAGCTGTACAGACATAGGCATAGTGTACTGGGCAATTGTTATATGCAACACTAGTGTACATATGCAAGAATACATCCCCGGAACTGATTGTAAATGTTTGATTTATTGATATACAAATGCAATCCCGCGTGTATTTGCTGCGTACTAACGAGCGCGCGTATGCTAGTATACACGCTGGTTTGTCATTGCCTTCCATGTGAAATAGCGAGGATTTAATTTACTTTTTCGTAATAATTTCTGTCGTTGCCCAGGATCGAACCCGAAACTTTTGCACCAGAAATCAAACGTTCTACCAGATAGCCTATATCATGACGATTATGATAAAAATAATATTTAAAATAATATCTCTGTACAGAGCTCAAAAAGGCGGGTTATGAAAAGTGTAGCAGTAAGGTTGGAGTAAAGATGGATGGAAACTAACTCACCATATAATCTTTAGAATTGCTGTGCCTATAATCATGAAATGTGATGAGTAGTTACACCTATTGCAACATACGGGAAAAAACTGCAAAAGCTTCTGACTTAATTTATACATATACATATTTTTAGAAGTGAGGGAATGGGGGCATTAACAGATGTGCTGAGCATCAAGGAGTTTTGGAACATGGATTATCTATTACGATGTACGTATTTGTTAAAACAAGTTTTGATATCCTAGAGGATAGGGGAAACGAATACCCCCTTATATATTAACTAATTGCTAGGAGCCAAATATTTTTTGGAGAAATGGAAAAAAAATTAAAAATAAGGCACTAGGAGGAAATACTTGATTGAGTTTTATTCCGTTCATTGCATTTTTATTTTTTCTAAATAGCTTAAAGGGAGGGCGTCTTACTACTAATGAGTTAGAGGATCTCTAAAATTCAAAACTACATTCAAAAATTTCTCATTATACAATTAATCATTAAAAATAGTATATTCATTTGAGTAAAATTAGGGACGCATTACTAATATAACAGAAATGAAAAAAAAAAATCTAAGATTTTCGAGTTATTTAATAAATGTTCACTACCAGTTTTCCACAGGACAAGCACCTAATATTATTTTAATTAAAACATTTGTGAGGCGTGCCCTAACAGTTCCGGTAGCTTCAAAAACAGGAATAATTTAAAAAAAAATAAACTGAAATAATTAAATAACAGTTTTAATAATCAAAAATAAACACTTGTAAACAGTTTTTTATTAATTAAACGAAATATATTCAAAGTGTACAACGAATGAAAATGCACAACTTCGTCACATTATTAATAATAAATTTATAACACCGGATACAAACTTACTAAATAAGATTTTTTTTTCTTTTTGAACAAAATTAATAAATTAATACAATAGGCAATTAATAGATTATTAACAAAAAATAAAATTTTCATAAATATTTAGGAATAAAAATAGATGACTATTTTAACTGGGGGACCACATAAATTACTTGAATACGAAAATTCGGAAAACAATTCCAGTATTACGTAAACTGAAAAAATATATAACATCCAAAAAAATCTAAGCCATTGATATACTCTATACTATGCCAATTTCATTTAAACTGTGCAGCAATAGCTTAGAGAAAAATAAACAAAATATGAAAATGTTCGACTTGTAATTTCTCCGATTCATCCTCGGTCCGACTATCTGCTTTTATACCCTGCAATATATCGACCTTTCTCATGGAAATCTTTCATCCATCGAACGGGTTTTATCTTTGTGACCCACCTAAAAAAATTCTTTGGCTTTATTATTTTTGGTCCCGAACACTACGACCGATTTATAATTTCTTTCAACATTCGTCGCCAAAGTCGTTATTTTCTATCGTTAATTTTACCATTCTTATTAGCACTACCCTATTGTAAAGAAACGCCCTCTTTCCATCGTGCCGACATACCTCCTATGAGTCAACAACGCATACAAACACTGGCTTGTACTATCCCAGGTAGAACTTGGGATTTCTCTTCTTAAATTATATTTCACGCTTTACGTACACTATTTACATTTTCTGACTCGTTAGACGTACGGTTTAAGAATAATTTTCTTTCGTTGCTTAAAGTTCTGTTATTTAATTACTCTTTACCACGGTTCGTAAAAAAACAGAAGCATTCGACTGTAATATATACATTTAACACCCAAGATAAAGTTTAATAAAATAAAAAGCGCGCAAAGAAAATGATTAAGCGACATCTATGAAATCAGTTTCGAACCATATCAAGTTTTTGATAAACAAAGGACACTGCACTTACCGATTATGTTTGTAACTTGTAGAAGGGGTCATTGCTTTTCTTTTTTTCTGATGATCCTGGTCAGGAAATTAGGACAAAATTATGAAATGAATACGTATGTAACTTTTCAAATTATTCAGACGTCGGGAAGTCAGTGAAAATTGATTTGCAAAATTTTATTACTCACTTACATACAGGTCAAACTAATAAAAGCGTATTACGATATTTTGAACTTCAAATTATATCTACACTACGAATATTTGGTTATAACAGAATGGTTAAATAAGGAAATAAAAAAAAAAAAAAATACATCCAAGTTTATTAGGAAAATACGGCATTATAAAAACCATCAATTCAAGAACTTAAACAAACATGAAGTTAATATTAAAATAAATTTACTATGCAAACTATAAAACATACTATCGGAAAATATTACATAACTACCAGCAGCAAGCAGAAAAAAACATCTAAAATAGAAATAAAAAAATGAATTATGAATGTAAATATTAAAATACGATAAAATAATCATGTTGCTTCTATCGAATATACATTGTAATGGAACACACTTTTCGCATAAAGGGAATTACTCTGGAAATCGTGTTAATGGTTCGGGGTTATTTCCTATCGCACACTGTTTCTCTTATCAGCTCAGAGGCTGTATGTATCGAATGATGCGAAGTTTACTATTACTATTGTCTTACGCTTTTTCTAGTCTACCGAACTAATTGTGTTCTAATTTTCAGAAATTTGTTGTTTTTCTTTTTGCGTTATTTGTATTAGGAAATCCATGTGCAATAATTTATTATCCAAAATTCGGAAGTGTATTATGTAAATCTTATATGAATGTATAAAAATATTTGTTGCTGTTCACAAAGTACGGGTATCGTTAACTTAATTTCGTTCCTAATTACGATCGGATTGCAGAAATTTATCGAATAATGCACATTAAGTATTAAACTAATTTCGAATAAATTTATTTATCTTTTTTCGCTTTTTTTTGTTTACACCTTAGTCAGATTATAAATTAATTTTTTGATCATCGGACGAAATAATTGAGGAGATATAATTAAACATCGTGCATTACTTATAACGAGTTCCAGGAACCCGGGTAATGTAAGAAGCGTAAACGCCAGAATTAACTGGTATCAATACGCTAAAATTGGGGTATCGAAAATTTGTAATATCATTGGAAAGGTTATTTTTCGCAGTGGGCGTGATCTTAGAGACATTCCAAACGTGCGGAAAAAAGCTAGTGTTAATTATACAGTTAAAGACGTGTGAAAGAGGTTTGGCGATTAAACCTCGAGATAAGCCTTAAAAATATATGGTGGTACGTTGTCGGAGCCTAAAGTACATTTAAGCTTAAGCTTCTGCAACAACTCACTTACATCTAGTTCCGTAATATTCTCCATAGAAATGTGGTTGGTACTAATGAAAGAAATGAGCAGCAAAAGTGGAAGTAATGTGCTGAGAACTACGTAGAATTTGCTCTTCGTATACAAAAGATCCTCTGCGTGCATTTGCACACATCCCTACCCGCTCATTCGAATGTAGCCAAAACTGTTTTGGGTCTGCTCGCATTTTGCTCTCTTTAGCACATTCATATGAAGTTAAGGTTCACAATGTACTAAGCACAACGCAACTCTAGAGAGTAGGGGGGGGGCAGTTCCTTTCTCTCGGCCGCCTTTACTTTCCCAGATTTCTCTGGTACCAAATTTAATTTCAGATTAGGTACAGACTTGGGAGCGAATTGGATCCGGGACGAGACAAGTCTCGAAACCAATTTACTCTTGCAAATGTTATTTTCGATTTTAGTACCTTACGTAAATTGTTGAAGATAATTTTGAAAGGTTGATGTTTTGTTTTTTAAAACTATAACCGGTACTTATCCTTTTCTTTTATTAAATTCATTATATTTTTAGTGAACCAACGGGGATATTCATTTTTACTTATTTTTATCCACGATACGGTTTTATTTAAAACAGCCTAAATTGTCTTATCAAAGTAAGAGCTACATAATTGCAGTTAATGGATTCGTACAACGGTTGCCAATCAACTGCTCTTAACATATTATACATCAATAAGAAGTCCGCTTTCTTATAATTTCTCACGAATAAATCTTTTTTTTGTTTCATCGACCCGAAATGGCCAAATCAACATTTGCACGTAAAGGAGAATGATACCGATCATTTTGTTGAAACAACAACTCTTCCTTCTGAACCTCAATTAGAGTTCTACCAGAGATATTACAGACTTTATTGTAAGACATTAAATTACAAATCTCCATCATTTCCATTAAATCATTAACAGTACTATTGAAAATCTTTGACACTAAATGGCCATATAACGGGAAAGCAAGAATATTTAAATCACCAAAAATCAATAACCTGCAAATTCGTTCGTAAAATGTAATCGCAAATTTTATCGTAAATATTTGAATCTTAACAAAAGAGGTACGTACGCTTCGGTATGTTCTTTAACCCACACCTGATCGATCACACGAGTATTTATCCTGATCTTAAAGACTTTTTAACAGCAGTTATGTAGTACACCTCCACTACGTTTAATTTTAGTTAAATCGTAATCCCTATCTCGTCTATAAACAACATAACTATCATCTAGCAACCCGGAATCATTAAAATCTGCATTCAACCATGTCTCCGTTAACCCAATAACGTCGTAATTATTACTTAAGCTGATACTAATCAGCTCATTAATTCTAGTTCTAAGCCCCCCCTATACATTTTTGTAAAAACAAACTAAGCTTGAATTTTTCGAAAATTTACTCGTTACCTGTTAAAAATTGAATAAAAGAATATCGTGAAATAGAAACCAAGCAATATGACCGGAGTAAAGTTAAAGAGACGAAGGAAAATGATGTAATTAGCGGAGCTGCCCTGAGAGATGATAACATACATGCACACTCGCATACTTAAATATAACTTAGCATAAATGTGTATAGAAAAATAGGTAAACATATAAACGATAACATTAGACGAAGAAGCGCCTTGCTGGCCAAATGAACGGTATTTGTTCAGGCCAAAAAAAAAAAAAAAAAAAGTGCAACGCGGAAGATGGGAAATTTAAGATTCATCCTGAACAGCCCGAAGCAAAAATTTTGTCATAATCAGCTAAAGTGTTCTTATCACAAAATCCGTTGATTATCCCACCTACGATACGGTTAATTTTACCGTCTAACGTCCAGACGTTTCTACCGTCGTATTTCGCAGATAATTGTTGTAGTACCACATTCATTCTGCGCTTAGTCAAGTGCGGCCCTTGATGGACATTGGTACCTTTTAATAATCGTTTATTATCAAATAATAATTTTCGGTACCTACTTCCGAATGACACATTCAAATTACTTAACGAATGCTCGTAAAATAAGAAAAGATAAACACGTGCCTTCGGGAAATATAAATATATGATACCGTGCCCACATATCGACGAGTTAACAAGAAATTTAGAAACACACACGTCTTATCATCACAACGATGTACAAAACACTTCCCCGGCATTTTCAAGGTACTTGGTAAAAATAAAAAGTGTGACCGTATAATTAATCTTTTAATTAGAGTGATTGTATTTTAGGGAGTAAAAAAAGCTACAACAAAAAGGAAAAAGAGATGAAAAAAGGTTGGAATTAATTTGATGAGAAGTGATTCGATTATATATCGTATACATTCTCCGATAATTTAAATTAGGCTTATTTATTTTACGTTACAATTTTACTTTTTCATCTCTATTTTAATTTTACTTTTTTATTACATATTTTTCAATTATTTTTTTCTCTCCGTTGCATTTTCTCGGTGATTTATTTATTTTTTCATATAAATTCATTGACCCGATTTTTCAACCATAGTATATATTTTATTCATTTAATTTATTATTGTTGCTACATATTTATTTTACTGTGCGAATTTAAATAAAAGAAAACCGTTGAAAAAATGACAAAAACTTTGGAAAAAGACAACGTACACAGTGCAAATCACAATTTTCGCCAGCACTCTACCCCTCAAAATCACGAACAGTGTCGTAAAAAACAGTTCTTTTTTTTCTTTCTAACATCATCAACCTGTTTGCTTGCTCGACGACGACGATCCTTGCAATGAGCCTGTTGCAGCGCATCCTCTTTCTCACCCATATATATTCTTTCTCACTTATCTCATCCCTGATCGGGGACTGTTGCCGCGTATTTGTATTTACACGCACTTATGCAATTATACATCTTGCCGCGCATGTACAGTCGCGATACGTTTATCTGCAATTCCCCTTTATAATGTCGAAAGGAAATCATAGATCGCGGCGCCACTTAATTGTTTTTCGAAACGTTTAGAATTTTCCGTTCCAAGGGGGGGGGGGGAACTTTGAGATAAAAAGCGTATAAAAACACTCTTATATAGAAATGCAACATTGTGTAAAAATTTCAAGACCACTTTTCGAGTTTTCCGGTCACAAACGTACAGAGTCGCTTCTTCATTTATATAAAATAAAAATCAGTGCAAAAAAGAGATCAAGAATCTGTAGCAAAAAAAAAAGAAAAAAAGCATGCTGAGTGAGATGTGAGATTGTCGCAATTTGGTGGTCAAAATTTTTTTTTGATTTCATTCGGCTAAAAGTTGTAAAAGCAACAGTCAAATCTCTGATAAGGCGAAGCTTCTTGTTGCTGCATCATCATCACGACTTTTATTCTGTGCACATATTTTAGAGCGCGCTTATGGTTTGGAAAAATATCCTAAGCAGCAGCTGCACGCAACAGCCGCATTACTTAAAAGCTGCTGGCCAACTGAACCTGCTGATCTACTGACACTAGCAGTGGTGTATTATTACCTTTCTTATCTAACGAGGCAACAGAAATAATATTGCCTTTCCAGCTGAACAACATTATTCTCTTTACGTCATTTTCGTTACGAGTAATTAAGAATTAAATGACGAGCAAATTTCAAAACATTACTTTCATGTAGCGCTGCCCAGATTATGAGATATACTAACAGAATCACTCGATTATAAATGTATATCTCAACTACTATCGTTATTACCGGCTAATCATTCGAATTCTCATCCAGCGTTTACATATAAGAAAATATTAAAGAAAAAAATCAACTTTAATTGCACACGATTTGCCTTTTTTTTAATTTCATTAATAAGGTTAGATTTATTTTAAATTATTATTTATTTTAATTTTAACGGTAGTTTTTGACAAATATTCATATCTTTATTGGTGAAATTAATAGTAACAATAATTTTTATTCTAAACTATATATAATGAGTATGAGTTACAGCCGTGTAAAATAATTCGGAGAACATCTCGCAAATACCGATTATTAACATTAGTTATGTAGAATAGCTTGATTATGAGAACCGAAAACATCTCACAAATGCCAATTATTGCCATTATTAATTAATAGGAAAGAGTAATTTTACTGAATTCAAATTTGTGTGTGTACGGATAAAATAAAAAATAAAATAAAAGACTATTCTTTTAAAAAATTAGTATACAACATTTTTTCTATTTTAAAAAATATATAAAAGTTAATAAGAATTACTTATAAAAATATGAATTCAGCCGTTAATAATTTTTAGAAAGCATTTTTTTTTTTTTTTTTTTTTTTTTTAGCGCGTATGTAACAGAGAAATTCTCTTATTCATAAAATCAAAATAAAAATGATGTTAAATCAATAGCATATCTCAGATAACCCCCCCCCCATTGGTAATTCTTAAAAAGTGTTTGTAACATCATTTAAAAAAGCAGCAATATTATTTTTAATATTTTAAAAAATAGAATTACTATATAAAATATAATTTATATCAGTTATAATTTCCACATACGCATTATGTAATCGCTACATAAACATCTTCATATTTTACCATTATGATTACTATCCCAATCGCCCACCCACACAATTGAACGATCCCAGTATGCTACTGCATTCTATTTTAAATACTAATTGAATTTTTAATTACCTACTACCGGTATGGAATTTTAAAAATTCTATTGTTTCAAAATAAATATTAGACTTACATATATTAATATAGGTTAAAATTATCTCGATAAAATAATATATATAGCCTTGAAAATTAATGTCTTATTTAAAATGCACAATATAATTGTAGAAAATACCAAATATTTAAAAATCTAAAAAAATAAATAAAAAATTAGTTTAAAGTGCAACTAATATTCTAACAAAACAGTTGATACCGGTGATTACTAATTTTATAATCGATTATCAAAATTAGTAACTGATATAAATCGACTATTTAAATCATTCGTAATTACCCAGCTGTACTTTCATGATTAGTTTTTTAAACGTGCTTGGCGATCCATTTTCCTGCCCGCTGGCAATTGCTAAAACATCAATAAAACGAAAATTTTTTCAAATAATTCTGAACATAACTGTATATATATGTTATATACATATATTTTTAAATGACTTTTAAAGAGAAATTTTCTATTTTCAGTCATACATTTTTGCAAGCTCGTTTGAAATTTTTTTTATATCTATTAAACCGAATCAGGTTCTCATTTAAGTTTAGTGCGAAGTTTCTGAAGTTCAACTAATGGCTTGCAACATTTAAATGAAACATATAAGAAGGTGGTTTCTTAAAATTCACCGGACTACACTTATTTCATGATAAACTAAATGAATATTCTCATATTCTGCTGGTAATCTACATTTAGAACTATACAATTTTCTGTTTAAAACCCGTGATTATATATTTTAGTTTAACTTTTTACTTCATGTGAAACGTGTTTGCGCACGATATAGCCTAATTAGTTGATGATGAAAAAAAAGAAAAAATTTAATTATTACACATATGTTTGCGTATCGGCCGAAATTTTGGTTCGTATTGAAGTATATGCATTTGTTATTTCTAATTAAAAATACAAAAATAACCCTACTTATCCGTCGGCTTGTCACCTATAATAAAATCTGAAGTGTCTAATTTTTTTCTTTCTTAATACTACCCTAATCAAAAAGTTTCAGGAATGATTATCGTGTGGCGCTACCAGTCATCCAATATGTTTTTATTTTATTTTATTTATTTTTTTTTGTTAAGTTGCTACACTGTCATTAATATTACCGCCAAATTCCACTGTCACAGTTCGACATCTGTAAAAGTTATGCCATTTTGAAGACATCTGTTTTATGCGTGTTTTCGACTTTTTTACGAGTTTAAAAATGGAATTAACTTTGCATAAACGAGTTTGCATTAATTTTGTGTTAAAAACGGATTGAACGGAACGAAAACCTTGGAAATGTTAGAGAAGTGTTTCGGCAATGACACGCTATCGAAAACAAATATTTACGTGTGGCATGAACGCTTCAGAAATCGTCGTGAGACCGTTGAAGATGACGAACGCGCAGTGATGGGCCATCGATATTAAAAACCGAAAAAAACATCGATAAAATCAAAGAAATGTTGGCCGAAAATTGCAAGTTGACCATTAGAGAGAGCTGGCAGAGGACATAAATATCACTTATAGATCCGTCCAAGACATTTTAGTTAACGATTTAGGCTTGAGACGTGTTGCTGCAAAGCTGGTACCGAAAGATCTGAATTTCATGCAAAAAAGAGATAACATCGCAAAAGACATGATTTCCCAATCCAAATCCGACCCAACATTCACCAGACGTATCATTTTATTGGAGACGAGGTGTGGGCGTATAAGTATGACATGCAATCCAGACATCAGCGAGTGAATAACGGTGTACGCTAAATGAGCCCAGATCGAAAAAACCACGTCGTTTTCAGTCGAAAAAGAAGGTGATGCTTACGGTTTTCATTGATTACAACGGCGTTGTGCACTATCAGTTCTTACCAGAACATCAGACAGTCAACAAGGATTATTATTTGGGCGTCATGAGACGTTTGTGTGAAGCGATCCGCCAAAAAAAAAAGAATGGATTTGTGGGCAAACAATTCCTGGATTTTGCACGTCGATAACGCACTGTCGGACAATGTCGTCGCTATTCGTGATTTTTGCACAAAGAGTAGAACGAATACTACCGAATTCGCCTGATTTAGCTCCTTGCGACTTCTTCCTGTTCGATCAACTCAAGAAATCGTTCCGGGGAACGCGTTTCAGCAGCTGAAAGGAGATAATAGAAAAATCGAAGACGGCTCTGATGGCCATACAGGAAATCGAGTATAACAGATATTTTGGAAATTGAATCAACCTCGCCTGGCATAAGTGCGTTGCAGTTTTGGCGAATAAACCGGTATTTTTAATTTTCTGAACAAATTCCTGAACCTTTTTGATCAGGGTAGTATAGTAAGAATTAAACATCGACCAATCATTTTTTCTTTACAATAAAATAATCGCGATATTTTCAAATGGTGCTATTACGAACGTACTACAATTTTTTTGTTTGTGAATTACAATTACTCGTGTCTTTTTCATAGTCACACTGCTTTAATACAACTTCGAATACATACCAACGTTCCTGGAAGAAATTGCAAGAAGCACTAGAATTATTTAGAAAAAAAGGAAGATCGGAGAGAAGCAATTTCTATTTCTTAGCGCCGTCCGTTTAGTTTACTCCGCATGTTTCTACTCTTACGATAAACTCCCGTACTTTTGCTTCAATTTTTCCTTGTTTCTTCATCTAGTTAATTGTTTGTATTCTTCTGTTTCTCTTAAATACTTATTCTATGTCATGTCATTAGTCCGGATTTCTATAGAACCTAAACTCTTCTTTCCCCAACCATTTTACGATCTTCACTGGTAGAGCTCCAAGGGATCTAATAAAGTTGGCAGTTTTTTTTTTTTTTTTTTTTTGTCCTTTAAATTACTTCAAGTCGTTTAAACATCTCTCCTTTTGCTCAATCCTTTGTGCCGGGTTCACTGCTGTTCTACATGTTCTTTGTTTTAGTAGATCTTCACTTGTCTTTCACAATATCTTTATTCTGTCGAAAGTTCAAAGCGTGCTGCAGACTATCGTATCTCCTCGTCCTTTTCACTCAACCGACTCTACGTTATCTATCTTATTCGCTCCTTGATTGATGATCTCTTCCTTTCCCGCTCAATTTAAACTGATCTCTTTTGGATTCCTGATCATTCCGGAATGGAAGAAAATAAATTAGCTGATACTTATTGGTTTGGTTATCTTCCTCTTCTGGTAGCTTTCTTCCCATTTTCTCGTTCTCTAATATTACTCTTTTGTCTACAGCTGCTTATTTCATGCTTTGGTTTAACCCTTACAACTTCTAATCCGGATTTCTTTTCCTTATCTATTCAGCTTTCCATTCCTAGCTTCCTCTTTAGTTTCTTGACTTTCCTTTCTGACGTCGCTTTAATCTCTTTGCGATTTGCCGCCTGCGGTTTGGGCATAGTTTGCTCTCTTCACTGCTTTTCATTCTTTCTCTAGTGCCGTCTTTGTTCTTTACACCCCTCCAATAATCACTTTATTTGTGACCCCGATGACATAATGTTTGATCGTCACTTTTAACCGTACAAACTTCTTTTTATTTCGCTCTTTTATCCAATAGTATTTCCACTCCATACAAACTGTACAGTTTTAATGTTGATTAATTAATATTCTTTTACATTAATTTTCTCATTTAAATCTCTAAAAAATGTTTTAAACCAATGGAGGAGTGTGGCAGTATTGAAAAAACAAAATGATAAACTATAATAAATAAATATGCACTTGAAAAAAAAAACAGAAAAAGCAAAATATAAAAAATGTTTTACGGAATTTTTAAGTGAAAAAAAGTAAATTTTAAACAATTCTTATTTTTATGTACATTTCACAAATTGCAGAAAATTTCATTTTGAAAATTCCGTTATTAAAATAATTTTTCTTACTTTAAAAAAATGCAAAACATTGTGGTGAATAAATTTAAATTTGTTCTTTAAAATTTACAGTAAAAATATAAAACTTGCACTTACTCGTTGACATTGTTAACGCAGCTACTGTTGGTAATTTTCTTCAATTTCATTTTTGAAATTACAACTTAAAATAAAAGCTAAAATAGGAAGCCATAATCTTCTTCACTACGAACTCAAATTATTTTTTATTATAAATATATTGTAGTGTACACACTAGTCTGCATGTAGTGTTGATCGATTGTTAAATAATTCGGACTCACAATCGCAGGCAGAGAATATATATATTTTTAAGTAATTTAATTTTTACTATTATTTCTGGCTTACGTTTTTTCTAAACAACGCTTATTAATTTATTACTGGCTGATATTGCGGTTACTAAGGCACTTGATGTATTTTAATTTATTATTATTTATATTATTACGTTATTACATTTTTTTTTACGTTTTTTATTACAAGTATGTCATGTTTATATTATGAACTCTAATTTATTGATAGTAAAAATTCTTCAAAGAAAAGCTGGACAAAAGTCAGATTGTTCTGGTATTCAGTTATACAGGATAAAAACCAAAGACGTGAGTATACATCGCTATTCGATTGTCGGAGAATAAAGTAGCAAATTTTTTAAGATATTAAATAAATATTGAATCATTTCAATGTATTAAATAGAACTGAAGATAATAAAATTTACATTAATATGTAAATCAAAATTAAAGGACTTTTGTTGTAGTTTACGACAATATATATAATAGGAAAAGGACGGATAAACTCATTATGAGAATCCCCCATTTGATATTTTTTACTCCTCATCCGTACATGTTCACGTTAACATAACGACAATTAAATGAAACCGATGGAATTTTATTCTTCGCAGTAATTCCTGTACAGAATGTTTTTCAATTATACTTACGAGCTCGCGAAAGTTACCAATACCTTTATACATGTATGAGCGTCATAGCAACCGCCAAGTTAAAAATATACATTTCGTAGTTATTTATATAAACAAAATTCGTATTAATGTGTATATATTTTTTACAATTGATAACCTATATAACGTTTATGTAAAATATTGTTCACGAGTTTATAGTAAGCTGATTTATTCAAAGAAATCAAAAAATACAGAAAACACTATTAATGACGTTAGACGTTGCAATGGTTTGATTTATCTAGTATGTAGGCGCCGTAATGATAGCCCTTTATATAATATAAACTCGGCCATTTTGGCCTCGCAAGGGGCCGTGCCCCTTGACCTCTCTTGCTTTCATTTATGTCTCTTTCTCTTCTATACTTTGTATAAAATAATCAAAATTTACAACGTAATTCTTACTGGCATCAACACAAAAAGAAAAACAAAAATAATCACAAAAATCTTATCTTAACATTTAACTTTCATTATATAAAATTAAGATATTGTTTCATTACATTTTTCGTTATATAAAATTGTGACATTTTTTCGAATGGGGGATAGCCTAAGAATTACGTTGTAATTTATATATATATATATATATATATGTATGGGTGTGTACTGTTTCATTTAAACACGGAGGAATAAAGTAAAAACATAAATCTTGCCAACAATTACTTTTAAATATACTCGTACATTTAATTCTTTATAAACATTGTGTACCGAGTGGTTCTTCAGCTTATGAACCGATCAAGTTCAAGTTGTTTTGAAAAGTCAAATACTTAAGCAAGAAAAGAATTTAACGAATGTTTACATTTCCAGTAGTTTCGTTTATGTACAAGTTATGAAATATGTTCTTAGAGTCTAATTTGTTTGAAATAGGTTCTATCTGCATATCTTTTTCGGAAAAATGTTTTTTAACATTGCCTAAACTTTTCGACCGGCCTACTCTAGCGATATAAAAAGTGCTAACATTACTTACAGTAGAATTCTTTTTTACACTACTGCGCCTAGATGACCCAGAAGATTTATTAACACTTTCATCTGAACTGGAACACAACGTATCCCCGAATGGTAGATTGCCATCGATAATAATGCTTTCTGAAAGTTCTTCCAGTTTGTCATCATTTTCTTCATCATTATCATCATCATCATTTTCTTCTTCTTCTTCTTCTTTGCCAGAATTCCCTGGACCCAGATCTTTTTGTAAAGTAGCGTATTTATGCAGGATCTGATTTTACAACATAACAGTTTTTTGTTATTTATAAAAAATTTAAAAGTAATACTGTCCATTTAAGTGTAATTTCTATTTTAATTTAATGCAATTTTATTCCGCTTTCAATTTCGCGACATATTAACAACCGACAATGGCAAAATTCGTTATGTATCGGGTGGACCATCTATCGGTTTAAATTTGAACCACCGGTTACTTCGAATCTAATAATACTTATGTCATTCTATTCTGTCACAGAATTCAGTATATTATCTCCGCTGAACGCACCCATTACGAGTGACTGCTTGGTACGGCTTGTGGAGCGGAAGCATCATTGGCCGATATTTCTTTGAAAATGAGGACGGCGCAACCATTACGGTCAATGGAGACACCTATCGTCGCACCATGATAAGCGATTTTTTTGTGCCCGCTCTTGATGGTATTGATGTGAACAATATTTGGTTTCAATAGGATGGTGCAACTTGCCACACATCTCATGCCACAATCGATTTATTGCGTCAAAACGTTTGATGACCGTTTAATTAGCCGAAATGGTGATGTTAATTGGCCACCAAGAATTTGACACCGTTGGACTATTTCCTGTGGGGCGCCGTTAAAGACAACTGTTATGCCGACAAACCAGAGACAATTGAGCATTTGAAGGCCAACACTCGTGATGCCATTGCCGAGATACGACTCCATACACTCGTATAAACGCTCGAAAATTGGTCCAATCGAATGGAGGTACTGTGAAGCCAGTCGCGGCAGCCATATGAACGAAATAATATTCCATTTCTAACCGGAACTACAATAGTATTTCACAACGAGAAAAAAATAAATTTGGCAAAATTTCAAACCGTTTTTGTTTGTTAATCGCATTTTTAAATTTAAACTTTTAAATGGCTCACCTAGTACTACCATACAAATGCGTTAATAAATTTATGTTTTCATCTTTTCCATTAGTGATGGGTATAATTAAATTGTGTAATATAAATTATGCGCTTTAAATGATGTCGAAAATTTAGACATCTGTCCACAAATTGCAACTTAATTTCTGAATGTCTTATATGCACTCAACACCACCTCGTCAAATAATGCCGCAATCTACACCTTTTAACTTTAATGATTGCGCCGCATTTAAACGTCTTCTAAAAGAAACAAAAAAAAACAACAAAAAATGCTACTAGTGATGCTTTTGTTAAATAATACTAACAATAATAATATAAATAATTTTAAGAATCTAAATTTCTACTACTCTGCGGAACATTTTCCTCTTTTAAATTGTGTAAAATAATGAAAAAATCAAATTTAATAAATCAATAGCTCATGATAGTGATACCATCTTTCTGGCATTCTGTATTAAAGGTTTTATAATACGCAATGTTAACAACTAGATGCGTATATATCACTGACGTAAATTTGGTCACCACTACCTTGTTGGTATACAATTATTGTTGTATTTATTTGTTATCATAATTGTAAAAATACAATGAGCATATTTAATTAACTTGGTCAATAGGAAATCTTTCGCTTTACGAAGTGCACTAATATTAGAATTGATTTAAACATAGAAAAAGTAGCCCTTTCAACCATATTTTTTGCTGCTAAAAGACGAACTGTACAAATGTTCAAGGACGACGTTTTGTCTTTTATACAATTTATGCGATATCTTGCGGTGGCATGAATTTTTATAGTCTCAGCGTAGTATAACCAGACACAACGACCAAAATGTACTCACCGGGTAACGTACGAATTTGATATAATATACTTGCAGATGGTTTACAAACCAATTCAAGGCATACATGTCTACATCTTTCACACCATTTTAAATATTTCCAATTCTTCTTAAAATAGCTAATACCGTCTTGTTAAAGCTTGATTTTTTTTGATTTTAAAAAAGTTTTATCTAATCTATCTTTCCACCTCTATATTTTATGTTTCTTTCTTATCTTTGGCATTTACGATGTAGGACAAATAATCTGAAATAACATCTAGATCGACAAAATTTAACTTTGTCTACTAATTTATCATCCGAGTGTTCGTTAACATATTTAATCCGAAGTTATCAGTCTTCCTTTTTCAATAGCCTACTTCACTGAAATATTTTCTACGAGGTAATCAAACACGTTTAATAATAGGACCATGCTTTTCTGAAAAAATAAAAATTAAAAAATACGAACACAGAATCAGTATCATTTTGCTATTTGTTCACAACGCATATTTCTGTTCTATTTTCGTTTTTTAATTTTTCAGTTGAAAATAAGCTTCGTCCCAAAATGTTTCTGAGGATAATGTTTGGTATAGATACGCCAAATAGTATTAGAAGAAGATTTTTATTTAATATTTAATTTTTATTGCTAGAAAGAGTGCAGTCGAGAACTTTGAATACTTCGTTAATTTTTTCGTTCCTCGATGAACAAACTCGATTCAAGAGGTTAAAAAGTTCAAAAGTTGTTATTGTTCTCGTTCGCTCGTTATTTAGTGGTATTGTAGTAAAAGTCGATTTTCGTAAAAATCCCGGTTATTGTCATTTATCCCATTCCTTGTTTCTATGTTCTCATCCTCGTTATTATTTTTCTCGCGGTCCTTTTTATTCCATTTTCGTTTAGTTAGTAATTCGAAATAACTCTTTTCAGGGCTACCAGAGTGCATCGTTTGTAAGCGCTCACCTAAGTAACAAATACATTTTAAATTTTGTTTGCCCGTTGTTTAAATTAATTCACGTGTGAAAATCGTAAAATATTTTGGTCCTCTGGAAAAAAAGAAAAAGAAAAAAAAAAGAGAAGTGGTGTCAAGAGGGGGACACCCGGTAGGAACGAAGTTCTTTTCACTTTTCGGTAGATATACAAGTATAAAGTCATTCATAAAGTATACGATAAAAAATGACGCACAATATACAAAATCCCGTATGAATTAAAACGAAATATAAATCCCGTATGAATTAATTAAAACAAAAAAAATAAATAAATCATCGGACTCGTTGAAGTGTGGTAATCTCGCACAAAAAAAAAAGGCGTCAATTTTCAAATTCAATAAAATTTACACTTGTTTAGAATTGAGCTTATACAGCTGACCGCGTACGATGCTTGCTACTCAAATCTCGATACTCGCACGAACGCACACACATACACCCGTATATAATAGAAAGAGACAGAGTGAAAGAGAACGAGAGTGAAGGTCGCCTGCCGGACGACACATAACGCGATTTTCGTTATCTCGCCTTTTCTGCCAGTTTACTCCTATCAACAAGCTACGTAAAAGAACATCGTTCCAAAAAGGTCTCCCATTGCTTATTTAAATTTAATTTATACGTTGACTAAAAGTTGTCAATGCTTGTATACGACTATATTATCGCATACTTGTCAATGTAAATTTATCAGAATAAAACCTCTTTTCACTTCAATTGAAGAGAAGAATTTTGTTAAGAGACAAGAAATTTTCGGAGATCATCGCACAATATTTTGAAAATGCTACGGGAAAAATTTTTTTTAATCGTCTTACGTTTTGTTGATTTGGCGGTGGTTTCCAAAATAGTATTTGTAGAAAACTTTGCAATGGAAATTTTGAAATATTTGACAGATCGATGTTACTGACAGTGGTAAATTATAAATATGTTTCTCTACATGAATATGGGATTAAAAGAGTTTAGAAAATTTGTCGATGCATTATAACAAATATTATTTTAAAAAACACAGAAGTAAAATAAATTTTAGCAAAAAAAAAAAAATTGCATTACCTCACTTTCTTTGTTTTTGTATTTATTTTTATTCTGTTCTAATTTGAATTGTAGATCCTCATCTTCTGCCGTCGGATCACTAGACGAATAATAATTTATTAATTCGTACATATCATAACGACGGCTTCTTTGCAATTGTTGTCCAAATTCTTGAAAAATGCGATGAGCTGTCCAAATTTAAGAAATTAATAATCAAAATCTGATAATAAACAACAAGTCCGTAACCTGCGGTATACATTTTCTAACGACACTTTAGCGTTCTGTTTGTGTTTTTTGTTTTTATACGTAAAATAAAATTTTTAATCTAAATTTCATTTTCTCCACGTTTAAATGGTTAAGGATGCCGTCGCTTTATTATAAGACACCAGCAAGAATGAAATATGTAAATTATTTCGAAACGATTTTTTGAATGCCTTAAAAGTTAACTCTTAAAACTTAATTATTATCTTGACGAAACGCGTTAAATTAACTAAAATTTTTATTTTCATGATGCAAAAATTAAAGTAAATACTATTTTTAAAGGTGCTCATATAAAGCCCAACGGAGGTTCACGCACGCGCATACATATATTAATATATATATATATTTATATATTGATATAGATATGTTACTCAATAGTAGTGTATTATGAATTAATGGTTGAATCGTTAATGGATTTTAAAATATATCATTTTCAAAATAAGTTATAAGATTCAGAAATAATGCATACCCCAAACACATATACTAATAAATGTACTCTTTCTTCGCTTTTTAAATGTTGACTATAGTTGAATTATTTGTTGTTAATAAATCTGTCCCATTTTTTATGTTAATACATCAATGATAATTTTCAACACTTTTGTACTAAGTTCTAAGGATAAATATAATTAACATACATATACATAATTCATTAATCATTAATCATTGAACCAAAGGTTCGTTTCCTCCATTCCGTTCTGTTTTCGGCCATCCGTTTTAGCACCCCTGTTCCATCTAAGGAACTCCGGGGACTCGGGGCCGATACATAAAACATTAGGATAACTATTGTTAATGATGTTTTTTATAAAATTCCAATATTAAGCTCGTTATTATTGATTAAACAGCTATTGCGCAGAAATGTATTAAATCGTTTACATGCTTTGAAACTATAGCTCTATAACTATCGTGGCTAATTTAATTAATTTAAAGTTAAAATGAAAACACAAAATGTATAAATTCATATAAGCGAGTACCGTGAATAATAAAAATCGAAATTAATGCGATAATAAAATAACGAAAAATATGTGTATACTTTTTGATTTGATTTTTTTTTTTTTTTTTGTGGGCCCGTCAACTATAGACATTAACCTAGCGCGAGTGAAATTTTTTTAATATGCGACAGCTGATTTCGAACCAAGTCCTATTCGAATGAAACACCACTGCCTAACCATCTATATGCCACGGTGGCTAGTTAACGAAATATAAATAATATATATGAAAAGTAAAATAAAAATTTAATTATTTATTTATTTCGTGAATTACTATATTTCTGTTTATTATTAGCTATTATCAATACGAAAATGGACCAAATAAATTTTATTCATGTATTTTAAAATATTAAAATAGTACAAATTATAACATAGCTTTAAATAAACGGGTTTTGCTTATAAATGGTAGGCGTGCTATATTTATAATTGTATTTTTAAATTTATCAGTGAAATAAAACTCTACTTAATTAGGAAAATTATAGTAATTCAATAAAGGCTAACAACTATGCTACATGCCGCGTAAAAGCGACATTAGCTTTATCTCGCGAGCCGTGCTCGAAACATTAATCTTTTCCATTAGAGCAAACCAAGCATCAGGATGATCGGATTATTTAGTCTTGCGAAATAAGCATTTCAAATCCTTAGGCCGCGGTTACATTGGATCAGAATTCGTACGAAAAATTGGTCGTACCAGATCGTACGAATGCTTACGATTTGGTCTAAAAGGAATAAACGTGTACATTGCTTGCATTTTTTGCGTACGAATTCTTACGAAATCATACGAGTTCGTGCGACCAGTTTCATGCGACCGATATACTTTGTTTTTTTATCAGAATTCGTACGAAATTTATATTACAGTGTCCGTTTTTATTTTTGTTTATTCTGAAATATGAATTCTGAAAAAGTTATCAGTCGAGTTGAAGAAAGAATATCAGATTTTACACACTTATTAATCGGTTTCATTTTACTAAATCGTCGAACAAAGTATAAAAAAAGAACGCGCAATGTAACGGCTGTCTTTTCGACTGACGATCCCAAGAAGAAAAAAAAGACAAAACTACTGTCCTCTATAAATTCACTGTTCGTACAAACAACACCGCAAGTAATGTAACCGCCTTATTCATATGAATTCTGATCCAATGTAGCCGCGGCCTTAGAACTACAAAAAATATCAATAAAAATAGATCTCGAAGCTAATAGCCTAAGAAAAAAAAGAAAAAAAAAAAAAGTGGAAATATGAAAGTAATTACAGTTGATGATAACATGACACCTTTGTCAGAACTTGTTCACTTTACTTGAAAATAACTGGGGGACTGAAATTTTAAAGTACTTAAATTATTGTCAAGTTTTAATTTCTCAATTTACTTTTATTTTATAGAGAGTAATAGGCATAGTAATAAGATTTAACTTTAATTAATATTGTCATAATGAGTGAAAAATTAACGATATTATTACTAAACGTAGGGAGAATAAAAGTCCAACAGCATGACATTTTATCCGAAAACGAACACGATTTAATTAAAACTACACATGTATAAAAATAAATTGTATGAACTCAATTGTGAATACCTTGCAATGCCTCAAAAAAATGTCGCTTCATCATATAATAAAAAACTTAATTTAATTCAGCTAAAAAATACCGAAAATATAATAGCGTCAACAGTTGAAAATTATATTTCCAAAATATCAAAATACAACCCTCAACAATAACGCCACATTTCATTATTGAGTTGAATACAATTTACGAAAAAAAAAAAAAAAAAAAAAAAAAAGTTATATTTTAACGATTAACTATGATGTTTTCAAGAAAGAATCTAAAACTATGTATCACGTAATTATTAATGAAATAGGGCAAAAATTCACAACATGAATAAAACAGAAGATTTAGAAATAAAGCTGATTTACGTGGATGTTTTTAAATTTATAGGGTGCTAAACCCAGAATATCTTATTATACATATTCATTTTTAAATTAGTAATTTTTTTCAATGCCTAAAATAGCATGCGGTTGTACCAAAAAAGAATTGTGCAATTATATAACACTTATGGGACACAAACAAAATAACGTAGAATTCAAAAAATCGATAAATTGGATTAATCTGATAAATTCCGACTTGACTTAACTAATTCCGTGTGAAATATTACTTGGCTATAGTAAATTTGTTTCAGTAGAATTTTTAATCGAACGTAATCGAATTAGTCTGACTTCACTAATTCAGGCTGCAACTAACTTTATTATTTCTTACAATATGACCGCCGACAACGAGAATTTTTAATCATCAAAGGCTTCGTAACAAATATAATAAATAAAAACTAAAGTTCACGTGGAATTTTCAAAACCAGTCAACTTAAACGTAACAATAAAATATTAAAAATTGTATACGCCTACCAATCTGATTAACCTCTTCAGCGGTTAATTTTAAATCTTTACGAACATTTACTTTTTCAATAGTCTTCCACACGTCGTAAAAGTCGGGAAATATTCGTTTTTTATTATACAGCTTAGTTATCGAACGATTAATGCACGAAAATGTACTGCCTACTTGAAAACGAAATAAAATGTGATTAGAAAATTATTACTTTTAGTTAAACAGCGGCTACCGTTATTTATAATTAAAAATTAGATACGTACACTGTTGGTTGTGAATTTATATATAGTTTTACTCATCGGATTTTTCTCGGCAGTTAGTCCTTCAGAGGAAGATCACCATCTAGTTCGTGTTGATAAGATAACGAGAGTACTTCTTAATTCTATGCTTAACATGCACGTGTTCGGAACACACTTTTAAATGCTTACTGTAAACGTTTATTCGCCAAAAATAGTTCAATTGTATACATTTGAACTAATCTTGTTGGCTTTCGTGCGTAGCAGCGGCCTATACCATAGAGTTTAACCTTCCTAAGTAGGCTCCATGTGCTGTAATAGCCTCAGTAGTTAAACACAGCGCATGGAAATCCTCACTATTATTTTTATTAAAAAAAAAAAAAAACTAATTTTGGGGCTACACATACATAATGATATGAATGGTTCCTAATACCGATTCGTTTTTGCTATTATTGTTAATCGAATATTCAACATTGCTGTCATTTCCAGTATATTTATGTATTCCAGCCATTTGCTCATTCGTAAATTTTCCATAAAAACTACACAATTTCCTCTTTTGCAACTACAATATTTAAATTACCAAACGAACTATATTAGCGATAATAATCTATGCACGACAATGCTGTCAGAATTCGGCTACCCCAGTTTGTATGTATTATGCATGTGCTCCCTCTGCGAACAAAAGCGGAATGATTGAAAAACTACACGATTCACATGTAAACGGCATAGAGGAATTATAAGCAAATTTATGGTGGCGAGAAAAAATGTGTAAAAGTAGGAAGGAGAATAAAGTACTCGGTAGAAGTAATTTATTTCTTTATAAGAAGTATTAATTTCGGGTTACAAATTTTTAAGGTCAGTTTTAATTTATGAAAAATGATAACTAAGCAGTAATGGATGTTAGTAGTCGACAAAAAAGCGACATAATATAAAGAAGAAAAATAGCGCCGCACTTAAAAGATTCATTGATAGAAAGTTTCATAATACGGTCGCCTATTAATAAGCGACCGGACAAAAACTGATTGCCAAGTTAATTTACTTTCTGCCATGTTCAAAAATCACTTATAGTTTATAATTTTACAGGCAACAAAATTTTCTCGCTCTATTTCATTTCTCATTTTTTCTGATATTATAATAACACTTTTTAGTGGTTAAAATTATTTTCTATATAAAACCGAAAGTGAATACTATTTCAGCGCAAATGAAAAAAAATATTTTTTTGTATTCGTTACGTTTTAAAATTTTCTATATAATCCGATTTAAAAAGAGCAAGAGACTTATTTATTTTTCATTAAAGTAGCCATACCATTTCCAATTTTCTTTTTTGTATCGTTTATTAAAAATGCCATTGAAAAGAAATATAAAACGATAAATTTTAACGTTTACCTGAATATTTCACCTTTTTCAAATAAAATCGCCCAGCATGATTCGGTTTATTTTGTAGTTTACATAAAAGTTTGTAAACTTCACAAAATCTTCTTTTATACCTGCGTTTAAACACGAGGAAGATTATACAATGAAGATGTAACGGAATATTTTTTAAAATTATTATTGTCGGACGTTCAGATAATCAAAAAAAAAAACGGCGAACTCAATTTTAAACAAATCTCGAAAATTATTAAAAAGTAAAACAACGATTAAACAAATAACACAGAAAGACGCAATGAACATAGAAGTAATATTGCGTTAATTAAAGATTGACGGAACAATAACTGAAACAGGAATAAAATTTAGACTAACAAAAATTAATAAATAATGAAAAGTAACACAAGAGAGAAAAAGTAATTGACAGTATAAGAATTAAAGATTCAAACAGGCTAAATAAATTTGAAAGGAAAACACGATTAGAGCATTAAAAGATAATAAAAATCACCGCAAATTAGCCACAGATATGTTACTGGCTAACGCTGCAACAAAAAATATTAATCTCATATTTATAAGCGGTAATTGCGATAATAATTATATACCAGAATGTTATAAAGATATTACAAATAATAAAGTAAAAATAATAGATAAATCAGCAATACAATAAACTATGCATATACAGACGAAAAATTAAATATAATAATAAAAATAAAATTCCTTCAAAGTTAATAATAGAGAAATATTTTTTAGGTAACGAATATGTATATAAAACATAGTAATATAAAAAATTTATTTTGTTATGAGGATTTAAGTAGTAGACACACGATGCAGGATAAAGTAACCTATCCCACGAGGCAAATATTCAACTTCATACAAATTTTTAACTTGTACCTATAAGTGCTAAAAATAAATACACGTTCAAGAGTAGAATCTACAAAACTCTAATTAAAAGTTACATTACAGATTTCATTACTGAAATAGTAAAATAAATGCAATTACGAAAATAACTGAAAACTACGTATTTAATAATAATTCTTGCATCATTAGTAATGTTTTTGAGTTAAGCTCACTATTAGCCAAGAATGAAACCTGTTTCCGTTTTACTCTTAGCTAATGATGAACTGGATCCGAAGACGCTTCTGCAGATAAGTTTATAAAATTTCTAGCTGTTTGATATATTTGTAATTATATTTATTTTGATATTTTATAATTTTAGCAAACCGGATAATAGACCTATTTATCAGAAAAATACTAATCAGATCAACACTATTAATCACGACTGAAATTTTAAAATGAAATTAAATAATAATCCTTTTTTAATAATTCTTTATTTATTATTGTACGTCGTCTTAAAATTATACTCTTTCTAAGATGATTGTTTAGCCCCCCTAACGTAGTCTTACTATGAGAGTACGACAGCATGCATTTTTTACTTTGGAACCTTCACCATATTTGTTATATCTTAAAATTATTAACAAATTCTTTGTAATAGCAGGTTTCGATTTTTCGACAATATTCCGCGTGAACAATCTCAGTAGCAGAAATTTTGCGGTTGAATTAATGCTACTGGTACAATTAATCTTCCCAGAACGAGTATAAAACATATATGTAAGATGTTCATACCGATCAAGGAAAATTTACGCATGGAACCACAAAATCTGTCCATGGACTTAGTGCTACGTTAATGGACCCAAGAGTTTAATTAGGCGGGTAATGATCGCACTACCTAGTTAGCAAACTATGGCACAAAAAAAAAAAAATTATACTGCCCAGAATAGAAAGTCGCGAAAATAACGTTCAAAAGACTGCTTAACATGTAGGCCAAGACAGAAAATATGACGGCATTGCTAAGTATACATCAAAGCAATTATATACGTACTTCAGGAAATTTAACTTTTATTAATAGATACAAATCTGTTCTAAATTGTGAGTGGGATTAATGGCGCAGCGATTCAACAGTCAAATCATTAAAACATACTTATCGCTGTTTAATCAGATGTAACACGTTCTCCAAATAAATAAAAAAATGAAGTATTTCCCGTAACTAATTATTGACTAATTTTTGTATCGTAACAGCGTCGTCGATTTGTACATTCTAAACATAAATTGTTCATGTCATCATCGCAGAAATCGGTTTTTCTATATGTAGTTGTTTTTTTTTGTACTATTTAATAGTTACAGTTTATCGACTTTAAATTATAAATGGCTAATAATATTTACCGATAAAAAAAGGTATATATAAAAATGAAATTTTAAAATTCTTTTATTTTAATTTGAAAAAAAAAAAAACAACAGTTTTTAAATTATATAAATAGGGAAAAAAGTATAATCATATTACCTGCTTTCTTTAAGGTAAGCATTTTCTTCACCCTCTTCATCGCTCGTAACTTCTCTTTGTTCCAGTTTTTTAATTTTTCTACTTAATTTCTACGGCATACAAAAGATAATTCTATAAACATTTAAAACAGACTACAACAACATTTAAAATAATTTTATTTATTTATATACATCTTTCAAAAGCAATATTTATTAAAGATCCCATAGAACTAATTTCGTTACAAATAATGCGTAAGGTTGAAAACTTACCTCGGTGATGTTACGAATAAAAAAGTACATACCAAAAGACAACTAAAAGATTAACGATGAACGACAGAATTGTAAAAATTAAATTATTATTTGTTAAAATATAAAAGAACAGAATGGTTGAAAATATTACAAATAAATTAGTTTTCATTATTTATTTTTCAAACCAAAATACCATCACACATGTATAGTAAAATAAAAAGGAGAATCTTCATTACATTTTATGGACATTGAAAATTGTTCACTAAACGCAAAAAAGGTTGAATAGCACTGCAGCCTGGTGGTGCGCTATTATTTATGGCAAAATAAACCGTTTCGCTTCACAAACAATAAATGCTTTTTAAGATTATTGTCAGAATTTAATAGTTTGATTAAAGTGTTAGTGTCTTCGTCTTTGCTTTGGTGCCCTGAAATCAACCCCCGTGGCGGCTATCCTTACTGAATCGCATATTCCTCCTCTTTTCATTCGTAAATCCTACTAGGGGTATCGCTTCTTAATTAAACGCCTGTCTGTTTATTCCTCCTTACTTGTTTTTTCTTACTCTTCTATCGTTCACAAATGGCGATTTATCTCTACTAAAACCCCAATTTTATCCCTTACTTCAGTTTTCGCCATTTATTTATAGTCGTGAAAAACTTCCTTATTTCCCATTCAGTTTTTCCAGTTTCATTCATCCTATTAAATGTCTTTCTTTACCATTCTGTTCTAAATCTGTCCTTCAACATATCACCAAAATTGAATTTTCCAAATATTTAGGTTATCTGTTTCTTAGATACAGCACTGACGGTTCCAAAGAACCAAATGGAGTTGGTTCTGGCTTTTTTTTGTCTTGCCTTACATTATTCTAAATCTTTTAAATTCCCTTCCTTTCGCTCAATTTTCTATGCGGAATCTATTGATATTCTTCGTACTGTCCTCTTCGTTTCCTCATCACTGGTTTTCCATAAAGTGCTCATAATCTCAGATTCTAAAAATATTCTGAAAGCTATCACATCTCCTCTTTCTGTTCTCTCTCCCGATTATGTAATACTTTTCATACGTTTCCTCATTCATGATCTTTTCCTTGGCCACTCGCTCGAGATCGATCTTTTTAGCCCGTTCTTCCATTTCTAGTGGCAGATTTTTAGGCACCTTTTCTGATCATAATATTGTTCTTCTTTCCTTAATTGACTCATTCCAAACTATGGCTCAGTTCCTATTCTTCATTTTCTAATCCTACCTCTATTTAATCTTCCTATTCAGCTATCTCTCTCTTCACGTCCGTGGTTTTCTAGATACTTCCCCGCTCTTAAACGCTTCACAATCTCGGCTATTTGTCGCCTTCGTTTTAATCATAGTCTCCTTCCTGCACAATTTTCACGGTTTTCATTTATTTCTACTCCATTTTGCATGTCAATATTATAAAATGTCAAAAAAATGATATAAAAATCCGGGTACAAATGTTCCGAAAAATGCCGATTCGTAATAGAAAAAAAAAAAATCGAGAATCGCCGAGCCAAGGTACAAGTAAAACTGGTGATGACGAAGGAGGAAAAATTTAACACAACAATTTAAATGATAATTTGAAGCGAACATAAAATCATACAGATAAGTTCGTTATGAACGTGCGTACAATAGTTGTATAAGTAAAATAAATAAATACCTCAATAACAAACAAAATAAGTATAAATTAATTTATATTTTAATAAATTCAAATTTAAATATCTTATTTTAACAACGTTTTCGGACAAAGCCTATCATCAGCTAACAATACAGAGCATACTGAATTAAAACTAAAGACACAAATTGAGTATACTCTGTATTGTTGGCTGGTGATGGGCTATACTCGAAAACATTATTAAAATAAGGTATTTTAATCTGAATTTATTAAAGTATAAATTAATTTATACTTATTTTGTTTGTTATTGAGGGATTTATTAATTTTATATTTAATGAATATTAACAAACATGTATTGATTTATCTACATACAACTAATAGTTATGTTTTCATATGTTATACATACACTTTTTAACGCTTAATATTTAAATATATCACACACATATATTTAATTTCTTTTTAAAATCAAAAAATTTTAAAAAGAAATTTCTATGATAAACGAAACTTTCTTTAGAAGATATTATTTTACGTTATCGCAATTTATAAGATAAATTTATCTACAACTATATAAATACTATATTTCAGTATTATAAAATTAAAATCTATTTATTCCCCGTATGAAGGGTTCAAAAAGAAAACAAAGTAGTGGGTAAAAATAAATATGCATGTTTAAAAAAATTATTTTTCGGTTATATTAAATTCCTATTATTTTTTATACCGTTTCAAAAACTACATCAAAATTAAAAATCACAAAAATAAATACCTCCAACAGGTTTTCTAATTTTGCTATACGCTGAATTTCCCGTTTCTTTGATTTTGGTGTGTTTTTATTGTCACTTTCAGTTTTCTGAAAAAATATATAAAATTAACAAAAGTAGCACATACATACATTACAAAGACATGTATACATATATACAATTTTTAAAAATCAAATTTTAAAGATACTTATTTCATTTTTTTAACTGAATTATGAATTCACATTTTTTCACTTGCTTCTTTATTGATTTTTAAAGGTCATCACAACTTACGTGAATTCTAAAGAAGATATTACTCATATCATATGTATACACACACACCCACACACTCACACATATATATATATATATATTATTCTTGCGCTAGGAGTAACACACAAAAGTACGAAATTATAACTGAAGTGTTGTAATAGAAACTGTTACGAAAACCATAAATTATATATATATATATATATATATATATATATATATATGTGACTTCTTCACTTTCTCCTAACTACTTCGTATTTCTTTTGTTAGCAATTGATGTCCAGCAGCAAAAAATAGGTAGTAAATGTTTGTGTTTTATTTCTCCCTCGTTAATTATTTCTGCCCTCTAGTGATGCATATAAACCTCAAAAATCCGGTTATGTTCCCTTCCAACAGAGTGAAAATTGTTCAGCTGTAATATAAACCAAAGGAAAAAAGTAGCAAAACAATTGAAATTTTAGGCCAAATATATTTCTTATTACTTACTAGGATAGTGAATCTATAGAAAGCATATAAAGAACCAATCGAGTTCTATTAGTTACTAAACCATATTGTAGAACAAAAGGAACCTAGTCTTCACCTATGTACAGAGTGATATTCTTAAACTCTTAAGTAAATCAACATAATTTACGAATTTTAATTAAATGTCGGTAAGCACACGATTAAGAAATGCAACTTGTATATCTTAAAACAGAAGATAAAAAGGATATGTTTTGGTTATAGCCGTTACATAATAGAAATCACGTTAAGACCAATTGTAAATCAGATATTCAGATCGCTTGTGGTAGAAGAAGCAAGATATTTGAGGCAATTCAAAAACAAAATCTTGCTGATCGAAATTATTTTACTATAATTAATATTTCTTTTTTAAAACAAATTGAAAATATTTTCCCGTCATGATTTTCTATATTCAAATAACTAAGCTAATGTTAAGCTTGAGAGAATTATAAATCTTAGCACGATTTTATCAAGAAAAATACCAAGAATGAAATATCACTTAGAAGGCCAGTTGGACTGCATAGTGTATTTGTTAGATTGCAGAAGAGATCTATTGTTTATAAATGTTCTTGTTTAAAAATCGATCTATTGTTATGTTCTGTACAGGAGAAGAAATAGTAAAAGAAATTTACGTTTTTACCAATATAATTTATGTTAAATTACTGCAGGATGTTTAGCACTTAAAAATAGCTTGAAACTTTCTCAAAAGGATTAAAATAATTTAAATGTACTCGAACGGAAAACAGGTAACTATTTGACGAAGAATATTCCGAGATTCGTGAAAAATTGTAATCGCCATCGAGTAACGAAATATCAAAATATTGATCTCTAACTGGGAATTAAATGTCGAAATTATAACAAGATGAGAATATCGAAGATTTTATATTAAATAGCACGTATTAGAATTTTCTAATACAGTACTTGGAATTTTAATAGACTTTCGGAAGAAGAAATCTGAAATTTTAGAAGAAAATGAAGATTATAGAGCGACTAGAGATATAATGACTTTTACATGAATTGTGGTGATGAAATGTAAACTTAATGAGAAGAACGCAATAAAATAATCATTATAAAAGCTGAGAACAGAAACAATATTTGCTTTATTAGTTTAAAAAAAAAAAAATCAATTTTTTTTAAAGTTTTAGACCTGTAACGATCCACGTTCAAAATTTTAAAAAACAATATTGATTGCTGCGATCTTAATATTTCCCTTATGTAGCGGTTGTTGTACGTATAATTATGAACTTTAAAAAAACGAACATTACCGCGTATAGAGCAGATAGAAAATACTTCAGTTAACCTACGAAACGAAGAACTAACATGAACCAACATGAACGACGATCGTCTATCTAATAGTGACCGACTTATCATATTCCCCAATTTATCGAGCTATTAACGAACCTCGAATACTTTACTGCAGTTACGTGCAGCATAATAGTAAAGTACGTTAACTAAGCACGACAATGAGATGTATCAAGTATAGCCGCCTTACACATCAATATACATTCTTATTATCCTACGACCACCATACTAAACCTCATTATTATTTGGCCACATACAAATGCAAAGAACATAAACTGATTAAATTTACATTAAATGATTTTCGAACAAATGTACATGTCGAGAACAAAATCGTCTGATACGAGTATGTATAAAATTACGTTACTTTAACAAAAATACAAAAACACATGCTGAATCATAAATTTCCAAGCTATAGAGTATAGAATATATATATATATATATATATATATATATATATATATATATATAAATAAATTTTAATTTACGCTACATCAATTTTCCCTTTTTGAACAATAAATACTTTAATAATTAATACAGTTTACTACAATAAGTACACTTCGATATTCGTGGTTCACCACAACATATATGCATAGAATGCACTTTTTGATCGTCAATTTTTTTTTCTTATTCTTTTTTGCTTTTGGACCGTATACAAATAGCGTGACAAATATAAAAACTAATTGTTCTCTAACTACAAAGCACTTTGGCTGAAAACCATCATAATTAATACCTCATTTAACATCGATTTAAAAACTGTCGTGAAAAATATTATTATTACATAATTCTAATGATGGAAATTTGACAAAAGAAAGATAGAAACATACAAGAGATAGTTATGACAAAGAGGTGGTATACGAAAATATTAGGTAACTTTCAAGAACACGTAACACAAGTGCGAAGTTAATAAGAACAAATACTTTCAAATAAAATTAAAGAAAAAAAATAGAAATTAAAAGTAAAATTATTACACGGACAAAGTGCAGAGAAATAAGCAGCTATAATCTTAGATGAAAAAGAGGGAAGACGTTTAATTAGAGAACGGTAGCCTAGATAGGATCTGCGGATGAACAAAGGGAGTGATTTTGATTCGGAAAGGGTGGCAGGAATTGGAATAGATTTACGTGCACCCAGACAAAGACGAAGACAGGAATTTAGAATGCGGTCAAGCTTTAACAGAAGAGACTTACGAAAAGCTAACAAAAAAAAAACAAAAAACAAACGGAATAATTTCTAAAATTAAGGAAGAGTTGTATGAGGATAATTTTATCACTATTAACAGAATGTGCAGATGACCAGATTAAACGCACTGGCTAATCTGGAGTCCATTCTTTAGCGTATAAAACGGGGCTTTAAAAGCCGAAATAGCGCCGCTGTATTTTTTTATTTTTTTTTTTATGGGTTTGTTTACAAAGACATTGGTCCAAGAACGAAGGAACAAAGTCGCAAGAAACTCAGATCTTTACACAATCAGAGATAGACGACAAAAAAGAATCAAGAGCTTTGACAACAGAAGGAGAAGGAAGGGGGAGAATGAACGAAACACTGTATGGGATGGAAATACCGATTTGTAAAAGGGAAGAGTAGAAAGAAGCTTGTTCGGTTTCAAGAGACGAGCAAACGAACATTATGTGATTGGGATCACAAATAAATTGGATATTGGAGGGGTGAAATGGACGATAAGGAGATGGCACCAGAGAGTAATGGAAAAGCGAGAAAGGAAGTAAACTGTGCCAAAGCGCAGGCAGCAAATCGCAGAGAGGTTGGAACGACGCATGGAAGAAAAGTCAAGAAACCAGGAGAGGCGAAGAAGGGAAGGCCGAATAGACAAGAAAAAGGAATCTAGGTTGGATAATGAGGAGACGTAAGAGTTAAACCATAGTTTGGAATGAGCAGTTGCAGACAGAAGGGTAATATTTGAGGAAGAGAAAACAGGAAGAAACCTACCGGAAGAGGAAGATAACCGAGCGAATGGGTCAATTAACTCATTACCCTCAATTCCGGCATGACCAGGGATCCAAAGGAAGTCCGTTTGGATTAAGTGAGAAAGGAAAAGATCATGAATCAAGGTGCGAATAAGAAGAATAACGTAGTCGGTTGAGTGAGGAGGGAGAGGAGATGCGATAGTCTGCAGCACGCTTTGAACATCCGACAGGATAAGGGTATTGCGAGCAACAGGAGAGGACCCGATAAAAAGAAGGGCACGCAGAATAGCAGAGGACTCAGCATAGAAGATAGAGCAAAAGGAGAGAAGTTTAAAGGACTCGACATAATTTAGAGAAGGACAGAAAAAAGCTGCACCAACACCATTGGGTTCCATAGAAATTCACAATGGCGACAAAAAAAAGACCGGCGACCGCTGACGCGGTCATCGATTTGGATGGCAGGGATAGAGCAAAGGTAACATGGCGAGTTCGGACGTCGGTTGCATAAAATTTACAGCATTCTACGTGTTGAACGTGAAGGTGAAAATAGTTGAAAAAAAGATGTAACCGACGTCCAAACGGATAAAACTTGTAAAAAATGTCCATCCGCGCGTCCGCAGAAGTAACATTTTACAGATAACATTTGCTCATTAACACTTTTTCTTATTACTTATTCATATTATTAATTATTCTCTATATTCTTTTTATATATGTATACAGGGTGTTTGGTAATTCAATGGATTCCTTGAAAGGGGTTATTCTAGAGATCATTTTCAGCAAATTAAGTCATATCAACTAGAGGTCAAAAATGGATGGTTACTGAGTTACGGCGATTTTACGAATTTATAGAATATTTCAGACTTCGCATAGAAAAAAAATTGTGGTAAAAGAAATAAACATCATTCAGCTGGTTTAAACTAATTACTATAGACACCCGATGTATCATTTAATTAAAATGTCTCAAAATTTTTTTTTTTTTGAAATTGTTAGTTTTGAAAATGAATAATATGCGGATATTTCGTTCTGCTACAGGTTTTGTGATGGTGATGCCGCTGCAGTACGAAAGGGATATCGAAAACGTTTCCCTTGCCGCCGTTTACCAAACGTGAGTGTGTTTGGCACGACATATCAATGGATTCGGGAAACAGGATGTGTTCAGGGACCACAAAGTGACGCTGGCAGACCTTAGGTTTCCGATTCTGCTGATGAAGAAGAAATTCTAAGGCAATTTCAAACAGATCCCACAGTTTCAATGAAAGCTGCGGCTGCGGCTTTTCAATTGAACGGTAATACGTCCACTCTCTGTATTAATTAGATTAAACCAACTAAATGAACAGAAGTAACTGACTGAGACAAGCACCATCCATCACGTTCACGAACTGCCCCGAATGTTTCCGAAGTCTACCGACTTATACTTCCGTCCCGAGTGCGACAAAAGAAACAAAAGCATGACGGTATGTTTCTCGGAATTTAAAAATTTCCTCAGTCTAATGTGATTTTCTTTGTGTGCACATGTACAAACTAATGACATTTATACCTTTTTAGAAAGCTAATGAATCGGGGAACTTATTTCTGTAATTTGTAAGGCAAGTGTCATACATTTTTTTCAAATAATAATAGTTTAATTATGAACATCAATCAGATAATAAATTTATCATTGCTATTTAAATAGTTGTATTTCTGAGATTATGATAATTGTGGGCATGTATTTTTTTCCAATGTAATAAATAGCTAATTAGCTTTTAGAAAAATATTAATTGATTGTTCAGAATTAAGTATTTCTTTTACCACAATTTTTTTTCTATGCGAAGTCTGAAATTTTCTACAAATTCGTAAAATCGCCGTAACTCAGTAACCATCCATTTTGACCTCTAGTTGATATGACTTAATTTGCTGAAAATGATCTCTAGAATAACCCCTTTCAAGGAATGCATCGAAATACCAAACACCCTGTATACATATATATATATATATTTTTTTTTTTTATTAAAGAAAATAAATAAAAGAAAAAAAAAGAAGAATAGGATCGGATAGGAAGCAATATATATAAAGTATAAATATATATATATATATATATATATATATATTAATTACAACGTAATTCTTAGGCTACCCCCCCATTCGATAAAATGTCCCAATTTTATGTAACGCAAAATGTAACGAAAAATATAACGAAAAAATGTCTTAATTTTATATAATGAAAGTTAAATGTTAGAATTGGATTTTTGTGGTTATGTTATTTTTTTTTTGTATTGATTCCAGTAAGAATTACGTTGTAAATTTTGATCATTTAATACATAGTATAGAAGAGAAAGAGACAGAAATGAAAGTAAGAGGGGTCAAGGGGCACAGCCCCTTGCGAGGCCATAATGGCCGAGTTTATATATATATATATAATAGTATATAATGAAAAAATAAGATAACCAATAAATAATAAGCGGACGTTGAAGACATATTTTTACCAACTTTTACCATTTAGGACGCAAATTCATCGGCCAATTTTAGTATAAAACTTCTTGTTGGTCGCATAAGAAAATCTTTGCAATCGTCCGAACTCTACTATATTCGGCATTAAGACGTTTACGTGATTCCGATGTTATTGATAAAAATTTTGAAAATTTCGAAACTAAATTTGAACCTGAATTAGAAAACGAATTTTGTTATCGCCGAAGACTCGCTTCTCAGGTAAGAACATGTTTAGTATCTGCTTTACCACGTTACGATCATTATTTTATGTATCACGCGCCTACTAACGATTTTTAAAAATATATTATTCTGTATGGAAAGAATGGCTTAGCGATATATTAGAGTACAACAAACAACTAATTCAGGCTAGCCGCTGTTGAAGAAGGTATACAGATTTTAATTTTAAAAAATAAAAGAAAGATTATTAATAATGAAATATCAGATAAAATCTAAAAACCAGTCTACCTGTTTTCTCCTACATAATATAAATTTTATAAAAATAAAATAAAATAAATAACGCGATTCAACTCGATATATTAATATAATAATAATAATAATAAAATACTTGATTGTATTTTAATTCATCTAATATATCTTTTATCTGCAAGTACGGTGTCGTTGGTAACTGATCGATTTTATTGCGCAGTAAATTTTCAAAATGTTCTGACTTAGTCAATTCCACTGAAGCATTATTGTAGTCTTTTTCCAACTTTAATAATACCCTGTTCATTTCCTTGGATGGATCGATATTTCTACATTCATCAATAAACTGAAAAAAGAAAAAATTTTCGTTAAAAATAAGGTCATGGGTATTGCTTTTTTAAAATAATTTTTTGTATATTAAATAATGGTAACTATCTCTATTTTGTCGCCGCGATAGTCTGGTTGCTAGAGCGCTTGGTTTCCGTTACGGAAGTCTCGGCTTCGATCCCGAGCGACAACAGAAATTATTACGAAAAATTAAATAAAAATACTCACTAATGGTCATGCGAAAGGCAATGGCAAACCATCACGTACAGTATCATATGAGAACATAACTGACACACACGGGGGACTGCACTTATATATCGATAAATCAAACAATCACAATACCAGTTATAAGTGTAGTAGAGTGGCCCTTATTTTTCAAGGTTAAAATTTTTAATCTCCCAACCGGTAGTCTTGTTCTCCCGTATATGCAAAAATCATAGTGTTAAAATTTTAGCTAATTTGATCAACTTTAAAACGTGCCGATATGGCCAAGAAGATAGCGCCAATAGCGCAACTCGGCGCGCGCGCGAAGGTACACTTCCGCTGGTTACTAGACAGAGTGGTTTAGCAGGTGTTACGCAGCAAAACAGGAACTCTCATTACAAGCTTAAAACGTTGAAACTAGACTTGAAATATCAAAATTTTTTTCTTAACCGTCTTTCTCAGGTGAATAATTTTATTGATAAGAATGAAAAAATCGTTGAAAACACATTTACAATTTGCCACAGAATAGACTACGAAAGTAAAGTATTAATGTCAGACATGAGCGTCGATTTTTTCGCATCGAAGTATTTTTTTCGATATTCCGCTACCAAGTGAAACAGGTACTGTTTTTGTGCTGGGTAATGCCCTCGACTGGCATTCCCCCCCCCCCCAAAAAAAAATACTGGTTTTGATCTTCTTTACAGGTCAGTTTATTGTTGTATTGTTTAATTAATTGTACGTCGCGTTCAACTGCATCATTAACCACTTTCATTTTGGTGATTAATTCTCTACTTTTTAGATAATCTTCATCCTGCTCCCATTCACTTGGACTTCTGAGAAGAAAATCGGTGTTAATGCGAAATCTCTCAAAAAAATTCTTAGTTAGCGAATTAACGAATTGATCTAGATCTCCTCGGCATAAATTTTTCACGTCAGAAAATTTAATCTGCAATCGGCTCATGTCGTCATCTTCTGTTGCGTCGAGATTAAGGTTTTTGTGCATTCTTTTTTCCACCTCATGACTGACATCGTTATCAAAGAAAGCGAAACCAAGCTTTTATAACAACCGGAGCTGAAAACCACGCTTCCACATAAGTTGTCACAATAAAAATACAAATATCAGCTAAACCTTTCGCTTCTGAAGTTTTCAGCTTAAATTCATAGCGAAATAAATACATTTTCAAGGAGTACCTTAAACATACAGCTTGCGTGGTGCATGGCTCCGGGATATTGAAATGAAAAATTATTTGGAGTTTCTCCTAGAAATACTAAGCATAGTTCTAAAAATTCTTGGTAATCGTCACGAGGCTGATGTGTAGTAAGTGTATGCTGCAGGAATGTAATCAATTGGGATTTTCTGTCGTCGTTAAATATTGATCTCATTTCTAATGCTGAGTGAAAATTGTCTTTATTCATCTTTGACCACTTGTTTTGGAATTTTTTAAAAATAACAACATTTGGACCAGAAGTGTGAGGCATTTTCAGTTTGAAAATAGTTCTTACAATCATTTCAAAAATATGATGACGACACGCCAAATGTAATAATTTTCGGTTGAGGAACCGTTCCAAGCGAACAGAAGTCCCTCCTTTGTCACCAGTATTAACGGCAGTTGTGTCAATAATACAAGGACGGGATTTTTGGTTTTGGCCGAGTAATCGTTCTTGACAAGGCAAAGCGACTGCTGAAAAGAACGATGTCCGAGAGGTGGTGAATTAATGACACTTCGGGGAATATTTTCTACCTCGGACATAAACGATAGCGCTGCAAGTACCGAATCCGTATCAATATAAAGCACAAAACAATATTCTCACCTACAATTGCGCAATAAATAGGAATAAGCCAGCACAACAAATCTCTTCACTCTTTTCTTTGCCTCACTTATGCAGTAGAGAATCCTTATCACACATTTAGAAGAGAAATAGAAATGATGATACTGTAAGGAATATTCCATCATCAGAACTATACTGGCTCGCTGGCACACAGCAGTATAACGAGGGAAAACAGTATTTGCGGCGCGCATGTACGCTCGTTTCACCGAAACCCTTTTCGGCAGGTCTTCAAATCAACCAAATGAGCTTAAATTTTAACGGTATAATTTTTTCACATAAGAGAACAATTCTACGGGTTGGGACACCTAATTTTTGAGAAAAAAAAACGTTTTCTATCCACGGGGGGTTAAGAGGGAGGCTGCTGGAAAATGATGGCGGTTGAGTAAGATTTAAGGATGCAAGGATGTTTTGGGTAAAGATATGGAAGATTTGATTAGCATATGGAGCAGCTACTGGTACGGTTGTATGCGCTTTAACCAGCAAATTTCTTCCAATTTGTAAGTGCGCTAATGTGGTAAATATTCCCTTCTGAGGTTTAGTGATCACTCTTCTGCATCACATAAGAGGCTGATTGTTGGGCTTATTCGATGCGTTGTGATGGAGAGAGTTCAGTGAATATGTGATACTGGATGGTCGTGCTGTGCCATAGATTGCTGCTCCGTAGTCTAATTTTGCTCTAATGACCGCTCTGTAGATATGTAAGAGTGATAATCTATCCGCGCCGTATGTTGTATGAGATAATTTCTTCATGAGGTTTAATTTATTGGTGCAAATTTGCTTTAGCTGTTGTATATGAGGCTTCCAAGTGAGAGTTTCGTCAAATACCATACCAAGATATTTAATTGATTTACTTGAGATTATTGGATTGTTATTTATGTGTACAGAGATTTGGTGTTGACAGTGGCGAGTTCTACAGAAGTGCACAGCGGTAGTTTTTGTAGGTGAGAATTGAAATCCGTTTTTCAGTGACCAACAGTGAATTGTGTTTATAGTATTTTGTAATATTTCTTGCCCAATTTGGAGGTTGGTACAGTTGAGGAGAATTGTGAAATCGTCAGCAAAGAGTGCTGGTCTTACTGGAGGGTGAACTGCTGTTACAATGTCGTTTATCACGATATTGAATAGGATTGGACTGATTACAGAGCCTTGCGGGACTCCATTCATTAATTCAGAAGAATCTGATAAGGCTGTGCTTATACGGACTTGGAATTGGCGGTTTGATAAAAAAGCAGCAACAAAGTGGGCCACATTTCCTTTGATATTCCAATCATGCGAGGTTACCAAAATTTTGTGCTTCCAAGTAGTGTCAAAAGCTTTTTTGCAGTCGAAAAAAACAGCAAGAAGGTGTTGCTTTTTAGCAAAGCTCTCTAATGCTGCATTCTGTATAAAGAAAACTCGATCTAATGTTGATCTGGAATTGCGAAAGCCGCATTGAGCATTGGTGAACAGGTTCTCTCGCTTGAGAGTCCACTTCAATCTGGAGTTAATTATTTTTTCTAGAAGTTTGCGTAAAACTGAAGTCAGCGATATTGGTCTGTAACTGTCAGTTAGTATCGGATTTTTATTTGCTTTGAGGAAAGCGATGACTGTTGCCTTACGCCATGCATTAAGAAATTCGTGTTGAGTCCAGATACGGTTGAATATTTTAAGTAAAATGTCGTGAATGTTTTCAGGTGCTTGCTTCAGCATAGAAATATGCAATTCATCAGGTCCAGGAGCTGTTAACTTCATTTTACGTAATGCGTTGTTGTATTCAGTTTTGGTAGGATCAATATTGTATGGCTCTTGGTTGTCTGAGTCAAGGTGTAGTTGCTTTTTCTCTTCCAGAAGTTTATGGCGAATAAATGTTGGATCAAGGGAGTCATTACTGGATATTTGGTGTAGAGTAGTAGCGAATGCTTCTGCTACGGTTCCGGGTTCCGTGTAAAGAGCGTTAAGGTGTTGAATGACTGTTGGAGATGTAGTTTGGTGTGTATTTTCAATTGCTCGAGTTTTTCGCCAAATTTCCCGAATTGGTGTGGAGGAGTTAATGGAAGAGGTGTATTTTCTCCAAGATTCGCATTTCTCTTCTTTGAATGAGCGGCGTGCAATAGCTTTCGCTTTTTGTTATTGCATGTGTAGCTCGAGTGAGGGGTGAGATTTAAGTTGTCGTAAAGCTTTCTTTCGTAGTTTGAGGGCTTCCGCACATTTGTGATTCGACCAAGGTACTTTTCTCTTTTTAAAGAGTCTCATCGGCGTGAATGTTCGAGTTAGCGAAACTAATTTTGCAGTAAATTCTTCTACTAATTTATTTATATTCTTTGAGAGTCAAGGCTGGGGCTGTTGCGGCATGCATCAGCAAATTTAAGCCAATCTGTTTTAGAGTAATTCCATGTTATTTTATTAGAAGGTGCAATAGTAGTGGTAGTACATAATATTACAACCGGTACATGGTCGCTTCCAGCCAAATCAGTGTGCAAGAAATTTTGCAAATTTAGAGGTGAGTTGTGGCGAGAAAATAGCTAAGTCCAAAGTAGACCATGTTCTATGAGATAGGTTGTAGTGCGTATGCACAGTTAACGTTCACACGTTCACACATAAGAAACTATTAATAGCAGCTGTAAACATGTTTAAAAAGTACAGAAAAAAAAAAAAAAAAAAGAACATGAAAAATATTATATCGTTTGTACATTATACGTTTTAATTCTCGAAAAATAAGATGAAATATGATTATGGAGGAAATTGTGTGACAGAAAAAAATATGTGGCACCAACAGTGCCGCATATTTCGTCAGGCTATGCTTTGATGTGTTTGTGCGTATATAGTGCGCCTGGATGAGTAGAGGCAGTGGAACATTCAACAGAAGAGATAACGAGACAACACCGTTTTCCCACTCACTGCTCTGGAGCATTAGTCAGAGGAACAGCCGTCGGAGCAGTAGTCACAATAGTCGCCGGAGCAGTGAGCTGTGATTTTTTGATCACTGCTCCGAATCGCAACGGTTCATTTGTCAGAGCAACGACAAAAAAGCAGCGCTGCGATTTTTGGACCACCATTAGTAGCTGTACGTCTCTAATACAGCTGCAAGTGATTGTCACGCATTGGAGCAACTGTGCTAATCGTGATCGTTTTTGCTCCTTTTAATTAATTCTCGTCGCTAGTTAATGCATTAATCACAGCGACCGTCCTTTGCTGATATTTATAGTTGAATATATGGAACATTAACTGCGCACGGTCTAGACCGCTGGAATACAATTTTATGTTTTCTCTTTCTTTTCATGATTCGTCAAGTAGAGTCCTCTTTTTAAGAAAATTTTATTTCATCGCCGTACCAGTATATTTTTTTTTTTCCGTTAAATTTCATCATAAAAATGTGTACATATTTTGGAAAGCTATGAGTACGAAAAATAAATTTGCATAAAATTTAGTGTTATTCGAGCAGCTTTTAACAAAGCAGTTCAATCCAATACACGAACCTCTACAATGCTGAAACAATTTTGTTGGAACTGAGTTATTAAGCTGTGAAATTTTTTTGAAAGGCAAAGAACTGATGCAGGATTTTTAACCAATCGGTGATTTTTTCTTAAACAAACGCGAATATGTGCACTTTCAAATTATTCATATTAATAGTTTAATTTTATTATAATGATTTTAATTACGTTTTTAAGGTATTTTGGTATTTTTGATGATTTGAATGTCTCAATATAATTAACTACAAGTAATTCGGAAGTTTAATTAATTATTTAATTGCAAAATTCTACTGATATAAGTAAATAAAATTATGCGGAATAAATCACTCAAAGTGCGAATTGTTGTTGCTAAAGTTAACTCCTCCAGATAGTAGTCACTCACTAATCATAAAGTGCCAGTTCCACTGATTAACAACAAGAAACTTCTGCACGGCCACGTCGTGCGGGGTAGTAACCATTCAGACTTGGGGCTAATAAAAGGGCAAAAGTAGTTCTCTTGTTGACGGTAGAAACGGCGGGATATCGCAAGCCGAATACGGTACTCCGACAAATCATAGTCCAGCAAAGCATCATTTAAGACCATGCAGACCACCGACAACTCACTCATAACCTCGGGTAGGAAAACATCATCGAACAAATAATAATCCAGTCCAATAAGATTTTCTTAGAGGAAATAGGCAAGCATCCGACGTCTTAAAACTCAATCTTTCGGCCAAGGGAGTAAACCGTAACAGAAAATCCCAGTGATGGATAAATCCGACGCATCGGCTGGTATATAAACAGTAGCATCATTAAAAATGACGCGTTACATTTCCCAAAATAAGAATATGGCTAGAGTGTTCCATCAAAATATCGAACTTTCCGCCCGCACAGCGCGATAAATATGTGAGGGCTGCCCGTGCAAAGGCGATACGAGCCAAAGATGTTAGTCCAAAAACAAAAACAACTACGAATATATAGGAAACAGAAACAAAAATAAGAACACGAACATAATTGCGGTTTGCTACAATTAGCATTGGAATACTAACGGGCAAATGTCGTGAACTAGCAGAAGTAAAAAACGTTAGTTGTGTTCAAGAAACGAAATGGAAAGGGGTAAAGAACAAGGCCATTAGTGACGGGTATAAGCTATTTTAGAACGACACACATTCAGCTCGGAACGGAGTTGGAATAAGTGAAAGATAGCGAGATGATGAAACAGAAGTAAATAGATCATCTGACAAAATAATAGCGGTTAAAATGGAAGCAGGCTGCTCATCGACCAGAATTATCTCAGGCTAAGTGCCGCACACAGAAAGTTCGGAGCATGAAAAGGACAACTTCTGGTTTTAATTGAGCGCCTTTATACACAGTGTACTAAATAATAAACACCCGCTAATAGGCGAGGACCTAAATGGGCATATAAGTGAAACAAGAGAAGGGTACGAGCGGTCCAAGGTTATGAAAATAGAAACCACGAAGGATGTAGAATCATTACATGAACAGAAGAATTAGATAACAATAGCAAACCATTCTTTAAAAAGAGGCGAATGCACACCATTGTCTATATTAGTGGGCATGTTCCCAACCAAATAGACTACCCCGGCTTAAAAAAAGACGAGACGCTAAAATCATATACTAAAATAATACCATCACGTAACGTCACAGTATCGAGTGTTCATCCTAGATAAATTTTTAGCTCTAGAAAAAATTCAAAGACCTCATCCAACCTGAATCAAGTGGTGGAAGTTAGCACAGAAAAAGGTCCAATTACTATTATCATCAAACAGTATAAATAAGTTGAACAAATATTAAAAACAATTGCCTAAACACTCGGCGTAATGAAATCGGGGAAAAATACATGGACAAGCAAACCTAATGGTAGACCGAAGAAGTCCATTTAAGACCAAGAAGCAGGCCTTCACAAAATGGCGGCAAACGAAAAAAAGGGAGAACTCAAAGAAATATAAGCACCTCAAATCAGAAGCGAAAACAGCAGTATCGAAAGCGAAGAAATTACACTATCCTATGCGACCAGTCAGAAACAAAGGAAGACATAAATTCGATATACAGATTCGCTAAAGCACGAAAAGAACAACTGAGGATATTGGGCCCGTATAACACAGATTAAAAATATGGAACAACCAGTAAATAAAAGTCTGAAAAGAAATTCTATGGTCCGACTATTGTAAACAAATTTGTGTAAAGGAATTTTCACATCCAAAAATACCACTGTTTGTGTCGATCAATAGGCCTGCCACGTCAATAACGGTAGATGAGATGTTAATTGTTGTAAAGAAAATGAAAAATGAGAATAAAATGGTACCAGACGACATTACAGCGGAAGTCTGGGTACTACTAGGAACGAGCTCAAATACTAACAGTTTTATTCAACCAAATAACGGCTGAAGGTTGCATCTCCGAAATTTGATCTATTAGCATAACTATCCTTATATGGAAACAAAAAAGGGACATAACCGATTGCAACAAATATCGCCAAATTCGTCTAATTTGTCACACCTTAAAAATACTTGAACACATACTGCATCTCCAATTACGGAAAATTATACAAGTCACGCCAAACTATCACAGAAAAGCAAAGGAAAAAGAAATAGTCCGTTTCACGTAGCCTTTTTGAATATAGCAAAATCAAGAATGACGTGAGAGAATCTGGCGTGTCATGATAAATGATATCGAGGATTGCAGGAAATGAACGTGCCAACAAACAGATCCTGTGCCCATGGGAAAACGCTAAAAAAGAAAAAAAACAAAAAAGATCTTTTTATTTTGTACATTTCGGTTAAGCAATTATTTTATTTATTATTAAGAAAAAAGTGCCGAAATTAAAAATTATTAAATTAAATACATTAATAAAAAAAAAAGATAAAACAATACATATCTTATACCTAATTTGCAGTAAGTTTCGCCGGGAAGTTAATTACGTAAGCATTGTTACGAATTTTATTTAGGAATAGTGAAAAATGAAAATGTCTTACATAACATACATGATTTACGTACACTGGTGTGTTCTAAGGTTAAAATATTACTTTATAAGTGTATTTTAAGATGTTGGAAAGTTCATCATCAAGTAACGAAGAAGTTTACGCTGTATTTTATCAAAGAAAGAAAATAACAAACGGAAATTACGCCATAAATACAGTAGTTATACTAATTGTGAATTTACAAAACATTTTAGGGTTAGCCGTAATGTCGTCCATTACATATTAGTAAGATTTGAAAGGTCAAATTATTTTCATTGTCAAATAAATCAGTTCGGTAAATGATGTTCCAATGAATATATTATATTTTTATAGTTTTCCAGTCGCGAATCAAGATATCGCGATGTTGCGGATAAATTTGACAGCGCCTATAGCATTCTTCATGAAACAGTTAAAATATGATATATTTTTTCAGCAATTTATCTCCAAAAATTATTAACCGGCCTACTAGTGAAGAACGAAACAATATTAAACGGTTTTTCCGAGCTATTAATGAAAATCATATAAGGCTAAATAAGTACTTTTAAAATCAAGATTCTTATTTAGATAGAAAGTTTTACATTTAATTAAATAGTTCTTCATTGATTTTTTCGCTGATAAAATAATCTTCAGCATTTTAAATATAAAAATGTAAAAATTCTGTTTATTTTTTAATACTAAATCGTTCTTTAGTTTCAGATTGTTTGTGATCGCAATCGAAAAATATGCGATGTAACAACAATTGGTTTCCCGGGATCAGTACATGAAAGTACTTTAAAGAGTTCTTCTTTGTCTGTATCGTTGCAAGAAAAGTGCCAAAATAATTATATTTTAGGAGATAAAGGCTATTTTTGTTTAAAAAATTTATTAACACGTTATAAAAATTTCGAAAATTTAAGAAGGAGGCAGCAGAAACCTGATATAAAACACTGTAAAACTAGGTATATTATTGAACATTGCTTTTAAATATTAAAAGAGTTTCGGAAACTTTATCATTTAAAATTACAAAACGATCTTAGTTTTGCTAATTTCATAAAAGCCTGCTGTCTGTGTTCTCCATAATCTAATTGAAGGATAATTCTTGTTTAAATTTAACAATATATATATATATATATATATTAAAGAAATTGATAATAATGATTACATAGAAGAAAATATTGCAGATCGTTCTGATATGCGTAATTATATTACGAATATTTTAAATTGACGTTAATATATAATATCATATTATTTAATATATAAGTAATGTAAAATTTTTAAAACTATTCTAGTTTTTATTGAAATAAAAAACAATGATTATACAGTTTCTATATATATATGCACACATTATATGTATATCACAAATCTAAGTCAGATTATTTTACCAAAATGTAAATAATCGTATGTATGTATTCAAATAGGGGGAAAAAAAAAAAAAAAAAGAAGGAGCACTTCATAAGTTATATAAAATTTCAGGATGCGGCTAGTGTTTCGAAGCAGAAGCTTGAAATGTGTTTTATGGTTTCGTCTTCACGCATTATTAGCTAATGAATGTTGTTCAAAAATAGACATAAACCAGTAATCTGATATAGAGATTCAATTTTATTCACTGGGCAAAACACAAAACTTAAGTGAAGTCGGTCGCTTTTTTTTTTAAAAAAATAAAAATATTCTGCAAATACAGATTTTTTTTTGGATGGGTTCGGCATTGTAGTTGTTTATCTATATTAGTCAACAAAGGTTACGGTAAAAATTAAGTATGAAATATAGATTTGTGTTTTCAAATGTCCAATATGACGAGTAAATACAGGGTCGGTGTACAGGTGTGTTATTACGGCTAGTAGAAATTAATTGTTATTTAAAGTTAAATTAAACATCTCGCACATAAATTCGATAAACCATTGACCACAAGCTGCTTTTTCAAGTTGATGATTAATCACCTTTAAAAATGATCGGAATGAAATAGTACTGCTCTCACGAACGACTCTTTCGGTCAGTAAAATCATTTCGAAATCTTTTCGTTCTCGCTCAAAACATTTACATTTTCTGCATTATTCATAATGTTCGAAGCCACTGGAACGAGATAAATGATCAATTTTCAATCTGAATCCGTGAATAATTTTTAATACGATAAATTGAAATTAATATTAGGGGAACAAATAATGCATTTTTAAAAGTTCCGGCTTTTTTTCTTTCTTTATTATTATTATTATTATTAATACTTTATATTGGGTTCGTCAAAAAAGACATTGGCCCAAGAAGAGGGAAAAGTATGAGAAGCAGGATCAGATATTTATGCGATTAAATATGGAGGATAGAAAAGACTCAAGTGCCGGAGTGACCGAAGGTGATGGCAAAAGATGCACAATACGGAGTTGGAAGACCAATTGACAGAAAAGAAGAGTAAAAGGAAGAACGCTCGGAAGCGATACAGGTGCACTCAAATAAAATGTAATTAGCGTCACCTATAAAGTTTGCGAGAGGAAGGGTGTAGGGGGACAGAGAGGATAGAGGACTAGAGAGAAGCGAAATAAGGAAGCAGGAAGCAAATTGTGCCCAAAGCGTAGGTGACCGATTGCAGAGAGTGTTGAACGTCGCATGGAAGAAAAATTAGAAAACCAGGGATAAAACGGTAGATTAGGCTAGATAAAGAGATAAAAGAAATCCGGGTTTGAGAATGAGGAGGAATACGAGTTTAACCATAGCTTGGAATGAGCCGAAATGGAGAAGAGATTAATATTGTGAAATAAAAAAAACGCTGAGAAATTCACCGGCAGAAAAGGATGAACGAGCTAGTGTACCGGCCGAATCGTTATCTTCGATTCCAGAGTATTCAGGAATCCACAGGAGGTCAATTTCGATGGGGTGAGAAAGGAAAATGTTATGGATCAGATAGCGTATGAGAAGTATTACGTAATCAGCAGAGGGAGAAGGAAAAGAGGAGATAGCTTTTAGGACACTGTGGGAATCTGATATAATAAGGACTTCATGAGGAAGAAGCAACAAAAAGGACGGCACGCGGGATAGCGGTAGACTCGGCATAAAAAAGTGAGCAGAAGGAAGGAAATTTGAAGGTTTCAGAATAATTTAAGGAAGGACAAAGAAGGCTGAATCAACTCCGAGGTTTGGTAGGGCAAGTTAAGGTAATTAATAGGATGTAGGAGGATGGAAAAATTGAAAGAAAAGTATGGCGACTTGCCGTATAAATAAATATATGGAGAAAACTGAGAGAGACGCGTGGAAATGTGAGATAGTATTGGAGTTTTGTTGATGGCAAATCGCCAGTTGCGGCCAATGTAAGAATAGGAATTAACAAGGGAGCAAGAAGAAATAAGTAGACATTTGATTAAAAAGTGGTAAATAGGACCTTCGAACGAAAAGAAGAGGGATGAGTAATTCGGCATGTAAAGCGGTTAGATAGGAGTAGACTTCCTAGTTCCCAGACAAAGACGAAGACAAACATTCTGGACACGGTCGAGTTTGGAGAGTAAGGATCTGGAGGAATTTCCATAGATAAAACAACAATAATCAAGAATAGAACCAATAAAGGATTTGTAGAGCATTAGTAGAATGCATGGATCTCTGCTCCAATTAGTATGGGAGAGGTATCAAGTTGAGCTTGTTGAGGGAAAACAGGTAGAAATGGTTGATGTGACTATGGAACGAAAGGCGACTGTCCAGAAAAATGCATAAATAGCGGAAAAAAGAAGAAAGAGAGATCGCATCGTTATTTAAGACGAGACTAATTAGACAGGGATCAAAAGGACGAAGAATAAACACAACAACAGAGGATTTAATAGATGAAATTGAAAGATAGATATATGATAGAGAATTTTTTAATGATGTTAAAGAATTTTGGAGCTGGGAGCTAGCGACAGAAATATGGTGATGGGAGAAGTAGATGAGGATATCACCGGCGTAAAAAAGGGAAGGAGAATTTAGAGGTATGGAAGCAGATGTTGAACAGAGTTGGGCTAAGGCAAGAACCTTGTGGTAATTCACGGAATACTAACCTAGTGTAGATGATGGAAGGAGTAGAAAGAATAACAGTTCTATGAGGGAAGAAAAGTGAGCTGGTATATTAAAAGCAAGCATTATATCAAACAAAATAGGAAAATGGACATTGTTGAAAGCCGCAATGATGTCAACGAAAGAAGCAACAAGAAATTGTTTATTGATGAATGCCGAGTAGACGTCTCTACCTAAAGCGAATTGATACAATGGGAGGGGGGCGCCCGGGACGAAAACCATACATGTTGTTGGGTAGTAAATCATTATGTTCGGGCCACCAAACAAGACGTCTATTAATTAAGCTTCCGAAAAGCTTTCTTCTAAGGCAAGAAGCAAGAGAGATTGGAGGAAGAGCTGAAAAGTTAGGCTTCGGGATCGGCATGATGATAAAAGTATTCCAAGAAGGAGTAGAGCAGGAACGAAGAAAGTAGTTAAATAAGTTCAAAAGGAACCGAAGGGAGTACTCGGAGAGGTTTTTGAGAATGTGGAAGGAAATTCCATCTTTTCCAGAAGAGGAATTTGCAGAATTACGTAGGGATGCTTTCAATGGGAAAATCAAAAAATGTCAGGAGGTGGAATCGGATAACATGAGACAGGGTTCTTGAAAACTTGGAACGTAACTGGGAGCTAAAGAATTCAAAAAATGGATTAATTTATCAGGAGGAATATTCTGATTAGGACGTGGGGAGAGAGAGGACTCGAGGGTCTTGGCCGTACTCCAGATACGAGAAGCAGGAGTGGAGCGTGAAAAGGAAGACCAGGAGTTTTTCCATGAGTCTCGTTTTGCCATTTTCGAGGTGAATCTAGCTTTAGCGTTGGCTCTTTTATGGATGAGAAAGTTGTTGAGAGTGGGGGAGGAACGGAAAGTTCTAAATGTGGATAAACTGAGGTTGTAAGCAACTTTACAATCAAGGAGGAAGACGTTTTAGATTTTTTATGAGCAGAAGCTCGAACGGGAGGGGAAGAACAAGTTAAAGCAGCAGAGACGGAGTCAATGAAGAAATCATATTGGGAGGAAGGATTCAAATTTGTTGGGATTGAAGAAAGTGAGGAATCAACAAAGAAACGAAAGTTGGAGCAATCAAATTTAGAGATGCAGTTTGTAAAAGAGTTCTTATAACGAGGTAATATGTCGTTTGTACAATACCTTTTTAATTATCAAATGTGTTGTTTATCGATATCCCTAACGCGTTTTTGATGTTAAAAAGTGTAGTCACTTTTTTGTTTGCAACAATTTCGAATGACTTTCAACCGGAAAATATGTTCATGCTATAACAAGTTTATAGCACATATATATTATCACGAATAGACATATAATAGTAATGGATTCTCAACGGGGTAGAAATTTTAGTAAAATTTTTATTAGATGGAAAGCATTTAAGTTTCATTCGAACTGTAATTAATTCAGCCGAAGGGAAGTGTTTGAACATTTCAAATATTGCCTTGCGCGGAACAATGCTCAATCTCATTCATCTGCAAGTAAAACAAGAAAATTGGTTAAAAAAACGGAGAAAAGAAAAAAAGATACTTCTTTGTTTGTTGTTGATCTACTATTTTTTTCGTTAAATTTTAGTAGCTAAACAATTTATCTACTCTTGTTATATTTTTATTTTGTTTTTGTTTTTTTCATTTCGAAATAAAACGATTCATATCACTGCAGATCACTTTTAAATATTACATATTTTTCTTCGCCCAAAAAGAAAACGGCTTCCTTAAAATTATACCGTATTATTAATAAAAAAGAATTATATTTAACCAAACTGTTCAAAAAAAATTATAAAAGCGTTTATGCGTATTTAACGAAAAAATAAAATATAATTTCACGTTAAAAAGTTCAATATTTTTCATATAAATATGACCACACCTATGCAGAGTGTGATTGCGATGTGAAACCAAAAATACAACTGCGTTTAAATCAGGTGGGCGTAGTGTATTATAAATAATTATCCGCAATTATGAATTTAATAATCCATAAAGGAGAAGGTCGTTAAAAAGGCGTTTGACATTAATTTTTGTTTCTGTTAAATAAAAAATTTGTTATAGGAATTAATGTTACATTTTAAAATCAATTATAATCGTAATATATATAATAGTGCGGTAAACCTTGCAGAATGTACAAATAGTCGTCTAAAAATGGAAGACTTAAAATCTAAATCTTATTAAGCGCATCGAATTAAAATTAGCATTTTTAATAAACAAACTAATTCGTACGTTGACCATCTGATGTAAATATAAACCATTTGTTTAAAATTTTATTTTCAGAAGAAATAGATATACTATTGAGCACTAAACCATATAAACAAAACAAAAAAGGTAAATGAAGTAAATTATTTATAATTTAATTTTTCTATTATCTTTTTGAAATATATAAATTATTTTCGTAATGAGTTTCGTTATTTTTTTGCAATAATTTTTTTCTCCTTAGCCTCCTATTTTTTAATTTTTGCGACACGCAATTTTTAAATTTTTTTTAAACTTTAATTTCTTTGTATATCTTTTTTTCTATATTTATCTAAAATATCCAAGTTCCTTGTTTTGCTTTTACTCTCAAATCCATTATAAATTTTTCCTTGTCATAATTATCGTCCTCCACAATTTAATGTTTTTTATGTTGTATTTTACTAGTTTCAAATTCATTAGCTATAATTTTAAAATGATTTTAATTGCTACTGGTACTTCAGTTATTATTTGGCTTGATAATAAAATTGCTGTTTCAGTTTTATTTTTATTTACCTAATTTATTTAATTTCTGTTTATACTAGCTCATGCCGTGATGTTATATTCATCCTTAAAAGTTTTTATAATCATTTCTTATATTTTTTTTAATTTCTTGATTGCAATGAACCAATTTCATTATATGGTACGTTTTATAGAGCTATAGTAGGTAGTTTGTTTCCAGACGAACGTTTCATTTTCACAATCGTCATATACGGAAAACTGAAACGTCAGCTTTATTCGAATATTCAAAATATAAAGTAACAGGTTGTTAAAGTATTAAATAGAATCATTATTAATATGTGCATGCAAACCTTTTAATTAACCAAATTTATCCAACAGAATTCTAATTTTGCTTATGAATACCATCAGTAAGAATTAATATACGTAATAAATTATAAAACTAACCTGTTTAAATAATTTCTGCATATTTACATTTTCCTTCTTTGTAACTTTTAACGTCAATTTTTCATTTGTAAAATCCCAATTTATGACGTAAACAAACGTATGATAAAACAATTTATTGTACTTGGCTTTTACTTTCTGCAAAACATTTAAAAACACATTTTAACTTTACACAGCTAATTAAGTAAGTGATAAATTATGTAAAAACATACGCACAAATTTCATAATTGCTACGTTTTTTTCTTAATAACGGTTAATGCGTTACTTTTTCTTAGCATTAATAGATTTGTTTCGGTTAAAGTTAATCGTAGAATTATTCCGAATTTTATTGTTAAACTAAATAAAATTCGGAACAGATAATATAAATGTGTTTCATCTTTAATTTATCAATGACTTATAAAGCTATTGAAATAACTTTTCGTGTGATTTCTTTGTCCTGAAATTTACCAATCTTGCAATTTATAATTTTAGATGCGTATTACTTGTAAAATTATAAAGCCGGTTTTATAACAGATCATATTACACTTTAAGCCAAGTATCAGTCGGAATGTAAATGATTAAACTAAACTGCTTATACAAGCATACAAACATACTTAAAAACATAATTTTACACATAAAAGAAAACAAATAAATGTAACTCTTTCCGTACTTATAAATATTTAATGGAAAATAATACTTCTCGTTATACATTTACAAAAGCTGCATAATACACAAAATAAAATGAACTGCAGGGAAAATTAGGCCTAGCTTATATTGTAAAAAAGAATCCAACAGAAATAAAATCTATATTTTTTTTAAAAGAAATATACGTACTTTGATTTTTATCAATGTGAACATAAGTTTAATTAATTTATGGCACTAATATGTAATAATCAACTCTATTTATTTAAAATCATATTACACAATGATAAAATTTAATTAATTGAAAACCGGGAAAAAAAACAATTCTACAAATAAACAAAAGTTCGTTAATCGCTTTCAGTGCCGGTACTAATCTACATTCTACAAGTCGATCTGAACTTTCGAGAATAGATATATTGAAGTGCAAAAGTATTCGAAAAGCATGGAACAATTCTTAAAAGGAATCGATATTTATTTTATATTATTCATTACCACTTTAAATTCGAATTTTTCGAAAAATTAATAATTTATTTATTTTTTTGATAGAAATTACATAATAAAATTTAGGTCCTTTATTTTTTAACAATACTAGACCATTTTACTGTTTTTATTTGAAATTTATGCAATGTTGACGGATAGCTACACAATCTTTTTTTCAGATTTCGAATTTAAATGAATATTAAAAAAAAAATGGTTTTTATTAGTTCTATTTAGTTTTCTGGTTCTATTAGTTACACTTTTTATATTGCTATATCGTGCTGAATAGATTTTAAAAAGATTGTAAATTAACTTTTTGTTGAAATATAGAAAATCTATAAAATCAAAGTGCAGATAAAGTAATAAAACAAATTAATTTAATAACATAGCGAAACATAGTAAATAACGCTTCCTAACTGTGTGTAATATGTATATAGATCCATGATTATAACAATAATAACGTTACTGAACATTAAAATTCCATGAAATAAATAAATTTATTATTTTTTTACAGTAATAAAAATGATTCTTATTGCCACCAGTTATAATTAGTTTATCAATAGAAAAATCATATCATTATCAGCACATGTAATCTAGAAATTGATTTAGACAGAAACCACAATTTTTGAACAATGTAATTTTTTATTCATTTTTAATTCTTATTTTGTAATGTAAATGAAAATAGTTCAATGAGAAATATATATATATATATATATGTTTATTTTTTACTGGCTCACGAACAAAGAATTCAGATCGGATTACTAACAAAAATAAATAAAAAAGTCAAGTCTAATAAAAATACTATCTTTCTTATTATTTCTTAACTACCATTTTAGCCAGAATTTTTATAACTTTTTTATTTTTCACCTAAAAATAAAACAAAATTTAAATTAAATTATAATAATTATGTATTTTTAAAACATTCTTAAAACATTTTTAAATTTCTAAAGAGGTCTCTATTTGATGTTCTTTGCGAAACAGGGTATTTCTCAAATCTATTGCCTACCTAGAAAATTTTATGTAATTATATAATTTCTTCCCTAAAATGTCCTTCTGGATTCGCCCCTGATTTTATCCCTACATGTATCAGAGATGAACGTCCCATGTTTATCGGAAATATTATAATTATTATTATTATTAATATTATTATTAGCTGGCAGTATCAAATTATACTCGATTCTTATTAAAGTCAATTTAATTTTTGTGAAGAAAAAAAAATAAAGCTGTCGCGTAAAACATAAAACATGATTTGTTTCGAATTTTCATGATATGAGAATTTTATTTTTAATAAAACAAATTTTATTTTCCATTACGTAGGGAAAAAGGGATTGTAAATGTAACATATCACTCTTCTAATACTGAGTCCATTCAAGCGCGGTCTAGGGGGGAGGTCATAGGGGTCATGGTGGTCATTACCCCCCTAAATTAGTGTAACTTTTTTTTAAGTTATGGTTTTGCTTCTTACTCAAATCTTACACTGAAATGAAAAAATAGTGCGAATAAAAACCGGAGTTTTATATAATTTGTTACTTCTCAAAAAATATTATTGTTTAATTAATCTTTATCAATTAACGAGTAACACAAATATTCTTCAGTTGGTTATTGATAATCATGGTTTATTTAATGTAAGTTCAATCAATTATAAAACATAATTTTGAATGATATTATTTTTTGATTAAGAATAAAAATAAATTTTTGACGAAAATTAATTAAATTACCAACTGAATAAAATCATGTTTAGCAATTATTCAAATAATTAACAATTGATTTCTTAAAGTTCTTTATTAACTTTTGTTTTCATTACAGTTATTTATTTTTTAAGAGCAAATAATATTTTATTTCCAGTCGTCAAAACTAATCATTCTAATATTTAATTAATTATAAAATCTGGTTATCTTCATTCAAATTCTTAATTTGAAAGTTTTTCGAGAATAATTATAAATTTTTTTTCGAGATTAATACTTCTTAATAATTACGTAATGGAAATAATCTGAATTTCATAACTAGAAATATTTTTCATTTATAATTTATTACAGATTTTAAGAAAATAAAATTTTTCAGTAATTCAGGAAGGTTAAAAAATTTTTGTCATTCGCAAAAACAAAGAATAAATTAGAATTTAACAATTAATATTATATAAAGTTTTTAATGTATACCATATATTTTTTTCCAAGCTACATGATTGTCTTTAATTTTTAATTATCGTAAGAAAATATATTTTTCTTTTTATTATTTATGATATGTTCCGCTTCGAGAAACTTCAATCGCTGATCTCTCCCAAATTTTTACTCTAGATCCGCGCCTGAGTTCATTGAAACCTAGAAACGTCAATCCATCATTGAATCAGTATAAAACAAATATACATGAAGCTGAAAAATAATTTTCGTAAATAATATTTTTTTTTCATAATAAGATTCTTTAAATTGAAAATTATTTTTAATTTTAGTTGTTTGAAGATTCAATCTCGTAGCACTTTTAGACTTCTAAAACTTAAGATCTCCCTATCATCGGGAACCTTTGAGAATTGTTTACGCTCCTGAATGAATGCGTGTATTTTATAGGAAAATTCTATAAAAATTTCTGCATTGTGATAAAGTTTAAAATGTAAATTTATTATCACCGCTTCATAAAATTGATTCCAATGGCAATGGAATTTTTCTGTACAACTCCAGAGACTGTCTACAACGTATTCCGCATCTGTCCAAAACAATGATTTAAAAAACATTTAACAAAAATAATAAAAATATTGACAAAATTATGAAAATCTGAATTTTAGGCTGTGTCCATTTTCGACATAAAATAAACAATGAAAAAACTGATGCCAAAAAAATTGCAAATTATAAAATTAAAGTGAAGCGCAATTTTTTTTCATTAAAAATTTACAAGGAAGTGTTTATTTTTCGTGACTTTTGTATAACCGATTTCTGAGGACACAACATTTCGATAATTATAACACTTAGCGAGATTTACATGGAAAACATCAATTACGGTGTCATACCGAATAGAGTATTCCGTTCTTCATAAGGATGATTTGAACCTGCGTGTACTGACGCTGTCGCAAAGTTATTTTTGTAAATTAACCGGTTAGTACGAACCACTTTTACAAAGGAACGATCGATTACTTCCGTTTTACCATTGCCTGGTAAATTTTAAAAGTACACTAACCGATGATATTCAAGGAATTTTATTTTTTATTCAATTATTAGAAAGAAAGAACCAACTTACCGTGGTCTGAACAATTGACCAGGCGTATGTACCGGGTTTCGTTCTTAGTTCGAGTAAATCGACTGCAATGTTTAAAAATATGCTCCGTAGTAGATGCAGTTCTTACATTACAAAATGTGTAACTAGTATCATCTGAAAGGTATGATTGTACGACACATACGTATTTGTCCCGACCGTAATCTATTGAAGGCAGAAAACTCTTCTCTTGTCAGAGGTTACTAACGTCCAACATTCGACGCAATGGGATTCGGAAAATTTGCTTATTGCGATCAATACGGAGTTCCTAGACGAAAAAGATACTATTTGAAAGCGAGGCATCACAGAGCAAAAGGGAGAAAATAATTATACTCTGGCTACCATGTTTGCATATTCGTTTCCGGATTGTACGTCGATATCCAAAGAAACTTTATCTGCATCCTAGCTGAGTAAAGCCGCTGTACTTTTGTTCCTATTTTTCACACTAAAGGATCTGCTATAGCGTAGGTGACTGAATGGAGTACTGGAGGGAAGTCAGAGAACCTGTAATAGAACAGAAAGCATACTTCTAAATCAAAAAGAATTCCGTACAATTTGGCATCAAACATAGAGCAGTAATTATGTACAACCTGTGAACTTCACCTGAAATTAAGTAGCTGTATGTCGTGAGGGTAGCTGATTTAATCCCATCCGTGTGTAGACACGCTTGTGATGGGTATAAGTTTGCTTGTTATATTACACGTGCATGTTTCCAAAAACTATAAATCTGCGATCAGCGAGGAATATTTCCATGCTGGTTCTTTTGGAAAGACCAGGAGATGATCAGAAGTATACTTAACATTCCTTCCTGCCAGCAAATAAAGGATAATAGGTAACGAATTATTTTGAAAGGATAAAGAATGGTAGATTTCATCAAGAAAAATTGATATCGGTGATACTATGGTAGTTGATCACGAAAGGTGTAGAAATAGAAACTTGTTAGTACACAAATTTCTGGCGTAGAAGATTTTAAATCCACTCTATGAATAGTTATTAAAGAGCGTACGGTAGGTCTCGACGATTTTATAATATGTTTACTAGCTGAAAACCGCGAAGCAATTTCCATTTTGGATAAATGTATGTGGAGGAAAGTAAGTTAGAATTAATATTGTATTTATAATTATAGAAGAATTTTAAAATGGTATTAAAAACGCAAAGAACCTATGCAAGGCCCAAGTATTCGGCCCAGAGATTTAGCTAAGGATGTGAATATAAGGGGGAAACATAATTTAGAAAAGGAGAAAAATAAGTGGACGAGCTTAACGGACTACTCGTGTAGAATTTCAATTGTGAATACAGCGAGTTCATTATTTGCAATTCACTGTAATTGTGGATTAGAAAATGGATTTAGTAATGGGTGGAAGATTCAACGAAAGAGATATGTTACCGTCACCGGTATTGCTGGCGGTTTTCTCATTATTATTTCGCATAATAAATAAACACCGTTTTAGAATTTACAAATTTGACCAAACGGAAGTTTTAGTGAAAACTGAAAAATTTAAAAATAGACAAATTAGAGAAGCCATTGAAATTATAATTGATAATAATTTCAGCAGGGAGCAGAGTTTGCGGCTGAGTTCATCTTGAAGACCACACTTGTCAGTTTATTAAAAGGAAGCATAATTAGTAATGAAGATGGGGAAAAAAAACACCGTACGAATACAGAGGTGTTGGAAACCTCATGGGAATTCATCGATTTAACAAGTATTAATGACCCCTGCTTGCTACATAAAATCTACGCGCAGTCGGACAGTGATTATTTCAATTCTAGTTTGAAGGGAGAAAAAAGTATAACATACAAAATCGAAGTCGGCCGATTTAGTTTATTTTCTAATGTTGGATCGCCGCGTAAAAGCGTTCGAAGCGCTGAATAGTGTTACCGAAAATTTGGATTTTAGACTATCTCATTCTGCATGAGAGAACAGATGAGTCAATTTGACAGATAGTTCGTTATGTGGTTGCAGGTATTGTGCCTTTTGTGCCGGGGTATTATTCAGTGTTACGTAAGCATTTTATATCGCACGGTTGAAGACCTTCTCCGTGTCGAAAAAGATTGCATAAAGAACTCGTGAGCTATTTGGGCTTCAAGCTTTTGTAGATTCGAGAGGTATGTAGCAGAGGGGATTTGGATTTCTACTCTGATTTGCACCGAGGAAAGAGAATATTTGCAGATTACGTAAGAAAGATGAAAATTCTCTATTTATAATTCTCTGAATGACTTTAGGGAGCGCAGAAATTAAAGAAACTGCTCTTTAATTTTGAGCGATAAAAGCATATTTGTTGAGTTTGAGGATTAGAACAGTGGCGCTGATTTCAAGGAAGTTAGGATGGAGAAGTTAGTCAACACTCAGTATTTGTATTGGCGAGTAGTTGTTTAAATGGACTGCTAAAGACCTCGACGCGCGTTCATTTTGAGATTTGGATTATGCTGAATTTTTGAATTCGCAATTAACAGGTAAAAAGGCATTAAAAAAAAAAAAAAAAACAATCTTTAAAAAGAGTGTACCGTTTATTTTTTTGTTTCAAAAATAGGCAAATTGAAAATGGGACACCAATAATGGGGAAGCCAGAGAGACGGTGGTGGCTTCGTTGCATTGAAATAAGATCCGTATTTACTTGAGAAACAAAATAAAGGCTCAAATTAATAAAAAAAAAAAAAAAGAAAAATATATAAAACCTTTTCCTGCGAAAATGGAAAATATCAGCACGAATTAAGCAATTTCAAATGTTCGTTTCTGCGTCATCGAAGGAAGCTGTGCGCCCTAGACGAAGAAGCGAATTAAAAAATGTAATAATTTCTTAATTATTTAAAGCGGCTATACGTACGGCCAGGCTGTTATCTGGTGTCAAATGGTCTTCGATGACATAAACACCGATGATGGGCAGGCGCGTGTCAAAACGAAAAGATATAAAAGTCAAAGAAAAACACAATGTTAAAACACGCGGCCGTTTAACAGCTCCCCCTGCATTTGAAAAGTAGTTTAGATTTCGTCTGAACTCCATTTCATTCTTTCCCAATGTCAGTGTGCATCGGAGTGGCGCGGGGTTCAGCCCGGCAGTAGCTTTCCAATTCCATCGTTACAGCATAATACCACAACAACGGTCATATTTTCGTCGTCTTACCTATTCTCGTTAGCTTGCCTGCCGAACTTGCTGCTTAAATTGGGTCACGCCCCCTCCCTCTTCGACCCTTTAGCATGATTGTTACTAGTTCAAGCCTACTCTTTCCCGATACCGCCTTTGTCGACTCCATCACTGCTATCTTTTCGCCAGTACTCAGCCAAAGTTCGTTCTTTCCGGTTTGTTTTTCGTTCGTTCGCAACAATGTAGAAGTGAGACGCGATTGCAATTTCTACAATAACAATAATAGTTCGCAAATGGCAGAGGATTCGGTTTGATTAATTTCATGTAGTTCGTTCGAGGCGACCCGGATCTTTATATTATGGACCGGGAGGTGAGTAGTTTTTCCGTTGTTATTTATTATTCGCTTTTCATCATGTACACACCACTATCTTATCCGATGAGTATTGCGTGGGCGTTTTTGTTTTTTCTTTTAATAAGCAAAAACAGAGAAAATGTTTGTTTTTATATTCTTCATGGGAGGAGATCGTTCTTTTTCATACCCAAACGGTGTTTGTGACGTTGTTGAAAATATTATGTCATCGCAAACGGGGGGTTTTAATTTATCTTCGTTCGGGGAGATGTAGGTTTTATTCATGTACAGAGCTCTTGCTACGATAATATTATTATCGAATTATTTAAATAAGGTCAATCATTCGTTAAGTTGATATTTCAAATTCGACCTCGATACTATTATCGCGCGCCGTCGGTAGTGATATATATTTTACGTAAACCATTATGAGATTCTGCGTTATTTATATCAACGCAAATGAGGGAAAATACTATGTATTGAAATTCAGAGGGTACCCCAGACCAGCAAGAACTAAACTTTTTGGTAACTTTTCAGTTGGATCTCACGATATTTTAATTATTATTATTGTTATTAATCTTTAGCAATTTTTACGATAATACAAATAGTTATTCGCTTCTTCATAGCTTGAATGACGTAATAAACAAGAATGCTGATCGCAGCTGATTCTACATAAGCCAACTACGTTGTTTGTTTACCTTTCGAAATATCTCGATAAAACTTCTTTACAATTAACTATAATAATTTGCACATAAACAGTGTCGTATTTTCTATTAATTCTTTTATTTTTCTGTTTCTGTTATCCGTGAAATCCACGAAAAAAAAAATAATCATTCGACTATTATTTTAATTGCTCTTCGGCAGGCAATATGAATTACTAGTTAATCAACGAAATAATTATGAAGTAATTTGAAACGTAATTACACGAAGTTATTAGATCTATATCGTTGTATTTCGGAAAAGCGACATATTTTATTGTTTGTTTCGAAGTTTAGTACGAAGTGGGACATGTAGTTTCGAAGAGGATGATCGAGCGGGCGGGCTCCTGCTATTAAGAAGGGCACTTGGGGAGCACGTTAGTTTTATATTTCCCACACACTTTTATATCGTGTTCAGCAATGACTTCAATGAAAAGAATACTTCACCGGAGAACCATTATTTTGAGGGTATGTTTAATCTGGGCCCCTGTATGATATTTTTTAATACTGAAGAAAGGTCGCGAAATCTTTGGACATTTTTATTCCGATCTTACGAATTACATTACCGTTAATATATACAAAAGAAAATCTTTACAACTAAAACATGAGATTGTTCTAACGAGTAATACATATTCTGCATTCGTTAATGCGCATATTTAACATTACTCTTTACTAACGGTATACGTCTTTCTGATTTTATCGCACTGTAATGTATCAAAATATAGTTTGTGTCTAAATATTCCCGTATGCGAAAATTGCAAACATTTCTATTGTTTAAAAAACGGTTACCAGTTCGGTGAAATTAAATTTATCTGGACCCACTTGCTAACTTACTTCTAACAGTAATCGTAAGTAATAATATTACAATAATTCACAAGATATTACTTTAAATACAACTCTGATCTCGATCACGGCCGTGGTTATTAATTAATGATTAAATAAACAACCGCGATCTGCGAAGCATGTTGGTTGTGTTTAAATTAATATTTTGTAATTATATGTCCGTTTTACTTTTTTTCGTTATTTTTTTTTTTTTTTTTTTGTGTAGCTGTACTTTGTTATTAATAAGCAAAAATGGCGACAGCCCACTTATTAGTGTTAACCTACAAAATGGAAATGAAATATATAACGATTCACAAAATATGTCATCGAATTAATAAATTAAAAAAAAAACCGACACTACTATAATCGTGGTAATATGAATGAAGATAAAGTTAAAATAGTGCGATGCGCAAATTACAAAATCGATTAAAAACAATGACTTATAATAATGTGTTAATAAGAGTTTGATTCTAAATAATGGTTTATTTTTTAAGCTTAGGTTACTATTAAATAATTTTTAAATTCATTTATATAATATGCTTCTGCGTAGTTTAGCAGTTGTAAATTTTAAAATGTCCAAATCAGTATCACTGTTAAAATTTAATTTGTGCTTATTCTTAATTTCTGTTTCGTGTGTTTATGTACTCATTTTCAATTAAAAACTATTATGCTTTTTTTGCGTCTAGTGATGCCCGCCATATTTGCAATTCGCATTTAAATCGTATTATTCCGTTTACTATATGTTTAATACTGTTCATTACGACTTATGATAAAAAGTAGAATTGTCGTAAATTTTCCCAAGAAAGCACCGATTATTAAAATAACATACTTTCTAAAAATTTATACCATATAAAATAAGAGCTGAAAAATTTACTCCTAAATGATATTTGTTTTTAATTTTTAATATCAATGCCATATTTTTCTCATCTTTGTGTGCATATTAAGCGACAACCATGAACCACTTTTTCGGGGAGGAGTTTCAAAAAATCAAAAATATTGATCGAAGAAACAACAAGAATATTAAAAGACAATTGTTACGTTTTTAAAAATCTATTACCGTTTTTTAGCCATATGACAAACTGCAAGATCTAAATTAGGTCTAATTTTCTTTCTATTTTCAGTTTTTTTTGTTTTTTTTTTGTTTTTTTTTGAAATAAAAATCTACTTTAAATAAACAGAATTGTATACATAACTTCCGGAATCCGTAAATATTTTCTTTTATACACACTCGTGCGAGTTAAAAAGCTGATAGCATGAAAAATGAAACAAAATGATCAGCAAAGATTTTCCAAGTAGTCCGCCTGAATTTCAAGTTTATTGTGCTAACGAGAAAGCGAGAATTGTTTCCCTGTGAAAAATTCAAAATCTTTATTTGTTTGTTATTTATTAAAAGAAAAGTAAAAAAATATTTCCCCTTTGAACTATTTTTACCGTCGCTATAAAGCGATTAAAAATAAATAAATAAATAAACGACGCGGTTATTTTATAAATAAAATATAACTGAACGTGAATGAAAAAGGCAAACTATTTCGCTTATAACCCAGTATTATAAGGCGTATCACCCTAAAAAACAATTCCTTTACAATGTAAGTATAATAAATAGTAATTCCGTCTTGCCCGCTTTTCTGTAATTTTGGGCAGACCTTAACATCAAACCTCCCGGGGGGGGGGCTCCCAAAGTACGTCACTGACGTCAACAATAATTATTATAGCCGCTTATTTTACATTAATTCAAGCTTATGACGACATCAAAAGTAAAATGGATCTCTATCAAGTGTATATTTAATATTTATAGCTGATCGTTTCTCCTGTTAGAATATTTTCATTCCTTGGACAATGGAAAGTTTCACAAAAACAGCTAATTTAGCATTCTGTTGCTCGAAATGTTTTTTTTTCTTTTTTTTTTTTTTTTTTTTGGAGACCTAATGCCTCAATAATACTCCATATCTTTATCAGTTATAATCTAGTTATATATATATATATATATATATATATATATATATATATATATGTATATGTATGTAGTTAATTATAATTTATTTATGGGATTACTGGATTTGAGGTACTGTAACAGACTGTGTATTTCTTAATCGTTTAGCTTTTCCTGTAGTGATGCTAGGAGGCCGCTACGATTTGTGGTGTAACTCCGACACATTCTTGCAGAATATGTGGTACCGACAGTAAGGTATCGCATCGATTACACCAAGGAGCTGAGCTGTTATTCAGAAGACTGTTATGTACACGTGCTCGGCGCATAGTGCTCGAAAATCACGTCAGCAGATTACTTTACAATTAGAGTAATGTTATAAATCTTTGGACGTTAAGAATAACGATGACCACTTTACTTTCGCATGATTCACCACATTGACAGGCTATGTTTTAGGCTCTTTAAACACATTATATGGATACTGAAAATCAGAGAGCAGCCTGGAGCACTGCACGAGATTGGTGAAGAGGCCAGCAAAGTCTTTCTCATCAGGATCTAAAAGACTCTTTTGTCCGATTGTATGTCTGTAAAGAATAATTTTATTTCCTAAAATAATATAAAACACGGCAACTTTACGAATTCTAGAAATATTACATTCTGATAATTACTATTAGCCTGCCTGCATACATTTATGGTATAATAGTTGAAGCGTAATATATGTGTTTTACGCCCTCAGGGATGCCAACCACGAGGTTTTGCTCTCGTGAATTTTATTTATTCAAAATTATATTTTTGTTTTAGTGTTTATTGATATTATTATTATTATATTAAATTAATCGTTTGGATTTTAATCAATATATTTAGTGATCTTTCACACCTATCTTTCGGTTGACCGCTGAAAACACAATATTTAATTATGGATACGACAACGAAAAATTATACAAAATTAATTAAATTTAAAATAAAATTCTCCGTAACACTATTATCGGTGGTGATCGGTGGTCCGTTGGTTGGCGGTTCGTTGGTCGGCTGGTGCGTAGAGATCGGATTAGATATTAATCGGGCCTTTCCATTCGTGATCCGCGGTTCGTCACACTTTACCGGACTTACTAATTTCGATACTTGACAATTCTAAGTCACTACCATTAACGATACCGAATACTTCGTAGAAATCGCGACACAAATTCAATAACTTCTTTCTTGACTACAAGACTGCTATGCCGAGATTGATGGTTAACGTACCACTGACCAAAGAGAAAAGTAATTAACTTCAACCAGGGTAAAACGCCACTAACTTACTATAAAAATCTTTTCTCCGATTTTTTTCCAACTTCTCCGCCTTTTCGCCTGTGACCGCTGGAGTTGACCCTATCAGGTATACCGTTTTTTCTTCGTGATCGGTGATTGACTACGTCAACCGACAATTGCTTTTAATCTGTATAGAGATAAATAATTTCTTTCTTTCTTTATTTATTTATTTTACGTGTCATATGCAGCAACTTAGGCTAGAGACACGGCAAGGAATTATAAAATTACGAAAATTGAAAACAAGGAAAAAAAGAAAATAAAGAGAAATTAACAAAATTATAACAGCTCTTTAATCAATTAGAAGATTTTAGAAATTGAAATAATCGATTAAGCTTCTTCATCACAGAACAAATCCTTTCGAATTGGATGGTATTGTGTATTGTTTCCGACACTAGTCGAAGACTGGACATCTAATAATCAGTAGGTGTTCGACGGTTAATTAGCAATCACATGTCTGACACTGAGGCGCAGGTTCTTTATTTAATAGATATAAGTGTGTAAGGCGAGTGTGCCCAAGTCAGCATAAGGTTACCTCCTGTTTCCTGCTTTCTCGGCTCGAGGAAAACCACGGGGTTTCGTGGACGATTTTATGGAACGTAATTTATTTTCTGTAGGTAAATTTTGCCAATCGTTGTTCCATGCGTTACTGAAATGGCGTTTAAGCTGATGCTTAAAGTCGGCAAATGGTACTGTTACGTTTGAAGTTGACGCACGTTCGCTAATCGTTTTAACGGAGTTTTTCGCATTTTCAAAGCTCTGTACGCCGCACTGGGCTCGGTTGCACGATGTTGGCATAGGTCATATGAGGTCCCAGACCGGTACTGGAATTTAACATGTATAACTGATGTAGAGTGGACATAACGTGATATCATCCGAAGAGTTTGGCTCTGTGCTCCTTATGGTGCTGTAAGCCAGCACGGTTAGATAAGTTCGTCGCAAGTCTAATGGCCACTCCGTTGAACCACATAGTAGACTCGGTATCGGGGAGGTTCGGAAAGCTCCAGTTGCCAACCTCAAAGCGGTATGATGGATAGTATCCAAACATTTTAAGGTCGATATGCTAGCGGAAGCATAGGCTAATGCACCATAATCGATTTTGGACTTTACAAGGGTACGATGCGGCATTAATAGGTTATGTTTGCTTGCGCCGTAAGTTGTATGCGATAACTTCCGCAGTAGGTTTAGTTTTTTACCACAACTAGTTTTCAATACGTTAATGTGTGCTTTCCAAGTGAGTTTGCTGCCAAATGTCATTCCTATATATTTTAACTTTATTTATGTATGTTATACGGTTGTTATTAACAGTTAGGCTTACTATACGATCGCACTTTTTCCGCCTACAGAAATGGGTTGCTGTGGTTTTTGTTGTTGAAAAACAAAGGCCGTTATCTTCCGACTATTGTTTCAGTCTATCAATTGTGTTTTGCAGAACGCTTTCTCCTAAGTTGATATCGGTGCATGGAAGAAATATGCATAAATCGTCCGCAAAAAGAAATGATTTTAGAAGTTTTTGCACTTGATTTACAATATCATTTATCGCGATATTAAACAGTGTTGGTTTGAGGATGGATCCCTGAGGAACTCCTCTCCGTACCGTATGTGGATCAGACAGAGCGGATCCCAATCTCACTTGAAAGCTGCAATCAGAGAGGAAGTTCGCAATATACATACAAAGGCGACCTTTGAAGTTCCAGGAGTGTAAGGTTAAAATAATTTTGTATCTCCATATTGCTGCCTAATCTGTACTACTAGTGTACAAATAGGCAGTCACAATGCTCGAAATCGAGCGATACGACTCAGATTATGATGATGATGTTGTCAAATGCTTTCTTGAAGTCGAAAAAGACGGCTAATAAGTGGTGCTTGTTTGAGAAAGCTTTACTTATGGAACGCTGTAACGCAAGGATCGGATCAATGGTAGATCGTCCTGACCAAAATCCATATTGAGTATTTGTAAATAAATTACGTGTTTCGATTTCCCATAGTAGTCTGCCATTGATCATTTTTTCTAACACTTTACACAGAACTGATGTAAGAGATATTGGTCTGTAACTATCGAGTAGTGTTGGATTCTTATTTGTCTTGAGTAATGGGATTATAATGGCATTTTTCCATTGCGATGGGAGATTACCTGAGAACCATATTCTATTGTAAATTACGAGCAGAGTTTCTAATATAAAGTCAGGTGCGTATTTTAAAAGATACATGTGAAAATTATCCGAACCGACTGCTTTCGATTTAGTACGTTTAATGGCAGTACACAGTTCTTACATTGTGACACGTTGGTTATATGGTTCTCGGTTGTTGCTGGTAAAGTGAAGACCAAAAGTAGCATTTTTAATAGTATTGGATAATTTATAAATTGATTTCCATCTTTAGTTGACATCGTAAAAAATGTCTGCAAACGCGACGTTTATTTTGTCAATATTACTGCATATTTTACTACCGATTTTTATACATGTTGGTGTAAAGTATGGCGCGTTGACTTTTCGATGGATTTAATTTTTTTCCACACAACTTTGGTCGGTGTACCAGGGTTCAAGGTTACTATGTAGTTTTTTCAGCAGTTTAATTTTGCTTGTTTAAGAACATACCTGGCTTTCGCTCGTAATCTTCTAAAATTCAGATGGTTTTCCATGTTCGGGTTCGACTTTAAAACTTTTTTAAAGCGTTCCGTCTGTTTCTGATTGCAGTTGTGCCTCAGACCACCAAGGGACTTTTACGCTGCCAGGTTGTATAATAGTTTTATTAGGTGGTGAGCATCTTTTTGCCTGTTCGATGAGTGCGTTTGTAAACGTCTGCACACTGGTGTCAATATTGCCCAATGTAGTGGTATAACATTGTAACGGACATCGAGCTTTGTAATTTAACCAGTTAGTTCTTTTATACTTCGGGTAACGGATTTATATTATTTCCGGCATAAGTAGTAGTTTCTGGTTGTAACTGGCTTTTTATAATAATCGGGAAATGGTCGCTTTCACCAAGGTCAAGATGTACATAAAATTGTATTTTACTGCTCAATTGAGGGGAGCACAAGGCTAAGTCAATATTAGACCACGTTCGATAAGAAAAATTATAATGAGTTGGCTCTGTTAAATTAAGCAATGTTAGGTTAAACGCGTTAATTGTATTTTCTATGATCTCTTTAAATCTTCAACATTAGGCAATCAATGATGTTTGTCGAGTTACTTAAATTTTGTAATAAAGTAGTCGCCCTGATTTTCTAATGTAAGTTTTTCTTTTTGAAAAATTTGTCCGACTCTTTGTGACCTCTCACCTCTTTGTACAAAAGGGAATTACTATAAGATTTTAACTCGTAGACTACCCTATCTTTTTTTTCTATAACGAACACTGATAATATTCCCTCTTCTTCCAGTACAGTATTGAGCATCTGGACGAACAATATTATATAACCTAATAAGCGACTTTAAAGCGGTCGATTTTCATTTCTTCAAGGCAATTTCACGTTTCTTTGTTTCTATTTCTCTGCATAAGTTGAAGGAGAAACATATTAATTTGCAAGAGATTTGGGCATTTTGCAGTCACTTAAATTTTGCAAAATTACACGTCTGTTCTTCTGAAGCAGAGTTGGGGACATAATCAATTATTTTTTTGCAATAATTAATTATGAAATTGATAAATCGCGACTATTTAGATAATTGACGCTATATTGTTGAGTAATCATTAATTAATAATAGTTATAACGCAACTAATCGGGGATATAGTTCTTTCACAATCGAATAACGGTTTACTGGGGTATCTATCTTTTAACATATACATCGTAGGAAAAGCAGAATTCACTGCATTTATAGGGAATAATTCAGCAGTTCAATTAATAGGGGGATATTCTTTCTTCAATAATGTTTTAACTTTACAAATGCGAATATTACATCACCGGGTTTACAATTTTTCACACGCTTACGAACATAGATTCGCCTAACTACATTCTCTCGTAATATTTGCTGCAACTTGGCTTTTTACACCCTCATTTACATCAACTACAAATTTTATCTTATGATTGTATTACATTTTTAATTAAGCTCGTGCAAAACTTGTAATCAGTGTTTACTAAATCATTATCGATATACTTTTTCCTAAACCAAATATGCAGGCTGATAACTGGATGTCTTAAGACCAACTCCCCTACCAAAAGTTTACGAACTTAGCGGTATCGTTCCTCCAGAAATTCGACGACGCGAGGTAGCTGAAAAAAAAATGAAAGGTTTAAAGCAATCAGCGACAACCGATGACCGTTATATGAATATAAAAGATTGGCTGAAACAAGACTAAATTCCGGGAACAGCTTTCTACGAAACGTTGAGGAGCTGATACGTTTTGCGGAAAAGGAAAGACAAAAGCAAACGGTAAACCAAAGGTGGAAGCACTGCCTAGTGGGAATCACTTAAGTTAGGGTCTTTGGAAAACCTTGAATAGACTGAGAAGTGGAACTACGCGCATAAAAGTATAATCTTTATAAGTGGTGAATATCCGATAGCGATCGATGTGACTGCGGTGAAATTCAAGACTATAATCATCTATTTACATATCTCCTTAGCGGCAAATATGAACTTGAAAGCTTGTATGAGGACGTTGATAACGACTTGATAACATTTATAAAATATTAGAGACAAGCTGTCGTATATAGTCGGCCAGACACGCGATAATAATATACTTTTTCCTATCAGCGTCAGTATCCAATAGTAACTGCATCAGATATGAGGTATAAAGAAATACTAATCTCCTATTTCCTTTTCCTAAATATATTTCTCCACATTCGATATTTCGTGAAATGGGTGTTATTCCCATCGTATACCCATTACCAAAAATATTGTATATTCCATATATTTGATCTCTCGGTTCACCTTCTGTATGATCCTCTTATATTAAATGAGCCAGATCTGCTTCTCAATTTCATTGTCATCATTATGATTGATAACCTTGACTATATCATTCTTAGCAGTACCGGTTAATTTTTCTTGCTTCACAGATGTTATATCAGTTATTATATCTGCAACTTTTTTTTTAATCTTTTAGGTTTCTGTAATGCTCTCTGAATATCTGATAAAAGTTTTGTTTTTGCAATAGGTTCAAACACGGTAGCTGAAATACTTGAAATAGATTTACATTTTGATTTTGACGCATTATATTTATTCGTTACAGCGGTATATAACTTTTATAATTAGTTGTAATTCATCTTCTATACGTTTTTTAATGATATTCATTACCATCTACGTCGTCTTATTCTTCCAACATAGTTTATCAATTTTTTTACAAGTCTTAATTGTACGCATCCGTTAATGTGTTTATCATATATATATATTGTCATGAGTGTAGAGTTGAGTAATGTAAATAGAATACTGAGTGAGCACACGATAATGTGTATATATATATATATATATATATATATTGTAATGTGTACATTACATTAATAAAAATAAAAATAAATAAAATAGAAAATTTAATATAATAAGTTATCGAATTGTGAGTGTAAGTGTGCGTGCGGGTGTGATCCTGTAGTCAGCCGGGGGTGAATGGATAAATGTTTCGCCGTCCTCAGATGATGATTCGGCAAAGCGTAATTGTAAAAATCGAGGAAAGAGCCTCCGCTGCCTCCTCCGTCACGGTTCTGCACCGATCTCACGAGTGCCACCCCCAGCGTCACGTTATGACGTAACGAAAACGAGAGGTGGAGAGACCCGGAGACCAGCGCTCGAGGAACCGCTGTTGGACAGTTCGAAGCAGTCTGATTTTGCAGCTCAGTCAAAACAGTAAATAAAATGAATGGCGAGTTGATGTCGATACTGCTCGAGAACGTGCTATATGCAATCGAATGTAATCGAAATCATTTTTAGTTATCGCCTTTTTCCGACAAAAGTACTGCTAAAAAGTGTTAAAACGATCCAAAGGAAAGCTGTCGCCTATCGAATTGCCCACGGCAGGTCAATCAACGAACCACCATCGTCGTCGTAATATCAGCAACTTCCGGCCGATATCGAGATCTGTATATACATTTTATGTATATATTTATTAATCGCTACTATGTACATATTTTGGTTATTTTAATTACTGGTGTTTTGTTTTTTCTACGGTCGACTGTGCACGCAAACATTTGTTACGTTTTTACAATAAAATTTAAAACCGTAATTTATTTTCTTGTGTGTGGGTAATAGTACTGGCATACCCGGGAACAAATTAACACTTCATTTGACATCCCTGGTGGAGAAAATAACACTTCAAGATATATATGTATATTATCACGTTACTGGCCATCAGAGGTAACCAGTTCTGTGATAAAATATTTTACTTTTTTTTTATTTTTTTTTTTATTTTTTAAACTAATTTATTCTTTTTTACTTCACATATTTGGTTCTCTATTTACTCGGCCTTCCGGAAATTACTTCACACACTCACAGGCAATAAACAAACACTTTGCACACTAATTTTCTTTATGTATTTTGTTTTTAACTAACGGGGCACTAAACGATTGTGAGATGCAGTTGCATAAAAAAATATGTAAACAAATCAACACAAATTATTAAAACATGTATATCATACACATATACTTCGTCCTATACTCATTTACACCGCTACACTCACAAATTATTACTACACGAAATATAAATGAATTAATAAAATCTGACCTGTTTGATTCCGATCGATGAATACGAGTTCCGCGTTGATTTCTTTGACTGTAGGCACGATGTATCAGCCCGATTGACTCTTATTACTGAAGGCTGGACTCCTCAGCTCCTCCAGCAGCTAACGTGTAGACACTGGATACTTTTCTACAACTTTTGTTCACCCTTGATCTTTAACGTTTCGACCTCCGGTTGTTCTGTCGTATGAGCTGGGTTTCTTTCACCTTTCTACTATTTTTTTTTATTTACTTAACCGCGACTGATAATCGAAAACAATTTACTTTTTGTGTTGACTAGAGTTGTAATGACGACTAAAATTACGAATTTATACAAAATGACTAACAACTGACCAGAACGATAGCGAATGTACATGTAAGGACTCGTTTTACGCGTAAAGCGGATTCACACAGCCGCTAACAAAATCAAAGTAATTTCCGTGCGCCGAGATCGAACAGATTCCGCTCTATTCATCCGTCTCTTATCATTTTACACAGTCATTTTTGCGAAATTCCCTTTTCATTTTAGATACGTCGTCAGATGATCAGCTGTATGCTTATGCATTACCTATATTAATGGAATTTCTATTTTATATATATATATATATATATATATATATATATATATATATATATATATTTCCGACATAATTCTCTCTTGCGTATTTTAAATTATTCCATCATATCTGAATTCAAATAATTCCAATTTTCTCGCCTACCCCATCTATATCGTATCACGATAATATGTATTATTATTATTATTCTATCCCTCTCATTGCCGAGTATGAGTGTCGCTTTACTGCTATTGATGTTTGTGTCGAAGATGGGACACTAAGCCATTACGATGATTTGCCCGGAAGCCATATATGTGACAGACTGTCTGATGTTGGTTGCTTGTGGACGCTCCATGATTAATTGACGTTGCTTTTTTCTTCCTTTTTTGACGCGCCATTGCTAGTTCCTGTATTATATTATCCACGGTGGAGCTCTATTCGTTCCTGTTTTGTGCAATTATTTCCCACTCAGTTTTCCTTGGGTTTATTTTCATAGTTTTTAAATCGTTTGCCGGTACATAATAATATGTATATAGTGAAATTTCTGAATAACGGACAGTCGCGGGACCAAAAAATTTGTCCGCTTTTAAGAAGTATCCACTAATGGGAAATAATAATGTATGTACAGTTTACCGAAATTTACATTATCGTATATTGTAACGTATTTAACAAGAATATAAAAGATAGTACGTAATATAAAAAAAATACGGTACATATTTTTTTTTTTTTTTTTTTCCAATGTGCACCTGTAATGTATTAACAATTAGCACATGTGCGGGAGCCTATTAACAGGAATTTATAAGTTATTCAGCAGTAGCTCCTTTGAGCAGTCAGCTGTGTGCTAAGTTGTTCAGGTTACTGATATACTGAGGATATCACGGCACAACCTCCTTCCTAGCCTTCTGCGCGGTCTGTCCGGTAGCGTTGTTGTGAACATTTTTCGAATTAACGGGTTTTCATGCATCTGTAACGCCTGATAAAAGTTTTGATAATTTTGTTGATAAATTTCTGCTACTGTTTTCACGTTCAAGTCATGATGTATTTGTTCATTGCTTACGTAATATGGAGCATTACACATTGACCTCAATGTTTTCGACTGGAATTGTTGAATACGTTTACAGTTAGTTTTTGCGGAAGTACCCCACAGTTCGATTCCGTATTTCCACTTTGAGGCCAGAATTGTATTATATATTAGGACTTTGTTTTCCAAAGATAAGTTAGATTTTCTTCCAATTAAGTAGTATAAGGCTCTTGTACATGCATCGAGGTTTTTACGTAAATGCAATATATGCGGTAGCCAAGTGAGCTTTCTGTCTAAGATTATGCCCAAGTATTTAATTGAATTTAACTGTGGAATTGGTTCAAGTTCATATAGAACTGGTGGACACACTCCTTTGCGTAGAGAGAAAGTTATACTGGCTGATTTTGTTGAATTAATTTTTATTTTCCACTTTGTGCACCATCTTCCTAATACCTTAAGGTGCTGTTGTATTAACTGGGCAGCAATTTCCGGTCTCCTATCCGCAGCCATAAGAAGCATGTCGTCCGCATATGTGAAGACTGATGAATACGCTGTTGTTGGAATATCCGCAGTGAAGATGGAGTACAATACTGGACCAAGCACACTGCCCTGTGGTACAGAGGCTAATATCGGGTACCAATCAGAGTATTCGGATTTGTGACGTATTCGGAAAGTCCTAGCTTCAAGGTATGAAGCTAAGAGAGTGAAAATTTTCGCTGGAAACGATTTTTTAATCTTGAATAGTAGTCCTTGATGCCAGACCTTATCGAAGGCCTGACTCACGTCAAGGAAAACAGCTGCACAGTAACGACCAGTTTGAAAGCAAGAAGAAATCGCATCAACCACCCGATGACACTGGTGGATAGTGGAGTGACGCTTCCTGAATCCGAATTGATGAGTAGGAATTAATTTTGATTCTTGTATCGTAATCTGCATTCTCCGCAAAATAAGTGATTCTAAAATTTTTGCCATTGAGCACAGGAGACTTATGGGTCTATACGACGAAACTTTATTAGCTGGTTTGTTAGGTTTCAGAACCATAATTACCACTGACCTCTTCCAAGCTTCAGGGAAGTAAGAAGTGCGAATTACAGCGTTATACAGGTGAAGGATTTGAATAAGAACACTTCTGTTTAGGTGTTTTAGTATATCATTGGTTATATCATCACAGCCTGCAGCTTTGTTGGCTGGTAAACGCCGAATTTCTTGCTCTACTTCTGTAAGTGAGAATGCTTTAACTGGCGGAGAGGATTCAAGTGGAATTTTTAAGTATTGTTGAACTTGTTCCTCAAAATTTTTGTTTTGCATTTCTCCGTGCGGCTTGAAAACTCCGGATAAGTGCTCAGCAAAGAAACATGCTTTCTCGCGTTCACTTCTAACCCATTTCCCAGTCATTTTGCATAGGATAGTCTGAGTTATGTTCTTTCAGGATGCTTTTTGTTGCATTCCAAAGTGTATTGTCTTTTGTGCTTAGTTTTTTAAGATGTATTTGGAAAGATGCATTTTTGTATTCCATGATTTTAGTTTTCATATTGTTTCTTAGAAGATTGTATACTTTACGATTGCTTGGGTATCTGAAACGCTGCCACTTGGCTCGTGCTCTTCTAGTTGCAGCTATGAGCTCGCGAATTTCTGCTGGAAGACTGTGCACTTTACGTTTGTTGAAACTATTTGGAAAATTTGTGGAGTTTTTAGCACTTAGTTGTATGGATTCAGTTAAATATTCCACTCGGCTGTCAATATCTTGTTTTGTTCTAAGAGAAACGTTGGTTAAACAGTTGTTAAGGAGAGCATTAAGTAGATCCCAATTTGTTGTTTTATTCGTTAGCTGCTGCTTAGAATAGGTTTCTATAGGGATAGAATCTATTATTAGTTTAACAGGAGCGTGATCCGAGGATAAGTCCGCCGTGGATTTGCAAGAATGATAATATTTTTTTACACCTTTAGCAATATAGAAGTCAAGTATGTCTGGCAACCTGTTTGCGTGCGATGGCCAGTATGTGGGTTCATCCGAGGCTATAATATGTAGGCCTAAATTTTGAATGATTTTCCTGAAAATTTTACCTCTGGGGTTTGTTAGTCTTGATCCCCAGTAAGTATGTTTAGCGTTGAAGTCGCCTCCGCATATATAATTTCTTCCCATTTTTATTAGATGTTGAGCAACTTCATTCTCAGTTATTTTGTAGCCTGGGAGGCAGTACATTGCTGCGAGTGAAAAATCAAATCGAGAACTGTTTAACGTGATTGAGATAGTTTGAATTTGGGGAGAGGAGCTGGAGTAAGAAAGAAAGTGTTTTATTTCCTTTCTTATTAGAATAGCTGCTCCGCCGTGAGCCGTTTCATCCGGATGACTACAATTGTAAGTGATATAATCAGCTATAAAGAATCTATTATTTGGAGTTAAGTGCGTTTCCGTTATTAACGCTACGTCAATTCGTCCTTGTTTAAGAAAAATCTCCAATTCGGTTTTCTTTCCAAGTATTCCATTTGCATTCCATAACACTACTGAAAGAGATGACTGAGTAACGGTAGCAGGTGTATTCATTTCGCTTGTAATAGATTTTCTATGACTTTAGTGAGGAGATTTATTAATGGAGATATTATTATTTTGAATTCATTTAAAAAGGATGATAAGGAGTCAGAGATATGCGCTTTCTCAGGACTTTGGTCCAGATTACGTTGTTGCTCTGGCATATGATTTCTTGCTACCTTTGAATAAGTCGGTCTTGTTACTTGGGTAGTGCTGTTTATTTGCGAATTTATTCTGTTTAATGGCGGAAAATTTGCCGCACTTGTATTAATGGTCTTGTGTATTTTATTGAGTCCTCTTGTATATGGATTTAAGAATGTTAGTTCCTCCTTATAGGCAGGACACCCTCTGTAGTTCGCTGTATGTGGCCCTTGACACAAGGCACATTTTGGAAGAACGTCATAAGGCTTTGTGCATTTAGCTGACTCATGTTTATCACCACACTTTACACATCTGTAAGGTAAATTACAGTACTGTTTCGTGTGTCCGTAGTTCTGGCATCTTGTACATTGTGGCGTTTGTTGAAATTTTTTTGGTTCTTCTATTGTTACCACAGAATGAAAAAGGTTGTTCAGTTTGAAAATTTCTTTGTTAGATGGTGATTGATGAAGATCGATAAAGAAGAGTGGAAGAGGGTTTTTTGTTTTCCTATGTAGAATGTTGGTTATTGATTTTACTGCGTGACCATGCTTTTCAAGTTCCGCTTTTATTTCCTCAGTTGGCGTGGAGTGATGCAAATGTCGGAGGACAACGCGGAAGCTCCTGTCTTGCGATAGCTGATAGGTAAAAAAGTTTACATTTTTTATTTTTAAAATATGTACAATATGTCTATAGCATTCTGGAGTGGCCGGTTTTATAGTAATTCCACCTTTTGTTGCTTTGCATTCGAACGGCTGATTTGGCTCAGAGAGCTTCAGTTCATTTATAAATTGCATATAATTTGTAATGTTTTTAACCAAGATTGGGGGAGGATTTATCGGGATCGTTTTTGTAACTTTTTGCTGCATATTCTCATCACATACTTTTTCTGACTTTGTTCCTTTCATTTAAAATTCGCGACTCGACATGCACTTGCAGTTCGAATATCATTTTTAAACCTTCAGCATCAGCTTTATGAATATGAAATACAATTTTTTTAGTTTTCCAATAACAACTAACGAGTCAACATTTTTTTAATGTTTCACCGTCAACTTCAGTAGTTGTGTCTTCTTCGCCATCATAAACGTTATTGTCATCACAGTCTACTTCATCATGCATCGGATGGATTTTGTTGTTGCATGAATTCAGCTGCTAATTCATTTATGTCGGTACGTGGATCTTCCACATGTAATCCCTCGTGTCTATTAAACAATAATCTGGGGCACTTAATTGAACTTTTTCTGACAAACTTTGTCCGCTTAACAGAAATCGAATTTCCAAAATCATACTACTTATTAAAGTGTGTCCGCGTCCGTAATTGGGAAGGTCCGTTATTAGGAAATATTTTTATATTGCGTCTTATGGGAAAATGCCGGGGATTTTAAAATTGTCCGCTATTTAGAGGTGTCCGTTACACTGTATACATTTTTTTTTGTTTTATATCATCTTGCGCAAATTAAGATATAAAATTGACATTATTTTCTATTATAATGTTTACGAATCGTTACATATGCCTGACTTAGGTAGAAACAATTTACACTTTTATAACGACTCTTCGAAAAATATTGCTGCACAACAGGATGTAGGAATTAGGGGTAATAAGCTAGTAGACAACTTGTGCGAAACAGATGGATATAGAGATAGAGATATTAAACTGAACTGGGAGGAATTCATCATATAAAAGAAAAATTATCTAGAAATTGGAGCTTAGAGTTTAAGTGAATTAGTAAAATCAAATGGAAAATATATATTGTTCCAAAATAGACAAGATCGTAAGGTAAAGGGCTTGAAACGAGATTATATAATCAAAATATATCCAGTAAGGTTCAGTCGTTATTGGGCGCCATTTCATTTGGCGAGCATATCTGAATATTAATCATGCGGTTCAACAGTGTGAGAAATAAAACAGGGAAAGAGAAGAATTGGTTAAAGAAATTTTAAGCAAATATTATACGTCACCTATGGATCCATATATCAAATTGTAAACGAATCCGTTTCTATAGAATGTAAGGCTTAAATTTGTTTTTCAGACCCGTTAATGTTCAATTATATGAAAGCCGAGCAAAAAAATAAAACAAAAACACAACAGGCTGATCTCAACATGTAGGTATATTAACAAATATGAATATCGAATTATTGTGTATATTCTTTTTTTAAATACAAATTTTAAAATTTAGTTACTATTATTATTGTTTATTTCAAATTATTTAAAAATAGTTATCATCATTGCCGTTATGTCGTACATATTTCAATTAAAAAAGGCAACTTGACTAGTAATGTGTATCCACCATAATTATTAGTAAGCAGTCGTCAGTGGAGTGTTGGACTAATGTCGCTGACAACATATCATTCAATACATAATATTAGGCCGAATGTATTATATATTGTATTACTATGATTCTGCTTTGGCAGTAAAAAAATGCGAATTTTCGAAATGTATTAAATTACATAGTAGATGTTATAAAGTGGGAAATGTAGAAGAATACCTAAGAGAACGATTATGGTATTATTGTAAAAGGCTATAAAAGAACGTTAAAGTGTGTTATGTAGAGTACACATTACACACAGTTCATGCTTTGCTCCATCATTAGGTTTCAATGTTGTGCCACATGTTTTACAACTATAAATAAATTATAGAGGGCCTGAAATAAATTACACCGATTAATACATTAAATACGTAAAATTGCAATATAGCAATGGTGCATGTACAAATGGAACATCGTTTCATCTTATTTACAATTTTCCTTTAAACATCTGTAGGTATTACATATCATAAATATAAATACATATATATATAAAGAATTAGAATGGAAATATCAATTGATTTTCCGAGTGAAGATTTAATTATAAATTTATGTCTATTTTATCATTGTAGTAAAAGTACAATAATGCCACTTTAAAATTCAGATTATATACGCTAATAAAAGTATATGTAAGCATGCTCAGGTGCCCTGAAAAGTTGAAAATTATATAAATAGAGGAAAATGTTAAGTAGAAAAAGTACCGATATAATAAATTTATTGGATTACAAAGTATTGAATGACTAAGAAAAGAAAATATCGATTCAGTACGGTGCACAACGGAACATTTATTACAGATTCATCTTGCTAGTGCGTTTTTTACAAAAATAATGGCAGCGCAAGAAAACATACCCGTTAACAGTTCGAAAGTTCAGAATTTAGTCTCAGTGACCAAAAATGAATACCTGTTTAGCAAAGGGATGCGCCATTATTTTACCATCAGAAAGTTATTTGTTTCTACAAGGTACAGTTTCTCCTCCCGTAGATGTTTCATGGAAGGGACCATTATTTTTATTCGTAGAGTTCAATTATGAACTGAATGGAAGTACTGTATAGGATTGGGAATTATAACTCATATATGTAAATTATTATGTTCGGAGAATATCAAATCAGACGGAGAATGGAAAGTATTTATACAAGAAATTTATGACAAAAATAAATTTTAACACTTAATTAACAATTATATATATATACCTATGTATATAACTTTTATATCCCCGACGCGTTTCGAAGCAAACACTTCATGTTCACGCGAGTAATAGAAAAAATTACTGATATATCGTTATCAGTTACTGCATCCAAATCATCGGAATTTCAATTTATTATTCCTTTAAGTTACATAGTTGGCTTTAAAGAGAATTATAAACGTACAATAACTCAATGATCTGTACAAATAATGATAAAATTACACTTTCCGCCACATCTCAATTAACATATATCATTTCATACAATTACATAGCAACTAGCCTTTGTTAAATGAAGTGATCAAATGATAAAGCACAGGTCTATAGAGTTCTCAGTGTGCTCTCTGTTTCCTCAACTGTCGTTCCCCGCTGTTACTAAACATAATTGGCTAATTAAATCTACCTCAATTATAGAACGTCCTTCCTTTATCAGTGCTGGATTTCGCGCGAATCAACAACATTATTTAACTAGCGATGCTGCTACATTTTAACACATCAATATGTAACCGAGATGTTCACATACAAAAAATTCTATATAAGATATCTTTACAAAGTGATGAATTCCGATTTTGAACGGAAGAGATTTGGTGCTGTAACCTGTACTTGATACATGCAAATTTTCAATCAACATGTTGCGGCGAAGAACCACCGCATTCAGCAATTAGTGTAGAATACTTATGCAATAAAAAAAATCCATTTTTTTCATATCACGTAATTTTCAAAATGAACTTAACTTTGCGTGCTATTTATTTTTTTATTCTAATCATAAATTTTAAATAAAATGAAACAAGTATTTTCTTCTTCTTCTTCTTCTTCTTCTTCTTCTTCTTCGGCAATGTGTATAGAGTATTATTTAATATTGAAACAAGCTCATGTTAAACATGTGAATAATAGTAAATTGAAATAAACGCACAAGTAAATGAATGAAGAAAAAAATTGCTTATTCAAATTAACAAAACATATATAAAATTAATAAAAAGACATATATAAAATAAATGCGAATATCTTTACTGCGGAATCTGTTGCCATCTTAGAAGCCATTATTTATATTTCCTCTTCTACAAGTCCTTCCAAATTCCTTATTGTTTCTGACTATTCAAGTGTTCTTCCAGCGCTATCTTCACCTTCCCTTTCTCCTTCCACTGATGCTATCATGCTTTCTATTCGTTCTCTTCTCCATGATCTATCCTCATCGACGTGTAGCCAGATTGACATTCTTTGGATTCCCCCAGTCATTCTGGCATTGATGGAAATGTAGCTGTTGACCTCCTTGCTAAAGCTGCAGCTTCCAACGGAAATTTTGATTAGTAGGGTTCCAGCACACAATATTCTTCTTCCAACTAAATCTTGCCATCTTAGGCACTCTGTTTATGTTTCTCTTTTCGCTAATCCGAATTCCTTTCATCTCTTGATTAACTCCCTGTATTCCTTCTTCCCGTCCTTGGTTCTATGATTTCCCGAGTTTTCGTCGGTCCATAATTACTAAACTATCTCGCGCCTCTGTTACTCGTATAGTCTCCTTCCTTCTTCTCTAAATCGATTTTCCCCTTAGCTGCATCTCCGAATTATCCATTGGATCATCCTGAAGGTTCCCCCAGTATGTTCTTCGAGTGTTCTAGTTTATCTCGCGAGCGTAAGTTATTTTATTATAATCTTTTAAAGTTTGGTCTTCCTGCTCCTTTTAACGCCTCTTATGTTATTTCTTTGCCTATTCTCTCGGTTGTTCCTGTTGTAGAAGTACTTCTTGATTCCATTCTCGATAAAATAAAAATATAGTTTCTATTCTGTTTCACGCAAAAGGTTCTTTGGTAGGAAACCCAAGGGGAAACAAATGTGTGAATGAAGAATATTATAAAATTTATAATAATAACATAGGAAAAATAAACAAATTCCCTGTCTATTCTTAATAATTCCTTTTCTGGTCTTCACCTCTCTCTTTCTCCTACTAATAAGTTGTCTTGTATCATTTTTTCTCTTCACCTCTTTAACCGAGCTCTAACTATCTTCTCCTTTCCTTCATCTTCTGTGGTGTCCGCACTGCTGTTCTTTGTTGCGTCCATTTCGGACCGCCTAGTTATTTAATTTTTTAGCTTAGTTTTCTTGTTGTTGGGTCAATGCCGCTGGCGCTCCCACCAAAAGAAAAACAAAAAAAATCAAAAAAAAACACGCGCATGAATAATAAAAATATACATGACTAATAAATATACACATATAATAATCGATAGTTAAAAAAATAAACTAAACAATGTAATTTTATTCATGTTACAGCGGGTTATCTTTATCATTTATTTTTTTATTAGCATTACAATGACCTATGAACAACATGTGAATGTTTTTAACATTACCCATTAGAGTCATCTACTATATGTCGGAAATTGCCAGGTTTTCCTGTTTAATTATACATATCTTTTGATTATAACTACAAACTGAGTGCCCTGATCTGTAATTAATATTATTAATAGTATTTTTATTAATCTTCAAAGGATATTTCGTTTTTTGTAACACTATGGGAAATATCCTTATATTCTACTGTTCCATTTATTATAATTATTTAATTTTATATTTATTTCTATTTTAAATTTGTTTAAATTACTATTAATCTTTTTCTCAAGTTCATTAATTTGTTTTCTAAAGTACTGTTGTTATTTTTGAACTCTACTTTGCAAGCATTAAATTTATCATCAAGAGTATTAAATTTATCCTCCAGTTTTTTTATTGATGTTTAATATATTTTTTATATGGGCCATCATGGGCTCGTTATCATTATATTTACTTCCAGATAGTTTTTTATTTATTCATTCCTCGACATGAGCAATAATCTCCGAAGTTTCTGTAACATTGGAAGATGAGTCATCACTAGTGCCCTCTAGTATTGGTCTCACTTCGCCGGTATTGACCTCTATGAGTCGATATATTTTTTTTAGTTCATCTTCCATTACGTTAACTTATCAATGTACAACTATAATACACATAATATATATGTATATATATATATATATATATATATATATATATATATATATATATATATATATATATATTATTAACAATTATACAGAAAAAAACGCATAGTTATTACCAAACTATTTCTCATTTCCGAGCGCCAACTTCGATTTTTCTAAAGAAATTTTCAAAATTTGCTGTTGTTCAAGGTATAGCTTCCAGAATCAATGTTCAGGGTCCCTGTTCGAGTGCGCTAGTTTGTAATGAATTTTCGATGTGCTATCGTTCATTTGTATCGAGTTTGGATGTTTGGGTCTCTCTCTTTTTCGGGGCTGCCTGCTTGTTCGAATTTCGTAAAATTCGCTGTAAATTTCGTTTTCACTTATTTTAATAGAAGTTGGCGAACCAACCGCATTGAATTTGGAATTCATTTTTTTATTGATGTTATTTTCTTTTTTACGCGTGTTTACTTTGTGTTTTACATATATATATTAATATACGGAAAGAATACGTCGAAGTATGTTAAACTTTTACTTGTTTTTATATCGAAACAAAACAGTCCGACTACGGATAATTTACAATTAATCAAATATTTATCGATGCGCCGATCACTACCTAGCTGACAACGAGTAAAAACAGAATAGAACGAACAAAGTCAAAGCGAATATACTCGTACATACCTCAACTAGCAGATAAACTTAGTTGTACTGGACACACACAACCTATTATATTTATGCTAAACAAAACCGCGACTGATAAGCCGATAATACTGATATACCGTGATAGTAATGTGTGCAGTTGTCTTAGGCGAGAAGAGCGATAGTTTAAAGTAGCATTTTAACGTTAGGAGGTTCCGGCGGTCTGAGAGTATGAGTAGATATAAGGCTGGATCGAAAGCTTCCTAAGATGAGCCGCTTTGCTGTGTTTTGTTTCTAAGAAGGACTCTTTCTATAAATTCTCCGCGATGTAATATTTTTATTTGGTTGTTTGTGCACAGTGAACAAAGAGACGAAAGGTCAACAGCACACATACACACGATGAATATTGAACAAGTGAATGGAGGTATGTGTATATATATATATAGTGTATATATACAACATCGAGCCAAATAAAAACGATAAAGTTTTAAGTTATGTAAATTCAAAATAATATCATTTATTTGCAAATATTCTCCCTTTGTTGTGACACAGCAATAGCCTGTGTGGATTAAGTTCTAACATTTTCCCAAATACAAAAAACTCGGATGTACATGAATATGTGTTAATCATATTCATGTAATGCAAAAAGGATCTCACTTAACTGCTAAAAGCGGTAAAATTTCTTACAAGTTATCACAAATGTCAGCAAAAATCATTGATATGAAACGAATTGCAGCCAAGTATCTGCAGTTGTCTTCGTCCCAGATACTATGGATGGAGTTAGCAGTCCTCCAGCTAAGTTGGTCCAGGCAACACCAACACTGTTGTGATCACAGCTAGTTTTAGTGCTGTTATCCGTGATTGTCACTTTTGTTGCTAACCAGCACTCATCTGAATAGTTCGGTCACCGTGCTCACAGCAAGCAATAATTGTGATTTGAGATATTTGAACCATCATATGTCCAGACTAAGTGCGGTTGTCAAGGGCAAGGAGAAGTTTAATAATGGATTAAATTTACGAACAAAGTTCCATATTCGATGAAATTTTCGAATCAGTTTTTCTGAAATTTCGAAACCTTTTGGTAATTAACTGATTTAGTGGCTCAATATGTATTGCAAACTTTCGTCAGCTCAGAGGAATTAGGAGGTAATAGCATTCAAGTGTCATCTGAACAGTGAAGGTAAAAACGTTCCGCTGAAAAAACCGGCTGTTCAAAGAGAACATGATCAAAATCACAAATAAAATCGGTATTACGCGAACGGCAATAGAAAGACGAAGACAGAAAAAAAAAGGAAAATATGATGAGGAAAGAAAAGAGTGATTAAGTCTAAGTTGTACTATGAAAGTAATAGTAGGTGGTGAATCAGGAGATAATAATAGAAGGAATTAGAAGGAAGGGATTATGGCAGGTGAAGTATAAGAATTGAAGATCTTGGACAGAGTGTTTATTCAGAAACTAAACAGCGATAGCGGTCAAAGGGGCGTAAGACAGTCGGAAATTCAGTTTATAATTTTTAAATTAAAATATCTCAAAAGCTACAAACGTAGAAAAAACACCGATAAAATGAAGCGAAATAAAAAAATTTAGTTCTATGTGCACGTACGTTAGTGACCGCTGTGACACTACAGTTGCGCCACATTGGGTTGAGGATGGAAGGTAACGTGGCGCGTAGATGATGTCGGTTTAATTTTCACTTTCAGAAGTTAATCTACGAAATATAAGATGTTAAAAAAAGAGAAAGAAAAGTTAAAGGACGTAAAGCGAAACACGGAAAGTGTGAATAAATAAGAAGAACAAATAGGACTGACAAAGAGTCTCCTCAGTGACGAAGGGATAAAGAGAGCAGAAAGAATTGCATCGGATACAAGAGATCAAAGAAGAATCTTAATGCGAACGAATTGAAAACTTGAAAATGGAATACATCTCAGTGAAACAAAAGATTGGAAATTCTCAATTGCGAAGAGTTGAACTTTTGTACTTTAAAACACAAAACGTGTGAAATTAGTGTTTTTTAATTGTGATGTATATATAACGTTACGAAAAAAATTAAACAAATAAACAAAATAAAGTATTTTTTAAATTTCTTCGATTGTTCTCTTTGGAAGAAGAGAGATTTTACACCGTTACTGTTTAAAAAAATATCCTACAAAATTTCAGAAATGATAATAATAGTAATAAAGAAAAAATGTAAATTGAAATATTTTAAATTTAAAAAAAAAACGGAAAAAAGTTTAAAAAGGGTAACGAAATTAAAATGAAACTTACAAAGAAAATACAGAATATCAGCAGCGATAGAAAATTGTAAGAAAAGACAATGCATTACATTTACAAGGCACGTTCTCGGGAAATCCAAACTTCCGTTAGCAACAAAGAATATGAAAGTTCTCTGATACGCAAACAGGGAAAGATCCGGTCCAGAGTTAGTTGATTACGTTTCGTTAGTTAGGTTTCTTCAGCTACGATTCATGAGTTATATTTTATATTAGTGTTATGTGCGGAGGATTTTCGATTATACCAGTCTCGTTCGATTTTTTAAAATTGTTTTTCTTTGATCGCAGCGCATTCACCCGTAAAATAAACGGGTCTCCAAATAACTTATTTTTGATATCGATCCAATTTTTTTTATGACAGACTCAAAATTAATGTTTCTGTCTTCTGAAGTTAATAATATTCCAGAATTAACGGAATATATATTCTTAAATCGGCGCAATATTTTCCTTATAATATTAACGTAGCTATAAAATATATTTACAACGTGGAAGATGAAGAATATTTTATATCAATTGTGTAATAAGAATTACGGTCAAAAATAATGACGTAAAAATTGTTATTAGTGCAAGAATTTTCAAAAAAATATAGGAGTTTGTTATTTTTGTTGTTAAGGTTTTAAGTATATATATATTACTATTCGTCATTTTTACGGGCATACTTTCAGTTTGTAAGCGGGAGAGCTAAACGAAAGAGCAATGAAGAAAGAAAAACATTTAAAAAAGGTGTGAGTATTCCCAAGGGAGGGTTGTGGTTTTCCTTTTCTCTTTTTTTTTTCTTTTTCTAAGGGGTTCGTCAGCAAGGATATTATTACCCTGTAAGAAAAAAAGAAATTGAAATCGCTACAAAGAATTATCTAAGATATTGCGAATATTAGTCACCGGGTAAGAAAACTCTGAACCAATTATGCGCAAGAACACTCATTAATAGTAGAACTGACACAATTGATAATCGGAATATCGATCGAAATGAAACACAGTAGCACCAAAATAATATAGCCACAACCGTTAACTAGAGTATACACTGATTTTGACTATATATTTGTGTACTTATACTCCCCTTAGATAGATGTCGAATTGAACGAAAAAAGTGTGTAAGCAACTTAATACTTAAAGACATTTTAATCAGTGTTGGCGAGTATCAAAGGAAAAACGAAGGGTTAGTGGAAGAGAAAATTAGTAAAAGAACAATATGGCTATCACTTAAGTAAGGCCTATATTATTTCAAATAATAACAGGTAGTACTGTAATTTAAACGTGGTTTGTATTCTAAAGCAACGCGGCCATAATCACAGTTATGTACAGAGCCCACTCTGTTTTAGACAAAATTCATTTCTGACTAACTTTGTAAGTGATCTATTCTAAAGCAACAAGGTCATAATTACAAATATATTTCAAAGTCAAGAATAGAATGTACGCATTTCAAACAAAATTTATCGGTGGATAAAGAAATATTAAAATTAAGGAAAGTTGGCAAAAAGAAATATCTAGCAAACAAACAACGTAGTCAGCCGCGTCCATCAAGTATAGCATTCATACTTGAACGTAGTTCATTAAATACAACTATTTTAAAAAAGTATATCAGTGAACAATTAGTTGGAAAAATTTGAACGCGTACGGTTAAATCATGATAGAATAACTAAAAGTTTTTTTTCCAACAGTTAAAAATAGATTCAATAACACATTCTACACACCAAAACTTCTACGATACAGTCTATATCAGGACGTGGACATTTTAAAATCTACCTCAATAGATTTAATATATAGGCGATGGAAAATTCTATTAGATGTAACAAACAGGACAATATATATATATATATATATATATATATATATATATATATATATATATATATAGCATATTTTGAAGGCATGTAACATATTAAATACTGAAATAAAGGAAAATTGTAGAGAACTGGTACGGGAAAAAATGAGTATGTTCAATGAATTTGTCAAGAAGGAACTAGAATATTGGAAAACTAATATTAAAAGTAAATTATACTCGTATTAATATAAATATTAAAGATAGTAAAATGTAGGGGAGGATCCAAATCTGGACCACATTAAATTTAGTATATACTTAAATAAATAAATGACTCTACCCATGGAATATGGTACAACTGTGACTAACCGCCAGTACAGTTTTAAAAAAATATTTGAAATCCATTTAAAAATAGACTAGTATTATTTTTAATATTATTTTAATAAATAAAATATTAAATAGAATTACATAATTTCTACAACACTACGATCTTATTCTGCGTACACGATGTTTAATAGAACATAAGGATCTTTATATTTTACTATTATGACTAAACTCCTCCTGATCGATCCTTCTCAGATAGGTTGTTGACCGAAAGTAATCGGCGATAAAAAAATGCTTATTTTGTATCGCTTTAAACATAAAATCTACGAAAGAAGATGCGACATTTGAAGTTGAAATTGTCTGAGATTTTTAAATTTATTCCTATTAAAAGTTCAAACGGGGAGTTGTCGTCTGACATTTCTTTTTCTTAATGAAAATTTGATAGCACGTACTTAAATTTCAGTTAGTTAAATGCAAAAATGTTTGATTTAGTTTTCAATAATACGTCGAACTGAAGGTATATGATTACGAAGCTCCATACAATGACATAACTGGAGCATGCTAAGGATTGCGGACTCTATAAAACATTTTAAGTGATATAAAATCGCGCATACCGTTAAAATAGGTCGCGAGTGTCGCTGGTCTGTCAAATTGTTCCCATAAATTTGGGTTCCCTTCTAACGGAAACGCATACAACGAAGAGTTGAAAACGATAAAATTTTGTCTAACGCTTCAACCATTCTATCGCGAAGCAACTAAGCAGCATCTTCTCTCGTTAATAGAAATGTGGAAAATTATCAACACTATCGTGCCATTAGTCATGAGCTTGATCGTGCCCTGCTTATCTTTTGAATCGATAAATTCTTCTTCTACTACTGAAAAGTTAAGCAAGATAGAATAGATAATGGACGACTATATTTTTGCAAAACGGTTTTATTTCGAACGCGGCTATTACTATTTTCAGTGGCGGTGCAAGACCTAAATTTCACGTGGGCAAGGTACATTTTACGAGAGGCCCTCTGGTTGGGTAAGAAGACGAATTTTATAAAATAGGAAACTATTATAATTGTCCAATTTCGTATTCTTAAAAATGCAAACTACCTGACACAAAAAATAAAAGAAATGAATTAAAGAAACAAAAATTCCCCCGACTTCTAGTCTTACTGAGTAATTCCTTAATAATAGTATCGTAATTCTGCATAAATGCTGTATCTGCTTCAATAGATAAAACTTCCAAAGCTGAAAGTCTTCCTTACCCGTTGTATTTCTTAAATAATTTTTAATTCGTTTTAATTCTGAAAAGATCCTTTCAGCGGAAGCTTTACCGGTATTGTTAGCAAAATTCCAGTGACTACGTAAATATTTGGGTAAATTTCTTTCAAGCTATTTTCTATTACGTATTGGAGCAGATGTTTTACAACTTTAATGAAGTTGGGTACATTTGTAAGCATTGTTATTATTTCTTCATACAATTTGTAACATTAGAAGTCGCTGCTCTCACCCACTCGCAGGATAGTGTGTAAATCTTGACAGATTTTTTAATAATTTCTCTTTAGGAATATACTTTTTAACTTGTTTAGGTCATAGAGAAAACCAACATTTTTAAAATATTATTTAAAAGAAATAAATCCTGAATCCATATTGCTTATTATAGAATCAATCATAGTATTCAAAAGAAATCTATTTCATACCGTCTATTAGGAGTCTGTACAGGTTAATCGTTGCCTTCATAATCGTCCATCCTTTTCTTCTTTTTGGCTAGCCTTTTATTTTTAGAAGTCTTTTGGTAGATCATGATTGCTTTTCTCGATAAAATGACGAGCATCAGACACAAGCATTTTTCGAATCCAGTTTGTCGGTTTTAACCCAGTGACAAAATGTACGCAAATATTTAAGAGCAATGCTTAAATGGATATGTACAAATTTGCCATAATTTACTTATGACATTAACTCGTAATAATATCTCATACCATACATGTAATGATGTGATGTAAATTCTGAATTAACCGAATCACAATGACTGAGTGTGCCACATTGTTCGATTTTTTAAGCTTTCAATGCGTTCAACAACATCATCAAATTGCAATAATCCGGCCTTCGATGCTTCGATTCTGCTTTCCCACCTTGCAACACTCAAATTCCACATGTCGCGACATCTACCTATTGTACTTAATTAAAATTAACCTAAAAAAAAAATTTTGACTGTTCGGAGAGTTGAAAATTATATTTATCGTTTTATGATGAGTAAAATTTTTTCGTCGCGGTCATGGCTTTTAAGTATCAAATGCATAAACCTTTGAGACGCGAGGCCCCTTGGACCGCGATGCCATAGGCGGTCGCCCACGTCGCCCATGCCTTACGCCGCCTCTGACTATTTTAATCGGGTTTCGATCTAAATTCTTAATTCGAAGAAGTGGAAAATTAGCAGATATTTTCAACTAATAATTATCGTAAAATTTAGAACTAATTGTAAGTATTAGACGGAGAAAGTTTTGTAATCCTAAAAATTAACAGGTACACAAAATATTTATATATAATAATTTATCACCATTAGCGGCAAATGAACCATCCAAACAGCTCATAAACGAGCAGAGGGTAGGTTGTTTTAGGTACATTTCAGACATACAAAGCCAATATGCATCGTTAGTTTTCCATTTTAATTTACGGTTGTATAATAAATTACTAATTTAAAAATTTTTTAAATTATTTTTGGTCTCAACATATTGTTTTCTTTATTTTTTAACAAATTTCAATAATAATAATGGTCTGTAAATAGCGACTTTGGGAAGTGAGAAATTAAACACAGAACCGTGTACAGAGTGTAGAAACTAACCGAAGTATTTTATGCAGGAGGTAAATACTAACCCATTTCTTGTTCGGACGCTGAAAATTCACCCTACGGTTCCCTAAATTTCCCCCAAATTTATCTAAATTCCCCTTTTGTTCCCCCGCATTTCAAATAATTCGAAGCGTTTAAAAATTAACCGAAAAATTATATATAAAATCGGAAACTAACCTAAGCCTCCGCTCGCCCCTCCCAACCACTGCTCACAGCGATTTTTCAAAATTCTGAGCGTAAGTATAAAAATTTCAAAATTACCCCAAGTATAATATTTAAAGCCGGAAACTAACCTGAACCCCGTTCGCTCCTTCTACCTACAGTCCGATCCAGCGCACGCGTCGTTTGTTGGCACTAAAAACGTTTTTTTTTTTTAATTCAGAGCCTAAGTATAAAAATTCAAAAATTATCCCAAGTATTTTTTTTTTATTTTTCCGTATTTACCGATCGTTGCGAAAGCGCACGGTCCGAACCCACGCATATCTCCACCATAGCGTTAGCCGCTGCAAAAACGCACCGTCAGTTTCCGCGCAGGCTTTCGGCGCTATCGTGAAAGCGCACAAACCGTTCCCGCGCGCGCGTCGTTTATTCGGGCTACCACGATTTTTTTCCAAAAATTCAGAGCCTAAGTATAAAAAGTTCAAAATTGGCTCAAGTATTTTTATGTGTTTTCCGTTCGTACTGACCACTGCGAATGCGCACCGCCCGTTGCCTCGCATAGATTCACCATAGCGTTAGTCACCGCAAATGTGCACTGAACGATCTCGCGCACGCTTTGGTCGCCGCTGCGATAACCGCCGCGGTAGCATACACACACACACACACACGCTGCCACCAGTTTTCCTATGGTTCATAATATTTTTTTCAAGTCTAAGTATTATAGGCATTGTAGAATTAGCCTAAGTATATTTTTTACGCTTCCGAACATATTTCTTCCGACCGTTTTTAATTTTTAAATTTTTTCTCTGGTTCTAAAAATAAATCCGTCGATGTCTTCACCGATTTGAGTGCGCGCAACATGTTCCCGCGCACACATCTATTACCGATAGTTCTCCTATCATTCATAATAATTTTTTCGAGTTTGTAGAATTAGCCTAAGTATACTTTTTTCACCACCGAAAATTTGTTAAGTATTCAAAAATGAATTCGAGTATATTTTTATTTAACACGGATTCAAAGATTCTATCCACTCTACACAAATTACAAATCTTTCGTATTATTTTTTCACGAGTACATCCACCCGCAGCTACAGTGAAACCGTAGCATTTATTCCGACGCGCACATCTGCTACCGCTAGTTTTCCCATCATTCATAATAATTCTTCCGAGTCTAAGTCCATTATAGAATTAGCTTAAGAATATTTTATTTTTTCAAACTCCAAAAATTTTTCCAGATCTTTTCATGATATATTTTATTTATATTTAAGACTCCGTCAAACTCTCGAATGCCGCGAAGGCGCCCCGACTCTTCTCACGCACGTTCTCCATTATACATTATCAAAATTAATCGAAATTTATAAACAAAGATCAAATGTAGCCCCTTTAAGCCTCCCTACCCTCCTGACGTTTGCGACCATTTTACTGATCCCACGTACTTTTTATTTTTTTCCGTACCCTTCGATCGTACCAACCGCTACAAAAGCTTACATGCCGTTCCCACGCATATATACATAGTCACGATTCCACAATACAGTAGAACCTCGATTATCCGAGTTAATCGGGGCGAACGAAGATCGGATGTCGTGAAAAATCGGATAATCGATTTTCCGTTATTTTTTATTTTTATTTTTGAAAAAACGCAATAAATAAACTTTGTATTGCAAAAATTTTATAGAAATGATTGAACAAACAGAAAACAATGAAAAAGGTACGTAGAAAATGTGCAATTCAAAGTAAAAAAATTAAATCACTTCGAATTAAAAATGAAAAAATATATATTGCGTAATAATTCTCGTTTGAAACAAAACTAACAGAGTACATACATTACATGTACCTACTACCCTGTAATAACTAAGATTTAAAAATTTAAAAAAAAGTCTTCTTCAAAACAAAATTAAAAATAAAAAATCACTTCAACAGGTGTAAAAATTTAAAAAAAAAACAAAAAAACGGTAAAACCGAAAACTAAAAAAAAAAGGACAATTCGAAAAAGAATGATCATTTCTTTGGTACATACTTATTATCGTTAAATCATTTCTTTGAAAAAAAATCTGTAAATGACTCTTTTTCTAGCGGCAAAGTCTCGCCACTTGCGCAATACCATTAGTTCTCGAGAGGTAACGTCGTCTTGTTTTTCTAAAAAATTTAGACTCATTTGTAAAGCGGAATAAGCGGCATTATACGAAATGTTCTCTTCCGATTCCTTTTCTATTTCCTCTGAGTAAGATGGTTTATTGAAATCACGTAGCACAGATTCGACAATTTCTTCGTAATTCATATTAAATTCGGAGTCGTCTGCGACTATCCACTCTTCAACATCATTCGCATTTACGTGACCACATCCGGGTATTTTTTTCAACATTTTTTCCAACGTTGGAGCACAGTCATCGTTCTTTGGGTCACTTTTTTGAGTACGATCATCATCATAGGTTATATCTAAGAGTGGACACCATGCTTTTCTAAGACATGATATTTTTACAGAATTCCAAGCATCCGCAGTCCAAAGTATAATATCTTTCATTGTAATGTTCTTCAAACAATTCGTTAAATCGATGTCTCGTTCGTCACAATTCAGCAAAATTTCTCGTAGAAGACACTTCCGATAATTTCTCTTGAATGAAACGATAACTCCTTGGTCCATAGGTTGTACAATGCTAGTTGTGTTGGGTGGCACAAAACTTTACGATTATGTGTTTGCTTTTCAACGATTCAAATTCAGGATGTGATGGTGCGTTATCAATCAACAACAGAGCTTTCCGAGGAAGGTCACTTTCTTTTAAAAACTTTTCAACACGTGGTACAAATTCGTCGAAAAACCAATCCCAGAAAAGGTCAGCGTCTATCCAAGCGCTTTTTTGATTTTTGTGCACAACTGGTAATGTTCGAAAATCGTAATTTTTCAAGGCACGAGGTTTCGTTGATTTTCCCACAACTAATAAGGGTAATTTGAGAGTTACCGAAGCATTTGCGCAAGTTAGAATTGTAACACGTTCCTTAGACTTCTTCGCTCCCGGTGCCTCACGATCAGCTTTTTCCGCCAAAGTTTTGGTTGGCAACATTTTAAAGTTTAAACCGGTCTCATCCGCATTGATGATTTGATCCATACAGTAACTCTTTTTGTAAATTAAGTCACGCAATTCTTCGGAGTATAACGTAGCTTCTACTTCGTCGGCCGACATTTTTTCACCATTTATGTTGAGTTGGCGGATACCATAAAATACCTTCCATTTATGCAGCCAACCTTCACTAGCTTTGAAACCTTTACTGTCATCGAGAAATTTTTAAGCCAAAATTTCGGCTTTTTCTTTAATGATCGGACCTGATATCGGTAGTCCTCGGCTTCTTACCGATTAGAACCAAACGTACACAGCTTCATTAATTTTCGGCGTGTAAGTTAACTTCATAGATTTCCTATCGACTGCATTTGATGCACTTTCGGTGTAAAACTTTTGAATTTTGGTTCTGTTTCTCATCCAGTCGCCCACGGTATTACTTGAAACACCATACGAAATAGCAACAATGGATAGTTTTTCTCCTTTAACGACTCTTTTGATTGCTTGTATTTTTTTTTCGATGGAAACCATGACTCGTTTACGTTTAGGCTTATTAACACTTTTTCGTTTTTTCTTCGAAATTTCTAAAACTGTAGGTTTCATTTTACAGAAAACAAATATGCAAAAAAGAATTTAACTATGCAAACCTGACACACATATTTAAGTAAAACTTCAACACACTTACGCTGGAGTTACAGTAGCGAGAACATCGACAAAACAACAACAAATTCACATATCCCACGCACTCCATTACTCGGGGTACCAAGGTCATATGATATGCGTTACTACTTAGTTTTACTTAGTCATCACATGTCGCATTGGTTACAAAATCTCAACGCTATGCGAACATTTATATTCTTTTGTTTATTTAGTGCAAAAATAAGGGAAAATCGGATAATAAAAAATTAACCAACTTTTGGACATGGGATAATCGACAGAAATCGGTTGTAATTTTTTGCTCGGATAATCAAGAAATCGGATAATCGGAAGTCGGATAATCGAGTTTCTACTGTACTCTATATCTGTGCATGTTTTACACATCCGGTTACGTGTTTTCAAAATTTTTCCGAGCGCATTTTTTTATTTTCCAAGATTTTAAAAATTTCTTCTTCTTCCCGTTACCTCCCCTGCCTAAATTAACAATTGTTCATAATGTCATTTTTATTTTTTTTCTTAATTACGTATATCCGAGCTATATTCCGTATTATTCATATTAATTTTTTGCAAACCCAAGTGTTACAGATCTTTACGTTGCCAGTCATTTTACCGTTCGTAAGTTTTTTTTTGTATTTTGCAAATCTGTCATCGCGAAAGCTCACCATCCGTCTCCTGCGCACATGTTTCTGCGTCTTCGTCAACGTTACCGTCAGTTATTTCACTTTCAATTATTTTTCATTTACTTGTTACTTTTTCTGTCCAGAACCCTGAAACTAACTGTAAAAACCCATTTACCTTTCTTACACCGAGTACGTAATATTTTTTCTGAGCTTAGATATTGTAGAATTAATCGGAATATATTTTTATTTTTTCACTGCTCCAAAAATTTTTTCCGATATTTCGTAAATTTTTTTTTTTTTCTCCAATTCTAAAATTTAATCCGTCAAAGTCCTGACCGCCGCGAATGCGCACCGCCCATTCCCACGCACACATCCATCATAGTGACAGATGGTATTAAAGTATACCATGCATTCCTGCGCCCGTTCTACATTTATTAACATTATCCTATAATGTATTATCAAAATTAATCGAAAATTTACAATCAAAGATCGAATGTAACTTTAATCCGCTCTGTCTCTTCCGGTAATTTTACCGTTTGTACGTAATATTTTGTTATATTCGAACATATTTTTTATTCTTTCCACTGTTCCAAAATTTTCCTCTATCCTCACAGTCTAGATTTCCAGTCTTTTTGTAATATTTTTTATTTTCCGAGTACGCATACCTGTAACCGTCGCAAAAGCATACGTTTCCATGTGCATATGCTACCGCGTACATTATACATATAACTCTTATCCTATCAGGGGCTTTTTAAAATTAAACCGAGTGTATTTTTTTCATTTTTCATGGTTCTAAAGATTCCCTCTCCCCCTCTCCTGTCCAAATTTCAAATCTCTCGTAATATTTTTTTATTTATTTTTTACCGAGTACAACATCCCCATCGCGAAAGCATATATCGTCCAATTCCACACACACGCGTTACTACGCACGCTATACATGTGCGTATCCTATTATGAATTTTAAAAATTAATAATCGTTTATTTTATTTTTCAAACTCGAAAATTTTTTAAATCTTTCGTAATCACATTTTTATAAAAATACGTGTTCGGTTCACGCATTATTTAATATTTTTTTTATTTCACAAGCATTTTTCGCGATACATGCGAGATCATCTATGAAGCGTTTTGGTCAATTGTATAGAGGGACAGGTAAAAAAAAAAACTATTAGTTTCACAAGACACATTGTATTTGATGAAAACGTGGTAACAGGAACAGATCAGGGTTGCAACGAGCGAGTGAGAGAGTGTATGTATGTGTGTGAGTTAGAGGGATATATTCTCTAGTGCAACAGCTTGATTATAAGAAAACGTCGAAGATACCTGCATCTATCCCTGAATAAGTGACATATCGAACACAAAAAATGCCGTCTAAAAAACAATTACTTTCTTCTTTTTTCCCTTCATAGTGTTTGTTGATACAATATACTCGTATTCATAGTCATCATCGTTCTCGATCGTGCACCACTGTCAAGATCTCTGAACACACAGTACTAACGTCGCCGACACTAGTTTCCCTGTCGTTCGTAATATTTCTTTTTCTCCGTGTAAGCATTATGAAATTAGTCTAAGTATATTTTTATTCTTTCGCTACGCAAAATAATTTTTCCAGGCATATTTTGCAATATGCCTTGCACACAAATGTACGCCGCAGACACTTGTCGCTTCATTACCACGAATATATATCTATACATTCATTGTTATTATTATCATAACCCAGCTTTTCCGGAAATCGTAGAGAAATTTTCTTTGCTCCGTTCTTACCAGGTGATCTATTTTCAAAAATCAAATCATACGTAATTATTTCAGAATCAATCCAAGTATATTTTACCATTTCCAAAATTAATCACATTCCTTTACAGATTATTAACTCATTTTGTGATCGTACATAATATTTTTCTATTATGTTTTCGTAAGAATTCTGGATATTATTAATCGTATCATTGACCTTCACATTGTACCTATCTGCTCATCTGTTTCCAAATTTTCGAAATAAGTATTATAAATAAATCCAAGAACACTATTTCAATATGCAAAGTTTACCTCATATCTCCCATCAAACATTTTATTTTTTAGTCTATCGTACATATTGTTTGTTAGCGTTTAATTTTTTCTCCAATTCGCAAGTGTCCTAACCTAAAGAAAACGTATTGTTATCTACATGCATGACGAATCCACTCCTTATAATTGCACCATGAAATAATTTTTTCTCTAATTATTGTTTAGCACCGTGAAAATAAATTAGTATTTTTAATTTTTTTTTTTTATTTTCCATACATTACAAAGTCATTGGAATCACTACATCTATGAATGCATCGTACACGCCTCCAGTAACCTATCATGAATTTTTTAAATTAGTCCGAATTTATTATTTTTCAGTAATAAAAATTATCTATTCACTTTTACCACTTTTCCGATCACACATAATTTTTTCTACTATATATAATCACTGACCTCCGAAAACACTTCGTTCGTTTTATTACTCATATTGAAGCGATCATGCCTTTTTCCTCATGCTTTTGATCTTCAAAATTTGATACTAAGATACGATATTAGTCTAATACGTTCATGCTAGTAAAATTAATATATTAATTCCTCTTTCTATTCTTTTGTACATTTTTGAAAAAATCATGTAACATGTTTTAAAATTATTCGAAGTATACTATTTTATTACCAAAAATCAACTATTCTCTCTCGTACCGTTTTTTCCGATCATACATAATTTTTTTTCTATATTATCATTATTGCAAGATTCTACAAAACCGCATCATAATTTTAATCATATCGAAGCCTTCATACCATTCCTTTCATGCTGTACATCATTAATATTCAGTTCAACGATACAAAATTAGTTCAATTATACTATTACGCTGGCAAAATTATTATATCGCCTTTTTTTTTTATTCAATTGTATGTTTCTGAAAAAAATCTTATGGTATATTTTCAAAATTAAGTGTAATATACACTTCGTCGATATGAAGAGAATTAACTCGGGCCCGCATATTTATATTTATGTTTCATTCATTTATAATTTTTTAATCAAATCTGTTACAAGACCCTATAAAAGAATACCATCAGTTCCCGCACACATTAATAATACTGTTCTTGTGCGTTCGTTCACTTTATATTTTTAACATGTAATTTTGTAAGTCTTTACAGTATTTTAAAATTAATTTTAGATGCGGAAACATAGAACTTTTAGCGAAGTAAACAATTCTTTGCTAGACTAATGATTGAAGACAACCTTTTTCCAAAAAACATGGAATAGCAAAGATTTTTACTCACTCAAAATAAAGCGAGATAATTATTTCTCTACATTTGATTTGAATAAACTCGTATATAACACTCGACCATCTCTTTCCCCCATTTGTCGAATCCTTTCATCGCGGTTAACATTCAAATTATACATACTATCGAAGATTCATTGCTTACTCGTTGTGTATATGTATGAAATGTTTTATAAATTTATCTACAAATATGTATCAATCAATTCTACTCCTTTTTTTCATTTCCTTTTTATTTTAAAATCAATTACATGTACGTGTTTGTATATGCAAGTATGAAAAATATCAAATTTATTATTATTTCATAGATATGATTCTAGGAGTTCATTGAACAAACGATCAAAGTTCGATACTTCGATTTTAAACTTTGAAGAAAATTTTCATACCATGCTTTGTTCTTAGATTTTATTTTTAAATCCTATTGCTTGAATAGACTGCTATATGTCTGGTAGGCAGTAAAGAACTCGATTTTTCATATGTGAGGAATGGATGAAACATCCCAGAGTCCGATGTAAACGAACGAGTCTTATTATTTGGAATATAAATTTTGAAGGAAATTTCTGTATCTTGTTTCGTTTTAGGATGTTTTACTTTTACATTTTTTAACTTTCTCTCGTATTATTATTTTCGTAAATGGATGTATGTTGATTTCTATGATTATTATTCGAGATTATAGAGAGAGACCAGCAGAAATCGTATTGTCATTGCATATGCGAGACGATGTGTGAGCGTGTATGAGTATGCATGCATGTTAAATATATATGAATGTGCTAGTAGAAAACATTCGTTCAATTGCAAACACAGGTACAGATCCAGTTATAGAAGGAGGGAAATAAAAATATGTATTTTGTTATGATTAGTGTTGATAAATATTTAATGATGCCGAGAGATTTTAAACACTTTTTCTTTAAACCCGATATGTGTGAACGCTAACCTGCAATCGAACAATCATCCTAAGAATTTCACAGTAGATTGGAAGGGTATAGGATTCATATCTCTATTCCTAACCACTCTTCCAGTCCTCTAAATGTTATATCCGCTTATATTCCTCCTAATTACGATCTGCGCAACTTCAGACACTTACTAACTCACTTTCTCCCCCATTCCTCATTGTCGTTGATTGGAATGCCCATTCACCCTTCTGGGGTTATATTTCTTACAACAGCAATGGCACGATTTTAGAGAATTTTATCCTCCAAAATGACCTGTTCCTCCTAAATGATGGTTCCCCTACTTGTATCCGAAGTCACTCCTCTCTTAGCTCTATTGATCTTTCCTTTACTTCTCCTGGTCTCGGTCTTAACTGTTCGTGGAGTACTTTGGACGGTACCTTTGGTAGCGATCACACTCCTATAATTATTTCCTTCAATGAAATCCCTCTTCCATCTCCTCCCAACCGTCTTCAGATTCCCAAGTGGATCCTTTCTAAAGTAGATTGGTCCAACTTTCGTTCCTTTGTTGATTCCTCACTTTCTTCAATCCCAACAAATTTGAATCCTTCCTCCCAATATGATTTCTTCATTGACTCCGTCTCTGCTGCTTTAACTTTTTGAGCTTTTGCCCATAAAAACTCCAAAATGTCTTCCTCCTTGTGGTGGAACCAAGATTGTAAGGTTGCTTTCGACCTTAGTTTATCTACATTTAGAACTTTCCGTTTTTCCCCCACTCTCAAGAACTTTATCGCCCATAAAAGAGCCAACGCGAAAGCTAGATTTACCTTGAAAATGGCGAAAAGAAATTCATGGAAAAGCTTCTGTTCTTCCTTTTCACGCTCCACTCCTGTCTCTCGTATCTGGAATATGGCCAAGTCCTTTAAGTCCTCTCTCTCCCCACGTCCTTCTAATCAGAATCTTTCGCCCGATAAATTAATCCCTTTTTTGAATTCTATTGCTCCCAGTTACGTTCCAAACTTTCAAGAATCCTGTTTCATGCCGTCCTCTTCCACCTCCTCACATTTTTTGGTTTCTCCATTTACTTTTACAGAATTAGAAGCATCCTTACGTAATTCAAGGAACTCCTCTCCTGGAAAAGATGTAATTTCCTTCCCCATTCTCAAAAACCTCTCTGTGTACTCTCTTCGGTTCCTTTTGAACTTATTTAACTCCTTTCTTCGTTCTTGCTCCACTCCTTCCTCTTGGAATACCTTTATCATCACCCCGATCCCAAAGCTTAATTCTTCAGCGCTTCGTCCAATTTCTCTTGCTTCTTGCGTTAAAAAGCTTTTCGAAAGCTTAATTAACAGACGTCTTGTCTGGTGGCTCGAACGTAACGCTTTGCTGCCTAACAACATGTATGGTTTTCGCGGTTCACCCTATTCTAATCAGCTGTAACTGACGACATTCATATATACGCGACATATAAACCTCCAAACAATAAAAGAAGCTTCTCAAACGACGTCACCTCTCTTATGAAACATAGAGGGAAAGTAATCTTGCTAGGAGATCTAAATGCTAAAAATAAAATTTGGAACTGCTTCAGTAATAATTATGCTGGCAGTACACTTCATAAACTTTCAACACAAAATAATTTTCGTATTTTAGCTCCCCGCGAGCCTACTTATTTTCCAACGATCTCAGGCAACAGACGTAGTGTAATAGATCTCATAGTGGCCAAGAATGTATTCAACATTACTTCCCCCATTTCCGTTAGTCAGTTATCTTCTGACCACAACCCAATATTTTGTTCTCTTTTAGTTAACGGTGCTATATTTACTAAGCTTACTTACTGCAACTATAAACAAGCCAAATGGGATTTCTTTAAGCAACACATATCAGCAAACCTGGAGTCAAATAGCACAACGCTAAACAATACTTCAGAAATAGATGACCGATTAGCTAAATTTACCAACATAATTAATACCGCTATCGAATTGGCAGTCCCCAAGCAGAATTGTGCTTACTTTCCGCTATATTCTGTTCCTTCGTACATAACTCGAATAATAAAAATAAAAAATTATATCAGAAGACAATATATTTTACATCGTTTCTCTGCACGAAGTCAATCGTTAAAAAAATTCTTAAATTTCTTTACCAAAGCCGTTCGCTTACTTCTTGTTAAAAATAAAAACGAGGTCTTCAACGGTAAGCTAACCAACCTTTCCACCAAAGACAAAAGCCTTTGGAAAGCATATAAAAGCTTTAACAGTCAAGCTTCGTCACTCCCTCCGCTTCTTGACTTGAGTACTAACTCGTACGTGTACTCTAACTTCGCAAAAGCGGAATTGCTAGCTACTCACTACTTCCAAATTCACTCCCGTAATTCAGTTGAGTTACCTAAACAAAAAAATTCCCAAGTTCACTCTACTCTTCGCACCTACCTCAAGTCATGTTCTGTACCGCATGAATTTAACGTTGTCACCCCAGCCGAGATACATCGCATCCTTAAATCTCTTAGGCTAAAACAATCCACTGGTTACGACAATATCCCTAATGTAGCCTTAAAAAACCTCCCACGGTCAGCCTTAACTGAAATAACTACTTTAATAAATGCTATGTTTAAATTTGGCTATTATCCGCAACATTGGAAATCTTCCAAAATCATCGCGCTTCCTAAGCCTGGGAAAGATTCTTCGCGCATTGATAACATTCGTCCTATCAGCCTTCTTAGCAATTTAAGCAAAGTGACAGAAAAAATTATATTAAAACGCCTCATGCTTCACTCTGATAGCTCAAATATCATTCCATCAGAGCAGTTCGGGTTCAAGCCTGAACATTCAACGGTACAGCAAATTGCTAGAATTGGGGAGTTCATAACCCACAATTTTAACTGTAATAAACACACAGGCATGATATTACTAGACGTGGCCAAAGCATTCGACACTACTTGGCATGATGGCATAATCTTTAAAATGATCAAGACCAATTTCCCGGCCTATCTTATTAAATTAGTTAAAAGCTATTTAAGCAACAGAACATTCGCTGTTCACATTTCTAATACCTCCTCGTCATTTAAAACATGCTTAGCTGGTGTTCCACAGGGCAATGTGTTGGGGCCAATTTTATTTAACATATTCCTTTATGATTTCCCTGTATCGTCCCGCATTAACACGGCGCTTTTTGCCGATGATGCTGCGCTGTATTGCAGCCCATACAGACCGAATGCAATAGCCCAAAAGCTCCAACATGAGGTTGACCGCGTCCTTCGCTTTTTTAAAAAATGGCGTATCTCTATTAATCGGGCAAAATCTGAGGCAATTCTATTTTCTCGTAGGTACCCATTGACCTCTAAGAAACTGCATATACTAGGTACCAATATTCCTTGGTCCGATCAAGCTCTGGCGTAATATTAGATAAAAGGTTAAACTTTAATAAACATCTCGATCATGCAGTCGCCAAAACTAATCGCGCTATCTGCGCTATTTATCCAATGTTCCATCGCAGATCGTTTCTAAATGTTCACAACAAATTAATTCTATATAAGGCACTTATTAGACCAATCTTAACCTACGCATCGCCTGTGTGGTCCTCAGTTTCTAACGCCCGCTTTAAACACTTACAGCTCATACAAAATAGATGTCTCAGGTGCGTACTAAACGCATCCCGCTACTCCAGAATTCAAATGATGCATAATGTCCTCAAACTACCATATCTTCGTAATTATGTACTTTCTTCGGCAAAAAATTTTTTTGAAAATTGCTCGACCCATAGTAATCCACTTATTAACCACATCGGAAATTACGATTCCAGGCAACTCCAATTTATGTATTCAAAATATAAGTACAGGCGTCTAAAGCATAATCTTCTATAATCTTTTAACAATATATATTATATCATTTCTTTATTTTTTTTCACTCACAGTCCTGTTCCTCACTTGTTGCATCTAAATCCTTATTCCTTAAGCAGACTTTATTCCCAACTACTCATCATATCTGCGCGTAGGTTTTTTTTTTTTAATTTTTTTCTACAATGACACTATTACTAAATTTTTAATTGTAATAACCTATAATCTTTTTTTATATGTTGCATCGTGCGGTAAGACAATTCGTCGATACGCTAGTTCAACTTGTACTGCTAACGTTATGTTTCATCGTAATTTGCATAAATATATTCTTTCTTTCTTTCTTTCTTTCTTTCTTTCGCCCTGGTCGCGGCCCCCCGGATTGTATCAGTTCGTTCTTGGTAGACGTCTACTCGGCATTCATCCGTAAGGAATTTCTTGTTGCTTCTTTTGTTGACATTACTGCGGCCTTCGACAATGTTCACCTCCCTACTTTGTTTGATATAATGCTTTCCTTTAATATACCCGCTCACTTCTCTTCCCTCATTAGTAATCTTTTTAAATGTAGAACTGTTATTCTCTCTACTCCTTCTAAAACCTACAGTAGGTCAGTATTCCGCGGATTGACGCAAGGCTCCTGTCTTAGTCCAACTCTGTTCAACATCTATTTTATCAATATCGTTTCCATTTCTCTAAGTTCACATTTCCTTTTTTACGCCGATGATATCCTCATCTACTCCTCTCATCGTAATATTTCGGTCGCTAGCTCCCAGCTCCAAAATTCTTTAACATCATTAGAAAGATTCCTATCAAATATACATCTTTCAATTTCATCTGTTAAATCTTCTGTTGTTGTGTTTACTCTCCGTCCTTTTGACCCCTCCCTAATTAGCCTCGTCATCAATAACGTTCTGATCCCTCTTTCTTCCTCTTTCCGCTATTCAGGCATTTTTCTAGACAGTCGCCTTTCGTTTCATAATCACATCAACTATCTCTACCTGTCTTCCCTCAAAAGGCTCAACCTGATAAAGTCTCTTTCCCATACTAATTGGGATGGAGATCCATGCATTCTACTAATGTTCTACAAATCCTTTATTCGTTCTATCCTTGATTATTGTTGCTTTATATATGGAAATTCCTCCAGATCCTTGCTCTCCAAACTCGACCGTGTTCAAAATGTTTGTCTTCGTCTCTGTCTGGGAGCTAAGAAGTCTACTCCTATCCCTGCTTTACATGCCGAATCACTCATCCCTCCTCTCTTCGTTCGAAGGTCCTATCTAGGTTATCGCTTTTTAATCAAACGTCATCCTATTTCTTCTTCTTCCCTTGTTAATTCCTATTCTTATATCCACCGCAACTGGCGATTTGCCACGAACAAAACGCCAATACTATCTCTCATTTCCACCCGACTCTCTCAGTTTTCTCCTTATATTTATCCATACGACAAGTTGCCATACTTTTCTTCCAATTTTTCCACACACCTACATCCTATTAATTGTTTATTTTTAACTTGCCCTACCAAACCTCTCCTTCATTATGTTGTCCAATCAGAATTCTTAAATACCGTTGGCTCTCTTTTCTCTAATCATTTTGCGATCTTTACTGATGGCTCCAAAGGACCCAATGGAGTGGGCTCGGCCTTCTTCTGTCCTTCCTCAAACTATTTCGAAACCTTCAAACTTCCTTCCTTTTGTTCAGTGTTCTATGCCGAGTCTACTGCCATCCTGCGTGCCGTCCTTTTTGTTGCTTCTTCCCTAGTTTCACATGAAGTCCTTATTATATCGGATTCCCACAGTGTCCTTCAAGCCATCTCCTCTTCTTTTCCTTCTTCCTCTGCTGATTACATAATTCTTCTCATACGCTCTCTTATTCACAACATTTTTCTTTTTCACTCTATCCAAATTGACCTAGTGTGGATTCCTGGCCACTCTGGAATCGAGGGTAACGAGTCGGCCGATACACTAGCTCGTTCATCCTCTTCTACCGGTGAATTCCTTAGCGTCTTTTCGTCTCATAATAATAAAGCTCCTCTTCACTTCAACTCATTCCAAACTATGGTTAAATTCGTATTCCTCCTCATTCTCAAATCCGGATTCCTTTTATCTCTTTATCCAGCCTAATCTACCGTCTTATCCATGGTTTTTCAATTTTCCCTCCATGCGGCGTTCAACTCTCTCTGCAATCTGTCGCCTACGCTTTGGGCACAGTTTGCTTCCTGCTTCCCTATTTCGTTTTTCTCTAGTCCACTCTCCTTACTGTCCCCTACACCCTTCCTCTCACAACTTTATAGGTGACGCTAATCACATTTTGTTTGAGTGCACTTATATCGCTTTCGAACGTTCTTCCTTGTACTCTTCTCTTTTGTCAAGTGGTCTTCCAACTCCGTACTGTGCATCTTTTGTCCTCTTCTTGCCATCACCCTCGGTCATTCCAGCACTTGAGTCTTTCCTATCTTCCATATCTGATCGCGTAAACATCTGATTCCGCTTCTTATTCTTCCCCCTCTTCTTGGGCCAATGTCTTTATGACGAACCCAAAAAAAAAAAAAAAAAAAAGAGGATTATTATCTAGTGTGAGAGAAATAGCAGGCGAGACAACACGTCTTCTATGGAATTCATAGTTGTATCACTGCCACACTATTGTTGTCGGAATATTAAAATAATTTTTTTTTTTTTTTTTATCAAGGCAGGACGTTTATTAAATACACTGAAATATAAATAAATTAAATGCCGCACATAATAAAATTGTCAAAATTTGTTTTATTTAATATAACAAATATTTATGTAAATAATTAAAGCAAAAAGTAATAGCCAACAATTAAATTTGTTTTTTTTTAATTGATTGATTAAATTATTTAATATAACAAATATTTATGTAAATAATTAAAACAAAAAGTATCCTATCTGTTAAGTTGGACCAAATTGCATGTACTTTCAAAATTTTATAAAAATCGGTTAAGTAAATTCCGAGTTTAACGGGATTTTTATATATATAGATATATGTATATATAATTTAAATTGTTTTTACAGTTTTTCTTTATTTTTAACCGACTTCAAAAAAGGAGGAGGTATTCAATTCGACTGTATTTATTTATTTATTTTTTTATGTTTGTTACCACAGAACTTTCTTCTAGGTGAACTGCTTTTGATGATTCTTCTTTCATTTAAATGGTGGTGCTTCTCATGTGGCCCCATTTAAATTTGATCAAGATCTGATCGATAGTTTTTGAGTTATCCTTAATAATGCGGGAGTTGAAGCTTTTTGGATTCTTTTCATGCATGATTGGTTTCAACGTCAAGTTAGATTTATTGACTTAAAATACTATAAATTTGCCAAATTACCATGGAAATATAACTTTTAATTTTTTTACCGTGGAAGTGCAGTTCAAAATAAAGGAATCGATTTTTTTTAAGTATTAAGTATGGAGAATAATGTAAAAAAAAATTGATTTTTAACAAGAAAAAAAGTCAAGCATAACGCTAAAAATTTTAAAATAAAATGTTTTTTTACAAAAAATAAATACCGACTTCAAGGTTTATTATGAAAATTTAAAAATGCACTAAAAAGTAAAAAATAATTACTCCCGACAAAAAAATATATATCAGAGTGATATAACACTTAAGCGGTGATATCGTAATTCTTATACAACATTAATACTTATTAGAGTTAGCATCAAATTCATATTAAAATAATAATTAAAAAACTGCATTAAATGTTCATTAAACTGTTTCTAGATATTGTAATATGAATTTGATGCCGACTCAAGTATTAATTTTGTATAAGAATTACGATATCACCTTAAGTTATATCACTCTGATATATATTTTTTATCGGGAGTAATTATTTTTTTACTTTTTAGTGCATTTTTAAATTTGTATAATAAACCTTGAAGTCGGTATTTATTTTTTGTAAAAAAGCATTTTATTAAATTTCAGTTGTATTGCTTTTAATTTGTTTTTTTTTAGAAATTTATTTTCTTTTTTTTATATATTTTTTATGTTGTATTAATACATCGTTCGCACAATTTCTGCGTGTAGATGGAACTTTTAATAATAATAATAGTAAAATTATTTGATATTTATTTATTTGATTATTACTATTGCTATTATTAATATTACGGTTGTTTATTATTATTGTTATTATTATTATTATTATTATTATTATTATTATTATTATTATTGTTTTAGTAGTATTGCTCTCGTTATTGTTACTGAAAAGTTCTGGGGCAAACGAAGCAGAAGACGTAGCAAGATCGGCCTGGGAAAGCCTGATTTCTTTCGGCTGAGTAGAGGAAATACGTGAAAGGAGATTAGCCGATTTACGTTTAGAAATATTATCTACGTTCGTACTTACGAATAACTTGGACAGTCTCTTGATATTTTTAGCTGGCCTTGTAGAGCATCCCCTTTTAGACACGCTCAGCTAACAAGGAAAGAATACGATTTCCCCGAACGAACAAATGTACACAACGGCGAAGGTGAACTCGAAAAAAAAAAACGAGCAATAAAATCAAAATTAAATAAAACATTCACTGAACAACTCTTTTACAGTGAACTAAGAATAACATTGAAATAATAAAATGAAACTGAAACAGACGGTAGAAGAAATTAAGTGATAAGTAGGAACGATCTCACCGGTGGTTTTATCAGCTGCGAGGAAATTGATTAAATCGAAGACATCGAAGTCGGAACACAATTATTGTTAACTGATAAGAAAACAACTCGAACGAACAACCGAAAACACTGTTATCAAATAATACTTCCACCAATTACAATGGAGCAGGCAACTCATTTTCTATGCTCAGCTATGACTCTTGAGTATGAAGATGACGTTGCAACAATGAAAGTTAAACCGAAGACGACGATTCTTTCTTTTTTTTGCGCCCGTCAATCGGCGACCTTTACCCAGAAATAATTGGAAAGGGAAATGGATCAATTATAGAACGCAGGATTTGCATCGGAAGCACGCTCTTTGTTTGAGTGGAGAGGACTATATTCCCATCTTTGACCTATAGATCAGAAACCTTTTCTTTGTCAATATCACAAAATAGTTTATCTGCGTCGAATGTGCCAAATAAATTACACCTAAATATGTGTTCATCATCTCGTATTAGCCTGTATTCACACCTGTCGTCGTCCGCTATTCTCAATTTCTTGAAGTTGTATTTGGTTCGTGTCGTTCCGCTTCTTATTCCGTTTAAGGTTTGCCACAAAATGTAGTCTAGATCGTAGCCGGTTGGAAGAGTCTCATTTACATTTGTATCATCTTTAGTTCTAGTTCTCCAGGCTTCCTGTCTTGCGGACTTAACAGAGCTTTTCAGTTCTTCAGCTGTTTGGAGTAAGCTATGTCTGGATTTTAGTCTCCTCTCAGCCAGTCCTTCATAGTTGTGAAGTAGATGGCGGTCGTCATTAGCTATTTTCCATCTTTCTTTCTTGGTCGCTACACTATGCCTGATATCCGGTGGTGCTATTCCACTAAGAACATGCAACTCACTTAACGTTTAATTTATAGCAACGTCTATCTTTTTTACATGTGCAGAGCGGGACTGGATTAAAAATATACTGGAATGGTTGAATATCAGACAAGTTTCAGAAACCTTAAGGATAGCCAGCAATAAAGAACAGTTTCGTCATATGATAGTCAACCTCCTTCGAGGAGAAGGCACCTGAAGAAGAAGAAGAGCGGCTCCAAATTGGGCATTCATATTCTCCTGCTGAATAGCAGAGTGCCAGTGATGATGTACGCAAAATATGTGCTTTAGCTTTCCATTTAGTGTTTGTCAGTCTTATCCGAAATATGATTATTTCTCACCGTTATCTTCATTTCTGTTATTTCACAGTGTTTCTTGTATGTTAACGATCTATTTAAAACGACTCCTAGAAGATGATCAGCATGTTCAAGTTTTTTACTATTCCATGTGACTTGTAGCTGACGTTTAGCTTCCCGATTCCGGAGGTGAAAGCAGCACGTCTGAGTTTTTGTTTGATTCGACTTGAGTTGATTAGCCTTTGGTATACGTCGAGTTCTTTAATCATTTCATTTAGATTTTGCTCGACTGCTTCGAAGGTATTATTTTGGACTATAAAGATCATCTCTGGAAAAAATAAAGTGTTTTGTAGTTTTTCCGATTGGTTGGTGATTGGTGTAGATATTAAATTGTATTGGAGCCATCACGCTGACCTGCGGCAGTCCATTTCTTTGTTTTCTCCAAGCACTAGTTTGTCATTTAATGATACGTAGAAACGTCTATCCTTTAACCGCATTGACACTATTTGCATAGACTTAAAGACTCTTGCTGTCTGGTATACTTTCTTAGCGAGTATACGGTGGGAGATTGTGTCGAATGCAGCCGTTAGGTCTACAAAAACAGCTCCAGCGATTTTTTCTTCTCAAATCCATCTTTTATGTGTTGCGTTAAGTTTAATGTCAAGACTTCCCTGTCCTGAAACCTGCCTATTAAGGTATAATTTGCGTGTCAATAGTTTTGGATATTCTGTTCAAGACGACTTTCTCAAATATTTTATACAGATGACATAGAAGGGATATGGGACGATAGCTTTTAGTATCATTCAAATCCTTCCTTGGCTTCAAAAGGGCAATGACATGTGCCTTTCTCCATAGTTTCGGTATAGTTCATTTTTGTAAGCAACAATTATACATGTCAAGTATTCATTTTCTTGTCGCTATTTTGAAAAGTTTTATCTGCTCCACAAACATGCTATCAATTCTGACTGCTTTTTTGTTTTTGGCTGTTTTAATGGCTTAATTTATTTCGCTCTCCGTTGAAGGATCATTAAAATGATTCGTCTCGGAAGTGTGACATCTGACGGTCAGATTTTTTTAATGTTTTATTTTAAAACTAAGCTTCCCATTTAACAGCAGTTGATGAGCTATTTGATTTGCCGTAGTATTTGGAGTTCCAATATTTCTTACTTTTTTACTATTTAATTTCTTTAATAATAATCATGCCTTCTTAATATCTTTGCGGAAATCAAGATTTTCTATCAGATCGCGCCATTCATTCCTTTTTGTTTCTGCTATCTCCTCAGCAATTGCCAGACCCAGTTTTATTGTATCACCTTCGAATGGGTTTTCGTTGAATTTTTCGACATACTTCATATACCGATTTAAAAGTTCCTTCTTCATACCTGGTATATATCTTGCGTACACCTCAAGGTATGTTTTCTCTAGATGCATTCCTCATGACTTTATTGAATTTATCATAATTTTCGGTTGTTGCAGGTATATTTTTTACTGCGTCATCTAGTTCGTCACTGAATTGGGACTAATTTGTCTTCTTAAAGTTATAACGTATTCTTATATCCTCAGTTATGATAGGCTTAATGGCTGCATCTATTGAACATATGAGAGGTCAATGTCGTGTGTGTGGAATTGGATCTGAAACTTCCTTAGTGCGCATATGGGAGATATTTTCTGTCACAAATACATGGTCTGGATTATAGCCTTGCTTCCATCTTGCGCTATTAAAGGAAGCAGGTAGTTTTGGATCGCATATCAATTCCAGTTTATTTTTCTTAGCCCAAAATTCAACGAGATCTCTATTCGAGTTATTATCAGCGTATCCTCAATTCACATTGTGACTATTAAAATCTCCGATCACGATTTCTGTTTTGTGCACTTCTTGATAGTATTCAAATATACTACTAGGTGGTTTGTAGATAGAGGTTATAACACAACTTCTAATATCAACTGATAGTATTTCTATATCATTATGTTCTACTTTCGTTGTTTTTTTTTATGTTAATACCATTTTTTGCAAAAACTGCACTACTGTATTTGCTATGTGGTCCATCAATCACAATTTTCATTCCGTTTATCTTGAGTTTGCGGTTTAATACAACGCGATGCTTTTCTTGAACATCAATGTTTTCTTTTATTATTAAATTGGTTAGTATAACTTCTTTTGTTGATGTTAATCCTTCAGTATTCACGGACATTATTCTGAACCGTTTTATTGGCTTTATTGTCGTTGGTTTTTCTGGTCTTGAAAAGGATCGTCGCTGCCCGGAAATAGGGTTGTTCGACCGGGAGCGGGATGCTAGGAGGCGCCAACTGTATCGTATTTAGCATCTTATTCACATTCGTACAACAGCATGCTTGCAGGCTCACCCCGTGCCCCCCCACCACCACCACTGCGTTTACTTTGTACGTTAAAAATACGAGGATCACTTAAACAGTTACCGATTCCCTCTTAAAATTTGCTCGTCTAGTAGAACTTTCTCAACAGTAAGATCCCAATCATTCGATTTATCTAAAAAACCACCCTTAAAAATCTTTAATTCACGAATTTCGTAAAAAATCGCCCTAGAACAATTTTCGAAAACTAAATTATATATATATATATATAAATTCGGCCACTTTGGCCTCGCAAGGGGCTACGCCCCTTGACCCCTCTTGCTTTTATTTATGTCTCTTTCTCTTCTATACTTTGTATAAAATGATCAAAATTTACAACGTAATTCTTACTGGCATCAACACAAAAAAAAAATTACATAACCACAAAAATCCTGTTCTAACATTTAACTTTCATTACATAAAATTAAGATATTTTTTCGTTACATTTTTCGTTACATATTTCGTTACATAAAATCGTGACATTTTTTAAATAACAATAACAAAAATCCTATAAAATATAACAAATGTTATATAAAATTGGGACATTTTTTTGGGACATTTTTTTGGGATATTTTTTTGGGACATTTTTTTCAAATGAGGGGTAGCCTAAGAATTACGTTGTAATTAATGTATATGTATATATGAACTCGGCCCTTCGGTACTCGGAAGGGTGTAAGCCCCCTTCACCCCCAGGTCTAGTTCTTCTATAATTCTTATAGAAGAGTAAACTTTTTCATTGGCTACGCCGTTTTTAACTTTCATTACATAAAATTAAGACATTTTTTCGTTACATTTTTTCATTACATTTTCGTTACATATTTCGTTACATAAAATGGTGACTGGGACAAATTTCGTGACAGGACACTTTTCCTAATGACCTCTGGTGTAAAAATGGCATAGCGTTGCTTTTTTTCGTTACATTTTCGTTACATATTTCGTTACATAAAATTGTGACTGGGACAAATTTCGTAACAGAACACTTTTCCTGATTGACCCCTGGCGTAAAGATGATATAGCCATTAATATATTGTATATACTTACATATATTTATATGTATATATGTATACATATATGTATACAAATTTTGTTCATATTATAGTTTGCCCTTTCCTATTAAAAATGTATTTAGAGGAGTTCTTTTTTCGTAAATAGAAAAGTAGGATATAATTCGCATTTTTTCCTTCGTTTTTTCAATTTTCAACGTTACAAGTACCAGCGGTTCTAGTTTGTGAGTTCTAAAGTTGAGTTTGTCAAATGTTATTTTGAAACAGAAAAAATAAACTGAAGCGGGAAGAAAAGGGACGACTTTTTTAATTTTTGAAAATCAAACAGAACACGTCGCTTTTGCACACATTTAACACACGCTTGGAAAGTGTCGGTGATGTATAATTTTTTCGGCTTTTTGCGAAACTTTGAAAAAAATATATGAAACGGAAGCTCAGCGCTTAAGTTTTACTACTTAAAACCTGTTATGTACTTTTAAACAGTCTTCGCTGTGAGTGGAATTCACACTGTTTTGTAAGTGCCGAAAACGGGAGTAAGGCTTGGCTTTGTCGTGAAAATGAACGGGTAAGAAGCAAGGGAGTTTACGAGCTACTGTCGGTACAACCTGTGTTCCTTGGCGAGTCGTGCAACAGATAAAACATTTGAAAGGGATAAAGCCGACGGAAAATATCGTATTACAATTACAACTTTCAGTGTTGCGCGCAATAAAGCTGCGACAAAGCAACTGTTGAAAGTTTAAAGGGCTCATAAAGGAGCAGCCTTTGAGACGTACACTTTTGTTCTCGGAAGTGAGTAGAAGCAGAGAAAACGGATCGACCCTTGTAACAGTCAGATGGTTGACGACGTATTCTTTCGAGATTTTACCGGCATGTATAAAAAATATCAAGTGCCAATACAGTACAGAAAAACTTGCTAAGTGAACTGCTCGTTGTCGGGCTAACGCGACACTGCTGTTATTAAAGCGGCAATGATGTTCCGAGTGCAATCTCATCTCTTGAAAATCTCTTGAACGGCTTAAATTTGGCCTACTTCAAATTTCTGCAAAAAAAACAAAAAAAAACTAAAAAAACCCAGAAAAACCAGAAAAATTAGCGTTTCTTTTTAATGAATCTGCCGACGCGGACACTAGTCCAAGAACTAGGGAAGAAAGGAAAAGCGTAATTAGATCTTTGGGCGACTGAAGATCGCAAACAGAAAGAATACAAGATCCAGGATGACAGAAGAGAAGGAAAGGGGAGGATGAATAACGTACTGTAAGGAATAGGTATATTCGGCAAAAGTAACCAGTAGAAAAAAGAGAAGGTTTAACAGCGACAGAAGAGCATTGAAAAAAGATATGATCAGCATGTCATGTATAAAATAAGAAGTAACAGGGTGAAGAAAATGAAACAAGTGGAAAACCGAAAAACGATGAGGAACGTCAACTGCTACATAGCATGGACGACAGACTACAGACAGAGGTGAACGATGCAAAAAACGAAAGTTAAAAAATCAAGGATGAACTTCATCAGGATTTTTGAGATTAAAGAGGAAATAGTCCGTAATTTAGAATGAGCAGCTGCAAAGAGAAATGTGATATGGAATTTAAGAACGCTAGGAAATTCCTCTGCAGACTCGCTTTTGATAATGTTCATTTTCTCAATTTAAGAGATAAAATGACGGCAATTAACATCCCGATCAAATTCTTTTCCCTCATTATCAATCTCATGTTGAATCATTCTATCCATTTCACCTCTCTATCTCTCGAGGCTCCGAGAACAGTTTTCCGAGGTTTTCCTCAAGGTTCTTCCCTCAGTCCTACTCTTTTTAACATTTGCATTCATGCAAACTCTTCGGTAGCTCGTTCGCAAATCCATTCTCATTACGTTGAGCTCATGTTTTCGCTCAGTATGGACACTTCAATTGCAAATCATCCTAGATGAGAAAATTAAACAGCAACAGAGCGCGCCCTAAAAAGCTAATCTCTCCCATCTGGCAAATAAAATTATTTTTGGAACAAAGATATCGGAACGTTGAAAAAATCGAACTAAAATTCATAAGAAATCGGTCGTTGGGCAATGTGTCTGATAGTCCGCCTAAAGCCTTTGAAAATATAAAGCAAATTAAATAGCCGCGGGCACTGATTGTAAAAAGTTGAAAAGTACGGATCTTACAATTTAAAAAAAAAAGTTTGTTTCGTGTTTCTTATTATTAGTTGTTTTTTGTTTTTTTTTATTCCAATTGTCAAAAGGACATTAGCTAAAAAATTTAGAGGTTAAATTAGAGAATAATTTAAAAATGCAGAAATAATAAAAGTAGAAGAAAATCAAAAAATATAAGAAACGAGACAGAGGAACAATATTAGCCATTTTACAAAAGGAAGGAATAGAATCGAGAATTTGAATACGGCTGGAGTCTGGGTCGTATCTGAGGGAGGCTTTTCAGGGCTCAACCCCTCTCCACCCAAAAGTCTGCGAAATAATAACTACTTGAATTAAATGAACCGAAATTCAGAATAAATTTATTTCTTTTCAATTTTTGACAAAAAAAAAAAAGAAAATTGAAATTTCTTATGAATTCTATGGAAACGACTGTTTTTTATTTGTTTTTATTGTAATCTTCATATATTGTATATACAATAATTGACCACAAGGTTTTAGTGTACTATTTAAAAATAAATATATTTCACGATAATACACACACACATACATATATATATATAAATATTTTCGTAACCCTTCCTGAAATCCCTGACTAGAGTTGTAGAGAACGTAAAAGAAAGAAAAACGTGGACGTAATGCGAGACTAAATAGAAAGCAACAAATAGCCGTAATTTTGGGATCACTTAAAAACTAGCAGAGTATCTGGAAAACAATAGACTTGAAGGAATAGTGGAATTGATAAAAAAGCCGGAATTTGAAAATACGAGTAATGATGAAGAAAATCAAACTGAACCGTGAATATGTGCAACTATGGAAAGAGGGTCAAAGGCACGTGGGAACGACAATAACTCCAGTGAATGACCTTTTCTTTAGATGTATGTATGGATAATCTGCAGTATCTCATTAAAAGTAATAAATAATAGTAATAAAAAACGAAAAAATCCAAAAATTTAGCACTCCGGTTTAAGTAATCCTCTTTTCAGTTATCTCAAAGGTAGATGCGTTTTTATTCTTTGAAAAAATAGTTAATTACAAAACACAAATGATCAAATTAAAGATTAACACTAACTAACCGGAGGGTTAAAAAAACATGATACCGAACATTAAACAACTGTACAATTAAAATATTAAAACATTTGACTATTATTTCGTTAATTAAAATTAAAAATTGACCAAAAATTTCTTTAGTTCTTTTGGCTTACAGTGTAGATTTGTATATATATATATACGAGGGTGGCTCAAATATAAACCGGAATTTCGTCATAAAAATTTTTATTTTATACTTACAGTGCTCATATTTTTTACAATTTTTCGAGATAACCCCCTCGCACGCTACGCACTTTTTCCACCTCTCCGGCAATTTTTTTATTCCTTTTTCGTAAAAATCTCGCGGCTTGTCACGATTCCACCTCATCGTTGCTGTCGAAACGTTGTCCACCAAGTGCTTCTTTCAACGGGCCGAACAAATAATAATCACAAGGCGACAAATCTGGACTGTAAGGAGGATGTTCAAGTGTTTCCCAGCCCAATTCGGCCAATGTCTCCATCGTGAGCCGAGCGGTATGTGGCCTGGCGTTGTCTTGAAGCAGTATCGCACTACGGATCGGAATTTCGCGCCTTTTTGTTCGATAGGCCGGTTTGACTGTGTTTTTTAGGAGGTTACTGTAATACTGCGCCGTCACAGTACGTTGTTCAGTTAGGAAATCGACTGCGATCACTCCCTTCATGTCCCAAAACACGGTACACAACACCTTCCCAGCTGACTGTGTAACCTTCGCTTTGACTGGCGCTCCCTCTTTTTTCTTCCGCCACTCCATAGACGAGCGTTTACTCTCCGGCGTATAGTAGTAGTGTACCCAAGTTTCGTCCGTGGTGAATATTCGCCGCAATAAATTCTCTCCTTCCTCTTCATACCGCTGCAGGAGACGCGTACAAACTTCCCAACGAGTGAATTTCTGTTCAAAATTCAGAAGTCTTGGCACCCATCTGACTGCAATTTTGCAATAACCTAGCCGATCATGAATTATTGTCTCAATGCTACCTATGCTGATGCCCAATTCGTCGGTCATATCGCGTACACGGACGCGTCGGTCAGCCAAAATGAGTTGTTCGCGATGGCTTTGACGTGTTCATCTGTAATGCTGGTTTTTGGGCGCCGCGCATGTGGTATGTTTGACACCACTTCACGTCCTTTTCGAAACGCGGAACACCACTCGTACACTTGAGTTTTGGAGAGACACTCATCTCCGAACTGTTCGCGTAATTTTCGGTAAATTTCCACGGATTTTACGTCGTCTTTGACTAAAAAACGAATAATGATGCGTTGCGCAACAGACACTGGTACTTCTTTTTCACTCATGGCTCTAACTACACTAAAAAGTGAGCTTACGCGGTTCTAATTGCTCTACACGCTTCGTAACAAACCGGTCTAACTGCCAGTGCAACCACTTTTTCCACAATAAATTTTTCGCGCGTTTATTTAAAAATTCCGGTTTATATTTGAACCACCCTCGTATAGTATATAGTAAAGTAAAGCAAGTTCTATACCCTTGACAGGGTGACGGGGATTATAAAGTTAAGGTTTGCAATGTACTAAACCCGAAAACACTGATGAGAGGAGAAGATCCAGTTCCATTCTCTGGCTGCCTTTACTTTCCCAGATTTATCTGGTACTTCAGGTTGAGTGAACATATTATATAGCTTTTTTTTTTTTTTCGGCGATTCTCTTTACTTTTCACAGCTTCTGCTATTTACTACGGACGCAAAAATCCGGCCCAAGAAATGTCTAAAGAATTTTGACTCTTAAAATACGAGTATAATATGGTCATTTTTAATGGATTTCTGTGCTGAAAGGATAACTTAGAAAACTGAAAATAAATAAAAAATTAGGGAGGATTCGTGCCAAATTGGCCATCACTAACTACTCACGCACCATTCCAAATCGTCGCCGATTCTCATTTTGTTTTTAACACATGATTGCCTGCCAAAATAAAACTTTGTAGGCGTGTTTATTTTTCTAAAGAGTTTTTGATGCGCTAGTGTAAAGTGAATATTCAAACTTCCTTCCAGATCAGTTTACTCGCAATTACCTTGTGACTGAAAAAAAGTAATCTTCTTTTTTAATTTTTTAGAGATTCTCATTGAGCTAGTATCCCCTCCGACTTTGAATTTTTGGAAATCTGGTTTTGCCGAATTGAAGAATTTTTCTCTTTATTCTTTAATGCACTTCTATTTATTCTTAACGGGAGGTTCTTCGGTGGAAATCAATGATTTGAGGTTCCCCGCAGTTTTTTAAATAATATTTTGTCTATGATTTACAATTCCAAAAGAGTTATTGAATTTTGATTTAATTGTTTTGCGTTTCTTAAATTATCATATCAGTATTCAGTACGTTGCATGCAGAATTCTCAAAAATCATGCGCAATACTTATCACAATTCATCTTTATCTGCGATGGTTTTTTCATTAACCAAAGTTATATGAAGTCATTAAATCGGCTGCTGTGGGTTTATGTTAATTGTGTTTTATTTTTTACAGCAAAATTACCCGTAGGTAATAACTGATCTAGAAGAAAGTTTGAGTACTCACTAGCGCATAATAATCAAGTTTACATTATAGCGCAGTTAGCCCAAAAATGTTGTTTTTGATACATATTGTTGTATTCCTCCAATTAATTGTTGTATTCCTCCTATTAATTGTTGTATTCCTCCTATTAATTGTTGTATTCCTCCTATTAATTGTTGCATTCCTCCTATTAATTGTTGCATTCCTCCTATTAATTGTTGCATTCCTCCTATTAGTTGTTGTATTCCTCCTCTTATAGCTTATAAATTGCGCAAACGTGCACGAAATGGCAAGACTTTACACAAATAACTGAAAAAAAACCGAACACGCTATACCGATCGAGAGCAGTCTGGGGAACGCTGTAGCAAATTTCTCGACGAAGAAGAGACTAGACTAGACTCAAAGTATGACGACGATATTGAAGCTCCACATACAACATTTTCCACAGATTATGAAAAGATACCGCTATCAGTGAACCCGAACACACTTTAATATAGCTACGTGCAGCCGCAGAATAGTAAATTAGGTTAAACACAACAATGAGATGTATTAAGTATAGTTGCCGTACAATATATACATTCTTATTATCCTATACTAAACCTCATCGTTATTTGACCACCAGTAATTAAATTTACGTTACATGTTTCCGAATGAATATCCCCAAATCGAGAAGAAAGTTCCCTGATAAATAAAGTTTACGTTAACGAAATTCCGAAATACATATAAAAATAATAATTTCCCACGCTAATATAATAAATATAAATGAGTAATAATTTTAACAATAAGTTTAATATTTGAATAAGAAATATTTTTATAATAGGTACTGTCTACTAACTAACTACATTTCCTTATTCGAGGTTCACCACAATATTCTTGCATGAGACAAGCTGAACGGTGAATGAGGTGTGACTGACCGAACGGTGATGAGTTGAACGGGGATAATGAACGTGTACGGTTTGAACAGCAGCGAGTTAAGGAAGGAATAATAATGTATAACCAGTTGAACACACAGGCCGAGCAATTATTAGTTTACAGTGTTGTCGAGGTAAGTTAATATAATAGTCTAGCACAAATACGGTCCCAGTACAGATCCTTGAAACACTCCCGACGCAATAGGATATTTCTGGATGCACGATCCAACATTATGATATTGCAGTTGTTGAGATAAGTCTGATCACACTTTAAGTAATAAAATATATAATATATATAGTAATATTGAAACATTTCTAAATGAATGTGGACTATAAATTAACGTGTCAAAAACAAACTACATGCTATTTAATTCTAGAATTCGTACCAGACAATTAAATTTAACGCAGCATGGGTTAAATATAAATCAAGTATCAAATACTAAATACCCTAAGTATTTTAATTGATGATAACTTGAAATTTTACAATCACTTTAGTAGTATTAAAAATTTGTTTATCTTTAATAGACTTTATAATAATAATAATAATAATAATAGCAAAATTATAATAAAGGGATTACTTCATATTAAAAATTTGTTTATCTTTAATAAACTTTATAATAATAATAATAATAGCAAAGTTATAATAAAGAGATTATTTCATATAAAGCAGTCATTTTACCAAACCTACTGTATATGTAGTAGCATAATTTACGTAGATATGATATTAAACTTAAAATATTTCAAAAAATCTTAGCAAGTTATGAAAGATTATTAACCATTAAATTAATTAAATCATATAAAATGATAAGTTATTTAGCCGTCAGTGGTTATAGCTGGGGAATTATGCCACTGCAGTTTGAAATTAGTAAACTCATACATTTATTTTGCGTTAAAAATAATATTACACTACCTGCTCACTTAACTTTTCAATAATGCCTATTACGAAAATGGTAAATTTACTTATGAGAATTTAACGTAAAGCAGTTTAAAAGATTATTACATGACTATTACCTAACACACAATATCAGACCATGTGGGATAATTGTTATAACAGTGTGTTATAATTAACACTTTCTTCCCTAACATTAATTAAGTAGAACGAACAATATAAATTACATACCGGAAATTTTTTTAACATGTACAATTCTTCATTGGTCATGGAAATTTTTAAAAAGACTATTTACACCGATTTAAAATTGCCGATTCGCCTAATCATATTGAATGTAATTTTCCCGAGATACGATTGGTCATATCTTAGCTGGATGTAATAGCACACTGATTTCCATTTTCAGTGCTCAGCAGTAGTAACTAAGAATTTTCAATTGTTTAACGATTTTACCGTTACAAAAATTAATTTCCGTAAGCAACATATATACACACTTGTATTAATTTACCGCAATCAATGTTAATGATGATCTGACACCAAAAACTTCACATTGGATGGGTCGTTTCAAGCTTTGTACCACACTAATACATTTGCTTCATCGGTAATATCCAAAGCGAGGACCCCCAATAAAACAAAACAAAAAACAAAAAAACAAAACAAAAAAAAACAAAAAAAAAAACAGGGTGAGCAATTTGAACGTATATGGTTCAGTGACGCAACCGTTTAGCGTCGCTGCACTAGATATTTTAATGATCTAGAGAAGGGAAGATTTTTTAATGATATTCCGTTGACTCCATCTTGTTTATTTTCTTAATAGTATTGTGAAGAAATTGTTTCGATTGTAGAAAACTAACCGGAGGAATGGTCTCAATCTATATCTACTGTTGATCCGGTTGTTTTACGCGCGCGATGCTATCATTTACATTAAAATTCGACTTAACTAACGATATTCATCGGTAAAAATTAGATTGTTTTTACTTTTTCTTCTCTGCGTTTTCTGTTTTCCTCTTAATCTAAACTCACGCGATATATAAAGAATAACCGTTCCTGTTCAGAACTATAGTTTATCTCGCAATTGAGAACTATCTCTCTCTCTCTCTCTCTCTCTCTCGAAGAAGAAGAAGAAGAAGAAGAAGAAGAAGAAGAAGACGAAGAAGTTTTAAGCGAAATTAGAATTTTCCTCGGCAGTATGCGAGCATCGCAAATAGAAACCTGTACAAGCTGCGATATCTGTTTGCACGTTTTCGAGATTAAAGATGGCTGCTGCGGCCGCACGTTTGTATCAGCGTTCGCAAAGAGTGCACTTTAACTACTCTATCCGCTTCTTGTAAGGGAGATTATAGTGAAAAATTGTTGACACAATTTCCTTCATCAACACCGTCGACGATGACACGGCCAAACCGGCGTAACTTCTCATTAATGTCTTTTTGTCTTAAGTAATTAGAATTCGTGTACATTCGAACGTTCTTCAATTTCTGCCTCGGCGCTCGCTTCAGCTTCGATTATTTCGATAAACATTTTTAAAACCAGGACAAAAATCAGAAATCTCTTAAAATATAATTATTATTCTTCTCCCAAATATTTATTTAATAGTTGCAATGGTTAACGAAGTAGTGACGAATTTAATGCCGCTATAAACTTAGCCCGTTCCACTGTTATGCCCATCGATTTCTAGGTAGCGCTAGAGTACTTAAGATGGTACGAAACCAGTGGTCATGGGTTTGGTACCTGGCTTGTTGCGGATCCAAATCAATATACACATAATCTTTAATTGAGAATACTGGTTATAGCACAGAGAAATTTGAGAAAGTAAAAGTGAATCCGACGAAGAAACGAACTGATATTTCCGTCAGATTCATTTATTTTCAGTAAATTACGAAAAGCTTAAACAACCTCCGATCGATTAACTTTTACGTTGATTTCTATAATTTCAATAATCTTAATAATAATAACAGCGGTAAAGTTACACATAAATGAAATTTAATTAATCTCCTTAATTATATCTCTTTTTATTATTTATTTATTTTTTCGAACTTTATCGTTTATACCAGTTCTTCCGTATTTTTTTTGCAGTCTAAGATACTACAATTACACCCTTACCAAATATTACAGCATCAGCGAAGTTGCATATAATACAATTTTCTGTTTCTAGTAAATCTCTTTAAATAGATTTTTTTAAAGAAATACCATGATCTGTAATTAATCGTGCATTATAAATATCAAAGATAAACTGATTATTGTTAAAAAACCGGGTCGTTTAAATTTGAATAATAGTTTTCTATACGTTGAATCATTGTAATTATTCCGGATATTTCGATACTGTTCCGCATGATATTGGTTCGGTATTAAACTGATTTAGAATTAAATTGCTTACTTTCGTTTTTTTTTTTTTTTTTTTTTTTTCCCTTCTACAACTAGCCCTTACAGGCTATCTAGCAGATCTTTATATGAAAGGTGCGGAGTGGAGAAGGCTAGGAGGGGGAGGGATAGGATGGAAGGTGCAGAGTGGAGAAGGTTGGGAGGGAGAGGGACAGGAAAGAACATGACTAAGAAGAGGCCAGCGTGACAGAAATGCAACCACCCGTTGGTGGGCAATTTCTGGTGCTTACGCAGTTAAATGCACGTTTACACGGTTAAATCAAAAACTTTCCTTCTCTGTAGACGCCTAACTTCCTCGGAGTTGTCCATCAGTGCGATCGCTAGCGGATTATCGTGATTCTCCAGTCGACGAAGGTACTTCGTCGCCTCCTCTGATACTACTTCGGAAACATACTTCACGTCGAAATCGGTATGTAGCGTTTTATTTGAAATGAACCAGGGAGCGTTTGTCATCATACGCAGTACTTTGTTTTGGAATCGTTGCAAGATTTGTATATTAGTGTGTTTCGAACATCCCCATAACGGTGCTCCGTACCGCCAAATTGGCTTTAATAGCATCTCATAGAGTAATATCTTGTTCTCCATCGTCAATTCGGATTGTCTTCCTACTAGCCAGTTCATATTGCGGAGCCTGATGTCCAAGTGCTTACGTTTCATCATTATGTGGTACCTCCAAGTTAGTTTGTTATCCATGTGTATACCAAGATAGCATGCAGTATTTTTTTGTGGTATTTCGTTATTACCGATACAGATTTTTGGCACCGAAGTTATATGACGGTTTGTGAATGTTACGTGCGTTGACTTAATCGTATTTATTTTAAGGCGCCACTTGTCAAACCACGATGCCACTTCTGTGACCGCATGTTGCACATTCGTAATGCACTCCTGTAAGTCATTAGCGGAGCAGACCAGCGCAGTGTCATCTGCAAACGTGGCGATGTCGACATTTTCAACCTCTGGTACATCAGATGTGTATATGACATATAGTAATGGCCCCAGTACGCTACCTTGCGGTACACCGGCGCCTATTTCACGTACTGCCGACAAGGATTCACCACTTTTGACCCGAAATGTTCGATGATATCAATTTTTTATCGTTATATACAGTGGCAGACCCACGGATGAGAGGGGAAGAATGGAATACCCCCCTTTAAAATAGAACTAAACCCTTTTTAAAAAAAAATTTTTATAATAAAGAAACTTAATTTACGCTACAAAAGATTTTTGTATAAATGTTACAACATAGGAATTTAATTACAACTAATATTTAATATACTGTTTTCAGTAAAATTATTAATGTTACGTTTTTATTCTGTTTTAAAATATTGTCGTCGATCACTTTATTTACTTTTAAATTTTTATTTTTCAATTTTAATTAAAAATAGAGTTCAATGAGAAACATATACATATATGTATATATTTAAACTTCCGCTCACGAATAAAGAGAATTCGGATTGGGTTACTGACAAAAATAAAAAAAAAAAGTAAAGTCTAATAAAAATACACCATCTTTCTATTATTTCTAGTAATTTACCATTCAAATTCTAAAACTACCATATATTTAAGGTATAATTTTATAATTTCGTTTTATTCTTTTTATAACTAAAAATAAAACAAAAGTTAAATCAAAAATCGGAATAATTACGTATTTTTAAAACACATTTTTATGAATTTCTATAAAGGTCGCGCTATTTGATTTTCTTTATGAAACAAGGGCTGTTCCTGAAATCTACTGCCTACCGTAGAAGATTTTACGTAATTATATAATTCTCTCTCCCAAAATGTGCATCTGGATTTGCTCCGGATAAGTATATATTATATCAAATTCATGTATCACATTGGCCATTTCGTCTTTTGTAACTTTACATATTGTTGCTTTTACAATATTAAATCTAAATATTATCAGTTTTATCCGCATAAATTAAAATTTAGCTGCTTCAATAAAAAAAGATTATTTTATATTTCTTTTTAAACTATCCGTAAAACTTTGCTTTGTCTTTTTTTCTTTCTTTCGTTCAAAATATTTCCATCATGTAAAAGTAGCCTCCATTTGGTTTTTTAACAGCGGGATTTGTCGCGTGAACTGCGAATAAAACTCTCGTCCGATTTAATAAGAGGAGAAGTTTTTTTGCTGTAGTGTTTGGATTTTTTGTGAGAAAATGCCAAAAATTTTTCAACACCTTTCAAAATACGGTTTCATTTATTTATTTAAATTTACGTGCCATGAACAGCAACTATCGGCTAGGGGCACGGATAAAAATATAGATGTATATGTTAAATGAATTACGGAATTTATATTGCGTAGTGTAGCTTTTTGCATGGTGCAGGAAACTGATTAGCTTCGAAAGGACAGTAGGGTCGTCATCAGAGAGGATATTAGACAAGAGGGAAGGTTATGTATGTAATCTGTGAGGGGAATTGAACTGAGGACATTTTGTGAGGATGTGGAGAACAGAAAGATCAGAGTTACATATGGTGCAGATTGGAGCCGGCGTCTTTTGCAGTAGGTAGCCATGTGTGAGTTACGTATGTCCCAGCCGGAGTCTGGTAACGATTACATCATCTCTTCTTCGACTCAGGTGAGTCTTCCATGGTTGGACATTCTGCTTAATTTGGCGAATTTGAACACGGTATGAACAGCCATCGTTGGTTCCATAATGTGCCCAAAGCCAATTTTAGGTAGCGAACGAAAGCTGGTACCCCGGAATGTGTCTGGAACATGGAGAATCGTTGCGGCTTCTTTGGCTGCTTTAGTATAATTATTTATATTTCGCTCCGTACATTTAGGCAGACGAGCGTTTTTCAATCGCTTCCAAGATAATTTTTTTAGATTAAAATAACCCTCTCTTTTTTTCTGTTTTTTTTTTTTTTTTTTGAAATTCAATTCTTCCAGTAACATTGGCTTTTTTAAAAATTATTATACGAAATAACTGTTGCTAAAAAAAAAGATACCAATTTCTAAAAGCTCCTCTCAAGTATCTTTTGACGGTAGCGGCTTTACGGAGGAACCGTTATTATTTCTCTGATATAAAAGAGGTTTTGAACCCAGACAGAGAATGGAATGCATTGAAACAAACAAGGCATGTGTGTGTGTGTGTGTGTGTGTGTGAATGACGCTAGCAACCTCATTAAAAAACCTCGTAGCTCAAGATAAAAAGGAAACTGGAATGATTTTGTTTTTTAAATCAGCTGTGTGTGCATTTATCTGCAGTAGAGTAGTTTCTATATTAAATACATATATATTATGTATATCTTTTTAAATGTGCGCGGGATAAACATCGATGGCTATTTGGAAGAATGTATGTTGGTACTTATGAAAGTTTACTGACCACCACGCTAGGAAATCGTAATTACGAATCCGAAATACGTTGTTGACGCGTGCTTTCTCTTGAAAATGCGAAACAACCAGCTTGCAATATAGAATGCGACCTTTAAATTAACGGTAAAATTACCGATTTAAAAGAACAAAGGTTTTCGCGGTTGCTATTTCTCGGACGATGAACAAATCTGTTTCGAAACGTTTGAGTCAATGATGAATTATTTCAACGTGGTTTCCATGTGGATAACTGTAAAATATTTGCCGAATTCCAGTGTTGGCTTTTAATTAACAACTTAAAGGGAATATTCTCAGCAGCGATAAATTAATTAGTCAAAAACTCTACATACCGGTCAGCGTTATTGTTAAATCGTTGCAGTAACTGTAATTTAAATTTTAAAAGTCATAAGTGTACTTCTGTTGAAAGTAAATTAAAAAAAAGAAAAAAAAATAGAAAAAAGAAAAAAAAAGAAAAAAAAAAGAGGATATACTAGTATATAGAACAAAAATAGTTTATAAAATATATGTACCTCGTCAAATTAATAAATCTAACAAACCGACATGTTTCGGATCCATTTATAATCGCGGTTACATGAATGAAGTTTAATATGATAACAAATACCATATCAATTAATAGCGATATATAATATATATATATATGTATATCTATATAATAAAAGTTAATTGTCGATTTTAAATAATGGATTCTCATTTAAGACTGGAATTCAATTATTCTTAAATTTATTACTACTAAATTTAAGAATAATTTAATTATCAATAATTTATTCTTAAACAATAATCCACTATTTAAAATCAACAATTAACTTTTTATTAATACGTACCGTTATGAATCATTTGTGTTTTTCATCGATTTTATAAACTTCATTCGTGTAATCTGAAACATATCGGTTGTTTGAATTTATTCATTTGATATAATATTTCCGTTTCATTTGGTTATATAGAATATATTCATTTGTAATTCATGTACAGAATTGGACTACTTTAACATTAATTTTCAAACTTATATCTATCTATATATATATATATATATATATAACAAAAAAAAACAAAACAAAACAAAACACATTAAATCTGCTGGTTGGTTATTAAGGTTGTGTGTATCTTTTTCGTTTAACTTTAATTTTTTTCCTTTTCGTGGAATTGCACGGAGGACCCATTTGTATAAAATTCGCGTATAAGAATAAAATAATCGCAACTGTAAAAGACTGTGTATTCATAAATTGTGTTGTAATGATAGCGGATTTTCAATGGTCCAGAATCTTCTGATAATCTTGATAGCGCGGTAGTATACGAATATACACCGTGCTGTTTACGGCCTGTGGGCTTAACGTGTTGCAGATAAGGTTCGAAGCCAGAATGCGCGAATATATGATATTTTAAAGCTAGGTTTTTTTCGTTGAGTATTATTGCATTTCGCATGCGGACTTGTATGCGATCATACGCTAATCACATTAATAATGAAACGAGGAAGATCCAATTTTCCGTTGCTTATTACGGACGAATTCCCTTGATGTAGAGAATGCTTCGTCAAATAATAATTTGTTACATTTGTTTAATTGTAGTTGACTCTTACCGTTTTGTAACGAATCTAAATGTTAAACCTAAAAAAAAAAAAAAATTTAAGAAATCGGTAAATTTTGTTTTCAAATTGATTTCGAGATTATGCGCTAAACTGGTAAGAATAGCGAATTTTTAGCGCGCGAACGATAAAAATCTCATGAAATACCTAGGCCACCTACTTTAATGAACACAATCTGGTAAAGAACATATTCGCTGCTAAATAAATTCTTTCGAATATGCGACGGAAATGATTACGTCATAAATTTCCAAATTAACGTCAGAAGTCCGTTGCACTTTCGTTTCTTCTCTCATAGAGACATTTATCGTAGGAAAACTAAACTCTACACGCACCGATACATAATCTAAAACGGAAAAGCGAATTCTGCCGCGAGGCAGATATCTCAGTCTCAATTATTTAAAGCGGTTTAATAATCAACATCAAAGCAATTGTAACTGTTCTATACTATTTAGAAAAAGGGGAAAAAAAGCACAGAGCCCAGGGGCGGAAATATTTGTCGTCTTTGTGAGATTTTCATTGTATTAATATCGCGATGACCTACAGCACTTGCGTAATTCAAAAAGGGGGGGGGTATCTTTAATTTTATTTTTCCGCCAGGAAGACTCGAGATTCCATTAACGCCAGTGTTTCACTACTTCGAACAAAGGTTAGCGCACGTGTATTGTTGTGCTATTTATGTATATGATTGCGTTGATTGATATATTTTATTTATTTTTATTTTTTTATTTTTTTGGTTTAATACGTTCGATCTAAGTAGTAAGAATGATCAATTGTAATTTTATTTACTAGAATAAACGATAATAAGAGTGTTGGGCACTCACGCAACGGGCATACTTGCCCAGTGAGACCCACAACTTATTTATTTAAATAAAAAAAAAAAAAAAAAAAAAAAATAAAAACATAATTTTACATTTTCATCAGATTCGGATCGTACGTTTAAATTTCTTTTCTTTTCCAGCTCTGTAACGCAAACGGGGTTATTCATATTCCTGAAAATGTTTCTGGCCTGTTCATATTCATTTTCGATGTTCCCAATTTGTATTTGTAATTTTATTCGTATTACTTTATTTTACCAACCAATTAGTAAACACTGTGCATTTTGAATATGTTAAACCGGGGCACTTCTGAAAACGACGAATGCGCGTATTTATTTATTTTTATTTATATTTTTTTGAAGTGCGATCTGGCTAATGTAGCCGATAAGCGCAATTGGAATGTAAGTTATGACATGATGGGAGATGTTAGTCTATGATTGCCATTGTCTGAGTCTAATAAATCAATTATCAGCGGGAATGCGCGTATGTGAGCGATTAATAAAGTAGCTGACTTTGTTTCTTCTTATATTTTACGAGAAAAAAAACAAGTATATATATATATATATATATATATATATATATATTTTTTTTATCGTACGAGTTAGTCGATTAGGTAGCTTGTATAAAAAAAAAAAACAAAAAACCAGGGGAGTTGAAGAAATAAATAATTGTTTTCGCATTATGTTATTACTGCATCGGAATTGGCACGGTCAGGGGGCTCTGTTCGGAGCGTAAGAATTGAAATGCGCAGGTGAAATAAGATTGTTTACTTTAGCGAGCTAATTTAATTAATTGTGGAGCGACTGACAGAATTAGGAGAAAAAAAGAAAGGCGGAGTAAATGGTTAATAGAAGTGATGGAAGAATAAATTAGGGAAAGAGCAACATCTAGAATGATGAATAAATAATGCACTAGCAGTCGTTACTTGTTGTTCACCGTATCGCGATATATAGTAGCTGTGTAAATAGCGACACTGGAAAAAAAAAAGGCGGCCAGTCGAGTAATTCAGAACGATTTTCGCCGTTGTTCCGAATATAAAAGAAACGAAGTTTATTCGCGATGAAAAACGAATAAGGCCGAGTTAAATGCAGCCATTTCCGACATCTGTTAAACGAAGCCGGAATGTATTACCTTTTTTTCTTTTTTACAAGAAGAAACAATTATAATTGGTCGCGATTAATGCGTCACATCGGGGTCGCAGACTAGTAAATAGCTAGTCGGTCTAGTCCTCAATTAATTAGAAGTGAAGAGTAAAAAAAATGATTAATAAGAAACGATTTAATATACGCAAAGTCTAAACCGAAACATTTTCAATATCAGTGTCTCTAGGGTGTAGTCTTGCACACACAGCCGCCTTGTTACACACAAAATAATATGGTAATGAGAGGGTGCTATTTGTACAACGAGATGCATGAATAGATAAAACTCATTAACCGTTCTTGGTTTAAGCGATGAAATTGATTTTTCAGGTAATTTCTAATCTGCTCAATATAAACTAATTACAAACACTTTTTAATTTTTTTTTCGTAAATCTCCTCTGTTTCTTTACTTTTCGATTTTCGTACGAGCTGGACCGAGCCGCGTCGGTCTAAATCTAAAAGGCAAAAAAATTATCTCGCTTTATTTCGATACCATTTTTGATATAACATACACATATATGTGTAAATGGAAGCAAAAAAAATTATTCCTCTTTTTCTTTTCCGTTTTCCCGCAACTTCAGGTAGATTTATTTACTAAAAATATTAATTTATTATAATAACGATATTAATATAACCCACGTCCAATTAAGTATTTGGTATTATATTAATTTCCATTTTACAATTTTTTGCGCAATATATATATATATATATATATATATATATATATATATATATATATATATATATATATATATATATATATATATATACTATATTTTTACCATTTACATTAAATATAAATGTACATTATTTTTCCGAAATTTTATTTCTTCAGTTGCAAATTTGTTAAATTCATTAAAATAATTTTGTACAAATTGTTTTATATCATAATTACCGAGTGTCCATTATTAGGTATTATTATAATTGCAGTATATGAAAAACATCATCTCTAAAATTACATGTATTACACAGTTAAAATATTAATGAGTAAAAAATAAAGATGTTAATCTACACTAGATAAGCATGCTTACTCTGACAGTGATAAAGTAAAACTACCAAGTTCTAAATTATACATATTTAGAATCTAAAAAAAATTCTTCTTCGCCTCGTAGTAAACTCTAAAAATTTAAATACCTGCACAGTCGACTAGATTTTAGAATTATTCTAATCTTATTTTGTTGAAACTCCCCCCTATTATATAATCGGGAGAAGAAAAAAAATTTAAAATACATTCATAAGATTTTGTCGATCATTCGCGGCACCAACGTGACATTTCGAAAGCATAATGTTTTCCGAATATCTCTTTACTTTTGAAAAATAAATAATTTAATAACGAACAAAGTATAAAATAATTTACACTTTAATAGAAATTAAAATAAATAGCTCAATTAAGGAAATGCTCTCCGGCTATAACCTAACAATAGACAGCACACTCAAATAAAACTAAAAAGAGTGCCTGATACATTTAAGATAAAAAAGCTGGTCGTGCGTGTTAATTAGTTTTCGGTAATTAGTTTTCGATAGTGTTTACGATTATTTTATTTCTTGTGTTACCACTTTGCTACTGAATTGCCGCATTCATAATAAAAAAAAAAAAAAAGCATTTTTTAATTTTCGCCGATCAACATGCAATCCGAAACTAAACCTTAACCTTAACCGGGGGATTGTTCATACGCTCGACAAAAACTAAAAACAAAATTACACCCGTCACTGAATTCCAGTACCCGACGGACGAACAAGTTTTCGTATTTAATTGCGTTTTAACATTTTCAAATCCAAAATTATTTAGTCGTGCTCTGCTAAACACAATCATGGCAACATCCAAAGTTATTAAGAACCGAGGAACTCGTCGACGAATTTATTGAAATCTATAGTGCCTTAGAAAAATCGAATCTAACTTTATACAAAACGCCGCTGGTTAACAAGTCCTATGAAGAAAAAAAAATTATACTCTCACATGTGTGTAGGTCCGTCTATCTCCAACAGCATTTTCGAGGAATACATGAAAAACCACCTGCAACTTGAAATCGCCGCACCGATGTTATACCGCAGACTAAATGCTCATGACTAATTTTTCGGCCACATAATAAATTGGAGACGGCCGATTTTACACTTCCACCGAATTTGACCAGTTACAAGATCACCGAATTTACTCAACCCGTGACGAATTCTCAAGTGTCACAGCGGGGGACATAAAGCCAAGAACTATCCTGAGCACGAAGAAAAAATTCCACTCGAGTCTGAATCCTGAGAAAACTTCAAAAGCGACCAAAATTTCGTGAAAACTATCTCCACTTTTTACTAGTTCCTCGTCATCCGCTAAAAATCAACAAAAACTGTCGAAAAAAGTAAAAAGTGAAAAAAAAAAAAAACAGACCGAGAAAATGAGACCTTTACATTAATAAACGGAAACTTCCGCTCCTCTACAAAATAATCTATCTAAATCTCCAGACAAATATGTTATTTTGTCTCCGGACAATTTGATTGTAGATGGGCGTAAAGATAACAGTCAATCGCAAAAGATTTTACATCTGACCTTCGAGGCTTATAAATTTCTACAAGGCTCGAAGAAGAAAAAGTAAAAATTCACTCGAATTATTCGACACCTCGAAGATCGATTAAACATGCTCAAATGTCGGCGAAACATCACTACACCTTAAGACTTTCCTCACCATGTTTGACTGCCGTGTTCAGGTTGTGTATTAAGCTCGGTGTATTCGGTTTCCTCCAAATTTTTAGACGCCCGTCACTTCCGAAAACATTAAATTTACTTTCGTCGATAAAAATCATAGTTTTCCAAAAACATGTATGTGTCACGATTAGCCGATTAGCTCCTTGGCAAAGTTGAACCGTTTTTTTTTTCGATTTGTTTCGCTGACCGAAGGCTTTTCTCGCGCGACTCTCAAATTGTAGTCGTTTTTTTTTTTTTTTTTTAATTGTTTGACGTATCATCGTTTGTGGGTGAACTTCAATATTTAAAAACCTTTCGCGTGTAATTCCCCGCAGATAATTTAATTGCCGGATTTTTCCTTACGTTATGAAGGATCACTCGTCGACTATTATTTCTGTGTCCGATTTGTTTGTGGAATATCTTCTTTTTCAAAACGTTCATTGATGTCGCAGGCAGTGTGCTATTTCTCATATTTAATAACATCGAAATTTTACGAACAGGAAATCCTTCACTATGATTACAAATCACCGAAATTGTCTTTGCTCAAAAGATCAGTTTTTGCCTTTAGGCGAGACTTTTTTTTTTTTTTTCGATAAATTTTAAATCGAACGTAAACGCGAATGTAAAATGTCAAATATCGATCAGCGTTACCTTTGATACGAAGTTAACCTCCGGTGATCGTGCATCGTTGTCCCATGGAAAAACCCAATTACTCCTCAACGTACGTATGCGTCCAAATATTTTTATTACCGCTTGAAAGCCTATTATTACGTTATGTGTTATTCACATTCTTTTAGTATTGATGGATTTTTTTTTTTTCTTACCCAATTTATTACCTACATACCCTTGTATTTTATTTTTATTCAAAAAGTTTGCATAAATACAACTGTTCAATCAAAAAGTGAAAAAATTACCTAGTGTCCGAATATTCTTGTGTTAATATTTATAAATATAAAATAAATAAATACCTCGATAACAAACGAGAATAAGCATTAAATTACTTTAATAAATTAAAATAAACACCTTAATTTAAGGAAATACGTTTTATAAGCGCATTAGTTTAAGAGTAATAATAGTTTCTGCCATGATAATAAGATGTCTGACGAGAATGTAGATTATTCGTAGGCGTTCACGAAGGGGGGGGGGGAATCTTTTAATCAAGCTTTGGCACGTAAGCAATCGATAGTTTTATTTCGGGTGAATGTGACAAGCGTATTTTATCGTACACACTCGAAAATAATGGCGATAAGTGCTCGATAAAATGCCGTAATCTTTGATGCTTGACGAAATATTGTTGAAATATTCATCCCCATTTTTCATTAAAAATGATGAAACTATTTGACAATGAAAGCTGAAAATAAATCAGATTGAGACGTGTTTTCTAGGGGTCAGACATCTCTGGAGTGCGCAAAATTAAGGGTTTTTTGGGGGATTTTTTCCTGCTAAGTGCTTTATATACATATATATATATATATATATATATATATATATATATATATATATATATATATATATATGTATATATATATAATTAGTTATGAATAATTAAAAACGATCTACGATGGAACGATGGGCATAAATAGTGCAGACAGCGCGATTAGTTTTAACGATAGCATGATCGATATGTGTTTACTAAAGTTTAGCCTTTTGTCTAATATCATTACGACGAGGTAGTTGATCAGACGAAGGAACATCATCGCCTTAGATTTAGCCGGATTAATAGAAATGCGCCACTTTTCAAAAAAAAAACAAAAAAAACGAAGGACGCGATCAACCGCAAGTTGGAGCTTACTGGCCATCGTGGTCGGTCTGTATGAGTGCAATACAGCATCGTCGGCAAAGAGTGACGTGTTAATGCGGGGGGAGCGATACAGGGAAATCGTAAAGGAATATATTGAATAAAATTGGCATCTAAGCACGTTTTGAATGAGGATGTCAGAGATGTGAACAGCAAATGTTCTATTGCTCAAGTAGCTCTATTGACTAGTCTAATTATCGGGGAACTTAATTATTTTTAAAAAATTATACACCATCGTGCCAAGTAGTGCCATGAATTTTTTAAAATAGACGTATGTGGATTTTTTTACCTTTACCTGGCTATTCCGGAACCACATAATGACCCTTCGGCAATGCGAAATTTTGCTCGTCAGCTGTTTTCTCATCGTTGCGAACATCTTTTCCGTTCTTCGACGCAAAGCGATTGGCCGCTTCAATTCATTGCTGCTCGTCCACACTTCCATATACGAAAATTATATGTTACAGTGCTGATTTTCAGTCCAACTACTGTGACGTAATTTCGAATAAACCTTAAATTGCATGTAATTTGGGCAACAATTTTGCCGCTTGATGCGTTTTCGGCGCTATTGGCCAAACGAATGAATTTAAATCAAATCATTTTCAGAAAAATCCTCCCAGATAGGTTTAATAGCTTCAAAGACTTGTCAATATAACCGGTTTATATTCATCGAGAGTATTCAAAGCTTTGGCTCGCCACCAAGAACAGCCCAAGAATCACTGCTGACCCCGAGCAGTAACTTTCGTGCATGTTAGTCAGTTGACATCATATAATATAATCTTTGCGCATATGCGCTCTGTTAAATTCTTATTCTTCGAATGGTCAATCCCTATGGTAAATGCTTAATTCATTGATCAGCTTTCGAATCAGCATATTTCTACCGCCGAGATTTTCGTTTGCTTTTTTCAAGTTTCTCAGACTCGTTTCTATTTTTTTCTGTACATGCATCAATGCATTATTTCTTTATTTTTTTTTGAAATAACAAAATCCCGTACGATTTGTGGTGTCGAAGTTTTACCATTGCCATCTCCCATGTAATATATCGAACGCCATGCAGTTTCTGATCTTAAAAACATTTCGACAACTGCATCCGGCTCTGCATGAGACAATTAGCTGGTTTTCGGTTCGAAATTTTACTACGAGTTATCATAACTTGATCTTTAACGGACTTGTTCACTCGTTTTACAGCGCTCTTTTTTTTCCCTAACCAAGTTACCAAAACATAGTTGACATTGTTAGAAAACTGAGCGAACACAATAAGTACCCCACACGTGTTTCGTGTTTAGCGTCAGACTCTAACGCGGTCATATGGCTTAATTGAAAATAATTTTTTAGTTACGCCACCTACCGGTCATTTTTAAAAGTATAACTTGCCATCCACAAATTCAAATTACCGATCGGGAGCCGCAATACTGCAAAAAAATCTGAACGCAGCAGAGTGATGCTTTTGAGAACATTATTTTGGAGCGTTAAAGTTGTTTCACAAATTAGGTAATTGTTAAACATTTTTCCCGTCAATAGTTCCTTTGTTATATCATTATCCGTGAAATAATGATATTTTATATCGTTTAAGAAAGAAAAAATAAATAAAATTATTTTTTTTCCCCCAAATCTGTCTCTAACCCCTTACATAAAACTACTCACCTCCAGCATCATTGTGCCACGAGGATAAAAAAAACGGCCTAGGCGATATTCTTCGAGACGGTAAAATTAATCAGAAGCAAACTCCCCGACTATCGAGCCACTGATGTAAGTATACTAACTGTGCTGTTTTACTATTACACACTGTTTCATTTCATTTTAGTTGTCTTTCTTGAAATTAGAAAATTTCAGTTGAGCCCGAAATTCGTGGATGAATATGTGTTAACTAAATGCAATTTTTCCGAATTTAACAGCGTGCCTTTTAGCGAACTAATGCGGTTTTTTATGTGTGTAATTTTTTTCTCTAATCTGTTTTTTTCTTGTTGTTTTTTTTTTTTGTTTTTTTTTGTGAGCGCGCCAGCGGCATTGACCCAACAACAACCTGAAAAGCTAAGCTAAAAAAGCTAAGTCGCTAGCTGGTCCGAAATGGAGGCAACAAAGGACAGCAGTGCAGGCACCACAGACGATGAAGGAAAGGAGAGGATAAAGGAAGTGTTATAGGGCGTACTAGGGAGACCTAATGACAGGAGCTGACTGTATAAAAGGGAGGAGCGTTCGTTACGAAGAGCAGGACACTCGAAGAAGAAAATGTGTGATCAGCATCGTACCATATACGAGGGGGGAGGATCACAATCGTGGAGAGAACAATCGGGAGAAGGCGATAGAGCAAATCGAAAGCGGGAATAGAGAAGTAGAGAATGATTGATCCGTAGACGAATTAGGGAGACAATAGAAGAGTGCCGACCGAAAGGAATAGAATGGAACCAAGACCGGGAAATCGGCTGAATAAAGAGCGATAATATGAATGACGATTGGAAAATAAGGAGGGATAAATAGCCCGCCCCAAAGTCTGGCGTGATTGGAGGTGGATAAGGAAAGGATATCTGAAGAAGGGAAATAATTGAGAAATGAATCAAGGCGACCGGCAGAACGAGTCAAAGAATTAGCTGCATCATTGTCGTCAATTCCAGGATGACCGGGGATCTATAAAAAATCGATAAAAATAGAGCGGAATGACTGCAGAATGGAGGTAGAAGAACGAATTGAAAGAATAATACTCTCTAATTTTCCATAATGAAACCAGATGATAAAACCAGATGCGTGAAAAATCAGAGATATAAATGAAAATTACTAACCCGAATACGTGGAAAATAAAAATGATCGTAAAAATGCCGAACTAGATCGATAATCATGGCAAATCGGCGCACTTTTAGAAATTCCAAATGGAGCGGAATTAAAAGAGGTTTTCCGATTTAATAAAACAGGCGAACCGAAAAAAATCTTTTCCGCGAAACCGCGGCACTCTCTATTTGAAAAAGAACAATTGTCAACTGTCAAACGCAAATGAAAGCGAACTTCAATTTTCTCAGCGTTTTTTTTCTTTTTTTTTCGTTTTTTTTCCCCGGCAGGATTTAAATGAAATTCTAAGAGTAGTCGACGAAAGAGTCCTTGGCATTGCAATAATATGGTCCAATAAAAAAAAACTTTTGGAAAGCAGAATTTGAATTAATGAAATTGTTCAAAAAAAAAATTCTCCGGTGTATTGATTTTAAATTGACGGAAAAAGAGGTAAGAGATAAATGGACAGATAGATAAATGAAGAAAGAGAGAGAACAATGGGGAAAGCAAATCGACATTATGCATGCACCATCAGCTTGCTGTATTGACTAACAACGAAAAAAACGGTAAAAAGACGTAATGGCATTTCAGATAAAAAAGCAACTTATTTTTTTGCGTTAGAATACTGGAACATTTAAATCAGAAATGTGTTTATTACGAACGCAACAAATTGGTAAAAATAAATAAATAAATAAATAAATAAATAAATAAATAAATAAATAATGCCAACGTGGACATTTAAAGTTACACGGAATCAAAATTTTGTTAAATACTGTTCGGCGTGTCGATAAGGATTGGACCGGAAAAGTCGAAATCCTATAGTTCACATCGTTCCATGTTGGAAATAAAAAGACCGAGGAGTTAAACTACTTTAATTACATAAATAAAATCACATAATTTTCGTGCAAGTTTGTATTTTTTTTTTCTGTTTTTTTGATTTCATTTACCTAATTAAGAAAAGAGTTCGTCGTTGACGATGACTGTTATCGTCGCATTCATCTATAAGTTCGTAATCATTACTTGTGTATCGTTCAGTCATTAAATTAGCACTTAATGCAATTATCACAATGTAAGTTTGTATTCTATACCGTTATTCTCCAGTAGTAGTAATATTTCTTAAAACCCCCCCGAAATGCTCTATAGAAAAACTATTTGCAATGGGACGACAAGATTGCACCGCTTTTTTTTCGTTATCCGTTTCTTTTTAGAGGGCTGCGTGTTTCTTGCGATTATCGTCGAGTTCTATTGGAATATAATTTTGCGGTATGGTATATTTTTTTAATTTCCCGTTGTTCAAATATGATTATTGCCCCTTTCCGATGTACAAATAGAACCAAAAGAAAATGACAAAAAAGTATACGAAATCACGTATATACCTTTACAGTAAAGTCAAAATAGAACCACCACAAAGAAAACGGAATTTCGCAATGCAAAATTTATCAGCGATTTAGACATACTACGGACGAAATCCTCTAATGTGTGAAATATGGTGCCAATCACGAAAAGGCTGCAAGAAAAATAAAAATGAAAAAGCAAAATGTGCAAATTGTAACGAAGACCATACGGACAATTGGAAAGGTTGTCCAGTGTATAAAGAGAAAAGCGCTGCGACAACCAAGCCAAAAATACCTAACGAGAGCAACAAAAGTCAATCGCAACGGCGCAACTAACTGCAAATCAACCCGCTATACCAGTTAAACGAAATGTTCAATAACAACTTGGACACCTTTGAAAAAGAATGAACCAACTCCCGGTGAAATTTTTAAATATTTACAGAAGCTGGAGCAACGAACTTCTAGGATAGAAAATACATCAAACCCTGTACTCAGAAAACTAGGTCAAGGAACAGTAAAAATGACTGAGTCGTCACTTCGTATAATTACTTGGAATGCTGATGGTCTCGTGTGGAGAAAATACAAGTTAGGAACACCTACTAAATTACAAAAACATAGAGGTTGCCTCGATTTCGGAAGCACATCTCAAGTTAGGCACCAATCTGAAAATTAACAATTACACAGTATACCATACGCCTCCCCCCGATGGATGAGGGTGGATGGCGTGCCACATCAGTAATTGTTAAAAATGATATTAAACATTTCCAAAACATAGCAAATGCAAAAGAACAATATGCAGATAACCGTCATTACTGTTCGATATAATTAAGCCGCAGCCTACTACTACCTGTCAAGTAAAAGAGGACTTGAAATAACCAAAGAAGACTGCCTAACGGTGTTTACACAGTCAGGCAACGAATTTTCGTTATAGGTGTGGCGATTTCAATGCCAAACATATGATTTTTGGATCCCGCATAAATAATACAAGAGGAAAAACTCTACTTGAAGCATGTAATATCTCAGGTTACAGATATCTGTCCGCAGGAGAACCAACCCATTAGTCAACTCTGATCGGAACAAGACACCGGACTTATTAGATTTCTATATATTAAAAGGAATCTCACATCCTACTATATACGTGGAAGTAAAGAGCTACAATGATTTGACTTCGGACCATATTCCTATATTTCTTACCCTTAGTAATGGTTATACGAAAACAAAAATGTCTAAACCTTACAAATAAATATACAGACTGGGACAGATTCAGAGATGAACTTGATCACAGAATTCATTTAAGAATGGGACTTAAAACAACGCAAGAGTTGAACCTACAAAGTCAGCACTTCATAGAAATAATTCGAGAAGCTGCAAGGAACGCAACACCGGTGTCCTGATAAACAGCAACATAACTCGTAAAAACTGCTATCCTCTCGAAGTCCGGCAACTGGTTAAAGAGAGAAGAAAAACGAGACTAATCTAATATAATACCCCTGAGGACCAGAAGACAAAAATACGTTGAATCGAATAAGCGATAAATTGAATAAACGACTAATTGAATAGATTAATCTATCGTTATGACTTTGTTGAAGGACAAAATCACCTTTGCTTTCTTCGGAACTGCTTGACCTTTCTCAGTTCATTGCCTAGACTGTTCTTTGGACTCTGAAGTATAGTGGTGAATCCAAATTTCATCAACAGTGACGAATCGATGCAAAAATTCGGCTGTATTACGATTAAAGTACTGAAAGTTTTGAGCTGAGATGTCCTTTCCACGCTGTTGTTGGTCAATTGTGAGCAAATGCGGCACCCATCTTGCGCAGATCTTGTTCATGCCCAAAACTACGTTTAAAATATGTGGTACACTCGTTCAGACGATATGCTTACAACTTCAGCTAACTCTTTAATTTTAATGTGCCAATCTTCCAGCGCCATTCTGTGTATTTTTTCAACGAATTCTGGCGCAGTTGCTTCTATCAGGCGTCCACTGCGTGGTTCATATTCTGTGCTCGAATGACTCATCTTAAATTCTGCAATCCGGCGTTTAATAGTGGTTTTTGAAGGAGAAGACTCCCCTTTAACATCGTGTGTTGCATTTAAACCTTTTAAAAGTACATATTCAATCACAGCTCGTATTTCGTTTTCTGTTCCATTTTTTACATAACACACGAATTCTCTATTTGAAACTGCCACAAAACTGATAATATACGTTTTCAACCAAGCTGAAACTTGTTCAGTGACGCTGCAAAGGATGGAACTGCATAACGCGCTTGGTGAATTAACCTTAGCAGCGCTATTTCTTGGTGAGGCCCGGAACTTTTCAAACCACCCCTCGGTTAATGCCCGTTGCCGACAGCCCCAAAAAAGAAGAAAAAAAAACAAACAATTAAGCCTAATTTAAAAGAGTATTAGATAAAAATAACATAGTGTGCTTGTAGTAATAAACCGAATAATCACATAATTAATAAGACACGCGTGTAACAATAAACCAAATAATATGAATTATAACATGTTGGGCTTGAGACACCTGTACTCCGTACACGTAAACGTTAGCTGGTCGAGATCACAGTTACCGACAAAATTTAATTCACTTGTTTACGCGGCTATAATAAAACTTCGTTGACGGCTGCTGAAATATATATATATATGTATATTTTCTTCAATACGAGCTAAGTTAAAAAATTTGCGCATGCCTTGGATCTCAGCAGAACGAGATACATCAAATGTACAACTGAAGCACCGGGTCTGAACTGAACTTGTTTAAATTGTTTAGTTCAGATAGATTACCCCATAGGAGGAAGCACACATAACCGAAGGAATTAACATGGAATAAGTTTGTTGCGATAGTTTAAATAATATTTATGGCTAAACATTTTCTTTTTCACCTGATTGCAGAACTTTCTATTATTCTTGCTGTCAAATAGAAATTGTGAAACCAACCTATGTGTAATAATTTTACTCCTAAAAATAAACAGAAATACTTCCCCCGCCGAATATTCTTCATTACACAGTAAAAAACTTAAATTGTACGAAGGAAAAAATCTTTCAGAAATCGACCCTTCGAAAAAAATTTCGCTCGGTTTGCACCGCAACGAAAAGAAAACAGCAGATGGTTAATATCCTCCGCATATCTCGAGATGGTTGTGCAAGATGTGCCCTTATCAATCCCCGAAAAATTTATCTTAACCCCGGGGGGGGGGGTATGTCTTATATGCAGGGTGTATATATCGTGGTCATACATTTTTCTTCTTAGCTATATCAGGATAATCTTGGGATTGTAACGCACAGTCATTAACATATTACACAAAAAAAAAGAAATCATGAAAATCTACATAAACTTATACACAGTCTGTTCAATCTCAGATTGCATTTCAAAGTATAATTTGAGAAATGTGGAAAACGTTGTTCCATTCAGAGTGATGGAAGAAAAAATTAATCACTAGCACACAGACTGGACACTCACATCTCATTCATCGCCATCTACTAATACGTAAAGAACAACTCAATTTTAGAATTTGTATCTGTTCACATATTGGTTTAGCTGATGATGGGTTATGCCCGAAAACGTTACTAAGTAAGAAAATTTATCTTATTCGTTTGTTATAATAGGTTTATTATATTTGTTATTATTAACTTATTATATTTATACTATATATCTTAATATCGTTATGTAATACTATCTTATATAATTAAGAAAAAACTACATTCCATAGATACGGGCCCAATACGCGGACTCTTGTAATACTCCAATATGTAATTGTTTCTTTTGTATATTACCTATTATTTCAATATATCTACTTGCGCAGTATTTATTAATAATATTTAGTATATTATAGTCTATTCCTATTTGTTTTAATAATTTAATTAAACTATTTAGATCAGAGCTATCGAAAGCCTATGTCTAGTGTCATTAGGCAACGCAAATAGATTCAATTCCTTTTATACTCGTAGTAAGGTATAATAATATCTTTAAAATATTCCATATTGCCAGTTCCATTGATTTCACCGGGCAAAGCGTCATACTGGTCTTCGTTAATTACGTTATGCTCTTGAATAAAGTCTTTTAATTTATTTAATGTACACTTTTCATAAATTTTACTGTAATTTGATAAAAGTGAAATCGCTCTATACGAACCAGATAATTTTTAGTTTTCATTCATTTTTGAAAATATAGTACTGTCTTTACTACGCCGTATACGTACTGAACTGTAGAGAACGCTGAAATTATCGCTAAAAAGGATTGGAAAGGAGTGAGATAGGAGTGTGGAAGGAAGAAAGTTGAACTGAAGCAATCGAGTGACGCAAGTAGGATATTTCGAACAGCAACCGAGTGGAGGATTAACAACTGCGAAGAGACCAATCAATCTCAATCAGCCATCGAAGGAAGCATAGCGAAGCACCTGCAATGCTGGGTCGTCCGATGAAAGCGGAATATGTGCACAATTGAAAAATCTGCTTCCGTTTTGTCATCGAATTATTTTAAATGAACGCTCGATCGTTAGCATTAGACCGAACTAACGAATTTCAGCTTCGAAATTCGTAAAAGGGAACAGCGTGGCTTAAAGTTGTTCAGCTTCAAGTTCCATTTGTTTAAATATGCGACCAGCGCAGCGATCGGACGGAAACACCCGTGTACGCTATATCAAACAGAGGGTAGAGAAGCTGTTCTCGGCGCGATTACGTTGAGAGCAGATAAAAACTGCATTCTCAGCACATTTGACGGTAAAAAATGTGGAAAAGGAATTAAGTATGACTCTCTGGGAAAATATTGTTCGAAATATTCTTAATTCAACTGATTCCATTTCCCCGTACCCTATCAGACATCCGTTCTTTCCGTTATTTATTTAAACAACTTTCAATCGCTGTTCCTATGTCTGAAAAAGGTGATTCCGGTTACATATTTAAGCTTTCTTCCTCTTTTTTATCACGACTGCTCCTTTTTTATTTGTTCAATCTAAAAAACTCCTCTCCTTGTTCAATCCCGTCAGTTTCCTTAGTCCTGTTAACCGTCTCTCTACCATGCATTTTAGTTATATTATTGTCTTTGAATATTCTAAACAAAGCGGTCCTGTGCGATGTGCCGATTACTTTTTTTTTCCCTTCAAGTGCTCCTCGTATTTTAAAACACAGTTGCATTCTATTAGCACACATTCCTACACCGTTCCTATTCATCATTCCTATTATCATTTCCTTTATTACCTACTCGCCGAATGTCCAATTGTATTAAAATTTATAATTGTTTCGTAGGGTTCCCGGTTGATGCGCCAACAAAAGCGGCAAATTATTTTTTCCCTCCATTTCATTAACGCTTAAATTTTTTTTACTAGAGAACTCGGGTCACATACACGCGTATTCGGTTCAAATTCACACTTTAGCACATTCATATTAACTTTTTCTTTAATTCTCTTTTCGTACACACTATTACTCTTAATAAAGTGATCAAATTATAAACACTACAACAGACATCGAGTAAAAATTGGGGCATATGACATCTTCTAGAAGTACGCAAAAGAAAAATACATACTAAAAAGAATATTTTTCAAACCTAGAAGAGACCTAATATCAAAGATATTAGAAGTGATATAACCGAGAGATTTAGACGTGTTACACTGCGTTCTTTTATTATTCCTATCGTATAATAATTATTAGTTCGATTGTTTATCGTCGTTTTCTCGTTCGGCGCCGGGTAATGTTAAGTTCGAATGGTCCGGGTTTACCCGCCCAAGCGATAAATAACGAACGCTCAGATCTTTCGACCAGTACCACTAACACCAGTAACCAACTCTCATCGCTAAATGCCGGTAAGATCGATTCAATTATTACTACTAACATGCTTGTTCCGTCATTTAACAAAAATGATACTAACAATGACAACGTTATAACTCTACGCAATGTAGACAAGGCCAACAATACCTGGCAGTTAGTTAGACGAAAACGTCCTTCTTCTTCCTCGCCGCCGCATACATCGAGTGAATTTAAACGCTCAACGGCTCCGAAGCTAAAAACCAGAAATCGGTATCAACCGTTTATGTACTTAAACGATGACGACAACCACGAAAACACAGACGGAGATAATGAAACAGCAGATGCAAACGCGATGCCACTCGATAACCAGACATCGAACAACGCTGATGGTAACGATAAACAGAAACGAAACTCATCGCCACCGACTAACAAATTTACGACGCCTCCGCCGATTTTAGTAAAAGACGTTAAAAATTATACAGCATTCACCAAGTCTTTAATAAGTTTGACAAATGTCAAATTTACATTGAAATCAACAAACACCGGTATTACTATAAAACCAAGCTCGCCAGCTTGTTATCGCGCACTGACAAAAGCCCTCCAACAAAATCAATACAAATTTTATACTTTTCAACTATCAGAAGATAGAGCTTTTCGTGTCATTTTAAAAAATCTTCATCATACAACTAGTTGCGAAGAAATCACGCAAGCATTACAAAATCTAGGTTTCTCTGTTCGTTCTGTATCCAACATAATAAGCAGAAGAACAAAATCTCCGCTACCGATGTTCTTTGTAGATCTCAACAAATCTTCAAAAAATTCAGAAATTTTTAAATTAAAACATTTATTACATACAGTCGTAATAATTGAAGAACCGCGAGTAACTAGGCAATTACTCCAGTGCATGCGTTGTCAAAATTTTGGACACACGAAAACTTATTGTAATCTTCCACCTCGATGTGTGAAATGCAGCGGTAAACACATAACCGCTGACTGTCCTAAAACATCCGAAGAAAAACCGATATGTCTTTTCTGTCGTGGCGAACACCCTGCCAACTATAAAGGATGTGAATATTACCAACAAGAATATAGTAAAAAATTTTAACAGAGTGCAATAAGTAGAACTGTCGAAGCTTCATCATTTAATTTGGCGGACACCAGCACGTTTCCACCCATCCATAAGCAATTACCATCAACTTCGTACTCCAATGCTGCTAAAAAATATACCTCGTCTTTTCCTCCGTCTGGATCATCAGTAGTATACAATAACAATGCTCCACAACATACAACCGAACAAAAAGGAATTAACGAAACATTAACTTCCTATTTACTATCACCATTAATATCCATGTTAACCAAACTTATGGACAAATTATTATGAATTTGAGCCCTATAAGTACAAATTCATTAACAGTAGTATTATGGAATGCTAATGGGATTCAACAGAAGAAACATGAACTACAGTACTTCTTACAGACCAAAAGAATCGATATTGCCCTACTAACGGAAACTCATGTCGTTCATCCAGCGAGCCTTGAGTTACTAAATTACAGATGCTATCAGGGAACACACCCTTCTGGTACAGCAATGGGAGGTGTTGCTGTACTCGTGAAAAAGAGCATTGACCATCATCTACACTTCGTTCGCCGAACAGAGGCCTACCAAGCTGTTGCAATTAAAATAAAAACGACTTTTAATGAAACAGTAACTGTCACATCGGTTTATTGCCACCCAAGGTATTACATACCGAATCAGGAACTCACGGAACTATTTCATCGCCAAGGCAGCAAATTCATTTGTGGAGGTGACTACAACGCAAAACACCCTCACTGGGGATCAAGAGTTCTAAATAAACGTGGAGCGCAACTCTTCCAGCTGAATAGAGGGCTACGCCTCGATGTTGTTTCACCATTTACACCTACCTACTGGCCAAAGCATACCAACCGACTGCCAGATGTGCTAGACTTTTATTTCAATAAAGGATTAAATAATCTACACAACAACTGCTGTACAATCGCAGACTTGTCATCTGATCATGTACCAGTCTTACAAGTCCTAGACACAATTCCGCTACATACAAAACTAGACAGTCGATTAACAAATAAATCTACTGATTGGAACAAACTTGAGAATATAATAGATAACCAAGTGAACTTAAATGTAAAACTAAAATCACAGCACGATATTGATACTGCCGTTAATTATCTAACCGATATAATACAGGATTGCGCTAGGCAATCAACACGACCTGCAAAGTCCAGTGCTAACACTAGCAGTATATTGCCCATTGAAATACGTGAGCTAATTGCCAAAAGAAGAAAAGCGCGCAAAAAATGGCAACATAATAGATACCCATCAAATTACCAAACATACCGGGAATTTTGCAGCCAACTAACGAAAACCATAGCACACTACAAAAATGAGCGTTATACTCATTACCTTTCCACCCTAACTAATGCCGATGGCTCAATCTGGAAAGCAGCGAAAGTACTAACAAAGAAATGTGTTCCATCTTATCATATTAAAAAAACAAATACAATGTGGGCCAGAACAGATGACGAAAAGGTTAATACTTTTGCCGACTATCTCGAAAATATATTTCAACCTCCTCCTATGGAAAATCCACAACACACGCAGGAAGTTATACAGTGTAACAATAACGTCATGCAGTATTGTCAAAATTACACATATATTACACCAAATCAGCTTCGTACGTGCATCAAAAGTTTGCGAAATAATAAAGCTCCGGGAGAAGATGGAATAACAAATGATATCTTGAAGCATCTACCAAAAAGAGGATCTTTACTACTTTTATATATATACAATTCTATGCTCCGGCTATCGTACTTTCCGACTAGATGGAAAAAATCGGTAACTATACTTATCCATAAACCTGGGAAGCCAGTTACAGATGTCTCATCCTATAGACCGATAAGTTTACTGGATACATTTGGAAAAGTGTTCGAAAAATTAATTCAACCACTTCTTTTTAATATGGCAAATGCCTATCTTCCAAATCATCAGTTCGGGTTCAGACCAAAGCATTCAGCTATTCATCAATGTCACAGGCTCGTTGATGCAATTGAGTCAGTCTTACAGCGTGGAATGTATTGCTCGGCAGTGTTCCTTGATGTAGCCAAAGCTTTTGATCGTGTTTGGCACGACGGTTTGCTATACAAAGCCCAGAAGATTTTCCCGATTGAAATATATCATCTGCTGAGGTCTTATTTAAGCGGTAGATCATTTCAAATAAAAATAAATGGCGTCTTGTCCAGCGAGCGTCAGATATTAGCATCGGTACCTCAAGGGAGCGTTCTTGGCCCGCTTCTTTATAACATCTATACAGCTGACCTACCGACTACAATGTTTACATTACAAGCTTCATTTGCGGATGACATTGCTATACTAGCTGCGCACGAAGATCGTCATGAAGCTTCAAGGTACATTCAACATCATTTATCGTTACTACAAAATTGGGCTCTCAACTGGAGGATCGAAATTAATGAACAAAAATCTTCACATATCACGTTCACAAATAACCAAGAAACATGTTCTCCAGTTACTTATAACAGCTGTAAAATACCGCAGATACAATCAGTTAAATATTTGGGATTAACCTTTGACAAACGCTTAGTATGGAATCTGCATGTAATTAATACAAAGAAAAAATTGAAGTCGCTACTGAGACAATTATATCCACTAATAGGAAGAAAATCCAAACTCAGTCTGAACAATAGAATGTTATTGTATAACACCATCATAGCTCCTGTCTGGAAATACGGTTTAGAAATATATGGATCAGCCGCAAAAACGCATCTCAAAAAAATACAGTCGTTCCAGTCGAAGATACTGAGGATAATAACCAATGCGCCTTATTATGTTCGTAATACTATAATCGAGAATGATCTCAACGTTCCTTCAGTGTTGGCGATATACAAGCAGCAATATACCAAAATGCATGCGGCATTCAGCTATAATTTAAACCCATTAATATCGCGTATGAAAACTACCGGTCTTCCTGACAATCCCGTCAGACGACTAAAGAAAAAACAATGCAGAGATGCGCTTACCGCTCATTATTAATATTAAAGATAATACCAAAACGCTCAAAAAAAAAAAAAAAAAAAAAAAAAAATGGAAAACTAATCTATGACTAGCGGCTTCATCTGTTGGGATGCGCCGTTATCTAGGACACTTAAAATAACTAATGATCACTTGCGTTGATGACCTATGAGTCGGTATGCAAAAAAAAAAAAAAAAAAAAAAAAAAAAAGTTAGAAAAAATATATACTCGGGGAATATTATTAAACGATGAACTTAAATTTTTGATTCTTAATTAAAATAGAAATATGAGCAGTAATTTATATATGAAAATTATTAATACTGTATAATAAAACTGTTTTTTTTCTTTTTCTTTTTTTTTTTTTTTTTTTTATTTTGGGGTGCGCCATAATTTATTGCAAGTGAAGTGTTTTTTTTTTTTTGAAAGTTTCAATATGCGGTAGAGGAATTCAAACTAAATCCAGATCAAGCGAAACACCACACTGCCTAACCAACTAGGCCATAGTAGCTCGCTATAGAAGTGTCTCATTAAAGATGAAACGCGTGTATATGTGTTATTGGATTCTCTCGAGGATAACTAATATTCACCTATTTCGGTGTGAAAAAGAAGAAAATCAAAACGAAAAAAAAATTTTTTTCTTTTTATTCTTTTTTGAGCATATCGCCTAAGGACGTTACCCAATCCAAAGTTATGACAGCATTAATGATTATAACGGAAAAATATTATAAATAGAACATACGAATAAAGCTAACAAAGGAATAAACGAAGGGGAGAAGGAAAAGAAAGCATTAAGCGCTATAAGGGGTGGGATAAGACGCAAAAGACCGGAATACAGTATCGCACGTTCTGAAGAAATGAAAGGATTTTCAAGTAAAATGTGATTTGCATCACAAGTGAAGTTTGCTTCTGACGGATGATCAAACGGACAAAGAGAGGAGACTGGGTGAAACGGAAGAGCGAAGCAGGAATTTAACCGAAGTGTCCAATTACAGATGAGATAGTTGACGTTGGGGAAATAAAGAAACCACGAAAAAATGGGTTGTATGGATAAATAAAAGGAAGCCGGATTAGAAAATGAAGAAGGATAGAGATACTAACAGTCACGGTGGCAACGAAAGGAAAGAGGAAGAAGACGATGAGCTGGAAAATAACTAATAAAGCGACCGTCTGAAACAGCCGAACGTGTCAACGAGTCGACGAACTCGTTGCCCCCGAAATTCCACAATAACTAGGATAATCTATAATAGATCAATACGGGGACAGAGCGGGAATAGATGTGAAATTAAGGGGAGCGTATGTGAAGCACGATAGGATCAGCGGATGGTTTAGGAAAGGGAGTAGCGATGGCTTGTAAAACGCCTTTTGAATCGGAAGATAAGAGAACCTTGGATACATTGTTAGTAGAATCTATAAAAAGGATTGCGATAGATTCGGCTAGGAACATGGAGGAGAAGGAGAGGAGTTTGAACGTCTCAGAAAAGCCGAAATCCGGCAGAATAAAAGCCGTTCCAACCCTTAAAACCGAGTTTAAGCCATCCGGTGAAAATTTCGTATAAGAAGGAAAAAACATAATTTAATTCATTATGAGCAGCGGGAGAGGGAAGAGACTTGACATACGAAGGAAGAAAGAGTAAACTGGGCGAGTAAATAAAAAATTTGGGAAATTATATAGGGGTAAAATAACGACATTTTTGGTTCGGGATAGAACGAAAGGAGAGACCCGTTATTATTGGAAGACTCTGAATGATTCGTTATTCTGTTTCTAGCTGAAACTGGAAAATTTCCGGAAAGGTAAAGTAAAGTAAAGCAGGTCACAATAATTCTTTTGGTAAGGTGCATCATGGATTGTGGAATTAAGCTTTCCGCAATTTAAGATCCTCCTGGCGAATCTGAAGAGAATACTGTGTGGGTCCAGTATCTTTCTCTCATCGGATCCTCCTTTACTTTCCTCCCGCAAATAATTTTCTAATTTAACCGGTATTCAATATCAGCTACATACAATTGGAAACAAACAAGTACCCGTGGTGACACGTTTCAATAAATTTGATATTCAATCTTAAGCAATGTGTGTGTGTGTGTGTGTCATAAAGTTTATTATTACAGTTTTATTTACACTTTAACAAAACGGTTCTATGAATACACTACTGTTATAGTGATTGTGACAAATGAGGGGATCGTGTCTTTGTCGACTGTTGTGAATGATGTTGGATAACATTGGAGCGCATCGTGCCGTTTACGGAACGAAAGAGTTGCGGAAAACTTACATCACAATCCACTGGGATTGAGTTGTAAAGTCTTTCCGAATACTTTCTATTTTCCGGTGTTGGTGGGAGTGGGTCCCCGGGATAAACAAAATGAAATTAACAAAATGATATTACCATAAAGCAATTTGTAATGGTTTTTTTTCTTCTAATTGCGAGAAAGAAAAAAAAAAGGGGGTTGTTAAATAAACGGGAAAAAAAAGAAGAAAAATACCCATTCATAATCGAATAAAATTAAATTCGAAATAGACGCAGAGAAGGAAAGAGGTCGTTTTGTAGGGGGAATTTCGCGTCTGCTCTGATTATTTTGCATTCGAATACGATTGCCGGCTGAATTTTGATATATGTGTAGCGGGCAATCAATGTGTGCAACCTGTCAATAGAAAGAGGAAAGGAAATAAGCTGATAAACGCTAATGAAATTCTCCTCTTTGAAGGACGTCGAATTTCCAGTGGCCCTCTCTAGACCGAGTAGCCAGCAACAGTTGCCTACAGTCGAAGCCGAGCGAAATTTACTAATAAGCTAGCGGAGGGGGGCCGCCGGGCCAGACTGCTTCCGTACAGAGACACCTTTGCAGCGACACTGCTCGCTGCGAAAACGTTTTAATTAAAGCAGTCGACAGTGCAACTCGTTTTTCACTTCGATGGTCATCTATTGTCGTTAATTGCTGCGCATTTCTGGCCTACCTGATGTGCTTGTTTCGGCAACTGGGGCCGGGCATTCGGCAGTTTGGCCAGCCAGCGAGTATTTTCCTCGAATTTCCTCCCCGCCGTACTTCCCTCTGCTAAGGAATATATTATATTTCGCAGATGTAATAAAATTAGCTCCGCCGAAACGGATACTTTGCAGATAACGGAGCCGCGATAAATAAATAAAAATTCTTTCATTTCTTAAAGAAAAACTATTTCCATTGCACGATAAATAATTTTCCTTAATTTAAAACGTTGTCGGCTGTAACAAAATTTCCAACTCCCTTTATTTCTGCCTTCGGTAAGTGCGCTGTAGATTTTACGGTAAGCGCGTTTTTTTGTGTTTTTTTTGTGTTTTTTTTGTGTTTTTTTTGTTCACCCCCCCCCCCCGTTGGAGCGCGTCACCGGAGCCCTTTTTTTCCTATTTACAAAAATAGAACGAGAATAATCACGATTCAACTTCGAAAGAACACTTTGCTTCATTTTAATTATCACATTTCTGTTTGTCTATATTCCTTAAGCACGTGTTCATTTATTTATTTATTACAAAAGGCATTTTCCGCGTACTATTTTTCACAACATAGGTTCTGAAGTTTGGTCGTCTAAATAAATAAATAAATTTCGTATTTAAGTAATCATAATGGAAAAGTGATTTTCGGTTTTGATTTAAAGAGCTGAAAAATGATGCGTTATTTGTTCGTTTTTATTGTTCACCCTTTATAATAAGGCGGTGATTCACACTTTTTTTAAATTGCGGCAATTACTTTTTAGGTCGTAAGAAGGATTTTAATAACGGTGAATAATTTAGCGTCAGTAGTTTGTCAAACGCTATCGTTTATAATACGGTTCTTCCGGGCTAGACCGCAACGAACATACACCACGAAAATCCGTAGACTAGCCGATAGCGCTTACGCTGGACAGATTCGACATTTCACCTGCCGACTCGCTGCCGTTCTGGTCCGTTTTCTTTGAATCCTTGTCGAACCGGCTGCTGATGGTGACAGCAGCCTGGGAAGACATTAGCGGCGACGATCGACGAGCGTATTATGTAAGCCTCGTGTAAATGTGACGCGAGTTAAAATTAATTTTTAAAAACTTTTTATAAATAATTTCGACGCGCGAAGCAAAATCTGTAATGAGATAGAGATTTACCCGATTTCCCGACACTATAAACGGTGGTCAGTCATCGACTATTTTCAGAATTTCGAACTTTTCTAAACAGAAAAAAATTCTTCGGGTATAACATGAAAAGGTTAAAAACGGTCATTTCAGTAACAAATTTTTACACACACACACACACACACTTTGTGTCTTCAAGAAAAGTGGTATTTTCAGGCGTTACTATTTCAGCTATTTAAACGAAAAAATAAAAACCGTTGACAACAAAAATCCCCCAAAAAATTAAACTTTTTTTCGGCTTTGAACGTACTACAAAAAGAAAAACTTTGCCGCCCTTTAGGCTACCTAAACTTTCGTTTTCTTTTTGGCACCAAGAACGCATACATACATACATACATACATACATACATACATACATACATACATATATATATATATATATATATATATATATATATAAAATGTATATATGAATATACAGAGGGGGGGGGGGCGTGAATGTATGAGCGCATGTGCGCGCGCGAATGTAACTATACAAAATATTTTTAATGTTTTAATAAGTTTCACGGACAGTTAAAAATGTTCAACGTATAATACGAAAGTCACACTCCGTTATATTTGATTTTACATTTTTTACATTGAAGGTATTCTTCTGTCGCGTTTTAAAAGATGAATATTCGTAAGCGAGAAACATATTATTTAAAATATCATCTGTGTATACAATTCTTGAAACGAACCCGGTCTGTTTTAATAGGTATAATATTTAAAATCGCCGCGTAAATATCGCACATAAATCCAACACGATATAATATTGTTGCCTGTTTTTAATTTGTTATTTACCGCGCCGGTAATGAGCGTTTATTTAACTCAGCAAAAGCCGGAACGAAGAAAGAAAATAAGGAGCTTTACCATGATGTAAATAAGCACATTGCTTTTACCTACTTTCTAGTAAATTCTAAAATGATTACTAAAATAATAGACATCGTTTGCCTCTTCCTTAGAATTGTTCGATGCAATATTCTGAAAGTAAAAAGCTCGAGAGTCGATTTCTCTATTATTATTGTTATCCAGCGTTGCATAAACATATTCATTCAGCAAACTATCAACGCGAGCAGGCCAGACGTTCGCCCTGCCGCTGATACCCCTTCACACGTCGGTCGGCAACAGCTTTCCTATTTACATGCTCCTCAACTGCTTCGCCAACTTATTCTTTAATTCTTCTACGAATTAGAAGATAATCTAACAATCGTGATCGGGTGGGAAAAAGAAAAAGAATTATTATAATTAATTAAAAGTTGGAATTCCAGGGTCAATGTGAGAATAGTTCAAATGTTTCCGATGTTCGAGCTGATCCGTTTTAATAATGGATCTTCTTAAAAAAGAAGTCCTTATGTTGCTACATGTTATTAGGCTTTTGTAGACGATATTAAAAAAAAAATATTCGTCGCCGTGAAACCAACCGTATTTCCAAAAGAAAATTTTACTATGCGGCGAGCATCGATGATCGTGGCGGACCAATTAAGTTTACAATTTATTGTACAAACTTTCAATCGTGAAAATCTGACCAAAAAAAAAAAATTGTTCGGGTCAATTAGACGGGAAAAGTTCTTTTTATATAAAATAGACTTTCGTGTGATTAGAACAAAATTTGAAGCAAAGAATAGTGTGTAAAATTGACAACCGTGATGGAAATAACGATAACGTCCGACTGAAGAATACCTGAATTCTATGGCAATTCAGAGATGAGGTCTAATTGTCCACTATTAAAATCGACTAAATCGAGTGAAGGAGCAGTAGTTCTGCGAAATTGTCTGAAATTAAATCGGTGGGCTGTTTTACCTGATTGATCTGCCTCGCGGTGGCATTCGCAAAGTACGAACCGACGAGATAATATTGTACACGCGAGTACACACACTGGTCTACTGAAAACTTTGGTACATCGGGCTACACATTTATAAACTATATCGAGTAGAAAGAGATGCACTTTTACAAGTAGCTGCGGGTAAATTTATCATTCACAGGCCGCACGTAGTAGTGGTCCGTTCAGGAACTAGCTGTTCTTAAAAAACAAGTTTTAAAAAAATAGCTGGTTCCGTAAACAGTTCGCAAATAATTGTGGCAATTTTGAGTTTGTCGGGTGCTAGATGCCATGACTTACATGCGACGTCTGTCCCGGCGTTGTTTTAATATGATGTACCATGCTGTGCTTATCGTTACTGGGCACTTTGCTGGGTCGTGTGAGATTGAGAAAATTTCACTTAAAGGACGATGAAACTTCAGTGATGGCAGATTTAACTTGAGCTACTGTGCAATTCCAAACTGGTTGTCTGCACGTGTATTGGCTGGTAATTGTGTTCCAGAGACGCTTTTCTCGGGGGTCAACTAAAAGTTTGTAATGAACCAGAAAGTCGGCTCCGATAATCGATTTTAACGTGTCAGCGATGACAAAACGGCGTGAAAAGTTCCTTCGAAGAACCCCAGATTAAGCGTTAAGTTTATTATACATATGAAGAACGTGGAAGTCATCGGTTAACGTGAATTCCAGGAAATACACATAAATCAGCTCCGGTATCGACTAGGAATTGCAGTTTTGATGGTAAATTACTAATCCGGTACTAAGCAGTTGTTACTGAGCCATTACTTGTGTGCATCTTGTTGGAGATAAGATGGATGTTGGATTGCATTTTGTTCCATCCATATAGAAGATCATTTGTTCCGTGTACACCTGTTTATCATATTATGTGTTTTATGGGTAATATTGAATGAATCACCTCTGACAACGTTTAACGGAGATTTATTTATACTTAAAATTGATGGTATCGCCAAGCTGCGAATTTGAGTAGAGAATCTGATTTCAATGTTATTTTGCCTGAGAAATGTAGGAATTTCAGGAAATGGCCATTCGGAAAACTCGGTGCTGTAAGAGTGGAGCTTGTATTTTAAGAGGAGGATTTAGAGGTACTTAAGAAAGATATAATCCCATAAAAAATATAGTACTTTTTATAGTGTGGCAACAGGATTGATTAAATTTCATGATTGGCCGCTGCTTCAATTAAATTTCTTACCATTATTCTTCTGGTGCATTGTCGTACGTTCCACCGGACTGTGCTATCTTTCTATGTCCTCTTTTCTGATCGATCTCTTTCGTTATATAATTATACGTAATAATTCATATTTCTCGCCTCTGATGACGCGGCCAAAATAACTTGACTTCCTTTTATTGATTAAATTAAATATTTACTTCTTTTTCTCTTTATAAGACTTTGTATTCGTTATCTTCTGCGTCCGCGTTATTCTCATGTGGTTTTCCTGTGCATCCACATTTTACACGTTTCCAGGTATCTCAGTGTTTTTTGTCATACGCAGCGACAGAAATTAACATATATTAGATGTAGCAAAAGTGCGCAACTTATACTGGAATCAAAAAGTTGTAATTCGTTGCGGAGATATCACTACAGAGGATTAAGAAATAAAAAGAGGTGTACGACAAGGCTGTGTTTTGTCGCCGATATTGTTCAGTGCATACTCCGAAAACATCTTTAAGGTTGCCATGAAAGCAGATGATGGTATTAAGATCGGACGATACAGTATTAGTATCGGACAGTCTAAATGGTCTGCAGGATATGGTTAACCGAGTCCGGGATGCTAGTCTTGAACACGGGCTAGAAATAAATGTAGCAAAAACGAAGTGGATGCTGATACGTAAGAAGAAATCCCATACTACTGTAGATAGAAATCTAATTTACATTGGTCAGGAAGAAGTGGATAGAGTCGATAAATACTTACATATTTCGGTACATGGTTTCAGGAAGAAGTTGAGCAAACCGTAGAGATCAAAACAAGAATTGAAAAAGCGAGAACAACCTTTGGAACCCTAAAAAAGTTGTTAACAAGAAAGGACATCACCTTGGAGTTACGTATGCGTCTCGTACGGTGTTATGTTTTCTCAATGTTGTTATACGGAGTAGAAAGCTGGACTCTCACGAAAAAGTTAGAAGGAAAACTACACGCGTTCGAAATGTTCATTCACTGTCGCATGTTAAAGATACCATGGACACAGATAAGGTTACGAATGAAAATGTGTTAAAAAGAATGTCCAAACGAAGAGAGTTAGTCTTTACCATTCAAAAACGCATAATACAGAATATTACGGGCATGCATACAGAAATATAAAGTACGAGCCTTTACAAACAACTGGTTCTGAAAGGAAAGATAGACGGTAGAAGAAGCGCAGGACGATGAGAAACATCATGGAAGGATAACTTATTACGTTGGAGCGGAGAAACACAGAACTGATGGGAACGGTCATTAATAAGAACAAACTAGCCATATTGATCGCCAAACGTCGTTCGGAGACGGCGTAGATAAGAAGAAGAAGAAGAAGAAGTTTTATACAACTCTTCCGGTTCCAACAAAATTCGTCACTACAATCAGTACGTCGCTATAACTGATATGGTTATAACTGACTTTTATTGTTTTTTTGTTCTTTTTTTTTTTTCAATGCGACCGCGACGACTCCGAGTTCTAATGTAGTTAATATCTGGCATCTTCGGAAATCTTGCTACTACCTTGTTAATTACTCGGTTCTAAACCTATATCCTTAACCTATTGCTATCCACTCGCACACCCCGGTGCCTGTTGCACTTGGGATGTAATATAGTCAGTGTTAATTTTATATTCTATCCTTCTTGGCACTTGTGGGCTATGTCATATTATTGCTGCCAATTACTAATGATACTCTTTGCTCTTATTCCATGACGTTTTGGGATTCAATCTACTTATTAATATACACTATTCTGTTAGTCTAGCTTATTTGTAAAAGTTGTTAGTGGCCAGATGGTTTCTCGGCGGGCTAAAAAAAAAAAAAAAAAAATTAGCCTAAGCCAATTGTATTCGTAGCATACAATAAGCTTTCATTTCCTAAAATTCATTATATATTTGCTAATAATTATTAACCAAAAGTTTTTTTAGCAAAAAAAGCCAAATTAAGTATTTAGGGAAAAAAGCAAACTTTGTTTTTAGTTTACGAAGGGATAAATTTTTTTTCTTTTTTTTTTTTAATTCTCCTTCTCGCCTTTTTTATATGCGCCGTTTGTAACTACCAAGGTCATTGTTACATATACCGAGGTAACTTATATGTGTTCGGTCAAATCGCTCGTTCTCTAACGAAGGATATAAAACCCTTGTGTGACGTTAGTTGCAGTATTTGCCAGACAATCCTGTATGTTACTGGGTAGGCTATGTTGCGTCTTGAATAACTTTGGTCACGTGAGAAGAATGTGTGGAACTGTCGGTGTACCAGCCCGGCCGTAGAAGAAGTACATAATGGGGGGCAAAGATTTGCTAATTATATGACCGTGCGACATAGTGATCGATTCGCAGCCGGCTAAGACTTTTAAAATCTTGCCGGGATATTCCTTCCGGTGGCTACCATGGTTCGATTGTGGGCTTAATGTTTTTTAAGAACGTTGTCGTAGCTGCCCATTCTGTTTTCAATCGGTTCCAGCACTTCCTTAAAAAAATATGCATCAACAAGGATGGTAGGTCCGCGTCCACTTTTAATTTTGGTGCGGTGAAAAAATATTAAAAATTTTTTGACGGCATCCTAATCTTTTTAAAAATCAAATGTCCAATTAAACAACGATCTTTACTCTTTAAAGTACCTTGTAATCAACTTTTTCATTCCTTTCGATTCTTCTTTTGCTTAATTTGAAGCCTATTAATCATTGTTTTTTGTTTATTTTCATTCTCCATTAAACAGTTTTCGAAAAGTAAAACAGCTGGAAATACATATATGGTAGTCACTTTGTGTATTTGCTAAGGGGGGAAAATAAATGAACATCGGTATTTATTTTTGTGTATTTCTTATTAATAAGCGTCAATATTCGAACGTATTCGTATTCTTTTTATCCGATGTTTTCCTTTTCGCGAGAAATACGATAAATATTTTATTATTCCAGTTTGTCTTTCATATTTAAATAGGTAAAAATGAAGAGCCGATTTCCGATATTCATAATAATTCAGCGGATTAAATTCTTTCGATTACCTCTCACCGTCACCGAAATAAAAACCATTATTGATTCGCTTAATCTTTCACGTTTAAAAAGTTATTCCGAACCGGCGCGATTTGAATGACACTACGGAAGAAAAAGGACCTCTATAAAGAATTCCGAACAATCGAAAACATTACTTCGATAAGAAATTTATTCAAAATTTTCCGAATTTTTAAAAATACACAATAGCGTTTTATTCTTTTTAGTAAAGTGTGAGTAATGTCTCTTCTCTCGAAACGTTATCGAATAATTTCATTTTAAACAACTCTTTCGTAAACTCGTAAAAACCGAAATCTTCCTTCTGCTGGAATAATTTTAACGCAACGGGAAATTCTACAACGCGAAAGTATCACGATGTTCGGAAACGACCGGAATTTCAAAATTGATTACATTCTATTAAGATTGTAGCATCTTTTCGCTAAAATGGCAATAAAAAGGAATATTTTTAATTGCGAAACAGAATATATTAGATTTTCAAATATAACACGTGAGGCGAATATAATGAAATATATGTACAATAGAGGGAAGTGTGGTTGTGCGGATTGATGGCAAAACCTACAACAATAAAATATTTTAATAGCAAATAACGTTGTTCTTGTAAATTGAAGTAGAGTAACTTTCTTACGTTCAGTGCAACAGGCGTCTGGTTCAGACAAAAGACATACAGATTTAAGATAGTCCCCATAGCGATCAGTATCTTTATTAGTCTGTCGCTCATCTTCAGCAAATATTCGAGTCCATACTTTGTTAAATATAGCTTCCGTATCAAGTAGTATCGTTCAGGCGGAAAGTGTATGCTCTTTGTTTATTACAAAAGTGCAAACTGTTGCGACCGGCCCGTGTTTGCGGCAGTATTTTGGTTCGTGATTTTTATAGGATCTGGTATTGTTGCAATCTTGTATTTTGTTAACATAACGAAAAATACCGGTAATGTGTCTCTTAGAAAAATTATGAGTAAGGAAGATAAAAATCTCGAATGTTGAGATCGCATGTATGATATGACGTGGCTGTTGCAGGATACAGTCGGATATATCATTTACATGAAATTCGAACAGGCTCCAGATCCTTGCGGTACGCCATTCTCAGTTTGAACCGGTGCCGTTCACACGCGGTAGTTCGATAGTGTTTACCTTTGTAGGCTTAATAATCTCATTCAGCGGAACTGCATGATATTCACCAACCAAGAGAGATCATGGGACGACCGCACTTTCTTTCCCATCGTGTTTTTCGAGATTTATTCTACATTTCATTTCATCGATTTACAGTACGTATTAAAAATTGAACATCGAAAAATGCCACAAGTAGACCAGTAACACAATAAAAATATTTAAATTTTATCGTAAAAACGCGCAAACTTAAATTTGGAAAAAATTATGAACAAATAGCGGAACTAACTGAATGTTAAGAGTCCACATACGTATTTTCTGTGCCACCTAAATTGTCTTAATTATTCGGCTTTAACAACGAACAGGAATATACTTTATCATTCTATATTCGGGGATTCGTCAAAATAGATTTTCTAAATTGGAGATGTTCAAGAAACAACGCAATAATTAGTTTTCAATTTTTAAAATCCAGCTAAAAAATTTCCCAACAAAGAATCAATTTTATAATATGAAAGCAGTAAATGAAAAATATAAAAATTAAAAATCTCCTTTGTGAAGCAGGAAACTGGTATGATTTTTAGACGATTACTTCTCTCGAACCTACTGAAAATGTTGAGGAATTGACATTAACCAATTTACTAGAGTATAGATTATTTCATCCCTCGATTAAGATGTCACCTAAATTATTGCAATGACCCAACATTGAACGTTTTTTTTTCTACACTACGGAACACGGCGGGCTAAAGAGACCAGTGACGAAGCTAGAAGAAGGTAAGGGAGACGTGTAGGAAGGCGCTGCTAAAATAATCGGATAATATTTTAAAACAAGTTAAATTTTCAACGATAATGTTTCCACCGAGGACCGATTGAATAGTTTTACTTTATACACAGACGAAAAATAGATAGAAAATTTCTAAACGACGTTATATACATAGAAGTGTTTAATCGAAAACCAAGATACTTGCACTTTTTTTTTTTTTTTAAACAAACTCAAACATTCACGATGAAATATGCACATCCGGTATACTATTTACATATCTGCAACTGACACATTACATTACAGTACTAATTCCACACTTGTACACTATAAATTTATGCTATTGTTGTCAATAAGTTCGAAAATTGATGCATGTTATATATTTCGAGAAATACAAAGATCTTAGTAAATAGTGTTATTAAATACATTCATTGGCGCACTCAAGGGGGGTGCTACGGGGCCATTGCCCCCCCCCCCCCCAAAAAAATCTTCGAAATCTTAATTTCGTTTTGTAATGTTTTGTTTTACTTATTTTTTAAAAAAAAACATACATATTTACTTTTTGCTTACATTACAAATATAATGTTACGTTTCTATTATTATTATTACTTTTTTTAAAATAAAATTCGTTAGTTTTGTAATTTAAAAAAAAATAATATTCGTTAATTTTGTATTTCTTTTTTTTTAATTTTAATTTACAGACCATGGAAATAGATAGGTACTTAGTCGAGGTACCGAGTTACCACTCCCTAACTCATCTTCTAAATTTTAGCCCCGACCAAAATAAAATCCTGAGTGCGCCTTTGAATACATTAAATTAAATTAATTAAACGGATTTACACAAGTATGTATATGACGCTGTATAGTGTAATGTATAAAAAAGAACTGTCCTCCAAAAAATTTCATGGTTCTGAGTTTAAAAATATTACATTCGTTAATTTATCTCATTTTATTATATTATCGAGGTGTTATATAGTTTATACAAATGTGCAAGAATGAAAAATGCTCATGTTGCATGGTGTGGTTGAAGTAATAACTAATGGTTGTTTCTTTTTGTCCTTTAAAAGGTTATAGATTAGTTACTGTAAAGTTAAATCTAGTAAGCAGTTGATCTTGTTATTTCTAATTTCAGTAATATGTTCATTAAATGAATTTAAAAATCTAAAAAATACTTATAATAATGGAGTGCATTGCCAGCATAATTAAATACGCATAAGATGTCATCAACATATTTTGTGCAAAAAATGAAGTCATACTTTAGTAAGTTTTTATACATTATTTCTGTAATGTAATAAAATTTTTAAAATTAATATAGTCGATGAAATTGCTGTTCGCATAGGCCGGCCATTCTTTTTTTGTATGTACCTAATAATTAATTTCGTTTTGTACTTTAATGAATTTGAAATATTATATAGTTCAGTTGTATATGTTTTTAGTTCTATTATATAGTTTTTCGTTAAATAATATTTAAAATTTCTATAATATTAGTGTGTTCCAATACACATCTATATATATATATATATATATATATATATATATATGGGAATATGTTTAACAGTGATAAAAGAGATAGCAGAAAATGAAATTAATTAGTAAACTATACGTCCAAGTTAAAAATGAAAATTAATTCGGCTGTTGCGTTATAAAATAACAATGGTACGGTGGAACTGCAACAATTTAAAATAATAAATGGTTATTTTTAAGTCCACGGTGTTATAATTTAAAAAAGTAATACGTGTAAAATACATGTAAGGTATTCTTTTAAACGTTTCAAAGTAATATAAATAGAATAATATTTGTAAAGTTAAATGCAATATGCACTATAAATATATAGGTACATATATATATATATATATATATATATATATATATATATATATATATATTTCACAAAATAATCAATTCAAAATATTATGCCGAACATAAATAAAATTATCATAAAAATTTACACAAAAAATATACAAATCATATTGAGATATATTAAAAAACATCAACTGGTTACGATGAATTACCGTCGTTATCAAAATGTTAGTTTGATAATAACGGTAATTCATCGTAACCAGTTGATGTTTTTTAATATTTCTCAATATGATTTGTATGTTTTTTATATATAAATTTTTACGATGATTTTATTATTTATGTTTGGTGTAATATTTTGAATTGATTATTTTGTAAAATATATGTAGAGTCATACGTGGTGGGGAATTTGAAATATCACATATGCATACCTGAACTATCGGAATCATAACTAAATATGAATTTGCACTAATATATTCAACAGAAGTTGTTTAATATGACATTTTATATAAAAACATGACGACAATTACCTCCTCCGCAATTTAGAAACGGATAGAAATTATGTTTAAAATCAACGAACACTCAGTTATAAGTTCGGAAATGATTTATTAGCGGAGTATTGCGCGATAATTAACATAACACCTCTCCTAAAATAGATTCAGATTCCACTGCGTCATAGAGAAGTCATTTTTAGTGAAATTAATTTTATGAAAAAAAAAATAATCGCATTTTTACATCATTTTTGTTTTAAAACTTTTGCGACAAAGTTCCATTTCAATTGACGTTGAAAAACAGTTCGTGTTTAATTTCAAAGAAAAATTTAAATGTAATTTTTGCGAAGTTTTTAAATAAAGTATAAACGGTTTTAAAATTTTTTCTAAGTAATAATCATTGTAAAATTCAAAGGTGTAAAGTAAACGGAACAAAAAAATATTTTTGCAACTAGAAAAATATTCGTTGAGCACATGTTTAGTGTAACTTAATAGTGATTATAAAAGATGGTCAAAATATGAGGGGTAAATTAACTGAAAAAAGAAAAACGAAACACTTCGCGAAACTTAATGATTTACAACAGCGTCTAAATGATTTAAATACACTCTTAATGGAAAAATGGAAAATGAAAATTAGCACAGACTTTAAATCATGTGTACAAATGATACTGATAGTATGGGAATTAAACGAAAAAAGAGTATTTTTTTTAGTATGTCAAGTGACAGAATTTCCTTATCGTGGAAGTTTGATAACGTCAGACGGAAGAATAGAAAAGGAAATAAGAAAAAGAATAGCGCAAGCTAAAAATGCTTTTAACAAAGAGGGAAATTTTCTTTTATATCGAAAAATGTCTCTCAACATATCAGGGAATTGTTCATTAAGACATTTGTGTCTGGAGCGTCACGTTACACGGCTGTGAGAAACCGGGACAGTGTTAAAAAAAAGAAAGATTAAAGATACAAGGCCTTTAATCTGGTGCTATCGAAGGATGCTAAAAATATTACGGATGGATAAAGTCGAGCAAGTATTCGAAAGGATAGAAAAACAACCGGAGATATTAAATACCATTGAAAAGAGAAGAAACAGTATGATTGATCATCAAATAAAGAGACACTTCCAATGGCTCAGAAACTTAATAGAAGGAAAAGCAAACGGGAAGCTACGAAAAGGAAGACTAAGAACCCGATTTATGGACGACGTAGTAAAAGAACAAACCTATGCAAAGATAAAAGACACTGCCCAAGCCGGGATTTCATTGTGTACAAGCTATGTTGTCCACCATCCAAACGGTTGAGGAGAAATGATGATGATGATGATATATATGTCGAATAGAAATGTGATTTGAGGACTACATTTTAGCTCTGTTAACGGAATCGACATTCCTTTTCGTAATGTCTAACAGTCAGAATTAGTTGTGCAAGCAATGACAGTTCTGCAATGGTTAGACTCAGTGTATGTATGGCTGATTATGTATTTCTGAGTGTGATATATATTTTTAGCGGGAAAACTGTAGTCGCAAACGGTGCAGCCGTATTCTATCTTTGAAAAAATTATTCTCGCGCGTAATTCGGTATTCACATTTCATTATTGATTCATTTCAAGGCATTTAGTGTGTGTATTAAAAGGCATAGGATCTGTACGCTGCTGGAGCTGTAGTGTCGAAAAGGCTGTATGCCGATGAAACAGTAGGCGCTGCTGTTATCAATTTTAACTATAAATAAAAACCCACGCACGTCCTGAAAATTGACATAAACACGTTGTTTTATTATGTGCTGATTATTTATGCAAAAATTATTTACATATTTTTAACAGCACGTTCACAGCCTGTTTATTTATTTTTTTTTTATTTATTTTTTTTTTTTTTGATTTTTGGCGATTATAATATTTACGTTAACGGGAATTGCTGGAATGTGTTTTGTTTATGGACCGTCATTACAAGAAACAATAATTTACGGAACATTGTTTTTTATTACTGGATGAATGATGAATAGGGAGGGTTGAGCAATTGAAAATTTTTTAATAAAATATGAATCCCAAGTGGAATTATAAGATATGCCGTCATTTGCCAACAGCACCTACGAATACTGGCCGGACTACAAAATCGAACGTAAATTTTCTTTGCCGTATCGTGAGAAAGCGCAGACGACACTTACATTTATTTAAATTCACAGTGATGTGTATAGAGTCGTTCAACCAATGATAGTTTACATATATTAAGGCAAACGTAATTAAACTGTTATACAATTTGTCTTTAACGTTAAGCAATACGATTAAACAACTAGACACTATGACACACAACCTCGCAAGCAATTTATATCGAAATACTAAATCATCGTCATCATCAATCAGTCCCGAATTGCCCGTAATAACGAGGACTACAATGTACAAAGATAACACGCGTTAAATCGCAACCACTTATACACACCTAGTTAATTCACACATACATTCGGCATAGCTACATCCAGTTCGTAAAAAGTAAATTGAAAAAGTAAATCCAAGTGATAAATTGAATGTAAGATTAGAGAAATTAGAGTGAGGAGCATTGTGGCGTCGCCAAGGAGTGGAAGGGGAGGGCCGCTGCCCCTGGAGCTTCGAAACTTTTTAATCAACTGGCCGTGATGAGTATTCATAGGCGCGTAATCACGGACAATTTGGAAGACTTTTATAATAAAGTAGTAGAACAATTTACCAGAAATTCACGAAAATTATGTGTTTTAATTAAGATTTGATTCTTGTTTAATAAAATATTAGGCCTTCATGTCCTATTTCTATCATCTTGCCCCCCCCCCCCGGCTCAATGACTGGCCCTGGTGAGGAGTATCTTCTTCTTCTTCTCGTGCCACCCGATTCGGGTATCGCTTAATCATCATGTATGGATTGGATTATCTGCTGGAATTGATTTCGATCTTTTACTATTCTGACTAAATCTTCTTTTTTTTTTTTTTTTTTTTTTTTTCTTGTTTGGGTTTTTCCCTGGGCTTGTCAGCAACGGACGATTACCCATCAACATGTGTACATAGCAGCAATTAGGAGTAACAAGGAATGAAATCTGATAAAGAATGCTATACCAAAGATGGAAAAACAGTAACAATCAACGTCGAAAAATGCCAAACGTATGTATCCTGAAAAGAAAAGAAACGACGAAGGTAAGAGCAAAAGGAGTTAGCTGTCCCATACCATGGTCACATCTGCAATTACAGAGCCCACAGTACAAACGGACAAAGGAATCTGGCTATAAATAATTAAGGAAGAAGAAACACGGGATGTCTAAAAAGCAGTTAGATCCATCAAGCACGAAACCTATATAGAACACAGCGCTTAGCGTCTGTAAACAATTATCCGAAAGTTCAATGACTTTCTCCATCACTATAAAGCAAAGTTTACAGTTTTTAATTATGAAACATTAATCATATTTATGGCGACGACTGCAGAAACAGCGCCTACCATTCTGTTAAAAGGAAATGAGCAGAATTTTCACTGAACACTATGGCCACACTGCAACAGCAGCGCCCGCAGTGCCGGCTAACAAGGAGTTCACCTATCTACCGTTAGGGCCGCAAATGCGACAGCGAGCCCGCAAAATTAACTGCGAGCTGTGCCTGATTGTGACTGTAACTGCAACATCAGTGCGTGTTCTTCGTTTAGAGAGGAGTTCGTTGGGAATCACTGGACACGATAAGTTAGGAATGCCAAAATAGGAAATACTGAAGGGATTAGATATTAATATAATGAAGTACAGAGGATAGGAATTTTGCTACAATTGGTATGATCAACGTTGACTGTAATGAGAGAATAAAGGACACACAATATGGAGTTGGAACATCATGTGAGAGAAGCTCCGCGTATAGAGCTGCCCTTTCCGATGATAAAGAGGAGCATTCAAAGAATACATGATCAGAGTCACATACGACTGTGTTATCGATACACAGCGGACAAATAGGAGAGGACACTATGGAGAAACGATACAATGAAGCAGGAAGTCGTCTGTGACCAGATCGAAGACGACAAATAGCAGATATGATGAATCGGGGAAGGTGCGGAAAATGTAGATACCATGGTTGAGTAGGTGGATTAGGGTGAATGGAAAAATATTGTGAATTAGGACTGGAGAAGGATGATTTATAAAAAGATTTCCAATTGGCCTTTTGGATACTTTTTGCTATATTTAATAATTCATGAGAAGGAATCCGTCCGACTGGCCGCCCAGAAGAAATAGCCGAACGAGCAAGATAATCCGCCTTTTCGTTGCCCGCAATTCCGGCATGACCAGGAATCCAAAGAAAGTCGATGGTTAATGAGTGCAATCTGCAAAGACTGAAAATCAGTGATCGGATGCGCAGAATAATAGGATCAGAGTAAGAAGGAACATATGCAGAGGATATACACTGAAGGGCGCTTTTGCAATCAGAAATTAGGAGGAACATTTTACATTGAGGAAAAGATGGAATGAGCTCAATGGCACGTAGTAATGCCAATGTCTCCGCATAATAAATTGAACAAAATGCAGGAATTTTGAACAGGCTGGAATGGTCAAGAGTAGGAATGTAGATAGATACACCCACTCCGTGTGCCATTTTGGACCCATCCGTAAAAATTAGGGTATGGTTAGCAAAGAATGATGAAATTGCCTGGTTAAATTCATAAACTGTTGCATGAGCAGGGAGATATTTTACATAAGAAGGCAAAGAAAAAAGATTAGGAGAAGGAATAACATTTAATATCTCAAACTGGAAAAATGGAAGTTTATCGAAAGTTAGGATGAAGGGCGAAAACTTAATAAGACGCGAGGCAATGTGGCAGAGAATGGGAACCTTATTAGAGGAAAAACGCCAATCTTGCAAGAGAGAAGAATATGCAGGGACAAGATTGTTTGAGTAAATATGTAGACGTTTAATAAGGAACCGATACGCGAGATAGGATCTACGAATGGATAAAGGAGCCACATTAGCCTCTGCTAAAATCGCAGGAATAGGCGTGGATTTTAAGACTCCTAGACATAAGCGCAGGGCTGCATTCTGAACTAAATCTAATTTAGCTAGGGGAGAACGAGCAGCAGTACCATACAGAAAACAACAGAAATCAAGTTTGGATCGAACAATGGATTTGTAGAGCATAAGAAGTATCATAGGATCACCTCCCCAATGGGAAGAAGATAAAGACTTTAAGATATTCAAACGTTCTAGACTAGACGAATGGAGGTAATTAATGTGCTCAGTAAAGGATAAACGGCTATTCAGAAAGATTCCTAAGTAGCGGAAGGAGGAAACAACAGGTATAGGTGTATTGTCGATATTTACGTTGATTGACTCAGGATTATAGGAACGAAATGTGAAAACAACGCATGAAGATTTTGGAGGAGAGATATATAGATGGATTTGAGAAAGAGAACTCTGCAGAATGTACAAGGATTCTTGCATGTTATTGCAAGCATTTAGAATGCTAGGAGCAGTTGAAAAAAGTAGAATGTCATCTGCAAAAAATAAGGAAGTAGAAGGTAGATTAAGAGAGGCGACACCAAGAGAATAAATATTGAAGAGCGTAGGACTAAGACAGGAACCTTGCGGGAGGCCTCGAAAAACCTTTCGTGACTCTGAAAAGGAAGGAAATCTTAGAGTAACAGTTCTACTTAGGAAAAGACTCATGATTAAGGATGTGAAGTGAGAAGGTAAATTAATAGATAACATTCTGCTCTTAAGAGTTGGAAGGTGGACGCTGTCAAAGGCACTATAAATATCAGGTAGCTAGGGTATAATTTTTCTGGATAAACGATTTATAGATGTGGGACAAGAAGAAAGAAACACAATCAGTAGGACCTCGACCAGAACGAAAACCATACATGTTGTTAGGCAAGACATCATTGTTTTCCAGCCACCAAACCAGCCGCCGGTTCAACATGGATTCGAAAAGTTTCCTCAGACAACTTGCAAGAGAAATGCAACGGAAGGACGAGGAATTAATACCCTTGGGGATGGGAACGATGATAAAGGATTTCCATGACGGAGGAGCGGAACCTAGATGGAGAATAGAGTTAAATAGATTTAAGAGTATTTTAAGATAATATTCAGGAAGATTCTTAAGAACAATATAAGATAATCCATCTATCCCTGGAGAAGAGTTAGGATTTTTCGGGAACGCTGATAATAATTCATTAAAAGTGAACGGAAAAGTTAGAAAATGCTCAGAATGGCTTGCGGCAGAGATAGAAAGGTCAAATTCATCAAAGTTAGGAACATAGGGCGGAGCAACACAATCAAAGAAAGCAGCTAGCTTGTTCTCCGAAACGCCGGAAGTAAAGGGATTTAAGGACTGAGGGTTTCGGAAAGCCTTAGCCAACCTCCAGATTTGTGAGAGAGGAGTAGATCTAGAAAAGGAAGAACAGAAAGCAGCCCAAGACGCCTTTTTAACCTTTTTGAGAGTAAATCGGAATTTGGCATTAGCTCTTTTGTGAGCTAGGAAGTTTTCCAGAGAAGGAGCAGCTCGAAAAATACGAAACGTGGATACACTGGCTTGGTGTGCAATTGAACATTCCGCATTCCACCATAAGGACGAGGCATAGGATCGCCTGATGCTCCCAGAAGGAGATTTTTGTGGAGGAGAAGACAAATCTAAAGCTGATGATATTAACTGAACGAAGTTTTTATACTGAGGCGTAACATCTAAGTTAGTATCAAATCTGTAGGAAGAGGAATCCAGGAACGAACGAAAATCAGACCAATTAACCTTTGAAACGTTCCAGCTAGGAGAACGGGATTCTTTTTTTACATGAGAGGAGGAAGTCCCATGAACGGACACAATGATAGGAACATGGTCACTACCAAAGGTTCCATCAAGGGTATTCCATACACATTTCAGGCTTAAATTAGGAGAGGAGAAAGTTAGGTCTATAGAACTGTAGGAATTTTGGTTTTTGAAATATGTAGGAGAGCCGTCGTTGAGAACTACAAGGTTGTATCTTCTGTTTTCTTAATTCCGGTCCATTTTTTTATATTATCTATCCAAGCGGTCTTTCTTCTTCCCGGAGTATACAATACACTAATTAACTAAAATAAGCAATAGGTAAAAAATCGGTGACTGATAAATTGAAAATAGGATACGTTTAATTTAAAACTTGCATGTACAAAATCTTCAAAGTTCGCGCTGCACTTGTTATATTCTATTGGCATTCAATTGATCTACGTGAAAATCTTTCGTCTTAACTTTTTACAATAATTTTTCCGAGAGCTGAATGATGTTACTTTTTTATACATAGCCTTTCTAAAAATGAAGATGAAACGTTTGTAAAATATTTAATATAAAAAGTGTGTAAAAACCTGATTTATGTTTGCACTTGGCAAGAGTAGTAAAATTAAATATCCGCAATAATATCGTAATTCATTTGGAAAATAGCCGAAATATATTTGAAATATTTAATTTTGGAAACTGCATTTGAACTACTTTTGTCTTTTTAATTTACTATTTTTGATGGCGGATTCCAAGCGATTGCTGAAAATGCTAAAATCTAACATTATTATTTCCTCCGTAATATAATTTCCCCAGTTTCCGAATAATATAAAACTCAATATTCTTCTTGCCTTGTCGATCGTATATTTAGTATGTGAGCAAGTTTTTGAAGTCCAGTGTTACTACTAAATTCTGTAATTTCTACGTTAGTTTTTATGATAACTTCTTCAATACTATAAATGAATTTTGTAGCTGAACTCTTCAACATTTTGATTTATTAACGAATAATATATGCTTTTTATGCTACATAGCGTAAAGTAATTAACATTTTTTTGTCGGTATCGCATTATTTTTCAGTTTTTTTTTTTTTTTAGAACTTTCGCTCTATCTGCGCATAACAGTATACTAAAATGTTGAATCATCCAGAGTAATCTATTAAGATATAACAAGAATAATAATGGTTCTGATCACCCGATATACAGAAGTACTGGGATTTGATGGGTTTTCTTCTGGAAAGGTAAATTTGAAATAATTTCAACTCCGCCACAAAAAACGGAAAAGAGATGTTAGATTCAGTGAAAACATTTGTTTTAGAAGTGGATCTGAAAGCTTCAAGGCAAAGACAGAAACAGGAATTCTGAATAATGTCAATTTGAATAGAACGGATTTGGATGTTCTACCATTTAAAACGGAACGATAATCAAGTTCGAAGAGGATGATAAATTTATGCAGCGTAGTAAGAATATAAAAATGACCTCCTCTATTTGAGTACAGAAGAGCCTTTCGTAGGTTAATTCTTTTATAGACTGAAATGCGAGGAAAGTTAGCGTGTTGGAATGAAGATAATCAATTATTTAAAGCAGTATAGCTCTAAAACACAGAGTAGGCCGGGACAGGAAATGTATAAAATGATTTAGTATCATATTTCTGAACGACGATAAAGGCCGGAAGAATAAATTTTTTACCGAAATATCCGAGACAAAACGGATTATACAGTTAGCGGGATCAACGCACGAATGAAAACTGAACATATTTTTTCGAAAGAATATTACTTTTTTTTTTTCCAACCACCAAACGAAACGCCTATTACGGATATACACTCTTAAACGTTTCTCCTATATTAGAAAGCCGAGGAAATAGATCGATAGAAGGATGGAATTCTTCTTAGGTGAATTAGAACAACAATAAATGTGTTCCAAATACGAAGAGTAGAACTAGAATTAATAAAAAAAATTAAAAATATTTAGAAGAAAATTAACAGATAAGTGGAAAAGATTTTGCAGGACATAGATTCTGTTGACCTCCGGGTGGATACTGTATAATGAAATTTGTTGATACGAATGAGAGAACTTACGAGGTGAAGAAAGAAAATATTCCGTAAAAGGTAAGAAGAAGACTCCTCAAAACTAAGGACATATGCAGGAATAATAGAGTTTGTAAAATGGGGCAGATTATTCTTGGTAGGGATATAATTAAAATAGTATGAAGATAAAAAGAAGAACTGAAGGCCTTAGCAAAGTTTTCAAATCTGTAATAGTAATTTAGTTCTCGAAAACGAGAAACAAAATTCCATGAGGCTTTTTTTAGACGCTTTTAGTATGTAGATTTGGCATTAGTTCGCACGTGTGCAAGTAAGTTATCTAGAGTTTGATAAGAGCGGAAGGTTCTAAAAGTAACCGTAGATTACTTCACACTCACTGTTCCATCATGTCTATTACGTGTTCAGTGGGGACAGGGTGGCTAGGATAGAGCATTTGAAATAATCTGCATGAAAAATAGTCGTACTGACAGAGTGGATCAATTTCAGATTAAACTAAAGAGGCGGAAGAATCTACGGGAGACCAAATTTATTCTACTCAGCATTGACCGGGTTCCACTAAGGAGGAAAGGATTAATTCGAAGTGGAATGCAGGTTTGAAGAAGGAAGAGAAAATTAGGAAAATGTTTAATACCAAAATTACCGTCTAGTGTGCTTGTTCGGGAGAAGTAAAGAAAAAATGGAAAAATTATAAGGAAACAAAAAGGTAGGAGAACAATTGTCGAGTAGAGCGAGATTATTATTGATAATTACGAGTATATCTTCAAAAATACTACCGTTTCTATTGTGTATTGTGAGTAGCCGCACAGCGGTGAACAAACATTTCAATCACCCCTGACAATGAAATGATGTGGAGTAGAGGTGATGAAAGTAGTAAAAGGTGTAATTCTTGCAAATTGTAGTCGGAAAGAATATAAACTGGTATTATGTTAAAAAGATTGGAAAGACTCAATGATAAAGAGATACGGAGAATAATATTAGGGAGATGCGAATTAGTTGAGGGGAGAAATCATTGTCAGGAGTATATTGAATATTATTCTTCATTGCGGCACCGTTGTATCCGTCGTTTCAATAGAATTCCATTATGTGGGTAAGCCTCTACAATCGTGATGGTGAATTCCTTTTAACCCGCTCTTCCATTTCCACGTGTAACGAATTTGGCTATCTAAGGAAGATTTTTTCTTCTTTTATTGTCTCCCCTCCGCTCCTCGTACTAATGCGATTTTCTGGGAATTAAAAGACGTTTATCCTTACTGATTTATCAGCAATGTGCGTTTTTCAATCAATGATAACGAGTAATCAACATTTTACTTGACAAATTTACTTAAATAAACTTCAAATATTATTCCGCTATTCTATTGAAACTCGTATGGCGCGGCTCGTACGGCAAAATCAAGGCGCAGCTACCGTATTATCTCAAAATAAGTAATTAGCGCCATCTCTCGATCCTTGAATCGATCAATTAAATTAACATTAATTTATTTTCACTAGGTCAGAGGTCGCGCGATCCGTATCAAAGGGACACATTTTTGGACATATTTTCAGCTCCTAATATTTCTCTTCTTTCTTCTGATGCTCACTCCAAATTATGACTAACTCCTATTCTTGTTCATTTTATAATCTTTCCTCCCTTTACTTCTCTATTCAGCCATCTCTTCAACTTCATTCGTGGTTTCCTTGATACTTGTCCTTTCTTAAACGCTCTACAATTTCCGCTATTTGTCGCTTTTGCTTTAACCATACTTGGTCTTTTAATGCATCACATTCAAATAGAGCTTGCTGTACATTGTCAAAATTACATGGACAGTGCAATCAAAAGGGTGTATTGGTTAATTTGAAACGAGACAAGTACTAAAGTTACCATGCCCAGTGAGGATCTGAGCATTGTAAAATGTTACCTCTAGTTTGTTTAGCTTTAATTTGTTTATTATAGAACGGAAAACCTACTTGCTCTTCCCTACTATAATAAACAAATTAAAGTCAAAAAAAAAAACCTAGAAGTAACATTTTACAATGCTCAGATCCTCACTGGGCATGGTAACTTTGGGGAGTAACGTCTCGTTTCAAATTAACCAATACACCCTTTTGATTGCACTGCCCATGTAATTGACAATGTACAGCACACTCTATTTGAGTGTGATGCATTAAAAGACCAAATACAAAGGTCCAAAATAAAATACAACACACTAGCACCTCTTAGCTTAGACGCGCTCATCTGGCCAGAAAAAATAACATAAGATAAATAAGTCAAATAAATGAAATATAACTGGAAATGCCGCAAAATACTAGTATCAGAATTAAAATAGCAAAATGGCAAAAATTCGAGTGTAAATAAAATCGCTCGGTAATAAAATGAACGGTCTTATTATATTATCTGATGTAGCAAACGACAGGTTCGAGATGCGATTAACTGAATAACCGATAAGGCGAGAGAACAAGCGTGTTTTTTTGATATTTTTCGCGAACTGCACTACTAGAAACGGCTTACAACGATTGAAAATAGTCTCCCTTCGTTCTTTAACCTCTTATCGACTCTTTTTTTTTATTCACCGCTACGCAGAATGTGTCACAACCGAGAAATTCCCTGGTTCGGGTACACGAAATTTCCATCTCCTTAAAGTACAGTGGCTTAATACAGATTCTGTAAGATGGCACACGCCTCGAATAGGCTTCTAGTTACAAACGCTACAAAATAAAGGTCTATAACAAAAAAGAAAGTCAGCTTTGCGAAAAAGTAAAACAGCCAATTGAAAAGATACATACAATTACAAGGCTGTTGTGCACTTGCATTCGTTTCAATTAAGCAGAAAATAACTTTCTGTAAAAATTATTGTTACTTTTTTTTGACTTTCTCACGTTTCGATTATTCAATTTTAGCTTGAAGGTGAGCCGGCGCTGTTAAAATCTCTGTGACGCGCCCACATACAGAAAAAATAAATGAAAAACTTTTCCAGTTAGAAGACTTTATTAAACTGAAGAATTCGTAATTGAATGAAGAAGCGAAATCACGGGACCACTTTTATCAAACGAAAGTGTCTAATCTAATGAAAATCCGATTTTTTATACGAATATTTCGATATTAAATTTTTCAGAAAAAGGGGTATTTTTTATACGAGTTTTTTTCGATGTGGTATTTATATAAAGGACATATTTACACGTTGGGAAATGTATTGTTACAAAATAACTGAAATTCTTAGCATGTTTCAACTCCGTATTTTATATTCATAATGGAAGTTAAAATGTAGGAAAAAACCGAACTGAAGAGAAGCATTGAAACAAGCAATTGTAGACGAACAGCTCTTTTCGAGTCGGTATTTTTTTTATTTTGTTCGAATTTATCTATTTTGTTGCCTTTCAGTAGTAAAAAATTTTGCATACACAAAATACAAACACACAAACGCCTCTGTACGGACATCTTGCGGCATTTTACTAAGTCTTATTTCTGATTTCTTCTTGTTAAAAATTCTGTTTTTTTTTTTAGATCTTAGCCACGTTCTAAATTTTTCCTTTCTATAATTTTGATCGAAATAATTCGGCTTTGACATTCGGTATACCGATTACCCTTATTTTCATTGCAACGCGCACATTAATTTCCATACTTTTCAGTGTTTCACTTTCACACCGTTTGTCGTTTAAAGTCAGCTCTAAGCTCAGAAATTTTACTCTGAAAAATTTTTCATATCGAATCCAATTGTTTTTCTGGTGAAATTTTTATCGGAAATATACAATTGATAAAGCCCCGAGCATAAAGAATTCTGTTTAAGCATTTAAATGGCTGACGGTACTTTTTTCATAAATTAAAACAAACTTAAAGAGAGGAAACTTAATCAATTCACAGAATATATAAAATGGACACATTATTTTCTCTTCAAAAATTTTATTTATTGTGACAACTATCTAGTCTTTAACAGTAACGATAGCAAAATTGATTACACGTGAAGTAAAAAAATCTATAAATGAATATATAGATATAAAAATGATTATAACGGGATTTAACGATATGACGACATTTAAAATCCATAATTAAATTTTAATAAATCGATATATCGTTTATCGTTAAATGATCGTTAAAGTTGTTTTTATATTTGTATTGATTTATGTGTAGCTTTAACTTAAGTCATATTTTCCACGATTATGGAGTATGTGATTCTGAAATATGTCAGTTTTGTATATTTCACAAATCATTAAATTTTCATTCTATTTCACATTCATAGAAAATGGATAATTATGATTTTAACGCATTTTTCTAGATATTAATCCTTCGCCAACATGATTCCTATTTCAAATTAAGAACTTTTATTTCCATCTTTTTTTCAACTTCAGATGAACTGACACAAGTTTTCTCTTTCTGGCTACTGACTTCAAAAAATGAACTACAAACAATATCGTTCGTAAATTCCCGATTTTTTGTCCAGTACAAATTGAAAATAGAACAAATTCTTTGTCTTTTCATACCTTCTTCTATAATAAATCTGTTATTGTTCGATTGTGTGTATTTGTTCTTTTTCATTTTTTTTTCTTTACGGTATATGTATACGTGAGCTATGAAATTATTGATACGAACAAACTGAATAGTAATAATAATAATAATAATGGAATAAAGGAAAATTATTACTTTTATATATATAAAAAAGACTTTTTGATCTCATTTTGATGCTTAACATTATCAGAATTAAACAGGTGTGTCGTATGAAAAAAATAACTGACTTTTACAACAGCTTAGTTGCGAGTAAAATGAAACACATTTCAAAGTACTGCATAACAATTCGTAGTCTGGATAATTCGTTCCAAATGTTTCCATGTTATAGTAGTGCTGTTGTTCTGAAATAATCGTTAATCGTAAAATAATTTCCCAGTTCGTACATTGTAAACTACAGATAGTTCTTCTCAATACTTTGCCAACCTTATACGCTAATTATGGATTTAGTTGAGCTTTCATAATTAACGGTAATATTATTTTTTTAATACACCACCAGCTTACAGATTGCAAAAAACGATCGTAATTAAAAAGTACGGATACGAAAGAAAGCCATTTTCCTATTTCGTAAACAGATTACCCAAGTATCTGAATCTTTTACTTTATCTTGATTTTTTTCTTATTCATGCGAAGATCATATTTTAGTCAATTTCGTCTTTCCCGTGTTTATCTGCATCCTAAAATTTCCTACAACAATTCTTGCATTACTATTTCTTGTATGTTTGTTGCTGACGCTATCTTACAATTTGCCGAAAAACGCAAACACATTCTAATCTTTCTCCCACGTTGACTGTGTCTCCTGGTGAAATCTTTTTTTTTTTTCTAAATAAACGATGCACTATGTTGATGAAAAACTATCATCGTACCTCGCTTTATCCATTTCAAATTCATCCATCCGTTTCCATCATTCGGTACTCTACCTTCTTCTATGGAAAATATACATAAATTCGAAATCAACGTTCTTTCTCTTTTAGTTTGCTCACTAGATTTTCAGCAGTTTTCCACGCACCTAACCCAGTCTAAACCTTTCTTTTCTATTCACTAGTAAATCCATTACAAATTCCGGTTTTCTTCAATTTCTCGTTATTAACTTCCTATTACTATCTCTAGCGAATCGGCTATGTTTCTAGTTACCTTTCTGAAGACCTCATTCAGTCTTTCTAACTCTAACCCTTTATTTTCCACACTAAAACTCCCACCAGTACATGTACCATCGTTGTGTATGAAATAAAATTAATTGTTGCACGGTCTGCGTGAATCTGAGATTCCGTACTTCATTTGTGGCATCGGAAAATTCTTCGAACATTTTTCACAGTAGTGATCTGAAAGATATAAAATGCAATGTGGAAAAATAGGAAAACGAAAAAGAGACGAAGAAAGACAACTATGTTTGAAACAAAGAGACGTGCTGCGAAGGAAATAAAAAATCAGCAAACCAAGACTGTGATAAGGGGAGAGGCTGTATTAGTTTGTGAAAGCAATGCGGATTAGAAAAGAAGGTAGTGTAGATATTCGATTATAATTTGATGTGTGCTTGCTTAGATGGAAAAAGGAAATTGTTAGCAGGAAATTTATTGCTAAATTTGTCTATCAAAAAATAAATTTGAATATGCATGCACACGTGTCGTGTAAATATGGTTAATCGGTTAATAAAAATAATGAATAATTATAAACATGAATAAGAAAAATCTCGAGACTGAATATTAAATAAAATATGCCAGAAACGCATTTTCCAGAAAAATGTCTCATCTTCAGTTCGACAGAAGAAGAACTTATAAATAAAAATAAATGCGCGTTGGAATATGAAGAAGCTCGAATTATCACCGAATTTATTTCAAGTAAAAAAAAAAAAAGAAAAGGAAAAAAAATATTAATAAAGATTAACGCAAAATATATGATAGCCGAGTTTGAAAGAGTGACTTTTCGAATGTCTTCCGTTCACTATCTGAAATCAGAGTAGCAGAAAGCACCATGCAATTACAAGAAACTTCATCAGGTGCTGGCAACAGCTTATGATGTCCATCTTCGCAGCTATTACCAGCAACAAGCTATGGTCAAAAATTAAAACGCTAAACGGCACCAACCGCACCTTCACTCCAATCTCGTTAAGATGGAGTGGTCACATCAGACTCGGTAGAAGTGGCAAATATCTTCGTAGAACACTTTTCCACCGTGTCATGCTCATCAGTTTATTTTCCTAAGAATGTGCCAGAGCAACATCCAATATCCGCTACTCCCGACTGCTCCTGCTTCTATAAGTGCCCCTTCATTGTGTTAGAGTTAGGGTAATAGCCCCCAAATATCACACTCCAACTGGAGCACCCGGACCTGACCCCATTTATCCGTTCATGTTGAAATGCTCACTTTTTTCCGCTAAAATCTTGTGCACATTTATAATCAGATTAGGTCTTCTAGTACTATTCCGGAGCTATGGAAATTAGCAACCGTGATTCCCGTCCTGAAACAAAACAAAAACCCGCTATTTCCAAGTAATCGGATTAATTAATTATCTCTAAATACTGATCGCATTGTTAGCTAAAAACAGCACGTTAAGTGGTATACTGTATATAATAATAATAATAATAATAATAATAATAATAATAATAATAATAATAATAATAATCAAATCAAATCAAATCAAATTTTATTATTATTATTATTGTTAGAAAAATCCACAAATGCGCTTCTTAGTGCGAATAGTGGAACTAAAATATAAGTGTAAATAAATGAACAAATAAAATATAATGAAATCTTCTATAGCAATACAATCAAGTAAGTAAATAGTGATAAGTAAATATATAAAACATAGTAAGATAAAACACGATAAATCTATAAATACTGTACAAACGTATAACGGAACAGACTAGTGTAACAAAATCAATAACACTTCCAGAAGAATAATCAATAATAACTGAAACGGGCCCTTTTGACTTAAAACTAAAACAAATAAAAAGAATACAATAATATTATAGTTACAACAGCAATTTACACGTGCTAACTTAGTTAGGTTTCTGTTTCTTTTGTTCTTCTGGTTTTTGATATGCCGAAAGATCAATTCACTATTCTATCCTTTCAATTAGTTCATGTTTACAATTTTTATAAATCTATGCCTATACATAAACTTACTAGCCTTACCCAGATATATTATTATATTACCAATGCACTAATTACATTGCTCACAGTCACCAGATGTAACAGCTTGCATATAATAATAATAGTAATAACAAATAGCAATAATAATAGTAATAATAATAGCAATAATAATAGTAATAAATAATAAATATTCAAATCAAATCAAATCGTTTATTATTACTATTACCTTACATTTCCCATCTATGCGCATATTTGCGCGAGCGATGGGTATTTGAAAATAAAAAATACAACAATGAAAATGAAAAATCTTTACAATTTTCAAACAAAATATGAAAGTGAAATACTAAAATAAAGTGAAATACATTAAATTACATTAGCGTAGCGCGTGCATCTGGATTAAATGAAGGGAACTGAAATGGTTTTCCAAACAAAGTCCAAGTATACAAACGAAATTAATCTAATTAAATAGCTAAATAATTAAATAATATAAATTAAATCTAACCGGAAATATAATATTAAACGCCAATTTAAAGATGATGATCATGTCAAACTCAATTGGAACTTTCTTTAAAATAATTCGTTAAGCATTTGCGTCTCTTCTTGTAGTTTTTAAGATTTTCTTTGACGTGATCCGGTAGAAAATTATAAAGTAAAGGAGCCATGTAGACCATTTGTATTTTGGAATGGTATTTATTAAAATTAGGTACCACTGCTATTTCCCTACCAGAGCTTCTGGTTTTACCCTCCTTATATAAAAATGTAAATTCCTCTCTGTTTTTAATCATATAAAGTAGTACCTGAATCTTATATAAAATTCTTATATTCAGGAAATTGTATTTGCAACTGATGTTACTTTGTTTATGAGCTTAAATATCCTGTTTTGCAAAATGTCCAGTTGTGTCTTCTGTTATATTCAGCTACTTTCCCCCAGTGCATTAGTCCATAGGTAAGGACCGGTAGGTATAGAAATAATAATGACAATAGCAATGATTGTAATAGTAATTATGATATTTATAATGATTAAAAAGTTTGTTCTTATAACAGTATCAATTAATAATGTAACACTATTATTTACTATAATTTGAAGGGTTGCTATATATCATTACTGCGGATGATAGATATTTAATGGTAGCTGCAACAGCTAGATTGAATAGTTTTTCCCTCTTTTCCTTCTTCATTTCCCACCCCTCTGACCTGTCTTGCAGGTTTACTGAAATGTGCAATTTATGTATACATTCGGTTTTTTTTTTGGTTTTTTTTATTGATGGTTTTGTAATAATAATAATAAAAAAAAAACTAGCAAATGATATTTCTAAAAACAAGTGTATTAGCGGGGGGAAAAAATGTTACTTAATAATAATACTAAAAAGTAGAAAAGTAATTTCGCGAAATATTCACTGAGGTTAGTTATTCTTTTTTTATTGAATATTTCATTTTTTTTTTTTTTCGTAAGTAAATATATATTGTAAATGTTTAAAAAAGTGTTTTAAAAAACTGAAATATTCAATAAAAAAAGAATAGACTAACCTGAGTGAATATTTCGCGAAAAATGTGTCCTTCAAATAAAAATAAAAGAAGTGATTTTTCTCGAATGGCAATTTAAAGGCGATTTCTGAACTATAATGAAATAGCAGGGCGATGTAAAACTAAAGCGCGCCACACTTTTATGTTATAACTTAACAACTTTTGGAAAATTACCATTTGAGAAAAATTATTTTGGTCACTAAGCTGTGAGTTTTTCTATTTCTTAGATTTTTTTTTTTTTTCGAATAAAATTCTTAAAAATCGAAATACACCCTAACCTGTAATGTTTCCTGTGACGCTTAATATATTCATTAAAAACATCATACCGACATAAGTTGCTCCGAAACAGGTCGGTCTGCTATTTTTAGTAAATATTTTTATTTAAAATTATTTGAAAAAAAAAAAATTAATTAATTAATTAATAATTTGTTTACTTCGTTTATTGCCCCTTTTCGCCTCCGTGTTATCAATTTAGTGTTTTTTTCTATTTGGCGTCTTTGATTTGCTTTTTTGTTTAATCCTGTCGACTTTCAATTTGTATTTTAACTTAATATTGCGAATTCATTTTAATCTCCGTGAGCGCTGACAAAAAGCATTCGCTTAAAATCGTTTGTAAATTATTCTTAAATTGAATGTGGTTAACAATTTCCTTTTTAGTGCGCTAAAATGTATATCGGTAAAAGTGTAATTGTTTTATATAAGAAGTTGTGTTCTTACAATGTTTTACCTTTTTACGAATATCATACGGAGGGCTAGCTACTAGTTTTTAGGTAATGTCATCTTAAGCGGAGTGTAGAGTTCACGTAAATGGGAAAAATAAAGAGCAAATCAGAAAACTACTATTATAGAAGGGGGGGGGGGGGGGAGAAAAAACGTGCAGGGCGTGGAATAGACAGTTTATGAACAAGCGGAACTGGAACAGCAACCGGAACCCGATAGGAAATGAGAATTCTCGGATAAAAAAAAGGAGATTCCCTTTTTCCTCTTTTCCTTCGTTCGTCTCTTCTTCGGTGATTATTTTATCCCGCTGGCGGGCAACGATGTTTAAACAGGAACGCGCATAGTCTTGCTTTTTATTTTGCGTTGAGGAAAAATACAAAAAAAAAAAAATGTTCTCTACTCGGTTCCACTTTAACAGACTTTTATTGCAGAGTCATGATTTTCAAGATAAAACGAACTGATTAAAGTTTATCGGAAAAGAAGAAAGAAAAAAATTAGTACTAGCCGAATTCGAATTCAGAGCAACCAGATTCAGCAGCATTGCTCGATCAAAATCACAGCGATAAATTAAAAGCGAGAGAATATAAAATTAGCATTTGGTACTAATATTTTTCTAAATTAGCGATAAACATTTTCGCAATACTTTAAAAATAACATTTTTTTCGGTAGCACCCTGAAAGACACATTGTTTTTAAAACGAAAAAAAAAAAAAAAAAAAAGAAAAAAATCATTAAAACTGAAAAAAATCGGACGAAATTTTTGCATGCCTAGTGATAATCTGCCCCGTTTAGAAGAGTCATCGTCCACACTTACACATTCCCATACCCGACAGTTTTTTTGCTTTTTTTAGCAGTGGCTTTGTCAGCAAGAACATCAGTCTAAGAAATGGGAAGCAGGAGAAAATTAAATATTCTTACGCGTTTAAGGACAGAGAACAAAAAATAATTCAAGGGCAGGAATAACTGAAGCAGGAGGAAATAAGAGAATGCAAGCAGCACCGTTAAGGCCAGTAGGAGGGATATCAAGTTTAAATAGAGAAGAATAGAAGGACGTCTGCTCAGTAGAGAAAATAAAATACGATATCAGCATCGCAAATACGGATGTTGGATGAAAAGGACAAAATGGAGTAGATGTAGATGAAAAGTATAAAATGGAGTAGATGTGGATGAAAAGGACAAAATGGAGTAGATGTGGATGAAAACCGAGAAAGCGATGCAGCAAGGAGACTACGGCTAAAGCGAAAGCGAAATGATTAAGAGAGATCACAGTTGTTAATTTTCCTTTTTTGTTTTTCTAACCTGCAAACTTATGAATGGTCCTGCACCTTTGCGCTAATTGCACATAGTTCACATTTTCATAATGTTACCTTTTTGTTTTATTCATTTTTTTTTCTCTCGCACACGACTCATAATACACATCTATAAGAATAGAAGTTACGCTTATTGTTTGTGCCTCTCAAACTCACTCATTCCGCGATATCCTACAAAAAATACCGTTCAAATTTTATACGTCACCGTAAACACTGATAAAGCACTTTACAATTTTTTATTTCGGTCGTGAGAACAATTTACCGAATTATCCGTTTTACATATAGACAAGCTTCTCTACGAAGTATAATTATGAATAAAGAACTATGCTTAGTAATGTCAGAGACTACAGATACACGTTTGTGCCGTCAGCAGGCGATGGTACCGATGACAGCAGCGAGCCATTGGAGGTCTGTCAGTGAACGCGGCAACGTGATTGCGTGTACTTGCACTGATAGTGGACGAGTTCATCTCGAACGATGGAATAGTTTACTCGAGTCAAAATTTGATTATTTACACCTAATTTCAAACTGGAGCAGCCGGAAAGAAAAGAGCGACTAGAGTTAGCTTTTAATATTTAGACCTGATCCAAGATTTTGTTACCTCGAACCTTGCAACTAATTCGATGAAGTGTAAAAGGATACACATATAATAATGAGGTACCAAAAAAAAAAAAAAAAAAAAAAAATTCTTCGGACACGTTGATCGGCTCTTGAAGTCTGCATTACCTACTTTTACTGCTAGCGTCGCCACTGGAATGCACCAGATCCGAAAACATGAGGGTGCATACTAATGAGATGGCTGAGCGACGTCGTCTTACGCACTCCAATGTAAAATGTTGGTTCATCTTTACAAAACCGACTTTGGATGATACAAACATCTGTCAGCGATCGAGTTGGCATAGTACTCTCTGAGAATTCGGAATTTATTCTTTCTATGGTACATGTAAAATAGCCTGTTCATGTAATGATTTTTAAAATTAAAAAATTAAAAAAAAAAAAAAAAAGAAGTGAAACGCAACAGCAGAACGCGATTCGGAAAATTCACTTAAAATTTGGATTCTAAGTTACGAATTTGGAACGTTTGTTGCGCTCCACCAAAAGTTTCACTCCTATTTTCTACAAATGAAAATAAAAATTTATTTTACGCTTAATGTGGTAGCCAAGACTGGTGCAATAGTACGTCTGTAAGCAGGTATAACGTGCATGGCAATGCAAGAGTAGTCAATTAGACTCGGGTGAATTTCGAATAATGGAATAGCACAGTTGGGTTAAAGTTCGGTCACTCAAATTTGATTTGCGCAGTGCCAGAGAGTGAAGAACGGGTTGGAGATTAGTTTTTGGTACTGCAGTAGCGTACTTCGGTTACTTCGAGATACTTTTAGACTCGAAAATTTGGAAACGCATCACTGGGGACACATATAGTATAGCTAGGTGCGGAAAGGGGGCTGAGGCTAATAATTTTTGGAACCACGAAAGCTTAAACCAGTGGCGGATCCACGGAGGGCGGATAGGGGACATTCCTCCTTGGAAACAGCCAAAGTCTCCATGAAAAAATTTGTTATAACAGAGGAAACTTAATTTATACTATAAAAGATTTGTATAAATGTTATACTTGTTGGATTTTAATAATTAATATTTAATACTGTTTTCTAGTAAAACTATTAATGTTACGTTTTTATTCTATTTTAAATGTAATTATCATCGATCTTTTGCTATTTTTATTTATTTTTAACTTTTATTTTGTAATTTTAATTAAAAATAGTAGTTCAATGAGAAATACATATATATTTAAACTTCCCCATGGGGACGAATTCGGATCGGATTACTAACAAAAATAAAAAAGAAATAAATTGTCTAATAAAAATACTATCTTTCTTACTATTTCTAAACTACCATATATTTAAGGTATGATTTTATAATTTCATTTTATTATTTTCATAACTAAAAATAAAACAAAAGTTAAATTAAAAATCGTAATAATTATGTATTTTTAAAACACATTTTTATGAATTTCTACAAAGGTCGCTATTTGATTTTCTTTATGAAACCTACCGCAGAAGATTTTACGTAATTATATAACCCCTTCAATCTGGGTCCGCCCTTAGCTTAAACTATTTCGGAAAATTTGTTGGATTCCCCGAGCTTGTACAGCCAGAAGGAAGGAGGGCTTTGGTCACTTTTGAGGCGAAGGATACTTGGACTATTTTTAAAAATTTGCTCACAGATAACCGGACGCGTGCGACAGCGGAGAAAAGGCGACGGGGTTACTTTCAGGGCATCTGGAAATGGCGTTGTTTTCTGCCCTCCGCACTGGGTTTACCCTCTTCGCCTGACCGTAAACTCCGTACTAAATATGTTTCAAATAATGCAAAGCCCATCGTAAGGGAAGTTTTTCTTTACACAGATTACTGATTTGACACCAAAAAAAAATACAGTTAAAAATATTTTAGAAATCAGCGACACTCGGTAAAATAGTACGACAAGGTAATATGGATGGGTGCTCTACTTTGGCGAACATGTTTCTAGAGTTCAATTTTACAAGCGTCTTTTCCGAAAGCTCTATATCGTGTACATTGTTCCGAAAGATTACTGTAAAATACGTACTATCAGAAATTGTCCTGACTTAGTGAATTCAAATGTGTCTGGTAACTTGTTGTTAAAAAAGTATACATCACATCGCCTGCTTAATTCTCGAGGCCGAAAAAAATACGTTTTTTCAGTCTATGTGAAATTATTAAGCGTCAGGATGCTGTCTTGTTCATGCTACAGTTGTTATCTCCCGGTGGTCGAGCGACATGATCAACTGATTCAAATTTACTTGCTGGAATTGCGGAAAGCAGCGTTGTTGCTGGACTCGTGAATACTTATTTAGTATTATACTGCAACACTTACCAAATAGCTACAAAAGCCTGAATAAAACACCGGCTGCTGATAACACTTCGAAGTTTACCTGAACCTGAGCTTGCAAATAAAAATCAAGATATATTTCAAAGTTTATACTGACATATTACAAAAGGCGATGGCAAAAAAAAATTTCAATGCGACAATCAGAATTCTTTGTTAGGGCGATGTAGCAAACGCAAAGAGATATAATTCACTTGGCACAATAATAAACCTAAAGAATATTTCAGGCGGAGTCGTTGTTTATTTCTTGCTCGGACACTCTTATTTCTGGGCTCGCAGATTGTTTTCGGAAAGAAAGGAAGTAGTTTAGAAAGTTTTGATGTTTTTCTTCCTAGGGAAATTTAAGTACAGCAAAAGTGAAGTTTTCACAGAAAAAACTTAATATCTATTACTAGGACGATCGAGCAGTACCGAACTATTGAAACAGAATACTTACTCTGATGTTGTAGAAAACGATAACTTGCCAGTGAGAAGCAGAGAAACTGAAAATAATTCTGGCCGTTTTATACAACTGCGACAAATACTTTTATTCTAACATTCGCTATATTTGCTACACAACTTCAGTTTCTACGTCTGAAGTTGAATTTTCTCTTTTTTTTTAACTTGAAAAAGAATTAAAAGTTATCTTAGAAACTCAACAATGATCGGCTGACAGGATTGGCCGTTATGTAAATTCATTATCCAATTTTTATCACTGCAGCAGAAGTTCTCGATGTAACGGCTACTAGAAGTGGAAAGAGAAAATTGCTTCGGTAAACTTAAAAGTTTCTGTATAAATTTCAGAATTTTGAATAATAAATACTTTTCTTCCGTCTACTGTTAGATTTTATATTTATTCAATTGTACGCGACGTTTGAAGATTCGAAATATACAAAATTAAATAAATTTCTTTTTACTTACTCCGCATATTTTATGTATTTTTCTATCGTTAGTATCGGTCCCTCCCTCTTACATACAACAAATGGAAAAAAAACAAAACAAACAAATAAAATAGAGTAAATTTTATTAATTAACCTCTTGGCTGATGCATACGGTGCTGCTTGGAACTTAATTAGTTGAGTTTATCCAACATGAAGGGCTAATTTACTTAAAGTGAATTATATTTTTCTATCGTGTATCAGCTTGCAATCTGAGATTTGTTCGACTTAAATTATTAGCGATTATAGGTGTGAGAATAATCAAATTATAAATCTAAATTTCTATTACCTTTAAATATCATACGCACCAGTAAGGGAAAAATCAGTTTCAAAAACAAATTCGAGGGGGGTTTAAGTAAATACATGTACATTTTGTAAGTGTTTATGAATTTGAATACTATAATTGTAATTTATCGGCATCAATTCGAACTGTACTTAAACTATTTGGCCGATAATTAGTTAAACAATAAAGACGAAATATCTTATTGGAATGTAATATTCTAAATTCACTAAAAGTATTAATAATAATAATAATAATAATAATAATTCCTAAAAACAGTTAGGCCATCAGGAAGCTGCAATTGAATAAATCGCTGTATATTCACATGCAAAAGTCTGTCGTCATATTAGATACGTGTAATACTGTTAGACTGGTCGCTGACGAAAAGAAGTAATTCTACAGTACTTGGCTAAATGCCCGTATAGGATTTTTATTTTTACCTAGATAGACTAAAGAAATGATATAATAACAACAATAATAATAATAGTAATCCTAATCGAATACCCAGCTAACTACTGAATATGTGCAGATGATTTAGCAATTTACATGCGAGGAAATAACATAACATAGAAGGAAAATTACAATAACGGCAATTGAAAAGTAGGCAATTGCAAATAATATACATTTTTCCACCAGCAAAACCTGTGTAATAAATTTTACCAAGAGGACTTGAGTACGCGAAATTAAGTTGAAACTAAAAGATACATTTATAACTAACAAAAACAAAACGACTTTTTTGGGAGACTACTCATATTCGACAGAAACGGAAGTGCACGAAAGCTCTTAATCTGCTAAAAATGCTGCAAGGTAAGTCGTTGGGATCTGACAGAAGCATGTGCTCTTACGACTCTAACTCATGTCAGATCAATAATGGACTACGGTGCGATTATGCCACAGTGGCGGAAAGTACACTTAAGAAGCTGAATGCAATTTAGAATAACGCACTTGGAATAAGCAGCCGGGCGTTCTGTACCAGTCCAGTTAGTAGTTTGCATGTGGAAACAAATATGATGTCACTTAAACCACACCAGTGAATAATCCTATTAGCACTGAAATATTATATGAAACTCAGCGGCAACATGTGCGTCATATAAATTACTACAAAACGTTCTATTCTAATCTGCATAAGATCTATCGCGACAGAAACAAACGCTTATCGCAGTTAAGTGCATTGACTACTTCAATTACCTACATATAAATCGACTTACTGCCACTCCATCCGAACCTACAAAGCCGCCCTTTGATTGATATCATACGGACTTCAACAGAACACGAAAAAGACTTATTAAATGCAAAAAAAAAACAGTTAATGATCGCAATCAAGGATGTCGCTTAAAACATATATATGGTCAAACCAATTGAATAACAAGTTACGATAAATTAGATCATTAGGAAACATCACAAACAAACGAGAAGAGATTGTATTAAGCAGAATCCGCATCGGCCACACAAAACTAATACACGGAGCACCCCTACTACAAAGTGAACCTCCAGCATCATGTGTGTTTTGTGGTACTCAAAGTTTGTTCGTTGACCATAATGTCAAAAACTCAACAAGGAGCGTGAGGAAGCTTTCTCATCCGCACATAATGAGAAGAATTACTATGGAAGAGGCGCTTGGTAATGATGAAGCTGCAGTCCAAAATACTACTTTTAGATTCTTAAAAGCTATATTACGCCAGAAGATATGACTTTTAGTTTACGTATTGTAGAATTATTTGTAATTATTGTTATTTATTTGATTTCTTAAATACGTGTAAATATGTGTAAAAGATACATAACTTTCCGTTTAAATACTACAAAATTATCTGTAAATATCTGAATTGTAATGTATAGTAGACACAAATGACACTTATAAGTCGAGCGTCTGTAAATAAATATTGAATTTGAATTTGAACAACAATAATAATAATAATAATAATAATAATAATAATATATGTTAATGATACTTATTGTTTAAATTTATCGTATAATAAATAAAATTAAAACACACTAGGTATTATAAACAATTATTTAATGTTTAATTACCCGACGCGTTTCGAAGACAGAGCTTCATGATCACGGGAGTTAGTTAATAACTCTTATGATCATGAAGCTCCGTCTTCGAAATGCGTCGGGTAATTAAATATTAAATGTTTATAATACCTAGTGTGTTTTAATTTTATTTATTAAACAATAATAGACCTGTGTTTACTTTTTTCTTTTCTTCTAAAAATTGAAAATAGTTGCTGAAAATAAAACAATTAGCATCTTCAAAATCTTTAAATTTACTAGAAAAAAAAAATAAATAAATTTTAATTTCAGTTTTAATCCGAAAAATTCGCTTCATGTAAAATTCTGGATACAACTTTCCCGACCTTTCAGACTTAAAATAGATGCACGTAATAAATGCTGAAAATTTTATCTTTATAAAATTTATATAACATATATAAATATATTTATTTATTTACTTATATTTTTACACTGTAGGCAAAAAAGAAAATCCATTTCAGCTTTAATATTTAAGCGTTTATCGAAAAAAAGATGTAATCGGGGATATTCATATTGTTATGAATCGAAGCTCTCTGCTTCGCTGATTACGAGAGCTACTTGTTACGTCCTCGTTAGACACGATTAAATTTTCTTTCAAAAAATTGCCGAACATATATATATATATATATATCTTTTACCGAATATACGGGTGCCAGTGACACTGACCGTACTACAATATCAACAGCTCCCACGGCGTCGCATTAGGCTTTTGATTTAAAATAAGAAGAAATGATCTATTTTTATACTTCTCCGGAAAACGGCTAACCAAAAGAAATCCCGGACCCACCCCTACTTTCCCCTACATGGGTAAGCCTCACGGTGGCACCTGTTCAGTAAGTTAAAACTTTTACCAAAAAAAAAAAAAAAAAAAAAAGCGTATATTTTCCACGACAATAACACAAATTTTGCTCGAAAAACACACAAAAGCAGTCGCGTACACGCAAAGTAAATCTATCTGCGACTAGATCGGAATCGAGACGGAACGAATTTTAACGCAATCTCCCTGTAAACTCTTACGAAAATGGCTAAGTAAAATTGCGCGACGACCACGATAACGATTTGCGATCAACTTTTAAACGATGACGACGATTAGAACAAATAGAACCGCGACACACTGCGTTGACTAGCATATTAAAACAGTAATATATCGACTTAATTATCGAGTCAGATGATTTAACAGCCAGTATAAAACTAACGGCAAATTACCGAAATCAATATCAAGCTCTGGACAATCTATCGCACGCATATATTTATACACTGTTTTCTGAATTCCTAGTAACGCTATCGTGTTGTCGCCGGATACACACACGCCGGGACACTTACACGGGTACCGAAATTTCGACCGAAAATCGGAATTTACTATTTTGTGATTTGAATCGGTAATAATACTTTTTTGTTGTAAAATTTCTAATACCATCTAATATCTGCTGGATGTGTTCTAACAACCTGATCTGTATTTCGATAAAATTATTTATTTAATGAGGTAAGGTTCTCAATGATGTGGATGTGTACAATAATTTTATAGTAGATAAAACATCACGATCTGATATGCTTCAGTCGGCAAAATTAATAACAGGCACATTTGTGTTAGCTTTCAGCTTGTTAAACAGTACTCTTTGTATATATATATATATATATATATATATATGTGCATATATATTAAAGTAAACTCAAATCAATGCTTTTTAGTTTGAATTCTTTGTAAGTTAGCTCAATTAGACTCGGTCGGAATAAGTAACACGCATTATGGTAATCGTTGAAAATATTATAATAATAATTATGACATATTAATTCAATGTATTATATTACTACTTAATTTACAAATATCGACAGAAAAGTCTGGAAAAGTTTACACGTACATACAAAAATTTGACACACACATATACGAATTCCGATAACTGATATCTTTGTTCACAATTAATTCGCCTAAACTTCTGACTCCAGTTCCCGCTACTTACTTCTTCCGATGCAAGTTGTCTTCCAACTGATTGATGTATATATATATATACATATATCAAAAATGTGCCGATTCTTTTTCCTACCGTCTCTTGGAACCGATGGTTCCTCGTGTTAATTTTCTTCTATATTTTTATTGCTCGACTTTCACTGGAAAAATAGTAATTTATTATTTGGTTTTTCTATGTTCCCATATCAATCCTATTAGTTTTTCTTTTTTATCTAATTAAGTTAACCATTTAATGTATCTCTATATTAATCATTGCACACAAGAAATATTTTCTGCACTTATCAGAGCAACGGAAAATACTTTCCATCGAATGAATGACAACAATAAACGGACGTGCTAATACTTTCTTTCTGATAAAAGCTATTACTCCGATCGATGACCAAAGCACAGCCATTAACGATTCGGTATAAGCGATCAGTTTAGCACTAGCATTTGACTCTTATTATTACTACCACACAAACATTTTTATTGATATGTTCGTTGCAAACAATGGTAACCTGACCATTTCGCGTAAGATCTCAGACTTATATTGGAACCGACGGGCATGTAACATTTCTATAAATTCTGGCAAGGTACATATAGGTATATTTTTCAGCCTTAGTGAGCTCTCGTATATTAATAGTCACAATAGCCTAGTTGCCAAAGTGCTCGACTTCCGTTGCAGAAATTTTGAGTTCGATCCCCAGCAACGGCAGAAATTACAAAGTAAATAATTAAATTTAACCGCTAATAATCACGTGGAGGCAACGAGAAACATGCGTATATGCGTGCTAATTGATATATAATAACAGACACGACGGACTAAGTTTGTATTGTGACAACAAGCGATTACACTCAGTTCCAGGTGTAGCCTTGCGTCTACATTCGCGTTGCATATAACAATTGCCTCACTACCTATATATGTATGTACAGCTAGAATGTACGAATAGGTAGTCGCCAACGCTCGGCAACCGAGTATGACACTATAATGATAATAATATACTTATCACATAAATGTGGACTGTGAGATGTGTTTGTTAATAAATTAGATTCGAAATATTTTTTATACAGAAGTATATTATAATTTTGGATACTGTTAGGGTGCTTTTTATTAGGTCCAATTTATACCTTGTCATTAAGTAATTTAAATATTTTTCTTTACTGGAAAAAAAAAAACAAAAAAAATATAGAAGAAAATTAACACGAGGAACCATTAAGAGACGGAAAACTAAAAGAATTGGCATATTTTTGATATACATATCAACCAACTGGAGACAACTTGGATCGGAAGGAGTAACTAGCAAGAACTACTGGAGTCAGAAGTTTAGGTGAATTAATTGTGTACAATTTATATGTTGAAGCGTTACTGCTTACTTTATTTTACTACCTTACGTTTTTGTAATTCCCAGGGATGCCACCGCGGCTACTAATACCACGGAACAGAATATTGAATTCTATTTTCGTTTAACCAGAATTGTTGAATTTACAATTATTAGGTTGATTAATAATTTGCTATTATTATATTTTTGATAATATGATGATTACTATTATTATTATTATAAATCTCCGAAGAATCGTTAATTATTGGTTTCAATATTTTTTTTTTTATTTATTTATACACTATTACGAGCTGTCCATCAAGGACATTTAGTAATACGTGTGAATGAACTTAAACATGAAGGGAGGAGTACCCAATGGCACCTACCCGATTACCCCTACCTTAAACAAGGTCCTGCGGTTTCTGGCGTTTCAATCTTCTTACATTATCGGTAACATCGAGCAATCCTCTAGCAAGAGTGTTCGGATGAGAATCGAGTCTGTCTGCGTGTCTTTTAGCATGAACTTTGATGACATCAGCCACATAATCTACACACAAATCTCGATGTAAGGTTAGATTAGTAACATACCAGGGTGCCTTGGTTATCAACCGAAGGATCTTATTCTGGGAAGTCTGTATTACCTTCAGGTTTGACGGTTTAGCGCAACCCCAAAGTTGAACCCCGTATGTCCAGATGGGTTTCAAAATAGTTGTGTATATTAGACGTTTGTTGTCCGTTGTCAGTACACTGTTTCTCCCTATCAGCCAGTACATTTTTTTAACCCGGATATCTAATTCTTTCTTTTTAACCTGTATATGGTGTTTCCATGTCAATCGGCTGTCTAAGTGCAAACCTAAATACCTGACCGTTGCTCGCACAGGAAGATCTATGTTATTGATCTTAACGGGTGGGACTTCAACTTTTCGGTTAGTAAAATGGATATTCACCGATTTGCTTTCGTTTATCCCGATTTTCCATTTTTTAAACCATGTTTCAGCCTTCGTAAGAGCATTTTGTAGATTTTTGCTAGCTTTCTTCGGATCTTCATGTGATGACAGTAGTGCCGTGTCGTCCGCAAATGTAGCTATCTGCACATTCTCTGTCGCAGGAAAATCTGCTGTGTATAACAAGTACAGCGTGGGGCCCAACACTGAACCCTGAGGAACGCCTGCTAAAACTGGATGTATTTCTGAGTAGGTATGTTCATAACGCACTTGAAAATGACGATCTTCGAGGTATGATTTTAGCAACAGGTAAAGGTTACTCGGGAACAAACATTTTAATTTGTATAATAAACCATCGTGCCAGACTTTATCAAAAGCCTGTTGAACGTCGAGAAATACCGCAGTACATACTTTTTTAGTTTCTAAACTATTTTCAATTACACTAACCACCCTATGCAATTGATCAATCGTCGAATGATGTTTTAAAAAGCCAAACTGATGTTGCGGAATTACATCAGTTGACTGTATATAAGGCTGTAACCTTTTTAATATTAATTTTTCCATTACCTTCGATAAAACAGGCAACAAGGAAATCGGACGATAAGACGTTACAGAGTAGGGATCTTTACCAGGTTTCGGAATCATTACGATTTGCGCAAACTTCCATTGTACCGGAAAATATTGTATACGAAAATTTAGACAAATTTTACACTCAGCTTGCTTAACCGGTCGACCGTTCAAAAGAACAACAATAGAATACATATATAGATATACAATTTTATAATATTAAAACGAAAATTTTAATAAAATAATATATAATATGACGGTTATACTTATCTCGCATTGGCCGGTGTCCAAACCCTCGCGATGTCGCTGGTCCTCGGTTCTCGTTGGTTTTTTAATTCCTTTGCGACTCGAATCTTTTGTCCGGAATTTTAACTTTTTAAATTACTTTTCGAAAAAACAACTTTAAATTAACATATTTTTTATCGAAATTCGAGGTGGCCATCAATCGGCCTTGTTACATTTTAGTCGATTAACCGATTCCAACTAAGCACGTTACGTTTCATCTCCGACTCTAAAATCTAGCTCGATATCCGAACTACGACTGACCAAGACCCGACTCCAAACTCCTAATTCGTCCATCCTCCGGCAGCTCCTCGAGCGCTGCATGTCATTTTCGTTACGTCAGACGTGATGTAACATCACGCCGTGTATCATCTCCAGCCATACGCCGAACTACACACACATTTACACTCACACTCATTCACCCCTTAAACTGTACGTTAATTACTAATTTATTTATTTTATTTTCTATTTCATTTTATTTTTTATTTTTATTTTATTTTTATTTACATGTAATGTACACTCGTATATGTATGTGTGTCAAATTGTTATGTGCATATTGTGATGAACTTAAAGTCCCGGATTCCGGTCGCCACTGGTTAGGGTTTTCTCAATTTCACTGTTATGAGAACCACTTGTAAGGGATTTCTTTTCGATATCACTTTTCTAGGACGCCGATGCCGCGGATTCCCCAATTTTCTGTATAATTTGTTTTTATTTTACCTCTTTTTACCTTTTTTTTTACTCGCGAACGTCAATGGCATGCGAGCCAATCGCGCTTTTAGAAACTTTTCTTTTTTTACTGAGTTTCTTGATAATTTCGCGTAGCTAGTATTACGGAAAATAAAAACAAACCTGTTATATCATCGGGCACCAGCGAGGATAGGCCGCGCACCTTTCGCGTAACTTATCGAGCTTTAAAAAACGCTCAGTAATATCAAAAATAAACAATTTTATTAACTGACGCGAAACAAAAAAACCCACGTCCTTCAGGTAACCGAGGAGCGGTACGCAGCGTATCAACGACGTTTCGTGCGATGTATCGACCAGACAAAACCAATAGCTCAACGATTACTAATAATCTCAGCGACGGTAATTAAACAATTAACCGATGTTATCGTCTAACTGTTCTTCTCTGCAAGTTGCGCTACTCACACTCTTATCTATCTGTAACAATCAGTCATTCCAGGACATGCAGGCATTGATGGAAATGTAGCCGTCGACCTCCTTGCTAAAGCTGCTGTTTCCAATGGGAATTTTATTAGTAGGGTTCCAGCACACAATATTCTTCTTCCAACTAAATCCTGCCATCTTAGACTTTGGCATTCTGTTTATGTATCTCTTTTCGCTAATCCTAATTCCTTTTATCTCTTGATTAATCCTGTTCCTCCCCCTCGTCCTTGGTTCTATGAGTTTCCCAGTTTGCATCGGTCCATAATTACTAAATTATCTCGCCTCCGTTTCTCGCATAGTCTCCTTCCTTCTTCACTAAATCGCTTCTCTTTGGCTGATTCTCCTTTTTGTCCATTGGATCCTGAAGGTTCCTAGTATGTTTGCGATGCGAATCACGTGCTCTTCGAGTGCTCCGGTTTATCTCGCGAGCGTGAGTTACTTTATTGTCATCTTTTAAAGCTTGGTCTTCCTGCTCCTTTCAACGCCTCTTATGTTCTTTCTCTACCTACTATCTCTGTTGTTCCTGTCCTAGGGGTGTTCCTTGATTCCATTGCCGACAGAATAAAAATATAATTTCTATTCTATTCCATGTGTCTATTCCTTTTTGCTGGGCTAATGCTCTTTGCTAGCAAACCCAAGGGGGGGTAACAAAAAAAAAAAAAAACAGTCAGCAGACAGATAATTCTCATCTGAAACGTGGAGGCGCTTATCCCATAACAATATGTGAACTTTTCCAGAGTTTTCTGTCGATTTAAGTAGTAATATTATATATTGAATTAATATGTCATAATTATTATTATAATGTTTTCAGCGATTAGCACAGTGCGTGTTACTTATTCCGACTGAGTCTGGTTGAGACACCTTACAAACAATTAAAATTAAGAAGTATTAATCGAAGTTTACTTTAATATACAGGGTGATTATAATTAAAGTTCAAGTTTCAAAACGCTATAAAGAAAGAACCACTGATCAGAATGACGTCAAATTTGAACGGAATATTATTGAAGAATGGGGAAAGCGCGGGTGTCATAAAACAAAAAATAGTTCCAATTTTTCTTTTTTTTTTCGACCCTGCATTTAATTTTAGCAGCAGATTATAAGCGTCATAATTTAAAAGGGTTCGACTACAAATGTGTCAAATGAATCGTAAAACAACGGCTACTAAGGTGTAAGTTAAACGTTGCAGCAACTGTACTGTTCAGTGTGCATGGCTGTACGGGTGTGATACTGTTAGTTATGTGAGCCCATCTACCACGCCAAGGTCATACACATCGGATGGGAAAAATCGGGTTTTAATTGTCCTGAGGCCGAAAACCGCATAAATTAAATCGGTTTTTAAATTTCGTGAGATTGGCACAAAACATATGTTCAATTATGCTGTCGTCCACCGTTTTCTGCAACTAGTTGAAATCGAGAAACAGCATGTTCCACACCGGATCGAAGTGTCTCCGGGGTCACGTTCAGGAAGTGTTGCGCAATGCGTGCCTTCAGTTCGGCTAAGTTTGCAATCGGAGCACTGAACACCAAACATCTTTCAGATAGCTCCACAGCCAGAAGTCGCATACGGGGATTAAGATCAGGTGATCGCGGCAGCCAGCCGCTGTAGGGAAATGACGGCTGATAATTCTAGCATTTCCGAAATGTCGCTTCAGCAGCTGCTTCACTGGATTTGCAATGTGCAGAAGAGCGCCATCTTGCATAAAAATGATTCCATCCGCAAATCCACGCTATTAAAGAGCTGGAATGACGTGGTTGCGCAAAAGCCACTCATAGCGCTTACTACCAGTGACGGTTCAGCTAACAGGACCGAAAGCACCCGTTTCCTCGAAAAAAATATCGCCCTATGATAAATGATGCCATAAACCCACACCACACAGTGTGACCTCTGCAGAATGAAGCGGTACTGGTAGCGCAATCCGTTGCTAAAATTAGATGAAAAAAAAAATTGGATGCTCTGCGCTTTCCCCCTTCTTCAATAATATTCCGTTCAAATTTGACGTCATCCTGACCAATGCTTCTTTCTCCATAGTGTTTTGAAACTTTAATTACGAGTATAATCACCCTGCTGTATATACATGCATACATATATATATATATATATATATATATATATGAAACAAAAAAAATCCGCGACAGAACTAATGAAATGAAAATAAACTTTTAGAATTTTAGTAAATCCGCCAACTGATAATAATTAATGAAAGAAAGTGAATTAAAAAAAATTTACCATTGTGCTTTATGATTAGCGTAATTAAAATAGAGTTATCTTACCGCTATCGAAATAAAGCAAAGAAAAGTTGTGTACGAGTTAAAGATTTGAAGACTGGAACGCACACACTTATTCGTATAATTCCAGCTGAGATGTTGCGGTGCATTTTGCTTTAAATCAAATTGTTTGACTTAAATGTACGATGTAGTCTGAATCCGGGGAGCGCTTATTATTACACATGTCGTACGACCTGACAGGCTACAAGCCAAATCAAACGTTTGTAATGAAGGAAACTGTTCGAGCAATTACATTGCATAAATTATTAACTGGGAAATGTTTGAAATGTTCCTTGTTTTACATTAGCAGAACAATGTTCCGATTTGTGGTATTTGCGATAAAATGTGAAGCGTTGCTTGTCATAAGGAAATAAATAATTCGTAACGGGAAATTATTATTATTATTATTATTATTATTATTATTATTATTGTGCTGGTCAAATCTGTTCTGTGTGTTGCCGAGTAAATAAATTCAAATTATTATTGTTCCTAACACTATTTATTAATTAATATTTCGCCATATAAACAGCTGTTAGTATAAAACAAAGGCAAATTTTCGCATCCTCGTTATTGTAGTTGGCGAATTTTGTCACAGGAAACCGATACTAGTCGGCGTTTTATGTTTATTAGTTTCTCAGGCTATTCATTTTTATTTATTCCTTCTGTTATTACGTATTTTCGTCGTGAATAGCAGCAAACGGTGCACAGTGTATATACAAAAACAAGAGTCGTACTAGTTTTCCGTGATGAAAATAGCATTCAGAGACGTCAACGGAATTTTGCTCGTTTCAAGTTTAAGATAAAAAGAAAAAAGAAGAAAAAAAAAAGGAACGGTGACAACTGAAGAGATAGTTACACATACTCTCTCTCTTTTCGTTCTCACCGTGACTTTTGGACTGATCTCTATCCGTCCTGTTTCTCCAACCCTGACTCCTTTTACCTTGCTTTACAGCCTTCTCCATCCGTTTCTCCCTGGTTTAATAATTTTCCCAGTATCAGCCGTTCTGTCATTTCTTCCATTGTTCGCCTTCGTTTTAATCACAGTCTGCTCCCGGCTTCTCGTTTCCGCTTTGCTCTGGTTCAATCTCCTTTGTGTCCCTTTCATCCTCCTACCTTCAATGGCACGTGTGATGCAAACCACGTACTATTTGAATGTTCCTTTATTTCTACAGAACGCGCGATCCTTTATTCCAATTTGCTTAGCCTTGGCCTCCCTACACTTTACAGTGCCCCCTATATTCTCACTTTTCCATCACCTTCTGTTGTTCCCTTGTTATCCGCTTTCATTTCCTCTGTCTCTAATCGTTTCTTGATATAACTTGTCGCTCCATATGTCCTTCTATTCTTTTAATCTTTTGTGCTGGGTAAATGTCCTGCGCTGGCGTGCCCATTTAAAAAAAAATAAAAGATTAAATCATTGAAAACGAAATTATCAATCAGAAAAAGTATATGACTCGTTTCCCGGTATTTAAAGTTGCATAAGTAATTGTTTCCAGCGCGCAATGGAGAATATTTGCACTAATAATCTAAACGAAAATCGTTTTCAACTGATAAGAAAAACAAATGGAATAAAACAAAAACGAAACAAATGAAAAATCCGAAAAATTTTTGACAAATAAAATTTTGTTTAATTAGACTATAAATCTGAATTTTCATCTTCACTTTGTCCCGTTCATATTTACTCTGTTCTCTTCATCGTAATCCATTTTATTGTGTCCCCTTTTTTCCATCGCTCCTTTTATTACCTTCTACTGAATTAGCAGCATTCAAAGATGAAACTGATGCAGCCAAAAATTCAAGTGCTTCCTTCGAAAAAAGTCTGATTCTTCAGCTTGCATTTTTCTAGTACATCTAATATTATACGAGTAAAAATTTAATACTAATTTATTAAAACTGTACATATGAAAATGTTCAGACTAAAATTTAATCTACATTGTTAGAAATCCAGCTTTAGCTGCTTCATCTGACAATATAGCGACAGAAAAAAAACTATCGTTCTTTCATGACTATGTACAGCCTACATGGATTAGAACTTTATGTGTATTATTTAGCGCGTTATTGGAATTACTATAACTTCGCGTACAATTTTATTGTACTCTTGATATACCGGTTAAACTCCCGACTATTCATATTACCTCCATTGAATTTTATTTCTAAGATGATTTTAAATCTTTGGATAAGATCAAGATTGACTCCAAATATTTATTTATTTATTTGAAACTAATTTCCGTCAATTATGGTTTGCAACTATAAAGATAAATATCGACATATAAATCTTTAATCTAGCAGTAGCAAACCTCGCATTAGCAACTCATAAATATACAAATTCGCGTGTCAAAGATAAATTAACCAAATTAACTTTACTGAGTGCTGTAATATATATATATATATATATGTATTATTCAATAATTACAATCGCCTGTACATATAAACTCATGCTCAAACCCACATATACTTGCACTTTAGTCCAGTTCCCTAAAGATCTAATTTATCGAAAAGTTGTAAAATTTGAAACGACAAGAATATTAAATATTAAACAGTGAACCCCTTGTCAACAGTATGTACGCATAATGGATATCTACGAAGTGAGAATAATGTTTTAGTTTAAATTTAGATTGCACACAAGAGGTCGAAGATGTTTAAAATTTTGACAACTTATGATATTCACTACACTTGTCTGTTATATTGTTATACTCACGCAATAACGCTTCCATTACAGAACACGAAAAATGCTTTAGCTCTCTTTGTACGTGAAACAAATCAGATCTCCGACAATTAAATGGGGGACTTTCGTACCAACTCTTTCTAATCCTATGAAGAGTTTTATAGAAAAAGTATACATACATTGATTTCCCTTCTCAAAATCTTAAGCATCTTAAAATTAAATATTAATAATAAATCTGCATAAACAATCTCACTTGGAAAGTTTTTGAAATGTTTAGTAAATACTTTAAAAACTGTAATTGCTTCTATTTTTTTAATCACTATTTTAGCGAGGGGAATTCCAAACAATAGCTGCAAACTCCAAGTGAGAATTATATAAAATGATTACTGTATCCTCAATAACATAGTTTCTACATGTTCTAAATAAAAACCGCAATATACTTCTTGCCTTACTAATTATCGATTCCCAGACACTATTTGTTTAATGATGGATTTAAGCCACTGGTGCATCGATTGAACTAGGCCGTCATTAGGTTCATCATATCCACAATGGAGGAGATATTCATACATTTGAACAGGTGCCGGTGGTCCTTTTGTTTCACCACAATGGCATTTATCATCATTACCCAATTTCCAATTTGACACAATTTATTTTTGCTCTACTGCAACCACTACTCTGTTCAGTGTTCTCCATTGAGGTCAGTTTAAGGTTGCATTTTCTCTTCCGGTAACACAGAAGCCTATCCAGTATTTTTTCATTTTTCCTTCCATACGGTACTCGCCTTGTCGCGTAGTACGCTACTATTACGCGTAAAAAATTTACGTGACTTCAACCTTTGGTTTACCGTAACCTGCCAAAACATAGGATGGCGAGGGTCTGTTTCAATTTTAGTCCTTTCAACAGCAGAAATAACACATCTATTTTTATGCGTGGAGGAGCAGTTTCCCAATCGCATTGCTCGATTGCAAACGCCGTGACTACCTATTTGTACATTCTACCTGTATAGAATAGGTAGCGCTTATGACAATTATTTATACGGGTATGCAGTACGAATGTCTACACGCAAGACCACACTTCGAACTGCTATTGTGATTGCTTGATTTTCATCGATGTACAAGAGCTATGTGTGTCTTTTATGTACTAACTAGCGTGCATATACTGGATGCGTGTTTGCCATTGCCTTCCATATGATTCTATTAGCGAGTATTTTTAGGAGGAGCGATACTACACGCTAACTATAATGATTCAGTCTTTGTAGGTCTGAGGAAATCAGTTACAATGAGACATGTATCGTTTAAGTCTACTTTCTTGGCATGCACTGATCGACCCCAGGATGAACACGCATGTTCTGCAGTTGAAACACATACGCCAAAGCTTATGTCTAAGCTCTGGTTTAGCTGTGTCCACTTTGATGATATCAGTTTTGCAAATAATATTGTTCCGAGCAACTACTTTGATTTTTAAGGATTCACATTAGGACTTATACGTGAGCAAACGATCACTGTGATTCAAGGTACATCCGCGCACATTAAATTTAATTTACACCTAGATTTAGCGTTTTTCAGATGAAACGCACATACCTGTGTGTTTTACTTGGATTTTGATTTATTTACCGTGTAAAGCTCATCCAGTTCGTACAGTGTATTCTTAATTCATCTTGAACATCGTAGTATGTTTCTCCTTGATTAATACGACATACAGAAAGTGTTTGGTGTTTTTGATCGTTAACGTATAAACTGTATAGTGTAGCGCCGGACAAAGCACTGCCCTGTGGTAGGCCGTTTCTTTAGTTGACGACTGTTCTTCCCTTGATGGAATACATAAAACATCCTTCCTTCCAGTAAGTTACGGATCACTTTTGCAAATTTTTTTTAGGTTACATATTTTCTTTAAAAGTCTGTTATGGATTTACTGTGTCGTATGCTGCACGCAGATCTACAAATACAGCACTAGTAATCTGTTTTTCCTGATAGTTAGCTTCTATATGCGATGAGTTAAGTTTATCAAACCGGTCTACTCCGGTATTAAGCTGCTTTCAATTGTCACCTGAATATGCTTCAACAATAATCTTTCAAAGAATTTCATTGGCTGACACAATAACGATATCGGTCGGAAACTCGCTGTAGCGTTACAATCTTTGCCTGGTTTCAATATTGCGACTACACGAGATTTTCTCTATGAAGTTGGAATCGAATCAAACTCAATGATTGAGTTGAACATTCGTGTAATCCGTACAACACCTACATAATTTAGCTGCTTCAGCTGTTCCGCGTAATTGCCATCTCTATTCCATCGGCCTCTTTATTTTTCAACTTTTTTGTTATTTCAGTCACTTCGTCGTTTTTCAAGGTTGCTATTTTAGTATTCTATTTAGCATCATCCTATGAACCTTATCTTTCGGTTTCCCATTATTTTTAACAAGCAAGCTAGCTATTTCATTTGGCATCTCACTTGAATGAGCACTTTTAGTCTGCTCTCCATTCAATCTTTTTAAAAGCCTCCGAGTTTTATTGCTATTCGTTTTCATATCTAGAGCTCATCTAGCGATTATGTCTGCCTGTTGTATCTTTTTTCAAATAACCGTTCAATAATTTCCTCTCCTAATTTTACCATCTCCGAAGCTAAAAGGTACTTCGCATTTATTCAAATACAATTTCAATTTAAGTTTCAATTATTCAGTTAATCCCCGGTTATATATATTTTTGTCGACAGTCTCGTGGATTTGATACCTTGATATTTCACCAATAATTCGAACAAATTCATCGTCATTTCTGGGAGATGGTTCCATTTGTATTAGCCCTATTATCTTTCGGAAACTAGACCAATTTGCTTTCTTAAAATTAAATCCCCGCTCGAAAGGAACTGTATTTGGTTTGATAAATGCACTGGTCTGCAACATAATGGACCGACGTTGTGTTTTTGGTAAGGCATTTCGTACATGTTTACAGCAGATCGGACTAATAGATTCTGACACAAATATCGCATCGCCAACAGCTGCTGTGAAAAGAGGGCGCTAATTTTGGATCGTGGATTAATGGCGAGTAATTTGATGAAGCGCAATAATGTTCCATCTTATTACCACTCGGGTGATCGAATTCATCAAACCCCATGCTTCACTGTGACCATCGAAATTATCAATAATCTGTGATCACTGGTAGGGTTGGAAAGGTAAATTAGTTATTTGGTCAGTTGTACAATACCGTACAATGTTCTAGTTCCACAGTGAAAATTTCTACGTTATTAGAATTTTGATACATAGTTCGATAGTAGTTGTATCCCGGGCCTGAAATGTTGACTGCTTCCGTAAATGCCTTATTTCAGCAAAAATTAAAACATTTCAATTGGATTTTTCCCTTCAACTAGGTGAGTCTCTTGTACACGAAATGTAGTATCACGACCGTTCTGCTTACCTAATATCGACGGGAGCACAGACCTTTCTTCTTTTGTCAGACCTTCGATGTTTATCGAGGTCACACGCCGGCCTTCAGAAAGGCCCTTTCTTCTCTTTCCGGTCCTTTTTTTGTGCATTGCGTCTCGGTGGTTTGTCAGCGTTCTAAGCGTAGTTTTCTGAGAATTTTTACCATAGTAGATCTTAAATGACACCGCCCAGGAGTAGAACGTGGCGGCTCCTGCTTTGCTCCCACTAATCGCACGTAACAAATTAATTTAGAGTCAAAAATTACCCCTAAATCTCGAATTTTGTGTTTAGTTTCCAAGTTAACCTCTATAATATAAGTAAAGTAAAGCAAGTCCCATGGATATCCTTAATAAGGTATCATGGATTGTGTAATTAAGCTTTCCATAATGGTACTTAAGGATCTAATGGATCTGATGAGAATACTGGGGCCAGTTCCTTTCTACTTTTGGATTATCCGCCTTTACTTTCCCAAATTTCCCTGGTACCGAATTATTTCGGGCTCGGTAAAGCTGGGAGCGATTATTAAAAGTAATATGATAGCATTTTGATGTACTAACGAGTATTCTGCAAATTTCGAAATTATGGCCTCTTTTTGTAATAATAATAGCGTGCCGTGAATACCTTTTATTTCTGTAGATATATCCCCATCATCTACGTACAACAAAATATTAGAGTGCTATATTATACATCGTTGATGTATGTACAATTAAAAGCGAACCTTGTAGAACTCCGAATATACAAAAGAAGTAAGCCAATTTTTTGCATTACTGAGCTGAACATGTTGCTTGCTGCTCACGTTAAGTAACCGCCAAATAATTGTAATAATTCACCCCTGAAAATTCAAAACTTAAAAGAATACTATATGGTCAACCTTATTTGGAATACCTTCTGGAAATCCATATAAATTACATCTACTCGACAGAAGAGTTATCCATTATGGAAGAGGTGTACTTAATATGGGTCACTAAATTTGTAACTATTGAACGTACATAAATTCATGCTATTCGGAGGAAATATTTTTGTCCTGTGCGTATAATTTTTTATAAATATAGTTTTAAAAACTTTCCCTAGTGATGGTAATGGCAAAACGCTTACAGAGGTCTGCAGTTTGAAATGTTATTCAGTTTACCATCTTCTGCAATAGATGCATAATAATTTTCCAAACTTCGATGTTCGTGCAAGTTTTAAGAATAAGGTTGTGTAGATGCAGTATTAAAGCGGATTTACAAGAAAAACACCGGGAGTGCTTTAAATATGTCCGCTGGTATCTTGTCGGGTTTCGCGAGTGCGCTTTGGTTTTAAACTTTCAAGTGACACTTGCAAATTTCACCGTGTTAGAAAATGCGTTTATCCTCACAAAATTTCGAATTACTACTGGGTTTCTCGAAAAAAGATTTACCCTAAATGAAGTGAAAACTAATGAGATGTATCTTGTAGACGCAGCAGCAATTTCATTGTAAGCTAATTTTTTACCGTCGCAGTTGAAAATTACGTCAGACAAACGATTATTATTCTCTTCCGTTTTTCGTTAAGATACTTGCAAAATATCTTTCGTGTTCGGCTTTAATTTTGCACTCTTTCATAACTTCGCTTTTTCGTTCTCTTCCGTTCCTGCTGCGGCCTGATTGATATTTCTCACGTCATCTTATAATTTTTACGAAATTTCTCTTTTCCCTTTATAAGCCGTCGCCTGTTCTTGTAGTAAACCAATTTAGATATTTGTTTCGTCGATACTTATCCCGTGGGACGGTCTCTTTTAGTATCTCCTGCATTCTATTAAAGGATATTGCTGCATTGCCGCGATTGCCAATGTCGAATCAGCGATTCTAATTTATAGTAGCAAACATAAAGAACATTCTCAAGAAATCAGCTTTACTTCGTGTTAACGTGACAGTTATAGTTTTTAAACTTTTCAAAATACAAACTTGATTATCTGCTACTAGAGGAAAAGGAAATAAATCATTTGGGAATAGTAAGGGCTCTTCTTTGACCACGGTAATATCGGGAATGGTGGCCAGCACTAAATCTAAAGTTTTACCGATTTGGTGATATTGTTAAATGAAATAGATCCACCTAGTTCCGAAAATTCTAATAAATCTGTGTAGCCTTGATGTTAGTAGAAAGGCTTTTATCCATCTCCGTCGTAGTATTAAAAATATCTGAAATATTATTAAAATCACCTAAAATTTATATTTTACATCTCGTCTTCTCCCTAAATTCAGAAATAATTTCACGAGTACTTTAATAAGTTTAGTAGCGGAAAATAAAATAAACCAATAAATTAACTAGGAGCTGTAAACTTTTAACTTTGATCCATAACTGGTTGCATAATGAAGGATTTGTTTACTGCTAAATCATCAATCCGTTTCAGCGAGATGCTATTAAATCCAATAGAACTCTATCTGTAGTGGTGTGGTTTTCATGTTACATTATTCTTGACCTTCATGTATATAGCGTATCTATCATTCTTACATTCTTTATTTTATTTATTTATTTATTTTACGTGTCATATACAGCAACTTAGGCTAGAGACACGGCAAGGAATTACAAAATTACGAAAATTGAAAACAAGGAAAAAAAGAAAACAAAGAGAAATTAACGAAGATTAACAAAATTATAACAGCTCTTTAACCAATTAGAATATTTTAGAAATTGAAATAATCGATTAAGTACGGTTTCTTCTTCGCACAACAAATCCTTTAAATTGGATGGTATTCTGCACTGTTTCCGATAATGATCACCAATTAGGCATTTAATCAGTAGGCGTTCGATAATTAATTAGCAATCGCATGTCTGGCACTGCTGCGCAAGTTCTTTATTTAATAGATATAAGTGTGTGTAAGGCGAGTGTGCCCAAGTCAGCATAAGGTTACCTCCTGTTTTCTGCTTTCTCGGCTTGAGGAAAACCACGGGGTTTCGTGGACGATTTTATGGAACGTAATTTATTTTCTGCAGGTAAATTTTGCCAATCGTTGTTCCCCAGGTGTTATTAAAATGGCGTTTAAGATGATGCTTAAAGTGTCGGTAAACGGTACTGTTACGTTTAAAGTTGGCGCACGTTCGCTAATCGTTTTAACGGAGTTTTCCGCATTTTCAAAGCTCTCTGTATGCCGCACTGGGCTCGGTTGCACCATGTTGGAATAGGAGATATGGGGTCTCGGACCAGTACTGGAATTTGAATGTTTAGCCGATGTAGAATGGACATAAAGTGATCGATTGTTGTTCCGTCCTGGTTTTCAGTGGTTTCATCTGAAGAGTTTGGCTCTGTGCTCTTTATAATGCTAAAAGCCAGCACGGTTAGATAAGTTCGTCGCAAGTCTAATGGCCACTCCGCTGAATCACACAGTAGACTCGGTATCGGGGAGGTTCGGAAAGCTCCAGTTGCCAACCTCAAAGCGGTATGATGGATAGTATCCAAACATTTTAAGGTCAATATGCTAACAGAAGCATAGGCTAGTGCACCATAATCGATTTTGGACACCTTACAAGGGTACGATGCGGCATTAATAGATTATGTTTGCTTGCGCCGTAAGTTTGGATGCGATAGCTTCCGCAGTAGGTTTAGTTTTTTATCACAGCTAGTTTTCAATACGTTAATGTGTGTTTTCCAAGTGAGTTTACTGCCAAATATCATTCCTAAATATTTTAACTTTATTGATGGATGTTATACGGTTGTTATTAATAGTTAGGCTTTCTATGCGATCGCACTTTTTCCGCCTACAGAAATGGGTTGCTATGCTTTTTGTTGTTGAAAAACAAAGGCCGTTATCTTCTGACCATTGTTGCAGTCTATCAACTGTGCTCTGCAGAACGCTTTCTCCTAAGTTGATATCGGTGCATGGAAGAAATATGTATAACTCGTCTGCAAAAAGAATTGATTTTACAAGTTTTTGCACTTGATTTACAATATCATTTATCGCGATATTGAACAGTGTTGGGCTGAGGACGGATCCCTGAGGAACTCCTGTCCGTGCCGAATGTGGATCAGACAGAACGGATCCAAATCTCACTTGAAAGCGGCGATCAGAGAGGAAGTTCGCAAAATAAACATACAAAGGCGACCTTTGAAGTTCCAAGAGTGTACGGTTAAAAGAATTTTGTATCTCCATATGTTGTCAAATGCTTTCTTGAAATCGAAAAAGACGGCTAATGAGTGGTGCTTGTTTGAAAAAGCTTTACTTATGGAGCGCTGTAACGCAACAATCGGATCAATGGTAGATCGTCCTGACCGAAATCCATGTTGAACATTTGTAAATAAACTACGTGTTTCGATTTCCCATAGTAGTTTGCCATTGATAATTTTTTCTAACACTTTACATAGAACTGATGTAAGAGATATTGGTCTGTAACTATCGAGTAGTGTTGGATTCTTATTTGTCTTGAGTAATGGGATTATAATGGCATTTTTCCATTGCGATGGGAGATTACCTGAGAACCATATTCTATTGTAAATTACGAGCAGAGTTTCTAATATAAAGTCAGGTGCGTATTTTAAAAGATACATGTGAAAATTATCCGAACCGACTACTTTCGATTTAGTACGTTTAATGGCAGTACACAGTTCTTCCATTGTGACACGTTGGTTATATGGTTCTCGGTTATTGCTGGTAAAGTGAAGACCAAAAGTAGCATTTTTAATAGTATTGGATAATTTATAAATTGATTTCCATCTTTAGTTGACATCGTAAAAAATGTCTGCAAACGCGACGTTTATTTTGTCAATATTACTGCATATTTTACTACCGATTTTTATACATGTTGGTGTAAAGTATGGCGCGTTGACTTTTCGATGGATTTAATTTTTTTCCACACAACTTTGGTCGGTGTACCAGGGTTCAAAGTTGCTACGTAGTTTTTCAATTTTGCTTGTTTAAGAATATACCTGGCTCTTAATTACTGTATAAATTAGATAACTAAGTTTCAGATAAAGCAACTATATCAAAATTATTGCGTAAATTCGAAAACCCTTGTCCGTAAACACTCTACACTTTAATTATAATCTTAACTTATTGCTTTTCTGGTTACCCGCCATTATATCTTAATCGAAACATTGTACCGGGAATATCATTTGGCCAACTTATCAATTTGCATGACGGACAAAGAAGAGAAAGAAATATAAATGTTTATAAAACGTAACATTCAACTGATCAATTTGGGACCTTCACCAAAAGCGACCATTATAACCTAGTTAAACAGACACCACTAACAAAGCAATCTAGAACTGTTGCTCAGATATTCACTCATAGATGCGATAGCATTCATGAACTCACATTTGTGATAACCTCCTAAAAGGATTTCTATCGATTGCGTTTCCCCAAGCCTGGCTTTGAAATATCTACTAAAACTCTCATTTCTTCTTTAAATATTTTTTATATTTTTTTCTTTTTTAAAATTCCTGCTTTCCAGTTATTTATTAAAATCTAATATGATAAGTGTAATAAGATTCGAAAACCCGTATCAGACCAGAGTAGTCTGTTCACAAATTTTAACCTTTATGTAAAAGTTAGCGTTGTAAAGTATCCAGTCTTTCCTTTTCGACACTTATTAAAATAATTAATTTTTAATTCAAGAACACGCCTTCTAATAAAAAAGAGCAAAGCTCCAGTAAATTTTAGGCATCTAATATATTTGGCTCTGTTTGCTGTGTGAGATAAAAAATTGTATATTGAAAATGGCATACATATTTAACCATATATCTCTTTCTGATTCGTATCGCTCGATTTCGAGCATCGTGACTGCCTATTTATACACTAACAGTACAATTGCTATACACAACGCGAGTGTACGCACGCAATACCACACCCGGAGCTTATTGGTAATCGTTTGATTTATCGATATACAAGTGCAGTCCCGCGTGTGTCTGCTGTGTGCACTGAACTAGCGCGCATATGATGGTATGCATGTTTTCCATTGCCTTCCACGTGATTATTACCGAGTATTTAATTTAATTCTTTGTAATAAGTTCTGTCGTCGTCCGGGATCGAACCGGTAACCTCGGTAATGGAAATCAAGCGCTTTAGCAACTAGGCTATCGCGACGACATTTATATATATATATATATATATGTGTATATGCAACGACTGATATTAGTTGAGTTGTGAATTCAAAATAGTTATAGGAAAGAACTTCCTATTATGTATCATAAAGTAACGCATAAAAATTCGTATTAAAGTGTGCATGGAAATAGCGAACTAAATTTGAATAGGAAATTTTTCAAAAGCCGCATGTTTAACAAGTTATGCACAGCGGTAAACGCCGCACTATGCAAGCTTTGTGCGACTTAAATTATATGTTGCTATTTCCTACGATAGAATTACTCGTTCACTTGTGTGAATTACGAGATTAATGCGAGCTAAAAACACTATTGTACGCATTAACAGCCGCAATAACAGACTGTGGTGGAGGGGGAAGGGAAAATAACAAAACAACTGTACTGAAAAGAATATGAGCTGGGGTCGGTGAGTTTATTGTACTATTTTTAATTTTTTGAAGCAAATGACTATTTATAATTTGTTTCCTTTTAGAAAAAAATTGGCGGCGCCAAACCATTTAAGGTTTGGGACTTTTTGAGAAGAACACGGAAGAGTCTGGTAGCCTCCTCGCTGAAAGAGCTCGAATATAAAGGTACTTTTATTAATATAATTCATATTTTCTGCGGTAATATTTTCGACTTTTTTTTTTTTTTAATTATTTAAAAACGCAAAAAAAAAGCTTTCGCATTTTAATAAATTACAGGAAATCTGCTCCCTTTATCTATCTTTCTCTTGCCTACGCTCTGCTCATATTTACTATAAGTTTTGGCCAGTGGTACAACTGTTTCTGAAACGTAATACCCGGAGTATTCTTTATATTCGGTTTCGGAGTAATATATCGTTCTTTTCCTCCATATCATCTCCCCCCAATCCCAATCCCTCTGGTTTCTTCAGGTTCTTTTACTTTGTCATTCAATCCAATTTGATCGGGTTTAAAAATAACTGTAAATAGAGTATAGGACAACAGGAAGAAAAAAAAGGAAAAAAAATGAAAATATTATAGAAGGTTGGCCGTTTGAAATCAATTTCTATGTTCACTGATATATGTATACGAGAAGAAAAAAATCTACAAATAACGTGTAAAACGCTAAAAATACCGAAACTTTACGATTGCCGTTTAAATCCGAAGTGATCGCCCAATAACAAAATTTATGTGTTGTGAAATACACGACCTTCGAGTGATCGCTAACGGTTAGCTGCATTTGGAAAGTGCTTCCTAATCGACAACCTTTACCTTGAACTAGCTGCGCACATGGTCTCACCCCGCAAAAACACATATTTATATACTTCACGATCCTGAAACAGTCACGCAATAAGCGATAAAATACACAAATAAAACAATTATCAGTGAAGCGGTCATCTTATGCGTGATAGAGAGCGAAAAATTCTTCCAAATCATTTAGTACAATTCCCCCCGGATACGCTATCCGCGCATTTGATAAATCGTAACAACGTCTACAGGCAAATTGAAATACTTTCATTATTTCGAAAGCCACGTTGTTGTCAAAGCTATCGCTCCATATCGATGTTTGTAATTTTATGAACAATTTTTACAATCGAGCTCTTAATAATACTCTCTACGTGCTCTATTATTCGTTTGTGCCTGTAAATTCGGAAGCAGTGAAATACCGGTGTTCACATACTAAGAGCCTAATGAATAGGCAAAGAATGGAAAGAAATGCTAAGAATCCGGTGGAACATTCTAGTATGGTCAAATTGTCTGCACTCAAATAGAGACTGGTGCTATCTGTAGGTTTTTTTTTTCGGTGAAGATTCTGATGGTGACGCAATAGTGAGTCATGAAGGTGTAAAGAAGGAAAGCGGTCTAACACTGCGAAGTCTGTTGAGTCAGTATCAGCATAAAGATTATAGGGGGATTTCTAACTAAAGTCTAGTTTTGCAGAGTGTTGACGTTTTTATTTGTTTGTTTTTTGTTTTTTTTAAAATTATTTTGTTAGGTTCGTCAAAAAAGGGAAAAGGATGAGAAGCGGAATCAGATGTTTATACGATCAGATATGGAGTATAGGAAAGACTCAAGTGCTGGACTGACCGAGTGTAATGACAAGGAAAGAACAAAAGATGCACAATACGGAGTTGGAAGACCAACTGACAGAAGAGAAGAGTAGAAGGAAGAACGTTCGGAAGTGATACAGGTGCACTCAAATAAAATGTAATTAGCGTCACCTATAAAGTTTGCGAGAGGAAGGGTGTAGGGGGACAGAGAGGATAGAGGACTAGAGAGAAGCGAAATAAGGAAGCAGGAAGCAAATTGTGCCCAAAGCGTAGGTGACCGATTGCAGAGAGTGTTGAACGTCGCATGGAAGAAAAATTAGAAAACCAGGGATAAAACGGTAGATTAGGCTAGATAAAGGATTCCGGATTTGAGAATGAGGAGGAATATGAGTTTAACCATAGCTTGGAATGAGGTGAAATGGAGAAGAGATTAATACTGTGAAATAAAAAAAAGGCTGAGAAATTCACCGGTAGAAAAGGATGAACGAGCTAGTGTATCGGCCGAATCGTTATCTTCGATTCCAGAGTGTCCAAGAATCCACAATAGGTCAATTTCGATGGGGTGAGAAAGGAAAATGTTATGGATACGACAGCGTATGAGAAGTATTACGTAATCAGCAGAGGGAGAAGGAAAAGAGGAGATGGCTTTTAGGACACTGTGGGAATCTGATATAATAAGGACTTCATGAGGAAGAAGCAACAAAAAGGACGACACCTGGGATAGCAGTAGACTCGGCATAGAAAAATGAGCAGAAGGAAGGAAATTTGAAGGTTTCAGAATAATTTAAGGAAGGACAAAAGAAGGCTGAATCAAGTCTATTTTGGACACGGTCGAGTTTGGAGAGCAAAGATCTGGAAGAATTTCCGTAGATAAATCAACAATAATCAAGGATAGAACGAATAAAGGATTTGTAGAGCATTAGTAGGATGCATGGGTCTCCACGCCAATTAGTATGGGAAAGAGACTTTATAAGGTTGAGCATTTTGAGGGAAGGCAGGTAGAGAGGTGGTTGATGTGATTATGGAACGAAAGGCGACTGTTCAGAAAAATGCCTAAATAGCGAAAAGAGGAAGAAAGAGAGATCGCATTATTAATTAATGACGAGACTAATTAGGGAAGGATTAAAAGGACGGAGAGTAAACGCAACAACAGAGGATTTACCCGAATGTAGCCAGCTAGTGGATTGACAAATTTCAGCGCCAAATTAATCTTGCTTAGAAGTGTTAAAATCTGGACCATGCTGTTAATGAATTTTAATGTAGCGTTAACATTTCGATTTTATATTTTTTTTTTTTTTTTTTCCCTAAGATTGTATATGAGGGTTTCCATGTGCCGTGTTTAACTACTGGGGCTATTACAGCATATGGAGCCTACTTAAGGGGATTAAACGCGATAGTACAGATCGCTGCTCCGCATGTAAGCTAATACAGTTACGACCGCGGGCGGAGCATTTGACAGTATCGTAAAACTAGGGGAAGTGGTGAAGTGCATGGATCGTGGTACTGCAAAAGAGGGACATTCGAGAAGTAGGTGATTGGTGGATGGGGCGCTCGGTTGACTACAAAAGGGGCAGACATTTGGGGGTTCCTGGCTCGTGAATATGTAGCCGTGCGAGAGGGTTGTATGTCCTATTCGGAGACGATTCAGGACAGAAAAATCTCTGCGGGAAACTCCGTCTGTGGGCCACCAAGGCTCCGTGGTTGTTTTTATGCTTCGGAGAAATGTACTTGAAGATCTCCATTCCTGTTGCCATTCTTCTCCAGTTTGCTGCATAAATAAATGAGCCAATGTAGGGGGAAGAGGGGGGTTGTGTGGCATTGGAGAGAACAATGTCGCCTGAGCTGCTCGATTGGCACGCTCATTGCCTGGAATCCCAACATGAGCCGGCACCCATAGGAAGGACATTTGGGAGTTTAAATGTGATAACCTGTATAATAGGTAATGTACCTTCCTTACCAAAGGGTTGTTGGATTTAATCCCCGAGATAAGTTGAAGGGAGTTTAGAGAGTCAGTTATGAGTAGGGTCTTTTAGGACTGGGGATTGCAAACGGTGTAGTGTTGGATGCAAAAAACAATCGCGTATATTTCGGCGTCCAGTGCTGTGCAGCAATCGTGCAGTCTAACTGACTCTGCTGCCCCTGAGACTTCGAAGGAGCATGCCGCCGGTGACTGATAACCTATTGCCTTCGCTCCATCTGTGTAGAGGCATGCATGGTCTGTGTAGCTCGCTATGATATTTGTTGCTATTTGTGCTATGTTTGGGGGGCATTGAGCTTTGTTAAATTTTGTCAGCGATATGTTGATGTTTGTGATTGGCTGACTCCAAGGTGGTGCGGTTGCTGCGAAGTCTGGCAGAGTGCTTGGGATTGAAAAGATTTGGAAACGATCCATAACCGAAAAAAGTTCGGGCACTGGGTCATTCCCAAACCTCATATTAGGAGATATTGTCGGGGTTTTGGTACTACTAAGGAGGGTGCTCATTTCTTTAAAGTTATAGTACTTCCTATAGTAGGACAGCGGAGGATAACCTGCCAGTGCATACAAACTTACAACCGGAGAAGAGGGATGAGCAGAAACAATAGACCGGAGGGCCGCAGAATGTATAGGATCTAAGGATCTCAGCACACTTTTAGCGGCTGAGAAGCACACCTGGCATCCGTAATTATTTTGCGAAAGGATAATTGATCTGTAAATTGTATGGAGTAATTTGGGTTTATATTGTACTTGTAATTTGATAGATATTTCAGGATAGACAAGGATTTTAGGCATTTGGTTTTAAGCTCAGCTATGTGAGAGCGCCAGGAAATTTTTTTATCGATTATTAGGCCTAGGAACTTGACCGACAAACGATTTGGGATAGGAAAACTATTTAGACTCAGGTATACGCTGGGAAGTGGGTTTTGGCGTCCCCCGTGGAAATCAACACATATAGTTTTTGTTAAGGAGAAGGTCAGACCGTTATCATTGGACCACTTCTGTAAATTTTCGATGGATTTTTGAAGGATATTTTAAGCGTTTATAGGATGGTTGGATGATAAGGATATATTTAGGTCATCAACGTAAAGCCGGTACGTTACAGGGGTGGCAAGGCAGTCAGTTATGTTATTGATATAATATATGAACAAGGTTGCACTTAAAGCAGAGCCTTGTGGCACACCATTTTCCAACAGCATCAGTTCAGACGTTGACGAACCAGTCGTAACTTGGATCGTTCTATTGTCTAAGAAGCTGTGTAGGTATTTACCCAATTTTCCGGCGATTCCCGCCGTTCGCAGTTTTAGTAGTAAGCCATGACGCCACAGGCGGTCAAATGCTTTTTCTAAATCGAAAAATACTGCGTAGAGGTGCTGTTGGCGATGAAACGCCGATAAAATCTGCCTTTGCAGGCTAAGTAGCTGGCTGACTGTCGATCTTGCCTCTCGCCCGCCGGCTTGGTTAGGAGATAGAAGACATTTTTGTTCTAGGAAAAACATGAGGCGCCTATTAACCATCTTCTCCAGCGTTTTGGAAATGACACTAAGCAATGAAATAGGACGGTAACTTTCGGGAAGAGTAGGATCTTTATTTTCCTTTAGTATTGGAATGATATTGGCTGATTTCCATTGTGCCGGAATGTTTCCGGAATTCCAGATTTGGTTGAATATATGTAGGAGAAAATGTTTTCCCGGAAATTTGGAGATACTTTAGCATGTACGGGTGAGTGCAGTCGAGGCGAGGAGCACTGTTGGATGTGTGGTGGTTGAGTTGGAAATTTAATTCTGAGATGGTAAAGTTACTGTTGTATGTTTCGTTGGATTCGGACGGGAAGTGCACTGGCTGTTGCTCTGCTTGGTGTTTCATGCTGCGGAAGGCGGGAGGGTACTTTTCTGACGACGATGCTGCGGCAAAGTAGCTGGCAAAGGCTTTGGCGACGTCCGCTTCATCCGTTATCTGGCTGCCATTGATTCTGAGTTGAACGCGTTTTGGGGCGCTGTTGATTCCGCTGATGGATTTTATTTTGTTCCACATGGTCCTATTTGACGTTGACGAAGAGATCGATGCGATAAACTGTTCCCAGCATTCTTGTTTTTTGCCGCGAATAAGAGCACGGGCAAGAGCTCGGGACTTTTTGAAGGCTATTAAGTCAGGTAGCGACCGAGACGTTTTATACTTTCTGAGTGCTCGTTTGCGCTGTTGGATTGCGTTATGAATCTCTTTGCACCACCATGGTACTCTCTTAGCTCGGGAATTGTGAGAGATGGGTATTGATAAGCAGGCGGTGTGTAGAATGGCATTAAGGAACGTGCTTAAATTGTCTGATAGGGACTCGCTAGGAGCTGGGATTTTGATTCCGGCCTCGTATGCCGCCCAGTCCGCCTTGTGGAACAAAAATCGTGGGGGTCTTGGAATTAGCGGTGATGGATGGTATCCCGCGAACTGTAGGAATACTGGGAAATGATCACTGGAGCAAAGGTCGTCATGGATAAAAGACTTGATTTTCGGGAGGAGTAATGGGGATACCAGTGCTAAGTCAATAGTCGAGAAGGTGTTATGGGAGAGGTTGAAATGTGTGTGGTCAGGTGGGACCAGGGTACACAAATCGTACTCTATTAATATATTAGTGATGATTGATCCATGTCTGTTGGTTGACGCCGCTCCCCATAGTGGGGAGTGAGCGTTGAAATCTCCAAGTATGACCATTGGGCTTACTATTTGGGATATGGCGTTTTGAAGGTCTACCGAATGTACCATAGTGTTGGGGGGAAGGTAGCAGTTGCAGATCGTTAATGAAAGTCTCGGAGGACCGTGTATGAATACAGATATCGCTACCATCTGAAGAGGTGTGTCTATTCTGGCTGATACAGCTGAGACCGACGTATGTACTAGAATTGCTACTCCTCCGCTTGCTCGGTTGCCACCAATATTATCGCATCGGAATAGGCTGTAGTCCTTTATTCTTAGTTTGTCTCCAGGCCGCAAGTGCGTCTCCTGCAAGCAGGCTACCGATGGAGAATATGTGGCTAATAGTTATTCCAGTTCGGCTTGGTGATTGATAAAGCCTCTGCAGTTCCACTGCATAATTGTATTGTTGCTCGCCATGCTGGGTGTTTCTATGTTGTTTCGTGAAGCCAGTGGCTGTTGTTAGTCGGTCTTTAATATTGGGGTTCACATGGGGTTCGTGTGTTAGTGGGTAGAGCTCCCTTCTGACGTATTGCCATCTGTGGATAGGCAGCTCAGACTTTTTAGTATGCGGGTACATTTATTTTTTAAGCTCGAGTTCTTCAGGTGTGGTTTGGTTGCTGCAATTAGGTGAATCAGTCCGTCTTTATCCTGTGTAAAGTTGTGTGCGTAGGTTATATAGTCAGATTTAGAAGTTATGTTTCTCATGAAGGTTTTGTAATTGTCGAAGTTAATGATGAAGTTGGCTTGATCGTTATCAAACATCGGTCTGACCTTCTCAACTGCTTCGTCGATGTTTATGTTTTTTTTTTGTTTTGGCTTCCGATTAGCTGACTCAGTGATGTGCTGCACGTCTGGCGGTGTTTTGAAATCGGTTTTCTGTTGTGCCTGTTGCTGAAAAGAGTCCTTCTCTTCTGGCTGTGATTTCAAAGTATGTTTCAGCTCTGATTGGATTGGGGAGCTATCTGTTTGTTCCAGTAGTGCAGTATGGCTGATGTCGTCCTCTGGTAACGGGATATTAATTTTCTTTGTTGCAGGCTGAGATGTCGCTGATAGTGTGGGATCGTCGGGCAAAGAGTCTGGTGTTGCTGGGTGGGGGCGTTTCGCATTTGGGATCATTTGGTCGACTTCCATTGCTCTGCCGATGTCTAAGTGTTGTGGGGGGGGGGAGTAGGTAGCATGGTTGGTTGGCTAATGTTTCCTTTTTTATTTGAACAGCTGTGGCATGAGTGATCGTCTAAGTGGAGGAATATGCGGTGTTCGTGTTCATTGTGGGTTAGTATAAAGGACTCAGGGATGTTGGAACAGTTGGCCTGCTCTATATAGACTTGTCTACGCCAGCTGATAATATGTCCGAATTCGGCGTCGTTTGGGTTGACCCGAAGGATGGCTATAGGGGTGATTAATTTCAAAGAAAACACTGAGGCAAGGTGAGAGACTATGAGCTGGTTCGGGATAGTAGGAGAGACATTTGACATGATTAGTTTATTCGATGGATTTTTTAAACGTCGGGCAGTGATCACTTGCGAGCCTATTTTAATTCTTCCTCCATGTTCGAATAGCTTTTCGACATTGGATTTCGACTTAAAAAATATTGCCACTCGGTCTCTGCTGATTTTCGAGCCTGCTATTATGTTAGATGGTCCGCCAACTAAATCTTTTAATGCCAAGAAGTAATCGCGGTTGCTGCTTGTCGGAACGTACGGGAATATTACGCCCTGTTCCTCTGTTGGGTAATTGAAGTCGGTTAGCGAGGCTATTTTCTTTATAGTTTTTAATTTTTCGGAGAAGGATGCTCGTACACTCGGTGCGGTCGGGAGGGTTGCATCGGAGGGGCTGTTTTGGATTTTGTCATTTACCGCGGTCGCTGCGGAGCTATTAGCGTTAAAATCGGCAGACGGCTGGCTGCGCGAGTTTATCACGAGAGATAAATCAGCTGAACGCTGCGGGTTTGTTTGTGTGGTGAACTGGTTTTTGTCGGAGTTGCTGATAGAGCTTGTGTCGTGCGTTGATGTGATCGGTGTGTGTGTGTGTGACTTACCTGTTGTGTGCGGTGTGGACTTACTAGCGGTTGCGCTGTTGTTCCCGTCGGGTTTAGACGGCGCTTTCAGCTTACCAGCCGGCTTCCCGGTTGCGGGCGGCGGGCGGTTCATGGTTCTACGATGTTCTTATCACTATATTATTATTACTTGATTTGAAAAACGCGAACGCGAGAAAACGATAACTCTTCAAAACAATCAATATGATAGAATCTGATTTAATGTTAAAATCTAAACTTTAGTATTAAAATCTGGTTTAGCAGTCTATGTTTTCTTTTTTCATATATTTTATATTAGGGATTAAGCTCCCCCGCGGGCAAGTGTAAAAAAATGGAGCCGATAAAGCAATCTTGTATAGGAAAGCAGAAAAACACCTGATAAGAAGAAAAAAAAAAACAAGTGATATTACACTTACTGGAAAAACTGTTGTCTCTGAAAATTAGCCGATGAAAAACGCGGGACAGATAAGGTTGCCAAATTCGTTTTTTTTATTAGCAATATTTTCTTTTTTTTTGTATAGCTTATTTAAAAGAAATATCGAGTTCATCTAAGCTGAATTTATTATTATGCTATCAAAATGTACAAAAAAGAAAAAAAAAACAGGAGAAAGCAGACGTTGCACGCTTTGAAATAATTATAAATTTTCAGGAACTCGGCTAAGTAGTGAACCATGACTGCGGAGGAGAGATAAGATTGGAAAGAATGAGAGCGAACCAAGGTTCAAAAAAACAAACGACAGCAAGAAAGTGAGCGCTAAGGGGAATGAAGGGACATTTAAAAGAAGGAAGATACTATTTGTATTGGACGGTGAATTAAAATCTGTAAGGTCGAGAAAACAAGTGAACCAAACAAGATTGTGAATTGGTAAATAAGAAAGAAGAGAACTGGAGTGCGATACGAAGAGTACTGCACCGAAGTAACGGGTAAACTGATAAAAAGGAAAATAAAAATTACAAACGGGTAAGGATGGGGGTCTAATAATTTAGCAGCGGCAGATAAGGTAATTTTAGAGCTACGCTCGGTAATCTAGTTCGATTCGCAATGCGGAAGAAGAACGATTTATTTATTTAGGCCATGATTTTAAACGATACGATAGAGACGTTTTATATAGAATCTCCGACGGGGGTAGTTCGTTTGTCGACTTTGAACTTGGAATAAAATGCGCAAGCGCCGCAAAGACCTCATCGTCGTCAAAGCGGAATTTTTTTCTTCGCGACTATTAAAAACGAGTTTTGTTTGTCGAATAAGTTTAGGTATATAATTATTCTTTCATAAACGATAACAATAAGCGCCGCCAAATTCTGTCGGTAATAGAATCTCCTACTATAGACGCGTTAATCTGAAAGATAAAATAGCTAAATAAAGCAAACAAATAGGAAAGTCAATGGAATTGTTAAGAAAAAAGAAAATTAATGAATTTGGAATTTACTTTTTTTAACTTTTTAAATTTTCGCAATGCATTTTTTCTCTTACGAATTCCAAGTAGAATACAATTTCTCCAGGGTTCGAGTAATTGTAGTCAGATAATATTTAAAAGATACTGTATTAATAATCCGCCGAGGTGACTGCCTGAAAGGATTACATATCGATAAATTTGAGTTTACCAGATGTGTTTTTTCACGTATAAAGTTTTTTTTTTTTTTTTAAGACGGAGTTTCCGTTTTGTCTTTAGTTCTTTACTGAAAAGGATGTGCAAAATTTAAAATCCACGTATACGAAATAACGGATTTTCCAACAATTTTTCGGTTATCGCTTTTGATTTCGATTCAGATACAACGCGCTAGGTGGCAGCGTTATCGCTGTGACGGTATATATATATCTATTATATAAAGCTGCAAGAAAAAAAATCGTAGGGACCGTTCTATAGTACTTAGAGAGTTTACTTTTTTTTTTCAATCAGGAAAATTATAAGACCTTCAAAATTTTAAAATTAAAGGCCCCAAATTTCAAAAAATGTAAAAATCAAGTTTTAAGAAAACAATTTTTAAGAAATTCCACTACCGGTTCTATATGAATTATGGTATTAATTTTTTTTTTAACCTGCACATCAAGGTCTCCGGAATACAGAAAAAATAAAAAAATTCGAAAAATTTTGATATTTAGGAACCAAAATTTGGGAAGATACACGTTCAAAGCGGTAAGAGCGGAAACAAAAAAAAAGTCCACAGCTCTTCCCACCGGTAGCTGGAGAGTCACTCTTTTCTTTAAATGATGTATATCCAATATCTAGAATATAGGAAAAATACGCAACCTCCAAAATTTTGAAATCAAAGAACCTAAATTTTGAAAAATGTGAAAATCAAGTTTTAAGGAAATATTTATAACAAATTCCATAGCCGGTTCTATGTTACGGTATTGATTTCCTTTCTAACCTACTTAATAAAGTCTCTAGAATACTGAAAAAATATAAATTTCGAAAAATTTTCATATTTATGGACCAAAATTTGTGAAAATACACGCTTAAAGCGGTAAGACTGTAACCTTAAAAAGGGCCAAAGCTCTTACCACGGTAGCTGGAGGGTTAATCTTTTTTTTAATAATAATATATTTCAATCGCTAGAATATAGGAAAAATATGAAACCCCTAAAATTTTAAAATTAAACTGCCTAAAATTTGAAAAATGTAAAAATCAAGTTATAAGAAAAAAATGTTTAAAAAATTCCACAGCCAGTTCTATATGAGTTACGGTATCAATTTTCTTTTTAACCCGCATACTAAGATCTCAAGAATACGCGGTAAATACAAAATTCGAAAAAATTTTCGATATTTAGGGACCAAAATTTGGAAAAATACACGATTAAGGCGGAAAGACTGGAAATTAAAAAGAAGTCCACTGCTCTTCCCATGGTAGCTAGAGGGTCACTTTGTTTTAAATGATGTATTTCAGTCGCTAGAATATAGAAAAAATACGAGACCCCCAAAATTTTAAAATTAAGGGGCCCAAATTTTGAAAAATAATTTAAGCATAGAAATTCTGAAATGATTGGAGTGATGGTCATCGGTGACTTAATATATTACTGCTTTGATTCTAATAAAAAAAAAACAAATTTCATCATTGCATTTAAAAAAATAAATATTGTTAATGTCTTATTTTAAAAAGAATTAAAATAAACATATTTCTCTGACACATATTACCCTTTTAGCGGTTTCAGATATTTTAATCTAAACTTCACTTTTTTGATTGACGTATTCAAAATACACGTAAACGTTGCAGTTTTTATGGAAATTTAAAAAGTAAAACACTTTAAAGTTCGAAGGAATGAGCCGCGAAGCGGCCAGCGAAACTAATTCCCTAGGATACACATATATATATATATATATGTGTGTGTATGTGTGTATTTCAAAATTAATTTAAAATTATTTAAACTAATTTTTATCGTTTTTTAAAAAATTATAAACTCGCTATGCAAAAAATCCAACTGTAAACAGTATTTATTCATTAGTGAATACAGTAAATACATTTAAGCGGCTCGTATAACTTCATTTCACTGCAATACCATCGAATAATAAAACCAACATAATTGATCCTTTGTTATATTTTCTTTTTTTTTTTTTATTATATTTTTGCAAATACTAAAGGTAAATAAATGTTTCAATTTGATCCGAAAACAATCTTAGCCGGCCAAGGAAACTGCTCACCGACCGATAATAACAACAACCCTCATTCGATGTAAAATTAGATGTATAAAAAATTTCCTATACCAACGAAAATATTCAAGCGAAACATAGTATGTAGAGCCATATGGGCATTAAAGGTAATGAGACGGCCGATTCCTTGGCTCGAGTTGCTGCTTCCTCTCGTTCCTTCTTTTAAGAAAAATTCCATCCTCCAACTTGAATTCCCCATGTACTAAATTTCATCTCAAACTTCGGTCAGATATTTACCCTTCCTCCTTTCGTAACGATCAATCCTTTTATCTGTCTGTACAACCTAGTCTTCCTTCTCATACCTGGTGTTCTTGGAGTTTCCTTCACTTCCCCGTTCCGTTGTCATTTTTATGATTCGCTTGCGTTTTGGCCATTCTGCTCTTCCTTCCTTTCGTTTTCGCTTTTCCCCTGTTTCTTCTCCAAATTGTCCTCTTCACCCTAATGAGGCGGCGAATTGCGACGCCAATCACATCTTTTTTGAATGTCCATCTCTTTCTGTTGAATGCAGTATCCTATATTCTTGTTTGCTGACTCCCCGCTCCTTATTGTGCAGCTTATATTCTGTCCTTCTTTTCACCATCCATTATCATATCCGTTAATAGTTCCTTTATATTGTCCATATCTGACCGAATCAAAATTTAACTGACGGCTCTTTTCTTTTTTGTTGTTTCTGGGTGTAGGTCCTTGGCTGACGTGCCCAAAGGAGGGATCTAAAAAAAAAAACTAATTTGTTTGACGAAATCAGAAAGATAACGTTTCGGTGTGCCACAATTAATATGACAGCTGTCCGCAATTTCAACGAATCCCCTTAAACAGTGTACTTTACAGAATGGTATTGTTTACAGAAATTCCAATCTGTTTAACAACATCTATACTCTGGTAAACTGGAATGGAGAAAACCGTTTGTGAAGATATGTTCTAGGATTAGGTGATCAGATTTCGACCAAGGGAGATATCGGGAAAGAAAAAAACCCCTTTTTGAGTACAATGCAAACGAGAAACATAGCAACGTTATTATTCGTAAATAACGCGATAATTTCTACGAGTATTTATAAATGGGGGGTTACTTGGAAAGCACATCCTATTTCGGCTATCGTCCTCTGCTATCCTCTTTCCCTTGTCTTTCTATTTTGAAGAACTACCGTTTTACAAAATCGCTATCTTATCGTTTCTCACTGTTTTAGTTCATTTCGATCTTAAATCACCGATCTCTGCTCCCGAAGTAAATGTTCCATCTTTGTTTTCAAAATATACTTCTTGAAGTCATAATAAAAAAAAGGAATATATCCCCTTACATGAACCACTTTATCACTGACGATTCGAAAGAATCCGTGTTTGAGCTTCTGTTTTATTCCGGATTTTAACCCTTTTCCGAATTCGTTTGGTCTTCCTTTGCTTTGTTTTTCTTCTCTTCTCGCTGTCCCGGCCGATCTCGGTCATGCGTGGCCATCTAGCAAAGTCTTAACGTTATTCTGATACTGTTGTCTGTCGTACGCAGAATGCACCAACCACTCTGCATTTAATCATGTCCACGTCTCGATATCACAGAAACAAGTACGTTTCCTTTTTTTTTTTACCTTCAATTCTTCCCATCAAAATGGTTATTAACAAGGTGTATCTTGTCCCACTTCAGTTTTTAAATTTTTATTAAACGTTGGTTATAAAGCCTTTAGTATCTCCTGGTTAGTCTTCTTAGCTTCTCGGGGTACCTTCAAAATTCTTCGATAACACCATAATTCAAAAGCTTGCAATTGATTCAGGGCATTTTTCTTCGAAGTTCACGTCTCGCAGTCGTACAATAACACTTTAAAATTCGAATGCTTAATTCGAATCTAAGATCGTGGACTGTCAAGGTTTTCCTCATCTTGTTGAATGCATTGCTCGTCCGTTCAATCCGACTTTTGATTTCCATTTCTGAACCTCCCGCCCAGTGTCTAGCTGCACACCCCGGTATTTAATAGATTCGACTTTTTCCAGTTATTCCCCCTATTAATATGCATTCTGGGGCCGGTAGTGTATTCAATGACCATTGTTTCCTTCGCGTTTAACAATATTCCGTATTTTCGACTAATCTCATCTATTTTTTCTGTGATCAATTTCAATTTCTTGCCTTTCACATCGTTTTGGAAATTTGTTCTACCTTCATGCTCTTTCTCCCAAGCTTCAAATATATTATGCGTACATATATTACTGTTGCAATCCGAAATATTATTTTATTGAATCTATTTCTCTAAATTATTTTATTTTTAATAATCTTTTTCTTTTTTTTCTTTTCCATTTTAATTGACGATTACTTCTTACGAATGTCGTAACTACTAAATTTTCATAATGCATGAATTGAATTAATCTGTATGTTCTTTTTGCATTTTAAGGGTGCACAACATTTACAGTAATTTTATAAATTACTGCTAATATTGTTAATCATTCCGAAAAAAATATAATATTTGATTTAATAATGCCTGCTGATTAAATCTTTATAAAAATATTTTTTTACTTCGACTTCAGAATTTAATCCCTCTTGTTTTAGTCTATTGAGGTCATAAAATGTAAGATTCACTTATACATAAATGGGCCCATGAAGCGGTACTGTAAGCGGTTAAAATGCTAAATAAATATTTCTTAACTTTGTATATGTAATCCTGATCACATAATGTTCGAATGCTCTTCGCTTTCATTGGAAAGATCTTCTTTGTACTCCTTTCTGTTGACAAGCAGTGTTCCTACTCCTTATAATGTGCTTCACTCTTTCCGTTTCTTCTCCTTCTGTCATGCAAGCGCTTGATACATTCTTGTTGGATATTTCACGTCGCATAAAAATCTGATTCTCTTTCTTCTCCTTTTCCTGGGTCTTGGGACAATTTCTATGTTGACGCCCATAAGGGGGGGGGGGGATTAAAAAAAGGTTCTGGCTGCTATAATTAACCGAGCTTGAGCAATCTACGTTCTTTGCATTGACATGCTGCTACTTTTAGCCTTTTTTTTTTAAATTCCATCTGCTAACCTCCTTTTGATACGTAAAATCGGATATTTACGCTTTCTCCTTTTCTAATAATTATTCATTTCATCTGTCTATTCAGCCTACTTTCCCTTCCTATTCATGGTTTCTTTTGCATCCCTCTCTTCGACGTTCTAACGTTGTTTCCGTTGTCCGTATGCGCTTTGGCCATTCTTTGCTGCCATTATCTAAATTTCGTTTTTCCCTAATTATTTTCTCCCCACACTGTCCCGATCATGTGTTCTTCCAGTGTTCATCTCTTTCTGTGGAGCATTTTTTATTCCTATTTGTATTGAGGCTTGGACTTCCTACTCCTTATTGTATTTCTTATATTCTGTCTTTTCCTTCCCAAATTAATTATTTCTGCTATTTATTAGCATAGATTTCTGATCGGATTAAAATATAACCGACTTCTTTCCTTACTATCTCTAGGTGAAAGTCCTTGGTTGACGAGTCCGAGGAAAAAAAAAGAAAAAGACAAAAATCAGTTAAATATTTCCACCTTAGTTGTAAGGGTGGTTTTTTAAGTAACACAGAATTTTCGATCAGAAATTTTCATTTCAACCAATCGTAAAAATAAAAGTACATTGATTTAACAACAATCGAACAAAGCCGATGTTAGCCGAAGAACACACTTGGATTATGGCAGCTTTAACACGAAAATAAAATCGATTCCATAAAAAAGACAAAATCCGTTTCAGTTTTAAATTAAGTTCGCCACTCGAATGAAGAGTTTGTTTGCGATGCTGATCACGTGTTTATTAAGTGTCGATCTCTTTCCGTTGAGCCTTTTTGTATTCCAGTTTGTTGCAATAGTCTTCCGATACTGCGCCTCTTATATCCTGCCTCTTTCTTTTCCACACATCGTTCGCTCTATATTGATTACTTCCTACTAACAACATTTGATATCGTATAAAGATCTAATTGATTTCTCTTCCCTTTCCAATTTGTTTCTGGATGTAGAGAGTTCGCTGGTTGTTGGCAGGACCAAAACAAAAAGGAAGAAAAAAATTAAAATTAATAAATCGATTTCAAAGGCACAACGACTGCCTCTCGAGCATAGTTGAAAATCGAGTGTATTTCTCAAGCGTAAAATTAATTTTTTCGTTAAATTAATAATCAATAGTAATTGAAAAAAGGGACCACCTTTGATAAAAAATATACGCTGGCTTCAAAATAATTTTCTACGCACTATCATCGCTATGTGTGATAAAAGGTGCCTCGATTTCTCGCCAATTAATGAACACCGTTCCCGATTTCAATCCTCGACGGAGGACGGAGATTCCGACTTTAAGTGGGTAATTATCGCTCGGAGCATCGAAGTAGACGCGTTTTTGGATAACCCTTATTATTATTACGATTATTAATATTATTATCATTACCGGCGTCATCATCATTATTATTACCGCTATATAAAAGCATAAATGACTCGAGTGCACCGACAGGGTAAAAGCATTTTAACCGCCGACATACCATCTGTCTCTCTTCTCGAGTAACGGACATTTCCTAATTCCCGTTGGGGTAATCAAATTACACCTCGACGGCTCTGACACTTTAGCTTTCCTAGACAGCGCTGCCACAAATATCAAACTTGATTGTAGTCTTTCCTTATATTCGCACTTCTGAACACTTAAAACTTCAGTTCAGTTTTTTAATTAATTTTTATCGACGGTATATACGGCATGCGTGTACATACATATACATACATATATATATATATATTATATATAAATATGTGTGTGTGAGTGAGTAACAAAATTAAATAACCGTATTAATAATGATAATAGGAAATAAATCAGGTTGAAATATGTCAACTTACAGAAAATGAAATTCTCAAACGGTGGGCAAAAAATCGAGTATTAGATAATTGATCCGGATTATTATTTTCAAAATAATTTAACAGCAATCGTCAATAAGGTAATTGGAAAGAAGAAAGTGTTTAATGGAATCCTTTACCATAACTTATTTAGTAAATAATAAAATGTCCATCAAAAGTTTTTCGGCGCGTAGAATTATAATATCGCTAGAAAAGACATACAACAATGGTACGGTAATTTTGTATTATTTAATAACACAACCAAGCCTCCGTATCGTCTGCCATTATTTAAGTTCAACATAAAATATTAAGTTTCTCATAATGTGCCAGCTTGGGATTCGCGAACTCGATACCGGGTGAGGCTTTGAGTATTTCGCTAGAAACATAAAAATCTTCGTTTTTTACATATTTCGAGTGTATCCTTAAATCCATACCTTCATTGTTTTACTTTTATAGCAGAGTGCTGAAGATTTTGAAATATTTCTTCTTTGCCGAAACTACTACTCTATATTAGCAGCTCATGTCGATCATCAATGAGATTTTATATCGTTACTTTTATAATTTTGCCCAGTTTACTTTTTCTCCTCTGACGGGGTTAATCATCGGTATTATTCAGTGTTCTTTTTTATTTTAATTTCTACCAAAGTTCAGTTTCATCTTCCGTCTCTCTTATCAGATATTACTCCTCTGAAAATCACGTTTATTCTTTTTCGAAGGTTTATTCGCGAGTCTTATACGAGAATTTCTAACTCCGAGCTAAATTCCAGATTTTCTTTGAAATTAACACGAAATATCAATGAAAAAGTTTTGGCGCTACCGTAAAACATTTTATTTATAGCTATTCACATCCGTTTCTAATTGAAAATAATAATCAGAATAATTCTTTGAAGTAACGTGTACAAACCTAACAGAGCAAACCAAAGCAATAAATAGAAATATATGTGTTTATCCTCACAAGCGTTTTCGGGCAAAGGCCATTTTCAGGTGGAAGAATAGAAATCGCAACATGAACACAGAAGCGAATAAATTTTAGAGCGTGAACATAAAATCAACATGTGCCACGAAGGAAAAGCAAAAATCACACCGAAAATGATTAGACGCAGCTATACCGTATTTATATAGGAAAATTTGAAAAAGGAAAATGGCATTACACACCATGTTTACGTATGGCAGCGTGATAGCCTAGTGGTTAATTGGTTACCAAATCAAAGGTGTCATAGGTTACCGAGACTTGTCTCGTTCCAGATCCGAATCACTCCCAGGTGTTTATAGCTAATCTGAAATTGAACATTGGTTATACCAAAGGATTATCTGGTGAAAAGTAAAGGCGGATAATCCAAAAGTAGAAAGGAAGTGGCCCCGCTATTCTCCTTAGATCCCCATTAGGGATCCTTAAGTACCAGTATGGAAAGCTTAACATCACAATCCATGATACTCCATCAAGGATATATGGGACTTGCTTTACTTACTTTACTTACTTTACTTACCTTGTTTATATAAAGAAACAAAGAAAACCAAAGAAATCGAAGTATATGTAAAAGCAGAGAAATTTATTCGTTTCTATGTTCGCGTTGTAATTTCTATTTTTTCAGTTGAAGATGAGCACTGCCCGAAAGCGTTTTCAAAGATAAATATATTTCTATTTATCGCTTTAGCTATTAGGTATATACAAAGTTTCAAACATATGTTTCTATTCGCTCTGTATGATAGCTTCACATTGACGCTTCATTCGCGAAGCCTATCAGTACCGAGGAATGTTAATTTCTTTCTACATGTCATCACCGCGATGTAGTCGAGTGACCAGAACGATCGGACAAACCACCACACCCGGGTGTCATGAGTTTGAAAACGAGCGGCTACTAATAAAATTAATAAAATCGTTAAAAGCAAAGTAATTGTTAATAATCATTTTGGAGGTAATAGCGAACATTCGTGCGGATATGAAATGGGCAGACGCTTTTTGCATAATCGATAAACCGAGCATGCACAGTATCAGTGTGAAGTGAAGTTTTGTGTATACATTCGCAACGCTCATAGTATGTCACTGTATAAGTGTACTCTACCAACATCTGTGCAACAAGAACGTACGAACAGGTAGTACCCACCGACCGTTGAAGGTGAGAATGAAACGAATCATTTAAATATATTATACCGATACCGGAAACAAAATTAAGACAGGAAAAGTATTCTTTCAGAAGTTTTTAAAGCCAAATATTAGAAGAAGCGATAATAAGAAAATTCCGGGAAAGGCTAAAAATTGCAGTGAACAATAAAAATAAACGAAATGTTAATAAGCTAAAAAAAAAAGAAAAAAAGGAGAGAAAAAATACCAGACAAATATTAAGCACACCGCAAACATGATTATAAAATTGGCGGAATTGATATCGCATATATACGTGTAAATATGTAGATAAAATTTCCTAAATTGTATTAAATACATATTACAAAAAAATTAAAAAGTACAACTTACCTTTTGTATAACATGCCGGTAACGGAATGTTTATACTGAAATGTGATTCAGAAGTTTCTTCGTTTATTAAGTTATAAGAAGTATATAAAAAAATAATAGTATTTAAAAATTATTTTAAAAAATTACTATTTATTCTAATACAATCTGGAATTGTTTAGAGTAGTTAAAACATTATATCTCAGCTATCCTTTTCAGTTGTACATACTTTACAAAATAACTAAACGATGCAACAAATTGAGTATGTGGCCAAAAAGACAGGACGAAACAGTTATTTCGAGACTAAGAATAGGTTACTGCTCATTTAGCCACAAGTACATTTGTGAAGTCTACGCAGAGACTTTCTCGGTAGACCAGCTCTTCACATGCAAAAAGTGGGAAACACAGCGAGCAGCCTGCGACATGGTAGGAAAACCTATACCAGAACTCCTTTACAACGACAGATCAAATTGTGAAAATGTACTAACATACCTAAAATATGTGAAAATATGTATAATAGTATCTAGATAAGTTAACTGTTAAGATGTAATATATTCGTCGCACAATAAATAAATATATTTAAAAAAAAAAAAAAACACTGATGTCATGTATCTTTAATACTTTATAAACCGGCGGAGGTAATAATGATCTCTAACTTTTTTTTCAAATTCTGTGAAAGTACACACACGTAACAATTTGCAAATATTTTTCACAAAAAATTAACTTTTTTGTAAACTTTTAGATAACTCTCTCTTGACCGATAAAATTTATCATGTGAACTTGAACTACTTCACGTTACGTAAACATCTTTAAGACGAAATTGCTCGAATCCCACCCAGCGAAAATTAAACGCTATCCACGGTTTCGTTCGATAAATCATAGAATTACTTAACTACGAAAGTCCGAGTTACAAGCGGAGTGTACAAGAATTTCGTCCTTTATGATCACGAGTGAAAATTTATACCCGCACCACATATGAACTTATTTCTTGAAAAAAAATTTTATCATTATAAGTGATTTCCTAGAGCACTCAATAAATGGTATTTCTAGGAAAACACATGAAGAAACGGAAGTACATAAAGTGAGAGATCCGTTTCCTCTTTGAAAATTCGTAGAATCTGAATTTGAAAAGCGAAAAAAAAAATAAATAAATAATAATTTCATGTACCTAAAGATTGTTTTATATTAATTCTATGATTTGTTATACGTACAAAAGACATCAGTACCTAATAAAAAAAATACAACCAATTACGTAATAAAAAAGGACATATTATAAAATAAGGGAAAATATAAAAAGTAATGCGCACGTGTCCATACAGAAAAAAAGTTTATTTGATAAAAAGTCATATAATGACTTGTAAACTTTCAATATAATCACCCTCCTCCACAATGATACGTTCCCAGCGTCAGGGAAGGTTTTCCGTTCAAGAAGCCTTTGAAGTTTAGTTCACGAATCCGTCAGGTCATCTAAATCCGGAAAACGGATTCTGCGCTCTACTCTTGAGTTTGCCGAACAGGTCACAGTCACAAGGAGCCATATATCTGGCGAATAGGGTGCATGTGCTAACAGTTCCTATTCCGCAAAAATTTCTCGATCATTGTCGTGAGGGCATGCACTATCATGCAAGATGAGAATCAAGTAGTAATGGATGCAATTTTCTGATTTTCAATGCTGGTGGTCGAAGGCTTTCAATACCGTATGACTTATCTCTTCGCTCATCATACGACGATCTTCATCAATCAGATTGTTGCCACTGTAGCAATGTTTGTAAGTTCTTGGATGACCAGTACAAGGTGCATTTCCAACCAAATAACGGTCTTCTTTAAATGTTTTTGCCCAGCGGAAAATACCGACACAGCCCCTATAATGCAGAATGAACTTCTGTGGGATTATATGACTACGAAAAGTTTCGATTTTCATACATACGATCTCCCTTTTCCAGATTTGTAACGCTACCCGAACGGGGTCTTCCATCATTACAAAAACACGTTTGTTACAAATCACTCGAAACCGATCACAGTGCATATTGTGCCGTGTTGACAAAACTTTGTAGCATACATTGCTTCTGTTTTTCCCCCTCCTATAGACATACAGACTCTCCAGATGGTGCGCCGAGAAAACCTCCCAAGCGAAACGTAAAGAATGGTACAGATATATGCATTTCTAAATCTTTCGTTTCGTACAAAGTTTAAATTTAAATTCTTCTTTAATTTTTGATCATTAAAGTATTGCGTTAAATTTCGACAAATAAATAAAGGGTAAAAGTAATGTTCACCAATCCTATTACCGGTTCTGTTTATTCGAAGAAATCGGTATTTCATTTTTGTGACGTTCGAGGTTCTTTTCGAACGTAAGCAATAAAACGTGGCGGATTCATTAAAGAAACGGGGGACCCAAGTAGTAGTAGAATTGAACGGCAAGTGTCTGGGGAGAGGTGGTGTAGGAGAATGGGGGGTGGCAGGAAGAGAGAGAGAAGAAAGAGTGAAAAATAACGAAACGCGTCTACTTTTTTAAAATGATACGCTTACCACTATTTATCTTCATTAAAAACAAGTCGGAAACAGACGTCACGAGAAAATTGCGGCATCCAGTGCTGAAATTAAGTTTTCTATTAAAACTTCATTTAAAACATAAAGTCGTGCAAAGAAAGTTTAAGTGTACATATGTAGACATGTTTTAATTTAACCGGCCGAGTTTAAGCAGATTCGAATGAAAGTTTATTGTTTGGTTTATTTTGAACTAACGTTCGCGGATAAACACGCTCCAAACAGAGACCTAACTGTACGGTTTTCGACAGGCGCACCTTATAATTGTGCAGAAGCGGGGGCCGTAATAACATTTTGCAGTCACTCTAATGAAACGCACCATGATAATTATCAACTGCCTTAATTAAATCCGACATCCGGACATGCGATACTTTCCGGACTTTTACTCTATACGCATGAGTAGACCGCTTTTATTCGCCTTCTTTTGTAGGTTCCTTTTTTTTGTTTTTTTCAAAGCAGATCCTACAATCTTTACCATCAGGCACCTGTCGAAAACTCCACTACCTTTTAGTAGGATGCACTCGACATTGCCAAATTTCTCGCTGAGCACATATGTCTGAGAATGACAAAAGCTCTGTAAAAAATCCGACTCTTCTCATTTCCCGTGATGAACTACTATCATCACATTGAAAAAATGTCACAATTTTAGTCAACAAATGTGCATCGATGGATTAACAAGCGTTACCGATGTTTCCCTTTTTTTTTTCACATAATAGGACAGAACACTATCTAAATTTGAACTGGACAAATTGGAATATGTCTGCGGCAATGTGTGCATTTCTTATTCTGCTAGTAAACGTATCTCTCCTGTAACACTAACCTTGGGAGGAATAAAATATCTTTACCGTATTAGGCTCTTGATTCTTTTTTGTCGGCTATCTCTGATTGTGTAAAGATCTCTTACGTTCTTTTTCCTTTGTTCTTGGGGCAATGTCCTTGTAGACGAACCCACAAAAAAAAAAAAAAAAAAAAATCTTTACCGTATTATCATTATAGTATCTGCGGAGGAATTTAAATTAATCACGAGTTCTCTTCCGGTTAACTCTTTTCACTTATTCTATCGACGTGGAAATTGCTAATGCCAACTCTCTTCCGTTGGCTACCTTTATTTAAAACTTACTATCAACGGAGAATTTCAACATCTAACAAAGTTGCGAATGGTGGTACTGCACCACGTGCGACTAGAAATACCTGTAAGAAAATCAATAAATTTTCAGTGGTTGGTTTTAAGAGAGGCCGCAAAGAGATCAGTTTCATTTTAATGTAAGCTAGATATTTTGGAGGCGGATATCAAAAATAGCTTACTATCGCTATAAGACGACGATGAGCATCGAGTTTTTTCGGTGATGAAGTGTAGGCAATAACCTATTATAGACGTTTCCTTAGCGGCCGTAAAAGGCAGCAAAGAAATTTACGGTGGCTAACAACGTCTTTGCTTGCATGTTCTCTACAACAAGGTCTCTTCTATTTCTCGTACGAGTTTTGTGTTGTTACGAGTGATATCGTAGACTCTGCAATTAACTTCACAATCCCCGACGCCCTGTCAAAAGGGTACGGGACTTACTGTTTACCCACTACATGCGTACATTGTTATTAATATTTTGCAGTTATTCCGCATGAAGTTAAGTAAACATACGTAAATAAATTCTACCGTTTGTTATTTGTAGCTAGAGAAAAAATGGCTGTTTCGCCTCTGGAATCGGTCAGACTGGTCTTGGAATCTGATGGAACGCAGCTGGAAGACGGAGAGTATTTTCGAACGCTGCCATATAATACAGTTGTTATGTTGCTCAGAGATGACGAACAGTGGCATCCGTTAAATCTCGATGCATTAAGAGCAGGTAATTTAAACATTTATATGCAACATTTTTAAGTCAAATATGAATCGATTTTTCCTCCTATCACATTGGTGGTCGCACTTAATCCGTACGTGTACCGTTCAATTCGAAAATGTTTACTTCATTTTTTCTCAGCTGAACTGCTTTGTAACTTGCAACGAAACAATATCCGCTGATATTTTCCGAAACACAACAAAGAAAACAACAATTTAAATGTTTAATTAAATATTTAAAAATTAAAAATTAATTTTATTAAAATCTACTTAGAAAAAATTAGTTCAAAGAACGGTTTTTATATGTACATAAAAAGTTGCAAAGCAAGTCCCAGTTCCTTCCTTTCTGGGTGGTGGTCACCTTTACTTTACCAGGTTTCTTCGGTATCCATTTATGTTAAGCTGGACGAAATCTGGAGCGACTTGGATGGAAGCTGTGATTTCTAGAGTTTGTTATCCGAGCACCTTAACTCCTAGAATACCATGTCACCAGTTAGCCTTGAAGTTAAATGCCCTATGCCGGGTTATATATGCAGCCCAGCAGGAGACAAAGATATTCATACGATCATTTATTAATTAAGAAATTACATTTGTAAAAGTAGTGATAATATCAAAAATAGTATTCAACTGATCGGGTCAAAAACAGTACTAATTAAAATAAATAAAAAAATATATCAATAACGTAATGTTTGTTAATTAAAAAATTAAATATAGCTGTTGGTGCGCTGGAATGGGATTGGATGTAACATTAGGGTTAGATTTGTATATTTACCGCGACGAGGGAAAAGACAAAGGTGATGGGGTTCGATTAGGTGGGAGGTGAAGCATATACTTAGGTTAGTTTGCGACTCTGGAATAGAGTTTTGAAATTAGTTTTTGGTCCCCGAACAAAGTACTTAATCCTAATGAAGCAGTTGTTTGTGATGCTAATCACATTTTCTTTGAGTGTTCTGCTCTTTCTGCGGAACGCTCTTCCCTTTACTTACTCCTTTTAAAGTCAAGGCTTCCTGCTACCTACTGTGCTTCCTATATCCTGTCCATTCCATCTCAGTCTGTTGATACTAACGTTGGTTCCTTTATTTCTGCCATTTTCGGTAAAATTAAGTTTTAAATAGTTAACTCTTCTTCCTATTGTTTCTGGGTGAGGTCCCTGGTTGACGAGCCCCAAAAAAAAAAAAAAAAAATAGTGAAAAAAACCAGGAAAACTGTGACTTATGTTATTTTAGCAAGAAACAGGGTTAGCGGTATATAATTTGAACAAAACAATCATACTTTTAATTGATATTATTGAAAATTACACTTTTTTCTTTTTTAAAACGTATATTTTAATTGTAATATTTAACAATCTTATATTTACGTCCGTCAAGCTTGCGCTTGTCAACGGAGTTCTTATAATTTATCTTATTATAGGTTTTTAAAGTATATAAACGCTCGATCATCCAGCATTTTTATCCATCCATCCACTTCATTTCCACATAGTTTTCTTTATTTAATTTTCCCTTTCGTTTATTTTATTATTTTGTTTATATTTTTTTCTATTTGTAACCACTTTCTAACTCCCTCTTTCAGCTTTCTCTCCATTTTTTCCTTTATTTTTTCTTCCGGCATTTTATTTAGCATTTGCGCCAACACATATTTATCCGTTTGCTCTCCATATTTTGTTCTGACTCTCGGGAGTTTATATCTGGGTCTATTTCTTAATTCTGTAGTTATCTCTATTCTTTTTTCTATCTTTGCTCTACTGTCTATTTTTAAGTGTTTCCAGAATTTTATACTTAAGTACAACCCTCTTACGCTTAATAAATTTTCCTTTTTTTAAAGTCTCTTCTGAATTTACATAATTTCTTTTTGATATTAATCTTATACATTTCGTTTGTAACTTGTTTACTCTGCCTATATACGTTTTCCCGGCTATTCCCCATGCTTGTACTCCATATCTTAAGTGCGATTCAACCAGGGCATACTATATCATCTTTAATGTTTTATTACTTACATATTTCTTCAATGTATACAATGATGGTATTACTCCCCTTACCTTTTTTGCTACATAATCTGTATGTTTATCCCATCTTAAATGATCATCTATTATGACTCCTAAATACTTGTAACTTTGCACTCTTTCAATTTTCTCACAATTTATCATTTTGCATTCCTCTTTGCTTTCTATATCATGAACACATTCGTTTGAGTGCATTGTAACTTTCGGCTCAAAACTTTCTTTTGTTTTCTTTGGCGTCAACAGCATCATTTTGGTCTTTGTTATATTAATTCTTAAGTCATGGTCATGCGCCCATCTACTTATTGTTACCAAATCCCTTGAGGCACCCCTTTATTTCCTACTATTTCTTCACTTTATTCCCCTAATATCACAACTATTGTTTTCCTGTTTTGTAAATAGTTTTTAAACCATTCCTTTACCTTACCAGTTATCCCAATATCCTCTAGTTTTCCTAGAAGCTTCTGGTGGTTTACTGTGTCAAATGCTTTTGTCATATATGTCACTAAGACTTTATTTCCTGCTTCAAAGTTTTAACTAATTTTCTCTGCGAAATCTCCAAGCGCTTTGGAGGTTGATTTGTTTTTCTGGAACCCATATTGTTGTTTATCTATAATCCCATTTTCTTCTATATATTTTACTAATTGCTTATTTATATATTTTTCCAAAATTTTCATGATCGCATTTATTATCGCTATGGGCCGGTAGTTTTTGTAATCTGAGTGTTCTCCTTTTTTATAGATTAGCCTCACTAACAACGGTTTTCATTTTTTCTGGAATAGTTGCTGTCTCAACCGTATCATTTATTAATTCTGCGATTTTACTTGCTACACCATCTTTCTCTTAAATCTTTTATTCTGATTTTGTCTATACCACTTGCCTTTTGCGAGTTGAGTTGCTCAATTATTTTTTTAATTTCTTCTACATTTGCCTTTGGGATATACATATTTACGTTTATCTGCTCTTTTACCTTCCTCAGTAGATCTTTATCACATTTATGTTCAATTTTTTCAACTTCCTCTTTAAAAGTTTGGTTAAATGTGTTTGCAACCTCCTTTACGCTTTTATTTCTACCTATGTATTTCCTTATTATTTGATCTACCTGTAGTGGTTTCCCTTTTCCTATCAGACTATTTATGTTCATCCAAGTTTTTCTCATGTCCCCATTTACTAGCTGAAATCCGTGCTGTATAAATTTTTCTTTTTGCATCCTAATTTCTTTGTTCACTTTGTTTCTTAAAATTTGATAGTCTTTCCTCATTTTCTCATTTTTCGGGGTTTTCTTATATTTTGAGTAGACTTTATCTCTTAGTTCTATCCTTCTTAATATTTCTTTGGTCATCCAATTTTTTATCCCTTTTCGTTTTCTGCTTTTTCTTTTATTGTTTTTCCTATCCGCGCATTGTTCGTAGAGCTCTGTGAATTTTCCTTTTATGTCTTCGTATACGTCTTCCGCTCCCTTTATTTTTTTATCATTCCAGCTTACTTGCAATAGTTTATTTGCTAGCTTACCCTCTATCAATGCATTATTGTTTTCCAGTCGCTCACTTTCCTTTGCTATATCAGTGCTTAGCAGAACTTCACACTGTATCATATTATGATCCGCTACTTTTTCTCCAATATTAATATGTTTGAATTTAATCTTTTTTTTATTTTTTTTCGAGTAAATGTGGTCGATTTTAGTTTGCGTAAGTACGTCACCCTTCCACTCCTCCCTAGTATACCCCTCCAAGCATTAACTTGTAAACATACGGTATGTTTACATTTTCATGTTTTACTATCTTTAAGGTACATAATCATATTCTCCATCATTCTCATCTGGATTATCTTCAACATTTGTAGTTAGCCTAAATCTGTTCTGATAAAATTGCTCTCGTTTTAAATCAGTTAACTTTTTTTTGGCTGACGGAAATGACACAGAAGTTGTGAAGTCTTTTCATTAGTATGAATGAATGTTTAATGAATCCATCAATAAAATCCTCGGCTATGATACTATCTTTTTTATCTGGGTCATAATGAAAGCACATATATATGTCGAAGGTGAGAATGATTTTTTTTTGTTCTTTCGGAACACTTTTTCCGGTCGATTCAGTTGACAAATATATTTTTTTGCATAAATTTGGCCGCCATACTTTTTAGCGCTTTGACTGTAAATGTTGAGCTGGAGTTCGAAACCGAATTAATGCCTTGTTCTGGGATGTGGGCACGATCATGTTTTCGAACGGTGTTTTTTTTATAGCTCTAAAATTATGGTCATTTTAAAAATGAATGATCACGTAAAGGAAAATACTGATAAACTTTTGCAAATCGTTTGGAGTTAGTCAAAGCCAACAAAAATCTCAACAACTTGTTGTTTCAAAAAATTCGTTTAATATCGAGTTCGTTTATCTCGTATATTATGCGTTCGATTCCTTCTTATCAGTTAAAGTTCGGTAGTTTTATCGTCTTATCTAATATCTCCATTTTCGTACGATAGAAGAAGAGCCGGTTTAACTGTTTGGTTCAGTATTACCTACACACTTCTTACACAACACAGACTTATTCTCGGCGTGTTATGTAACACCGTTTATTATTTGTTTGGCTGACAATTATGCTTAAGGCCAGATTTAAGGGGGGACCAAGGGGGCCAGTGGCCCCGGGTCCGCCATCAAAAGGGGCCCTTCAGTGAAAAGGGGCTACCCGCTAATCGCTCAAAAATTGAAAATTACAAGTATGAAAAGTACGCTCAGATGGTGAAACGATATATCATTCTGATTTTCATGGTGATGTTCCGAATGCAACATACTTCGTGAATTAAATTTTGATGATCTAATTGAAACTTTTGCTATTAAAAAATCTTGACGCGTGTCTCTCGTTTAGAATTAATTATTAAGGATCGATTTTATAATTTTACTGAATAAATAAAATAAAAAATGTGTACTTCAATTATTAGGTGGAAGATTAAGGGGGCCTTCATGACCCCGAGGTATTTTTTTGTTTAATCTGGCCCTGACTATGCTTAACCCCGATACAAGGGATCTTCCCCCGTATGAAAATATTTTATTTATTTATTTATTTAAATTTACGTGCCGTGCACAGCAACTATCGGCTAGACACACGGATAAATATAGATGTATATGTTAAATAAACGAATTAGGGAATTTATATTGCGTAATATAGCTTTGCATGGTGCAGGAAACTGATTAGGTTCGAAAGAATAGTAGGGTAGTCATCAGAGAGAATATTAGACATGGAGGAGGGAAGGTTATGTGTTAATCTGAGTGAATTGAACTGAGGAAATTCTATGAGGATATGGGGAACAGGAAGATCAGAGTTACATATGTTGCAGATTGGAACCGGTGTCTTTTGCAATAAGTAGCCACGTGTGAGTTGCGTATGTCCCAGTTAGATTCTGGTATGAGTCTTCCATGGTCGGACATTCTCCTTAATTTGGCGAAGTTTATTTGAACACAGGATGGCCAGCCATCATTGGTTCCATAGTGTGCTCAAAGCCAATTTTAGATAGCGAACGAAATCTGAAGCTGGTACCGGAGTGTAATAATTCGATATTTTCCGATATTAATATAGATGATAGACAAAGAAACGATTAATGTTTCGCTTTTTCAATCCGTTTCCGACTCAAATAAACAGTTTAATTGAAAATGATAGTACTAACCACATTAACCGGAATAATAATAATAAGTACGATGATTCATGTAATAGTATTAATGATAAATGTAGCAGTGGTAATAGTAATAACTATATTAATGGTAATTATCGCTGTCTACGGTATGGACCTATTGCAAGCCAGTAAGTGTACTAAATGTGGAACCTTGCGTATTCTGCGCAGAACATCACAATTCAACCGATCCGTCTTGCTTAGAAAAGAAAAGACAGACTGCCATCAATGGCTTCGCATAACTTAAACTTCCAGGAGGCATCTTTGGAGATCCCCCGAACATACCATCAAAAATATTTGTACTCAAACAGAGTCCGTAACAGATTTACTCCATTGGCAGACTATAGTGAGTATCTCCATATAGTGCTTCCTGATAATTTTCTGTCTGATTCGACAAATATAACAGCTTTTAAACCACGTCCCATATCTAAAAAGGTAGAATTCTATGATCTTTAACTATTGAATTATTTATAATATTTCTTTTGTACGTTGACACAGATTCTCTCTACTTTTTTTGCTCCCCATCACTCTTCGTTTCCCTTGAAGGCATTTTTTAAAAGTAAAATTATCTATCCCATAAAGTTACTGAGGAGAAATAAGGAATCTACAATTAAATTTCATAAAAATAACCATCAACATCAAGACTTGAATATTATTATTAAAATCCTCTCACTCGCGCAACATGCACATCCGTACGATAACGGACCTTTGAAAGTACACAAATGTCAGCGTTGCTACCGATTAAACCAATCAAAAATTGCAACTTTAAAACATTAAACTCCGATAAGCTAATAGCGCCACCTAGTAGTGAATACAACAACCTCTTAGGTTACTGACGTATGTTGTTTAAGCAGTAAACGTCCTATTAACGCGGTATTATTTGAGGGGGAAGCAATGTATTGATTTTTTTTTTTTTTTTTTTTTTTTTTTAATGGGCTCGGTGTTAACACTGACCCAACTACATGGACTTAGATTAATTACTCAGATTCTGAGGCAATCGGAGATAGAGAGTATAAAGGAAAGAAGGAGGGGAAATAACGGCTAGAGATGGGAAGGAAAGGATAAAGGAAGCATTGAAAGGGGTAGGAAGATCCAACGTCAAGAGTTTGGCGTATAGATGAGAGCATTCAGGAAAATGAGCAGGGCATTCAAAAAGGATATGGTTGGGGTCGCATATAAAGGGAGGATCAGTAGAGTGGAGAGGGCCAAAGGGAAAAGGTGTAAGAGAAAAAGAAAAACGAGAAAAGGGAAGGAGGGAATGACCGTCTCAGTCTGATTAAAGAAACAATAGCCGAGCGCCGAGAAAAGGGAAGAAATTGGTACCAGGGCTGTGAATTGGGAGTAGGCTGTAGGAGGAGATAGAAGGAGGAGGTAGAAGGAGGAGTGATTGGCAAAAAAGAAAGGGTAAATGTCAACCCATAGTCTGGGATGGAGACTTGAGGAAAGGAAAAGAATGTCTGGGGCAGGAAAATGCGGAGGGAATGGACCATTGAGAGACGCCGAGCGAGCTAGGAAGTCAGCTGCTTCATTGCCCTCAATGCCAGAGTGGCCAGGAACCCATAAAAAGTCAATAAGGATAGAACGTGCTAAGCGCAAGTTGGAGATAAAGGCACGAACAGAAAGAATGATATCATTAGTCGAGTGGGAAGGAGGAGAAGAGATAGCTTGCAGCAAAGATTTGAAATCAGTAATAATGAGAAATTTACAGATCCCTCTTGAAGGGGAAATAAAGGAGACAGCACGGAGAATGGGGACTGCTTCGGCAGAAAAAATGGAACAAAAGGAAGGAAGTTTGAAGGATTCCGAGTGATTAAGCGAGGGGGCCGTAAAAGCACCGCTCACCCCGCTATCATTTTTGGAACCATCAGTGAAAATTTTTACATGACAGGGAAATGAAGAATTTAGGATATGGACATATTCACTGACCACTGTACTCTGAAGAGTGGAGTTAGCACGAAGAGGAAGAGAGGAGAATAAAATGGGAAGACATGTACTATTGAAATCAAAAGAGAAGTAAGGAAGCTTATTGCGGGAAAAGACATAAGGAGAAAACTTAGAGACCCGAGCAGCTATGTGCGCAAGAACCGGGATTTCGTGAGTAATAAAGGGCCAGTGGTCATTGATATACAGATAGGAAGAAATAAGTTTAGATGAAAAGATAGGGAGACGTTTAATTAGAAAACGGTAACCAAGCAGAGATCTGCGGATAAACAGGGGTTTAATATTAGATTCGGACAAAATAGCAGGAATGGGAGCAGACTTTAGGGCCCCAATGCAGAGCCGAAGACAGGAGTTTTGGATTCTATCAAGTTTGCGCAAGAGAGATTTAGGGGCATTGCCGTATAAGAAAGGGCAGTAGTCCAGTTTGGAACGAATGATGGATTTGTAGAGAATCAGGAGAATATATGGATCACCGCCCCACTTGAGAGGATATAAGGCTTTCAGGAGATTCAGTCTTTTAAGACAAGATATATAAAGGTACTCGATATGTTCTTGGAAAGAGAGTCGACTATTTAGGAAAAGACCAAGATAGCATATGGAATTAACGATAGGAATAGGATAGTTGAAGGAGATGATGTTTACCAGAGCACGATTATATCGGCGGAAGGAGAAAATAATAGAAGAAGACTTGGAAGGAAAAAGAGAAAGAAAAGCACTAGAGAGGGAGCTACTGAGGACTGATAGAGAACAATTAATCTCCTTGTTAGCCGTAGCTAGCGCGTCTGAAGTGGAGTAGGTAAGGATATCATCCGCAAAAAAGAGTGAAGAAGAAGGAATGCGAAGAGTAGCGATATCAAGGAGATAAATATTAAAAAGAGAAAGACAGGAACCCTGAGGCAAGCCGCGATAACAACGTCTGATTGTTGAAAAGGAGGGAACAGAAAGAAAAATAGATATATTTTGGAGCAGATTAAGAATAATGGTAACGAGAATAGGAGGAATATTGAGGGAAATGAGCTTAGAAGCCAGTGAAGGAGGATGAACATTATCAAACGCAGATGCGACGTCGACGAATGTTGCAATAGTAAACTTTCTATCTAGGAATGATTTGTAGATGTCCGAGAGAAAGGTACTAATGCAGTCGTTTGGGCCAAGACCAGGGCGAAAGCCAAACATATTGGAAGGGAGGAGATTGTTATGCTCGAGCCACCAGACTAATCGATTGTTGATTAAGCCTTCGAAAAGTTTTCTAAGACAAGAGGCGAGGGAGATAAGTCGGAAAGAAGACTGGTTTCTTTTAGGAATAGAAATGATTATAAAGTCATTCCAGGATTTAGGGGTGTGACCAGAGATTAGAAAGGAGTTATAGATGGCTAAGAGAGAATGCAAAGAGGCAGAGGAGAGATTTTTAAGGATTAGATATGAGAGGCCATCTAATCTGGGGGTGGAGTTAGTGGATTTGTTAAGAACGTATACGAGCTCATTGTAACGAAAAGGAGAGGAAAGAAAATGGTCTTCGGAGGTAGAGTAGTAAGAGGGAGAACTAATTTCTTCAAGAGAAGGAACATAAGCGGGCGAGATAGAGTCCAAAAAGGAGTGAAGATGTGGCAATGCAGGAGTAGAATGAAGATATTGATATACTAGTAGTTTACCCAGAATACGCATCTACCTTTTAGGAGGGATTTTCAGCAAAAAAAGTATGTTTGAAAAACACGTGACTTCTGTGGTTTTCAAAATGACCGATTCATATATACATACATACATACGTATATATATATATATATATATATATATATATATATATATATATATATGTATATGTATATAATGTATGTATAAGTGGTAAGTTACTATTACAAATAAGGTGCAGTTATCGATACAATTTGAAGAAAAAAAATTAATTGTCACCTAGGAACAATAAAAAGGAAGTAAAAGAAACCAGGTGAGAAGAGATCAGTGGCTTTAAGAAGACAATACGGCTTCGAGTGGATTTGACGAGGATTATATGAAAGAATTTTTTAAAAACGAATTAGAAGGTTAAAAAAGCTGACTTTCAAAACCTTGAAAGTAGCCCATAAGAGAAGAGTCACATTTTCTGTTATGATGACAAGATAGGAATGGTTTAAAGTCCGGACTGATTGTGATTTTTTCTTCTCTACTTTTGCCGGTTAAAATTATTCACAAGGAAAGCTATGCGAAATTCCTTGCACGATAGAATACCGGCCTTCACTAAAAACGAAAACAGATATGACATAATCTACGTATGCTAAAGATCTGAAATAGCAAATAAAAATTATCAAAAGTAAATTAATAATTGTATGTATATGTTTTTTCTTGTCATAAAAACATGTTAATAGGCTCCGGAAATATCAACGGAATCCTAATTAAGTTTCCAATCTTTATTTGATATAATACATTATTACAATAATAATTTCTTCTAAGTAATAATTAACTAAATGTATATTATTGAAATAAAAGGTACCTATATGAATTATTTCCAAGGTGATATGTAGTACTGTGTTTAATTGGTAAGCTACTTCTGTCCAAGTTATTAGTCGCTGTTTTTTTGATAAAATTTTCAAAAATCGATTATTTTAGCTCGAATTCTGTTAAAAATTCTGTCTGTCTTTGATATCCGTATTGTACTATTATTCACATACACACTTGAACCGCAAGAAACAAATTTACACAGTCAGTTTAAAATGTGTACCTACACTCTCATCATATATATATAATCTGTATAGCAATAAAGTATCATAAACTAGGTAACGGTAACTGAAGGCTTTCTAAAGTTTGGGAAATGTAATATTTACAAATGATAATTACAAATAATGTTTTTTTATCTTGCCGAATGTACCACGTAAATTATTTGCATGACCCAACCGAAACTATAAGCGGAATTTCGTATTTTTAATCTTTCGACCAAAACTGAAATTTCATTTGGAGCAAAAAAAAAAAAACAAAACTAAAAACAATCCAAAACTTTGATCAAAAACGAAATCTGTATTTCAAAAATTTTTTAAAATTGCCCACTAAAAAAATTGTTGGAACGGTTCTAGGTGCAAAGCTGGAAACATCGAGAACCAAGAAAAAGTATAACATTTTCAAATACAAGTATAAATCCGAAAAATATACTGCTAGTAACAAATTCATTTAATAATGGCCACGCTCTGTGTCGACAAACGACACACTTCTGACTATGAATTAATAACCAGAATTTTAACGCTCATTATGCGGTTACAATTGCGCTATGTATCCCAAGCTACGTTGGAATGCTGAGGAATGAAAAATTGGACACGACAGTTCACAACTTTCGCAGTACGTAAAAGCACCCGAACTAAAATCGGCTGTATTAAACACTTTATATGAAGACTGATAGAGCGGAGAATATCTCTTAACCCGAAAACCACCAAGAAATGTGTCTAGCCATGTTAATTGATCCCTCGCTAAGATCCTGAGGGTGAATTTAACGTGGGTCTAGCCGTCTACGTCTAAATTACCCACGGCTTGATCAAAGACGATGACCCCGTAACTATTTGTTTGTTTTGTTGCGTACAAATGTCGGGCACTTACTGAGAATATTTTCATCAGTCTTGTCTCTGCTTTAACGAGGTTCAGGTTTTTGTAATTTGCAGTTTGCATTCTCTAATTCAGGAGGAAGCCGAAACTTAATATTTTTCGATTTATAAAATTGAATGGTTAAAAATCTGCTCCCTAAACCTAAAGTTAAGACTCAGACTGTTGGGGTCTAGTTACTGTACACAGTCCTAAAGTATTTAACAAAAAATATTTTTCGCATTAATCGAATTCTTAAAAATCAATAAAGGTAACATTCGAGTTTTTATCAACTTTATATTTGGCGGTAAATATTAGGCTGTCGAAAAATTAAAAGTAACACCTTTTTTGTCAAACTAGAGGCAGTAGAGTGTAGTTCTTTTGTAAGCACAAAGGAAGATTGTAGTAGTAATACGGAAGCAGAATTAAACTTCTAAAAAAATAATAAATAAAGGAAGGAGAATGAAGAAATACCGGAGTGAAAGGAAGGGGAAGAAACGGCCATCATGAAGATACATCACGTAGTCCATAGTTGGCCAATTCGAAGAAGATGAAAAAAAGAATAAAAGTAAAACGCCAAAATTTTCAAAAATTTAAAGAAATTTTTGTTTACTTGACCAGCGCTAATAATTTGTAAAGGGGATAAATTTTGATTTTATTAAAAATAACGTAATTTACTGTCGAGAAACGATTATAATTTTTGTTACATCAGCAGCAGCAACCAACTGCCATTGTCATGGGTAATGTGAGGAGCGCTAGAGAAGTCTTAAATCGAGTGCCATTGCTTCCTGCGCCCCGTTCCGAATCTAATTAAAAACAAAAATTTCCATTATTGTCAGGAAGCGAAATTTCGTTGTTAAAGTTGGCGTTAGTGTTTTTGAATCAAAACTTTTACCAGTGTAAATTTATGTAAATTACCATCATTCTCTTACAGTATTAACTTTGTTCTGTGTCAAACCTTCCACACTAGGTTAACTTTTCCAATTTTAGCACCTTGTTTATTATCTCTAATTCGTTTTCCCACGCGTCTTCAATCGATAAATTACTACAGTATTAATCTTTCCTGTAACATGTAAACACTGCAATGTTTTAACTTGGAGTCGTAGTACAACCCCTTTAATGCTTCTAGAATTTCGTCTTGTTAACAGGAAAATATCTCTACGTATAGTCTCTGCCAAAATATTTACCCGCGAATTATTGACATTGTCTTAAATTTAACCTACATTATGATATTTAATAACACTTAAATATATTGTCCACTATTATTATAGTATGGAGGAGCGCTTATCTTAGATGATTAAAGCTGCCACAATAAAAGAAATACGTATAAAAATATGATGACCGGACAGAAGCGCACGATTTGCAGAACAGGAGCTAATTTATTAATTTTTCCGTTCCCGGAAGTTTCATTATTTATGGAAGGGTAACAGTTGCCCCGCGAAGAATCTAAAATTCAAAAATATTATTGGTAACCAGCGAAAACAGAGTAAAAATAATACAACTTTTTGTATGATTCACTGGTCATCTTTCGGGTTTTTTTTTGTTTTCTTTTTATTCTTATATGTGTGTATTTGTTAATAATCACAGTGTCATTGACTATGACCGTTAGGAAGTTATCGTATATAAAAAATAAAATTTGTATCAATAATGTATTCAAGGGCGTCTCAATCATGCCAAGTTGTGGGAGGGATGCATTACCAAAAATGCCGATTCATGAATTCATATAGTATAAAACTAATTATTTTTTATACTATATAACTTATATAACAAAATATTGTATGATGTTTTTTAATGATTTCTTTTAAACTTTCACAATGTGAGTATTTTATTTTTTACTTCTGCAGACAAAACTGATTTAGATCGAACTGTGAGTACTAAAAATATTTTTTTAATAGTTCTATTAAAAGAAATTTGACCTTTTAATGTTGATTCTGTAAGACTTTATAACAATGCTTTACTTTTTCAAACAGTGAAGGTGACTTTTATTTTACACTGTGTTGTATACTAACCGTTTCTTCACAAATTGTTTCAACTGGTCTGAATTTTCTTAAAAATTTCTGCTTTTAAATTAGTATCAAAAAATCCACAACTCTTTGTTAACTTGGTAAAAGTTTTGGTCATATTGGGCACTTCTATATCGTCAACCGTTTGTTTGCTTATTTCTTCTTCATCATTTTCATCGCTGTTATTTATTTGACACTTTGCTTGCATTTTCATTGCTGATTAAAACAACTGTTGCAATATTTTTTCCAACGTTTAATTATTCGTTCGATAATAAAATTCCTCTCTTGTCATTCTAATATTGAGAAAAACTTGAACTCTGTTTTTATTTCGCAATACTTCAAACTTTTGTATCAAGGGAATTTTACTTACTTTGATTTTAATATGATCAGAATATAATATATAAATATAATGATTGAATGATTTAATTCTGAACAGAGTTCGCTGTTCATTAAGCGGATTCTATTGCATATATCTTAAAATTTCTACAAGTCTGTTGTAGTGACCTAAATTGTACGATTCTTGGCTGTTGTCAAGAAGTTCGCAATTCAACCATAGTTGCAGACAGATACATAAATTAAATATATTTGCACTTCCTTGTTGCTATATTAATATTTTGATGCTGAGGGATCAAAGACGTACACAAAAAAAATCTAAAATATATATTTCAATAAAATACTTCGGAAATTTAAATTATGGCGAAGTTGTGAAAGAGTTTCGTGTAGAGTTGAGAAAAAAATCGGTTAAGAATAGATCGTGTTTAATTTACTTATTACTTAAAATAATCAAATTTAGTGCTTTCCGATAAAATTCATCTCCATTTAAATTTCATAAATTTTAATTTCTAATAATGTGGGAAAATTTAATTTTTTAAAATAAAACAAGCAGGGGCCGAAATCTTCGGCTATTTTAATAATTTAAAATTATTTTTACTAAGAATTCTAAACAAAACGTTTATTTGCTTTATTATTACCTAGAGATGCTATTTGTTGTTGTTGGAGAAATTTATTATTATGTTTTGTGGTGAGTGTGGTTGACGGGGAATAGCCAATAAGTGGTCCATGAACGTAGAAAAAAGATGTTTAGAAAAAAAGGAATTAAAAGTATTGCAACAGAAATACTTACAATTTTGTGAGCAAAATACTTTAAGATGGATCAAAAAACATTAATCATTTGATAAAATCATGATGTTTTCGTTATAAAACTCTTAATTTAAATATAAGTTTTAATGCACTTAACTTTGAAATATATATTTTATTGAAATTAATAAATTTTTTTTAAAGTGGCTCGAATTTGAAAACAGCAATAAGCATATTATAAAATTTTTAATTAAAGAATAAAATTTTCGAATTTAATGAGTCCGATTTTAAAAATATGTATTTCATTTAAACTTGCGAAACTCTTTCTACTTCAGATCGACCCTGAAAAGGACAATATGCATTGAAACATATGAAGCATGAATGTTATATTTTATAGTAGAAATTAATTGGGAAGTAAATTTCGGTTTATGTTTTTGTTTTTTTAAAGTTTTAACTTTGATCATACTTTGACTGTTTTATGAGTATCCATTTTATTTACTACATTTTACGAAGAAAAAAGTAACATTAATGAATACAAACGATTCTCGCTAAAAGAGATGATAAAATAAAATGACCAAATTTGAATGCAAAAAGGCAGTATATTTTATCATTTAAATGCAGTTTTTGAAATACTTCAAAAATTTGTAAAATCTTCGCAAGAACTGAGAAACATTTGTAGATCAGTATGTAAACGTCCTACATGTTTCTTTAAAAATTCAAAGTTACATCTATTATACTTATTATTAATATTTTTTTTTACTGGAATTGTAAATATTTTTGGAAAAGGTTAAAAAACTTTTTAAATAAGTCGTCTTGAATACAAGAATTCAAAAGCAGCTTTGTTTTTTTTTAAATGAAATGTTATAAAATCTACATGTAGTCTCTCCAGGACTTCATCACAACTTTTTAGCGCACAACGCACTTTATGTTCGAAAAATCAGTTTTGAGATTATGAATACTTTTTTACAAAATGAACCGGAGAGTTGATCAATGCAGTAATTTATTCATCATTATTCATTTTTTGAAATAGTTTTACCGTCCGTCGAATTAGTTACATATCATCAAGAATATCGAGTTCTCTGTTTAATGATTTCATTAAATTTTTGATTTTAAGCATAATACTTTTAGTAAAAAACAATGAACAAATAAAATTAAAGCTTAAATTTTTTCAAGCGGACTAACAGTATAAACACGTATTTTACTGTAAAAATCTCTAGTATTAATCTATATTTGTTTTGAAATACGAATTATATTTTTTAAAACAATCTTCAGCTATAGAATTATAATTATAAAGAACTTTATAATTTGAAAACAATGCTTTTTAGCCTTGGAATTAATTTAAATTAAAGTCACATAAAAAATTACGCATTTTTTTTAACTTAATTTTCTTCTTCTTCTTCTGCTTCATTTGCGTTCCATGAACTGCAACAAAGGCCAGAGGCACGGAAAGTTAGGATTCTACAGTTGTGATAGGAGGTTAGTGGAGTTGAGATAAGCGAATAATTTCTTTATATTTATTTCATTGTTACTCAGGAGTGCTTTCAAGGTAGGCGGAAGGAAAAACGTGGTGCGAGTGTGATTATATTTGCTGCAGTCTAATAGAATGTGTTCGACAGAGAGAACTGAGGAACAGGTTTCACATATAGGTGATAAGGATTTGTTCAGGAGGAATTGGTGAGTAATCCGTGTGTGGCCAATGCGCAGCCGACACACTGCTACTTCCTCCTTTCTGCTTGGCCGGAACGACGATTTCCACAAGTTAGTGTTCTCTTTGATGGAACGAAGTTTACTCGACGTTTGAGGTGTTGAGCCACGAGTCGAACCATTCCTTTGATAGGCTGTTGGTTATTTCCTGAACAGATTCGTTGGCAGGTATTCGGTCGTTCGCTACAGGAAAGCATGACACTGCTTTCTGCTGATTCGTTCTCTGGAATAACTTTGTGTCCTAGTATCCAAGCAAATATGATCTTGAAGTCTACATCAGCTATCGCGGATAATATTTCTTTAGCTATCGGATGCTGCGACTTATCGTGGGACTTTAGCAGACATGTTAAAGAATTTAAAGAGTCAGTGCAGATCAGGCAATTTTGTTTGGACTGTACGCAGATTTCAAGTGCCAGTTTAATTGCAAATAATTCGACAGAGAGCACGGAGTAAAGATGTGGAACAACGTAACGGATAGTAACTATCTGTTCAGAGATTACGGCACATCCTACGAGAGAGTTGAGGACAGGTATTTCAGGAGAAGTCCTTGGAAAGCGCTCAGAATGGTATTAGTAAGGGAATGTTTGTTCAATTCTAAGAGTGAGAGGTCTATATTCAAAGCTGTGGTTTTACATTGGGGAGTATGGCAGGGGTTGACTCATAGATTTTTGGTAAATTCGTGATATTTGACATTAGTGACTTCATCGCATAGGATAGGAAATGATATGTTTTAGGATTTTTATTGGAAAACAAAAAAAAAAAAATGCTGGAGAATTTGGAGAGGATAAAATATGTATTAATTTGCGCTAAGGTATCGTCTTCTGACATCTAGGGGCCATTCTGGACATTCGTATAATGTGCTAATTGTTGGAAAAGTTCTGAAAGCTTCTAGCGCCAATCTTATTACTGTATGGACGGTATGGTGTATGACGTTCAGTTTGTTTAGGATGATGGGCTTCGCTGATTCGTAAATTGCTGCGCAGTAATCACACATTGTTCAGATTAAACTTCTGTAGATGTGCACTAAGGATCTACGGTCTGCTTCATATGATGTGTATGACAGTTTTCGTAGAACGTTTAATGTGTGTTTAAGCATGACTTTTTGAACCTGTTTATGTGAGCTTTCCATGTAAGATTTTGGTCATACATAAGGCCCAAGTATTTTACTTGTTCGCTTGATCGAATCGAAATGTTGTTTAAATGGAGTTGAACATTTTGATTAAAGTTTCTAATTCTACAAAAGTGAACAGCGGCGGCTTTGCTGGTCGAGAACGAGATTCGATTTGAAACGGACCATCTGTATAATGTGCTGATAGTTTTTGATGATCGTTAAATCGTCCGCGTATAAGGTGCATTTCACTGAAAGTTATATTTGTTCAATGACGTCATTAATGGCTAAGTTAAAGAATGTTGGACTCAGCACGGAGCTTTGAGACAAGCCATTAACTTGTTCTCGCAGATCTGAAAAATCCCGGCCAATACGTACGGTAAAAAAACGGTTAGCTAGGAAGTTCCGTATGGATACAGGCATTCTTCCACAAAAGTAAAGTTTATGTAAGGTTATTAGAACCTTGTAGCGCCATATGACATCGAATGCTTTAGAGCAGTCAAAAAAGACTTTTCTAATCCTTACTAATATTATAAATGTGAAAGTAATTCTGTCTGTCTGTCTGTTATCTTTTCACGCTTAAACCGCTGAACCGATTTAAATGAAATTTGGTATGGAGATAGTTTAAGGTCCAGGGAAGGACATAATAAAGATAACAATAATAACGAAAATAATAATAGTTTCTGTAATACTAATAATAACCGCAATAATAATAGCAATAATAATGATAATATTTTTTTATCAATCAATCAATCAAACTTTATTGCTTTAACAAACTTAATATAAAAATACAAGAAAAATATAAATTCCACAAATGCGCATGGCTGCGCGAGTAGTGGGATTATTATTATAAAAAAAAAACTGATAATACATTGATAGTAAATCGGGATACAATTACAAAACCTAAAATAAAATAAAATTAATATGACAAAAACAATGCTGGTAAATAAAACATGAAAGCAAAAAAAAAAACACGGTACAATACAATGCAATGGCCAAACAACTATTGGCTGAAAATATTACGGGTGCAATTAGGATATGCAATAAATATTAATATTATTTGAGCAGTGCTTACAGAATTTAATTTTATCATTTTTTTTTTTTTTTTTTTTTTGAGCCTGTCAACCGGGGACCTTTATTCAAAAACAATTAGTATAGGAAGGAATCAATTATATCTTAATACGATCAGATATTGTTAGGAGAAAGGAACAAATAATAGGAACAATCTGTGGAGAGGGAAAAGATAGGACATAAGAGGCGCAATATGGAGTAGGAAGACCGAGTATCCATAAAATGGAATAGAAAACAGAGCACTCAGCAGAAAGAGATGAACACTTAATAAACACATGATCCACATGGCAAACACGCTCTTCGTTTGAGTAGAGAGGACAATATTGAGAGGCAACCAACGAAAACGAAAATGGGAACAAGATAATAGAGTATGGATTAAGAACGTAGGCGAATAATGGAGACAATAGCAGAACGACAAAGTAAAGGAAACCAAGAGAACTGTAGGTTAACAGGAAGACCAGGTCAAACAGACAGATGAAATTAATAATTATTAGAAAAAGAGGAAATGTATACATCGGGTACCAAAATCTAAGATGAAAACCTTTGCACAGCGGAAGGAGATTGAACGATGGGAGTTTTTTAAAGAAGAAGTGAGAAGAGGCAGCAACCGGAGTCAAGGAGTACGTCGCTTTATTACCGAAAATGCACGAATGACTAAGAACCCGTAGTAAATATCAATATAAATGGAACGATGGGAAGAAAGAACGTGGATAAGTGAGCGTGTGTGAAGTATGATAAAATCAGAAGAATCATCACGTAGGGGAGAATGAATTGAAGGGCGGCCATAGAGTCAGATATAATCAAGAATTTGGAGAAAATGGTGATTGGGAGAAATGAAAATAATGAAACGTAGGATAGCCATTAAATCGTTTATGGATATCGAACAGAAAGGAGGCAAGCGAAAAGATTCTGAAAAATCAGAATTTGGGAGGATAAAAGAGGCACCGACACCATCCGGCTTCTTCGAACCATCAGTAAACGCGGTTGCGTGCGAAGGATATTGAGAATTGATAAAACTGTGGAATTCCTATCTGATTAGGGCCTGCGGAAGAAACTTAGAGAGCGTAGGAACTTTATCATATTCAGTATAATATTTACACACAAGTGTATTTCAAACATCGATAAGTCGTACGTATCATAATTGGGGATTTACTATTTACACATACACATCAAACTACAATAAATAAGATAAATGAATACATATTAGCTATCTATAAACGTGCAAACACCTGTTAATATTTTGATAATTATATTTAAGCACTGTACCTACACAATCTATTTATTTTTTTTATTTTTATTTTGTGAGCGCGCCAGAGGCATTGACCCAAAAACAGGAAAAACTAAGCTAAAGAACTAAATAGCTAGGCGGTCCGAAATGGACGCAACAAAGGACAGCAGTGCAGACACCACAGAAGATGAAGGAAAGAAGAGGATAGAGGAGGAGTTATAGGGAGTAGGAAGACCTAATGACAAGAGCTAACTGCGTAAAAGGGAGCGTTCATTACGAAGAGCAGGATACTCGAAGAAAATCCGATCAGCATAACATATACGAGAAGGATCACAATCGTGAAGAAGGTGACAGAGCAAATTGAAAGCGAGAGGAGGGGAGGAGAGAATGATTAATCCGGAAACGAATTAGGAAGATAATATAGGAGCGATGACCGAAAGGAATAGAATAGAACCATGACAGGGAACGAGGAGTCGGCTGAATACGCAATCTACAGTATATTATTAATAATAATAATAATAACAATAATAATAATAATAATAATAATAATAATAATAATAATAATAATAATAATAATAATAAAACCAAGTCCCGATGAATACTATCCCCTCAATCGTCCTGGTACCCTATCATAATTAAGTATACCTCATCCAGTGCTAATATAGGCAATTACCAGCTCTTAGCTTTGGCTAGGCTTATAAATTCAATATCTTCATCCTTTATTAATATCATCGAATTTCCATCTCATTCCCTTCTTCGGCAACTACTAACCATGGATCTTGAATCCGCCATTCCTGTAATCTCCATCAAAAGAATCCTTTGCACTGCCATAGATCAGATTAGACAAATTTAAGCAAATTTAAGAAAATATAAGTAAATTTAAGAAAGTTTAAGAAAATTTACTTAAATTTGTTTAAATTTTCTTAAATTTGCTTATATTTTCTTAAATTTGCCTAAATTTTCTTAAATTTTCCTAATCTGACTTTTGGCAGTGCGCATAGGATTCTTCTGATGGAGATTACAGGAATGGTGGATTCAAGACCCTCTTAATCTATTGCCATGGATTAGACCGTGACAGATCGATTTGTTGGCCCAAAATACCCCTAGTATGAAAATTTCATCCAAATTGTTAGAATATTGAGACCGGATTCGGCAGTTATTGCGTTTTATTAAACTTTCTGATAACCCTGTCGGAGGTAGAAATTATTTCTTTCGATTTAAAATCATTTATTTGTCGGGTTTTTTCTCGGGTAGTGCAAAATGACGGTGAATTGCGATCAGAGGCGCTATTTCGACCGAGAAGCGTGGTAATCCCGGGGGCAACTGTTTTGTCGGCTGTGGTTAGGGTAGTGAACTGGTTTCGCGGAGGGTAATGTGGTCGAAAACGCGGAGATAAAGCGTTTAGCGCAAGAGAGCGTATGTGTGTGAAACGAATAGCTACGAGAGTCGCGACAGAGCTTATAAGACAGGGTAGCTGCCGCTTTAAAATACATAGAAATTAAGCGTGTTCTAGAAAAATCGGTGGTGTAATTATTAATTAAGATGTAGCGGCTAATGTCGATCGTTCGGTAAAAGCCCATCGTGTGGCCTGATCGTTCATGTATATTTTAATTGTTCTGTCGTACTGTATTAATTTTCGTGTCAGTCGATTTACCTCCGTTGTTGGTTGTCAATTATTATTCGATGCCTGAACACCGTCGGGGCAGCATTGTATTTTTCTAGTCGCATCAATCGAATTTCGTCTATCGCCATGCTGTCTATGTAAAAAGTTTAAGTATTTAGTCAGTTTTTTTTTCTTTTAGTCACTCTGTCCGTATTCCGTTCTGTTGTAATTTCTTCTTGTACATAAAATATATGTGGAGTTTCTTATTGGACACGTGGTAGGGCCCGTGACATCTCCGCCTGGGAGATACTACCGTCTTCGAACGGCGAGTTTCAAGTTTTTATTTTTTTTTCATTTTCCATTTCGGCAATCTTTTTAAGCGGCAATTTCTTTTTTTTTCATTATTATTAAAAGTCTGATACTCCGCTCGCAGAGTTATCCCGGTTGTAGTAAGCCGTGATTTGACACTGGTGCCCGCTTATCTATTGCAATCATTTTTTTTATAGTGGAAAGTGGATTTCTATCAATATATACATATATATATATACATACAAGAATTGCTCGTTTAAAGATATTAGATATCTTTGTCTAATTGGGATAAAATGTTTCCTATAATGTTTCTAGAATTAGCGCCAATAGATTTCATGTCATTCTTCATTTCATTCATTGCCCTATTGGCTTCTATTTTCTGTGGACAAGAATCATGACAATGAGCCGTTGGTTCTCGTATCACACTGTTAATTTTTGTTATCACTAGAGCTGGGCGATTACGAATGATTTTAATAATCGAGTGATCAACGAGTTACCAATTTTGATAATCGATTATAAAAGTAGTAACCGAGTGATCTGTATAATCGAGTGATGAATGACGAGTAACGAATGACGAGTGATGAATGATGAATGACGAATGACGAGTGACGAGTAACGATTATATAGTAATCATTTATATTATGAACAACACGTGTGTCAATTGTTTTGTAAGAGTATTAGTGGCGCTTTGAACATATTTTTTTTGTAAATTTTGTGTTTTTTATATCAAAATTTATTTAACATATAAAATTAATTTTAAAACGTACACAAGCGTTCTACATATAAATATTTTGGAATTTGTTTATGTATATTTTTCTAAATTGTTACTACTGTTTAATTATGTATAGTTATAAGTTTCTTTTTATTCTCAATTAAAACAACTTTTAATAACCCTAATTATTATCTAGTTATATTCCCGTACCATTATAAATTTAAGTATTTTTATTTCAGTTTAAATACTTTTAATTATTGTACATATAAGAGTACCTTACAAAAACACACCCTTTTTCTTATTTTTATACTATTATTGTTAAATTTTGTTTTTTAGAATAAAAAAAATGTTGTACACAAATGTTTTAAAAGAATAGTCTCTTAATTTTTTATTATATCCGTACATGTACAAATCTGAATTCAGTAAAATTATATTACTAATTAATTGAAACGTCATAGTTTTCATAATCATACTATTTTACATAATTGATATGAATAATCGGCATTCATCAGATATTCTCGGTTCTCATAATCAAGCTATTCTACATGACTAATGTTAATAATCGATATTCACGAGATGCTCTCATAATCGAATTATTTTGCACAACTATAATTCACAATCATTATATAATTATTGGAATATAAATCTCTCGTTACAATTAATTTCGCCGATAAAGATATCAATATTTGTCAAAAACTACCGTTAAAATTTAAATAAATAATGATTTGAAATTTAACCTTATTAATAAAATTTAAAAAAAAGAAATCACGTAATAGTTCTCATAAATAAGCACTGAATGATGATTCGAATGATGATTCGAGTGATCATTCGAGTATGATTAGTAGTTAACAAAAGTATTTTTTTTTTTTTTTTTATATGGGTACGCCAACGAAGAGCAACAGCCCAATCAGCCAAGGAATCTAAGTAATTGTTCAAAAGGAGAATAACATATTAGATTTCAATCTGGTGCGAGATTGAATGAATGAAAGAAGCTAGAATAGGAACAACTGACAAGGAAGGAAATGAGAGAACATAAGAATCATTGTATGGAGTAGGAAGACGAAGATCCAAAAGCCGAGAATAAAAGAGAGAACGTTCTAAAGAGAGTGAGGAACATTCGAAGAAGACGTGATTGATATCACACTGAAAAAAGGAGTCCTCTGGGTGAAGAGGGCAGCGCGGAGAAGAGACGAGGGAAAAAAGATAAAGTGACGAAGGGAGAAAGGTATGACCGAAACGAAGACGACATATAGCGGTGATCAGGGGACGACAAAGGGAAGGAAACATGTCGAACCATCTGGTCAAAGAAGGTAAGGGCTGAACGGAAAGATAAAAGGAATTCGGATTTGAGAAAAGAGAAAAATAAATATCCTTCCATAATCTAAGGTGAAACTGTTTGGAAATATGATTAATATTGTGAGCGGAAAATTTATGAAGAGGATGTCCATTGGATGCTCCTGAGCGAGCCAAGGAATCAGCCACCTCATTACCCTCAATTCCAGCATGGCTAGGAATCCACAATAAATCAATTTGGATCGAACGGAACAGGAATAATTCGTGAATTAGATTGCGAATAAGGAGAATGAAAGGATCAAAAGAGGGCAACGGTAAGGGAGAAGAGACCGCCTGCAATACACTTTCAGAGTCAGCTATTAAAAGAAATTTATCCGAGAGGATAGAAGAGGAAGAGATAAAAAGAATTGCATGAAGTATGGCAGCAGATTCAGCAGTAAATATAGAGCAGCAGGAAGGAAGTTTAAAGGATTCGGAGTAGTTGTGAGAAGGAAAAACAAAGGCGGCACCAACCCCATCAGCCCTCTTAGAACCATCAGTAAAAATAACGGAATGATTGGGAAATAAAGAGCTTGAAACCATGTGAAATTCAGATCTAACTATAGAGTGAGGAAGGAATTTGGCGGAACTTGACAAATGAAATACGTGAGGAGGATGTAAGAGACTGAAATAATTAAGAGAAAAGTACGGAGATTTATCATAGGAGAAAATATAAGGAGAAAAATTGGCAAGACGAACAGAAATGAAAGATAAAATTGGAATTCTGTTGCGAGTAAAACGCCAGTTGTGAAAAATAGAGCAATAGGGAGCTATAATTCTAGAGGAAAAGGAGGGAAGGCGTTTGATTAGGAAACGATAGCCTAGATAGGATCTGCGGATGAACAAAGGGAGTGATTTGGATTCAGAGAGGATGGCAGGAATTGGAGTAGATTTACGTGCACCCAGACAAAGACGAAGACAGGAATTTAGAATGCGGTCAAGCTTTAACAGAAGAAAACAAAAGTAGTAATCGAAATATCTCGAGATATGTTCATAATCGGGTGATTCCATTAGTATATCTCGTAATCGCTCAGCGCTAGTTATCACCGTTGAACGACATTTAAGAGAACAAGTCGTTCTATCGTAATCTAATCGAAACTGTAAATATTCAAATCTTAAGTATATTAAAACTGGTTTTCTTTTCTCGGTTTTTGAAAATTCCATAATTAAAGATTAAAATAAAAAATTTGAATTAGTCTCTATCCATATTACTGAAACCATTATGCTTGTTTTCTTTATCATTTAAATACTTTTCCAGTAAAGTTGAAGCAAAGAAATGAAAAAATAAGGAAATTGCCAACAAATAAATTGGGGTCGTATCGTTTCGGCCGCGACACAATTCGGCCTCGTTACGTTTCGGCCTTGTCTGTTTTTTCTCGCGCGTGTATGCAGGTTTTTTTGTTTTTTCCCCGAAAACTTTAATTATGTACGACTGATAATAATTAAATTTATAAGTCTCATGCTGCTATCCGGTAAGAAACACCTTCGTTTTCGGCACGGCTAAAACAAATTCTAAATGTGCTATATTACTACATACATATATAGAAGTGTATAAACATACCGTTGTTTATTTTTATGTTTGTCTGTTTTTCGAGTAGACTTAGTTTAGTGTTAGTGAGTTTTTAATTTTTTTTTCTTCGATTAATATCATATTTAAGGCGTAAAAAAACACCCGCGAAATTAGTAATTTATTTGTTTAGAAAATAAATCTGCGGTTTTCAATGTTTTCTTGTTTCGTCTACATATCGTTTAAAAAAGTATTCCCTCTTATAAAGACTTTTTTTTTTTTTTTGTGAAAGCAACATATTGCACCGTGTTTAACTGCTGGGAGCAACACCTTGGCTACAGAAGGGGCAATTCATAGGAGGTGGAGTTCTTTGTAAAATAAAATTATGCCGCATGGCTGTGTGGCCTGTGCGCAAGCGGCTAAGTGCACAGAAATCTCTACGGGACATGCTTTTTTCTGGCCACCATGGTTCGGTTGAGGGTTTAATTAACCTTGAGAAAGTCTGACACAAGGACGTGAGATTATTGAAGATTATGTTCGGTAGATAATGTTTGGTAAGAGGATTAGAAATTGTCAATAAAGCCGCGGATGAATCAGATACCTGCAGGGCTCTCTGTGATGTATGCTCTGTAGAAAGAAAATAGTGAATCATACGAAAAGTTGTATTATTTTTACTTTGTTTTCACTGATTACCAATAATTTTTTTGAATTTTAAATTATTTGCGGGGCAACTGTTACCCTTCCACAAATGATGCACAACTTCCGAGAACGGAAAAATTAATAAATTAGCTCCTGTTCTGCAAATCGTGCGCTATATACGATATCACCCTGAGTGTCATACGTTCAGTACTATGATAAATATCGATCCACCTCTATTCCGAAATATGAATGACATGCAGAGTTATTTGTTAACAGACCAGCTGTGCAGTGCCAGTGATATAAATTTGATCCTGATACTACGAATCGCTATAGAAAACACAATACAGTCTTATAAATTATTATTAATATTGAAACGAACTGCAGCTCAAATATTTTCGAAAATATTGCGAAAACACCGAAAAGGGATTAGGAATTTAATTCCCTGTACAATCATCTATTAAAGATACAAAAGAACATCGGCATGAAAACCGAGCTGAATCCCGTTGCCTTTTCGACAAAGGTAACAAGCGAGACAACTATTTACATAGATCAATATATCAAAAACTCACAAAATTCGGAGAATTTCATCATAAACAGTAGCAAAAATATTGCACAAATTCTAAATAAAAATAAAATACTCGTTAGTTATTAAATTTCGTGAAAATTTAACGGACAAAAGAATGTCTAACCTAATCACATTAGATTTCAGGAAACTGCTGATATTTCACATCGACTTCGATTATATTCATTATTTTAATAGTTTATATGGTGCACATGATTCTTTTTTTTAATGATCACACAGTAGGCTCTTTTGTTCGGCTATTTTAACGATGAGTAAGAAATAGTTAAATGATAACTTATGCTAGTTAGTACAAATCACATAATCAATAAGAGCGTTTTTGTTTTGACAAAACTTACAAAGTAATATAATTGCAACAATTTCGACAGAGATTGAACAGATTAACTCTTGCATAACAGCTGCATATGACGGTATAAAAATCTGAAAATCGTTCGAAAGTCTTTTCTGCGATGATAATTGAATGTAAAAGACGAATTGCAGCTACCTCTTGATTTTCGTTCCTCTATCTGTCTCTAAGAATACATTATAAAATCTATGTCATCATCACCGGCATTATTTTCTCTGCAGACGTTGCTTCCTCTCCTTCACAACACGACAGTTTTCCACCACATTCTCGTCTAGCTTTTCGGTTTCTACGCTCTCAATTTTATTTACAGGTCGCCTACTAGCGCGCGCTCGCCAGTGATAATTCCAGTTCAGTGATTTCTTCGTTATTTGCGTCTCCGTGTGTGACTTTTATCATTCTTCTAATACACTTGTCCCTTAGTTTACAGATCAGTGCGCCCTTTCGGAATTTTCTCACTCTGTTCAAATGTACAGACTTTAAAACAATTTCTTGTGCGGAATATTCTTTTCATCGGGATAACATTTAATTGCGGACAGTTACAAAAGAATGTTAAATATTTCTTTTTTAATCGTTTTTTCTTCTTCTTTTTATCTCTCTAAATGTCATAGATAATTTTGACGGGTATCCTAATTGTCGTGCTTGTTTATTTTTATTTTGAAGCATACGAGAGTGTGTATATTTTTTAATTTTTCATTTCGATTTAAATATTATTTCATCACCCCCTTTTTTGAATTTGCAAAATAAGAAAACTAAAAAATAAATACCCGAGAAAACTTTTTTTTGCGCAATATATCAATCATCAGCCGCGGAAATAATGTTATTTTTTCGGGAATTCAAGAAAGTCTAAGACCTCCAGTCATATATATATATCTGAACAAACTCGCAACAAACGACAATTAATTATTTCAAAAAATACAAATGCTACAGGTGGCACTTCCAGTTTTTACTCCTTCACTCGCTTTCATCGTCTCAAAAGTTGGCCCTCAATATGGAGAGCAATGTCTTCCTCTTTGTCCCCTAGATTGGAGCATCTGTGGAAGCCCTTTGCCCGTGAGTCTCTTCATCTTCTACCCTATTTATCCTTCGTTATGTAATAAGACGCAATATCTTAACGAAATGTGTTAAATTTATGCTCCACGTTTAAGTATTTTATTTAACATACGGTAGTGAATTTTTGCGCGGTATTTGTGTATGTCTGGACGAGTTTGTTTCGGGCTTCTCAGATTTGCGATTGAAATTCGCAAAATTCCAGCAGGTTGCGAATTATCAAGTATTATTTAACTTTGTAATAGATGACGGCAGAGGTGAGATTGTTTATTGTTCAATTTTGCTCGCGTTGTTATCTATCGCAGCAATCAGTGATCACTATAAGATAAGAACAACAACAATGGGCATAAAGACGGCGACGCTCGCTCAAGCTTTGCCAGTGTAGCCATTTATCGTGATTTATCTGATCTTGCAATATGAACTCTATCAAAACTTTACCTACCGATAAACGCGGTAAAACATTTGATCATTTTGTTGATGATATTTTTAATGTCATTCCTAAAAATGCATCATACAAAAGTGATCTGCGTAATGTCCTCAACAATTTAAAGGAATGTATTACAGATGTAGTCGTTAAAAATGAAACTGCTAATGCTAAATTACTAGAACAAATCAAACAGTTGAATGTAAAATACGATACGTTTCTACTCGATAAACAGATGCAGCAGAGAGAGCAAAATACAATGAATAATAAGTCTTCTCCATTGACCATTCCTGTCACTTGTACTGACAAACATCATCAAGATCACTCTAGTAACAACTGTAACTCCGCTGACAGTTCAGCTGTATCAGGAGCAACATCTTCTCCTAAATACACGCTTCCGCCAATTGTTATGAGTGGAAGATGTTAAGGAATCATATAATCAATGTAGCTACTTACAGGCGTTAAAGCAAAAAGTCGGTGGCGCGCGGAATATCATCGCCGCATCGGAAATCAGTTTAAACCGCATCATGATATTTCTATCTTCTGAGAGTGTAACGGACAATTTCATGCAAACTGACGGAACCGCATCTTGCTAAACAACCGACAGATCAAGGCAATAAGACTCAAAAGTCCTTCGCAAAAACTGTCACTTTCGAATGTCTCCCCGACAATCCCGAACGAAATTATTCGGACGTATTTAACAAACAGCCTCCGACTGAAAATCGTCTCAGCAATATCCTTGCTTCGAGCGGGTCCCGCAGACGAAGAATTTTCGCACGTCATCAGTTGGAGAAGACAGCTATACGTACAGGATACTGTGTGCACAGACCTCCCATAAAGTTTCATTATTTCGTTTAAGGACAGAGAATATCGTATTTTCCTACAGCTTCCAAACCACATTTGTCCACAATGTAACACATCCAATTCCGATCCCACACCAGCTGCTCCATCATCCTCTTCCCACCAATCACCAGATCTCCCGAACCCTACTTTATCAGAAATCGTGACGGACATCATACACCGAGGGCTTAACACAACAGAGACGTCAATAGAACCACCGTCTGCTGTTAAGCGATCTGCACAAAGCGTTTCTATTTCCCACTACGTAGCATAAGACTCCAACGCACCTCTATCTCCAACATCAACTCCGCCGATTTACAAGAAAGCGAAAAGTGTCGAACCAGATTTTCCCCCATCAGCTGGCGCAGCGGCAACGGAAAGCGAGCACGTTCTCGCAAATCCTCCTACGAACCGTGGTACCGACGAATCCATTCCGAATAAAGATAACGCAGCTCAGCCGGTGGATGTGAGTGAGGATTATAAAGCCATCCAGCAGCAGCCAATTAGTATTATCCGAACAGCGCTCCTTCCGATCAAAGAACTTTACGAACGTGCCTCTCCGCGTTTCTTATTAACCCATGAGCAATTCACATCCTTCATAGAAGCAGCACTAAATTCCAAGAACCCGCTGCCTACTTTCAACAAATTCGCCACAGATCCTAACCATCTGATTACCATTATCAACTTCTGCAAACCCCACATCAAAGATCCCCAAATAAAAACAAGATTCACAAAACTCGTCAATAAGGTCACAAAACAGCAACAGTCCAACAGCTAAGGCCGTAATTCGCACGACAGCACTAAACACGTCAAGCGTCAATTACATTGTGTATACCGTTCGTTTATGTTTAAGCACTGTTATATTAATTTAAGTTTTCTCCCTCTTCTTCTCCTTCTTCCTTTTCAATGTATAAGCGACTAGTGGGCACCGAATGAATTGTTGTAATTCTTTAATTATTCAGTGGAACTGCAGAGGTTTCTTTCCTCGTCTCGCCGAATTAGAACTTCTGATCACCCAATATTCCCCAGCTATTATATGCCTGCAGGAAACTTTCCTCAAAAAATCCCACCACCCCTATATTAAATCCTATCATATATATCACAATCCCTATCCCCTTGCAACCAAAGCCAGCGGAGGCACTGCAATATTAGTTCACAATTCCATACATCACAGCCCCCTAACAGCACCAGGCGTCTTTCAGTCAACGGCCGTATCCGTATACCTTCCGTCCCTATCGCGATCACTTATTTCGATTGTGAGTATGTATATTCCTCCCGATATGTCCATATCCACCCACCAGCTTAGCTCTTTCTGTACAAGCGTACCCAATCCTGCTATGTTTTTTGGGGATTTTAACAGCCATTCTCCCCATTGGGGATCCAATACCCATAATTCAAGAGGAAACGTCCTCTCCAAATTCATATTAAATAGCTCGCTCCTGCTGCTCAAACCCCCTACACCCACTCACCTCGATGCTTCCTCCGGTTCATTCTCGACTATTGATCTTGCTCTTATATCTCCCTCATTCTATCCTAAAGTTGAATCCACTGTTCTTCCAGACACCTTTTCTAGCGACCGTTTTCCCATCCTTATAACTTTTGCTCCCAACACCAATGTAACCCCTCATCCGCCACCCCCAAAATTCAATCTTCAAAAAGCAAACTGGGGTATTTTCACTTCCTTCCTCGAAACCATGCCTCTTCCTTCTTCCTCAGTGCAAGAAAATATTACAATTTTCACAGAAAAATGAACTGCTGCTGCCAATGTATCTATCCCCAAATCTCGACCCTTTTCACTTCCACGCTACATTCCTTGGTGGTGCATCGAAGTTCGCTTAGCAATCACCGCAAGGAAAAAAGCCCTCCGAAGATACAAATCCACTTACCTACCCTCTGATCTCATTGCTTTCAGGAAAGCCCGTGCTGCTGCACGAGAGGTAATCCGCCGAAAGAAACAATTTGGCGTAAAATTAAATTAATGAACGGCATCCCTACCATCCCACCAATTCCCCCTATCATAATCAACAATAATGCAATAATTGAACCTTCTGTGGTGGTAAATGTGTCTGCCACACACTTCAGCCATGAATCGTCGTCTTCGGTTTACTCACAAAATTTTCTGACGCACAAATCTAACGAAGAAAAAACTTCGATAACTTTTAATATTAATAACACGGATGTATACAACAGCCCTATTACATTAAGCGAGCTTAATTATCAGATAAAATTCCACTCTAAAAACTCAGCCCCTGGTGCCGACGGAATTCATTCATTGATGTTAAAGCACTTACCACCACCTGCCCTTTCATATCTCTTAGCAATCTATAACCAAATCTGGGCTCAAGGCTCCATTCCGCTATCCTGGAAAGAAGCTATCATAGTCCCTATCCTCAAACGCGGCAAGGATCCCACCCTCCTCTCAAGCTACAGGCCAATTTCTTTGATTTCGGTACTGGCTAAAACGTTGGAAAAAGTGATCAACAGAAGACTGTCGTGGGTCTTAAAAACCCGTGGACTCCTCTCCTCGTGCCAGTCTGCTAGAGCATTTATCCAGTTTGCACAACGAAGTCAGAGCAGCTTTCGCTAACAGAGAGCACACCTACTCAATTTTCTTTAACATAGAGAAGGCGTATGATCGGGTCTGGCGCCTGGGATTACTCCAGAAGATTATTAAGAACAATGTAACAGGGAACATGTTTGCGTACTTAAAAGATTTTCTCCATGACAGATCTATCCGGGTAAGAATAATTAATTCCCTTTCATGTCCGCAATTCCCAGAAAACGGACTCCCTCAGGGCTCGGCCCTAAGCGTGACCCTTTTCAACTTATATATCAACGACATCGTGGATCACATCCCCCCTCCGGTAATTGCCCGCCTTTTTGTTGATGACTTGAACATTTCCCTAACAACATCGAATCCTTCCTATGCCCAACACACCTTGCAAAATGTGTTAAAAAACTTAGAAGAATGGTCTAGCCTGAATGGGCTCTCCTTCTCTCCATCTAAAACTAAATGTATTGACTTTAATAGGAAAAATAAAATTACTTCTCCTCCAATTCTTTTTTTAGATAATTCTCTTCTCACATACTCCAGTACAACAACTTTCTTCGGGATCATTTTCGATAGCAAATTATCCTGGCGGCCTCACCTGCAATCTCTTAAAAAGAAGTGCAGCAAATATATCACTACATTAAAATATCTATCCCACAAAAACCATAACTCTCCCCCCAATCTTCTGCTAACACTTTTCCAATCCCTTATCCTCAACCGTCTCTCCTACGGATGCTCATTATATTCTGCCGCCTCCCCATCCCTTCTCAAAATGTTGAACCCACTACAAAATTCTTCTCTTCGATTAATACTAGGTGCGCACCATACGTCCCCCACGCACAGCCTCCAATCCTTATTGGGTTCTCCACCCTTACACTTTCAAAGATCCTTACACTCCTTCCGCGATTCTTTAAGAGTCTTCCTTCTTGGACTTTGTGATCTTTACCCCACAACTCCTAATGGCGCGCTCCCTCGTTTAACAAAAATCCTATTAGACTCCAACATCGACCTCCAACACTTCAAAAACCTCAATACACCACCTCCTCTTCCACCCTGGGCAACCCTACCAGCTGAAATCGATTATTCCCTTGTACATTTCTCCAGGGGAAAAATCTCCTCCTCCCTCCTCTGCACCAGAATCTTCGCAACCCTTAAAAAATATTCAAATCACCAAGCCTACTTCACCGACGGCGCGAAATCATGCCCTGTTTCCGAATCGTCTCCTACTGCTTGTTCCTTTCACTCTAACCTAGTTTCGTCGTCCGCCCGCCTCCATGACCACTGTTCCGTTCTCGATGCCGAACTTTATGCCATTTTCCTAGCCCTCGAATCCACAGTTAAATCCCCTTCACCCAACAGTCGCATTTTGATTGTATCTGATTCACTAGCAGCTTTAGAGTCCCTTCCCCAACAATCCCCATCGAATTACATAACCAACTCTATACAATCCCTAATCCTAAAATTAAGATCATCCTCCACCAAATTACTTTCTTGTGGGTGCCAAGCCACACCGGACTTAGGGGTAATTTCTTAGCTGACATCGCTGCTAAGTCAACACTGTCGTGCCCCATGCCCTGTTCCCCTCCTCTTCCCGCCGACATAGTAAAATCCATAAAAATTCTTGTGCAATCCCAATGGAAGCAAGATTGGCTCTCTAGACAATCTTGCTTTCTAAGAGAGATAAAACACGGAATTGACCCTTGGTTCCCTCCTTCTGACCTCCCCAGAACCCACTTTGTGGCCATTGGACATATTTCGCTGACTCATGATCATCTCTTACCTAATTGCCAGCCCCCTTTTGAATGCCCCTTTTGCTCCCTTCTCCCCGCTCCTACAGTAAAACACCTGTTCCTGGAGTGCCCATCCTTCGCGCTCCAGCGCGCCCAGCACCGGATAGCGTCTTTGCAGTCGTCTTTGGCCAACTCGCCTTTGAACATTGCAGACACTATTCGGTTTCTTCATACAACTAACCTATTTCCAACCATTTAACTTTCCGATTGCCATAGTGTCGTAATAGCCCCGGCAGCTGTACACGGCACTCAAAAAAAAAAAAAATGTAGCTACTGATAAAACTTATACAATGTTCAAGCCCGGCATTGGCTTTGTTACAATATATACTAAAAACGATTTAGATTTCAGAAATTTTGTTAAATTCAAACGCAAGCTTGTAATAACGACTCCTGTAAAAATATAGGCTATTATACATACTCTGTTAAGCCAAAGGTTGTAATCAGAGGACTTCCTTTTGATACAGACTCTGATGAAATAATCGAATGTCTCGCCTCAAAGGGACATATAGCAAGCAAGGTCATAAATATCTCTAAAACAATAAAAATTAGAGATGAAAACAATCAGATAATTGATCGACACACGAAGGCTTTCGCTTTATTCTTCGTAGATTTAGAGACAAATCCAAATAATAAAGAACTGTATAACATACACCATATGTTGCACTGCAAGGTCAGTGTTGAATCACCGATTAAAGAAAAAATAATTCCTCAATGTAAACGCTGCCAACAGTGGAACCATACTAGAGCGAATTGTTTTCGACAAACTGCCTGCTTTAAATGTGCAGAGAAGCATGAATCAGCACAATGCAAAATTAAAGAACCCCAGCAATTCAAGTGCGCTAATTGCCACGGAAATCATACGGCTAATTACAAGGGCTGTGAGGCATATCGTAACTTATCAAAGACATTTACAAAGGTAAGTTCCCTAGTCACACAACGAGTGCAGGATAAAGTAGTAACGGTGCGCCCAATACAATCAAAGCAAACGGAGAAGACTTGCGCCCAAACAGTAAAAGAAATGTCTCAACAAAATCATCATAATGCAAACTGTAATAATATAACTACAACAACCAGTATAACAAGAGGAACCTCAAAACGAAAACACAAAAGAAAATAACCTTGGATGATATCAATAATACTTTACGAGGTCTACACGATTTTATTAACAATTCGATCCCTAATTTTATTAATCAAGTATCTGTTCTTGAGAAAAATCTTACAAACAAGCAACAGCTTACTAAATCAAGCTCTAATCAACGTCATGGCTAAGTCACTGCGTATTATTACCTAGAATGTCAATAGTTTGAAACAGCGCATCCAAGAACTAGAAACTGTTTTAGTTCATAGTCATATTCATATTGCATTAATATCTGAATCAAGGCTCACAACTCATGATTATATTAAAATTCATGGATATGATTTCTATTGTACTCCACATCCGACTGGGAGTACGCATGTTGGATCAGCAATATTAATCCGGCGGAATATTAGGCGTAACTTGGAACAGGAATTCTGTCGTGATTATATGCAAATGACAGTTGTCGCAATAAGATGTAATGGAGTCAAAATAATGTAACTGCGGCATATTCTCCCCCTCACAAAGCTATACAAGAGATTATGAAAACCGAGCATTATGAACGTATCCTAAACCACCTTGGTAATCGTTTCATTTTAGAAGGTGATTTTAACGGCAAAAATGCAGCCTGAGGATCACGGATTACACGTACAGAAGGCAAAAGATTCCTTGAAGCTATTCACAAGACCCGTAGTAATACTATGTCAGAAAACAGACCTACTTATTGGCCTGCTAACAGGCGCAAGAAACCGGACTTTCTCGATTTCTTTATCGTTAAAGGAACTGGGACCTCTTATTTAGAGATAGAGAACGTTGATGACCTCTCATCTGATCATTCTCCGTTGTTACTAACTGCTAGCAACACAGTCATAAAGATAGAAAGGAGGAAAATGCCCGTCAGTAAGAAGACTGACTGGGATCTATTTCGTGAAGAAATTGACCGACATCTAGACCTGAGAATACCGCTTAAGACTAAAGCGGATGTGACTCTAAATGTGCAGCGCCTTACTGAAGCAATCCGTCAGGCTGCTACTGCTGCTACTCCGCCTTCCAAATGCAATGCATCACAAATAATAACGTATCCCCTTTTAACCCGTTAATTGATTGCAGAAAGAAGGAGGGCGCGGCGTGTATGGCACAAATTCGAAAATCCGCAGGATAAAAATGCGTTTAACAACATAAATAATCGTCTCCGCATGATGATAATTGATATTAAACGCGAATCGTTTACAGAATATCTTGAAGGATTAAGTCCCTTAGCTGATAAAAACTACACTCTTTGGAAACGACCATTCAACCGTATTCCACCTATTCTAGATGAGACCAATAAGTGGATTAGAAGTGACGTCGAAAAAGCGGAATTGTTTGCTCGGCATCTATTCCAAGTATTTCAACCGCACGAAACAGCTCCACAGTGATAACGCCCGTAGTCTATTTTCAAGGAAATGGCGTCATTAAACAATTCTCTCTGTTAGAGATAGCGCAAGAAATCGATAAACGCCTAAATCCGAAAAAATCTCCTGGAATAGATGAAATTCCACCCCGTGCTTTGAAAGAACTGCCACGAAAAGCCATTGTCCTGCTTGCGTGTATATTCAATGCTAGCATAAGACTAGAATATGTACCTACTGCTTTGAAAGTGGCTGAAATTATCATGTTAAAGAAACCGGGTAAGCCAGCAGAAGAAGTGACGTCTTATCGCCCAATTTCGTTACTAACATCCATCGCTAAGCTTTACGAAAAGCTTTTATTAAAGCGCCTGAAGCCACTAATTGACCTTCCAGATCATCAGTTCGGTGTCAGAGACCAACATGCAACTATCGACTAGGTCCGTAGACTAGCACAAATTCGAGAGAAAACTTTTGAAGAAAAGAAGTACTGTCCACAACTTATTTTAAATAAATAATAAAAAAAAAAAAAAAAAATGGAATAATACGCTTACATCAAATGTGGATGCTTACAGATTTTGAACTTACACTGAAGTAATCGCGAGGAGATGTTTTAATTTTAGTGGTAGAATAGTACACTTTGATTAATTTTAAATAATTGTACTAAAATTTTAAATTTGTGCAGCAGAAACATACATGAACATGCAAGCGTGCTGCTGGATTTGAGGGCGCTAACGTATGTGGCAACAGTCAGGTGGATGTGGAAAACAACGATTACGTTTAGAGGCTGGAAAAGTATACTCAGGTTAAATTTGTAGACTCCAACTTGAATTTTTGAACTAGTACAGCTGACAGTGAGAAAGAGGGGAATCCGAACTAGAACAGTATACTTAAAATATATTTTGAAGAAATTGATTTCAGATTTTTGAAATCGTACATTGGGAGAAGAAAGAAGTTAGGCTACATTTTTTAGGCTTGACAAAAAATTTAGATTAGATTTTAACAATGAACGATGGGGTACTCGGACATCACAAATGACGTTACACTTCACAGCAGTAGGACAAATATATATGTGTGTGTGTGTATATATATATATAATACAATATATAGGTATGAATTTATATACATAATGCCATACAAATATTTAATTTTCTTGTTTTTTTGTCCCCGGTAGCTCTGCAAACAATACCGCGAATAGTGTGTGAAACTTTATACGCGCTGCATTTACACGAGCAATGCCCATCTTGGAGGATTATGGACAATAAAGGACGAATAACCGTCGTACTGCATTGGGATCAGAGGAATCGGAAGTCGGATACTTCGCAGCAGCCAGCTACGATAGAATCGATCGTGGAACCGTCCGAACCGAGCACGGCCGAAAGTGCAGCGGACGGACCATCGCCGGTGAAATCGCCGAAGAAGCCGCAGTCCATCTTGAAGGATCGATCGGTCAGCTACGAGGGAACCGACGGAGTTACTCGTCGCGAAATGCTGATCGACGGCCACGGCGGATATTCCAAGGAACAGCAACGCGTCAAGTTCGACGAAACAATCAAACCGCCGCCAATGTACCGAGAACCACTGCCGTCAACGTCATCAAGCGGCGCTGCTCAATACGCCGGTGGTAGCCCGCTAATCAGAGTCAGCTCGTTCGAAAACGCTCGCATTCATCAACATACAGCCAGCTGCGGTGCCACTCAACGCTCCATTAACTACCGATCGATCAGTCCGCACGGTCTAGACGAAGAGTGCGATTTCCACTGCTGCGTCCTTCAGCATGCCGACGAGCACATGTCCACTGCCACTCCTACCATTACCACTAGAAGTGCCGCCACGTCGCCCATACCGCAGTTGCAACAGCAGCAGCAATACCACTACCTTTATCAGATGCAAAAACAACAACAACAAGCCGTCGACAGGGCGAAAAAAATCGGTGCGCGCCGGAAAAATGTGCGTTTCATAGACCAGGTAGAGGAAATGCAGATCAGCGAAGACGAAAGCACGATAAACGGGGAGGGAAGAATCGGATGGGTATCCGCCGTCGGCCTATCGGAAAAGGAGAGAAACGCGAAATTAATATTCACGCTGGAGAAAGAAGAAGATGGCGTAGCGATAGCGGAAGAAGAGGACGAAGAAGATAAGGACGAGGAGGAAGAGGAGGATAGTTCCGAAACTGATACCGAGGAAGTTGTAACGGAAAAGTTTCTTATATTGGTCGACGAAGCGAAGCATCATTTGACGATAAAGGATATCGGGGTCATTTTGGAGGGATTAAATACGAAGATTGTCGATGTGAAGCGTTTGGATCGCGAATACGACAGCAACAATTGTCAGAACTGGATGATCCAGGCAGCGGTTCGCGGTGAAAACCTGGACGAACTCGGACTCATTTATTCCGGACGGTACTATGCGATATTCGAACACCCGGGATACAAAGACGACGGCACGGTTAACACGAAGTCGCAGCAAGGAAAACGAACGGCCTCGACGACAACCGAAGGTGTCGGCCTAGTTCAGGATATCGAGGCGCACCTCTAACCGCGCAAACGTAGCAGTGCCCCAGTGATCATTATAAGAATCTCTTACGACGACCACTTTCAACTCGTGACATTCGTCATCGGGAGCCCGAATCCTGCAACAGCAATCGAAGACTATACTATAATTAATGCTAGTCGAATAACAATTTCTACTACTTATTCTTATCATTATTCATAGAGATCGTTCAAACCCCCTACTACCTCCTCGATGAAAAAACATATCCAAATGCATAACAGCGCTCCTCCGATTTTATTTACACGTGGCCAAAGAAATATCCACATAGCGCGAGGTAATACCTACTCTATTAGTATTCCCGCATTGTTCGTTTCGCGCTGTTCCTTCTGCCCGAAATGTTTTCAGCGTAAACTTATGCCAGTGTATGGTAAATTGAAAATATCGTTGTACTGTTTGTTGGTACTCTAGTAAATAACGCCGGTCATTCAACCACTGGCTCTCCTATAGGTCTTAAATTAGGATTCGCGCGCTTAAACTAGAAATTCTAAAGCTAAATTACAAAGTTAATACGAAATAACAGCCAAGTCGTCTCTCATAAACAAGCAAAAAGGCAAGACTAAAAATAATATAGATCAGAGCAGTGTTAAAGACGTGAAGCTGTTTTGAGAAATTTTTTGTTCGAAACTGATAAAATTTTTCAGTGAACGAAATCTGTCGTGAACTTCGATGACAATTATTGGCGCGGTTTAGTCTAATTATATGTGAATATAAAAGAACCGATATCACATGAAGTCACATCCCATATTTTTGGACCACTTTAATAAACCACCTTTTTATAAAAGTTAAAAGCTTACTACTTTTTCAATTGTCACCGTATTGATTTCTTTCATCTCGAGTACCTAATGTGTTGGGTAATGCCCTCGACTGGCGACCCCCCCCCCCAAAAAAATAAAAAGCAAAATCCGAATTTAATTCACTTTCATACGCCAGAAAACGTGATGTATGAGTAACCTCGTGAGCTGCATTAATAATGCTATATGGTTCGCGGTAATAGTTCCCCAATACTTTTTTTTTCTCCATTTCCTCGTCTACTACTGGAACCACACAGAAAACTGGAATCGTCGCACAAATGCACTGTAACCGAACCGTGCGATGAACATAATTGTTTGTTATATTCTAAATTAAATAATACAGAAAAATGGCGAAAAATTCAAAAAATGCAGCATAGTATGCACGAAAAAAAATTTTAATTACTAATAAATGCAAAATGAAGTGCATTCGTTTCATAAGACTTGCATTACTATTATTGTTCAAATGGGCGCGATTCTTAATTTCTTATTATTCGGCAATGGAACAAAAAAGCAGAGACTCCGTCACATGTCGCAGGATAGATGTGATGGCGAAATATTTGCCACACTGAAATTATTATTTCGGCATTTATCTAACTGCGCATATTTTATAGTCGATATTTTTCCCGAAATTACCGAAAATAATTTGAACTTGGCGTGGCTTTTTCTTGAAGTTTTTCCCCGAATAAAATCGGTCGTTGTTTGTTTCTCCGCGAAGAGAGTACATTGCCGGAATCTTCGCGAATTTTTATCCATCACAATGCACAGCAGCAGTTGAACAAAACAGCTCTACTCAAAAACGAAAGAGCTCTATCTACCCGGGCCGTGCTAGCCGATGGCTTAATCTTTTTACATACGTAAAATGTAGATCGTTCGAAATATTTGTCTGTTGACTGCAGGAAAAATCTGAATAATTTGAACAGACCTCGTCGAATCAATATGCTAAAGCTAGATCATCACAAAAAATTTTAGCAACTACGAACTCTTCGCATTATTGCCCGCCCCCGAAACATGATTTCTCTCTCCCGCGGCCTGTATGATGCACGTAGTTCCCCTATTATAGTCACTCACTACTTTAGTCAACAAGTGAAAACCACTAATTATCAAACTAATCTCTCAAAAGTGTTCTCGGATGGTGCCTATTTTGTGTTATACAACACACACACACACACAGAGTTTCTCTTCAGATTTTTTTTTTTTTTTTAAGCACGTCATCCAGGAACCTACACGCAGAACTAAAAAGAAAAAACCGAGCCGCCAGTTAAACTCCCACACGATCAGATATTGATAAAATAAGGAAACCAATCGCGGCTGTGATAGACAGAAGAAAAGACAAAGGCAATAAGCAGTAGGAAGAAGAAAGATAACGAGCGATATATAAGGACGAACTTCCGAAGCAGATTTAATCAGCATTACACGCTTCATTCGGATAGAGAATATGGAGAAGACATAGAGAAAAGCCAAAAACGAAATGAAAACAGAAGCGAACGAATAAAATGTAAACGAATAATAGATACGACTGTAGAGCGAAGGAAACTCAAGGAACCAGAAAACGGAAGACAGGTTAGGTTGAACAAATAGATAAAATAATAAATAAATTGCGGTTACAACTGTGTTAAAAAGAATTTTATTTGTTTAACGTTTCGGCCGGGCTCACACCGGCTATCATCAGCACTATGAAAGCTTTAAACATTTATTAGATAGATAAAATAACAGATTTTTGTGAATGCATAACACGATTAGTAATAAAATACAGTATGTACCTCTTGAAATTTAACAAAGCACAAGGTTAAGAAGGGTTTTTTCCCATAAATTAAATTAACTTGACTTGTTTGAGATTATGATACTAATCGTCCGAGTATTTTTAATCAGTACTCCGAATCATTTCGTGATTTATGTAATATAACATAGTAGTAAAAGTAAAAATAAATATTTTAGGTTACTGCCGGTTTATTTGTAAAATAACTTGGTATCTATCTAATGGTCTGACGGATCAAGCCATTTTTTTTTTTTTTTTTGAGCTCGTCAACCAGAGACCTCCACCCAGAAACGATAGAAAGAAGAGTCGACTAATCAGAAATTAATTCGATCGGAAATGGCTGAAATAAAGGAGCCAATGTCAGGGACAACAGACCGAGAGGGAAAGGACAAGATATAAAAAGCACAGTCAGGAAGCCTTAACATTAGAAGGGGTAAATAGAGAGCAGAACATTCAAAAAAAATGTGATTAACATCACAGACAACTGCTTCATTAGAATGAAGAGGACAATAAGGAGAGATAGCGGAAAGAGGGTATTAAAATGTGATTAAAACGTAGACGAATAATAATAGGGACAATAATAGAACGTGAAAGAGAAAGGAATTTTGAGAACTAAGGATTAGTCGGATGGTTAGACTGAATTAAGAGGTAGAAGGAACGATTATTATTAAAAAAGGAAGAGTACATATCCGACCAATATTTAAAGTAAAATTTCTTACTTAAGGATAGTAGATTAGTAGTTGGGATTTTTTCAAAGTAAAAGCGGGAACAAAAAGCAAACTGAGCTAAAAAAAAAAAAAAGCAACTTAAGTTAAAACATACGCCATTTCGTTACCCTTGATGCCTTTATAACACCAGGAACTCACAGCAAGTCAACATGGATAGACTGATGAAAGGAAAGATTGTGAATAAGATCATATACGAAGAATGATGAAGTCAGAAGAAGGGGAGAGAGAGGTAAACTTATAGTCCTCTAAAGAGGTTACTTCTAATGATAATATTTTCTCTCTTACATGTTTTTAAATACTCAAATCTGATAATAAAAATGGCAAGTTCGACAAGTTGAATAAAACAATTTATATAAATAATATACCATTGATAAATAATTTTCGGAAACAACTGTGTTTTTTAAAAAGATATTTATTCGCTTAACGTTTCGACCAGCTTACACTGGCCATCATCAGAAGCAAACTGAAGAACGGAGCGAAAATTGCGATCGACAATAACATTAAAATAAGAATCAGAAATCATGGAAAACCCAAATCAAAACAGATAACCTACCTCTAACGAGGAAAACCGACGTAACGCAATAACAACAGATAGAAAAAATATGAAAACAAAAAAAAAATAATAATAGAAGGAACCAAAATGTAAACGGGAAAAACCGACAAAACGCATAACAACCGAAGATAAAATGTAGAAACATATGAGAAAAAAGGGTATTAGAAAAATTTACAAAAGGAACAAAAAACATCGGGTCACAGTTGGGGCAGGGGGGAAAAACGAATAACAACTTATAAAAAATAAAACTGAAAACGTTGAAAACGCACGGAACAACCAAGTGAACAAAACAAAAATATGAAATATTACAACAGAAACAGTTGGATTACCTGAACAAGGACTGGGAACTACCTGAAAATTGCTTGGAATCCGCACCTGAGGACCCACTCGAAACCTATCCGGAAGAAGCACCAGAGGGCACGGCCCCGGGCATTGGACCAACGGAAGCTTAACCAAACGAAGTGAAACAAAGCAAATCCAACCGAAGGAAGAAACCACTGGGACCGGCGGGATGTGGGAACAAAAGACCAAAAAGAAGTGAAAGGCGGTGGCGGACGTCTAGGTACCTAAAGGGACACAGTCAAAATTAAAACCAAATAACCCAGAATTGGAAAAGAAAAATGAAACCTACCTGGTCGCTGTTATAGATGCAAGTTCGTCAACCGTATGACTGGTTTCCATGCCGTGGGAACACGTAGACCTTCTTCTCTGTTAAAATTTGGCCATTTCTCAATTTCGATGGCTTCTCGAACCAACCTCCTGCCGGTGTGAACTTCCTTAGCTAAAGGAACACTATCCTCAAATTTGATAGTATGATTCGTTTTCAACTGATGTTCCGCTAAGGCAGATTTGTGCACCCGCCTATGCGCGCAATCAGCCCTGTGCTCCTTCACCCTGGTTTCAATAAGCCTACTAGTCTGACCGATGTAGCTTAATCCACACGAACAGGGTATTTTGTATACACCGGCACAGTGTAACCGAGGTAAACTATCTTTTGGACCTCTTAACATGTTCCTTATTTTCATACAAGTACCGAAGACTGGTCTAACATTGTTTTTACGTAAAATCCTTCCAATTCTTTCCGTGACTCCTTTGATGAACGGTAGCACAACACTAGTAGCAAACTGTTCAGATTCATTAATATTAACATGACTATTGCAACTAAACTTACTGATATACCTACTTGCTTCATCCGTGCTATACCCATTTTTGACCATAACACCTTTAAGATGTCTTAACTCCTCTTGGAGACTATCGCGGCAGGACACCTTCCGTGCTCTATGTACAAGTGTCTTAAACACACCGACCTTCTGGCTAGGCAAGTGATGAGAGGTCTTATGTAAATAATTATCCGTGTGCGTCTCTTTTCGATGTACAGATGTGAAAACATCACCCAAATTATTGCGTTTGATGCGGACATCGAGAAACGCTAACTCTCCATTACATTCTTCCTCCCTAGTAAACAGTATATTTCTATGAAAAGTATTTAAGAACGCAAAAAACTTATCTAACTTCTCTCTACCATGCTGCCAGATGACAAATGTGTCATCCACATATCTATACCAACACTTCGGTTGCCAATCGTTAAGTACGATACTATCAAGTTGCTCCATGAAAAAATTCGCAAAAATGGGAGCCAACCTAGACCCCATAGCCATGCCGTCATGTTGCACGAAAAACCTCTCGTTGAAAGTGAAGTAATTGGATCCTGTAACTGCTTCTATGAAACCAACTAGTTCGCCCGAGATACCTTCTTTTTTCAACAACCGGATAGTGTCTTCTACTGGAACACTAGTGAACAAAGAAACAACATCAAAACTCAGCATAATATCATTAGGGTCCAATTTCAAACAACTTAAATTACTAATGAACTGCTCCGTGTTCTGTATGTGCGCGGAGGTATTACCAATCAACCCTTTTAATTGTTTGGCTATGTACCCTTCCAAGAAGTAGGTAGGACTATTAATAGCACTAACAATCGGCCTCATCGGACATCCTGGTTTATGTATTTTAGGTAAACCGTAAAGCCTAGGCAATGTAGGGACATGCGAAATCAAGTTCCTCTTCAAATATGAATCTAAACTAGAATCTTTTATAACTTTCCAAACCTTCTTCACTACCATAGGTAGTGGATTTTTATGAATTTCTGTGTATGGACCATCATTTATTAAGTCCAACATTTTCTGTTTGTAAACAGTGGTGTTCATAACCACAGCAGCGTTACCCTTATCTGCTTTTAAAACTAAAACGTCTTTGTTCTTCCTCAGTGATATCAAGGCTTGGTACTCAGTTTTGGATAAATTTGCCTAACGTTAAGCGAATAAATATCTTTTTAAAAAACACAGTTGTTTCCGAAAATTATTTATCATGAGTAATCACTGTGAAAGCTTTAAATTTTTAATAATATACCATTGTTCATCCAACCTTTACTAGCACCTTTTCCACGGTCGTCTATGCAATTTCGATCTTCTCAAGTAGGCTTCATGTGCTATAATAGCCTTAGAAGTTGAACATAGAAATTCTCACATGCCCGTTAAAAAAAAAGAAAAAAAAATCAATTCAAATATTTGTAACTTCAAGGGAATATGATTCCACGGATAGGCATTAATGAAGAGCAAGTGAGTTCGACTTTATGCATTTATTTTCCAAAAAAATCTGAAGAGTCATTCATTAGTATCCAATGGGGAATTTAGGAGGTCCTCATGTACCAGAAAAATTAGCTGTCTCCTTAACAATTGTATTTTCCAAATAATTATACGCCCTAGTATCACCGAAATGAAAAGCCTATTCACCCATCAAGACCTGAGGCTCGAACTTCGAATCAGGCTGCTAAGGTGTTACATATTCTCTATTTTGTTTTATGGTTACGAGAGCTGGACCCTGAATGCATCATTGGAAAAAAAGATTAGTGCATTTGAAATGTACTGTTATCGACGCATTCTGAAAATATCATGGGTGAAAAAAGTTACTAATATCGAGGTACTTCAAAGAACGGGAAAGACCCTTGAAATAATGCAAACCATCAAGAAACGGAAGCTGCAATACCTCGGACACATCATACGAGGCCCCATTTTGGAAGGAAAGATAAATGGGAAGAGACCGAGAGGAAGACGTTAAAATTCATGAATAAGCTTATCAACTGGTTCTATACAACTCCTCCGATCGGCCATTGTTACAGAAAATGTTCAGTCGTGGATCGCCAACCTTCAGTTTGGAGACGGCGGATAAAGAAGAAAAGTATCCACATAAACAACGGGACAATAGTTGTTTACACCAAATAAATGAATGGCATTATTTAACTGCATTTATTGTTTCCTACATACCACTTTTATTCGTTCTGTTTTTAACTTTATTGGAAATAATATTACCGTGGAAAAACTCGTTTACTTCCTTCCTTCCTTTTCTTCCCCTTTGGTTTATTTATTTATTTTTCATGCAGACAAGAAGATAAAACAATAATTAATACAAAAATATTAAAACGCGTTTTTGAAAGTTCATAAGTAATATTATCCTTTTAGATTTCCTAAAATTCTAAAGACCAAATCTAAACGGCTATTTTGTTCTGCTGAGATGTCACCTCAAAGGTAAACTAAATATTTTAACTGTATTTTTGCTCTACAGTCCTTGCTTTTGACACGTTTACCTGCTCAAGTAACGTCTGTTGTGTTGACAGTCTTCTCGCTCATTATCATTTGTTTACAAAAATTAATTACAGTAAATCAAAATTCTAACATACGGTTCAAGAATTATCTACAGTCTATATTGTTAATTATGTAGCGTAAAAAGAGCATACAGGTGGTAATGAGATTTATAAATAAGAAAGGAAAATAAACAAATGAAAATTACTTTTGTGCAAAAAATGATGTAAGAATATATTTTTTTTCCTTTATGGGCTCGTCAACCAGAGACCTCACCTAGAAACAATAGGAAGAAGAGTTAACTAATTAAAACTTGATTCGATCGGAAATGGCAGAAATAAAGGAACCAATGGTAGGAACAACAGGCTGAGACGGAATGGACAGGATATAGGAAGCACAGTAGGGAGCAGGAAGCCTTGACTTTAAAAAGAGTAAATAAGGGGAAGAGCGTTCCGCAGAAAGAGCAGAGTCCGCTATAAAATAATAAGAAGGGTAAATAAATTTACAAGTGCACAAGAATGAAAAGAATTTATATTTAATTAATTTTTGTATTCATCATCGCTTCAAATCAAATCGATAGTTGAAAGTTCAAACCACTACTACTACTACAATAGCATCCAGCGTAACAATGTCGGTTAAAAGACAGGCTTGTAAATTTTTCTAATTGACTTCTTTTCTTTACACTTTTTTTTTTTTTTTAATAGCTGCGCTCGGAAGCTTCCCTCTAGTACTTCCAAGACAGGCCCAAGTTTTATTTATTTACTTTCTTTGTGTTTCTTTTTATTTTTATTATTCCTGATAATGTCCATGTAACCCGTTTTAACTTCAACGGTTATTACGATACATGAATCAAAGTAGAGAAATTATTTCAAATTTCTCGCAGCATGTTGTTGGTCCTAAGAAAATCTAGTAAAATTTGTATTCGATTAGAATTACTCGAAGGAGTGGCAGAGCAGAAAAAAGCCGAACACCCCCCCCCCCCCAATGGATTCTTCAACATGGACATTGGCCCAAAAACTACGAGACGGAGAAAAAAGAGAATCAGATTTTTATGCGACGTGAAATATTCAACAAGAATGTATCAAGCGCTTGACTGATAAAAGGAGAAGGAAGGGAAAGAATAAATGAAGTATTATAAGGAGTAGGAACACTACTTGAAAACAGAGAGGGGTACAAAGAAGATCATTCCAATGAAAGTGACGAACATTCGAACATTATGTGGTCAGGATCACATACAAAATGACTATTGGAGGAATGTAGAGGATAATATGGAGATTGCGCGAGAGAGAATCGAAAAAGCGACAAAGGGAGCAAACTGTGACCAAAGGCAGGCGGCATATTGCTGAGATACTAGAGCGACACATAGAAGGGAAGAAACCAGGAATAAAGAGAAAGAGAAGGCTGAATGGATAAGTAAAAAGAATCCGGATTAGGGAATGAGGAGCAGTAGGAGTTGAACAACAATTTGTAATGCGCCGCAGTAGACAAAAAAATAATATTGATGAATGGAAATGAAGTAAGAAACCTGCCGGAAGAAGAAGATAGCCGAACTAATAAGTCAACTAACTCATTTTCTTGTATTCCGAAGTGACTAGGAATTTGTGAGAAATCAATCTGGATTAAAAAAGAAAGGAACTGGTCTTGAATCAAGGAACGTATAAAAAAGATTACATAAAGAGCGGGAAAGCGGAGGAAATTCAATAGCTTACAGCGCACTCTAAGAATCTGATAGAATAAGGATATTACGAGAGACGCTTGAAGATCTGACGAAGAGAACGGCATGCAGGAAAGCAATAGACTCAGCACAGAAGATTGAACAGAAAAAGGGAAGTTTAAAAGACTCAGAGTGATTTAAGGAAGGACAACCACAAAAGCTACGCCAATTCTATTTGAACCCTTGGAACCGTCAGTGTGGATTGTAGCGTGGTTAGAAAAGCGAGAGTTTAGAGTTTGTAAAAATTTCGATCTAACGACATGGTGTATAACTGGTTTAGGAGGAACAGAAAAATAAAAGCAATTAATCGAATGAAGGAAGGAAGAAAAATTGAAGTAAAAATATCGGAGCTTTTCACGAGTGTAGATAAATGGTGAAAATTGAAGGAGTCGAGTAGAAATAAAAGACAAAATAGATGCTTTATTGACGCTAAATCACCAATAACGTAGGATGAGGGAATGAGAAGGAATAAGTGAGGAAGAGGAGATAGGCAGACGTTTAATGAGAAAACGGTAACCTAAATAGAAACGCCGAATAAAAAGTGGACCAATACGGGTTTCAGCTTGAATAGCGGGGGATAGGAGAACATTTCCGAGCTCTAAAACAAAGACGGAGGCAAGTATTGTAGACGCGATCGAGTTTGGAAGGCAAAGATCTGGAAGAGTTACCATAAATGTAACAATAATCTAGAATGGAACGGATACAAGATTTGTAGAACATAAGCAAGATGCACCGATGATCACCTCCCCAAATTCGTATGTGAAACGGACTTAATAAGGTTGAGCTCCTTTTAAGTGGTGACACATATATATGGTTAATGTGCTTGTGGAACGAAAGACGACTATTCAAAAATACTCCCAAGTAACGGAAAGAGTTAGCACGATGGATTGGACTACTATTTAAGGAGAGACTAACTAAGGAAGAGCAACAAGGACGAAGAGTAAAGACAACAGTAGAGGATTTGTTTGGGGAGATAGAAAGATGAATATTGGATAAAGCGCTTTCGAAAATTGTTAAAGATTGTTGAAGCTGGGAATTAGCGACAGAGATACTACGATGGGTGGAGTAAATAAGGATATCGTCGGCGAAAAATAGGGTAGAAGAGTTTATTGACAGAGAAGCAGTTTTAATAAGATAAATGTTGAAATCGGTTGAACCGAGGCAAGAGCTCTGCGGAAATCTACGAAAGACAAGTCCAGAAGCAGATTCGAGCGGGGAAGGGACAATGATGGTCCTAGATTGGAAGAGGCTAATGACAAGAGAAGAAAAGAAGGCTGGAATATTCAAAGAGAGCATAAAATCAAATAGGATGGGAAGGTGGACATTATCAAAGGCAATACACATCTGACAATAATGTACTGATGCAATCGGTAAGGCCGCGTCCAGGGCGGAAACCAAACATATTATTGGGTAACAGATCATTGTGCTCAAACCACCAAATTAACCGTGTCTGTTGATTAGACTTTCAAAAAGCTCCTGACATAAGAAGCAAGGCAGATTGAACGAAGAGAGGAAGAGTTGGGTTTTAGGATCGGGACAACAATGAAAGTATTCCAAGCAGATGGAGTAGAGAATCAGACAAGAGAAATGAATTGAATAAATTTAAGAGCGACCGGAGAACGGAATCAGGGAGGCTTTTTAGAACGAGGAAGGGAATTTCATCTTTACCCGGGAAAAAATTAGAAGAACTGCGTGAGGTTGCTTCTAGTTCAATATAGGTAAAAGGGGTGAGTAGGAAATGTGAGGAGGTGAAGGAAGCCGAAATGTGACAGGATTCTCGGAAGCTGGGAACGTAGTTAGGAGCTAATGAATTAACAAATGGAATTAATTTGTCAGGGGATAGGATATGATTTGAAGGATGTTGCGCTGAAGGGGATTTGAAAGTCTACGCTATTTTTCAAATGTGGGTAAGAGAAGTGGTGCGGGAGAAAGAGGAGCAGAAATTTCTCCACACAGGTGTCTTGGTTGATTGAAGTGTTAGCGTAAAAAAAAAAAAAAGAGATATAGCTGTGTGACCGATCCGCAGACGATTTACAGTAGCGTATTCAGTACGCGTAAAGTAAATAGGAAGGAACCATGGATCGGTGGTTAATTTTATATTTTGCAAAAAAGATATTTTCGGATGGCATTGATTGATTTAGTCGGCCTTCATTCGTCGGAGAAATGCACATTCATTTTACAAATTGATGAATCTCCTAAGCGCATTGCTGCAAACAATGCTGACTTGACTACCAAATCGACAAGCTCACTTCCACAGATTCCCTGTATGATTCAACATTCACAAAAACGGTACCTCTAACATCTAGCGTGACGAAGAAGTGTTTTAAAGTGTAAGCTTAAGTGTCAATGTATACTTGAAATAGCTTTCAAGGATGCTATCAGTTATTAAGAGTAGTATGTTCCGCTTTATGTATCCTGTTTGTAAACATGTATCAAAACTACTGTATATTGGAGCATACAGTTCTGTTTGCTCTATGAAACGGTAATCGTTTAGGTGAACTGATGTAGTTTCATTTTCGATTTCATAGGCATATACGGTAAGAGATGGACCAATGCATGAGACTACTTTTGAAGTATTGGTGTAAATACATGTATGTACGGAATTAATATAACTGTTAATTTTCTTGGTGGCGCGATAAGTTATGTTTTCATTTATTGTGCAGATTTTACAGTTAAGAGGAACAAGTCTATCTTTGTTGAAATATATTCCCAAGAAAAAAGTTTATAAAAAACCGTATCAACGTTTTACATTTGTACGTCACTGCCAATTGACACTGCTCTATTAAGTTAGGAAAACTGAGTCATCAGAAGAACACCAAATCGGAATGTTTACAAAATGATTAGAACATGTTGTTTATTGTGATGATGAAGGTACTAATGGGGTATTGAAAGAATAAATTAAAGTAAGAGAGGGGTACCCCCGGAAAGAAACAAGCACTAGTCGAAGGAAAAGCCCGATGTAGACTAAAAATTAAGCCGAAAGATGTGGTAATGAATGGGATTAAGTATTTTAAGTAAACATTGGTTAACTGACATCCGCAATTTAGTCTGGAAAGAATTAAAGGTTTATATATCATCCAGCAATTGGGGTCTATATTAAATTTAGCACTGGATAAATATTTTGTAAAGGATAAATAACTTTTTGGAAATTTCAAAACGATATTCAGTTACACTATTCATTTTTAATTACCTAATACGGCTTATAAAAAATAGCACACAAAAAAAAGCAAAAATAGGTTATTTCAAATAAAAAATTTAATGCATTCTCGTTTCTTTAAATCATTTATTGTTTAACTGTAATAAATACGAGCACGCTAGAGGTCGCTTCTTTAATATGTTAATCTCCCTGGGATTTTCTCCCCCATATAATGTTTCTTACATATTATACCGATGCTATTGTAGTGGTTTTGTTCAAATTTATTATTAATAACGGCATTACTATTTAGTGGTGAAAGGCCGGTTTCTGAGTTCTAATGTAGCTAATAACCGGCATTTTCGGAAGTCTTGCTATCACCTTGCTAATTACTCAGTTCTAAACCTACATCCTTAACCTAGTGCTCTCTTCACGATTGTAATCCTCCTCGTACATGTGATGCTGATCACATTTTCTTCGAGTGTCCTGCTCTTCGTAACGAACGCTCCCTTTTATACAGTCAGCTCTTGTCATTAGGTCTCCCTACTATGCCCTGTAACTCTTCCTTTATCCTCTCCTTTCCTTCATCTTCTGTGGTATCCGCACTGCTGTCCTTTATTGCGTCCATTTCGAACCGCCTAGTGATTTATTTTTTTAACTTAGTTTTTCCTGTTGTTGGGTCAATGCCGCTGGCGCGCTCACAAAAAATAGAAAAAAAAACCCTACTGCTATCCAGTCGCACTCCAGTGCCTGTTGCACTTGGGATGTGATGTAGTCAGTGTTAATTTTATATTCCATCCTTCTTGGCACTCGTGGGCTATGTCATATTATTGCGGCTATGTGTGTTCGAATTGTATTGTGAACGTTTAATTATCAGTGTTAATTCCATATCCTTCTTTTCGACATACGTGGGCTATTTTACGTTACTGCGGCCATGTTGGCTCGAACTTTATTGCTAACGATACTCTTTGCTCTTATTCCGTGACGTTTTAGGATTCAATCTACTTATTGATATACACTAATCTGTTAGTCTAGCTTATTTGTAGAAGTTGTTAATGGCCAAATGATTTCTCGTCGGGCCAAAAAAAAATATGTTCTCCAATTAAATACCAAAAATAGGTATTGATTGGAGGCAGTATTTTTTACACATTTCAGCCCAATGGTCTTAATCCTATGTTTGTACAGTTGCAATTAAAATGTAAAACTAAAGTGGATATCTTAATTGGATGGTGCCTGTAATGAACATTATAGTAAAAATTGTAAATTAAACACATAAACAGCCCTACCAAAAGTTATTGGGAATAAGGAAAACAAAAAAAAAAAAAAAAAAAAAAAAGTGGATTGTTTTAGTTTAGGTCGGCAGTTTGTAGTTGCATGTAGGAAATTAAGTTCAGCTATTCCAGTTTTTATATACTTTTTTTTCTATTTTAATTCAACCAAATGATATAAATGCTGGAGTTTGTAAAACAATGTTGATCAATTTTATGTGTTTTTTTATATGTGAATTATATTTCATATTAACTAATATATTTTTATGCAGTGGTTAATATTATTTTATTTAGTATAATTACACTCCTTTTATATTAAAGCAATATCATGTTTATTCGAATTTCAGTTTGAAGAGGATTACCACATATAACCTTGTAATGAATTATCCGCTCAAAACAATATACATGATTTGTATTATAATTGAATCAAAAAATAGTAGTAAGAAAATTAAATCTTTATTGACTTTTCTGATATTATTGTTCTTTTTTCCATAGCATATGTACATTTACGGTTTTTTTTTATTTTATAGACACAATAATAATTTTATTTTATAGACACAATAATACATTTATTAACATAGTGTAAATCTTATATTTGGTTCTATGTAACAATTAACAAGTCTGAAAACTAGTTTTATAAATGGAAAATTCCCAATTAAATATCCATTAACCATATAGTAGTGTACTTCTTATTTTACTTATTAGTAATCGTAAAATAGTAAATCAAAAAAAAATACTTCTGAGACATAGCTCTCATTCACTAGTAGTAATAAAAATGGGAATCATCTTCCAGAAGTATCTTGTCTAGACTCTGTTTTTGAACAGTATTCTATTTTAAAGAACAGTTCTTTAATTGAGATCTCACTTAATTTTTCATCAAAACAGCTCTGCGTTCTTTTCATTCTCTGTTCTACAGTATTGAAGAAGTATGTTCTTTTATATCTTTTTTTTTTGTTTTTTTTTTTTTTGTTGCGTGTTCATTATTTTATTATCAAAATAAATATTTGCTCACTCAAATTCAAATTTAATATTACCCTATTCCTATTCATTCTCAGTACACTTTAATATATTAATTTTGTCAATAGATATTCACAAATATACAAATTTGGAATCAAATATGTAAAATCACCGACAATCATTACTCGTTACATTCACTAGTATGTTCTAATAAACTTATTCTTTCGGGTGTTCTTCCTTCTTTGTTACTTTATCCGTATGATCGATATATTTTCTTCTCCTCGTTACGCTTATTATAATTGGAATTGTTCTTTGGATTTTCCAGTTACAAAAGAAATGGAAACAATAGATTCTCTTTTTTGTAAGTATGGAACATGCTTTAGCCGTGACCTAACTAACAGAAAACGTCACACTAAAGTGGAACGCGAGGGCGTAACGCGGCAGGTAAATAAGAATACAGCCTTTTATTCTAGTTGTCTTAAGTCAGTCGTGTGCGGACCGTGATGATTGTCGTTCAGCGACGTCTATACGTAAATGTGTACTATGCATTATAATGTTGCATCTTCAAAAAAAAAAAAAAAAAAAAGAAGATAAAACTGTTGTCGAATGAATGAAAGAAATGTGATTACGTAGAAGTATTGAAAAATAGGCTTTCGATGAAATGTACGAAATAAATAAAAGGAAAACTTTTGATGAATGAAATGGAGCATTGAAATTACGTAAATCTATGGAAATGAAATAAAGAATGGAAATTGTGCAAATCTCTCGAAAAAACAGCTTCTAGCCACTTACTTCAAGTCGTACGACAAAGCGACGTCACGTTTTTTACAATCTTTACCAAAATAGGAGGCGGCCACAAACTGACGGACGATGAAATAGCGATCCTCGAAATTCGTTGCTACTGTAGAAATTAAACGACGACTTCCCAAAGCAATCAGACTGTTTCTGAAAAACATCGATGTTGCCTTTGTTTGAATAACGCCGACGAGGTTAGACTGAGAGGATAGTTCAAACGTGAAAAAGGTGAGCTGGGGGGAATCGCTATGTATGAAAACAAAAGACTGCATGTTATTTTCAACTAGGCAAATTCTGATGAGATTTGACAAACAATCGTTGATTAATGAATAGAATTAATGTGATAAGTGAGGAATGTGGAGATATTTCCGCCGTCGAAAGCACTACAAAGAGTCAACGAGTTCTACTTGTGACACTGTTTACATCTCGCCAAACACTTCGATTAACGATATTGAAGATTACTTTAAGTTAAATTTATTGGCATACATGCCTGAAGTAACAAAAATTGTTAACGTAATCAAGAAGAGAGAATACGACAGAATACCTATACTTCTATCAGGAGATATCAACGTCGATCTCAAGATCGGCGATTATTTTAGTTCATGGAAGAAACCTTGGGATTGCAACTCAAAACGAATCCAGCTCTACCAACTACTAGTGGAGGACCGTTTATCGATTTGATCTCCGCTCATCACATCAACAAAAATTGATTTTAAAAATTACGTAAGTTATTTCAGCTATCATAAACCCATATTGTCCATTACTTCTAAGGATCACGTGACAGAAGAATAAAAAAAAATTTAAATAAAATCTTTAACATTATTATATTTTTTCAAATTCAAAATTATCGCATCTTCAATTTTAACATATCGTTCAGAAACAGTTTAAAGTATCAGAGATGATATTAACAGACAGCAAACGGCTAAAGCATGTTCCGTGGTGTTTGAATTTTAGCCGTAGGCCCTAAACAGAGAGTATTGGGGAGTCCGGAGGTCTCCGACAGAATGGAGCCCAGCGCCGATTTTTCACCCTTTTTTTTTTTTTAATTTACATTTTCGAAATAGCCCTAATTGATAAACAAACTATCACCAATGCTGATATTTTTCTGTAAAAACTTACTGATTATAAGGATTTATAATAAGCGTTGAAATGACACACTATGATGGTAAAGGACAAATAGTAAAGCATTACAAACTAAGCGAGCGATTTAAATTTTCTTGTCTGAATCGTTATTACTGTAAGAATTTATCTATATATTGAGAGATGAAAAAACATTAGCCTGGTTACCAAATTAATTTTAAATCGTTTATGAGTAAAATTACAAATAAGATCATCTGTATTTTTCAGTTACTAAAATAAGTTCCTTTATTAAAGAACAGTGTAACGTAGCACAATGATTATTAGTAGTTCTTAGTTGAGCTTAAAACGTGTTTTCTAAGAATATCAAGACTTAACAATAATAATAATAATAATAATAATAATAATAATAATAATGTACTATTTTTCTTTATTTGCTCCAATTTTGTGTCTAGTGTAGTAGAAAATTGTTTGTAAAAGCAGTTTTCAATATTTTATTTCATACTGATAATAGACTGTTAATTATTTTATATTTAATATCAATTTATAAATGGATTAAATTAAAAATTAAATGGTTTTAATATGCAATATCTTAAGTTTCAGCAATAATGAACTAAAACCAAACAAAACTGTAAAGTACTAATATTTGCCGCACCATATATGTATGTTAAATTAACGTTTCAAAATTAACTAGGTTAATAAAATTTACATACAGTTACAATTTATTTCATTAAACTGCAGATTAAATACTGCGGTTAATTCTTGGACTGAAGAGGAATGCCAATCTTCCTTTTTTGTTTTTTTTTTGGCATGAAACCTCTCAAAAACCCTGATCCTTATAAATTTAAAGTATTTTAAGATGACTATTGTCATTAGACATTGTATTTATAATATTCTACTGTCCAAGTGGTGTGTTGCACAATATTTATTTGATTTTTTTTTAATGCTGCATTAATTACTTCCCGTTTAATAATAAAGTAATTTTAAGTGTGAAAGGGAAAGAGTTAAAGCAACTATTTACTGTAATATTTTGATTATATCAAAATTTAACTTCCTCTGGATACTTATTCTAGTATTGATAATGGTTTGTGATAGTAGTAGTAGTTATTAATATAGCGATATGTGTACATAATATCTAATTAATATTATAATTGTAATCAGTTGTAGTTGTTTAATTTTATATGTTAATATGCTACTGTTATTACTTGTTAACCAATTGTCCATTTTGAATATGTTTAAGATCGATTCGTTATCCATTTAATTATACATACATACATATAGGTATATATATATATATATTCTTGTACTTATAATAATATATATGTCAAATAATTTTATTGTCAATTCTTACATTAAATAACAACCTCAAAATTTTCTGTATTTAAGTACTAAATAACACTGTGCCTGAACACATTTTCTGAATTTAACTTCAACTTTGACCTACCAATCAGTGTAAGCCAGGGAGGGGGGCAAGATGATAAAAAGAGGATATGGGTTATAGTAAAAATAAAATTTATAATTTGCAAAGGTTTAATATTTTATTAAACAAGAATAAATCTTAATTAAAACATAATTTCGTGGGTTTTCGGCAAATTGTTCTACTACTTTATTATAACGAGCTTATGAATACTCATCATGGCCAATTGATTAAGAAGTTCCAAAGCTCCAGGAGGGGGGAACAACGCTCCCCCTGTCCCCCCTTGGCGACGCCCATGGTAGTTTATTTACAGTTTATTGTTTTCACGTTCAAATGTTTTCCTTGCCTTATTATTATTAATTTTTTTTTGAATTCTCCTCCTCACCTTTTTTATATGCGCCGTTTGTAATTACTAAGGTTATTACAGCACATATATGGAGGTAACTTATATGTGTTCGGTCAAACCACTCGTTCTGACGAAGGCTATAACCCTTGTAACGTTAGTTGTAGTGTTTACCAGACAATCCTGTATATTATTGGGTAGGCTATGTTGCGTCCTGAACGTAGCGAACTTTAGGCACGTGAGAAGAATGTATGGAACTGTCGGTATACCAGCCTGGCCGCAGAAGAAGCACATAATGGGGGGGGCAAAGATTTGCTAATTATATGACCGTGCGACATAGTGACGTGGCCGAATCGCAGCCGGCTAAGACTTTTAAAATCATGTCGGGATATTCCCGCCGGTGGCCACCATGGTTCGACTGTGGGCTTCATGTTTTTTAAGAACGTTATCGTAGCTGCCCATTCTGTTTTCCATTGGTTCTCGCACTTTTTTAGAAAAATATGCATCATCGAGGATGGTAGGTCCGAGTCCCCTGGCATTGGTGAGGACAACGCTGAACGCGCTTCCACATCGACCCTCTCATTACCAGGTACCCCGATGTGTCCAGGGACCCATATGAACGTCACCCGACTGTTCTTTTGGTTTAACTGATTTAGAAGGTAATGTATTTTCAATATTAGCGGGTTACTGCATTTTTGATTTTCCAGCATGCATAACGCCTGTAGGAAATCTGTGGCTATTAGAACTTTTATAGATTTGTTGTAATCCGTGGCTAAGTGCTAGAGGCAGTAAGAAATTCCGTGCAGTTCTGCATCCAATGCATCACAGGCATCGTTAAGTCTAGCTTGGTGTGAGATGCCCTGCCCCACGAAAGCACAGGATGCCGGTAGTGGTCCTGCTTCGCCTTTTGCCATAGCTCCATCTGTGTAGTATACTAGGTGGTCCACGTATTTGCTAATTTCTCTGGCTGCTATTTCTGCCGAACACAGGAAATTTTTTGTACCTGGATTCGATTTCAACGATATTATCGATGTTCGTTTTTTTGGACATCCCGGGGGGAATCATAATCATTGGGCTAGGTGTTGGCCTCTCTAGGAACGTGATCCCGTATCCGTGCAATACAACCATTACCTCCAGCAGGGGGTCATCTGAAAAACTTGGCTTGAGAGGACATTTATCTAAGTGAAACGGAAAGTTTTGTATGTAATTGAGATAGCGGTATGTGTTTCGTAGTGTGAAATAGTTTCGGTAGTAAGAGAGAGGGAGCAGCCGGTTAGAGCGCACATACTGGCTGCCGGAGATGTTCGATGCACCTCCAGGATAGTCCTCAGAGCGGCATGGTGCACGGGATCGAGGGACTTCAGTAATGATTTACTTGCAGAACAGTACACCTGGCACCCGTAGTTGATTTTTGATAAGATAAGCGATCTATATATGTTACGGAGGAATTTAGGATTGATGTTGCATCTGGAACTCGCCAGATATTTCAGAATAGGAATAGCTTTGGTGCATCTCAGTTTTAATTCAGAAATATGAGACTTCCACGTAAGCCTGGAGTCGAAAGATAACCCAAGGAATTTGACCGTTGGTTTTTGAGGAATAGGATGATTATTTAATTTTAGGAGTAAGCTCGAAGGTGCACGGCGGCCCCTGTAAAAATGGATACACACTGTTTTACTTGTTGAGATGGCTAGTCCGTTTATTTCAAACTAGCTCTGAATTTTGTTTATCGCTTTCTGGAGGATTGATTGAGCGTTAGAAGGATGATGAGACGATAAGGATATGTTTATATCATCGATAAACAACCGGGCAGAAATAGGCGGCGAGATACAATTTGCTACGTCATTGATATAAATCACAAATAAGGTTGCACTGAGGGCAGAGCCTTGTGGCACACCAATTTCAGTTGTAATGGGTGCTGTTATTGATGAAGCGATCTTAACCCGGATCGTTCGATTGCCGAAAAAGCTAGTTATATATCTAATTTTCATCAAGTTAGTAAATTATTCTATAAAACCAATCTTATTTCTTTATGAACAGTTCATTGAAAACGTTTCATTCAACAAATTGTTCATCTAATCAACCTACTACTGTTTGTTAGGTAATATATAACATTTCAATTAAAAATAATAATAGCAATATAAATAAACATTTACTAACCCATATTTTGTTTAGTGTTCTTCAAATAATTAATAAAAACTAACTTTCATCTATACATCTAGATTTATAGCCCAATGACAAGAACATATTCACAAAATCTAAAAGTAAATATATAATAGGCAAGAATTTGAGACCAATTAGGAATCGTAATAAACAGTAATGTGACATGAATTATGCAATTCTTTTTTATGTTTTTATATACATATGAAACCAAAAATAGAATTGTATTTGAATTTGTACTAATCATCTTCATTTTCTCTATTTCAGTTCCAATTAAAATCCAATCGTTTTTCTCATTTTTAAAATTATATTTAGTTTTTGAATCTACATTAAAACTCTCTGCTTTTTATAGCATACAAATGTTTCGTTTATACTTGAACTGCAAATGTATCTTACACAAAATAATACTGAAAAAGCTCTAAAATATCAAAAACATGCATATAACAAAAATAGAATACATATGTATAATCTGTTAGGACTTCCCCTTCTTAATACAGTTCAAATATTCAATATGAAATTCAGAATCGAAAAATATGCTACACTATCAGTGAAGCAAAGTAAAATTAAACTGAAGGAATGAAAATGGAAAATAGGAACTTTATAAAATTAAAGAATGAAAGTTATAAGAATCTTGAAATTAGAGAGGCAGATGCTGCTCTATATAAAGAAGTTGAATAATTAACTCAGAACAAATACATTAAAGGAATCAACTCAAGCTACCGAAATTAGAGCTAAATAAAGCTAATATAATTAAAGTTGAAAGTTCTTGGACTATCTAAATCCCGTGTTCCAATAAACTTCGCCAAATCAAACAAAACGTTCGACCGTGGACGACTCACCTAAACCGACGAAAGGACGATGTAATTGTCACCAGACTCCGGCTGGGACACACACAAAGCACACATGGCCATCTGCTGCAAAGGACTCCGGCTCCAAGCTGCAATATATGTAACACTAATCTAACTGTTCTCCATGTCCTCATAGAATGTCCTCAGTTCACCTCCCTCAGATTTTCACATAACCTTCCCTCCTCCTTATCTACCATTCTCTCTGATGACCCCATAATCCTTTCGAACTTAATCCGTTTCCTACATCAAGCAAATCTATATCATACAATATAACCTCACTCCTCGTTAACTCATTATATACGCTTGTAATTATCCGTGCCTCTAGCCAATAGTTGCTGAACACGGCACGCTAATTCAAATAATAAATAAATAAATAGATTAATTAACTGGACAGTTAATTATCAGAGGAGACAGATAGGACTTGTAAAATATTAGGCATATATCAAACCTTACACACCCAAGACATGATGTTGGTAGATTATATCTATTCAAAGAAATTGGTGGCAGAAGCCTACTGCATATACAGCAAATGGTGAAAACAGAAAAAAGAAACTTAAATTAATGTACAAATGATAATAAAAATAATAATAATAACAGTGGCTGCGATAGTAGTAATAATAATAATAATAATAACAATACTGGCGATGAAAATAATAACAATGATAATGCGAATAATAATAATAATCACAATAACACTAACAATAATGAACTTGGTACAGATTTCGATCACTTTTTTCCCCAATGATCATTCAGACCATACAAAGTGCATCTCGGGGGCCTGGTAACGGAAAAAATTTGGGTAACTTGCATCCGCTGACTATCGCTAAACTTTTATACAACACGATCAATAAAGATGTCTCCTTAAAAGCTTTTGGAAGGAATAGAGTTGAGCCTTTTTCCATTCAGTTTCCGCTGCTAATTGGTTCCTTTCAAACAAATCTTTTTTAAGTAAAAACAATATTAAAACGTCTATCCCCAACATCGTCATGTTTCGTTATGGTGTCATCACTCACATTCATCCTTCTTTTTCAGAGGAAGATATTATAAACGGCATCTCTTGTCCTGTTAAGTTTTGTCGGAGTTCGCCAGACTTTGCCCACAGTACTCGGGAAATCATCTCTCTATTGCTTGCGACCAATTATCCTCAGTACCTACCTGTCGTAACTGTAAAGGATATCACTTGTCTACTGATGGTCGGTACCCGGAATGGTTACGCCAATGGGGTATTAAAAAAATAATGGCCTACAAGAATATTCCTTTCTCCGAGGCCAAAAAAATTTAAGAATATTTGGGCTATAACTCCCACTTTTACTTATGCGGATCGCGCAATCACTTGTCCTTCTAGCTTCTTCGCTGCAAAATCTCCTATTAATCTTCATCGCTCCTGCCCATCTGCTAGATATATCCGTCGTTTGTCACTAACCAAACATATCTTTAAACCTCGTCAAAACTTTCCTTCCCTTCCAGTCAATCATCAGTTAGTCTGGAGAGGGATTGGACTCTAAAAAGTTCAGGCATTAATCAATTTGAACCTCAGCCCGAGAACAACGGAATCTCTCTGCCCATAGAAACATTGTCTTTCGGTATTATGGAGTTGCTCACTGAGCATAATATTACTTTATCTTCAGACTTTGAAATTTTCCTGCTGTCTTTTCTGCGGAACAATTTTTCATTCCCATTTCGTGGTGAATTCTTAAACTCCGTGTAACCGCCCGCTGTCATTCTATCGTAAGGATGTGTTACTTCTTCAAATTCGATCCTTTTCCTTTCTCTCTTTCGTTCGGTCTTTCACCTCTCCTTCCTTATTTTCTTTTAATTTACACAATAAATTCCGTGATTAAGATTCTGCAATTGAACTGTCATAGTGTTCGGGTAAATAAATTAACCCCCTTGAAAGTCTGCTTGATATACATGACATCCACATAGCTTTTCTATCTGAAACTTATCTCTCAGATTCAGTAGTTTTCTCCGTCAGAGGCTTCCATATAATTAGATGCCATCGCAAAGATAGCTATGGTGGAGCAGCTATCTTGATTAAAATTGGCATTCCCCATTCACCACCCATATCATTAACCTTCCAATCATGTCTAGCCATTCCCATACTCCAAATTTTGTTTATATTTCTATCCCTTCCTCATTCATTAAATTACGTCGCGCTCTTAACCTGGTCTCGGTATACATCCCTCCCTTATGCAACCTCAAAGATCTTCATTTACCTTTTTTTTTTTTGATTCCTTTCCTTATCCGTTTATTAATGGCGAAGGCCTGCTCCCCCACCTGAAGTCACTCATCCCAAAATCGGAATGGTTCCTTCCTTCAATACTTGATATCAGACCACAATCTTGTCATTCTCAACGATGGTTCTCCTTCTTCTTTTTCTGGTGCCATGTTCGTTGTCGAACTTTAGGCGATCATCTGGATGACATTTCTGTAGGCCTCCTTGTACCCGGCGAGTCGGAAAAGTTCCTCAACGGTCCTGTCGGTCCACTGCCATATATTGTACAGCTACGATAATCTTTTACGGCCGATGCGGCGTTTCCCTTCAATTTTACCCTATATGATCGTTTTGCGCCATTCTGTACTTTGGTCCTCTCGGTGTATGTCCGAAATATTCTAATTTTCGTTGCTTGATTGTTTTCAAGATTTCCCGTTCTTTTTGGAACCCTTGCAGTATCGCCTCGTTGGTAATGTGTGCAGTATATGGGATTTTTAACATTCTTCGTAAACACCGCATCTCAAAGGCCTCTCTATACGGTTCATAGTTTTGACTTTGAGCGTCCAGGCTTCATAGCCATAAGTCAGTACCGACCAGACGTAATAGCGAAGTATCCTCAAACTCAGTGATTTGTTTAGGTGATGACTGCATAGCGTTTTTTGAATTTTGATGAACGCGCTCCATGTTATTTCAATTCGGGTTTTAATTTCTTCGTCCGCATCTACTTCTTCGTTCAGCCAGGCTCCTAGGTATTTTAAGTGCGTTACTCTTTCTATTTCCTCACCTTGTATGTACAGTTTCGCTTGCCCGACATTCTCTCGGCTTACTACCATCAACTTGGTTTTCGATGTGTTTATTCCGATTCTTTTCTGTATACAGGCAGCATTTATGGAGTCCACTAGTTCTTGCAGATCTTCCATCGTCTCCGCTAACACTGCAGTGTCGTCCGCGTATCTAATGTTGTTAATGATCTCACCGCCGATCTGGACTTCTTTTGCTCGTCCTTCCAAGGCTTCTGCGAAAATCACTTCCGCATATATAATACACAGCCCTGACGTACTCCCCGACAGACAGCGATGTCTCCTGTTTGCGAATTGTTCTCAACTTGTACTACAGCGGTTTGACACGTATATAGATTTCTCAAAAGGCGTATATCTCGATCGTCTAAACCTATTCGCTCTAATATTTTAAATAGTTCATCATGACGCACTTTGTGAAAACCTTCTCAAAATCGATGAAACAAACGAATACTGTTTTCTGAAATTCCCTGCATTTCTGAAGTAATACATTCACGCAGTATAAGGCGTCTCTGGTGCTGAATCCGCTGCGAAAACCGAACTGTTCACTGCCCATCATACTTTCGCATTTATGTTGAATCCGATTTTGGACTATTCGCAAGAGTATCTTCAAAGTATGGCTCATCAGGTTAATAAGTCGGTAATCTCCACACGACGCCGGTTTGTTCTTCTTTTTTGGTATTGGAACGAGGGTGAACTGAAGCCAATCTCTCGGAAATCTTCCAGTACAGTATACCATATTCAAAAGAGTTGTAAACAGTTTGACACCCTTTGTGTCTATAACGAATTTTAGTATGTCTGCCGGTAGAACGTTTACGATTCTTAGCTCTTTTGATAGCGAGTTCCACTTCAGATTCCAGTATGCTTGGTCCGGTCAAATCCTGTTCTTCATTCTGTCGTATCGGCTCGGCTCGAATATCATTAAAAAGCTCTTCGATGTATATCGTCCATTCTTTGCACCTATCTTCCTTTTCTAATAGGAGTCTTCCATTCTTTTCCCGTAGTAGCCGATGCCCTCATTTTTCGGGATAAATACCGCTTGTTGTTTTAATCAGTCTGTGGAGATTAAAGTCATCGGGTTTACGCTGTGATTCTTAATATACGAAAGTGATTCTTCTAACTTACTGTAGAAATCTTCCAACTCATCGTCATCCCTATCTACCGTTGGCGCATATACTTGCAACATATTCATTCTAATCTGTTGTTTTCCTTGCATTTGTAGCATCATTATTCTTTCTGAGAGTGGAATGAAGTTCAGGACGGTGTTGGGGAGCTCTTCCTTCATGATGATTCCAACTCCGCCATGCCGGGCCTTATTCACAGATCCGGAGTAGTAAATTGTGTAGCCGCTCGATACCAAATAGCCGGAATTAGGCCAGAGAGCTTCTGATACTCCGAAGATTGCCACGTTCAGCCGCGTCATTTCAGCAATTAGGTTTCGTAGCTTTCTCTCCTCAAGTAGTTTTCTAACGTTTCATGTGCCGATCCTTATATATTTTATCATGTCGAACTGGGCGATTCTTCGCACCCCTGTCCCATTTAAAAGACGCCCAGGACTCGGGTCTGTTTTTATTGGCTTCTTCTTCATGATGACTATTCTAAGAAAATGTAGTACAGTGGTTTCCCATTTGCCTTCTGCACCGCAGTATTACAACCGTCGTAAAGATTATGCCTCCGGCGCTTGCAATATTCCGCAATAAGCCGTATCACGATATTTTCCCGACGCCTCATCTTCGTACTGATTGCTGCCCGCCACCAGGGTTTAATTTCGGAGTGTGCTTCTCCTAGCCTTTGGGTCAAAACCCTTCCTACAAGGCATTGGTTCCCTTGGGGTTAAAGGAAAGGGGGAGAGCTTTTGTGGCGGCCCTCACTCGCCAGGGAGTAAAAGTATTCGTAGAACATTGCAAGGTTTTAATGATGAAGTACCCCATTTTCATCCCTTGCGTTCTCCTACTCTCGGTCCCGTCACTGTTGGAATCACTCACTGGGAGCTTTCCACCAGCAGCCGCCTTTTAGTCGCCTCTTACGACATTCAGGCTTACAGTTGACGTATTCTAGCTCCCCGCCAACAGGGGGTGGTTTACCTACATATTTCAAAAATCATTCTTCATTCAGTTCTATTGATCTTACTTCCTCCTCTCCTAATCTAAGTTTGATTTGTTCATGAAGCACTCTGGACGGGACTTTTGGTAGTGACCACATCCCCATAATTGTCTCTGTCCTTGGTGCTGCGTCGTCCATTCAACGTAACACTTCCAACGCTCCTCGCTGGAATCTTTCGAAAATTAGTTGATTCAAATTCCGTTCCTTTCTCAAATCCTCCACCTATTGTTTCAATTTTAGATCCTATTCCTCAGTATCAGGAGTTTATCCAGTTGATATTTTCAGTTTTATCCTCTTCCTTTCCTCCTACAAAGAGTCCCACAGGAAATACTGGGCGTATCTACACGTCGTCCTTGTGGTGGAATGCTAATTGTTCGCTGGCTTACCAATCTAGTTTGTCTACATTTCGTACCTTTCACTCTAATCCTACCGTTGATAACTTCTTGGCATACAGACAAGCAAATGCTAAATCAAGATATATTTGCAAAAAGGCAAAAAAAGCGTCTTGGGCTACTTTTGGTTCATCATTTTCTAGTTGTATTGCGCTTTTTTAAAATCCGCGGCCTATACGTCCTTCCTATGTGGATCTTCCAGCAGATAAACTTTTTCCTTTCGTCGATAGCATAGCCCCCCCCCCTTTATTTTCCTACTACTGAGGAACTAGATCTTTTTCCACAGAGTTCAAACCCTCCTCCGTACTTCTTAACCTCTCCTTTCACTACGAACGAGCTCATTGCTACTTTTCCTAAAAACATAAACTCATCTCTCGGCTTCGACAAAATCCCCTATTCTGTTCTTAAAAATTTTCCTAAACAATTTTATAGAATCATTTTAAACATTTTTAACTCCATCCTCTTTTTTGGCTATACTCCTCCCACATGGAACTCCTTCATAATTTCCCCTATTCCAAAGGATAAAGATTCTTCTGCTTTTTGCTATATTTCCCTCGCTAGCTGTCTTAGGAAACTATTCGAATCCACGCCAAAACAGTTTGTCATATCCTGGTAGTCATCCATTCGATTTTTATAAACAAATAGGGAGAAAAATGGTTAAAATAGGAAGTTTTTTTAAAAAATTTGAATAAACAGTACAGAGTCATCAACAATTACTTGGCGGCCATTAAACTAGTCCAGTTCCAAATAATCATTCGTTTAATTTTTGTTAACCAAACTAGAATATAAAACAAATGGTAAAGTCAGATAAAAAATAGTTGAAATTGGCGACTTTCAAAAATAATTTTGAGCAAATGATAGTACAAAATAATCAAAACTACCAATTGTTAATCCAATCCGAAAGTTTATTAGTCAACCATTCTTTTTCTATTGATTAATATATACATGAAAAAATTTTGGATTTCGGAAAGGGCCTGAAATTAGTAATTTTTAAAACAATTTATATAAAGGATACGGAATGATGAAAATTAATTTGGTATTCATTGGCAGCGCATAATATTCACAGCAGCTAAAAAATGGGGATTCTCGGCCAATGAGCGTTGTGGGGGGAAGAAAGTGATCAGAGTTAAGCGGATGTTGTGCATACCACATGTCAGATGTCACGACCAGAAATTGTGGGCAGGGTTAGCAGGTGACATGTGCTTTTGTATTTCGCTGATTAACCAATAGGACACTAACTAACATTAGACAAGCAGCCAACGGTTTGTTTTATTTAGCAGTTTGGATTATAAATCAATCACAACGTATTTAGATGCACTTATTATACGGACGTTTTTTTATTTACTTCATTATTATTTCCATGAATAATCTATTGTGATAATTCACGAGTGAGCCCACAATGCCACCACCGACGTGAAGTTTAATTTGGGCTTATTTTAAAACAGATAGACATGACCGAAATAAATCTCAGTGTAAAATATGCTATTAAACAAACTCTCGCAAAGGGTCGTACAAGTACGTCTTTGAAGAATCACCTGAAATCAATGCATCCGAAACAATTTCGTCAGTTCTCAAATAATGAAAAGTAATTTCAAAAAAAAAAAAAAAAAGATGAAAAAGGTTAGTTGTGTTTTTTTTTGTTTGGGTTTTTCCCTGGGCTTGTCAACAACGGACGATTATCCATCAACACGTGTACATAGCAGCAATTAAGAGTAACAAGGAATGGAATCTGACAAAGAACGCTATACCAAGGATGGAGAAACAATGACCAAAGGTAAGTTTTAATAAGTTCTAATAATATTCATCCATTAGTCTTGTTTTTTTTTTTTTTTACTTATATTAAATTTAGGTCGCTTCAACAACTAGGTTATTAGCGACCGCAATACATAATTATATTAATATTATTTTATAATAGAAATATGAAATTAACAACAAAATTACTTATACGCTTAAATACAAATTCATTTACACATTTTATATTAACTTTAATATTTCAATAGATTTTAGAAACATGATTGCTTTATTTATTCCATCCGAGTCGTTCAGGCATTCATGGAGTGTGCCCAGGATTTTACACTGTAGTCTTTGTTGGTCCAGCTGTGTACATTCCAGGAACCAATGTGAGATTGATGCTTGTTGTCTCGAACAGAATGTGCATATCTGGGGTGGTATTTTTTCCATTAGGTATCTGTGTGTTATATTAGTGTGCCCAATTCTTAGGCGAGTGATTATTGTTTGTAGAGCTCTGTTGTTATGGTGAGGTGCTATTTGCCATATATTGTTCCGACAAGCTGCTATTTTATTATTTCTATCGTTGGTCCACCTCTCATTCCAGTAGATCTCTTTTTTATGATGCGTTGCTCGGTTTAGATCGATGTATGGAATTTTAGTCTCGGTGATGGTCTCCAATTTAGCGGCCCTTTTGGCAGCAGCATCAGCTTTTTCATTCCTACTTATTCCCACATGAGCGGGTATGTTTTATGAATATGGTTTAACTGTTGCTAAATGAATCTAATCTGAATTGTCAACTAACTACATTAGGGCTATATATTATGTTGCTTTATCTAATATGTATCCCTTCAGTTAATTATAATCTATAGGCAGAGTATACATCTGCACAAATATAATTTAAATAGATATATGCACCGGCATTTGGAAAGTACTTGGTAAAAATTAAGGTGTGACTGTATATTAATCTTTTAACTAGTAATTATATTTCAGAAAAAAAACAACAAAAAAACAACAACAAAGAGGAAAAATAGATGAAAAAAGGTTAGAATTGATTTTTTTTTTTTTTATTTATTTATTTTTAAGTGTCGTGTACAGCTGCCGGGGCTATTACGACACTATGGCAATCGGAAAGTTAAATGGTTGGAAATAGGTTAGTTGTATGAAGAAACCGAATAGTGTCTGCAATGTTCAAAGGCGAGTTGGCCAAAGACGACTGCAAAGACGCTATCCGGTGCTGGGCGCGCTGGAGCGCGAAGGATGGGCACTCCAGGAACAGGTGTTTTACTGTAGGAGCGGGGAGAAGGGAGCAAAAGGGGCATTCAAAAGGGGGCTGGCAATTAGGTAAGAGATGATCATGAGTCAGCGAAATATGTCCAATGGCCACAAAGTGGGTTCTGGGGAGGTCAGAAGGAGGGAACCAAGGGTCAATTCCGTGTTTTATCTCTCTTAGAAAGCAAGATTGTCTAGAGAGCCAATCTTGCTTCCATTGGGATTGCACAAGAATTTTTATGGATTTTACTATGTCGGCGGGAAGAGGAGGGGAACAGGGCATGGGGCACGACAGTGTTGACTTAGCAGCGATGTCAGCTAAGAAATTACCCCTAAGTCCGGTGTGGCTTGGCACCCACAAGAAAGTAATTTGGTGGAGGATGATCTTAATTTTAGGATTAGGGATTGTATAGAGTTGGTTATGTAATTCGATGGGGATTGTTGGGGAAGGGACTCTAAAGCTGCTAGTGAATCAGATACAATCAAAATGCGACTGTTGGGTGAAGGGGATTTAACTGTGGATTCGAGGGCTAGGAAAATGGCATAAAGTTCGGCATCGAGAACGGAACAGTGGTCATGGAGGCGGGCGGACGACGAAACTAGGTTAGAGTGAAAGGAACAAGCAGTAGGAGACGATTCGGAAACAGGGCATGATTTCGCGCCGTCGGTGAAGTAGGCTTGGTGATTTGAATATTTTTTAAGGGTTGCGAAGATTCTGGTGCAGAGGAGGGAGGAGGAGATTTTTCCCCTGGAGAAATGTACAAGGGAATAATCGATTTCAGCTGGTAGGGTTGCCCAGGGTGGAAGAGGAGGTGGTGTATTGAGGTTTTTGAAGTGTTGGAGGTCGATGTTGGAGTCTAATAGGATTTTTGTTAAACGAGGGAGCGCGCCATTAGGAGTTGTGGGGTAAAGATCACAAAGTCCAAGAAGGAAGACTCTTAAAGAATCGCGGAAGGAGTGTAAGGATCTTTGAAAGTGTAAGGGTGGAGAACCCAATAAGGATTGGAGGCTGTGCGTGGGGGACGTATGGTGCGCACCTAGTATTAATCGAAGAGAAGAATTTTGTAGTGGGTTCAACATTTTGAGAAGGGATGGGGAGGCGGCAGAATATAATGAGCATCCGTAGGAGAGACGGTTGAGGATAAGGGATTGGAAAAGTGTTAGCAGAAGATTGGGGGGAGAGTTATGGTTTTTGTGGGATAGATATTTTAATGTAGTGATATATTTGCTGCACTTCTTTTTAAGAGATTGCAGGTGAGGCCGCCAGGATAATTTGCTATCGAAAATGATCCCGAAGAAAGTTGTTGTACTGGAGTATGTGAGAAGAGAATTATCTAAAAAAAGAATTGGAGGAGAAGTAATTTTATTTTTCCTATTAAAGTCAATACATTTAGTTTTAGATGGAGAGAAGGAGAGCCCATTCAGGCTAGACCATTCTTCTAAGTTTTTTAACACATTTTGCAAGGTGTGTTGGGCATAGGAAGGATTCGATGTTGTTAGGGAAATGTTCAAGTCATCAACAAAAAGGCGGGCAATTACCGGAGGGGGGATGTGATCCACGATGTCGTTGATATATAAGTTGAAAAGGGTCACGCTTAGGGCCGAGCCCTGAGGGAGTCCGTTTTCTGGGAATTGCGGACATGAAAGGGAATTAATTATTCTTACCCGGATAGATCTGTCATGGAGAAAATCTTTTAAGTACGCAAACATGTTCCCTGTTACATTGTTCTTAATAATCTTCTGGAGTAATCCCAGGCGCCAGACCCGATCATACGCCTTCTCTATGTTAAAGAAAATTGAGTAGGTGTGCTCTCTGTTAGCGAAAGCTGCTCTGACTTCGTTGTGCAAACTGGATAAATGCTCTAGCAGACTGGCACGAGGAGAGGAGTCCACGGGTTTTTAAGACCCACGACAGTCTTCTGTTGATCACTTTTTCCAACGTTTTAGCCAGTACCGAAATCAAAGAAATTGGCCTGTAGCTTGAGAGGAGGGTGGGATCCTTGCCGCGTTTGAGGATAGGGACTATGATAGCTTCTTTCCAGGATAGCGGAATGGAGCCTTGAGCCCAGATTTGGTTATAGATTGCTAAGAGATATGAAAGGGCAGGTGGTGGTAAGTGCTTTAACATCAATGAATGAATTCCGTCGGCACCAGGGGCTGAGTTTTTAGAGTGGAATTTTATCTGATAATTAAGCTCGCTTAATGTAATAGGGCTGTTGTATACATCCGTGTTATTAATATTAAAAGTTATCGAAGTTTTTTCTTCGTTAGATTTGTGCGTCAGAAAATTTTGTGAGTAAACCGAAGACGACGATTCATGGCTGAAGTGTGTGGCAGACACATTTACCACCACAGAAGGTTCAATTATTGCATTATTGTTGATTATGATAGGGGGAATTGGTGGGATGGTAGGGATGCCGTTCATTAATTTAATTTTACGCCAAATTGTTTCTTTCGGCGGATTACCTCTCGTGCAGCAGCACGGGCTTTCCTGAAAGCAATGAGATCAGAGGGTAGGTAAGTGGATTTGTATCTTCGGAGGGCTTTTTTCCTTGCGGTGATTGCTAAGCGAACTTCGATGCACCACCAAGGAATGTAGCGTGGAAGTGAAAAGGGTCGAGATTTGGGGATAGATACATTGGCAGCAGCAGTTCATTTTTCTGTGAAAATTGTAATATTTTCTTGCACTGAGGGAGAAGGAAGAGGCATGGTTTCGAGGAAGGAAGTGAAAATACCCCAGTTTGCTTTTTGAAGATTGAATTTTGGGGGTGGCGGATGAGGGGTTACATTGGTGTTGGGAGCAAAAGTTATAAGGATGGGAAAACGGTCGCTAGAAAAGGTGTCTGGAAGAACAGTGGATTCAACTTTAGGATAGAATGAGGGAGATATAAGAGCAAGATCAATAGTCGAGAATGAACCGGAGGAAGCATCGAGGTGAGTGGGTGTAGGGGGTTTGAGCAGCAGGAGCGAGCTATTTAATATGAATTTGGAGAGGACGTTTCCTCTTGAATTATGGGTATTGGATCCCCAATGGGGAGAATGGCTGTTAAAATCCCCAAAAAACATAGCAGGATTGGGTACGCTGGTACAGAAAGAGCTAAGCTGGTGGGTGGATATGGACATATCGGGAGGAATATACATACTCACAATCGAAATAAGTGATCGCGATAGGGACGGAAGGTATACGGATACGGCCGTTGACTGAAAGACGCCTGGTGCTGTTAGGGGGCTGTGATGTATGGAATTGTGAACTAATATTGCAGTGCCTCCGCTGGCTTTGGTTGCAAGGGGATAGGGATTGTGATATATATGATAGGATTTAATATAGGGGTGGTGGGATTTTTTGAGGAAAGTTTCCTGCAGGCATATAATAGCTGGGGAATATTGGGTGATCAGAAGTTCTAATTCGGCGAGACGAGGAAAGAAACCTCTGCAGTTCCACTGAATAATTAAAGAATTACAACAATTCATTCGGTGCCCACTAGTCGCTTATACATTGAAAAGGAAGAAGGAGAAGAAGAGGGAGAAAACTTAAATTAATATAACAGTGCTTAAACATAAACGAACGGTATACACAATGTAATTGACGCTTGACGTGTTTAGTGCTGTCGTGCGAATTACGGCCTTAGCTGTTGGACTGTTGCTGTTTTGTGACCTTATTGACGAGTTTTGTGAATCTTGTTTTTATTTGGGGATCTTTGATGTGGGGTTTGCAGAAGTTGATAATGGTAATCAGATGGTTAGGATCTGTGGCGAATTTGTTGAAAGTAGGCAGCGGGTTCTTGGAATTTAGTGCTGCTTCTATGAAGGATGTGAATTGCTCATGGGTCAATAAGAAACGCGGAGAGGCACGTTCGTAAAGTTCTTTGATCGGAAGGAGCGCTGTTCGGATAATACTAATTGGCTGCTGCTTGATGGCTTTATAATCCTTACTCACATCCACCGGCTGAGCTGCGTTATCTTTATTCAGAATGGATTCATCGGTACCACTGTTCGTAGGAGGATTTGCAAGAACGTGCTCGCTTTCCGTTGCCGCTGCGCCAGCTGATGCGGGAAAATCTGGTTCGATACTTTGATTTGATTATACGTCGTCTTCATTTCATACATTCTACTATAATGTAAATTAGGCTTATTTATTTTACATCACAATTTTATTTTTTCATCTCCATTTTAATTTTATTCTTTTATTTCAGTCGTTCGGATCACATATTTCTGAATTACTTCTTTCTCCCCGTTACATTTTCACCGTGTTTTAATTTATTTATACAAATTTATTAACCCTATTTTTCAAATATGGCATATTTTATTCATTTAATTTATTATTGTCGCGTTTGGCCTAGTGGCTAGAGCGTTTGACTTCCGATCCGGAGGTTTCGGGTTCGATACCGAGCGATGACAATAATATGCGGCGCTAGTTTCGTACACAGCAGTATAGACACATTTGGGCTGCATTTGTATATCGATAAATCAAGTGACTATAGTCAGTTCCGAATGTAGTCGTGCGAGTGCGCTAGAGTCGTATAAAAATATTCAGCCGGCGAACAATCGCATCAACGTGAGTAAAAGCCAGTCGTCTTGGTTCGCCTCGCCGTGGTACCCTTCTCACGTTGTCGGCATCACGGAAGCTAGGTTGCGCTCCTGCTTACGTGTGTTCTTAGTTGTGCAACTATCTAACCTCTAATTCCCCCCGAATTAGAAGATAATCTCATACTCAAAATCGAGTGAGAATAGTATAATGTAATTATTGCTGCTACATATTTTTTTACAATACACATTTTTTTTTTTTTTTTTTTTTTACAGATGTGTATGAAGGTTTCCATGTGCTATGTTAAACTACTGAGGCTATTGCAGTACATGAGTGAATGGTGGGATTGGGCACTCGGTTGACCATAAAAGGGGCAGACATTTGGCGGTACCTGGCTCGTGAATATGTAGCTGTGTGAGAGGGTTGTATGACCTATTTGGAAACGATTCAGGACAGAAAAATCTCTGCTGGAAATTCCGTCTGTGGGCCACTAGGGGTCCGTGGTTGTTTTTACGTTTCGGAGAAGCGTACTTGAAGATCTCCATTCCTGCTGCCATTCTTCTCCGGTTTGGTGCATAAACAAATGAGCCAATGTGGGGGGGGTTATATGGCATTGGAGAGAGCAATGTCGGCTGAGCTGCTCGATTGACTCGCGCATTGACTGGAATCCCAACATGAGCCGGCACCCATAGGAAAGACATTTCAGAGTTTAAATGTGATAACCTGTATAATATAGGTAATGGACCTTCCTTATCAAAGGGTTGTTGGATTTAATCTCTGAGATGAGTTGAAGGGAGTTTAGAGAGTCAGTTATGAGTAGGGTCTTTTAGGACTGGGGATTGCAAACGGTGTAGTGTTGGATGCAAAAAACAATCGTGTATATTTCGGCGTCCAGTGCTGTGCAGCAATTGTGCAGACTGACTCTGCTGCCCCTGAGACTTCGAAGGAGCATGCCACCGGTAACTGATAACCTATTGCCTTCGCTCCATCAGTGTAGAGGCATGCATGGTCTGTGTAGATCGCCATGATGTTTTTTGCTATTTTATTGTGCTTTGTTAAATTTTGTTAGCGATATGTTTATGTTTGTGATTGGCTGACTCCAAGCAGGTGCAATTGCCGCGAAGTCTGGCAGAGTTCTTGGGATTAAAGAGATTTGGAAACGACCCATAATCTAAAAGAGTTCAGGCATAGGGTTATTCCTAAACCTTATATTAGGAGATATGGTGGCCAGCTTCAGTGATGGGGTTTTGGTACTACTAAGGAGGGTGCTCAATTCTTTAAAGTTATAGTACTTCCTATAGTAGGACAGCGGAGGATAACCTGCCAGTGCATACAAACTTACAACCGGAGAAGAGGGATGAGCAGAAACAATAGACCGGAGGGCCGCAGAATGTATAGGATCTAAGGATCTTAGCACACTTTTAGCGGCTGAGAAGCACACCTGGCATCCGTAATTATTTTGCGAAAGGATAATTGATCTGTAAATTGTATGGAGTAATTTGGGTTTATATTGTACTTGTAATTTGATAGATATTTCAGGATAGACAAGGATTTTAGGCATTTGGTTTTAAGCTCAGCTATGTGAGAGCGCCAGGAAATTTTTTTATCGATTATTAGGCCTAGGAACTTGACCGACAAACGATTTGGGATAGGAAAACTATTTAGACTCAGGTATACGCTGGGAAGTGGGTTTTGGCGTCCCCCGTGGAAATCAACACATATAGTTTTTGTTAAGGAGAAGGTCAGACCGTTATCATTGGACCACTTCTGTAAATTTTCGATGGATTTTTGAAGGATATTTTAAGCGTTTATAGGATGGTTGGATGATAAGGATATATTTAGGTCATCAACGTAAAGCCGGGACGTTACAGGGGCGGCAAGGCAGTCAGTTATGTTATTGATATAATATATGAACAAGGTTGCACTTAAAGCAGAGCCTTGTGGTACACCATTTTCCAACAGCATCAGTTCAGACGTTAACGAATCAGTCGTAACTTGGATCGTCCTATTGTCTATGAAGCTGTGTAGGTATTTACCCATTTTTCTGGCGATTTCTGCCGTTCGCAGTTTTAGTAATAAGCCATGACGCTACACGCGGTCAAATGCTTTTTCTAAATCGAAGAATACTGTGTAGAGGTGCTGTTGGCGACGAAACGCCGATAGAATCTTCATTTGCAGGCTAAGTAGCTGGCTGACTGTCGATTTTGCCTCTCGCCCGTAGGCTTGGTTAGGAGATAGAAGACTTTTTTGTTCTAGGAAAAACAGGAGGCGCCTATTAACCATCTTCTCCAGCGTTTTAGAAATGACACTAAGCAATGAGATAGAACGGTAACTTTTGGAGAGGGTAGGATCTTTGTTATCTTTTAGTATTGGAATGATATTGGCTGACTTCCATTGTGCCGAAATGTTTCCAGAATTCCAGATTTGGTTGAATATAAGTAGGAGAAAGTGTTTTCCAGAAATTGGGAGATACTTTAGCATGTACGGGTGGGTGCAGTCGAGGCGAGGAGCACTGTTGGATGTATGGTAGTTGAGTTATTCTGGCATGGTAAAGTTACTTTTGTATGTTTCATTGGATTCGGACGGGAAGTGCACTGGCTGTTGCTCTGCATGGTGTTTCATGCTGTGGAAGGCGGGAGGGTACTTTTATGACGACGATGCTGCGGCAAATTAGCTGGCAAACGCTTTGGCGACGTCCGCTTCATCCGTTATGTGGCTGACATTGATTCTGAGTAGAACGCGTTTTGGAACATTGTTGATTCTGCTGATGGATTTTATTTTGTTCCACATGGTCCTGTTTGACGTTGACGGGGAGATGGATGAGATAAATTGTTCCCAGCATTCTTGTTTTTTGCCGCGAATAAGATCACGGGCAAGAGCTCGGGACTTTTTGAAGGCTATTTATTCAGATAGCGACCGAGACGACATATTTTCTGAGTGCTTGTTTGCTGTGTTGGATTCCGGTATAGATCTCTTTGCTCCACCATGGTACACTCTTAGCTCGAGAATTTTGAGAGGTGGGTATCGATAAGCGGGCGGCGTGTAGTATGGCGTTAAGAAACGTACCTAAATTGTCTGGTAGAGACTCGTTGGGAGCTGGGATTTTTAATTCCCTCCCAGTTCGACTTGTGAAATGAAAATCGTGGGGGCCTGGGAATTAGCGGTGATGAATGGTATCCCGCGAATTGTAGAAATATAGGGAAATTTATTACTGGAGCAACAATCTTCTTGGACAGATGACTTAAGTTCGGGAGGAGTAATGAGGATACTAGTACTAAGTCAGTAGTTGAGAAATTGTTATGGGAGCGATTGAAATGTGTGTGGTCTGGTGGGGAGAAAATGCAAAAATCGTACTCTATAAATATATTGTTGATGATAGATCCATGTCTATTGGTTGACGATGCTCCCAATAGTGGGGAGTATCTCTAAGTATGATCATTGGACTTACTATTTGGGAAAACGCGTTTTGAAGATCTATCGAGTGTACCATAGTGTTGGGGAGAAAGTAGCAGTTGCAGATCGTAAATGAAAGTTTCGGTAAACCGTGTAAGAAAACAGATACCGCTACCATCTGAAGGGGTGTATCTATTCTGACTGATACAGCTGAGACCGACGTATGTACTAGGGTTGCTACTCCTCCGGTATTGTCACATCGGAATAGGCTGTAGTCTTCTATTTTTGGCTTGTCTCTAGGCTGTAAGTGCGTCTCTTGCAAGCAGGCTACCGGTGGAGAATATGTCGCTAATAGGTGTTCCAGTTCGGCTTGGTGATTAATAAAACCTCTGCAGTTCCACTGCATAATTATATTATTACTCGCCATGCTGGGTGTTTCTGTGTTATCTCGTGAAGCCAGTGGCTGTTGTTAGTCGGTCCTTGATGCTGGGGTTGACGTAGTGTTCGTATGTTAGTGGGTAGAGCTTTCTTCGGACGTATTGCCATCTGAAATAGGCTGCTCAGATTTTTTAATATGCGGGTACATCTATTTTTTTAAACTCGTGTTCTTCAGACATGGTATGGTTGCTGCAATTAGGTGAATTAGTCCATCTTTATACTGTGTAAAGTTGGGTGCGTAGGTTATATAGTCAGATTTAGAGGCTATGTTTTTTATGGAAGTTTTGAAATCGTCGAAGTTAATGATGAAGTTGGTTTGATCGTTATCAAAGATCGGCTTGACTTTCATAACTGCTTCGTTGATGTTTGTGATTTTTTTCTGTTTTGACATTGGATTAGCTAATTCAGTGATGTGCTGCGCGGCTGGTGGTGTTTTGAAATCGGTTTTCGCTGACAGTGTGGGATCGTCAGGCAAAGAATCTGGTGTTGCTGGGTGAGGCGTTTCGCATTTGGAACTATTTAATCGACTTCTATTGCTCTGTCAATGTCTGGATGTTGGGGGGGGGGGAGTAGGCAATGTGGTTGGTTGACTATTTTTTCCTTTTTTATTTGTACAGCGGTGGCATGAGTGGTCATCTAAGTGGAGGAATATGTGGTATTCGAGTTCATTGTGGGTTAGTATAAAGGACTCAGGAATGTTAGAACAATTGGCCTGCTCGATGTAAACTTGTCTACGCCAGCTGACAATATGTCCGAATTCAGCGTCGTTTGGGTTGATCCGAAAGATGGCTATGGGGGTGATTAATTTCAGTGAAAACACTTGAGGCAAGGCGCGAGAGTATGAGCTGGTTGGGGATAGTGGGAGAAACGTTTGACATGATTAGTTTATTGGATGGATTTTTTAAACGTCGGACAGTGATTACTTGCGAGCCTATTTTAATTCTGCCTCCATGTTCAAATATCATTTCGACATTGGATTTGGACTTCAAAAATATTGCAGCTCGATCTCTGCTGATTTTCGAGCCTGTTATTATATTAGATGACCCGCCAACTAGATCTTTTAATGCCAGGAAGTAATCACGATTGTTGCTGGTCGGAACGTATGGAAATATTACGCCCTGTTTCTCTGTTGGGTAATTGAAATCGATTAGTGAGGCTATTTCCTTTATAGTTTTTAATTTTTCGAGAAGGATACTAGTACACTCAGCGCGGTCGTAGGTTTGTGACCGTTGTGTGTAGGCTCCGCTCCGGCCATTGCCGATTGGGTTTAAATTTTTCAAACACCGGGCACTGCATGGATTGTAATATCTATTGTCGATAAAATTTTAGAGAAGACACTAACCACTTGTTATTTAATTGCGCCCAGTTCGATAACACAAGACTTGCGTTTTCTAAAGACCTCATGTCCTGCGGTGTTTATCCTCCATTGTGTATTTTTTATCTTCTCTGTTTCAGTGATAAAATTTTATTTGTTCTTTTTAGGTTTATTGAAAGAAACAGGATTGTTATTTGATTTTTTTTTTCCCTCCATTATTTTACTTATTTTTTTTCTTACATTGTAGTCATTGTCCAGTGTGGCTGTGACTACCTCCTTTTTCTCATAATGCATTGTGAGCATTGCCAGGCAACTGTGGTCATAATGTGAGATAGAAATATTTATCTATTTATCTATTTTTTCTTTTGCTCCTTTTTCCAGAATGAAGAAATCTTGTTTGTGTTTGTTTTGTTTCATTGAGCATTGTGGACACTGCTAGCAGTTGCGGCCATAATGTAGAATGAAATTTCTCTTCCTGAATTTTCTATTATTAGTAATTTTTAATATCTAGTCGTAGCGTAGTTTGCTGGCCAAATGAACTGTTCTGTTCGGGCCAAAAAAAAAAAAAAAAGAAAAAAAAAGAGGGTTGTATCGGAGCCACTGTTTTGGATTTTGTCATTTAACGCGGTCGCTGTGGAGCTATCAGCGTTAAAAGCGGTAGACGGCTGGCTGCGCGAGCCTATCGTGAGAGATAAACCGGCTGAGCGCTGCAAGTTTCCTTGTGCGTGAATTGTTTTTTGTCGGAGTTGCTGATAGAGCTTGTGTCGTGCGTTGATGTGCTCTGTGTGTGTGTATGTGTGGCTTATCTTTTGTGTGCAGTGTAGACTTACTACCGGTTGCGCTGTCGTTCCCGTCGGGTTTAGACGGCGCTTTAAGCTTACCAGCCGGCTTCCGGGCTGCAGGCAGCGGGTGGTTCATCTTATCACTATATTAATGTTACCTGATTTGAAAACCGCGAACGTGAGAAAACGATAACTCTTCAAAATTGATAAAAGAACAAATAAAAAATGAAAAATAAAAAAAAGAAATGTGTTGAAATTCGCAATACTGTATTTTACAAAATTAGGGTCCAATGTATGGGAGGCGAGATTTTATTGGGAAACCTTTGGGACAGACTTTGAGGAGCAAAAATTGTGATGTCATAAATTAGCTGTTTCTTGTTTCTTTCATTGTTGCTATTTGTTTATTATTGATTGTGAAGAATATGAGTATATATTGCGCTTTACATGAAATACAAAATGTTGGCTTAAGTATTTTTTATACACGATAAAAAATGAATACCATACCAACACAAAACATAATATTAAAAATTTAATGTTTTCAAAAGGTAAAATAAATTGACAATAAATAAATTTCTTTAACATGATTCGTATCATTAATAACAATTTAAAAGCTTGTATACAGTATTAAATATATTTATTCCACTTTATTTTAAATTAATATACATATGTAGTCCATCATGTTAATGGCACCAATAACTTCATATTTATTTTCTTGTATTATAATATATCGAAATTTTATTTTTATAATTAGAAAAGCTTAACAGTTTCATAAATCATAAAGAAAAGTTGATTTATATTGAAAACAATTTTGAAATATTTACAACCATTACATGACAAAAAGATGCCAGTAATATTTATGGGTAGAATTTTTTGCTCTGTATTACACTACAGCATAAGTAAATAAGGGAATAAATAAAACATAAACATCTCTATTCATGTTACAACTTACTTTTTTAATATGTTCTAAGGAAAAGAAAAGGTACTTAATAATGCCTAAATAACACTCATAATGTCAAAACAAAAAAAAAAATATTCCATGATTTTGTCAAGTTTCTGTTTTTCATAATCTATATATATAAAAATGAAGCGGCCATATGTTTGTGATCGCAAAACTCAAAAAGTAGCAGGTGGATCGATTTGAAATTTTTATGCAACGTTGCATTTCTACATAAGTCTTTTTATATACTTTTTATCCCTAAGATCCCCCGGAAATGTGGGAAACTCTAAACATTGTGAAAAACAATTTAGTGGCGCGATCCATGATCTACTTTCGGTAGTATAGAGAGGAATTGCAGAAAAACGTATTGTGACTGTATATGTGGGAGGATGTATAATTACACAAGTGTGGGCGAATACAAATAAACAGCGACAATCTCCGATTAGTGGTGAGATGAGTGAGAAAGAATATATATCGGTGAGAGAGAGTGTGCGCTGCAACAGGCTCATTGCAAGGAAACCATTGTCATCGTCGAGAAAGCAAACAGGTTGATGATGATTCTAGAAAAAAAGAACTTGTTTTTACAACACTATTCGTGATTTCGTGGGGTAGAGCGCTAGCGAAAGTTAAACCGCATGACATTTTAAATTGTGATTTGCACTGTGTATGTTATCTTTTTCCAAAGTGTTTGTCATTTTTTAAACAGTTTTCTTTTATTTAAATTAATAGCCTTCAAAAAGTCCCGAGCTCTTGCCCGTGATCTTATTCGCGGCAAAAAACAAGAATGCTGGGAACAATTTATCTCATCCATCTCCCCGTCAACGTCAAACAGGACCATGTGGAACAAAATAAAATCCATCAGCAGAATCAACAATGTTCCAAAACGCGTTCTACTCAGAATCAATGTCAGCCACATAACGGATGAAGCGGACGTCGCCAAAGCGTTTGCCAGCTAATTTGCCGCAGCATCGTCGTCATAAAAGTACCCTCCCGCCTTCCACAGCATGAAACACCATGCAGAGCAACAGCCAGTGCACTTCCCGTCCGAATCCAATGAAACATACAAAAGTAACTTTACCATGCCAGAATAACTCAACTACTACACATCCAACAGTGCTCCTCGCCTCGACTGCACCCACCCGTACATGCTAAAGTATCTCCCAATTTCTGGAAAACACTTTCTCCTACTTATATTCAACCAAATCTGGAATTCTGGAAACATTTCGGCACAATGGAAGTCAGCCAATATCATTCCAATACTAAAAGATAACAAAGATCCTACCCTCTCCAAAAGTTACCGTTCTATCTCATTGCTTAGTGTCATTTCTAAAACGCTGGAGAAGATGGTTAATAGGCGCCTCCTGTTTTTCCTAGAACAAAAAAGTCTTCTATCTCCTAACCAAGCCTACGGGCGAGAGGCAAAATCGACAGTCAGCCAGCTACTTAGCCTGCAAATGAAGATTCTATCGGCGTTTCGTCGCCAACAGCACCTCTACACAGTATTCTTCGATTTAGAAAAAGCATTTGACCGCGTGTAGCGTCATGGCTTATTACTAAAACTGCGAACGGCAGAAATCGCCAGAAAAATGGGTAAATACCTACACAGCTTCATAGACAATAGGACGATCCAAGTTACGACTGATTCGTTAACGTCTGAACTGATGCTGTTGGAAAATGGTGTACCACAAGGCTCTGCTTTAAGTGCAACCTTGTTCATATATTATATCAATAACATAACTGACTGCCTTGCCGCCCCTGTAACGTCCCGGCTTTACGTTGATGACCTAAATATATCCTTATCATCCAACCATCCTATAAACGCTTAAAATATCCTTCAAAAATCCATCGAAAATTTACAGAAGTGGTCCAATGATAACGGTCTGACCTTCTCCTTAACAAAAACTATATGTGTTGATTTCCACGGGGGACGCCAAAACCCACTTCCCAGCGTATACCTGAGTCTAAATAGTTTTCCTATCCCAAATCGTTTGTCGGTCAAGTTCCTAGGCCTAATAATCGATAAAAAAATTTCCTGGCGCTCTCACATAGCTGAGCTTAAAACCAAATGCCTAAAATCCTTGTCTATCCTGAAATATCTATCAAATTACAAGTACAATATAAACCCAAATTACTCCATACAATTTACAGATCAATTATCCTTTCGCAAAATAATTACGGATGCCAGGTGTGCTTCTCAGCCGCTAAAAGTGTGCTAAGATCCTTAGATCCTATACATTCTGCGGCCCTCCGGTCTATTGTTTCTGCTCATCCCTCTTCTCCGGTTGTAAGTTTGTATGCACTGGCAGGTTATCCTCCGCTGTCCTACTATAGGAAGTACTATAACTTTAAAGAATTGAGCACCCTCCTTAGTAGTACCAAAACCCCATCACTGAAGCTGGCCACCATATCTCCTAATATAAGGTTTAGGAATAACCCTATGCCTGAACTCTTTTAGATTATGGGTCGTTTCCAAATCTCTTTAATCCCAAGAACTCTGCCAGACTTCGCGGCAATTGCACCTGCTTGGAGTCAGCCAATCACAAACATAAACATATCGCTAACAAAATTTAACAAAGCACAATAAAATAGCAAAAAACATCATGGCGATCTACACAGACCATGCATGCCTCTACACTGATGGAGCGAAGGCAATAGGTTATCAGTTACCGGTGGCATGCTCCTTCGAAGTCTCAGGGGCAGCAGAGTCAGTCTGCACAATTGCTGCACAGCACTGGACGCCGAAATATACACGATTGTTTTTTGCATCCAACACTACACCGTTTGCAATCCCCAGTCCTAAAAGACCCTACTCATAACTGACTCTCTAAACTCCCTTCAACTCATCTCAGAGATTAAATCCAACAACCCTTTGATAAGGAAGGTCCATTACCTATATTATACAGGTTATCACATTTAAACTCTGAAATGTCTTTCCTATGGGTGCCGGCTCATGTTGGGATTCCAGTCAATGCGCGAGTCAATCGAGCAGCTCAGCCGACATTGCTCTCTCCAATGCCATATAACCCCCCCCACATTGGCTCATTTGTTTATGCACCAAACCGGAGAAGAATGGCAGCAGGAATGGAGATCTTCAAGTACGCTTCTCCGAAACGTAAAAACAACCACGGACCCCTAGTGGCCCACAGACGGAATTTCCAGCAGAGATTTTTCTGTCCTGAATCGTCTCCAAATAGGTCATACAACCCTCTCACACAGCTACATATTCACGAGCCAGGTACCGCCAAATGTCTGCCCCTTTTATGGTCAACCGAGTGCCCAATCCCACCATTCACTTATTTCTCGAATGTTCCTCCTTTGCCGTGCCACAATCCATTCACTTTACCACTTCCTCTAGGTCTAAGATACTGTCAAATGCTCCGTCCGCGGTCGCAGCTGTATTAGCTTTCATGCGGAGCAGCAGTCTGTACTATTGCGTTTAATCCTCTTAAGTACACACCATGTGCTGTTATAGCCCCAGTAGTTAACACGGTACATGGAAATCCTCAAACACATCTTTAATTAATAAAAAAAATAACACTCACAAAATTGTTTTACCATTATGTTTAAAAAGTTATATATTTTCATAATAAAATACTTAACTGTTTTGTTTGAATTAAATAAATAATTGTAAATTAAAATATAAATGTAAGCGCATTATCAAAGTAAAAAAGTATTTATATATAAATTTTTGTTTTAAAACTTGATTATAGCAGATTATATAGTTTATAGGATTGTAATTTTTTTTCTTCTTAATCTTTTTTTTTTTTTTTTTTTTTTTGGGCGTCGAAAATTTAACCCATCGACAATGTAATATAATTAATTAACTAATTAACGCTATACATTAATATTACATTGTACTATATAATTATATAATAACTTGTATACTGCAGCACTCCCGGTGGCCAGGAGAGAATTGACACTACATGGCAGAGGGATCTGGAAATTAATTATAGAGTTATACAAAATAATTCTTTGCGCCGTGTGAAAATTGCATCCGAAGATGAGGTGGTCAGCATCCGCCACTTTGTCCGAGTCTAGTGGATGTTGGCAATAGAGAGAAGTGATTAAACCCATGTTGTACAAAGAAGCGGGGAGACGGTTTACCCCAAGCCGGAGGCGACATAAGGTAACAATGTACGATCTGGTACTCACCGAAACAGTCGTAATGTGGTTGAACTAAGGAACGTTAGGAATATTAAGTTGAATTCTTTTTGTTGCGCGCAAAATGGATTTGCCCATGTAGCCTCCCAATATTCTTTATGAGCATATCTAATGAGCTCGAATAGTTCTCTGTTTGGAAAATATGGAACTAAACAACTATTCATCCATGTGTCTCTGGCAGCCATGTCTGCCACTTCGTTACCGTAGATATCCGCATGTCCTGGTATCCAAACAAAGTTAACTACTACGCCAGATTCAGAAAGGGAAACTACTAGGCTTCTGATTTTATGGAGGTATGGATGGGATTTTGTGTTGAACGATAAGAGTTTCAAAGCTGATAAGCAACTCATAGGATCAGACATGATAATGATATTTTCAGAGAATATATGTGAATTTAAAAAGGACAAAGCCTTGAAAATCGCAGCACATTCGGCACTAAACACAGAGGTAAAACGAGGAAGAGAGAATTTTTTAGTTAAGTTAAGACATGGTATAAAAAAAGCAGCACCCGCAGAATTCGAAGATTTAGAACCATCAGTAAAAATCGGTTGGAAATTCGGCCAATGGTCCGAAATTATCGCATTGAATACTCTGCTAGCGTTGTGCCTATTAATGAACTGAAAAGAATCCAAATCTACCTGTAACTTAAAGCAGTTATGTGAGTATGGGTATTTAAAGATCAATGAAGGATATGACGGTATGGTAATAGAAGAATATCTCTGAAGCCTAACCGCACTTAAATATAATAGAGGCATTTTGGAGGTTTTAAATCTCCAATTGTTTTTAACATCCAAATAGGAATTAAGTAAATTGAAGCTGGCTGGAGGACAGTATTTCATAAGAAACCTGTCTGCTAGGTACGATGATCTAACAGAGAGAGGAGGGATCTTGGTTTCAACTTCCAAAGCTGCGATAGAAGTAGGTAAGCAAGCACCAATTATAAGTCGTAAACATGTGTTCTGTATCCTCCCTAATTTGTTACGATTGGTTGCTGAGGAATTATGAAAGAAGTAACAACCATAGTCTAAAATACTGCGATAGTATGCTTTGTATAACTTACTCATTGTGCACGGATCGCTACCCCAATTGACATTACAGAGGGCCTTGAGTAGGGGTAACCGTTTTAGAAGTTGGTTATACATGTAATCTACATGATGGTTCCAATTTAATTTAGAATCGAGAATAAAACCTAAGTACTTATGTGCCGACACAATGGGGACAGTAGCACCGGCAATATAAACAACACTGTGAATTGGGTTAATTGAGCGATATGAGAACACTACTGCTGAACATTTTGAAGGAGCAATCGACAAACCAAGATCATTTAGGATATTGCAAACCCGTATAATATCGCGATTAAGCAAGGTGGAAGCTTCAGATAGGTTTCTACTGCGACTACAAAGAACAATGTCATCTGCATAAGATAATAGAAAACCGTTATTCGCCAACTCTAAATTAAGGATTTTTAAGATATATAAGTTAAATAGCAGCGGGCTTAACACTGATCCCTGACATAAACCAGTGTAGACAGTTCTGTCTACTGGCCCTTGTGTGGGGTGTTGGAAACACAACGTTTTCTCCGAAAACAAACTGTGTATTAGGTTTGCAAAGTTCTTAGATATGCCTAATTCCACTAGTATCTTAAATAAGATGTCCAATCGAACATTATCAAATGCCCCCTTGATATCAATGAAGCACGCGATTAGATATTCCTTTTTGATGTAAGACTGATAAATGTTAGCTAGCGGGTTGGCTACACAGTCCAAACTGCTTATTCCGTGACGGAAGCCAAATAAGTTGTTTGGGAAGATGTTGTTGTGCTCAGTCCACCAGGAGAGTCTATTATTCAGGATCCGTTCAAAGGTTTTGCGAATACATGACGCAAGGGTAATGGGTCTATATGAAGAGAACAGGCGCGGTGGTTTACTGGGTTTCAGAAGAGCGGAGATCTTAAATTTCTTCCATTCCCGCGGAATGTGATTAGTGGTTAGGATGTAATTAAAAATATTTAATAGTATCTTAACAGCAGGCTCCGGTAGGTTGTTCAATATATGGTAGGTTACGCCATCCATGCCAGGACACGATATTTTATTAAATGATAATGCCATTTTCAGTTCTTGTATATCAATAGTTCTAGAGAGAAAGTGACTATTGCTATTAGATAGTATCATCGAACTTGGGGTTTGAGTAATTTCTGGCAAATTCGGTACATATGATGGTGCAATGTTGTTTATAAATCCATCGCAACATTCCGGTGAAGTAGTATTATATGAACTGTCCCCTTCAAATCTTCTTTTGATTTTTTTAATTTTTGACCAAACTAACGAAATAGGCGTATTTCGATTGATATTGCAAACAAAACTTTTCCAACACTGCGCCTTGCACTGCAACAAATACCTACGAGTAAGAGCCTCCTGCTTCTTAAATTCCAGATAGTCTGACATGCTCCTACTTCGACGAAAAACTCGAAACAGTATATTTTTTTTTCTGACCATATCAGCACAAATTCCATTCCACCATTATACTTCTGTATGTTGAACTTAAAAGTTATGTCTTTTTTTTATTTAAAACCCTAAAATATTTGAGATACAAAAATATTAAGTCCAGTTTGATATTTAAACAAAATCATAGATTCATACGAACAGTTTGCATTATTGCATAGAAAAGCTAGAGGTACTGGAACAAAATTTATAAAATATAAAAATTCAATTGTTTTGCGTTTATTTTGAGTTATCAAGTTTTGATTTTTGTAGAAACAACCGTCTCGCAGTTTCTTGGATTTTTTTCCAGGAGGCTTTGTTTCTCCAAAAAATTGTATACAGTATAACTATGGGTAAATTAAATTTAGGTTTACATTGCGATCCAGAATTCTTAATGTAATAAGCAGTTGACTGATTTGTACTCATTTAATATTGTTTCAATAGTATGTTATCTGTGTCTGTAATTCCACACTTTTTCTTTGATAATGCTTTCATCCTTATTCCTAAAATGGGCTCTATTACATTTACCTTAGTGTCCATTTCACTTTCTATAATTATTTCAAGAACGAGTATATACAGTAGAAGCTCTTTAATCCGGCACGTCCGGAGCCTTTATCATGCCGAATCAGCGATTGTGCCGGATTATCGAACGTCAATAATTTTAACGGAATACCAAAGATAAATCACTCTAGATAAAAATACAGACATTAAAACATGTATTTTACGTATCTGTGAAGGCAATAAGTATCCGACAAAGTACATACATACATCTAAAAAAAAAAAAATTAATATATGTACGTGAACGTTATTGTTTAAAAAAGTCTCTGATATCACGTTGCTTCCTAGATTCTGATCTCTTCTTCAAAAAGTCGTTACAGATTATAAATAAATTTAAGAGTTCTGTAGAGTTGCAACTTTTTTTGGATTCGGCAAATTTTATAAATGTATGCAATGAATCAGAAGCCTGTTTCCATGAAACTTTAGCTTCATTCGCCACGGCTCCTACTTTTTCGTCCGATTCCACCTCCCGAACCCGAGTTTCTTTGTGTGTTATTGAAACTTTGTATAATCTGTTCGTCACTCAGTTCTTCGACCACTGTCACACTTTTATCGATTTCAATCCATGGGCAATTTTATCCAGAGCTTCCTCACTGATAGAACTATTCAAGTAAGAATAGGCTCTTCAGTATCTTCATCCTTCACGACTGAAAATGGAATTCCACAGGGTTCGCCTTTAAGCTTAACCTTGTTTATCCTTTATATAAACGATATAGCAGAGTGCATAAGGCCGCCGGTAACAGCCCGTTTGTTCATTGATGACCTTAAGATATCTCTTCCTTCAAACTTCCCCGCTAATGCGATGTCTATTCTACAGTCAACGATCAATAGATTACAAAACTGGGCGGAAAAGAATGGCTTGGATTTCTCATCCTCAAAAACTGCATGTGTCGAATTCCTAAAGAAGCATCGTCCTATTTCCAATCCTGATATCATCCTCTACCTAAAACATGTACCTATCCCATGCTTTCCTTCCATAAAGTTTCTGGGTCTAACGTTCGATGAGAGATTATCGTGGGCTCCACACATGTCTATCCTTAAGCGTAGTTGCATGAAATCCTTGTCCATCTTGAAATGTTTATCCAACCACAAGTACAATATAGATCCAAAATTGCTGTTATCAGTATACAAAGCCCTTATCCTGACTAAACTGTCATACGGTTGTCAGGTGTATTCTTCGGATAATAAAACTCTTCTAAAATCTATCGATCCTATCCATAATACTTCTTTACTTTTTAATACTTGGGGCGCACCGAACTTCTCCTTCGTTGGGCGTTTGTGCTTTGGTGGGCCTTCCTCCTTTATCTATTATTCGCGATTATCTCACCTTTCGAGATTCTTTTCGTTATTCCTTACCAGATCATTTTTCCACCAGTAACTTCCAAATCCCATTCCCATCCTTTCCTGGCGATCCATTGGTCAAGGCTTTAACTTTTCTTTCTAAGGTAGGCATAAATTGGAGCGATCACCATGTTAATTCGACCGCTTTAGCGCCCTGGATTCATGTCTCAACATCTATGAACATATCTTTAGCAGATCCCTTAGGAGCATCTAACCTTTCTATACCCATGTCTCAAGTAGTATCAAATAAACTCGCCTCCTTCCCTAACTACATTCACATGTACACAGACGCAGCGAAAGCAAGTCCTACTAATTCTCCTTCACCAACCGCATCCGCTTATGAAATTGGAGGTGTAATGTACACCGAGCGCCTAAACGACTACTGCTCTACTTTAGAGGCAGAAATGTTTGGGATCCTTCTTTGCCTTGAGACATATTTTTCCAACCCAGCGTCTCAAAATGCCCTTCTGATTACAGACTCACTTCAATCTATAAAAACCATCCAGAGTCCAGACGGTTGCAACTCTCTAATAATTAAAATAAAAAACCTCCTATTCCAACTTTCACGACGTGAGGTATATGTCACATTCTTATGGGTCCCTGGTCATGTTGGGGTTCCCGGCAATGAGCGGGTTGACTTGGCTGCTAAGGTAACTCTATCTAGCCCGATGCCGTTTAACGCTTTACTGCCTCGTTTTGGCGCATCAGTCTTTCTGATGCACTTTGCTGAGGAGTGGAGCAAACTATGGTCAGAACAAACAACCTGGTTCAGGTCCATAAAGTCGGACACCGACCCATGGTGGCCGCCGTTCCCCGTCACACGTAGGGATTTCTCGATCCTATCGAGACTGCGTCTGGGGCACACTGCACTATCACACAATCACGTCTTTGAAAGAGCTCCCCCTCCGGTCACTTTCCCTCTGTGCGGGTTCATGGCCTCACCAACTGTAGAGCATCTGCTGAAATAGTGCCGGCATACTTCCCGTACTTCTAGTCATACCTCACCCCACCGTCTGTTGTCGAACTACCCGGATTGTGTTCGGGCAGCGTTGAATTTTGCAGCATCGAACAGACTGCACCGCCTTCTGTCATTTCAAGTGAGTCTAGGTGCCGTAATAGCCCAGGTAGTTACACACGGCGCCTAGATTTATATTTGTAAATTTAGTATTTCAAAAAAAAAAAAAAAAAAAAAAAATCCAGTCTATAACTTCCTCACGAGGTACATCTCTTAAAGGGTTTTTTGGCACAGCGTCTACCAAATCTAGCACCATATTTTGACCATCACCGGTAACATCTTTATTTTGATCTGCATCTTCATCATTAGACCAAAGTTTGCGCCAGGACCGCTGTAGAGTCACTTCTTCCACTAGATTTCAAACTAAGGCAATTGCGAAAATTTCATCTTTAACATTAAACTGTTTTTGAAAATCTGTTACATCAGAGTCAGCATCCAAAAGGCCTTGCACAAATGATCTTCTATAGAAACACTTGAAATTCTGAATCCCACCATGATCCATCGACTGAATCAAGGACGTGACATTCGGTGGTAGGTAAACTTCAAAAATATTCCCAGAAACCAAATCAGAAGCAGGAGGATGAGCGGTACAGTTGTCTAACAGCAAAAGTGCTCTACTGTCTTCTGGCATTCCACGTTTCTTAAAGTTTTCCTTCACATCAGGGACAAAATGATGGAAAACCCAGTCCTTGAACAAATCTGCTGTTATCCATGCATCAGTTTACAATTCCTTTTAAAGCTCTAGGTTTTTTATACTTACCAACCACAACAGGTGCCAGCTGATGGTCGCCAGAAATATTTTCAAACAACAAAACAGTCAACCGGTCTTTATTTTTCTTAAATCCCTTAGTAGATTTTTCATCTGCACCTGCCAGAGTAGTGTTGGTAAACAACGTCATAAAAGGTCGGTTTCATCCGCATTATAAACTTGACAACGGGTTAATTCCCACTGAAAAACAAGGCTGCTGAACGTGTTCTTATACACTTCAGCGGCATTTTCATTGGCTGATCTGCTCTCTCCAGCCACATCCAGCTTCCGTATTCCGTGTCGAATCTTAAATTTCTGAAGCCAACTATCGGAAAACACACACACACTTTCAATATTCAGATTGCGGTGAAACTGTTTTGCTTTTTCGGTGTCACTGGGTTTCCCTCTGATCGTTTTGCACTAAACCAAGTGTAAGATTTCTTCAATGTGTGTATTGATTCTATATTCTTTGCTGTAACAACTTAAGCAGCAAACTTCTTAAGTCCATCTTTTTGGTTTTTTATATCGCAAATTGTTGATGAACCGATAATGAAATCGCGCATTATGATGTTTCTGTTTTCACTTTTTTCGAGACGAGTAATTATCTCTAGCTTTTGCTATATCGTGAGAGTCTTGTGTTTACGCTTATTAGCTTTATTAACACTCGAGGGTTTCGAGAACATTGCGCTAACGCGATTTGTACCTTAGAATACAGGAAACACTGTACTGAAATGAACACTGATAACTGATTACTGATAGTTAGTTACGATAAACACTGAACAAGTTAAAACCGTGGGAATAAGAATCCTTAACACTACCATATAAACAAAGACGAACTGATGAGTCACCTGTCCCGTACAGCCGGTTGTAGTGGGGGACATCAAATCCATCCGAAAATACCCGAACATGGGCGGCTCAATCAGTGCCAGATTACAGAATGTGACGAACTGTAGAATGTCGGACTAAAGAGCTTTACTGTATTAGGATGTTATTTATTAAAAAACAGCTGGAACAGGTTATGTCGCCATTTGCCAACTACATTTGTCTTGTGAATGTCATTTAAAACCGCTCCATACTAGTTACAAAGTGGGAGTGAATATACCTTGGGGGAACAGCTACCCAACATTTGGTAAATGTGTCCTATTAAAAAAATGTTGTCTACTATTTGTGTTATTCTAAAGAGTAAAGACCAATTACCGCTGAAATGAAATGTCTCGCCGTTCCTTAAATTTTATGGAAATATTAAAAAACTGTTATTAACAAGCATATATTTGAAAACTTATTTTTTGAACAATACAAAAAAAATAGGTATTCCGGTAAAATAATTCAAAAAAGTTTCTGTTTAAAAGAATTGTCAATTGGGAAATTTACTTGGGAAAACTGTCTGAAAATTGGAATACCAGTTATATGAGTAAAATTTATTTTTAAATTTTTTGAAAAACACACATGCTAAAATATTATGTCATTACTTATATTCCAAAATATATGTTACAGGTTACTATACCCAAGTAATGGAAATATAAATATTGCCATTTTGTATATTTATGATTTACACAATAAAAACGATAATATAACATGCATGGATACATACATGGAAGAAAATAAAACAAAATTGATTTTTTATAGTACTTACACTGGAAAAAATTAGAAATAAATGTGCAATACCTGTAATTATTTTTACAATAAAATTACAAATATTGTACAGTAGCTGTTTTTTTTTTATATTGTTTAAGATAGCTTATCACTGTGAATAACACTGGGACCCAAATAGAGAAATAAAGAGGAAGTAGAAAGTTAAGGGCACTGGATGCAAATCTGCAATCTACTTCATTCTAAGTTGTAGTTTATTTTTCTGCTTAATTTTATATATTGAATATTTATACTGCATTTTATTTTTATTCTGAAATACATATTCAGAATTTTTTATTTGTACAGAGGTTTGGCTGAAGTTTCACAGCTATCCATTGGATTCAACATCTGTATTAGATTTTTTAAAACCTACTTCAGAAGTGAAAAAAATATTTATATCCATGTTTAATAATGGCTTAGGGTCGATAGAAGCTTTAAACATATACAAAAGTCACATTAAATTATAACTAAATAATGATATTGAATATATAAAATTTTCAACTGATAGATCAAAAATGCTTAACTACCATTGGGTACATTACTTATTTAATAAATATTATACTGAAAAATTTGGATTTATAAGTGATGAAATAGTGGAAGAATCAAAAAAGTTTATAACAGAAACTAATAATAAATATAGCATGCCTATATGTAGGTACTTTGAAGAGAAAATTAATTTTATTGTAACAATCGTTACTCCACTTTTGTCTCGAATATCAACAATAAAAGTTGCTGGAAAATTTATGTTCCTTGATAACACAGGTAGTGTAGATAGATTTGAGCTGCATATTTTTATTATAATGACCCAAATGCAAGCCAGAGGCGTTCTCATAGGAATTTTGATCACAACACATTAAACTGAACGATTCATTCAACAAGCTCAAAATCAGTGGGCAGCATTGTAATGAAAATTGTTAAGGGGGACGTGGTAAGCTAGGTCCAATATTCATAATAACTGACAACTTCTTCAAAAATGCAATATTGTAAGTTTTCAAAACTGTAAAGTAATAAAAAATAAAAATTTCTGACAATAAAGAATTCGATAATTAATGATAAAACTTGAAAAATGGAATATTAGTTCTGTGTTCAAACAATACAAATTTAAAACTAATATTGTACATGAGAACTGTAGGATCATCTAAATATGTTATGTATTAACAAATGAAACTTTCGCTATTTTTATTTATAGTATAATATAGTAAAATATATCTGTTTTTTTTTTACTAGATCAATAATTTATTCTTGAAATTTCTTTATATAAATTTAATTGTAATATTTCACTATTTTTTTTTTTCCTATTTCTTTAATAATATGATAAATTGGAAAAAACTTGAACAAAATAGTCTGCCTACAATTGCAAGAATATTCTCAAGTTTTACTCCCAAATCATTACATCCCGTTTCTCTTTAAATCGTAGTTTGAATTAAATATTTTATGTATTTATTATTTTTGCTCTAGTTACGTCGTTTATTTACTTATAAAAATTTAACAACTAAACACTTTTGCTCATTAGATAATATATTACACTTATTACATAAATCAATAAATAACTAATTATTCCTTAGAATATATTTTGTTTTCTAAATTAGTTAAATATTTTATTTGCACGCTCTGAATAGAATATTGAAAATTAAAAAAATACTTTAACACTATTCCTTACTTAACTTTTGTCTGAACTATAATAAGCAAATTAAAGTTTAAATTAATTTTTCAGTTTCTGCTCTATATTTTAGTGGAGCAATTATAATTCGATTATTTACTTTTTCAAATAATTTTAGTTCAAAAATTTTTGCGGCTTATGAAATGTTAAAAAAAATATATTTCTACATTACTAACATTTTTCGATTTACTTTATTTACATCGTTACAATAATGCAACTTCCTTATTTCTGGTTTATTTACCTCCACACATGTATTGTAAATAAAGCAGCTAATTTATTTTTTAACAAATTTGTACCACATAATTTTTGATTTTTTAAAATGCATTAACTAAAAATATCCCGTCCCGATGTTTACAAATTCAGTTATATCCTAAGTACCGATAGTATTTTCAAACCGTACTTTAATTACAGCTGCTACGAGAGTACATTATATTTTAATTTTGTATTCTTAATACAGATTACGTGTTTAATTTTGTATTTATTTAAATCAATGCTAAATTTTATGTAACCTTTTAATTCATGAAAAGAAAAAAAAAATCGCGTTTAAATGCATACAACATTTTCAACGCAAAAATATATTTTCATAACTTATTGTATGAACAGATTAAAAGTATATACACAAAATATACATGTATCAATAAAAATAAATAAGTGAAAAAGACAGTGATCATTTGCAAACTAACAACCTATTAAAATTTACATAAAAACATATCGTTTAATTATATTTTCATAATAATCCAAAAACAACAGTAAAATAAACATAAACAAAAGTTGTGCAAATGTCGGAAGAATATAGATACATGCAAGGGCGTCACCAAACGACAAACCGGGGGGGGGGGGAGATGATAGAAAAATTATATGAGTTATTGGAAAAATAAAATTTATAATTTTTAAAGGCTTAATACTTTATTAAACAAGAATAAAATCCTAATTTAAACATAATTTTCGTGACTTCTAGCAAAATTATTCTAATGCTTTATTATAAAAGTATTCCAAATTGTCCGTAATCACGCGCCTATGAATACTCACCATGGCCAGTTGATTAAAAAGTTTCAAAACTCCATGGGGTGACAGCCCCCCCCCTCACAAACACACACACACACTGGCATCGCCCATGGATACATACGTACATTGTACTAAATTATTAATATAAATTACAAGTTCATATCTGTACTCATCTCGAATCAACGATGGATTATACATATTTAACTTCGTAATATATTAAATAAGTAAAAAACCACGTTGAAATGCACATAATAATACTTTCAACGAAAAAATTTGTTTTCATAATTTTAAACATTATTCATAATCGATATAGAAATATAAACAAAAAGGGGAACAATTAGTAAAAACAAATGTAAAGGAATCAAATTAATAACCTATCAAAATTCACAAAAATAATACATCATTTAATCATAATTACATTACATTTATAATTATCTCAAAAAAGTAATATAACTAAGACATAAGCATATGTACACGTACACATCAGAATAAATTATTAAGATATAAACATAAATAACTTCCTGAACTGCCACCTGATAACACTGTATTAGTGATCATGGTGTTCTTTGTTCAATTACCAAACAACATAGAAAATTAAGTCGTAATACATGTGACAGATTAAGTTACAAGAGTCTCAAAGTTAGCCCGACTCGAAATGGGTTAAGACAGTAGATAAGATGAGCCTTTCGGGAACGCACTTGTGCAAGTACAAAAATACTCAAAAAGCATCGAAAAGTACTTAAAAAGAATCGATTATTGTTTGTAGTATTTATCACTTTAAATTTCAATTTGATTGAAAAATTAATAATTATTTTACTTTTCTTAATAAAAAACACACAATAATTTTTTTTATTCATTTTTCAATAATAATAAATCATTTTTTTGTTGTTTATTTTTATTTTATGCACTATAATTTTTAACTTTTAGTTTATTTCAAATAAAAGTACTTGTAATTTTTTCTTCCAGATTTTTAATTTAAGTAAATAAAACAAGAAAAGTTTTTAACAATTTTATTAAGATATTTTTCTGTTAAAATTCAGGAAATTTATTAAGCTCAAATTTAGAAGTAAAGTAACAAAACAATTTCATTTAATAACACTTGAAAACAGTAAATAAAATTTCATAACTGTATGTAACATTGTATATTTTTGATTGTAGCAATATTAAAAAAATATGAAATAAAGTTTACTTACCTAAACTAAATGTAAATAAGAAGTTTACGAACTAAAAAAAGTTTATTGTTTTACAGTAATAAAAGTGGTTGTCGCTATTACTGTCTATAATTATTAACATTCGAATTATATTTGTTTTATTAGTTTTTTGGAATACACTGAATATATACTACTATTAGTTAAGTATTTCACATAACACAAAAATTTTCAACAGTGAGCAAAAGAAATTTTTTTTTTTTTCTCCCATTACATATTATTACCTATTTAAACTGTCAATTCAATTATTGAACTATAAATAAAAATATTATTTCACAAATTGTCCGATTTCTTTTGAACATTATAAATGATTCGACATTATACAGAAATTTTCTCTTATTGGAGACTTTATTTCAGTCATTAAATAAAGGATCAGATCATTAAGGTGTATTTCACATTTTACTAATAACATGCAATTAGAGCATTAAATTAAACGTTATTTAAAATGACAATTTTGCGAAACTTTTTCTTATTTTTCAAGTAAATACGTTCTCGAAATAATATGTACTAATACTTAAATTCTAATTTAATTAGCCATCATACGAATATATATAATTTTATTTGTTATAGTTTAAATTTACTTAAGTTTTGTTAAACCGAACTTTATTTGTTGCCTCGTTGAACTTAATTCAAGGCATGGGCGTCGCCAGCGGGGGGCAGGGAGGGGCAGCTGCCCCCCCCCCCCCCCCCTGGAGCTTAGAAACTTTTTAATCAACTGGCATTGATGAGTATTCGTAGGCGCGTAATCATGGACAATTTGGAAAACTTATGTTTTAATTAAGATTTTATTCTGGTTTAATAAAATATTAAGTCTTTTTTTTTTATTTTTCCTATGTATAACTCATATCCTCTTTTTATCATCTTGCCCCCCGCCCCTCTGGTGACTGGCAACTCATCTTGCCCCTCCCTGGCTCATCGGCTGGCGACGCCCTTGATTCAAGGTATACTGTAGTTGTTGCAAAAGCTCTGCAAGTTCGATTTGGCTGATACTGTGAGCTATTTCACGTTACAACTTGTCCTTAACAACTACAGAACTGAAAATGTTTAAGGCCTCCTTAAAAATTCACATTATATATTCATAGTTATACTATTATTTTTAGCGAGCATTACCTGTCTATACGGTTTTAGTAAATAAAAGCTGAATAAAAAAATAGTTATTTAAAACAAAAAAAACCGCGGCATTTAGTATCACTATTTACGATTAACTTAAAATCTAAAAACGATATTTTTCAGAATTTATGTTTATCTGTCAGTTTATCTATTGTACATTATGTTTTAAATCAAAGAGCACTACATCAGAAATAATAAGAATTAAGTACAGCTTATATAAATTGACTGATTTTATTTTAATGCTTTGCAATCTGAGCATAACTGTTTGGGATGTTTTGTACCGTACGAATTCTTTATATGTCTAATTAAGGAGAATTTGCAACAATTACGAAAAAAAATTATAAATAATAAAATAAGCTATAAATGAACAAAAATTACATAATAAAAATCACGAAATATAAATATGAACACAATAACAAACAATAATAGAAGATAATATAAAATATAGCTAATGAATAAATAAAAATAGTAAAATATGCGCACTATTTAGAAATAACAATTTAAACAATTTTAGATATGAAAATGTATGTGTTTTATATGTTGAATCGTGTAAACAGATATTATTTCCGTATCTTTATTAATCGTTTTTGATAAAAAGGATGTTGTAACTGACTGCACTTCTCCTTTATAGGGTCTGAAAAACTATTCCTCTTTAGAACCTAATTAAGTTTTCTTTGAGTAATATAAAAAATTAAAGCTTCTTGATCTACTTTATGTCTTTTTATATTAAATAAATGTCTATATATTTGTAATAATGGATAATTTTATTTGATGGAAAATAACAAGAAGTAAATTGTTTGGGCTTTGGTCTTAAAATATCTGATTAACAAATTCCTTCAAATGTAGTTGAATATATTATTTTGTTGATAAGACATTTTTTCCTATCAATTTCTTTATTTCTTCGGTCAAAGAAGGATGTAAATTTGAGTAAATGCCGATTCACTAACAGAATGGTTATGGTTTAGAGTAATTTTAAATATATTCTTACTACTGTTGGTATATCTTCGTTCGTTGATAATTTTTGTTTAACTTCTTTTAAAACCCAAAAAATATCAATTTTAATTTAAAAAGCTACATTTGATTGTTAAAATGCATTTTATTATTAGACTGTGTAATATCTACTATAACGTGTGCTTTAGTTTGTTGTAATGAAACATTAACATTATATTCATCAATCGTATACTGAGAGTAAACTATGATTTCCATTAAATACATTCTAGCCTCAAAGCTTTTTTGTTGATGGATGTATACAACATCTCTTTATTTGGGTAAACGGATAATCATCATGCTATAACAATAAATTAATTTTTTAATCAAAACAATGCACTCAACCTTTAGGTAAGTATACATTTTACTAGAATTGTAAATAAATATACCGATATTTCAATGTAGAATTTTTATATCATCCTGGACGAGAGGAACATTTAAATATTTTCTTGAAACCAAAGAAAATGGGGCTTTAAAAAAATCAACATTTAAATGTTCACTCTAATTGATTTTCTTTAAAAATAATTTATGATCTAAAAACTAATTAAATCCCTTTAGAATAACTTAAAACATGGGTTTCTAGTAATAAATATATGTCAAAAAAAAATTCGATGGTAATATTGCATTGTTCATTACTTTTTATTATGAATCACCTTATAGTGAAAATTTCTTAAAAGTTTCTAGGTCGTAATATTTATAATTATTCAAAAGTTTATACTGTATAAAACTTTTTAAGTTGTAGACTAAACGACTACTAATTTTAGATTTTCAAGACCGAAATGATGAAAAAAGAGTCCATGAAACATGATTATTATTAAAACTCTGATCCAACTAATTTTATTTTTTTCTTTAATGGATCTTACTTATATATGTTTATGGAAACTGCAAGAAGTTTACTTTTATATTAAAAGTAAAGAAATCGAGTAGTATATTTATCTTTAAAGAATGGAAGAAGTTATTGTAATCACCAGGAAAAAATAACTGAACATTTAATTATATTTGTGTTTCTGAATATGTAAAAATCAATGGGAAGTTTATAAGAAAAATTTTAATTATTAATTTCCGAATAGTGGAAATTCTAATAATTTGACATTAAATTAAAAAATTTATGGTTATATTATTAAGTAGAAATTCAGAAAAAGATTTAAAAAATAATTATGTATGTTTAATGTGGTTATGTATGCATATACAAAGTAAAAAGCATTTTTTGATAAATGTGTACATAAGTGGGATTATGGCCCCACATGTTATAGTGCTACTAACTTGTTAAAAAGTGCAATCTTAACTTTTAACTAAACAAATTTCATTATAAATTTTATACATTTATACAAATCAAACATTTAAACTAGTGCAAAAAAATGTATAAATTTCTTAGCTGTAATGTTTTATTGAAACTTATGTAATGATTTTATGAAATATCTACATACAGAATTATACTTTTTAAAAATTTAAACAGAATACATACAAAAAAATGGGGAAAAAAGGTACTTTTACAATATACATTTGTTCTTACAATAGAAGAAATTCTTATTAATTTTGTGGCTGTAATGAAGTTTTCATAATTTTCTTTACCCTTTATATAGCCATTATAGAAACCATCATGATATTTTAAAATATTTATTAAATAAATCCTTCGATATATTCATATTATATTTATAATCCATACACTTTAAAACAATAAAGGATTGAAAAATAAAAGCTTCGACTTTTTGCTTTAACGATTTTGATGCGCCCCTAGTGGGAATTTATATGCAAGTACGCCAACTTATGCACAAACTGTCTTACCCAGGGCTTGAAAGCTAGCCGAAAGACAAAAGCTAAAAGCTGAAAGCCAATCATTTTTAGATGTCATAAGCTTAATCCAAAAGCCATATTTAAATTTCCACAAGCTAAAAGCCTAAAGCTTAAGCTATATTCAAAATTTAAACAGTCGAAAGCTGAAAGCTTAAGCTGTATTTCTAGAAAAGCTAAATTAAGCTTTATATTCGGCTTAAGCTTTTTTTTTTAAATTTCTTGATTTTGCATTTTTGACATAATTATTCGCATAAGAAATTGTTTTTAAAAACTTTTATTATTGTGCTTAAAGAAAAAAGTTGAAATTTCAATAGTAATACTAAATAGTTTCATGCATGGTAATTAGTAAATGATTTTAATTATCTTGTATTGAAATTCATTTCGTAAGCCGAAAGCTGAAAGCTTAAGCCGTATTTTAAATTTAAACAGCCAAAAGCCGAAAGCCTAAGCCATATTTCAAATTCAAACAGCCAAAAGCCGAAAGCTTAAGCTGTATTTATCAAGGACATAAGCCGTATTATTATTCAGCTTTCAAGCCCTGGTCTTACCTTCCTTGTTATCGTCTCACGTTTGTTATGATTACCAACGCTGTTCAATTACGTTGATTTTCAGTTTTTATATTGTCTTGTTTTGTGCTTTAAATGAAATTAGAAAAATAATTGTGTTACGGGTGTGAAAGTCATTAAAATTATTTTAAATTTCTGTTATGGAAGTATTTTATTTATTATTTAATTTTATAAATTTATTTTTGAGAAGTAAAATCTGTTTTACATAATTAACTAGGTGAATAATGTTTTCCATTATGAATTTATATTTAAAGTTAATTAGGATTGAATGGAGGAAACAAATCAAACCTTCCCGGTATTCAATCTAGATATTATAATTTTTTTTCGTAAATTACGTATAATTTTATATATTCAAGTTTCACTGCGAAGTTTATAATGATAAATGTACAATGTTATCTAGTGCTAGTATTGGGTATAAAGAAGCATAACAGATGGAAAATAAATTTTGTCAAAAATGAAGTTTAAGTATTTTATATTTTTATAAGTTTTATTTCGATGTAATGCATGATGGAAAACGCAATAGAAAAAGATTATGCAAACGAAATGCAAATTGTCGAAGATGATGGAAATCAGCAAACAGAAAAACAGCAGATTTTGAAAACGATGAATATGTCTTCGAGTACGTTAAAGGTAACACACAATATACACTTCATTTAGATGTGTTTTTTTTTTTTTAATGGTTTTTACAACCTAATTTAGTAAATTTATAATTTTCATATAAATAAATATAATTATTTTTTTTTAGTGACCATATTAACGTGAAAAAAAAAACCATTTAAAATGTATTTCCCTTCATCGCAGTAAATTCGAAATAAAAATATTGCGTTGATTATATTAGTTTTTTCTCAACAAAAGTGAAATAAGTCAATTAATTAAATAGAATTATTCGATTCTTTTCGTTCTATTTTAAAAGTAAAACTAATCAGCGAAATATTTTGTTTGTAGTTTACTATTATTCGATCAAGGGAATAAATTTCGAATGTTATTTTTCTGTATTAATTGACCTGTTAAATTTTTGTAATATATAAAGCTGATTTTATTACATATTAATCCATTGCAGAGAAGTCCGAAATCCGAACTATCGAAGACAGATTTATTGAGATTATTGAGTCAATACGAAGGTGAATTACAAGCAAGAGATGTTGTAATAGCAACCTTAAAGGTAATAATAAATTCTTAAATCATTACTTCGATTGAATGTATTTAATTATTTTAAAATTTTACTTAAAGTTTTGAAATTCGAAAAGTATGTTTCTTCTTTTTTTTTTTGTTGCTCAGTCTCTTTTGATTAGTTCCAATTAGCCATTTACTACTGTGAGTTATGTATTTTACAATTTTTTTAAATTTATTTCTATTCATTTTTAATTCTGTATGCCGATTTTTCTTTTTATTACGTGATCCAGACATCGGGGGGTACATAAATTTCTTTAAAAAGCTTTAAGTGAACATTTACTTTTTTGGTTTTTGGAAACAAGTCATATGAAACGTTCGACGGTTTTACATTTTGGAAAATAGTTTTATTATTAGTGTGGTTCGGATCATACGGAGTAAGAAACAACATAGGTTTATTTTTAATTTAGTTAATTTAACGTATGTAGCTTTGCATATTCCGTTTCTTTTTTTTTTTAAATTAAAAGTTTCGAAAAAATTTATTTATAAAAGGATCTGTACATTTCCTTTAGTCGAACCTAAGTAAATTTAATCCATCTAAAAAATCCTAATATAACTTAATACTACAAAAGCTTCTTAATTATATTTTATGAGGCAGAGTCCTACGGTTTTTAAAAGTTTAATAATATTTTTATTTTTAAGGATCATTTTAAAATTTTAATTTGTATATTTTGGATAATTCTGGAGGATTTATAGAACCATCGACTAAGTATCATATAATTCGCATTAAGGTGCGACTATTTTATGTAGCAATGTCCATGAGTAAAACGAAACAAGTATAACTGGTCGCCAATCTGTTCACGACAGTCACTGTTCTGTTTATGTTATTTTTGCTTTAACACTTGAATTAGTTCTTTCATTATTTGATCTATGCAGGAATATATTTAATATTTTTTCTAACTTCTTCGGTAGTGATGTAAGAATAATAGTTTGGTGAAGGATTGTTTACTGATTTGTGGTCCTCAAACTTTTTGTAATGTCCATATGTGTTGAGATCCAGGTAAACAATACACCGATTTCTTTCAAATGTATTTTAAAACTTTAAATATACCAGTATTATAATAAGGGATTTTTAGAAGCATGAATTATTTAATTGGAAAAGCCCTAGTAATTTTTTTTTTTTTTTTTTTTTTTGCATACAATCTGTAAGACAATGAGTAGCAGTGCCGATAATAACAAAAACAAACAAAACAAAACTGAACAAAAGGTTATCACCGAGCAATGATAAATCCTTATGAGAAAGTTAGTAATATTTATCCTCTATGCTGCAGCTGAATCTGATTTATCCTTTTAAGCCGCACAAAGCTGACACAGTTAACCGGTAGGTTAGCGGCTAGCGGATTGACGTGTTGTTGAAGCCTTTGCATATATTTCTCACTTAATCTTTTTATGGTATCTCTAACCATTGGGATACCTAGGTCCTTATGTATGTCATCGTTGCGTATATACCAAGGTGATGAAATTATATTCCGTCGTAAGGCTTTGTTCTGAAACCGCGGAATAACGTTGATAGTCGAGTTGCTTGCTGTTCCCCACATTTCAGCTCCATACTTCCATAGTGGTTTCAATATCGTTTTATAGAGTAATGTTTTGTTCTGCAAAGATAACTTGGAGTATTTACCTATTAGCCAGTTCATGCTGCGAAGTTTTAGATTAAGATGTTTACGTTTTATGACGACATGGTCCTTCCATGTGAGTCGTTGGTCCAAATACAGTCCTAGGTATCTTGCTTTCCGCGCGGTAGGTATGATTTGGTCGATAATACAATTTCTGGATGTATTTAGCTTTGTTTTTTTTATCCTTGTAGACAGCAGAGGATAGTTCTATTTAGACAAAATTATCAAAGGGAATTTTTGGTAAAATGAGAATGAATATACAGATTTATTTAAAGAAATAGTTGCTTTTTGCCTGTCTGTGCGCAATGATTGATATTTGTAGTAGATGACGTAGCTTTTAAGGCTTGTTAAAATATTCTTGAGACATTTTTTTGATTGTGTCATTACAGCGACTTCGTTTACAAATATTTTATAAATGCCAGTTTCTGTGGTAGTAGCTTAAACTCTAATCTATCCGTCGTTTGCTGTTCCACTTGATATCTTCGAAATCAAAGAGAGCCTAAAGTGATTGAAAAATGATTTCCTAGGGAAAAGTGCTTATGTTAAAACGTTGCAATTAGATGTTAATATGTTTCGTTGAATCCTTAAATTTGAGCCTAGACTGGTTCGGGAAGCTCCTAGAGGAGGTTATATACATAAAACGGAATTTTATATGGCGTTCAAAATCTGCAGCTGGTTTTTAAAGATACTGTTTCAAGCACTATACACCCGTAGTCTATTTTCGGTCAAATAAGTATGCGATTTACCTTGAGCCGGATGGAAAAGACAAGTATGGAATATATTAAACAGTTTCGATATGTTTAATGATGATACCCATTTTACCTTAATTTTTTGTAGATAAGCGAACTATTCTAATCTACTGTAAGGCATTATTCTCAGAAACTTAATTGTTATAAATTTAGTTTAGTGTGTTTCGTATGAATCTTTATTTGTTTTGCGTAGCTTCATATTCAAATTCGTGGTGATTGTTTATTATGCTTAAGCCTATAACTCATAGTTTTATTTAGTTTTAATGAGTTTTTTTTTTTTATGCGTAGCTGCTATAATTATTACACACATTTTCGATTCCCTGTATTTAAAACCAACTTTAAGCAATCGGTGTAGGAATGCGTGTATTGTGATATATCGGTTATTACGATTTGAAAACAATCAACGCCAAAAATGTTAACTTTAATAATATCTCTTTTAAATATTTATTAGATAAGGAACCGTTATCTGTAGTTTCGCACGCTAGTTCAGTTTCTGTAATTAAACGAATGATTAATTTATGTTACATATTTAATTATTAGTTTTAAAATTATTCGGGAATATTTGAACAAATATGTAAAATTTTGTTTTAGGTGTAATATTAGATCTGTTTCTGATTGTAAATTGTATTCTTCACCACAAATATAAATTCTTTTTAGAGCATTAGAGGGTATTTTAACGGATCATATGATCTATTAATTTTATAAATACGTTTTAACTAGTTATCTCTGCTGTATATATAACAATATCCCTTGGGCCACACTCTTCATTTACCATTGCAGTTGCAGTTTCATTTGTTGATAATTCATTTTCGAATATTTATCTGCATTTGTGCAGTGTAATGATCTTTGTTTTAATGAAAACTTGAAGATGGATACGTTCTCCGATTAAAAATGTTTGATATAATTCAGGGGAAGGCTGAAGTAGTTCCAAATTGTCTTTTTCTGATGAACAATGAAAACCTTTTGATTCATCTTTCCGTTTGTTTTGCAATTTCAGATTCTTCAATATAATTAGTACTCATATTAAAACTAAAACTAATGCTACATTTTTCTGTTTATATTACAGTTTAAATATATATATTCATTTTGTCCAGTAGGTCAGAATGCAGCTTGTCTCCTTCTTTGTGTAATAATCTGAATCTCATGATCAGTTTTATTTTCCTAAACTTCTTGTAAATCCCACTCTCTTCATTAAGTTAGTTTTTTACGCTGTCGCGCCATTTCTCAATTATAAGTGAGCAAGCACTTGACTAATTTTTGGAACAATAAGGATCAATGAAATATTTGAAATAACAAGCGCTTCTGTCTGTAATAAACATTAAACGGGAAATTAAGAAACTGACTAAAAATCAATTAAAGTACAAACTTTAAATGTAAAAAAAATATGGAGTAAAATCGATTGCATATACTATTGTAAATTACACGTATTAAATTAAAATACATTAATAATAAATTCATTAGGAACTGTAAATGCAATGATATTTTTGTTAGGAAATTATAAATATAACGTTGATTGAAGATTATTAAATATATATAATGAGTTATAAAAAAAATGTATCTGATTTTTAATTAAAACTGTTATAAATACGTTTAATTGTACTCTGCATTCATTTTTGATACTTATAAAAGAGTGTACGTATGAAAACTTCGAACATTAACACGTTCTGAATAACAGATATATAATATTTTATATAGACAAATTTAAATCGTTTCTTAAATAACATAATTTATTTAATCGAGTACGTATTTCTGAATCATGTTTGGCTTTTAAACGGTAACAGCAAACAAAATATAATAACAATTAGTTACGATAGCGACGTGGCAGCGAAAACGTTGACTTAAAACAATTTTTTCGCAAATGAATATAACAAAAAAATAAAATAAAAACAAAAAAAACCTTTTAATATTTCTTTTTTATGAAAAGATAAAGTTTGTACCGAACGAAGCAGATACATTGTTATTCTTTATTTTGCTATTTTTTTTTTTGGCATACCATTTTAAATGCTTATCTTATTCTTAATGGAATTGATGAAAACCTGTGATAGGCTAAATTACTCATATGTTATAATAAAAAATAAAAAACTTCAAATTTTTTCAAAAATAAGAAAAAATGGATTTACTGCTATTTAATCTTTTTCCTTTTTAGTACCGTTTTATATTTTTAATTTTTTCATTATCGTCTTTCATGCATAAAAAAAAGTTCGTTATTTTTGCGTTTGAATCTAGTAAAAAAAAATATGCATAACTATGGTTATAAATAAATGATTATTTATTTAATTAGTGAAAAAATTATTCCGCAAAATATTTCATGTAAGTTTTATAACGGAGTAACTCTTTTTAGTAATTGTAAACCTTTGACGTTTTATTTAATACTTATCAAAATGAAATACTTCTCATTTATGCTCAAGATACTTCAGTGAAATGCTAGAAGTGTACTTGCTAATATAAGCGTGATTTAGAAATTTACTTGGCTTCATACAGTTTCGACGTGGTACTTTTAGCAGAAACCCCTACTTTCATCTACAAAACAATTCTCGGTTCATAATTACACCTGTTATCGAGATGATAAAAAAGATGGATATGAAAGGCTGGCTATTTTGGTTAAAAATAGTTTAAAGCACAGTCTGGTGCAGTCTAATCTCATGTCTTCAAATAACAATACTCGATCTAACACTATCTGCATTCAAGTTACTTTTGGTAATTTCACGGCATATTTGATTTTCTTCTACTCACCACCAGGTTACCACTATCAACTCTTCTCAGATTTTGGATGTGGTGGACAAATTAGAATCTTTTCCTATTGTTTTCTGTGGAGACTTTAATGTTTTGCATCGGCTTTAGGGCTGTTCCCGAAACGACGGCAAAGGTGATGTTATAATGGATATACTTAATAACTTAAATCTGTGTTTATTAAATGATGGCTCGACTACCAGGATAAATTATTCTGGGTAAGTCGGCAATCCTGTGGATCTGGCTATGGTCTCAGTTGGGATTTTCTAATTGGACGGTTGCATCTAGCACTCCTGGTAGCGTGCATTACTCTATTACATTATAAAATATTACCTCCGAAAAGAACACTTTTAACATTCTCAGAACTATCGATCTTCACAATTGGAAGAGATGGAATTTCCGTGAAGGAGATTGGAACCTGTTTCAAGACTTGATGGAACAGGAGATAGATATGGTTGAAAGTGGAAGTACCCCAATTGGAAAATACAATATCTTCTAAAGTACTTTGGTCTCTGTGCTAAATCGTTCTATACTTTTTACGGTAACATACATGGGGCAAAAAATGACCACGCCCTTGGTGTAATTCTGAGTGTAAAAAAAAGTTAGCGGAACGAAACTTGGTTCTAAAAACCTTTCGTTCAATTGGTACTATGGACTCTTATCTTACCTTTCGTAAAATCGCTGCTAACACCCGTAGCTTTTTGAAGAGCACGAAGAAAGCTTCTTGGAGAAATTATTGCGCGAAATTCAGCAGAACTACTCCCTTAAAAGTTATTTGGGTGTTGGAAAGCAGATTTAAAAATAAAGGCTCCCGTGCTAATGCGATACGGGGTGGTTCGTGGTTTGAGGAGTTTCTTTTATCGGTTTCCTCTTATTATGTCGTATATCTGGAAGAAATTGCAAGAAAGAGTGATTCTTCTTTATACAAAGATTTTCTGACGAGTCCTATTACTGTTGAGGAATTTTTCGCTCCTTTAATAGGAAGGAAGGATACATCTGTCGGCTTAGATGGCATCTCTTACTCGGTGTTGAAGAATTTAGGCAGGAAATCAAAATCAAGGATTAGTCTTCTTTTTTGGTTATTCCTGTTCCTAAATGTAGGAAGAACAACTTAAAGGGAACGTCCTTCAGAACTATTTCTTTGGTCTCGTGTATCAATACAACGGAAAATTGTCTTTAAGAATAGGCTCTTGCGGTGGTGTGAGCACAATGGAATCTTCCCGTTCGGCATGTTTAGATTTAGACCCGGTTATGGTATAGCTCACTTGCTAAAATACATTTATGGGTCCTTCATTAATAAGGAATTTCTGTTGTCCACCTTTCTGGATACTAAATGGGGCTTTTGATAATGTTTCATTACTCATATTATTTGAGCGGATTACTAATTCAGGTGTTCCGTTCCAAATGTTTGAATATATGTGCAAACTGTTTAAGGGACAAACGTTGTCTTTCCTGAACCCCGTATCTAACTTAGTCGTCTGTACAGTTTCTTACAGAAGTTCGGCTCAGAGTTCGGTTTTGAGTCCTGTTCTGTTCAACCTCTATATTATTTTGGTGTTTAGCCGTATATACCCCCTAACGCATTTATTTTGTCTTATGCAGACGATTTTGTAGTCTATAGCAGTAATAAAAATTTAAATGAATGTTTGGTGGAGAACCAACACTTCTGTCTCCGCATGTAATAAAGCGTTCGGCAGACTTGGTTTAAATCCCTTTCCCAGTAAGTCGTCATCTTGATATTTTCTATGAGACCTTACAACACTCAAGGAATCTCTGTCCAAATAAATAATAAACCAGCCGTATTAAAACCGTTTGTTAAATATTTAGGTTTATTTTTGGATACTAGGCTTACGTGGACGAAACACATATAACATCTGCATGATCGGACTGTCAGTATTATTAATCTATTTAAGTCTGTCTGTAATTTTTCATGGGAAGCGGATCCGATTGTTCTGGAACTATTTTTTAAAGTTTTAATCCGCTCCCGGTTTGACGATGAATCTATTTTTTATGGTTCGGCTGCGGCCTCCAATCCGAAAAGATTGGACACACTGCAAAATATACGTTTGAGGCTGATTACTGGTAACATCCGATCTCCCTCAGTGACAGTTTTTCAAACTGAAACAAACCCCTTCTTCTTTCCATAAGAAGAAATATCTTAGCTGATAGGTTCCTAATTGAAATTTGTAATTATCAGTTCCCCTCGCTATCGACAGCTTTCTTGGAAATTAACAACAACTAGAGGTTTACTCATTCTTTCTGGCTAAAAGAATTCTGCAATATTATAATTATAGTTTAGCTCTGGTCCCTTCTCATTCCATTTTATCATTCGATTTACCTTATGAATTGAACCTACTTTCTTTAGATATTGATATGGACACCTTCAGATTTGACAAGGGAATTCAACTAAACTTAGTAAATATTGATTCTTATTACAAAAAAATGGTTAGTAAACACTATCTTAGCTTTATTTTCATTTACACAGATGGTTCTAAGGTGCTATCAACAAATGGTCCGGTTGGATCAGCTTTTATTTTTAACTCTAACCTGATACAAAAAGTCAAGCTGCCCTGTACGGCGGAATTGTTTGCTATGAAAAAATCCCTCGATTTTATACTCCAAGCTGATATTACTGGCAAAAAATACGTAATAATTACTACTGACAGTCTAAGTGGCCTTACTGCTTTGAAGTTTAGTAACTTTAATTTCAGATATTACCCATTTATTTATGAGATCAAAATGAAGTGCCTTAGTGTAGCCTTGAAAGGCGGCGTTACAAAGTTTTGCTGGGTACCGAACCATTATGGTATAAAATTGAATAAGGGAGTAGATCTTGCTGCTAAAGAGACAGCCCTCGATAGCTTACCGTCCCCTTTTATTTCATCTTTACACTTATATTATGAAGTTGAAAGAGATAATAACTTTACATGGCTGAGCTATTTAAACGATCACGCTTTTGATTCAAAGATTATTTCTCAACAGGCTTTGCTAAGTTCTGGTCCATGGTATCACTATATTCGTAAAGGTATCCCTATCGAACTTGTATGTAAATATGTCACCACCATTTGTCGCCTGCCTGTGGGACATGCCTTAGTAGGTGTCAATTTTATTGACCACAATTATGGTGTCTATTGTGATTCTCAGTTTTTCAATATTGAGAAGGGTATTAATCATTTATTATTTAATTGTAACAAATACGACGAGCATGCTAGAAGTTGCTTCTTCGATGTGTTAATCTCCCTGGGATGTTTTTCCTCATATTATAGTGTTTTTTACCTATTATCTTGTACCGACGTTGTTGGAGTGGTTTTGTTGAAATTTATTATTAATAACCGCATTACTGTTTAATAGTGAAAGATCGGTTTCTGAGTTCTGATATAGCTAATAACTGGCTTCTTCGAAAGTCTTGCTGCTACATTGCTAGTTACTCGGTCCCAAACCTATGCCCTTAATTTTCTGCTGTCCAGTCGCACTCCAATGCCTACTGCACTTGGGATGTGATATGGCCAGTGTTCATTTTCTGTTTTATCTCTTTCGGTATTCGTAGGCTATGTGACATCATTGCGGCCATGTTTGCTCGGACTTTATTGTTAGTTTTATTTCATTACGCTTTATGATTTAACTTGCGGATTTAATTTACTTATATATATATATATATATTATACACACGATCCTGCTAGTCTGGTTTATTTGTAGAAATTGTTAGTGACCAGATGGTTTTGCGTCAGGTCAAAAAAAAAAAAAGTTCGCTTTCGAGAAATTCTTTAAAATACTTCTTTATAGTATTATGTTTAAAAATAGTACGTTTGTATTAGATCGATTTTTTAAATATTATTTTTACTCATATACTAGTTGCTGTACCCGGCATTGCCCGGGTCAAAATATATAGCACGCTTAATAGGTTGAGAACCAGTCTCCCTATCTCAGATGTATACAAACGTATATTCCATTAAACGTACAATTTATATCGTGTATATAAAAATAATTAATCAGCGATGCGATAAAATGTTATTGCTTGAATAAAACGCATGTAGATCAGAATCAAAAGCTATTTAATTTAATAAGAAATTTATTTATATTATGTATACATATATTGTACATTTTATATTCCTATTTACATTTTTTTGTATATAGTTACTTTTTTAAATTTCTTCCCACAACGCTTACTTATACACTATATTTGTAATTTTATTGTTCGGATTATAAATAAACAAATTTTGAGGTAATCAAACTCGTGAGCAGGCGATGTACAATTGGCCGCGTGAAAAGCATGATTCCTTTAAATTAATGCTACAAGATCGGAATGTTTTGGCCCTGTGCTTTGTTGATGGTCATGCTATGAGTCAACTTTACTGAAAATTGTAATCGCTTAAAGCTGAAGTGCAATCCAGTTAATATTAACGGTATTCGCGGTATAAATACCGCCTGCCCTTTTTCTTTGTCAGCCATTATACTGGCTTCGATGACGTTATTCTGCAGTTGTTTGTTGCAGAGTTTTGTACCATTACATAGTTTTGGAGAAGTCAAATTACACAATAAAATGACTGATGAGCCAATCTTGACTTTGTGGCAGTGTAACGGCGGCATGCCTCCTGGAACATTCAACGAATTTAAAATTCAGTAGGAAAATTTACACTTTCATTTTCATCAGGCATGGTATCGGTCGATATGTAAATTTTCTCTTCCCCCGGAATCATTTTTTGGACAGTCTTGTTGATGTTGTTGGCCAGTTCGTTTTTGTTGTTAGAATAATTCGCTCACGTAACCAGTCTGAATTAGTATAATTTTCGTCTATTGAATAGGTGCCTTCTCCTATTTGTAAAAGGTTTCCGGTAAACTCCCGAAATTTGTGCTCTCATACTTGTTGTTAACATGATTATTTTTATATGCTGTCTTATGAACACTTTTTTAAGCAAGCACTTTTTTCATCTGCTCGCGTCGATTTCGGAATGATAGGCAACGTTTGACGAAAATCGCCTAACAATATTAATAATACAGTTCCCATTAAACTTGTATTATCTCGTAAGTTCATGTTTGCCACGTCTGAACAGGGTATGAGCGGTATAGCTGAAATGTTTATCACGGATATGTATCTTCAGTGAGATGAATTCATATTACAGTGACCATTTGGCCGTGCCGTGATTTTTATAGAAATTTTTTAATCTGAATAATTCTATTTGTTTTATCAGTTGTATAAAGTTGAAACTATGGATAAGTGCCTAATTTTAATAATTATTAAAAGTGTTATTTTAAAATAATTATTTCTTCTAGATAAAAGTTCTCCTCTGACCTTTCTGAACTTTTTAAAAATATATTTCTTTAGCCTATGATTAGTAATTTTCAAATTTAACGGTAAGCTTAAAATTTTCATTATTTTATTTAATTTATGAAATAGACCTGAATTTATACTGTTTCGTTTCTTTTCTTTTTTATTTATTTATTTCTATATAGGAATGCTGACCACTTTTTAAATTGCATAACTAAACTGCCTTGCTGATAATATATTGGTGGTCCCAATTTTAATTGAATAATTTATAAATTTTTAATGTTTTCATATACTTTATTTTGGATCTAGTAATAAATTATACGTAGTTACGCCACGGGCATCTTGAGGATTTTTCCTCTTAGGAGTTGAGATTGAAAACATTTTTTTTCTTTATAGAAAACATTTCACTACTATATTACATGTGGAAATCAGTTTTTTAATTAATTTATTAATAGCATTATAATTCGTACAAAGTTAATTGTGAATAATTTTATACCCATCAAAAATCAATGCTTGCTTTTTTTTATTTGCCAAATTTTCAAAGGTAAAAGTGCCTTTTGCTGGCTTCTTTCTGCGTATGTTCGTTCATGAGTTAATCAAAGATTTTTCAGTTTTCAGATACTACTAATAGTATTTAAAATCACATAGGGAATTAGTAATGTTAATTTATGACGAATTCTGTTCTAAATTTTTGCAGGTATTTTTCTAATTATATGAAATTAAAGTAAAAAAAAACTAAATTATTAAACAATAAAATCGGATAATTCTTATTTGATATAAATTTAAATATTAACTAGCAGCGTACCTGAACCACTTTTCAGGGAGGGTGGGAGTTCAAAATTAAAAAATTTTCGAAAAGATCGAGATCGGGACTCAATTATCCCAAGAAATGAGTAATAATTTTAGCTTACTTGCCTTAAATTTCGGAAAAAACCATGCTTGAACCCCAACCCTCCCAAAAGTACGCTACTGGTATTAACATTGATGTAAAAATAATTAAATCGGGTAAAAAGGCAACCATAAAATAGACCGAAACACAAAAAAAAAGGGTTACGAAACAATATTTTATAAAATAGATATAAAACTCAGATGGGGATACATACTGCGACATAGATTCCCGCGTCCAAACAGCATAGATGAAATGGAGGCAGCTAACCGGGGTATTATGTGACAAGAGAATACCGATACGTCTCAAAGGGAGGATTTATAAAACGATTATCAGACCTGCAATGCTATATGGAGCTGAATGTTGGGCGACAACCACAAAAATGGAACAAAAAATTCATGTGACTGAAATAAAAATGTTACGCTGGTCTCTTGGGCACACACTCCTCGACCATATCAAAAACGAGGATATAATGGAGCGTATAGGAGTTGCACCTGTACGTTTGAAATTACGGGAAGCGAGACTCCGATGGTACGGTCACATCATGAGAAAAACAAACAATAGCCCTGTGAGGATGTTAATGGATTATAACCCCTTGGAGGAAAGCGACCACGAGGAAAACCGAAAAGACGGTAGATAGACTCTGTCAACAACGACATGGTGGAAGTCGGTGTTGGGATAGAGGACACCGAGGACTGTAGAAAATGGAGAAGACAGTGCCACCAAACGGACCCCGCACCGGGAAATCGTTAGGAAAGAAGAAGATATAAAAAAAAATTATACCATAAAAGAACGAATAGCATTAATTTAAGGTAATAATAGCTTTAAAAATGTCGATTAATTAAAAATAAAATTATTTATATGCGTTCAGTACAAAAACCTGTAAATTGTTTATATTGAGACATATATTTTTTTAAATTTCGAATGATTATACATAATAGATATATTTTACATTTTCAATTTTTATGGGGATTTTAATAAATGTACTATTTTAAAATTACATTATATTACACTTTTTTACATTTTGAATAATAATTATACTTTCAACTTTTGTGGCAGCGTTACTCATTTTTTTTGATAGTATATTTTGCAACGTTTTTCTAATTTTTAAATAATTATTCACACGTCACAAACATTGTGTGGCGTGTGAACAGAACAATAAATTATTAAAATCATATTGTATTCTAAAAAACTTACCAAAACCATTTCAAGGTGTATTATTAAAGGACTTGATATAACTGATGCTTTATTTCACGTCCTTACTTACTTCGTTAATAATAATTTTATTAATTATGGCGTAATTTTTAAATAACGTTTTTTATCGTAATACTATTTAAGTGCGTTATGTCCGCAAACATAAGAGAAAGATAAGCTAAATACGAAGGTATACATATATCTGCATGCAATCGATATATATCTGTACCTTTTTTGACTCTGAATATTACTTATATGTTAGTTAAGTTTACTTTGTTCTGAAAAACAGCTGATGAAATTATACGCATTATACATGAATTCATGTATCGCAACAATTAAAGGGCTTTTAAATGGAGGGGAAATGATTATTCTACAGAAGAGAAATCTGGTGGAATTTCTTTAAACCCAAGTGCATCTTTGTATGTGTGGGAAGGTAATTTTTGCTTCCGAGTAAAATTTGGCCAAAAGTGATTCATGGTCTTCTAAGTCACCTAGCAAAATTTTGCATAAGAAACGTTTTCGCCTCTGAAATCGGTGGCAAACACGTCAAAACGGAGGCGATTTCTACTTAATGATGTAAGGCGAATCAGTACCAAATGCATAATATTAATTAGAACATTTTTAAATTTAAATGTTACTTTACCATATTAAATACTAAATAATGAAAAAAAAAATTTTTGATTGTACTATAGTTAAAAATTCAACTTACGCAAAAATTTCCTGTCTTATAATTTTGTATCATATATATATATATATAATAGAATTTAGGAAATTCTCATTCACAGTTGTGGATAAAATTTTGGTAAAATGGGGTTGCTACGATAGTTTCAATATAATGTTTTTTAATATCATTTAAAGACTTAATTTCTTTATACAACAAGTTAGGACAAGGCAGTCTATATGTTTTTAAATAAAAAAGTCGGTGGAAACGACCAAGTTAGTTTTATCCGATCATGAACCGCGTAAACTTATTCGAAACATCAAATAGTGTTTTTAATAATAACGCGGTTTTTATCGGAAATTTTAATTTTAGGAATATGAATCGCCAAAACACTCTACGTATTACTAACAATAATACATTTTCTGTGGGTAAGATATCGATTGGATTAAATTGTATTTTAAATTTACACTATATTACGTAATCAAAAAGTAATATTTATAATGTATTATAAAGTTGTATTTATATAGTTTTTAGAATACTAATGAACATTAAAAATTTCGGTATTTCTTGTATTATTTTGACGTGTTACATTAAAAAAAATACGTTAGATTTTGGTTTAAGTTGTTGGGGGATTTTTTTTTTTTTTTTTTTTTTTTGAAAATCCTATATATTATTAATTCTGTTACAATTTTATATGTATAATTTATTTTTAAACTTCATTTCGTATTTTTCATTTTGCTTTTAAGTCGGAACAAGTGAAACAGTATCTTTCTCAAAAGAATCATCAGTCAAATGCGTCTGGAAATGATCCTTTGGCCGCTCTACAACGTGACAATTTTGCCACGCGTTCCACAGATAAAATGGATGTATGTCTTCGAGTAAATCAGCAGTTAAATTCATTAGAAAATTTGGTTACTCAACAGCGACGATCACAGTGTCGAGTTGTCAGGATACTAAGAGAAGCTGAATATAGGCACCGAAAGGTATGAACAACTTCACGTATAGATCGCATATGTTCGATATAGTACGTGGAAATAAAATGTTTCAGTATTTTTACTTAGCACTTCTTTATGTTATTTTAGTGTAGGTTAGAGATTAGTTGAATTTAAGCGGAGTAGTTGGAAGTGTTATTTAAATATTACTTCTATTAACATTAACTATCGTTAGGCTCGAACTTGTAATATTTGAAATATTAAACACGCGGCTTTTTACTGGATTAACGCGATGAATATAACTAAAAGTTCGCCGAAATTACTGATAAAATACAAAATAATAAATTGAAAAATTGACGGACAAAATGCGCGCTGCTGTAGTTAAAATAAATTAATTGTTACTTCATTTAAAATTTTATTACACTGATTTTTTGAATTGTACATCTGCACAAAGAAAATTGTGTAAAAATATTTTATCATAGGTGGCGAACTAAAAATAAATTGTCAGTGCGTTTCAAAAAAATATTGCATGAAAATGTACAACCAGAACACTTTTTCATTTATATTTTGCGATTAATAATAATAGAAAATCAAAAGAGATCGGATCAGTAAGAGAATTTGTGGCTTGATCGAAATTTCTTAAGTTCGTTTATAGAGCTCGAAATAACAGTAAATATTCTGAAAATATTCGATAATAAAATGACAAGATTAGACAGTATACTGATAATTCTGCAATGTTATAGTTGTTTATCTTTTTTTTTTTTTAATTTTTGTCGCGGATGTTAAATACAGGTGAAGATAGATTGTATTTTTTAGTCATCGTAGATTTATTCCCAATACATGCTGAATAAAAATCATTCCATGGGTCAATTAAGCCTTTAGTTTTGTGAAAGCCATCTTGATAATGTCGTCACCAAGACTATATGTCGAAAAATAACAAATTAGAGGTATTCCGTAAAAATTCTAATGCAATAACTTTAACAAAAGTTAATTTTAGAGATTCTTCCGGAAAATTTATCTTTTATGATTTTTTTCATTAATGTCGAATTTTTTGTATTCAAAATTACTAATATTACTCGTTATAATGAGGTAAAACGAATTTCATCTAGCGAAAAGCTTATCTTCGTGAATAAAACTGATTCGTTCTGCAGGGTAGAGGTGTCATAATGGATGTTATAGAGCGGAAAAATGAAAATTAGAAAATATAAAAGTTTCTCGATATTCAAATTACAACAGGAGAGAGAACAATTAAAAGTCGTCCGCTACCACAATTATCTCTGTTCCTACACATGTAACCTCGACATGTCTAACAACTACAACTAGTCCGCGCGCTTTACCTCGATCAAAAATACGGAATTTACGATATTTCTCGTCGCTCTACTGAAAAATCGGTATGTTTCGCAACAACATGCACGCGTGCAGTAAGTGAAACATTGCCATCACTATCGGTCCCGTGTACTCTGTGATACCTACACTGTCGGGTTTACGACCGATTGAGAGAAAAGTACAATCTTACAAAATTAAATGAATTTAATCAAATAATTAATTTCTACCCGGGACATCGTCGACAGATGGTGCCACATCGAATCCGTATCAATATATTGCACTGGAATGTAAAAGTTGTGTCTTTTTGCAGGAAATTGAATTGGAAAAACAAGTTAGACGCAGATTTGAACGGGAGTATCTGAAATTAAATGAATATCTAGATTTAGAAAGAAATCGTCATAAGCACATTGTTCTATTTCTCTTAGCTGAAAGGAAGAAAATACTAATGAAATACGTTGAAGAAAGGAAACGATCGGAAGATCTAGCTCAGGTAATTTTTTGTCATTTTATACTGTTCCTCATACAATGGAGCTTCCTGTTAAAAATAGATATGTTTAGCTTTTTGTTGTTTTTTTTTTTTTTTTATAATTATTTAAAAGGATCGAAGATTTAATGATTAAGATCAATTAAACTTGGTGGAGCGTAACGGACAGTCAAAAATTTTATATTGAATGTTGCAAAATTTAATTTTAATTAAGTTATATTTTGTTAAGATATTGGCAGAAGAAAAGTGCAGAGTGGATGCGATGGCTGAAGGTTTAGAGGAAGAAAGTAAAAAATCTTTGCAACTGGAAGCCGAATTCGAAAAGCAAGTAACTCAATTTTATCTTCAAAGTCAACGATTTAAAGCGGATTTAGCGAAAGAGCAGAGCAGGTAAAAATCGTGTGTTATTTATTTATTTATTATCAAAAACTTATTTACCCCCTGCAGTAACAGGTTAATTTAAGATAAATTGAAACGTTGTCTTTTCAATTCGTGTTTTTAAGTATTTAATAAAAATATCGCGTTATGTAAATATCGTTTAATGACTGCAGCGATAAAACGTATATTTTAAAAATATCTGTTTTAAATTTATTTAAAATTATTAAAGTACAGAAATAAAACAATTTCCATTAACTTTTCTTAAAAAGAAAAAAAATAGGTAATAATGAAGAAAGGAAGAAAAAAAGCGATTGGTAGACGTTAAAATAATAGTAATTATTTCACATAAAGCCCGACGCTTATTAATTATTAAAAACTCTGAAGTATTATTGTATTAAAATAATCATGTACGAAACTTTTTCTTATTCTATCCGTACGTGATGAATTTTAAATTACATTTCTGCTGCAAATTAATATTCAAATGTTAGAAATTATGATAAAATGTACATCGCAATAAGAATCGAGAAGTATGTATGGTAGTTTATGTATTTAAATTTTAAAAAGTGATCGCTGCAACATCTAGCTATGCAGATTTCAGAGAAACACTAAAAAATTAAAACTTTTTAAGATGACGTAATTTTCTTGCGGATTAAGTTAAATCGTGATTTTTGGTATGTATTGTAGAATTACGAATATCTGCGCATAACTAGAATGTCAACTTTCTAGACCCGATCATTGCTGAGATCCGATGCTTCATTCTAAGAAAAAGTTGACTGACATGCATCTATGAACTAATGTATAAATACAAGATTATCAAAATCCACGGCAATATTTACTGGATGTAAAAAAAAAAAAAAACGAAATTTATGTACAAAATCCTCTTCGATAAATTCCGAAAATTTTAAATACATATCTTCAATAAAAAAGTTGAAAGTTTAAATAGCAAATTACTAACAAAAGAAAGAGACAGCGATATCTCTATCAAATATCATCCTAGAACTGTCGAATTAGTCTGGTGAGGTTATTTGTTTATGTTAAGAATAGAGTCAGCAATTATCACGAAGTTACGATTCTTTTTTTCTTGTTTCTACGGTGATTTTCCTTGAATCAATTCCTAATTTGTTCGCACTCCGGATAATGTAATGTGTATTTTGAACTTTTACTAAATATACATACGTAATGATTTAATGATAATTTTGTTTTTAATAATTTTTGTTTAATTTTTACTTGTCGCCCACTTGGCCCCAAAAGTGTCTGGACAAAAAAAAAAAAAAAAAACATAAAACATACAGATACCAAATGTCGGTTAAATATTATAATTACATCATATAATAGTGCAATATATTTCGATCTACAAACGTTAGGGACATTCATACAAAATCAAAACTTTTAAAAATACAACTAAGCTGTTTGGTCTAATAAATAAGTGATATACGATTAATTGGCAAGTTACCCGTGTTTAACATATATACATTCGTGTCACGGTTTTTGTGGATAAAGAAATCGGACTAACTTATTTTTAGTATTTTTATATTTTTTGTTTTCTATGGTTCATTAAATATGCTGAATAGCAAAAGTGGGCGATGTGCTGCTTGCAGAAATTAATGAAAGAAGTATTAAACCTAAATAACATGATAATTAATTATATATCGCTTATTTTTTAGACTAAACAGCTCAACTGCATTTTTACAACTTTTCTGAATGGATATATAGAAAATATTTTATTTTTCCATTGGAAGTTTGTAAAATTAAAAAGAAAAAAAAAATTAACCGTTCTTAATATAATATAAATAATGTTGCATCGTCTTGATACATTTCTGCAGAAATGTAACATATGTCCTTCTAAACATCAATTCAGTTAGCGCTCATCCACATTATGTGAAATAAATTTTTCGATGTATTTTATAATAAATTATATCTTGATTCGTATAATTAAATTGATCTGATTATTTTTCATTGCAGGTCGGAGGAATTAGAAAACGAACTGGAGAAAAGTCGGAATCAAATAGCGTTACTAGAAAAACAGCTTGAATCGTGCAGTAAAAATGCTGTGATATGTTCTTCCGCACAACCAGGTATGAAAGTTTATTTTTCAATCGTTTGCCAGATGTTACATATAAATAAAAAGTAAAGTAAGCCACATAACCTTAGCAGCAGGATGTTAGGGATTGTGAAATTATCCTTTTCATTCTATACTAAAAAACCTAATGGATCTAAAGAAAATATTAGTGACCAGTTCTTTTCTCTTGCCTCTTTCACTTTTTCATATTCAATTTCAGATTAGGTGTAAACACCTGGGAGCAACTTAAATCCAGAACGAGACAAATTTCGAACACGTAAACTTTAGTTTCTTAGCCGAGCGCCTTAACTACTAGGCTTGAACAGTATAAACTGTTTCGAAACATTAAGGGTTTATGATGAATTTTTTTAAATTGTTATGAGTGTCGTCGCGATGGCCTAGTTGCTAAAGCACCTGACTTCCGTTTTAGAAGTTTTGAGTTCGATCCCAGACATTACCAAAATAAATAATTAAATTAACCGCTAATAATCACGTGGAAGGCAATGGCAAACATGCATGCCACCATGTACGTGCTAATTGATGTATACTAATGCAGGACTGCATTTGTAGCGCGATAAATCAAACGATTACTAATCAGTTCCGAATGAAATCTTACGTGTCTATAACGTTGCATGTAACAATTGCCTAGAACACCACCTATATATCTGTAAAATTAGAATGTACGAATAGGTAGTTGCCGGCGCTCAGAAATTAAATATGGCACCGTGATGACGATGAAACTGTTATGTCGCATAACATTCACGATTTTCAGTCTGTTAACATAACATTTTTAGCAAAATCCTTAAGTATTTTTTCAACTAAAAACCTGTGGTATAGGAAGAATATTTTTTTTCTTCTTACAAATAAATTTATTTTTATGAAATTTAACCAAACTGATTTGACTATTACGGGAAAAAAAGTTCCTGGTCGCTACTTTATTTTAAAAAATTATTTTATATATACAATAAAGGTCTACATTCAATTGGGGTTTTTTTTTTTTTTTTTGAAATAATTTTGAATTATTTATAATTAAGTGCATTGACGCACCCAAGGGGGTACTACGGAACTGCAGCTCCCTCCAGGGAGAATAAACGGACACTGTTAATAGTGGCAAAATTTTTGACAGTAAAAATTAATATTTGATAAAAATATAAAGTTTTTTTAAATAATACATTTTAAACAAAAATAAATATATAAATGAGAGAAGAGAGATAGATATACCAAACATGTTCGACCTCCATCTTTACATTTTCCTAAATGCTATTCTTTTATCCCCCAGGGACAAATCCTGGGTGCGCCAAGATGATTGAGTGATATATTATTATTATTTCGAATTATCCACACTGATACGTTGTCAGCTGATGCTACCATTCTTTTTCCTCTCTCACTGCATTGTTTGGTAATGGAAGCTTGTTTTCCACTTGGTTATTTCTGTCATTTAAACAGAATTTTCGATACTAAGCGAAAAATAATCCACCAGAAACGAGTTGCTGTTTGTTAAATCGTAGTAAATTTCAGAGTGATTAATCAAAAATTAGCAACCTTTTATCATTTCCGTGTGATACGCAACTTCTTAAATCCAAAACTAAATAACCTAGGTATCAAATTTTATAGTTTCGGTACGATGGCATTACTGCTCATGTTAAAATGCAAGTCATGAATATTTATTTAACATTCTAATTCTATGTGTAATTTGTAGCTGATCCTTGCACCGTGTCGATGATAAATGTGTCTTGTTCAGTACCGTCTATGATGACAAGTGTTGCAAAGGTCGTTCAACCAACAGCTACTGCTTCAAGTGTACCAGTATCCAGTCCAAGTAATTATTACATAATATTTATAAAATTATATATTATTTCTTTTTATGTCGAAATTTTTCAGTCAATTTTACATGTCACATGTATGCAGTATGAACGTTATATGCACCGTTTCATTTCCTGAGTATATATGAATACATTTTTATCTAATAATTTACATGCTGATTTATTAATAAGTATGATTAGCATCTACAAGGGAAAACATAACTTTCTAATAACATTATTGTTACGTTTATTTTAAAAGTTATTTCTCCCCTTTAAATGGTTCAATTAAAAGCACATTATTTATTATTTATACACATTGTTAACAATATAGTTATGACAAAAAATAAATTTTAACACTTATTAACAATTATAAATATAATTTTTAGATCCCCTACGCGTTTCGAAGCAAACACTTCATGTTCACGGGAGTAATTATGATATAAATAATGAAGAACGATAATTACATTTAAAAATAACGGAAAAAGGTCGATATTAAAGTCGATACTGAATAGGTACAAAATGTATAAAATTTAAAAGTGAAAAATATAAAAATATAAATGACTAAAAAATTTTAACAATGAAAATGGTAACGATTTAAATGAAAAATGAAGATTTAAAAAATTTTTTTTAAATTTTAAAATTTCAAAAATAAATAAGTTATAATATGAAAAATTATTATATAAAATGGCCGTTGTATAGTAATAATGTGTACATAAGGAAGTGAACTGTTAAAATTTATTTAAAGGTTAAATAATGGGTTATCTGTATTTGAGTAATTACGGTTTATGCAGTTATTTTTGAATTTATTAATATAATAATTTTCTGCGAAATTTAGCATATTGTGGTTATTTATGTATTTTAAAATTTCTAAATCTATTTCGATGTTATGCGTTAATTTGTGTTTATTAATGATAATATGTTCTACTATTGTTGATTTATAAATATGTCCGTATTTTATGGCGTGTAAATATTCATTATATCTTATTTTGAAATTAGTACATGATTAAATGAATCCATGGTGTGTTGTGATGTTTTTTTACAATTTCAATTTACTAATTGTTAATCAGAAACTTTTGATATAATTACACACACATAAGTAAATATGCGAGACATTCAGCACTCACGTACAAGGGCCCTTTTTGATAGGGACACACAGATATATAGTAAAAATTTCTTTTTAATAAATTTATCAACATATAAAAAAAAAAAAAACAATAACAAATATAACTTGCTCGCAGCCGCAAATTTCTTCTTCTCTTTTTATAACGTTCCTTCCCTTGCTGCTTGAAACGAACTTTCGTAATAGGTTGCATAAACTGGTCGTAGTTCCAAAATAACTAGATCTGCTCCTGTATACTTTGATCGTTTCTTATACTAATGTTGTTATATTTAATTCTCGTACTGAATAATAAAATAATTTAAATTAATACAGCTGTTCTTTTTCCTTATTCCGTCACGGATAATTAGCACATCTGTTCACAATTTTTGTTCCTCTTCTCTGCGAAACTTTTTCTGTCCAAAAAAAAAAACAAAAAAAACCAGTATCGGCATTAAATTTTAATAAAACAAAGTGATTATTTTTAATTATGCCCGGTATATTTCTTAAAATAGTTTACAAAAAAAATAATGTTTTCGTCAAGTATTTCTCTTCAATTACAGTTGCTACACACTAATAATAATTTTAAAATACATTTAACCTTAAATTTATAAAAATACCCCGTTTTTTCTTTTTAATTACAATATTATTTTTATAACTTTCAAAAATTCAATACTGATTTATTTCATTACAAGAACCCCGCAAATTCAATGATACTTTCTAAATTAAATGGCTCCTCATCGGGTACATTTTAGACGATTGTTAACAATGATACCGCCAAATCTGGTTGCTAGTAATCTCTATTTATTCTAACCGTGAACAGACAAAAACTATATTACTATAAGTACTTTCTATCCGAAACACCTCTCCGAATGTCTCTCAGCCTAGCCGCTCTATCAAGTATTATTATTATGTTTACAGTACCTATGTGGTATATGTGGATCACGACAATATGTATATGTATATACATCTATTGAATTCGAATATTGTAGTGCGTAGCTAAAACAATTCAATATTAAATAATTTTTAAATGTTTGAAAAATTATTAAATTTTTTTACAAATTTATAAACATGCATCATACTGCGTTTATTTATTTATCGTATGTATAATATGAAGAGTTCGTTTTTCATTTTATAATGTTATTTTTTATTGGTTTTAATTAGTAGTTATTATGATGTTTAAGTGACAGGTGTTGCAAAATCGGTAAGTTCCGACCAATGTCACAATGTACGTTATGTCATGTACACACCGGCTGTTTCTGCACCAGTGGCACAGTATAATGTAATATCCACCGCAAAACAAACAATTTATAATTCAACTAACAGCCCTTCAGTACCAAGTGCTGTTCCATTTCAGGTAAATCATTCGAAAAAATTAAATAAAATCTTTACTCGATTTAGTAGCCAGCGTTGTTACGATCTCTGCTACATTCGCAATCCTTATATTTTAAACCGAATTACAAAACGTAACGTGATATTTTCATTTCCATTTTCAATAGCAAAATGTCGCGGCACAACGTCAACAACAGTTGCAAAATGAAAAAAAGATTCCGACACCGCGATTACCGTCGCAAACAAACGTAAATGCAGCATCTTCATCAACGGCAGCCGGTACAAATTCTAGTATTAGCGCGTCCCCCAAAGTCGCCGTATCGTCGCCCAACCCTGCCGGTGCCGCCAATGTCGTTACCGATTCATCTCCTAATACGGCTGCTGTTGGATTAACGAGCACCGTTCGAAGATTACCGTTGGCAGTGGGTAAATGTGTTGGACGCGGTATGCCGCCCCCAGTACCACCGAACAAGCCGATTGTGTTGCCGAAAAGAGATAACATACTGGCGAGAAAAATCGAAACAGTTACTGCGGATTTAACGGCCGAAATTCAGGCGGATGGTAAGATAACTACTCAACAGCAATTACAGTTGCAGCAACGTTGTAATATACTGGTAGCTTCGCCACGTGACAAAATTCTTTCGCCTGGTAAAATTGCTACTGCGACACCGACAAATCAAGTAACTTAACAAATCGTTTCTATTTTCGCTTGCATGTTGCGTAATATTCTCTGCGTGCGCTTATGCGCGCACCTATTCGAAATTATGAACATATACAATAGAATTGCTACATGTCTAACTTCTAAATAGCAGAATTATTTACTTCTTTTTAACTAATTTCACAAAAAAAGTTTAGAACATTTGTTAGATTTCGCTTTCAACCTACTTCTGCGTGGCTAAGTTTATTGTATCTATTTTTAGTGAGCTTTTTCACGGTTTGATTAATGTTCATTTGGTTTTTTGCTAAAAGAAAGTAAATAGAATAAAGAAACGTAGAGAGCGCTGGATTTTTGGCTTATCGAATTTCTTTCCCATCCGCGTTACTAGTAAAGTATTAAATTTATCTGGTGTCAGACATTTTTGAAAAACATCAATTTAAATTTTTAAACCTAATAACATCGTAAATTTTCTATGCCGAGTATATTTAATTTCCGAGTTCGAATATTGTCTGTGTGAGGTTTTTTTTTAGACTTTAATTCTGGCAATGCAACTAGACTATATTTCTTCTACATCCCATTGTCTTTTAAAGGTTTTAGGTCATCTTCTCACCTTTTGTGCGATGCCTTGTTTTCCGCCCATTATACGTTATGATTTTGCTGCTCCATTTACTTTCATGGGTTTTGACCGCATGCCTTACCCATTTGCGTTTGCTACGTTATAACATTCATTATGTTCGTTACCTTCCAGATAAATCAAATAAAGGCCGATTATAAAGCGAACATTAAAAAACAGAGTATTTTGAAATACTTTGTTATAAAATAATATCTGGAAAAAAGTATTTTACGATGCATTATTTAATTTTGAAGTCTTTTTTTTTTTTTTTTTTTTTTGTAAATCCATTTAATTATGTATAAGTGTGTGTGTATAACAACTTAGGAATTATTTTAGTTATTTAATTGTAAAAACCTGAAATAAATTAAAAATCAAAAAAAAAATTACAAACAATGTAGTGCTCTGAAACAGGTGTAAAACGCTGTGCTTGCATTTGTTATCATGATGCATTCTTTACGTACCGCACACTTTAGATATATTGAACAATGTTTTATTGGTCACAGTAAATTAACTGTTTTATCATAGTAAACGTAGTTTTTGATTTCCACTTCACTCAAATTTATTCTTTGATTGTATTTTATTTTGAGCAAGTTTATATTATTATTATTATTTTTTTTTTTTTTTTTGGATTTAATTTATTATTTAAATCAAAATAAATTTGTTTAAAAAGGGGACATTTTGGAACATTAATTATTTTCATTGATATTACTATCATTTTTACTGTTATTACTTGTAGGTAAAAAATGATGAAATCAATGAAAACAATTCAGCATTTCAGAAAACGTGAACGACACGGAATATCATAATTGTACTACCATCAGTCGGCGAACGTAAAAGTAAATATTAACCAAAAATTTTAATGTGTTACATATTTTCCCGAAAAACTTTCTTAATGGGGTGAAAAATATTTTATATTTTTATCTCATATAATACGATATGACGCTAGTGATATAATATTTTTCAGTACCCCGAATAATTATTATTTTTAATTGTTACTTTTAACGAACGCAATATTAAAGTTACTGTTATCAGAATTCAACCAGTAGCAGTGCGCCGTTATTAATTAAAAGTTTTTGAATTAGAGTAAACTGGTGCGTGTTTGTGGATTTTATTTATTTTTTTGAAATTCACATTTTTCTCGAATTATTTCAGTTTTCTGCTTTCCCAAAATCAAATTAATTTTTTAATTTTAATATGATTTCATCATATATATATATATATATATATATATGGTTTTTATTCTACAAATAACCTTGCGTTCTAAGGTTTCTTACTGTTCTCAGTCATTCATATATTTCAAAATTAGGTTTTTATTCTTAAAAGATATTATTTCACTGGTAATCGTTGAACGTTTAATTTTTATCCGTTGATATGAAATATAAAAATATTTCTTTTAAAATATATACATATATATTTTAATTAATTAATAAATAATTAACGTTATTTCTATTCTAAATTAACCCTTAAAAAAAGGAAAAGTGTCATAAATTGATTTTTATTATAGTTTATTAGGAAAGTGAAAACCCATTCTCTACCAGAAAAAGACAAAAAAATTGCGTACCCATCACTCATATCATAAAATTTTCGTATGGGTTGTCAGTAGTGCACAACTCGCAAAGCTAAACAAATAAGTACATTTATTATAACACATTTCTGTGCATAAACGAAGTTATTTGAAACGAGAGGTAACTGCTTAACGATCGGTGTAGTTTTAATCCAGAAATAAATTATGATACTTTATCCGAATTTAACTTTTCCGTTTAATATAGAATTTATATATATATGAGTTATGTACTTTTTAAATTTAGTATACGTTATTTATATGATGTACGCGATGTTGAAAGAAATTGCCATTACATATTTGTTTCACTTATTCTTTTTGTCTACTCTCATCCCACAGCGAGATCTTTTGATTTACAATAAGACTGACTCCGTAAAAATTTCACATATAAGAACTCCCTTTGAGCAATGCCGCATTTGTTTGCTGATAGGATTTTTTTTCTGTATTTTCTTTCGCGCGTTCAGTAGCTTATTTTTCGAATGTATTTCGAATTTTTCACATTTTACAACATATCGGTTAGAATTGAATATGCGCGTAAGTTCGTTTTCCTTATAAAACGAGGATATTTAGTTTAATGTATAAAATTAAAAATGAAATGGCCATTATTTAGAAAAACGTGAAGTAAAAATTTTCAGCTTTCTAATATATAATTATAGATCAAACCGGGATTCTAATTTTAATTTTAAATAGTTATGTATTGCATATGATAAAAGCATATCTACACATGCTGAATAATGAATAATAATTATACACATAAATAACGAAGTTGACAATAACGTTTTTGAGGATATTCCATCTTCAACGGAGGGGAAAAAAGAAAGAAAAAAAACCTAGTCAAAGTTTTTTGATTCTTTTTTTGACTTGGAAAGTAAAGGTACTGCTAATATAGAAACAAAAAATTAATTTTGCTATATAACACACGTTATTCTATTGTTTTTTTCCCTTAAATGTGTCGCTTTTTTTCATATTATTTATTATTTTTCCCTTTAATTTTTCTAAAAATATTCTTCTTTTTTTCAATGTGTTTAAAAATTTTCGAAACTGATTCCGATGTACGTTTGACATGACGTTAATAGCTCATTTACAGTTTCAAAATTACCAATCTAATTTTCCAGCAATTTTTTTTTTTTAATTTGTAGAAATTTTATCGAGCCGAATTTTACTGTGGCGCGTTATAAGATGGTCCAGCGATGATTATATAAAAATACCGCGATAACCAAAGTAAAGAAACAACGTACTCGAAAAATGACTTGTGTATGTGCGTACGTACGTTTGGAACTGCAACACGCATTAAATAGAGAGAGAAAAAAAAATATTAAAAATTTATAGTAACGAATACGGATCTTTTATTATTAATTTATCAAACCATAAAAATAATCTGACGGTGACCGATACATCGCAGTTATAATTATCAAGTGACAATTTAATTTCTTTATTTAGGAATAAAGTTTCAATTACAGGGGGGATATATTTAAAAATAGCTATGAGCCAAAGTCGTGAATGATGCTGGCGTTATTTAAATAATTAATAAATAAAAATATAGACTAATAAAAATCGGTTTAAATAATTTCGGGAAACGAGAGATATTAATGTAAATTATGAAAAAAAGAAAAAATTCAGAAAATTTACCTTAAAAAAAAATATAAATAAATAAACTACTACCTTACTGAAATAGCCGATGAAATGTTACTGAAATTCTTGTTTTCAGGTTAATCCATGTGTGAAAATATTGTTCCAAATGGAACTATAGTTTATTTTCTATTAGTGATTAATAATAAATATCTTTAGAGCTGTAATTGAAATAAATTTTGAAAAATTCAGACAGTTTTTTTATTTTAAGAACACAATTAAATGAGAAATATAAACTTAATTCTCCTAAAAAAAAAAAAAACGAATATTATAAAATGCAGTCAAGAAACTGTAGCCGGTGTTAATAGTATTTTATAAATGCTACGTTAAATGACGTTCTTCGCTCAACTTTAATGTTGTGTTCGTTATTACTATTATCGCTATTATTAAGATAAGTATTACTACTATTTCTAAATTTTTGACTTAATTGTATTTTTTAACATATTTTATTACATGTACTTATGATTAAATCTTTATGATTTGAAAAAGTGGAAAATGAGTGGGAACTGTATAGTTACAATTAGTTTCAAATCGGGAATTAACTGTTAAAGTAACCCAAATGCTTTCGTATTACATTTTAAGTAAACCATTGTAAATTGCATTAGAATTTTGTGTAAGTGTATTGATTTTACTTAACAGGCTTGGTGCATATTTCAGTTATATTTGAAATCAATGATCAGCTGTACGATAAACAAACCAAAAAAACAGAACTACACTAATCTGTATTTTTTATGATATTGCTCTGACGGCAATATTAAAATAAGAATTTTTTTATAATCTTTTTTCTAGTTAAATTTAATTATTTTTTAAAACGAGTAAAAAAAAATTAAGAAATCGCTTTGTTTGTAATACGATTAATACTGGATAATTTAGAACTTTTATAACAATTGCCAATAAAATAAAAAAATTTTATTTAAAATTTACGTTTAAGGTGTTAGAAGGAATTATACACTTTTCATTATTCAAAATATTGAAAACTTAATTCTGGCGAATAGTTTTTGAAATTTTGGTCTGCAGTTTAATTCTATTACAGTCGATTATAATAATTCGTAATAAATTCAAAGAAATATAGTTTTAAAATTCATTCGTCACTTAATGTTTAAATATTTTATATAAAATAATTGGTCGAATTAAATACCAGAAATTATTATCGTTCGATGATTCATAAAATTAAATTATTCTGGATATTGAATGTGATACGAAATTTAGACCGTTGTATATATTTTTTTAAGTTTAAGTTTATTAATTATCTTCCAAATGATTATTGTACTTAATTTTTTAGTTTTTTGATAATTTTTTCAATTAAAAAAACTGTAATTAAAACAGATGCTACAAGTATTACGTATACTTTTATTCGATAGTTCTGTTATTTTATTTATTAAAGTGCATTTACCGGTTTTATTTGACGTTCTGTTCTTTATACGTTATTATTTGGTAGAAATTAAAATTTCTTATAATGGAAAAGAAAGCGATAACCTTAGACATCTATATCGTATAAAATATCAAACAAAAGTTAAATTTAAAAAGATTTTAATTTATATATGTTTCTGTAGAAATAAAATGTTGGTACATTACAATTTTTCGCGGTTATGAAAGCATGACATATATAATTATATTCTTTGAAATATACTTTATTTTTTTTATGATTGAATATTGTATGATTTGAAACGAATATGTTAAACTATAGAACAACATTAGAACGCTAAATTGGGTATTTCTATACGCTGTAACTGTTTTAATTTGTTTTTTTTTTCTTACTTTTTTTTTATTCTAAATTTCAATTTAATTCAACCATTTTATCACGTATAAAGTAATGTGTGAAATAAAATAATAAATTACCGATAAATATGATTTTTCCTATTTGTATTTTTATATCTTTAAAAATAATTCATTAACTATTATGTTTTTTTTATTGTTACTATTATTACTATTATTAATTTTATTAGCAATAAGCGAACAGAAATGACACATTATAAATTTATTAGTATTACTTTTCAATTAATATTATAACAATTGGCTGTTATCGCAATTTATTAATAATAAATTGTTATAAAGAACTTTATTTATAAAATGTTGAACACCAATTTAAGTATAATTACAAATATTTTATTTTGGTTTCATTCGATCGAATTATGTCGCCGGTCTGATGAAATAAAATTTAAGATCAATACATTCGGCCTCCGTACTTTGACCAGATGTAAAATAAAACGCTTATTTAGCGTGCTTAGAAAAAATTAAGATCGATACATTTTAGAATCTAGCTAATTTATACCTAATTTGTTTTATACTTTTAAATGGCAATCTTACCATTACTTGAACGGAAAAATTATTTTTTCTTTTTTTTTTCGCATGTGTATGCGTGCATGTTTAAAAAAAATAACATTTTAGGGTGATCTAGCAAGACTGAAACCCGACTCTTATTTACAGTTATTTCCAGTGTACCCTAGAAAATTAAAATAAACAATACAAAATCAGTACGTTAAAATGGAAATGGACAGGTACTTAACATCTTTTGCATAATTAACTATATTTCATATATTTAGTTTCTTCATGGTTTGTAGAAATCTGAAAGTCTTTACTTCTTTCTTTAAAATTCTTATTTTTTCAATTATACCAGAGCCAGGAATTTATGTTAATTTATTTAGACTATTTCATTTATTTACATTTTTGAATTATTAAATGTAATTAATCTTTTCCGAATTTTTGATACATTTAATTATTCTTCTATACGTGAATAAATCAGCGGCATTTTTAATTATAATTTCATATAACCGAAAAATATTTAAATTACCTGTCAGAACCAATTCTAGTGCATCTAAAATCTTGTATTCAGATAATGTACAATCGTTGAAATCTCAGGTAGAGAATACTATTTTTAACTATTTATTTGGTATTTAAATGTGCGTCATCGAAGTAGGGTTATTTTATAAAGTACAGACATGAGGAAAATTACTAGTCTTGCGTCTTTATATAATGCAGATGAGAAATTGATTGAAAGGGTTATTTATATAGGAAGACAAAGAATTATATTTCAAGTATTAGCACATGTTCCTCTTCGTTAAACTGTGTAATTGGTATGCCATTCCGAAAGTTAGTTTTAATACGTGGCTGTATTTGTACCTAAAACTGACGAGTGAGTTAATAAGGCCGTGGAATTTTTAAATATTATTAAATGTAATTAAATGTATAGCAAAAAAGAAGAAAAATGATTCATTTAATTTCGAACTATTAAAAATGTGCCCAAAAAGAAAAAACAAAGAAACGTTAACAATGGAAAGTGTTTATATTGGGTTATACAAAAACTAAATGTTCCATTTTTAGATCTTCACGATATTTTGTTTTATAAAAAAAAACGTTCAGTACACAAAGCAGAATTTGCAGTGGCGCCAATAATAAAAGAAATATGTGTTTTTTTCTAATTTTATGTAAAGTTTTTATGTTATAAATTATGTATTAGAAAAATACAGTTTCAATTGATTTAAGTGTTCCTGAAAAATTTCGATGCAAATCATTTTTAAGTATGATCCGTTTGAAATTTACGTTTTCAATTTTTAATCATAAACCATAAACATTAAAATGTTTAATGACATAAATAGAAAATAATTTTTAAAGAAGGAAAAAATAAAATCGATATTATTTAGTTTTCATTCGCAAAACAGTACATCTCGAGTTTACATTTTTCTAGGTAAAATAAATTTAAAGATTTTGCTGATCCACATTTTTTATCTTTTTCTCATGAAAGTCATATAAGTAGGCGAATTAATTTTTAGATAAATTTACAATGATATCATTAATCTTGTTTTTAATGAGAATAATTTATTTTTCTTTCAATTAGTTAACGGAATTGCTTAATGTAGTTTTTCAATTATATATGCCAGTAAACTCTAATACGTTAGTTCTTTTACTTTTTCAGTTGTGCATCGTGGTAAGTTTACACTTAAGTATTTAAATACTTGCAGTACGTTATTTAAAAGAAAGTTCACATTTAAAAACATCAAGAAATATCAGTACTTTGGTAATGTTATCACACAGTTAAAACATAAATGAGAAATTCAGAATACCTATAATTTAAATTTCTTTGAATTTTCAATATATATATATATATATATATATATTTATTTTCTCTTTCTAAGTATAAATTATTAACGTGCTATTACATAAAACCTAGATAAATGTTACAAGCTTTATTTTTTCATTTTTATTTAAAAGTAAATACTTTTACTTAAAAATTTTTTTATCAAGAAATGGAACGAATCAGCGGTGTTAAATTTTTTAACTTTAATTTTAATAAAATTCGAATCATTTCAAACATTACGAAATACATATGCCAGCTAAATAAGTGTATGTTTTTACCATTTTTTAAGCAAATTACGTAGAAACGTTAAATATACGTTTACGTATATTATATACTACATGTAGAAGGAAAGATAACAATACTTCCAGATATGAAGCATACTTACGCAGTTTTGTATAAATTATAATTAATTTTTGAAATAATTTATATAATTACTAAAGAAAAATTAAAGTACTGCCATATAGTTATGTATAGCGTTGTAATAAAAAAGTGGTACAAGTTTTATCATCAAGTGAGACGGAGAGAGGATGTGTCTTCGGTTGTTTTCTGAAAAGGAAATTTTAAAGAATTTAATTTACATTTTATTATTTTACTTAAAAACTGATGTTCGTATTTTAATTCGTTACGATGTCATTGTGACAACAATATTGCAGACAAATCCTTATTTCACATATTGACTCTTAAAATCGGAATAATTTGAAAAATAACTTTCAGAAGTAGTAGTTTTAAAAGTAATATTTTTTCACTTTTTTTTTTTTTTTTTGTTTAAACTTCTTCTCATTTACTTGTTTTCAGTTTCGTGTAATATATTATTAATCATTTTTCAGTTTTTACTGCAATACTGACGAATGACTGTTAGTTTTTTAAATGAAGTATGGAATATTTTATACTATGACTTATTTTTATAATTTACTGATTTTATTTTAGCTTAACATGGCTCAATAATTTTTTTTTATTTTTGTTCACGGCTTCCAACTCTCCTTATATTTCATATAACTGTATAACATTAATGAAAAATTGTAAAACTTTTTAAATAAACTGAAAGTATATTTCGATAGATAGGAAGGAGAATTTTTAAACGTATTTGGCAACAGTATTTATTTTCGTCGTCATAGTTATGACTGAATATTAAATAAGGACTCTAGAAATATTCAACTCCTTTAAACTTCGATGCAACTAAATTTTCCTTATTTTTCTATAATGATGGTCTTAAAATTGTAGCCTAGTTTATAAAATATAATTTGATTTTATTGCAACAATGTAATTTTAATATTTTCATAGTTTAAATTTTTATTTTTTATTTAATGAAAATAAGTTTTGTAGTATAAATTTAACATTTATATTTCTTAATCGACGCTTGTGATTTTATCTGTTTATTTTATTAAAATAAATTCGCATTTATTTTAAAATAAAGTTCATTGTTCCTCTCCTTTTTATTGTTATTTTTTTTTAGTTTTCTTTCTCCTACGATTTTTATTTACTTCCGCGCAATATCATACTATGACATAATTAGCAGTTTCTGTTTTATTTAATGCATCTCTTTAAGTAAAGTAAAGTGAGGTAAGATCGCAATTAAACCTTTCACAATGTACTGAGCCCAGTGACACCAATAAGAATAAGAATAAGGGAGGCAGTTCCTTTCTTTTGTTTCCCGATTATTTCTCTGGTACTACGAACATTCAATTTTAAATTAGGTATACAACTGGAAGTTACCAATAGTCAAACATTTTAACTTATGCAGGACGGCCACCCTAACCGGGAAACCAGGAATGAGCTATGAATTTTGTTGTAAAACCGGGGAAAAAAGTAAAAATACCCAAACGATAGTTTTGATAGAAAAAATGAATCATTTAAAACCGAAAATGAATGCATTTTTTAGTGTGTCTTACTCGACAACAAATTACGAAGTTCTTTTTTATTTGTGCTTAAAATATATTGCGGCTGTCAAACATTATCAATAGTAACAAAAAAATCCATTCTTAATACAATCTAATGTTTCCATTAAAAGACTTTTTCTATAATGACTGGTCTATTTTCACGACGAGTAATATATTTATTGCCAGTGCATTTTAGTTAAAATTTTAACTGGACGCAGAGAAAATCGTTTAATTATGCATTTCAGTTTATTATTAAGGTTGAACCTTCTCAATAAAAATTTTCGCGGGGCTTGAACTGAACCCTTTGAAGTCAGCGCGTGTGATTAGAAATATAAATATTAGACGTCAAATAAATTTTATAAGTCGGAACTATTTGAATAAGGCGTATTGCAATCAACCTGTTATAAAAACTTCATTATTAATATTTAAAATGTAAATAACTTCAAAAAACCGAAAACTTTAATTTATAATTTTTTCGTCTTTTTTCTGATATTTTATTTGACATCGTATCTTTTTTTGCTGGGTTTGTTATTATACAAGCAGGAAAATGTTCGCGCTAGCTCTTATACAATTAACCAGTGAATCGGGAGGATTTGGACACTGGGAATAAATCAGAAATTTAAAATCTATATTTGAGTGACCACCATGTACCAGAGGTTATCGTGCTACCTTAATACTGTTTTTTTTTTCTTTTTTTCTCAATCAGTTATATTTTGATGCGGTCGGATATTGTTAGTGGGAAGGAATACTCATTTTTAAATTATTTCACTTCGGCTACTAGATTAGAATGAAAAAATTTATACGAATTAACCTAAGATTTTTATGTAAAACACTTTTATTGTTAAAAAATTTTACCTGTCTAACAATGCCGCCGTTTTAATTAGTTTCTTTAAAAAGGAAAAAAAAGGCACAGCAATTTAATTAGATAAAAGTAGTTTTAATTTTTTATTCAAAAATTACGTCGCACGTGCTATTAACTTCCGTTCCATGCGAGTGTGTGATTTACGGCAGAATATATTTCTAATTGTACAGCGCGCATGTTATATAAAAAAGTAAAAGAATGCGTACTAATTTTTGAACTAAGAATGTAACTCGAATAGGTGATGTATTTAAAAAGTTTCAGAATTATGAATGTGAAGAAGGTGCGTATCAGTAGAGGACTGCACACTATATTATTATACGTTGTAGATAAATTACGGTATCCTATTTACATTTTAAATGCAATAGCAAACCTTTTCGAGTTGAAAAAAATTGAAAAATGTGAAAAATTACTTATTTCATTAGAGAATAAGTATTTCATTATAGAAATTTTCAGCAGCGATTACGGTAAAACTAAAAAACTATCCTGGATCGTTCAAGTCATTGGTTTTCATCGATTGACATAGTTTAAATATTTCATATTGATCCCTAAACGGTATGGTTACCAATTGAAGAGCTACTCTAGCAGACCAACCGTATTGTATGAATTTTTTTACGCGCATTTATATTTTATAATACATACATACATACGTATATATATATATATATTATATAATCAGAGACCATACTAGTAATAAGGTTATTATTATACGTGCGAGATATTATTCGACATTATTTCGCATTTATTACTCGACAATAAAAATATGTTAATATAGAGTTGATTTATTTTGAATTTTTTCAGAGTTTTTCAAGTTTTTTAATGATATTGTACAGTAAGTAAAATTTAAATACACAACGATATATGAAAAATTAATTAATTTTTATTATTAAATACCCGATGACGCGTTTCGAAGACAAAGCTTCATGATCACGGGAGTTATTATAATATATATAAATTTAACGAAGGCATTGACTGAAAGTTTACCGCGTATTATTTAAATAGCGTTTTTTTTTTCAAGTAAAAATTTCGAAATTTTTACTGTGAAATTAAGCTTCTTTTACGTGTAATATTTTATTCGCATTTCCCTATTGTTCAAATGATGAAAAAATCGATCGTTCTTGTTTTTTTTAAAATCTGCCATGAGAACACCAAATTTTTCGTTTTTACCAAAAATGGCAGTTTCGAATCGCCATTTTTTCCAAGTACGAGTACGATCGTAATGGAAGTGAGTAATATTTGACATTTACATATTTTGCGTTAATTGGAAACAAATGGATTGGCTAATTTTCTTCGACTCAACTTACATTAAATAAGCACGATTGAGTATTAGGCAAGAATATTTTTATATTTAATTTAAAAATAATTTTGAAATAACGTGTGCAACGAACTTCAATAAGAATATCGCAGCATACTAATTCTGCACCAAGTAGAAAGTTGGGTCGGATCGCAAAAACAAACGTATAATATAAACGGATTATACATCGTTAGTGAAAGTTACGTGAGTTGGTAGGGTAGCAAACAAGTACTAAAGCAACAGAGTCTGGGGCACGAGTTAACATATCAATAACATTATACTGCAGAGACACATATAGTTATATGGAATATTATGGTACAAAAAGTCAACGTATAAATCAGCAGATAACCGAATTTGATTCACTTTAACCTTAACTGCCTACGTACACCTGAATAAAGAAGTTTGTTAGAAAGAACTGTTTTGGTTAAGGGGCAAACATATATTTCGCCAAATATTCATATTTATTTAGACAACAGTGTAGGAAACATTTGCAGGTTGATCATCTCGTACGGAGAAAGTGTACATAAACAACATCCTAATTATGTCATTAAATAACGGAGCTCACATTTATGCCCCATCTGCAGAGAAACAGTTAGCTGCATTAAGGTAGTGTTGGTTATTGATGTGAGTATCGTTTATTCATTTCACCCGGAATGTGAGTTTTATACGTCGGGTGCTTGTAAAATGTCGCAACCTGCATCAGCGAGCTAGCGCCAGTCACACATTTTTGATGGGTCTTTATAAATCACGAAGCGTAAATATTAAATTTTCCGACCGGCCGATGTCACCAACGTGATAAAACATATTTCTATTAGATTTTCGTGTGGTTTTTTTGTGATTACCAAAAACTGCCTGACCATATTAGAAATGTAACCGACAAAACAGATGCCAGGTTCTAAGAGGAAGGGAATAAAATCCGACTACTAACGCGTTATTTTTGTAGTCAGCAGAAAAGGGTGTGAAATTTTGTTTCAAAATATTAGTAACAAAAGGACGACATGTTACGACTCCTTACTATGCCGGCTACATTCTTCGAATAATTCTGTTGTTCCTGTGTTGGCTCCCTTCATTTCTTCCATCTCTAATTGATATTATAACCTGCCGCTTCTTACGTTTCATCATTTTTCTAGTCCCTTGCGTTGGATAAATGTCCTGTATTGACACGCCTGAAAAACTAAAAATATACAAACAACTGGTGGGTAAATCCCATGATATTCTTGCGGTTTTTTTGTAGTACACACATAATACGGCAGAGGCCAATACAGGTTCCGATTAGAATGCAGCTGATTGTCAACATAAGCGAGTAGAAAAATAACCCCGATCATAAACGCAATGTTATGGTCACGGTAACAGTTTTATCGGACTACTTGAGTGAGGAACGGACTCGAATAAAAATTTCAGTAGCGAAGACAAATTAAGTGTTAATCTCAGACGTGAAAATGAAAAGAGCGCGGTGTTCCATTTAATTCATTCAGAAGAACCTGTTCAATTATGACGATCTGTGTTATTGGGCCGGCTATATTTGAGAGCAACCGGTTTGCGCGTTGTATTTTAAGTGGTCTGATGATAGATAGGGAATATGAATATATTCGAAAAAGGTCAATAATATTAAAATGTTACATTGACACTACTTCTTATTCGACTTCGGTTCAGAAATATATATGTGGGGGGGACTGTTTGCTGAGAATAATGAAAAAAGTAAAACAAAATAAAAAAACGTCTTAAAAACCTAAATTTAAAAAAAATGTCTAAATCAGCGCCTTTAAGGGGTAATTTAAATTTTTTCCAGGAAAAACTGCGTCTTAGATGTTAAAATCTTAATGTTAAATAGTGTGTTTACCCCGGTAAGCTGTTGAGGATTAATTATTTTTAGCAAAATAAAAAATTTAACCGCAAAATTAAAATTAATTTCAAATTTGTCGCTGCTGGTGGCGGCGCTGGATATATCTTTTGCGACCTGATGATTTAATCAAAACGATGCAGATTCCCGCGTGTTATTATAGGCGCGCGTAAATAAGCGAAATTCGTCCGTCTAAGATTCCCGTTCGCGCTAATATTATCATCCGACATTAAGGTTGGAAAAAGTTTGACACGGTCGAAAAAAGTAGTTTAATTAATTAGTTTCAAAAGAGATTATAATAAAAATCATTTTTCAGTAGACATTGCTGAAAAATGTGTTATTAATAATAAGTAAAAAAAAGTCGTACAGAGATGTAACGATGACGAAACGAAGAGCATCGTCTTAATTTTTACAGCGAAAGCAGTTCGGCTTGACAGTATTATTTTTCCGTTTTCGTTTCCTCTGTCTTCTGACATTCCTTGTACTATTGCTTGTTGCCTCTCGATGTTTGAAATATTTCAAAGTAACCGTTTTAACAGTTGGATACGGTATCGCTATTGAATTGTCGATGACTGAATGAGTTATATTCTCCGGATCGGAACAGTTTAATGTTTTCAACATCTTAACTGCTTTTTTGAAAGACTGCAAAAATTCATAATTTTCCCGAAAAAAATCCCGTTAATTTACAAATACAAATTTAATTAATAATACATTATTATATAATAAGTGCGCTATAAAAACGATTAATTTTGGTATCGTATGAAAGAATGTAATTATATGATTTAACGAAAAATCGAATAATCACCAAATGTGTGGTCCGTTTAAAATAGCAACGCGCAATTTTTCGAAATCGACCTTACGGTGTTGAAGTGTAATACAAATATATTAGTATAGATACCGGTATTTTTAAATAATGGAATTTCATCCGACTGAATAATAAAAAAAGTGGATCCAAATTATTACTTTAATAATAAAAAATTGCCAAAAATTTTTTTGGAAATAACGAAAAAAATGTATGCGCATTTAATGTTTAAAAGTGGAAATTCAAAAAATAAGAATAATTATAAAGCATCGACGTATATTAAGAGAGGGTTTTCGGGGTTTGAATCCCCCCACTTAGTTCACGCAAAAGCCCGAATATTAGCCGAACGCACTAACGTAGAGTTTATGCCTTTATACGTATTGTCGCTTTAAATTGGATTTAAAACAGTTTGAATCGTTTTTATGTCTTTATTTACGATACTTGCCTAAGAAAGAATGTCCGAGATTATTTGTCAAAAGGTATATTATATTGTCTCTGGTCCTCTAAATAATGATGGGGAAAAGCTGATAGCTTTAAAAGAGCCTCGGAACCTATCGGATCCTTTCAGGGTTCACTGGAACAAAAGGAACTTTTTTCTTTTCAACGCCGTTGAACTGCGAAGAGTACTCATAGCTTGTGTACTCACAAACGTCATGCAGGGAGCAGTTTGCAAACTATGTGTTCTACTTGGAGCAGCGTAAGACGGACGTAATTATCAAGATCTTGGAGTCCAATAGGTACTAACCGGAAAAACGCTCTAGAGAACTTTAATCATCACGCTAATAATAAATAGCGCAAATCCGCTTTAGAGCAAGCGCAGAAAACTTTGTGTAAAGTTCGCGAAAAGAAAATCTATCGACTTGGAGGAGTCCATAAATCTGGAAGGTCGTAAAATTGCTGAAGATAACCGCGAGAAATTAAAAGCTATTGTAGAAACAGCTTTTTTTGTGCAGAAGACAGGAAATGGTCCTAAAAGGAGGAAGCCCCATAATTATGAAGTTGGAGTAAACGAACCTGCGTTCAGAATGAAGGGCAATTTTCAAGTACTTCTCCGTTTTCATGGTCGATCTAGTGATGAAGCACTTAAGAGTGTCATTTACTTGCACATTTAGAATGAAGTAATCGAACTATGCGGTTATGGTATTCAAACGCAAGTACTTAAAAGGTCATAGAGGCTGGTTTTTTTTTTATTGTATCAGCAGACAACTCAAAACACATATTCCGGCAATAACTACTAGCGTTATGTTTACGCAAACTGCTCACTTGAAAGATCAGTTATCTGGGAGGATTTTCATGAATATAACGTAGAAGACGTTTCAGTTCAAGCATTAGCAAGGACAATTGTAACGCATCTCTTATCCTGTAACTTGGATATAGATAAATTCATTAGGCACGTGTACTGAGCGGCCGATTAGGAGGCGTGAGAACAATATAATCGTAGGAAAATGCCCAAGAACGTAATTCGTTCGCTGTATAGTTCACACTCTCAATTTAGTTCTAGCACATTCATATGGGATACCTATGATTCGCAACTGTATAGAGATCATAAAAAGTGCAATAAAAACTTTTTTCAGCAATCTTCACTTCGAGACAATCTTTTGAAGAAAATTACTGATCAGTTTAACTCATCTCATTCAACATTTATCTCTTTCTTTGTGAGATGCGGTGGGTCGAAAAGCCTGTAGAACGGTTTGCACAAATTCTTCCTGTAATACGCGTAAACAAGTTGCTAGTAGGAATGTCGCCACTCAAGCATATGCAAACCGCCATAGAAAATAACTAGTTTGTTGTGTCGCCAGTTATATACTGAGAACAATTTTCTCATACACAACAAACCTTAAATAAGCAATGCAAACAATTAATACTGATTTTATCAACACTTGCAGTTGTGCGAAAAAAACTACAAACACGACATTAAAAGATATTTCGAATGATAGTCAATTCTCAGCCCTTTTCGAACGAGCAAAACAGATGAGTTCTAATGATATAGGTGTTCCAAAAACGAACAGAAAGCAAACCCAGTAGTGTACCAGGAGGTACTGCCAAAATATATTACCGCCGAAATGTATTTTACCCCTTGTTGACCATGTCATTACAGAACTCGATGTCCGCTTTAAATCACATGAAGAAACGATCGAAGGGATTATTCAAATGCTTCTCTACCTGCGAAGACAAGTAATCAAAAAAAAAAAAAAAAACTGCAAAAAAATAGCGTAAACATTTCTTAGTGAAAATAAAGACATGATATTTCTCAGTGAATATAAGATATCGCGCAATCACTGGAAATCTAGTACGCGAAAACCTGCCACTGCAGTAGAATCTATTGACCACTGTAATGAACAGTTTTCCTCTTTGATAAAAAAAAGTTTTTATTTTTATTTTTTTGGGGACGCCGAAAATTCAAAAATGTTTTTTCACTCTAAAGAGGTTTTATTAGGAATCAAATAGGCGACAATAAAGCACCGGGTCTTTCTTTTATGAGCGTTCACCACGACCCCGGCGGTAAAACTGAATTCCAAAGAAATTGTAAATAAGTCGGCAATAGGATGTAAACGACTCAATTTTAAAGTTTAAATTACATTCTTAATATATTATTATAATAATATTATTGTATAAAATATAAGCTAAGAATGAAATAATATTGTATTGTTTAATATAATAAATAATAATACAATAATATAAAGTGACCTACTGTTTTATTTTACTTAAAATAAAATTATGAAAATTTCACATTTGAACTCTATTGAAAAGCTATATATATCTATATATATATACGTTCCTGTTATAAATGAATATGGAATCAATATAACGTGGTGCTAGTACAAATGATATGTGTGCCTTTCACACGTAGATTAGCTGACTTTAAAGAAAATATAAGTCAAAAATTCAGGCTGCAAATGGTTGTAAAAAATACGGTATGTTGAATTTATAGAAAACAAACTGTCAATCAGGCAAGACTAAATATAGTTTAGCGAAGGAAATTTCTGTTAAGCTGTGCACTGTTTACCCCCCCCCCCCATCTATACAAAAAATAGTCGGTTTTTTTTGTTTGTTTTTTTTTCGGCTCGTCAATCAAGGGGACCTTTATACAGAAACAATTAGAAAGGGAATATAATATCTTGATTCAGCATCAGATGTTGTTAATAGGAAGGAATAAACAGTGGGACCGATGTATGGAAAAGAAAAAGATAGAATATAGGAAGCGCAATGTGGAGTAGGAATGCCAAGTCAATATAAAGTAGAGCGCTTAAAAAAAAGGAGATCAGCACTTAATAAACACGTGATCAGCGTCGCAAACACGCTATTCGTTTGAGTAGTGAAAACAATACGGAGAGGAAACTAACGAAAATCGAAAACGGGAGGAAGATAATAGAGTATGGCTTAAGAACGGAGCTGAATAATGGAGACAACAACAGAACGACGAAGTGAAAAATATTCTATACTACGTAAATAATATTTCTCTTCAACTTTATTCCATTGTTAAGGCGAATAAAAATTCTTTCATTTCGAAAAATATTTTAAACTCACCAAAATGTGGCAATGCCTATAATCAGACTCGTCATCAGAATTAATACTCGACAGAAGTTAATCCGTAATTGTGGCCTAGATGCTGATCCTTTAAATAGGTTTGTTCAGGATTAAAAAAAAAAAAAAAGGCTAACGAGAACCCTACGAGAGTACTGCTTATCTTACAATATCAGATAATCCAAAAATTCACTACTGAAATTAGCAACTTCAAGATTTTTTTGCAAACTCCCTTACAGAATTAATAATACACGAGGAAGTATAGATCTTCAAATTTCTTATAACATTTCATTAATTATAGCGTAATTTTTTTTTTTTTATTTATTCTGTAAAAGATTACCGGAAATGTTTGAACTCCGATATCTTATAATCAAATTTTGGAAAGTGTGACTTCCTGTTTTTGTTTGAACTTTTGCCAAATTAAACCAATATTGAAAACTGAGGGCTTCGCGTAAAGTTTTATCGATGAATTTTCTTCTTAATCACTAGTCACTGGAAAGAGGGCACGGTAACAATGCTTCAATTTATACTGTTATACAGGCAATTAGTTTTCAGGGTAGTTCTATATACAGCGTGAGTATATGTGCAGACGACCGATCTTTTGCAATCGTTGTTTGCCTTGTGAATTAGTTTTTAAATGTACGTAAGAGTAATATTCAAATTGGTTCATTCGATGCTTTGAATAAGGTTTTGTGTATTGTTAAATTGTATCCTCCCCCTCCAAAAAAAAAAAAAAAAAAAATAATGTTCTTTTTATCGTATAAAAAAAATCACAACTTCTGTTAATTTTGCTGTGTTTCATTAGAGTTTATAAGTTAAACTAAACTAGTAACTGATATAAATTTTAAATCGAGTGAAAAATAAAATGATAACGTAAATTCCAAAAAAAATTTGAATAACATAAAACGCAACTAAACATTTAAACTTTAAAAATTTTTGAATTAAAAAATACCTGAACGCGTTCTCTAAGGAAACTCGCTCACGATGCAAGCGAAACATTATTTTTCCTAGCTCACACCTTTCTTTCAACTGCTTCAACTTTTAGTTGTCGCTTTAGCGGACACGTTGTATTTAAATAAACAGTGTGATTTTCGAAAAGTCCACATTTCACATTCCTCGTTGCAATGGACAACGGACGCCGCCCCTTGAACTGATTCTGTTTTGTCGCAAAATAAATGCAGCCTAAATGTGTTTATGAATCTGAAAGATTATATTAGATGTCAAGACTTGCAGGTGATAGGAAGAAAACAGCGACATTTGCCGAAGATGTGTTGCACGGAAATTTCAAGAACAACGAGGTTTAGATTAGCAGAAACTGAAAAATATACTCGAGAAAGTATTTACAATATCAGATTTCGGAAAAGAGAAAGTGTTAAAATAGCCGCCTACATTCGATCTCTCTTGATGTACGTGTAGTCATGGGATTAGAAATGTACTAAAAATAATAAGACGAGAAATCAAGGAAAGGAAATTACTAAGGAAAATTTTTGGCCCAGTTAAGGAAAACAACATCTACAGGAGAAGACACAACACGGTGAACTATACACTAATGATGAAAATATAGAAAAAGGAAAATTGGTTTTTATGGACATATCGTGAGAATGAACAACACAAAACTGAGTAACGGAATATTTTCTTATATACGAAACCAAAAAGCAAAATGGAATTGGTTCTCAAAGAAACAGAGCGGGACATGCAGGAAGTGCAAATCACAGTTGAAGATATTCATAACCGGGTTTAGTTAAGAGATTTAATAGGAGGAAAGCAATTTAAAGAAAAACCGAAAATACGAAAGTGTACATCATGAACGCTGGAAAGAAAGAAAAACCATAGTGAACGAATGAAGGAATATTAGGCGAAAAGAAAGGACGGCAACTGAAATTATGTGGTCCATAGTTGGCCGAAACGAGAAGAAGAAGAAGAAGAAAAACGTACCGAACCGGTTAGAAAGAGGCAAAAATATTACGCCAAAAACAAGGGAAGAAAAACAGATAAATAAAGAAATTAAACATAGAAAACAAATAGCAGGAAAAATAAATATTGAGCGACAAATCATATAACACTTTGAAGAAGTTCATTCAGGATGGCGGACTGTTGGGTGGTCTTTAGGGTAGCCTGGGCAGTAGTTAAAAACGGTATTTCATTAAAAAAAAAAAAAAAAAAAAGCAGGAAATATAGGCGAAACTAACATTTTCTTATCGGCATTTAGCGGATAAGAAAGGAAAACAATCGGAATAGGTGAATACTTATAAAAAAAGAAGGAATCTGCTCGATATCGTGAAAGACATTCGCTTCCTGTCTAATCTGCTGAAGAAAGAAGCCCTAACCGAGATGGGAAGTTAAATTAATTCTTCATACGGTACAGCGGACAATACCAGCAACTCTAAACGGTGTCTCCAGCCCTTCAAACTGAAAATCTGGAGTTACCGAGAAAAAAGACCAATCACGTGTACGTGCTAAAAAATTTTTATAAAATTTACAGCCGTTACTCGGAAAAAAAAGTCGGTATCTTCAGCTGAGATTTAACTTTTGTACACTTCTGGAAATCCCCTCTCCATAAAAAAATCCAATTAGAACAGTCACTTTAACAATTATTTTAGAGTTTTTAAATGTTTCGTTGCGCTTTATCAAGGTTTTGTTTACTATCAAAATTAACTACAGACAATATCATTCTTTGTAAAGTCCCAAAAACGAATTGATATTTTAAAAAAGAATCGATATTTTAAAAAATAATTGATATTTAATTATCGAGCGGCCCCTTACCGATTTCTTACCTTAGAATGTTTCGTTAACCACGGAGTGATCAGGACTGGAGTAAATATTTCATCGCGGAAACTTCCAATTATAAAATAAACGCTATGGCTTGTGTTCAATTTAGCTTCGCAACACTTTTCCGGAGACTCGAATGAAAATATTTCGTTCATTGTTATATTCGAACCTTTGAACACTTTCACCTTCTTGAAAATATAACGATTAGGCAGCACCGTTTTCAGCTTAGCTCGCAATGCTAAAAAAAAAAAAAAAAAAAATCACGTAAGTATCGTAAATTAAATAAAGTAACGGAATAATTTTTTGTTTATCGTCTTGTTATTTTTTTCCTTCCGATTATCTGCTCGCTGCCGTGTATAATTCTGTCTGGGTCATTATGGCTTGACAATAGAATGTGTCTAAAATGTTGCCGGCATTAAGGAAAGTTAGAACCGACCGAACTTGTTCCGGGGCTGATTGGCCGAGAAAATTTATAGGGGGTGTTCGTCTTTAATTCTACTAAAAGGAATGCGTTGTTTTTTTTGTGGATGGTAGGAATGTAGACCTCAACTCAATCTATGGATGGTAGGAATGTAGACCTCAACTCAATCTGTTGAGGGCGGAAAATTATTTTTTTTGACACATCGGTGGCTACAATTTGATGGACCTTAGAAAGGTCGCTTACTGAAACGGGATGAAATCCAAAGCTCTCTTTCGTACATTCTTATGAGTTCTGATGGTCGGGCATTTGATAGCGCGCGAAAACTTAGAATTTATCTTAATAATTATATAATTCTTTCTTTCTTTCTATATGCAACTTGGTATCGGTAATCGATACGATATCATCACGTTTTAATTACAGATATTTTTAATATCGGCTAATTAAGAATGTTAATTAACCGAAGAAGTTAAAAGAAAAAATATTACGTTGTTTTTTTTCTTTTCTGCTTATTTTAATTAATTGCCGCGTATACGTTTTACTTTTAACATTGGAATTTATTTATTTATTATTGAATTATTAATTATTTTCTCGGCCTAGTACGGAAAAGTTTGATTTACTTTATAAAATTGAGAAAATATCTGAAAAGGAACTTATTTCGTATGGTATTTTTCACACTTGTAATTGTTATATATAATTATAGTGAAAGATATATTTGTTCTATATTAGCTGAATTTTTTAATTAATTAATTTCTTTTTCTGTGCCGTTTGTCATCTCTACACTGAGAAGCAAAAAAAAAGGGGGAAAAAGCCGTCGGTTAAATTTCGATTCGGTCAGATACTGATAATATGTAAAGGGGAACTAGTAGCTGGAATGACAAAAGACACGCAGCAGAATATCCTAACGAGACATCTTAAAAAAAAAAAAATGTAAAGTGAATCCCATATCCTTAATAAGGTATCATGGATTGTGAAATTAAACTTTTCATAATGTACTAAGAAGCCCAACGGCACTAATAAGAATATTATGGCCAGTTCCTTTCTACTTTTGGATTATCCGCCTTTACTTTCCCCCAGATAATTCTCGGGTATAACCATGATTCAATTTCAGATTGAGTATAAAACTGATACCGATTCGGATCTGGAACAAGACAAGGAGATATCTTCTCAACGGATGAAAATATGGAGCAGAACTCTCGACGGAAAGGGATAAACATTTAGATAAGTTGTGATCAGCGTTTTGCAGATGACATTGCTTAATTCAGATTACACAGAGACACGAAATTACAGGATGGAATTTTTTAAACATGAGCAAGGGAATGTATCAACCCGCGCCAAAGAATCTGCCGTCGCATTACCCTCAATGACGCCGTGGCTGTAAACCGATGGCAAATCATAAGGGGAAAAAATGGATAAGACAGCGTATGCGAAGAGTGATAAATTCGGATAATAAGAGATCAGGAAGCAGGGGGTTAGTAAATCGCTCGAAGGGCACTCATGGAGTCAAAAATGATTAAATAATTAGAAAATAGGCAACTAGAGGATGTGAAAATAATGGAACAAGAAAGAAAACGAAAAATCACCGTAAAAAGTTAGAATCCGAAGGTGCTTAACGAAATGTTACAATTTTCAATATTTATATTCGTATAAAAAAAAAAAAAATTCTATTGCAAAATTCATATGGCAACTTTTTTACTTTTTGTTTGCTTTACATATTTTTTTTCCTTGTGTTCTTATTCCTCATCCTAATTTGCAACGTTTTCTATTTTAGAATTTTTGTCAAAATTTTTTTTTCTCTTTATCTAACGCTCTCTGCGTTGAATGTGTAATTTTTTTGAGTATTTACGGGCTATTTTTATCTTTTTCCCGTTCATTTTTCTTTATTTTTATATTATCCGTTTATTATAATAATATTTAGAATAAGAAATGTAACGAGTCGTTTAATTTTAGAAATTACACGACACGGAAAGTCATCAAAGGCGTCCTATTGTTCGCGATAATACCGTACGTAAAAGGTTTCGAGTCTTCAAACATCTTGGTTTTTCTTGCATGCAGGTAAGATTTTACTTTTTCGGCATTGCAAGCTGTTACGTTCAACTGTGTGCACGTGCGTTAGCGCGACAGAGATATCGCAGTAGCTAATTACATTTCCGATTGGCTTTTATAGTCCGAGAGCTGTCAGCAAATTTAGGTAGGTATTTGAAGCACTTCGAAAACTTGTTCAATACGTCCTTCAGTAATATCTAAATGCGAAAAGACAGACCTGGCTGAAGGGTTAGGGGTCTTAAGCAACCCTTAAATTTTTAAAGAAGGGAAAATTTTTTTGCAAAAATGTTTTTGAGGCACTTTGGAATTTTAACGTGTAAAAATTTCGAATTTGGAGAGTTAAAAAATCAAAAAGCCAGATCATTTACCCGGAACAAAAGTGTTGCCAAGTGCTGCAAAATTACGTTTTAAAAAGGTCGAAAAAATGCACTTGAGGCACGATGAAATTTTTACAGGATAACAATATATTCGTGGCTAAAAATAAATATTTACAAAAAGACAGGTCGTTTCGGTGGGACATTTTACCTGCCACAGGGGTGCACACTAAAGTCGCATTATGAGATGCTAACGTTATTTTCTAAAGGTGAACAATTTTAAGTCTATTAATATATAGCGATGAGTGAATAGCAGCATCAGTTGGTTTTCTTTTTAGTCTCGCGTTCAAATCAAGCTGCTAGAGGATATCAGTGTCACTCTGAGTTCAAAAATCTAGCAGACAGCGAGTTAATTATTAATCGTTGCGTGCAAAGATACTACACGATACCAACACGAAATAGTGTAAAAACATTTGTACTGCATTTATGTAACGATTTTAAAAATCAAAAATACCTAGAAGCCTCTAAGTTGTAGAGTCTTCCATACATCCGTATTTCATAGAAGATTAATCATAAGTCGCTATAATAACAATATGAATATGCAGGAGGTCGCGATGCTTGAACCAATACGACCGATTAATGTCTGTATTGAGTATCAGTGTTGCAGGTTAACATTCATTTTTCCCTTTTGGTCGGACTTCGAACGAAGAAAAATTCTTGTTAGATAACGCAGATAATTTCGAAATGTAATTGCAACGGCCAGCACTGCAGAAGAACTAATCAAGAAGATTAAATAGATATTCACGAGCTAATGCGGAAGTCTTTCCCTTTGAACACTGATACGATGAATTATCTGGAATAACCTGTAACAACTCCATCTTGTATCCGGAACATCACGCGCGTTGCTTCCCGATTCGCATACACTTAGAAATGTTATCAATCTGTAATTTGTTTTAATCTGAAAAAAAAAAAAAAAATGTCCTCTAGTCTGAACGCATTCTTCTCTTAACGCACAATACATATACAGGGTGCGGCGACAGCATAATTTCCTTTTTTAAAATGCGACACTTTTTATCTACTAAATTTTGTTAAAGAGAAATAGACCGCATTGGCAATATGTATGCTTCTTGCCTTTTCTGTTATTATTTCGATTTTCTGCTTTATTATTTCTCCTTAACAAAATTTAGTGGAAAAAAAGTGGCGCATTTTAAAGAAGGAACTTATGCTGCCACATCCTGTATTAAACTATCTTCTATGATTCGTAAATTTTAACTGTTTGAGAACTAATTTTGTTTTTTATGTCGAAATTTTAACCAATGCGAAGAAATCGCCAATAAACCGGCTTCAGCGATTATCTTTTAAACGTACATCTGATATATAGATCTTCAGAACGTTTAAATATCGCGCAATATTTTTCCATCAGATTTGGTTTCCGTTAATGGTCTCGGTGGTGTAAATCGTCGCGTCTTATGACACGGGGCAAAAGAAATCTCGGCCTTTGTAATCTATGAAAAAGTGGATTTGATATTTTAAAATATTAGATAAAAAATATCTATTTCTGCTGTTCTGTCGAACAAATAGTAAATTTAAAGTAAAATTATAGCACAGAAAATACATATAAATTCACAACGTTATATATATGGAATATTCAAAAGTATTAACTACACGTGTATTTTTAATTTCCAGATCACGTAGCCTATCCTATACAAGTTCTAAAATTGTTTTTTTTCTTTAACTTTTTCCTGCAGTTTCGTCGTATTTAGAAGCACCTTATATGGAACACTTGTGATTTATGATAAATTAGGACAAAGTATAACCAAAATTCTTGACTAATTAAGCCGAAATTATTTTAAATTGTAAATGTATTAAAATTGTTATTATATAAATTAAAGTAAATAAAATGTAATTAAGGTAATTTTCCATTTTTTTTTCCTCTTTTTTTTTTTTATTTTCTTTCTGTCTTGAATAATAATGAATAGTTTTTTGTTTTTTTTTATTATTCATAAAGTGAACGGTATATTAAAAATATTACCGATTCAGCTTTTAAATAATTAGACAATTTTTTTTAACGATTATAATTAAATGAAAAATTTCATTAAAAGGATTTGGACACTTTTTTTTTCCCGTTTTTAGCCTAACTACAAAAAATATAGATTGTTTCTTTTTTGTAATATAATGATAGAAAGAAATGCGCAAGCACAGAAACTATTCGCCAAACTATTTACGGAAACTCTATTCGAATAAAATTAACATTACTACTCGGGAATACCAGGGAATGAACAGGTGAACGTAATGGCACAGTCAGCACTACGTGCTCCGCAGAACAGATATTCACCTATCCCTTCATCCGCGGCACAATTCTTTTTAGCGAAAAGCAAACAAGAATGGAAGGAACAATGGACCGCTTGTCAGACTTTTTTGTGTTCCAAGGAAAGTTAACGACCGAGCCATGGTGGCCCCCAATGAATTGTCCTCGCAGAGGCTTCAGTGTAATCAGCCGACTGCGAACAGGTCATACCGCAATCTCTCACGACCATCCTCTAAGTGGTTCATCATTTTCTCCAACACAATGCCCTTTCTCTATGGAAAGTTTCATCCCAACCGTTCAACACATATTAATAGAATGCACAGTATTCATATCAACACGGATGCTCCTATCCTTTTAAAACACTCCCCGATATACTATCAAACTCCCAAACGGCAATAAATTCAATTATTAATTTTCTTAAAATAAACAGAATAGCTAAATTAATATAGTTATAAACCCCGCACAGTGTGTCGCGATAGTCGCAGCAGTTAAATCCGGCAGACTGTAGCTTAGAGGATTAAACGGGGAAAAAAAAACACTCCTTTCACAATATAGAAATATTAAAAATAAAAATAAAAAAAAAAAAAACGGTTGGTAAATGTACGTCTATATGGAATAAAATTAAGAGGAAAAAGCCGGCCAGATTGAATGTTCGAAAATGTTCTGGAACCCGACTAAGCGGGAAAAATACGGGGCAAAAAAAATTAGTATGTTCAATATATACATATTTTTTAATTAGATTCGTCAACATGGATATTGGCCCAAGAGCTGGAAAAAAGAAGAGAAAGAGAATCAGATTTTTATGAGATGTAAGATAGCCGACAAAAATGTATCAAGCGTTTGGATGACAGAAGGAAAAGGAACAGAAAGAATAAATGAAGCGCTGTAGGGAGTGGGAACACTGCTTGATAAAAGATCAATATATTAAGAGACGGTAAAATTTGTATAGTATTTTTCGGTTCATGGCCGGAATCGAACAAGTACCCTAGCCGACCTATCAAACGTTTCGAGGAACTAGAATGTTGTAATTGGTGTTATAATACGAAGAAATTAGATTAACAAGAAAAAGAAACATACGAAATTTTTCGAAAAGGCAGTAAGAAAAATCTAAGTGCATTTAACAAGATTTAATTGAAAAAATAAACTAAGTTTCAATTAAATTTTTGTCAACTACAAAGACGAAGAAGAAGAAAAAAAGAACGAAATCCGAAAATAAATAAATAAAAATAACAGAACGTACTTTCCATCAAGACTGACCGATATAGAGTATTCTTCGGTCGCTATTGTAAACGTTAAAGCAAAAGTAACGAGGAAAAATAAATCAAAAACACAACAATCGAAATAGGTGAAATTAAAAGATCCCTTTACGCCTATAATATAACAATATTATTTGACGAAATAAAATTAAACATTAAAAATAGAATTTTTTCTACGAACATATTAATGTGAGCGATACAGCGGATAAATACCGAGGGGGACATCAGTTTATTAAATAGACGATTTCTGTAAATTGTTTACGATTAAAAAACGGATTGCTTCGATTACTTTTACAGGATTTATTTGGCATGCGATAATGCATGAAGTTAAAAGATGCGGAGCAGTACCCATACCTGTATACCGCAATGTGACAAACCCGCGGAAAAAAGAATAGAACTTGAAATTGGCATACATCACGGAAATGCCGATAAATGAGAACAACATTAAAGCGATTTCGTAGACTGCTAATACAAGATGGACCGTGAATTCGTTAACATTTGAAAAAATCGTATTAAAAAAACAAACTATTATACATGTATTAGAAATTATTTATGCACGACATAGTCAATTCGTGGGAATTTAACATTTAAAAATAACATCATCTAAAGGACCACCGTATCGATTTTTACATTCTTCTAGGCGAGTACCAAAATATCGAGTACTCGTCGGCAAAGAGACGATCGCAGACATTTCTTTACTGATTTGTTCTTTTAGTTGAATCAGTGCTTTTGTGGTTTATGGATGTAGACACGGTTCTTTAAATAAGCCCACAAAAAGAAGTCTGCTGCGAATAAATCTGGACTCCTGGGTAGCCATGGGATGTCGCCTCTCCTGGAAATTAGCTTTTCCGGAAGCATTTCTTTGACCACCAGCAGCAACTTGCGTGACAAATGACTCCATTTTGCTGAAACCATGTGTAGCGATTGTAGCCAAAAGATTCCAGTAGCTTCGATGCCACGAACTCCTGTATAACGCATTTTCACATATACTCAGCGGCATTTTAACGGTGAAGGTAGAAATGGGCTTCGTCGGAAGAAAACAAGACGTTGTCAAAATGACTGTATCGATCCACAATACACATTGTTTCGCTATATGATTGACGTGTACATTTAAATACCATTAGATGTTAGTTGCTGCACTGCCATCTGGATCTCTTACATAGGGATGTAATTTCAAATCTAATCTCAAAATATACAGATGTGCGGGATAATCCTAATTTAGCCGAACGTTTGCGCGTCGATAAATGTGGATCACGTCGAACTGAAACGGAGACTCTTTCTCCACGTTCTCTTCGCTCTCCGAGAAGTCCGTGGACCGCCGGTTTAGATTGTAGGCCCAAAACAAGTTTTTTTTTTTCATTTTTCTTTTTTTTTAGCTCATCTTATTCAGCATACGTTCGCGTGCATTTTGATGTACTACTCATAGGCATTTTAAAAATAAACAGTTGTAAAAATCTCAGAAAAGTAATAGAAAGTCTAATAAATAAAAATGTCAAAAAATAAGAAAAAATTGGTATTTAAACCAAATCATATTTTCATTATTAGTTTGTTGCTTGATGATTGTAAATTCTTACTGTTTTCAATGTTAGTGAGTTTTTAGAAATTTCTTTTGACATTTGTTAGTAAATATGCCGCGGACAAAGAAGTTTGGTAAAAATAAGTTTGATGAAAATAGTAGTAATACTGAAAATGACATTCTAAATGATTTAAATAAAATTCACAAAAATATTCATTATACTATGGAAAAAGAAGAAAATAACAAAATAAATTTCTTAGATATAACAATAATAAAATCAAAGGATAAGTTAACATATAATATTTATAGAAAACAAACCACCACTGATAATATAGTTCATAAAACATCAAATCACCCAAACCAACATAAATATGCTTACTTCATGACTGCAATAAATAGATTATTAACTACACCCATGAATATAAATAAAAAACAAATAGAAATTAATATATTAAAGACTTTGGCAAGAAATAATGGTTATGACGAACAAATAATAGATAAACTAATTCACAAAATAAAATCAAAATCAAAATATATACAAAAATTAAGAGTCAATAATGCTACTAACAATAAAGGATGGATAACATTCACATTTATAAACAATAACATATACAAATTAACCAATTTATTCAAAAAACAAGGTTTAAATGTAGCATTCAAAACTAAAAATAATTTAAGATATAAAATAAACACCTTAAATTTAAAAAATAATAATATTTATGAAAATAGTGGTATATATAAAATAAATTGTACTGATTGTGAGAAATCATACATTAATTGCAGATATAAAGAACATATAAAAGCATTTAATAATAATGAAATAGAAAAATCAACCTATGCAGAACATCTAATTAAAAATAAACATAAACCTAATTCAATAGAAAATACTGTAACCATCCTGGCCACTTATCACAAAGGGAATAATATGAACATTGCAGAAAATTATTATATAAATAAATATAAAAATAATATTTTAAATGACCAAACACCTAATAATAATAATCCACTGTTTAATATAAAAATTTAACTTTTTGTCTTCTTGTTTTATTTTATATTTTATATTAATTATTAGCATTTTCAACCTATTGATTTTTATACCTGCTATGTTTATTCCTTTTTACATCTCTATATATACACATGTATTCCCTATATTTACTTCAGTATGTCTTAAGTTTCCTTTAAGTTAGTGTTAGCTGATGATGGGTTATGCCCGAAAACGTTTCTAAATAGGTATTTATCTAATTTATTGTTCTATATTGTTTGTTATTAAAGTTTGTTTTATTATATATATTATATAAGTTTAAAGACAATCGTTTCACAAGAAAATCAAGTGTAGTGGTTGATAAAAGTAAAGTGTTGGATAATACTGAACCTAGGCTATCAACTGCTAATAGTTCTATTAATGAAAATATTGCTTCTACATCTACACCTCTTTCATAAAGTAAAAGAAGACCGAATCTACATTTAACTGATCCTTCTCCTTCCTTTCGTTTCTGGGCGAAGATCCTTTGTTGATATGCCCAAAGGGGGGTTAAAAAAAAAAAAAAAAAAAAAAAAAAAAGTAAAAGAAAACTCGAGTATATTGATCTATGTAGAGAAGATTCCTATTATGTATCATCAGAAAACAAATCTGGATATGTGATTGTAGATTTATCAGTTTTATGTAACATTTTGGCATCATTCGAGTACTTCCAATGCAACGGTAATGGGCTGGATATTTCAGAACTAGCCTCTAATAGAGCAAGTTTGTGCTACCAATTACAGATCAAATGTAATTCCTGTAAATATTTTCAAGAATTTTATACTAGTAAGAAAGGTAATATAATCAATTGTATGATGTGAACAAGCGCTGGATTTTTTTGTGTTATTGGAAAAGTAAAAAAGGCTGCAGATACATATTGTGCTATAGCTGATTTACCAAAACCACCTATTCGTTTTTTGAAACTTACACACCATATATTTTGAAAGCTGTTAAAAATGTTGCAGAAAATTCTATGATGATGGCTGCAATAGAAGCTAAAAATGAAAATGTTGGAGATGATCAAATCTCTGCTGCTTTAGATGGAACTTGGCAAAAACGCGGACGGCCATCATTGAATGGTATAGTAACAGTAACAAGTGTGGATACAGGAAAAGGATTAGATATTGAATGCTTTTCTAAATATTGTGCCAAATATAAAGGAAAATATCTGGAAGATCATAACTGCAGTAAAAATTTTAAAGGTTCAAGTAGAGGAATGGAAGTTGCAGGTGCTGTTGCAGTTTTCCACCGATCTTAAGCAAAGCGAAGCTTGAAATATGTCAATTATTTGGGCGATGGAGACTCTAAAAGTTTCAAAAAAGTTTTAGAACTAAAACCTTATGGTGATATAGAGATAAAGAAGCTTGAATGTGTTGGGCATATTCGAAAAAGGATGGGCTCAAGATTACGAAGATTGAAACAAGACAATAAAGGAAAGAAATTAGCTGATGGTAAATCTCTTGCAGGTCGTGATCGACTAACTGATGCAACTATTGACTAATTGCAAACATATTATGTCGAAACAATCTAAACAACCTAGAAGCAATGAGAAAAGCAATATGGGCAACCTTTTTCCATAAAAGTTCAACAGATGATGAACCGAATCATGACTTATGCCCTAAGCGTTTTGAACGTGGTGCAGATATCAACGCATGCTGGGAACTGGTGAAGAGTATACCCATAAAAACTCGTATTTCTCAAGCTATCGTGGACTTTATCAAACCTACTTATCGAGACCTTACAAATCCAGATCTTTTATCAAAGTGCTTACAAGGAAAGACTCGGAATCCAAATGAATTATTCAATAATGTCATCTGGAATCGATTACCCAAAACAGTATTTGTAGGAATGGATGTTCTTAAAATTGGTGCATTTGATGCTGTTATCAGTTTCAATGATGAGAACCTTGGCAATGTAAAAGTACTTGAAGAACTTTATGGAAGTTCTGGTAATAATTGTGTTATTATATTGAAAAGTATTGATCGTGATCGTGTCATAAAAGCAGAAAAAACAGTACTGGAAATGACCAAGGGCAGCAAGAGAAAAAAAGAGGAATTTAAAGCGGAGAAAAGAAGATAGAGAAACTGAAAAAGATGAAGAATATGGTCCTGGAATGTTTTAAAGTGAAACATATATTATGAGTAATGATGTGTAAATTGATATATTTTCATTAATAAATAATTGTTGTTCTAACTTTGAACTTCTCTCCTAAGAAATTTGTGTTTTTTATCTTCTGGTGGTACACTTATCTCAGCATTTAATATAGCTAGAGTGCTCATTTTTTTTTTTTTTTTTAATACTCGAAACGGTGAGATTATTAATGTTAACTAACTTAAAATACCAGAAAATGAAATATTTTTCCTATGGAATGAAAAGCCATGCAAGATATTAGCAAATTTTGAACAAATACTTCAATAATTTTTAACTTCCTCAAATTTTATCCTTTTTGGTTAAAAGTTAGTTAACATTATTCCTAAAGACCTCAGAAACATTTCAAAGACCTAATACTTTCAGAGAAAATGGTACCCAAAATTGAGTAGTTTTAACATTATTAGCATAGAGCCTACAATCTCCCCTTAAATTTAGTGTCGATCCTGCCTCTTTGAATTTCCTGACACCTTTTTTTCATTAAAGGGGTGCACTCGGGGGGATACTGATTCAAGACGTGTAAATCATATTCAACGCGAAATAGGCATTTCACAATAATGACCGAACTACTATTGTTTAAATAAAATTGTTATTTCTAACATAAAAAGCACACTGCGCGGTCCTATGAAACGATCCATTGCGATTAACTTTCCGAGAAACGCCGTACCCCGCGTGCCTTGTGTTTGCGCAAGAAGTTAGATTCTCATGGCCCATCCTGTATTTAGTTCTAGGAAACACATAATGATCTAAGCTTTCCTCGCTGTCAGCATCATAATTCGTTTCATTAAGTTTTAACGTTACATGACTCGGAGCTTAACAGAACTCTAAAACATCACTTAGGCGGAAATAATTTGTCGAACATTTATTCCTCATTTTCTATACCGTAGGTTGATAGCTGCACCCGAATGGACAGTTTTCTAGTGCCGAAAGAGAACTACCAGAAGGTATAACCTGTTTACCTTACTACCGAGTACACTGAGTGCATAATCGCGAGCCTTAACAATCGTGTGTTAGATGCTGCGCTGAAAAATGTATCAAGCGAGAGTTTAATGAACTTCTGAACGCAGTCATCTCGTCAATAGGCAACATTGTGCGAGCAGTGAACATTTTGAAGTCTCTATCGCGTCGATAAAACATACATTCCGAATAGGAATCCCGATTATGTCATCGACGTACAACGTACTAATATTTAAGTGTTTATACGATTATTATTGTTGTGCCGGACCGTCAAACATGCGTATGAAGTGATTAGAGCTGGATTGAGATATTCTCGCTGATAATAGTTTAAAAGGAAGAAATCTCGTAATTATTATTGATATTATAAATAACATTGGGAGGGGAGTATATCGAGAAAAAAATTCCAATAAACCCCTTTCCGCCAGTATGTTCTTTCTTAAGTGCGATGGATGAAGAATTCTCTAGTTGATGTAATCATTTAGAACGCCATATTAGGTTCATATTGCCCCCCTCCTATTACCATTACAACTACAGTCCCACATTCTCTTCAAAGCGTTCACCACTAAAAATTATAGGCAGCAAGTTAAGACTGCCGAGAATAGTTAAAATAGATGGTGTATTTATAAAAGATGTCGTCCCGGAGGAGATGATATGAAATAAAATGAAAAATTTGGAATATTTACCTGACACAGACGGCATTAGAGATTTTTGGTATTACAATTATTAAAAGAATCGAAATCAGTTTGTATCAGATTATGATTAATGGACGTGCGGTCTGACAGTGTTAAAAATAGCTTTTACGATGATATGTTAATTGGTTGATGATGAAATTATACAAATCAAATCATCATACAGGAGGAATCATTTATTTAACTTGAAAGAAACATTTATTCAATTTTCTTCACATATAAGGAAGATATTTTCACTTTGGAAATATGCAGGTTGTATATTGTTTTTAACGGAGCACATAAATTAAATTCATGAAAAGTTAACTGGAAAGTTTGGAAATAAAGTTCAGAAGAATTTGCCTAAATCCAACTTAATAATTCAGTACGAATATCTGTAACCAGTGTAAGTGTGGAAGAGGCTCTGTAAAATTGTTACACTTCTACTTGCAACAATTTATTTCGCTAAAAGTGGATTTTCATCGATGATCGTTAAAAGAAGTTTCGAAACTGGCACTGTTAGTCCGACAATGAAACGAATTTTAACTGTGTGTTTTTAAAGTTCGTTCTGATTTTCGCGCGCGGTTTTATTTGTATTATTAACTTTTAACCGATCACCTCTCTGCCCGAGAAGAACGGGTTTCCAATCAGTATTTTCGTAGTATCGTTTATACATTTTTCAAAAAATTTCTTTGTTATATTTTGGTATTTTTTTTCAAATTTCTACACACATATCTTCCTCTTCTTCCGTGGTACACTGCTTGCTTGCGAGCGTCGGGAATCGTTTATAGCGACCGAATGTAGCCACGTCATTTGTTTCGGTCAGCAGCTGCTCGTAAGCATTCTTCGAGACTTCTTCCTATGATTTTCGGGATTCGATTGATATATCTATTTTCCGGCCGGCCGCGGCCTCTTATTTTGGCCGCTTTCCCCCGTTTAATCATTTTTTCGAATGATTCTGGTCTGCGACGCATAACGTGTCAGAAGAACCGCATAAAATACGACGCACTGCATTATTAGTAACAATCTTCTCTGCGCCCCGACTTCTAGACTGTTCTCAATATAGACACGTGTTGGTATACTTTTCAGTGTCTATAGAATCCTTAGCACGCGGCGCCAGCAAAACATCTAAAAAACTTCAGTCTTCTTTTTGGCCTCTACGTTTATCGTCTAAGATATGTGGCGATAGAGAAAACCAGATTCGTTTTTCTTCGGAGCATTTCCATCTTTTTTGCTAAGTACGTTTTTCACACGCTTTGCATTGCTTTTTTTGTTACGAAAGGTTTGCGATACTCTTTTTGTGATTTGTATTCTTTCCTGTGCCCAGCGCCTCACCCTCTTGGCGGCATTGTGTAAAGCAAAGCTACATTTGGTACGTTTATACCAAAGTCCAAAAACGCGTCCTTCCCCCTCCCCCGACTGTTTGTATGGAAATCGCTATCTAACTGTAAATGTAACAATCATTTATATGCGGCCGCAAGAAATATTTATGTTAATTTACAGCTATTTTGCGTGCTGCCTCGTTTGGTTGTAATTTTGCGAATCTTTCTGGATTTGTAGGGTTGCTGCACTTTCTGCTCTGTCAGCAGAGTGGAAACGGCAACATTAGGCTAACAGCGTTCGCTACGTTTTCGTCTCCGGCTGTATGCTGCATAGGCGATTTCCATCGTCGTCCATTTCGTCCTTTTCGTTCGACTGACATTTTCCCGCTGTTAGCCCGCTCTTACTTAATAATTCAAAGAAATTTATACATACATTCTATGTGGAACTGTGCAAGCGCAGTCGACATTGTTGAACTATTTGCATACGGGTTTTTGAAGCAATGCTAAACTTAACGCAGCAAATTAAATATTCGTTTGCTGTTCCATTAGCGCCTCGCATAATTTGTACATAATATCACTACCGAAGGCTTGTCAGTTTTCTCGTCTTGTCTTCTTGTTATTTAAACACAAAGCCCCCCGCCCCTGTTCATGCATGAGAGTAGTACTACATCTTTCCGTCTAATTTAAGCCTTGCCGGAATACTGCATTTATGTATTAACATTTCCGCGTGTAAAAATACTAATGAGCATTCGACATTTTTCTAATGACGCAATTGAATTTTCACATTGTTTTTTTCTTTTTTTATAATACCATTGCGCTCTCAATTCTTCTACCGTTTTTTAGTGTTTTGATTTCGCTTGTATTCTTCTCCCGGTAATATTCGATTATTTTTCAACTTTATTCTCATTTTTAAGAAAATGGGTCATTACGAAAAAATGATATTCGTTCTAAGATATTATTTATAGCTGCAGCAGAATCGGCTAGTATTATGTGCATTAAGAAAATAATACGGTGATAGGTTACATGTTCGAAGGGATCGATCATTCTCATTGCTGTACTACGTTTTATAGGAGAAATTTACAAATTGTATTGCCTTTTCCAGTTATTGTCCTCTCTTATGTTTTTCCAACGTCGAGTAATGCCGCTTACATAAATCATGTTGCTTCTTTTCGTAATTTATTTATTCAGTACGAAGCGGGTAGTTAATTTTTGTCGCAGTACTTTCGTTTTTATTCGCTAACTCTAACTCAAACTGAGCAATTAAAAAAAAATTAACTGAAAGTTAAAAACATCTCTTGTTTAAATATATTGACTTATAATGCACGCGCTGCATCGTAAAAGTTCCGAATTTTATTAATTAATTTTCTACACGATTTCACGATTGAACTAGAATGGAACGATATGAACTAGAATGGAACGATATGAACTAAAATAGAACGATATGAACTAGAATGGAACGGTATGAACCAGAATGGAACGATATGAACTAGAATGGAACGATATGAACTAGAATGGAACGATATGAACTAGAATGGAACGATATGAACTAGAATGGAACGATATGAACTAGAATGAAACGATATGAACTAGAATGGAATGATATGAACTAGAATGGAACGATGTGAACTAGAATGGAACGATATGAACTGGAATAGAACGATATGAACGAAATAAGGAGCCCTCGGGATTTAGTATATATGATTTATTTTTTTCGTCAAACACCTTAACTCTATTGTGACCAAAAACCATCTATCGCTTTTTTTCCCTCTTACATATTTTTTTGCTAATTTGTACCTAGCCTAGTTGGCTATCTAATAAATGATCTCTCACATGTTCCCACATACATGTGTGGGGAATACATCCCCATTTATGTATTCTTCCCTAGACTAAGTCCTGAACCCTTAGTTCTTTTCGATCGTCTCGTAGCTGATTTATCTGAAAGAGCAACTGCCAACTCCTTGCAAGGTCTATGTAATCGCGTCAGATGCTCTTCTGAGCTTATTCTTCAATCATTAATCGCACAGATATTCAGGTCCCTATATTATATCAGTTCGTTCGTAACATACCACGGCATCATCAGTCGAAATGTATTATTATGAAACCGTTGTACAGTCAATCTATTAGTTTTCTTTGCCCACATTCCAAACATGGTTCCTATTGATTTTAACACCATTTTGTATATATTAAAACTCTATTCTTTAGGGTTAATTACGATTGGAGCTCTGTAAGTCAATATAATTTTTTCACCTTCTGATCCAGCTCTTATTTTTTGCATAGGGAGTTTCTAATTAAGGGTTCGGTCTAAAGTTGAGATATTTTGTACCGTTTCTTTTCAGAACCACGTTCTTTCCTAAAAATATCTAATTGTTGTGATCCCTTTTTTATTCGAAAATGTACACACTCATTCAGATTTATTTCCAATTTTCATGTTTTTGATCATTGCAGAATAGCGTTCACGTTTTTTGTTTTTTTTTTTGTAAAGCCGCAGTTGCAATTGCAGGATTCTTGTTTGAAGCAATTATCATTGTATCATCAGCAAATGTGTGGCCATTTGCACATTTTCCTGCGTAAGAATATCATACATACAGCTTGTACGAAAAAGGTGGTCCTAATACCCTTCCCTGTGGGACCCCAGCATTAATAGGGATACATTTACGATTATTCTTCATTATGCCTGAAATTTTCCACCAGTCGAATAAGATTTTAACATATTTTTCAGAAACAGCCGCTTTAATTTTATATAATAAACCTTCATGACATATTTCATCGAATGCTTTAAAAATATCCGTAAACCTTGCTCATTATAATTTTTTTGTTTTCAATTCTTTCTTCGATTACCTCTCCTACACTCTGTATAAGTTCTCAAAGCAAAACTGACACTGCGGAATCAAATTTTTCTCCTCGAATATTTTATTGGATCTCACAGATGTAAATTTTTCGAGTAGCTTGGCCAAAACAGGCAATAGTGAAATTTCATCTTTTCCAGACTTTAATATCATAAATATTTTTGGCAGAACTTCCATTTTGATTTGTCTTATTTTCTACTTTTTTTAAACGAGAAAGGGTATTTCGTGCCCAGCCCATCTACCCGATGTTAATATTAGATTACAAATAAATAATTAAATAATAGCCCCGCCATTGCGGTTACTCGATGTTATATTTACGTTATACGAATTTACATTTACTATTCACACGTATATACATATAATAACATTGATTATTTGTAATTGAAAACATTGTTTAAATAATTAATCTATTGATATTTCGAATAATGGATAATCGAATAATAATAATAATAATAATAATAAATGATAAATATAATAAAACTCCATTATTTAAAATCTCAATAGATTAATTACTATTTAAACATTGTTCGTTTTGTCTTTTTGTTCATTGAATTTAAAATTTTACTCCATGAATATATATAATCCAGACGAAACTGGTCGGACAGTAATTTTTAAATGTTTTTCAAATAATTTTAATCGTGTTTTTTCAAATATTTTCCAAAAATGTTAAAGTTTTATAACAAAGTTTTAGTGAAGTCTGTATATATTTCCAATTACAAATAATCAATGTTATATATATATATATATATGTGTGTGTGTGATTCTTTGTGCAACCCGATTCATATCCGAATCTTTACAGGGACTCCCCCATTTGACGAAATGCGTTTCGATTTCTGCAACCTGGAATAACCCCCCCCCTTGTTTTTTTTTATAAAAATAATTTGCGGGTCCCACAAGGCAATTGCCCGTCTGTGGTTTCCCAACATAATTATATATCGTTTATTCATCATCTACATCTTAAATCTAATACATCATATTCGTCTTATATATCTATTACTTAAATCAATTTAATTTTGTAACTCCGGTCCATGTCTTAATATTTCGGAGCCAAGAAATCCTTCCTTATCCCCTTTTCCTTTGTACCGCTACCATCATTATTGTTTGCAGAAGGTAATATGTTGGTCTTCTCATGAAATATTCAAATTTGTTTTCGGTTTTTTTGATTATGTCCATTAGTACCGGATCCGTTTTCATCAATTGTAACACCTCCGAATCTTTCATTTTTTTTAGTTCATTGTATCTTCCGACGATAACACTACTTTTTGAATAACGAAATACACGTTTCCACATATCCTTTTATTGTCCACGTCTCGCATCCATATAGGAGTACGGACTATACATAACATTTTAACACCTTCATGATTTTCAGATTTAATTGTCAGGCCGACATATTTCTCTTCTCTTTGCAATTTGAATTATATCTTCTAGCTTCTTTTCTTTAAAGCTTTGTCTAATCTCTGTCCGTGAGTACGAAAATTCCTTCTTTAATTTTATGAGCAAGGTATTTCTTTTCCTTCTTTGGACATCGTCCACATCCCAATGAATGTGTGCCTATTTACTTTGTATCTGGACCGTCGCTAGTGAAAAGGGCGCCCAGGTATCCGAACTCGTTTACCCTTTTAACTTTTTCCATCCGAATTTTCACCTTCACCGGCTTCTCAGTCGGAGCCATTGTACACCTCGTTATTTTCCCTTTTTCCACGTTGATTTTCATACCAAATTTTTCGCCCTCCCGATTTATTTTGCACATCCTTTGCTTTGGGTAGCCGTTAATCTTAAATCCCGCATTATCTACATATGCATAAATTTTGTGAAAATCTGGGGAAGAGCGGACATTTTCGTCTCACTCCTTTCTCGATTTTGTCCACTTGGGTGCTGATCTGATATAAATCGACGCTTTCTGCTTCGTTGATTACCACAGAGCTACTTGTTATGAACTCGTTGGTCAAGATTAAATTTTCCTTCAAAAAATTGCCGAACACACGAAAATACGAAGGAACTGAATTCACGGAAAAAGAGAGAAAAAAAGCTTCTACCGAATATATACGGGCGCCAGTTGAAAAACACAGAAACACGATCACGTACGCGCAAAATAAATCTATCCGTGACCAGATCGGAATTCAAAGACGAAACGAATTTTAGCGCAATTTCCCTGTAAACGTTTACTATAAGTCGGCGTGTTTTTAAGCAAAATTGCGCGATGAATCGACGACGACTAGAACATACAGAACCGCGATACAAAACGTTGCGTTGACTGGTACGGGGTAATAGATCGACTCAATTATCCAGACTGATGTAACTTACCGAAATCAATTAATATCAGGCTCTAGTCAATCTATCACGCGCCCACATTTATACACGATTTCCTTACTGGTCTGCGGCTCACGCTGCCGACGGGCACTATCCCCACAGAATACACAGGACCCAACTCTCCACATGTGCTGAAATTTCGACTGAAAATCGGAAAATAAATTCTCGGCCATGTAGGCGTCCCGGCCGGGTGTTCTGACAACGAACAATACACGATGATGCCGAGAGATCGAATGTTAAGGATTTTAACCGAAGAATAATTTCTAGCTTGACGACATCATCGCTATCTAGTGCCGTAAATGTTGAATCCGTCTCAATTTGTAGCTTGCGCCCGATAAATCCTTCTAATTACTTTTATAAGTCTTTATTATCAGTACTATATTTCCAGGTAAATTTGTAGTAGCGGCAAATGCCTTTTCGTCGTAGTAGGGTTAACATTGAGTGCTCGCTGTACGGCGGTTTTTAGTAGTGCTAAAGTGCATACCCCTCAGTGCGGCGACAAATCTCTTTACTATGCCTCTCTTAGAGTAAAAAAGAAGAAGCGGTTGCAGTTAATTAAAATGTTTCGAAAAAAAAAACAAAAAAAAACTAAAACAACAAGCACTTCGTTATATATATCGTCGTCAGAAGTGTGATAGATGAAATTGAGATTGTCAGATTTTAAGAGGCGGGAATGTTTGAAGATGCAGAAAAAAAAACGGAAATTTTGTTTTGTTTTATTTAATTTTTTCCATTTCTGAGGGGCTCGTTAACCGCGACGCGAGAGGAAAATAATTCAGCTCTATATTCGCAATTGGCAGAATCGGGACTACTGCCCCCGAACGAAACAGTACTATCTAATCTAAAGGGGGGCCTACAGTATATAGCTGGCTGTTTGAAAAAGTGATTGAAAATCAGACTGATAGGGAATGATATATTTTAATTCGAAAGCCGAAAATATCTTTTATGATCTTACGTTGGCCTCAGAATAGTCTGATATCAGTTCAGCTTATGCAGACAAATCGAAAAATTAAACAGATAATAGAACTAAAAAACCGCGGTGTATGTAACACTGTAAGTCAAAGTTGAGACAAATAACGTGTAGCGCGTAAATCCCATTACGATGTTTCAGAAAAGATTTGTATAATTGTAGGACACAATCGATTAGACGAGACGTCAACGAAAAAATGGAAAATCAACTTGAAAATATTATCGAAAGCAATGAAAAATGACGTCTAAAATAGCATTTAAAAAATCACCGAATAAAATAAACGAAATATATAACACGAGTCAAAAAAGGTTTTTTTATTTTCCATAAAAAATAAATAAAACCATTTTTCACCGACTATCTTTTGGAACAAAAAATACCAAAAAAAAAAAAAAAAAAAAAATGTTTCAAAAAAAGATTAACGCATAAAGAGGTAAAGTATTTTTTCGAGGAAAAACGTAGCGGCCGATATTATTTTTTTTGGACCGAATTTCTGGTCGAGTTCTAAAGTCCTGCAAAGCCTTCTCGTATCGTTCGATTCCTTTTAACACTTTGCAAGTCTACGACATAGTTGGAAAAAAAAGAAGTGTAGAATAATTTATGCCGGCTGCCGTGAATTATTAAATTAAGTTTTATAAACAAGGGCTTGTCAAACTTTTCTAAATTTTTCTTCTTTCTCCGGTAGAGCCAAATTTCCAATTTCAAAATCGGACTACGGATTATTGCAAAAAGAGAGCGAAGGTTTGAGAAAAATAATTTTCTGATTTTTCATTTCTCGCATCAATGTAGAAAATTCGCGTCATATTCGGTGATATTTTTTGATTAACGAAAAACTGCGACAATTCTAAAATATATAGGTTTAGAATGAGACGATGATGATCTCTATAGGCGACTGTACGTTAGAAGAGAAATATTCGGAATGTTTTTTTTTTTTTTTGCGAATACGTAAATTACACTTTTAACAGCGCGTGGGTACACCTTGCTTCACTGTCCGCTCTTCTCAATTGTTTTTTTTTTTTTTTTTCTTTTTTTTTAATGTTTCGTACGTGAAATCTGTCCGCTCGCTAAAAATCATCGCGATTCCCTGTTTTTAATACAAAAAACCCTTTTCCAGCTCACTGAATTAGAATTTCAATTAAAGTGACACGAAATTCTCGCCTCAAAACTATCACACTCGCACAGACATCGTTTACTTCGCGCTCTAGTCTACTTGTAAGCGGAGAATTTTTAGCCTGAAAGAACGAAGAAAAACAAAAAAAAAACTACTTTCGGCAAAACTGCAATAAAAACACAAAGAGAGCCAGACAAACAGGTATCCTACAGAGACACTGGTGTAAATAAGAAATTCCCCCCGAAGCAGTCTGTCAGTCTAATCCAATCAGCGTATTAAAAAAAGGCGGAAGTGTTGCCTTAGAAATCAGCTCCGGATAGTTTTTGAATTGGAATTAAAAACGTCAAAACCAAAAACATCCTACGTCCATTAGTGAAACAAAAACTCGTTTCCAAATACCCATTCAGAACTGTAAAGATCATATGTGCGCACCGATCGAAATAATAAATCTAGCGGAATTGGTAATAAAACATTTTCATTCCTCTTTTCACCCATTCGCTTCATGACCACGTTTATGAATGTTTAAAAGCGATCTAGCATTGTATCGATATTAATATATTCCATTCCATCCGCAGTATAATTAAATGCCTCAATCTCGTTTATTCCTGAAAATCCGAAAATAGTCACACAAACTATACAATCGAGATATACGAGCATTCGTGCGGATACCATTCGGAAACTAATGGAAACTCTAAAATTGATCCGCCAGTAAATATTATCGGTATCACCAAAGAATGGAAACTAGAATAATGGTGAAAACTCGACATACATCAAGAACAATAAAGGCTGCGAGAAACACTTTTATCGCGAATCCGAATCAGTCACTCTAGGGTCACACGCAGCTGAATGACCTCCTGCTGCACGCATCAGCTGCCAAAGCTCTGAACGCGCTATCCAATAATCGAGTGTGTACAACACATTCCGATTTCACATTGGATCATCAGAAGAAGCAATAGCGAATACTCTCACCAGTAGACCGACTGTTACAGTTCTTAGCACCAGACACTGTATAGAATACTGCTATGTAATATTTATAAATAATCATATTACACAGTATACACGATATTGTACAAAGAGAGTAAAATTAATGCGTTAAATTTAATTTTTAAAAAAAAAAAAAACTTTTTTTTTTCGTATTTATAATCGGATTTAAGAAGAAAGCTAACATGATGTTTTTTTTTTTATACATTCGCTCTTATCTCGAAAATTGCGCAGACTCCTTCTGACAACTATATTCCGTCAAGACTGTAGAAATGCTAGAAAAGGAAAATTATTTTTCTCCTTCTAAATCACCGCAGGAACAGGCCTATGGTAGAAGATTCGCTACAAATCTCAAATAGTTTGCTCTAAAACTGACTGACAAAATCAAGGAACAAAAAAAGAAAATACATCAATGCAAATTCGTAACTATTACCGAGTTGAAAAGATAATAGAAATGTTAAGAATTATATTATAATTAATAGAAATATACAAAAAGCAATTTGGAAAACGCGGTTAATTGTGAATAAAATAATACCCCGACTGTCTCGATTTTTTTTTAAAATAAGTTGTGGGTCTCACAAAGTATGCCCGTTGTGTTAGTGCTCGACACTCTTATTATCGTGTTTATTCTAAGTATACAAAATTACAACTATTCTTGCTTATTCTGTACATCATAATATTAGTCAACTTAAGATTATATAAACGATAACATAGTGCACACATACAAATACATACACACGCCATAAATACTCATCTGCATACCGACACATGAGAGACAGCTAAATATCTTGAAATTAAAAAACCTGATCTTATTTTAAAGAAAAATGACAGAAGAAGAAAACAAGAAAGGACGAGAATAAATAAATGGAAAAAAAAAACAATAAAATAAAATTATAAAATAGAAAGATTCGGGGTGCATCTTGGGTTTTACTCTTTGCACCATTCTTTCAGCTATTTCCCTTCTTCCTTTTTCCACACACCGATTTATTTTTTTTCGTTTAATATATGATAGGGGACTATAATTAATAATTTAATTAGGGCAAGGAACTATGATGATATAATTGAGCACCATGACATTCATGTGGCCGAAAAATTGTTACAAGAGGATATTGATACTATGAATAGGTGGACACATGATAAACACCTAACGATTAATATAAAAAAATCAAAAGTTTTACATATAAAGACGTCCAGCAGATGTAGAACATAATAATAATAATAATAATAATAATAATAATAAACCTTTATTGAGGAAATTTTTAAACTATATAACAAACTTGAGTAGTATAAATTTGATATAGAAATAACTAAATATGAAATTTCCTCGGCTCATGATGAGCAAAGATTTTTTTGTAATCTCTCCGATCCAATCCTATCTATGACTACTCTTTGAAAATTTTTGTTCAGTAAAAAATTACTAAAATCGTCCCTCCGCCTTGTCAACTGATGACCCCCTCTTCTTTTATAATATGCAAGAAACCAGAAAATAGCTCTATGTGTCCATCTGTCATCCTTCATTCTCGCTACATGACTGCATCTATATTATTTTTTAATTTTTGTTTTATCAGTTTGAGTAGTACTTTATCTTTTTCCTTAATATTTAAAAAGACCGTTCGATTGTATTTTGTGTTACCTTTATTTTATTAATAATTTTTGAAGTCAGACACCAGGTTTGATTGCCGTATGTTAAACTAGGTATAGTAGTCGCGTTGAAAATTAGACTCTTACGATAATTGTTAAAAGCACCTTTAAAAATATATTTTAATGCCCAATACTTATTCCAAGTTTTCGTTATTCTAGTATTTACCTCTTTTTTAGTACGATTTTCGAAAGATAATTGCTGACCTAGGTACGTTACTTGATTTACTATAACCATTCCGTTTACTTGTACTATTTTAGCGTTTCGGTTTTCTGTAAATATTTTCGTTTTTTTCTGATATTTATGGAAAGCTCGACTTTTCTTCTCGCATCGTCTAATTCGGTTATCATAGTTTTTAGTTCTTCCAAGGAATTTGACAAAAGAACTACGTCATCCGCAAATCTTAAATTAAAAATTCTTTTTCCATTTATGTCTAAACCTTTGTTATCCCAGTGTAACTTCCTGAAAATATCCTCCAAAGCACAATTAAACAAAACCGGTGATAATGAGTTTCCATGTCTAACCCCTTTCTTAATATCAAAGTACCGACCCTCTACATCTGTTAATATTCTGGCTCTAAGGTCCTTATACATATTTTTTATTAATATTATGTAGTTTTCTGGAACTCCTGACGCAAATAAGTGTACTGATGCTTTAAAGAGTCGAAAGCTTTATTATAGTCAATTAGAGCCATATATATTTCGATTTGATATTCTATACATTTCTCAATGACTTGGTTCATGACATGTAGGTGATCTGTTGTAGCGAACGACCTTCTGAAACCAGCTTGTTCTACAGGTTGTTCGACTCTTATAATAGGCTGTATTCTATTTTCTAACAACTTTGAAAACATTTTTGAAATAGTCAAACTTAAAGATATTGGACGATAGTTTTCAATTTTGTGTCAATCCCCCTTTTTAAACAATAATATTATATCAGAGTACTTCCACTTACAGGGAATAATGCCTGTTTTTAAAATTCTATTAAATAGGATCGTTAAGATTTTTATTAATTGTAAACCTTCCAATTTTATGTTTTGGTTTATTATTTTGTCACTGCCTGAGCTTTTGTTGCGTCTCAATATTTGTACTATCTCCTCTACTTCTTCATTCAGAAATTTTGGTTCTACTGGAAAACTAGTTTCAACGGTATTGCTTGTGATCGTTATCCATGTCATTATACAAATTTACATAATATTCAGTTTTGAAGTTATTTATTTCTTTTCTGTCGCATATTTTTTCTCCTTTCAGATTCATAAAATGAGTTGCCCATTGTGTACCTATACTGAGTTTCTTTTTTAGCAGTTTTATATTTTTACTTCCTTCTAAAATATTATTAATAATTTCATTTTTTTGAGCTTGATCCCTTTCTCTTATTTTATTTCTTTTTTTTTTTTTTTTTTTGGGCGCATCAACTATGGACCATTGCCCAGACACAATGGGAAGAAGAGACAACTAACTAGAACCTAATTCGATTGGAGACAGCTGAAATAAAGGAACCAAGGACAAGAACAACAGACTGGGAAGGAAGGGACAAGATGTAAGACGCACAGTAAGGAGTGGGAAGCCCCAGCTTTATAAGGTGAAGATAGAAAAGAGAACGCTCCGCAGAAAGAGCAGAGCACTCGAAGAAAAAGTTCTGGACACTAAATTTAATTCAATCTTTTCTTTTGGAGACCTGTTAGCGATTTTTAAAATTTCCATTCTTCTTTAACGTAATTGGTAAATGCCGTCTACTTCGCTTATCTGTGTGGGATATTTCCACTTCTTTTCTTGGATGTGTTTGTGAATGTTGACGTTATTGTTTGAGATATTGCGTTATATAGTTCGTCACTCTCTTGATCTCTACTTAAGTTTATCCTAACTCTTCACTAATTATGTTTTCGTACTTTTCGTAGTCTAGTCTTGTATGTGAATCTTTTACGACTCTCTTGTAGTATTTTTCTTTATCAATTGCAATTGTTAAAATTAGCAGTCTATGATCTGTATAGAAGCTGAACTTATTCAAACCTTTTATTTCGAAATTTTTTAACTGAGTGATTCTTGCTAGGTACTATATAGTCTGTTAGTGATTTATACTGTTCGTTTGGAGATATCCATGACCATACTCTTTTTTTAAACAGACTATTTACTATTTTTAGATTGAATTCTTTTGACAGAATCTTATGGACATCCAATCCCTTTCGTTGCGTTTCCCATAACCGTACAAACCCATTGTTTGTTTTTCACTTTTCTCTCTTTGCCCTATCTAGCTATTCCAATCTCCCATAATTACTAAGTTGTTGTTTTTTATTTTAAATTGGGAATTTAAAATGTTTCTTAAATTTTCGTAGAAATGTTCTATTTCCCAATTCTCTGCAGCTGTAGTCGGAGCATAAATTTGAATGCAGGTTAGTATGTAACTTTATCAATTTCTATTTTTAAGATTGCTATTAATGACAATTAATACCCTTTGTCTCTACTACATTACTTATATATTCATTTTTAATAATAAAACCGACTCCTTTTGTCCTGAGTTATTACCTATATAATAATAAAATAGGTTCCCCTTTCGTGTGCGTATAATTTTCTCTCCAGGTCTTCTTACTTTGGACAATCCCAAAATTTTAATATTAGATTTCTGAAATACCTCTTCTAATTCAATCAGGCTTTCTGGGCTTTTAAGTGACCTTACATTCAGAGTAGCTATATGAACTTTGTGTTTCATTTTATTTTTATTACTTTTTACATTATTCGTTTGATTTAATTTGCGCTTAACTAAACTTTTAGTAGTAATTTTAAATGACGGGAGTGATGGAGGAAAAAAGGTATACTCGCCCTCGCTTACCGGCGTTTCTGGGTGAGGACAGTTCACGCTCATAACAGGCCGAAAAACGTTTCATTTATTTATAATGTTTTGTTTATTTTTCGCACGCGTGGTTGAAGACGATTGTGTTATCGTTTGTGTGTGTGCTGCTAGATATGCTGGTGTTGGAGACTGTGTGTATGATGTGGACGCTGTCAATACGAACTTATCGATAGAATTCTGTTTCTGGTCACCTTTGTATTTTTCACTATGTTTTACTGTCGAATCTATTACACTAATCTTGTCCATTTGCTTCGTTACACGGCTAATGTTCCGAGTAGTCGTACTCTCTTGAGTGGAATCGTCAGTCAGCCGTTCGAAATCCGATGCACTAGTTATATTATCTTCGCTTTACTTGAGTCTGTTTTCCGTACATAAACTTTACCGTCTCTGCACCATGCCTGGTTTATTTTATCTTTCTGACGCGTTGGCCTAGCAACTGCATAGAGTTTCCTAACGTGGCCAGTCAGATCTTGATCTATATAAATCGGTACTGATTGGGGTAAGCCAACATCGTTACAGTTTATCTTCAACTTCTTTGCATTACTTTAGTAATTACTCTCTATCGTGAAGTTTCACGATTATCAGCGCCGGTGCGGAATGGTTGGCCTTTTTGGGTAGACGATGTGCTGCTTTGATATCCCACTGCGCCAACTACACACCTGGTTTTGTTCCTATCCTATTTATTAGCGACTTTACATTCTCCCCTTTTACGGACGACCACATTGTCCACTCCGGAGTACTGACTCAATTTTTGCAGCTCATGTTTTAGAAGTTCGTTTTATTTTTTCACGTATCCGATCTCGCTTCTCAAATCTTCACTTTCTTCCCTTAATTTGTTAATTTCTCCCATTGCCCTAATAGGATACAGACTTGTACTGTACAAGTCACTTGTTGAGAACACAGTGTATTACTGTGGCTCTGTGTTTTTCCAACACCTAAAAAAGAAAACCCTAAAGGAAAAAATCTACTCTAAACAATGTAAATACTTAATAAACGCCCGCAGAGCTTATAGAACAATTTCTCACAGCGCCGTTGTTGCTCTTGCGGGAGTCCTTTCACTAGACCTAGAAATTAACTATAGATCAATGTCATATTTACCACAAAAAACCGGTAAAAATTTTTAGTATATTAACAATATCATGTTTATCAAATAATGGACTTTCTACCTTCAATAAATCCTCTTCAGAACAGTGTTCCTACATGCTAATCCACCATGACTAACATATAAAAATGTTACTAAAACAATTCAAAAGACACAGTAAAAACTATTTCATGTCCATATGGAACAACTCCTAGCAGGTCGGGATACCGACAGGCTAATCCCGAATATTAGAACAGGCTTACAGTTAATAACACCTGACACTTTTACACTACCCAACTCCTCACTGACCACGGACACTTCGGAGCCTACTTAAAAAAATGTAAAATTACTGAAGTCGACAAATGTGACTGTGCGGAAATTGAAAACGCCAATCATGTAATCCTTTCACTGCAGTAAGTATGACAACCTCAATTTAAGCAATTCAACTTTGGCAACTAAATTTCAAAAATTCGTGTTCTTAGTTTTAAAACCAAAATTTACTGGAAAAAAGTAGCAACCTACAGTGATTTACATTACTCAGTTAAATAAAAAACTTTTAAAATCTACTCATCAACACATACGTAATTTTCAACATTAACACTTGGACAAGACAATTTAACTTAAATGGTAAATCAAACCGAAATCAATCACACCTGCGTTTTTCAGAAAAAAAACAAAACATTATTGTCTATTAAATAAGTACATTACTAGATCAGATAGCATTAAGTTTCTCAAACCCCGATACAAAAAATAATAAAAAAGGGGAAAAAATTAAAGTTTATTACTTAACACTGTATTTGTTGTTTATACACATTGTTAACATTATAATTATGATAAATATAAATTTTAACACTTTTTTAACAATTATATATACTCCCCCGTGAACATGAAGTGTTTGCTTCGAAACGCGTCGGGGATTTAAAAATTATATATATATATAATTGTTAAAAAAGTGTTAAAATTTATATTTATCATAATTTATTACTTAAGTTTTATTATAAGAAGGTTCTGGGTCAAGATTAAGCCTGGCGGTGGTGCTTGGCTTGGCATCTTTGTACGCAAACTCGTATTGTAAAAAAAAACATTATTGAAATACAGTTTTTAATCAAAAAAAAAAAAACTTCCCTCCCCAAAATGTCACTCAAGATGATAAACTTATTTTGTCCGTCGTTAGAATCATTATTACGAGTGGAAGAAATTTTTGTGTATATTTATTATTTTTTTTGTTTTTGTAGTGTATATTTTGTTTTTATGTTCCGATAATATAGTCATAGTTGAAAATTCCTTCTAGTCATCGAGGACATTAAGTGTTGTAGATTTATAAAAATATATATATATGTACATTTTATTTGATTAATAATCGAATCTTATTTGTATCAATTGCGCGAGCCTCCAGGCGGGGCTAATTATTGGAGAGGACGCGGTGGTTCGAGCCGCCGTGAGATGGCTATATTTTGGCTTCAATAGCTTTATACTCATGAACTATTAAGAGTGAGCACACGATAATATATATATATATATATATATATATATATATATATATATATATATATATATATATACACCTAGATATTTAAAATCCTTTAAGCGTTCTCAAACGGTGGACAAAAACACAGATGAGTATTGTTACATCATGAAGAGTTCATATATGCAATCATTATTATGGAGGGCAATTCGCGGATCGTACTATTCCGAATGTGCAGTAATTTAGATTTATTTGTATTTATACATAACCTGCTATCATCATGCATGTGCTGACTTACTAAAATTATCCATATCCTCTTGTAATAATTTTTCGGCCGTTTCTAAATTTTTATGCTTCATTAATAAGGGACAATATCATCATCGGCAAACACATACACCTTCGAATTTTTAATATACTTACGTAAGAAATTAGTGTAAATTCAGAAGAGAATAGAGGGACCAATACGATGCCCTGACCTACTCCGTACTGAATATAGTTTATTTATTACTTTTATTTCCCGCGATTTTGACTACACTTTTCCGATTTTTTATGTAATTCTTAAACCATTTTAGTTGATTATTATTTTAAATGCCCAAATTTTCCAAGTCTTTAATCAGTAATTCATGGTCAACTAAGTATCTAAAGCGTTTGAGATAGGTCATCTCCATCGACAGTCCCATACTCATCTTATTTACTATCGATCTTAGTAATGTTATCGTGAAATCTTTTTTCTTTAAAACCGTGTTGATTTTCATACGAGTAGATTGTTAATTTCCCCGATAATTTCTTAAATGTTTATCAATGTAATGTTCTAATATTTACACAATAAATAATCGTGGCATCCGATTACATCTATAATTAATTGTGTTTTGCAAATTCGGTTTTTGTATATTTACATTAATCGTCACGCTCGATAATGCGTAATTTGCAATAAACTATATATTACATCGTTCGCGCATCCAGGCGCGTTTTAATTTTTTTTAATTTCATTTTTAAAATTGGTGTTCCATTACAATAAAAAATTTCATTAAAAATTTCAACGACCTAATCTGACTACACTATTTTTTTTCTTTTTATTCTTTTTATTCTTTTTGTTCTTTTTTCTTTTTTTTTTCTTTTGAAGTTAACAGCGAGATTGTTCGGAACATCAGATTTCTTCTATTTATATTTTTGCATTCTTTTTGAAGCTCCCCCGCAATAAGTTCTGCCGCAGCGCCAATGCAAGTCACCGAATCAAACTAAAAAGTGGCCTCCCTTTAACGTTAAATAATGCTGCCCCCTAAATTCGTCCTTTAACTTTGCTAATTTTTTGCGGGGAACATTTTTAAATACCGTCGACTCGCGATTATCCGGATTAATTGGGGGGCGGCCAGCCGGTCCGGATAGCAAAAAATCCGGATACGCCGGAGTTCACGGTTAAATACTGCAAATTAAATGAAAAAGTAAAGATGAAAATTAACATACACGGTGTACATTAATTCGTTTTTAAAGAAGTCTGTGATTAAGGTCTCTGTGTTTTTCGCTGCATTCTCTTCCTTGCCGATAAATCTCGCCACTTGCGTAAACAAATGATATCAGCCGGTGACGCTTCTTCCTGTTAAGTAATGTGTACTCCTTTATCGAGTCCTTCATTGTGTGATATAACACTTTGAACAGGCTCGTTATCCATATTTTCTTCAACTGGATCCTCGTTGAGTACCATGATATCCTCATCTGCTGTTTCTTCGATCTCGTCGCTGCCCACCCAATCTGTGTAACGTCATCCGTATTACTCTACCCGTTTCACATCCTGAAATATTTTTGATTACAGAAACACAAGCTCCCCTCATTTGTCCAAATAATCACATTGCTTGTCAATTTCATCCCACTTATCACTAACTTTATGATCTAATAATATCTTCCGGGACCTCACTAATGCTATAGAACTAATCTCTTCCCATCCCTCAAATAACCCCAAATGATAAGATAAAGCATATCAATTGATTTTAAAGCAACCTGATACAGTTCACATCATTTTCAACGGTTGATATTAGTCTGGTGAGAAGGCGGCATCGATATGTTTTTTTTTAAGGCCTCTAGGATTCCTTGATCCATAGGTTGACCACAAATCAATTGAACGTTTGCTGGAAGAAATAGTGCCTTTATATCGCCATCTTGTAACTCCTCAATTGCCGAATTGGAGCATTGTCGAGAATAAGGATTATGCTTTTAACTGTTTGTCGGACAAACGTTTCGCAACTGCGGGCACAAGCTCTTTGTGCAATCAAGTTTTAAAAATTTCATCATAATCTACGCTTCATCATCATCTGGGTTTCCGCTCCTGAGAAGATTTATCAAATTGCTTTTCCCTTTCCCTGATAGCCTAGCTTAGTTTCTCTATTCTGGTTGTTCCCGATTTCTACTCATATCATTTTTAGTTAGAAATCTGTTCTCTCACGAAATATGCAGGAAGGATGTTAGAGCTACCTTTGAATGTTTCTCCATCTCTTCTTAACGCTCATTTTTATGCCTTAATTTAGATCTTTCCATTTCTTATAATAGCACTTCTCTAATGTTTCATTTATTGACATTCATATTTTAGCTTCTTTCATTTCATCGATTTCTAATTATTTTTAAACCTAATTCCCGTCATCCTTTTTGGTTTTTCTTCTTCAACAGCTTTAAGTCACAATGCCTTTACTAATAAAGCGAACAAGAAAGAAACAAAACATCAGTAGGATAAAACATAGAATAGCAGTTTAATGCAGTATAATTCTTGGTGACACAAATGCTTTCGAATAACAAATTACCGTGACTTCTCTAATAAATCAAGTCCCTTCTCGGTTGTGCATTTTTTTTTTTTTTTTATGCAATTTTAAGACTTATAATTCCTGTCTTTTTCGGGCGCCACTTATTGAACGCGATTCAAACAGGAAATTAATTTAAATCGAGTTTGATAAAAGAAATTTCTTTTCTTTGCAATTCTGCCTGGAGACAAATATTTATTACTACGTTCGATATTAATAGAAGGGGGAAGGCATGAAATCAGTCGCAAACCTACGTCGACGGTGCCCCAAAACAGCTGTAACTAGACTGGGGTGTTCAATTTTTTAGAAAGCTGTGTCGAGCGGCAGAAATGCATTCTCTCTGCTTTGTCGTATAATATTCCCGTTATGATAATCGGCAACGTTCAGGAGGGAGTACTACAGCACGGGAAAAAAAGAACCAGCTCTCTCGGGCAACAAACGGATGACAAAATAGAACGGTAAAAGAACTCTTTCTCTGACCGCTTACAAACTGACCTTCGCGATGAAAGAAAAAGAAAAAACAATTCAATGACTTTCGATATTTTTTGAACATGAAATTCAGAAAAATTTACTCTTGGAAATCTGGCACATAGTGTACTTTCGACTAGAAAGTGTTCGTTTGATCGGAGCTAGACCAACTGAATACGATGGCGATTCCGAAGTGACAGCCGGAAGCTGCAGAGGGTTTAGTACGAGTGAAAAAAGTTCTTTGCCTTTTGCAATTTTTATATTTTTCCTCATTCGACCCAACGCACTGCTCAGTGACTATCGGGCGAAAAAGCACATGCCGCGGTCATACCCGGTCTCGTTACTGTCAGCCACGAACCCAAAACATTTAGCCAGCTGTAAGCCCTTATGAGATACGGCGTTATCCCGGATTTAAACTGGCAGTCGAGTGTGCGTATTTGATATGCCTCTATCGACGATACAAGCACATTACAATGATGTTAGAGGGACTGAATATTAAATCGAAAGTGATAATTTAGAATTCTGACATCACCACTCACAAGCGCTCTAAAGTATAATCAGTATATGTACATACACACACATATATATATATATATATATATATGTGTGTGTGTATGTATGTATGTATGTATGTATGCATGCATGTATGTGTGTGTAATAATTAATATCTAAAAAGATATACATAGCAGCTTACCCATTGTAGACTGGCAGTAATGGTCCAAAATATTCTCAACGGTACTCGTCTGGTCACAAATTTTACATTTGTTTTCTGTAACATAAAAATGCACAGTTACATTGAATTTATTTCGGTGCAGCAATATATCAGAAACATATAATATTTATCTATACGTTGAGGGCACAGGGGAAAGCCATCATGATTTTATAAAGCTGCTGAGAGATAATTCTTACGGAAGAATTTCCGCTACTTGTTGTCGGGACTAATAAGAAAGACCCGAAAAATAATTAGAGTTTTTAATTTTCTTTTTACAACCGGTTTCCATCGGGAACTCCTATATAACCTTAATGTAAATTACCCTCTATTTTGTTACAAACAGAAACAATCCACTTTCTAAGCGTAATTGTTAATGTATTAATCAACTTCAAATTTACATCGGCAAAATCACTATCCTCAATAATTCATTTTTATTCCTTGCACCATTTGAAATCTTCCTTACGGTTACTCTTCGTCTCTGTTTTATCCTAGAGTGATTAACAACCCCATCTTTAGATCATTTCTCGCTCTTCAACGACTTAAACTTATCTAATATCTTGTCATGTTGCCCTGCGACCGTCGTTTGGCACTTTTCCCGAACATATCAATTTTTTCCCGCCTTTTCTCGCAAAAGATTCAATAAAAACCTCTTCACTTGATGACGAAGTGATCACTGATACATAACAGTTTTTTTACATTTCAAATAACTTCTATGTTTCGCCTGTATTGATATGCGGTCAATTTGTAATCCTCCGTAGTTATTGGTAGTGTATCTTTGGTTCGAGCGCTTTTTATTTGAAAAAAAAAAAAAGTCACGATTTAGGTAACACCGTACATAATACGTTCATTCTTTTAATTTCTTTTTTTTTTTTTTTGAAGTGGAGTTGTCAGTGTGGACATTGACCCAAGAACTTGAAAAGAAAATGAAAGTGTAATTGAATTTGCACAGAAAGCATAGAATAGCCGGCATAACATAAAACGTAGGAAAAGAGAGGATGAAGGATAATAAGTGGTAGCGATATTTATTAGTAACAGGTGACGAGTAGAAAGAGGAACGTTCAGCAGTGTGCTAGAAGAGCAATCAGAAAAGATATGATCAGCATTGCATACAAAAGGGGAAGTTGAAGAGGAAAAAAGGAGAAATATAAGTGCGAAGCGGGAGGAAACGATGGGGTAAATAAACTATATTCAAAGCGTAGATGACAGATTTCAGTAAGAGATAAATGCTGCAGGAAAGGAAATTTAAGAAATCAAGGTCGAGGCGGAAGATTCAGTTGAACAGGGAGGAAGAAGCGGACAGGAATAGAAAACGAAGACGAATAATCAATTTAGAATGGGAAGTTGCAAAGAGAAATGAGATATTGATAGATTCAAAAATACTAAGTGATCTTCCGGTAGAAGAAGTTAAACGAGCTAGCCGGTCTGCTGAGACTGACCACTGAGTACCATCCCCCATAAGAAAAATTAATTCGGATAAAGCGGCGACAGAAAAGATTACAAGATAGAAAACATTATCAGTTGAGTGGGAGAAAAGAACAGGTGAGATAGGACACTTTGGGAATCTGTAAAGAAGGGAGGAAGAAATAAGAGAAGAATGTTCCTTAAAGCACCAGTAGACTCCGAATAGAAAACTGAACAATAAGCAGATATCTATAAAAACAAACTGAGCATCTTCCCATAGCAGTTAAACACGGTACAGGATGTTGCTTTCACAAGAGGAAAAAAAAAAATTACATTTTCATTATTCATTTAATTATATCATCGCTGATGATTTCCCCCCGTTTATTATAGTTTAAAAAAGGTTAGTTTTTACAAAAGTTCAAGAACTTTTGTTTCCCACGTTTAACCTCATAAATCATTTTTTTTTCCGGAGAGAATCCAACACCTATAAAACGTTAACGTGCAGCTGAATAAACAAGGTATCAAAACCGTTGAACGAACAAAGTCTGATTTTCGACACAAAATTCCGACGTTATCTACGGACTCGGTATTTTGTAAAAATAATACGGACTTTTTGACGTTCATCACAAGTTCCATTATCCGTTACATTATTTCATCGCCATTTTTTTTTATGTTTTCTGTAAGTTCAAGTATTTTTGTTTAACCTAACATAAATCGGGCGAATGTTTCGCCGCGATTAATCATTACCATTCGGAAAGCATTGTTTCATATGCGTGTATATTTCCGTATTTGTATTTTCTAGTTTATTACGGTATAGGTCTGTATTGGAGATTTCGATCATTCTGTATTTACCTTACTAATATTTCTTTGATTTTCTTTTTTTTTTCCTGTTGGAAATTGGTGAATCCTAGTTTTCTCCGAGAAAATCCAGCACCATGTATACCCTCGATTCCTAATCAGATAATTTTCTCTTAAATTACTCCTTAAGAATTCCATCATATTCTACTCCTCTAGTACTAAACAATCTTCAAATATATTAATGACTACGTCATTCTTAGTCCGGTATAGATTACATTTTTGTCTCGTGATTATGTCCCGTTGCTTTATATAAGATAACAAAGGTTGTGATCAATTACTAAGATTTAAAAAAAAATAAAAGTCAGGGAAGAATAGCGCAGTCAATTGAAAATGATTTTTCTAAAATAATTTTAGAAGAAAAAGGATAGCGAGCCAAGGGGGCTGAAGAATAGGGGTTGTATATGTATATATATATATATATATATATATATCACGTAACCAGTCAATTTTTTTTTTTTTTTTTTTTTTTTTTTTAATAAAAATAATAGTGAGGATTTCCATGCGCTGTGTTTAACTACTGAGGCTATTACAGCACATGGAGCCTACTTAGAAAGGTTAAACTGTATGGTATAGGCCGCTGCTACGCACGAAAGCCAACATAGCTGCGACCGCAGACGGAACGTTCGATAAGATCTTAGAGATAGAGGTGGTAGTGAAATAGGTGGATCTTGGTGCCGCAAAAGAGAAACATTCGAGAAGGAGGTGAGATGTAGACGGGGCGCTTGGTTGACCACAGAAGAAGCAGACATTTGGGGGTGCTTGTCCCGTGAAGATATACCCGTGCGAAAGGGTTGTGTGACCTGTTCGGAGGCGATTCAAGACAGAAAAATCTCTGCGAGAAATTTCGTCTATGGGCCACCAGGGTTCTGTGGTTTATTTTATGCTTCGGAGGAATGTACTTGCGGATTTCCATTCCTGCTGCCATTCTTCTCCAGTTTGGTGCATAAATAAATGGGCCATTGTGGGGGGAAGAGGGGGATTACATGGCATTGGAGAGAATAGTGTCGCCTGAGCTGCTCGATTGACGCGCTCATTACCTGGGACTCCTACATGGGCCGGCACCCATAGGAAGGATATTTCAGAGTTTAGGTGGGATAGTCTGTATAGTAGGTAGTGGACTTTTCTTATCAGGGGGGTTTTGGGTTTTATTTCTGAAATAAGTTGGAGGGAATTTAAGGAGTCAGTTATAAGTAGGGCCTTTTGGGACTGGGGGTTAGTATCAGTATAGTGTTGAATGCAGAAAACAATCGCATATATTTCAGCGTCCAGTGCTGTGCAGCAATCATGCAGTCTGACTGACTCTGCTGTTTTTGATACTTCGAAGGAGCATGCCGCCGGTGACTGATAACCTTTTGCCTTCGCTCCATCTGTGTAGAGGCATACATGATCGGTGTAGCTCGCTATGGTGTTTTTTACTATTTGTACTGCGTTTGGGGGATATTGTGCTTTATTGAATTTTGTGAGAGATATGTTTATATTTGTGATCGGCTGACTCCAGGGAGGTACAGTTATTGCGAAATCTGGTAAAGCTCTTGGGATTGAGGGGATTTGGAAATGATCCATAACTGAAAAAAGTTCAGGCACTGGATCGTTCCCAAAACTCCCATTAGGGGATATGGTGGCCGGCTCGAGTGACGGGGTCTTAGTATTACTAAGGAGGGAGCTCAGTTCTTTAAAGTTGTAATATTTCCTATAATAGGATAGTGGGGGACAACCTGCCAGTGCACACAAACTTACAACAGGAGTAGAGGGATGAGTGGAAAGAATAGACCGGAGGGCCGCAAAATGTACAGGATCTAACGATCTTAACACACTATTGGCGGCTGAGGAGTATACCTGGCACCCGTAATTGATTCGCGAAAGGATGACTGATCTATATATTGTAAGGAGTAGTTTTGGATTTATGTTGTATTTGTAATTCGACAGATATTTTAGGATGGACAAGGATTTTAGACATTTAGCTTTGAGCTCACGTATGTGATCGCGCCAGGAGAGTTTTTTATCAAATATTAAGCCTAGAAACTTAACTGATGGACGGTTTGGGATAGGAACACCATTTAGACTCAGGAATATGCTGGAAAGTGCGTTTTGGCGTCCCCTGTGGAAATCAACACATATTGTTTTTGTTGAGGAGAAGGTCAAACCGTTGTCATTGGACCACTTTTGGAGCTTTTTTATGGATTTTTGTAGGATATTTTGAGCGTTTATAGGATGGTTGGATGATAGGGAGATGTTTAGGTCGTCCACATAGAGCCGGGACGTTACAGGGGCGGCAAGACAGTCAGTTAAGTCGTTAATGTAGTATATGAACAAGGTTGCACTTAAAGCAGAGCCTTGTGGTACACCATTTTCCAACAGCATCAGTTCAGACGTTGACGAACCAGTCGTAACTTGGATCGTTCTATTGTCTAAGAAGCTGTGTAGGTATTTACCCATTTTTCCGACGATTCCCGCCGTTCGCAGTTTTAGTAGTAGGCCATGACGCCACAGGCGATCAAAAGCTTTCTCTAAATCGAAAAATACTGCATAGAGGTGCTGTTGACGCTGAAACGCCGAGAGTATCTGCCTTTGCAGGCTAAGTAGTTGGCTGACTGTTGATCTTGCCTCTCGCCCGCCGGCTTGGTTAGGAGAAAGAAGACTTTTCTGTTCGAGAAAAAAAATTTTGAATTAAAGTGAATCGTTGTCTTCTCGTGTTCGCGTTATTTCAAATCAGGTAGTATTAACATAGTAATAAGAACATCGCATTACGATGAACCGCCCGCCGCCCGCAAACGGGAAGCCGGCCGGCAAGCCGAAAGCGCCGTCTAAACCCGACGTGAACAACAGCGCAACCGGTAGTAAGTCCTCACCACACACAACAGGTAAGTCGCACACACACACACAGAATACACCAACACACGACACCAGCCTTATCAGCAACTCCGATAAGAACCAGCCTAACGTACAGACAAATTCACAGCGTACAGATGATTTATCTTCCGCGATCAACTCGCGCTGCCAGCCGTCCACTGCTCTTAATGTAGACAGCCCAGCGGCGACCGCGTTAAACGACAAAACCCAAAACAACGTCTCCCATACAACTCTTCCGACTGCGCCAAGTGTACCAGTATCTTTCTCTGAAAAATTAAAAACCGCAAAGAAAATAACCCCGCTAACCGATTTCAATTACCCAACAGAGGAACAGGGTATAATATTCCCATACATTCCGACGAGCACCAATCGTGATTACTTCTTAGCATTAAAAGATCTAGTTGGCGGACCAGCTAACATAATAGCAGGCTCGAGAATTAGTAGAGATCGAGTTGCAATATTTTTAAAATCGAAATCCAACGTTGAAATGCTGTTTGAACATGGAGGCAGAATTAAAATAAGCTCACAAGTAATCACTGCACGACGTTTAAAAACCCCATCTAACAAACTAATTATGTCAAACGTCACTCCCACTATCCCGAACCAGCTTATACTTTCACATCTTGTCTCAGTTTTTTCACTGAAATTAATCACTCCTATAGCCATCCTTCGAGTCAACCCAAACGACGCTGAATTCGGACATATTGTCAGCTGGCGCAGACAAGTCTACATCGAGCAGGTTAATTGTTCCAACATCCCTGACTCCTTTATACTAACCCACAATGAACATGAACACCGAATATTCCTCCACTTAGACGACCACTCATGCCGCAGCTGCATAAATAAAAAAGGGAAAACTAATCAACCAATTACATCGCCTACCCCCCCTCCCCCCACAACATCTAGACATTGACAGAGCAATGGAAGCCGACCAAGTAATTCCAAATGCGAAACGCCCCCATCCAACAACACCAGATTCTCTGCCCGGCGACCCTATATTATCTGCAACATCACAACCTGCAATAAAGAAAATTAATATCCCGTTACCGGAAGATGACAACAACCAAACAGTACAACTAGAACAAATAAATAGCCCACCAATCCAATCAGAGTTCAAAAATACTTCGAAACCACAGCCAGAAGGGAAGAACGTTTTACAGCAGCAGGCCCAACAGAAAACCGAATTCAAAATACCACCAGACATGCAGCACATCACTGAGCCGGTTAAGCAGAAGTCAAAACAGAAAAAAGTCACTAACATCGACGAAGCAGTTGAGAAAATCAAACCGATGTTTGACAATGACCAATCTAACTTCATCATCAACCTTGACGATTTCAAAATATTCTTGAGTAACATTGCTTCCAAACCTGACTACATAACCTATGCACACAATTTCACACAGGATAAAGATGGACTGTTTCACCTAATTGCAGCCGCCAAACCATCTCTGAAGAGCACAAGTTTAAAAAATAGATGTACTCGCATACTGAAAAGTCTGAGCAGCCTATCCACAGATGGTAATACGTCAGAGGAAAGCTCTACCCACTAACACACGAATACTATGACAAACTTGACATCAAACATCGACTAGCAACACTCACAGACTTCACAAGACAACACAGAAACACCCAACATGGCGAGTAATAATATAATTATGCAGTGGAACTGCAGAGGTTTTATTAATCATCAAGCCGAACTAGAACACCTATTAGCCACATATTCTCCATTAGTAGCCTGCTTGGAGGAGACGCATTTACAGCCTAGAGACAAGCCAAGAATAAAACACTATAGTCTATTCCGATGCGATAATATCGGAGGCAACCGAGTAAACGGAGGAGTAGCAACTCTAGTGCACACGTCGATCACGGCTGTATCGGTCAGAATGAATACACCCCTTCAGATGGTAGCGATATCTGTTCTCTTACACAATCTATCGAGGTCCACACTAACGATCTGCAACTGCTACTTTCCCCCCAACCATATGGTACACTCGGCAGACCTTCAAAATGCCATATCTCAACTAGTAAGCCCAATGGTCATACTTGGAGACTTTAACGCTCACTCCCCACTATGGGGAGCGACGTCCACCAACAGACATGGATCAATTATTACAAACATACTAACGGAGCACGATTTGTGCATTCTCCCCCCACCTAACCATACACATTTTAACCTCTCCCACAACACTTCCTCAACAATTGACTTGACATTAGTATCCCCATTACTGCTCCCGAAACTTAAATCATCTGTCCATGACGACCTTTGCTCCAGCGATCATTTCCCTGTATTTCTGCATTTCATAGGATATCATCCATCACCACCAATCCCAAGACCCCCAAGATTCTCATTTCACAAGGCAGACTGGACGGCATACACAGCCGGAATTAAAATCCCAGCTCCTAGTGAGTCCCTATCAGACAATTTAAAGATATTTCTTAATACTATACTAGATGCTGCCTACTTATCGATACCCACCTGCCACAATTTTCGAGCTAAGAAAGTACCATGGTGGAGCAAAGAGATCCACATTGCAATCCAACAGCGTAAACGAGCACTCAGAAAGTATAAATTGTCTCGGTCGCTATCTGACTTAGTAGCCTTCAAGAAGTGCCGAGCCCTTGCCAGAGCTCTCATTCGCGATAAAAAGCAAGAGTGCTGGTCACAGTTTATTTCATCCATCTCCTCATCAACGTCAAACAGGACCATATGGAATAAAATAAAATCCATCAATGGAATTAGCACTGTCCCAAAACGCGTCCTTCTCAACATCAATGGCAGTCTAATAACGGAAGAAGCTAACGTTGTCAAAGCGTTTGCCAATCACTTCACCGCAGCATCGTCATCAGAAAAGTATTCCCCCGCTTTCCGTAGCATGAAATACCATGCAGAGCAACAGCCAGTGCACTTTCCACCCGAATCCAATGAATCATACAATAGTAATTTTACCATCTCAGAACTAAATTTCCAACTCAACCACCATACATCCAACACTGCTCCTGGCCCCGACGGCATCCACCCATACATGCTTAAGTACCTCCCAATTTCCGGAAAACATTTTCTCCTACACATGTACAATCAAATCTGGAATTCTGGAAACATCCCCGCGCAATGGAAGTCGGCAAATATAATCCCAATACTAAAGGAAAACAAAGACCCTTCCCTTCCCGAAAGTTACCGTCCTATCTCGTTATTGAGTGTCATTTCCAAAACGCTGGAGAAGATGGTTAATAGGCGTCTCCTGTTTTTTCTCGAACCAGTCAAATGAATGGTTAGTTACGTAATAAATATATTAGTACATTTTACAAATCTTAAAAATCTTATATCCCTTTAAAATTTAAACTCCATCTTGTCTACGATCGAGTGTGCTATCTATTGTTTGTTCGCGTTCGCGTCTTTCTTATCAGCGCATTGTAATCGATAAACCGGCGAGATCGTTCTTTTATTATCCATTTATAAGATTACGATTTCGCAGCGTACTAACTATTCGTTAATTTCCAGCAGCTGTACTTTCGTTTACTGTTAGAACTCTTACTTTTATTTATTTATTTAATTTTCTTTATTCTCTAATTCCTCTTCAGCTCTACAATGCCGGCTGTGTTTAATCTGCTACAATGGAATTGTCGCAGTCTCAGAGCCAACAAAAATTCATTGGAGGGTTTGTTGGATCTTCATAATATCCAAGTTGCTCTCATCTCGGAAACGTGGCTTCGGTCAGGCATGGGTTTTAACATTAGAGGCTTTAAGGTAATCAGAAGCGATCGCGATGATGGCTATGCTGGTTCTGCGATTCTCGTTAGAAATGAAATTCCATTCCGTTCTCACGAGATTTCCCTCAACCTTCCTTCTACTCCTAATATTCCTAATATCGTTCATATCTCCATCAATCCTCCTTCTATGCGTCCTATTAACGTTGTTTCGATTTATGTTCCTCCTACTTACGATCTTCGTTACTTCCCCCTTTATACATTTTTCTCATCTATCCCGCAACCGTTTATTATCGGCGGCGATTGGAATGCTCATTCCCCTATGTGGGGCTGCACATCCTACAATAGCAATGGTTCCATCCTTGAGAATACTATCCTCTCTGATAACTTGGTGCTTCTTAATGATCTTTCCCCAACCTATTTTAGGAATGCTTTTGTCTCCAGTTCTCTTGATCTAACTCTTTCTTCCCCTTCAATTGGTCTTACCTTTATCTGGAGAACCCTTTCGGGTTCTTTCGGCAGTGATCATGTTCCCATAATAATTACTACTGATATTTTTCCTTCTCCAACTTATCCCAGGCCTCTCCATTCTCCTCGATGGAATCTCAGCAAAACTAATTCGACTCTTTTCCGTTCTTCTGTTGATTCGTCACTTCCTGATCCACAGCTTAATTGTGATCCCATTTCTCTCTATAATTTCTTTTCCCATTCTATCAGGTTTGCTCTTTCTCTATCTTCTCCCCCTCGTCGTTCTCCTGCATCCACTCATCGTTGTGCGGCCTCATCTCTTTGGTGAAATGAGGAGTGTAACGCTGCATTTAACCATTGTCGTTCGACCTTCACAGATCCTATCGCTCTAATTCTACAACCCAAAACTTTCTGGCTCATAAACAAGCCAACGCCAGGGCTATGTTTATTCTTAAAGCCGTGAAAAAGGCCTCTTGGAAGGACTTCTGCTCTTCTTTTTCTAGAAATACCTCTCTCTCTAACATATTTGGAGGTTGGCTAGAGCTTTTAAATCTAAATCCTCTGTACGTCCTTCTCTTTCTAATGTATCTGAGGATAGCCTAATATCCTTCATTGATTCTGTCTCTCCTGCTTACGTTCCTTCCTTTGACGAACTGTACTCCAGAACCTCTCCGCAAATCTCTTCCTCTCCTTCTCACTTCCTCACTTCGGCTTTCAATCTTAATGAATTATTATCTGTTTTATCCAAATCTTCCAGCCCTACTCCAGGCCTTGATGGTCTACCTTATCTTGCTCTTAAAAATCTGTCTGAACTATCCCTTAACTTTCTTCTCAGTCTTTTCAATTCATTCTTTCCAAGGGTTCAAACCCCCCTTTTGGAATTCTTTCATCATTGTTCCTATTCCTAAGAAAAGTTCTTCCTTACGCCCCATCTGCTTGGCATCCTGCATCAGAAAATTGTTTGAGGGTATGCTAAACAAGCGTCTTGTCTGGTGGTTGGAACACCGTAATGTGCTTCCTAACAATATGTTCGGCTTTCGGCCTGGTATCGGCCCTCCTGATTGTATCAGTCTTTTTATGTCTCATTTATACAAGTCTTTTATCCAAAAACATTATACTCTGGCTTCCTTCATCGATGTTTCCTGTGCTTTCGATAATGTTCATCTCCCAACTTTATGAGATAAAATGACAGCAATTAACATTCCAGTGCATTTCACTTCCCTTGTTATTAAGTTCATGTCCAATCGTTCTATCCACCTCTCTCCTCCATTATTTGACACTTCTAGAAAGGTTTTCTGCGGTCTTCCTCAAGGTTCCTCCCTCAGTCCTACTCTTTTTAACATTTATACTGCTAGTATCGCTTCCCTTCCTTTAAATTACCATTCTTTATTCTTTGCCGATGATATTTTGCTTTTTTCCTCTTCCCACGATATTGACGCAGCTAATGATGCTCTCAATTCGTCCCTCAATTTTCTTGAAAGTGCTCTTGCCTCAATTAACCGTTCGATTTCTCCTTCTAAGTCCTCCTGCGTTGTATTTACCCTTCGCCCTTGGAACCCTGTTTCTGTTAGTTTATCCTTAAATAGCACAGCTCTTGCTCGTGTTAATTGCTTTCGTTATCTCGGTATCTTTCTCGATAGTCGTCTGACTTTCTCCGAACATATCAAATATCTTTCCTCCTCCTCTACTAAACGGTTGAACCTGCTGAAGGCCCTGTCTCCGACTAAATGGGGTGGTGACCCTTTCATTCTTATTCTTCTACATAAATCCATCGTCCGCTCCAAGCTTGATTACTGTTCGTTCATTTATGCGTGCTCTTCCAAGTCCCGTCTTTCTAAACTTAATGTGATCCAAAATTCTTGCCTTAGACTCTGTCTCGGTGCTCTTAAATCCTCTCCTATTCCAGCACTGCTTGCTGAATCGAATGCTCCTCCCCTGTCTATTCGCAGATCTTATTTGGGCTACCGCTTCCTTGCTAAACATCTTTCTCTCTCATCTTCTTCTCTCATTTTTTCCTACCTTTCAATTTCTCGGAATTGGCGCTTTGTGCCTAGGAAAATTCCTATCCTGTCCCTTATTTCCCTCCGTCTTAGTTCATTTTGGCCGTATACAATTTCCTTTAATAGGCTGCCTTATTTCTCCTTTAACTTCAGCGATCTCTGCCGTCTTCTCAGAGTATTTATTTCGCCTACACTTGCAAAATCTCTCCATCCAGCTGTAATTAAACAGGAATTCCACAGTATTGTCAATTCTCTCTTCCCTTCTCATGTAAACATTTTCACTGATGGTTCTAAGGGGCCTGATGGGGTTGGTGCTTCTTTTATTCTTCCAGATTATAACTTCTCTGAATCCTTCTGTCTTCCTTCTTTCTGTTCCATATTTACAGCCGAGCTAATGGCTATTTTACGTTCCATTATTTTTATCTCCTCCAATCGTCTTCCTAATCATTCCTGTGATTTTACTATTCTCCGCATACTTTCTCTCATTCGGACTCTCTCTTCTCTCCACGGGATCTATACGTGGTCATTCTGGGATCTCAGGCAATGAGCTGGCTGATTCTTTGGCTCGGGTTGCTGCTTCTTCTTCAAAAAAATCCCATCCTCTAATCTCTTGCCTTTGTGTAAATATTTCCATCTCAGATTTTGGTCGGATATGTACCCTTCCTTCTTTTCTAATTGTCGTTCTTTTTATCTGTCCGTTCAGCCTAATCTTCCTTCAAATCCTTGGTTTCTGCTGTTTCCTTCACGTCCTCGTTCTGTTGTTGTCTCCATTGTGCGTTTGCGCTTTTACCATTCCTTGCTGCCTTCCTTCCGCTTTCGCTAATTATTAGCCTCTACCCCGTGTTGACCTCTCCATTCAAATGATGCGGTTGTTTGTGACGCCGATCACGTGTTTATTAAGTGTTCATTTCTTTCATTAGAGCGTTCGGCTCTGTATTTCCACTTGCTTGGGCTGGGGCTTTCTGCTCCTTTTTGTGCTCGTTATATCCTGTCTTTTCCTTCTACACTTATTATCCCCCCCATTGTTTCCTTCTTATTAACGATAGCTGATCGCCCCACCATACTTAATTGTTTCTGGGTAAAGGTCCTCGGTTGACAAGCCCAATTAAAAAAAAAAAAAGAAAAAAAAAATTTTAACTCCGGGTGAGTGGATTTCTTAACAATATCATTATATTCGTAATTTGATTTGAATAAAATTACTATTTTATTTTAATTTATACCGACAGCTGCTATGTAAAATATAAACAAAACAAATTACTTTAAATGTTTAAATTACAAATAAGACGATTAGTTTATTGAGGGCCCTTTCTCGACGCCACGCGCATACTAATTATAACATTTTCACAATACGTACATATATACAAACGGTCAATACCTACGAACGTAGAATATAAATATAAAATAATCACTGTTCGAAACTAGCGTACAGGTGCTATTTTTTCGCTCCTTCTGCCGGAGAATAATCTGTGTATTCCTCGATGCTCGGATAACGGATTGTCGAATTACAATGTCAAACGAAGTGTGATAATCTATCGTTCTTATTATTAGCTTTGTGAAATTCTTCACCCGTAATTGACTTTTTTTGCCGTCTTAATTTGTCCCGATTTACGTCTTCTTGTTTCGTATATGAATATTTTCTTTAACTTTAATAAATGTTATAATTACTTCATTTAACAAGAAACCGCTTAACCGTAATACATAGATTGAGTTGAAAAACTAGTTAAAACAAATTCTTTTTTTATAGAAAAATAGAGTGATTCTTTAAAATAAAATCTATTCCTTTTTAAATAAAACGTATAATAAAATCTAATTAGCTTATTCAAGGTTGACTAGCCAGAAATTTTCGAAAATTATGAAACTTATTTAATTATTCGTATATTTCACGTATACAAATTTATTTATACCGTCGACAAAGAATTGATTTTATAAATTTCAGCTATAATAGCTGAAACGCCATAATATATACTAATTACAACGTAATTCTTAGGCTACCCCCCATTAGAAAAAATGTCCCAATTTCGATGTAACGAAAAATGTCCTAAAAAATGTTCGAATTTCGATGTAACGTTTGTTATATTAGGATAGGATTTCTGTGATTCTGTGTTATTGTATTCACATATGGATCGATTTAGAATTACTGCGTTGTAAATTTTGATCGTTTTATACAAAGTATAGAAGAGAAAGAGACCGAGAAATGAAAGCAAGAGGGGTCAAGGGACACAGCCCTTTTGCGAAGCCAAATTGGCCGAGTTTAATTAATATACGTATATATATACATATATATATATAATCAAATCACAAATACAACATTTCGATTTATTTTTAATAATGTTCTTCGACTTCTTTTTCTAAATGAAAAAAGGTTATTTAAGTTTGCTACAAATTCCAAGACACTTTAATACTAAATTTATCTATATTAATACATTTAAAGTTTTTATAATTTCATTATTTTATAAACTATTTAACAAACGGGATATGTAGTGTTATTATTAAACTGCTTATTTCAGGAAATTAAAACATCAATGCTGCCCCAAGTTTGTGACAACATATTCAATGAACTTGCGAGTATCTGGGTAATTTGAACTGATGACAATATCAGCAATGATGAACTCTGCTTGCAGGTGTCTGATAATTTCTTGATTTATAGCGGAAAAATAGAATTATAATAATTACGGGATCGTATTTTTCTGTTGCAAATTAAAAAATTATCAGCCGCCTATGAGCAGAGTTTATCACCGTTAGTACTGCCATCCGTTCCGACTGTCCATTGCAAGTTCAATAAATACGTCGTCGTCATAGACGTACGGGGTAGCATTCACGCTTTAGCTTGCTTGAATAAGCAGTTTTTAACGCTGATAATAGATTATTATCGCATAAATATTGTAATATTCTGTCATTCGCGATCATCTTTTTATAGGTGTCGCTCGTCGATTAGTCATTCCCGATAAAGTGTTGAATTTTTAGAGAAGCGTGTTTCGTTCGACTCGGTTTTTTCATTGTTCGCACAGATGCGAATAAACACATTCCACGCATGTACTAAAATGGCAGAAGTTGGAATGAAAAAAAAAAAACAAAAAACACACCTACAACAGCTGATGTTTTTCTATTCGCAATTCTTAGAGCGTGGAAGGAATTCGAAACGAAATTGAAAGAAAAAAAAAGTGTAAATAAGTAAAGAATTTCGAAAGAGAATAAAACGAAGAAAAAAAAAGAAAAATTTTTAATTTGACTGTAATATTTTTTTCTATTCATTTTTTCCTCCAGAAAAATCTCTCTTTCGTATTTCTATCGAGTTTAGCTGTACTGCTCATTATTGATGAAATCGCTATTTACATATGTCAGAAGGGTGCTGATTTTCAGCGATGAAGGACGAAAAATTCATAGTCTCCTCCTACACGCAGTTGACACACACGCACACATATAATCACACACGACCGATGCACTAGTGCGAATATTGCGAAAAAAAACATATAACACGTATACGTCCATTAATATCTATCTATATGCATGTGTGTGTGTGTGTGTGTGTGTGTGTGTGTGTTTGTATGTGTATGCATATGCGGCTACGTCTGTCGTCTGGTCGCAGAAGGAGAAACCTATGAGAAGGGTATTAAGAAAAATAAATCATGTAAACAAGAACGAATGCAAAAATAAATCAACAGCAACCGGATAATGGTATGAGCTCTGCTGAGAGGAAGAGACTCGAAGAACAGGTTAAAAGAATGTACTATGTTGTGATGCATTACCTTATTCAGTCGTAACGAGAGGACACGGCTAATTGAAATGACAGTCACTGATGAGCGCATCTTTAAGACTGCGACTCTGTGCCATTATCATCGAACGAACGTCGTTCCCTACCGTTGTTGCTGCTGCTGCTTTAGCACACATTTGCCTAGGCAAACGTTAATTACGCTCCTTTCGAAGTTGACAAGAAGAAAAAAAGTCAACCGGACAAAACAGATGAATAAAAATTGTACAACCTGCCGGTTCGATCGCTAATCAATCATCAAATCTGCTAAAGTACCGTTATTATTACGACATTTAGCGCGTATGCGTCGTATAATACGGATGAAGTGGACATGAAGCTTTGAGACGTCAAGCCGATTGGCTGCAACAAATTACGAATAAATTCGGAAAGAATTAAATACAACATGTTCTTATATGCAATAAACAATGGGCCATCGGTGTAATAGTTCCGATATGATATAGATTTATACAATTTGACTAAATATAAAACGAAACAGTTAACTCGGTCATTTGATGTCACAGGTCTACAATGTTCAGTTGACTGCGCGCTGGTTAGACAAAAATGCAAATGATCCTACAAGTTGGAATGCTTACAAACGTTATATGAAGATATTGGTTTCACCGTAAATTTAAATAAAACTGAAATCACGCAGTCCGGCAACATTGAAGCAAATATCCAGCTAAATAAGGGGTTAACATGCGAACGGTGGTAATGTCGTCGGTAGATTAAAAAATTAGAATACAACTCTTCATGATGGAACAGAGGTAACTGTCCAGACTAAAATGTCGATGTACAAATCAATGGGGTTATTATAATGGTGGTGAAACCTATAATGAGGAATGACAAGACTAGAAAATAGTCGTCAGCATTTCCTTCGATGAATTCTACGGATCAAGTGGATAGATCATGTATCAAACAAGGAAATGTTGATAAGAGCATCAAATCAACTGCGTTTTAAGAGACGTTTGCAATGAACGGGATAAAACGTGTACCAAAAAGATTGATGTACATGAATACAGGCTGCTTGGAAGACCATGTTTGCGATGTAAAGAGGTTGCAGCTACGGATCCTGAAAAGATTGCGGTATTGCAGTAACGATGAATCGATGGGAATATGCAGCTCAAGATTGTAAAGAGTAAGCAAAATTGATGCGGAATCAACTGTTCTCAAAAAAAAAAAAAAAAAAAAAAACGTGTTTCGCTCGCTAACAATGATAGCCTCCAGTGTATCAAACTTTTTGTGGTTTCTAAACTACGCATCGCGTTGGGTTAGTGTCGCAAACACATCACAAACGTGGATGGTTATCAAGGCTCATCTGCGGATAACGAGAGATTACACCGTTATTGTTACTACATGTTTCCTCGCAGCCTTATCGGCCGGAACGATCGTCTTTGTCTGTCTCGGATCCGATCCAAGGATCCAGAGATCACAGAAGTATCTGCGCAGTATGTAGGCTATTTTGAAGCTGTGTTATTGTCTTCGTATTCAATCCCACTACATCCGGTTGCTTTCTCAGGTCCGGTGGAATTGTGTTCCAGGGGCACCAATTACTAGCGGAGCAACAGTTACTTTCTTTTACCATAAGCTTGTAAGTTCTATTCGTAGTTTCTTATTTTTTACTCCTTTAATCTCATATGATACTATCTCCGGGATGTGGACTAAAGTGATTCTAGCTGTTTGTCAGTCCGGATCCGAACATCCCACAGTATTTTATTCTGGCCTATATTACTTTTTCCGGTTTATGCTCGCACCATTTTTTACTTAATGGGAAGTCGTATTTTTTTTTTTTTTTTTAATACAAAGGCTTCACCACAATTGTGGTCAATTTATTATGTCTTTGCAAACATTCAGTTTGCAACAAAGTACACTACATATGTTCTACACTGTCTCTTCTGCTTCTTTACACAGTCGGCACCTGCTTTCATCTTGGCTTTTATCGATCTTTGCTTTTATCGATCTTTGCTTTTGATGACATTTGTGCGAAGGATCTGTTCCTGGGCTACCATTATGAGTGTCCTTCTGCGTCCTTTTTCAAAGTTCCGAACTTCATCAGCCATTGCCACGTGTCTTAGAATTTATAGTGCAGATATACATTTATGGCATTTTAGAAAAATGCGCGAAATCAGCAATAAAACGCGGAAAGGTACGTGAAGATGAAATAAAAATGCCGAACAACAATAATAATATTAAAAACTTGAAAATTAGAAGAAACTTATAAATACTTGGGAATACCTATAGCAGATAGTATATAAAGCATACAGAAGTTAGGCGAAGAATAAGGAAAGAGTATATAGAAAACGTAGAAAAATCTTAAAAGTAAATGCTGGCAACATCGAGCATTGTGTGTCTTTTCGATAAATTGTCGACGCAGCACTTTATTTTCCCATATTTCTCTTCTGGCCTCTATGACTTGCGTTATTTGGTTTCGTTAAACTAGCGCCTTCATATTTTGATCAGAATTTTCCTTCGAGCATTCTGCCAATGATTTATTTTCTTCTTCGATTGTTTAATAGATCGCGTCCATCCTTATTTCATATAATCTATCAACATAACTTCGTAGATGGACAGCATGGTTGACCGTGTCATAATTTTTCTAGTCTTCCGATTTAAATTTTCCATTTCTGCTTGTGTTAGTGTAAAACTATTCCAGTTGTACATCGAATTATTGGTACCGTTCAAATGTTTATCGTTTTTTCAATGTTACCAGCATTTATTTTTAAGATTTTTCTACGTCTCCTGTATACTCTGTCCTTATTCTTCGCCTAACTTCTGTATGCTTTATACTATCTGCTATAAGTATTCCCAAGTATTTATAAGGGCCGTCGCGATAGCCTAGTGGCGTGAACTCTTAATCGTTGAGACAGTGGTCAAGAGTTCGATTCCCAGCGGCGGCTAAAAAGAAGTAGACTGATTTAATTTAATGAATAGTTAGTGGCCAAATGGTATTTACAACCAGGCCAAGTTTATATATATAAAAAAAAAAAAAAAAAAAAAAGTATTTATAAGTTTCCTCTAATTGCAAGCTTTTAATATTATTATTGTTGTTCGGCATTTTTATTTCATTTTCAGCTGGGACTTTTCCGCATTTTACTGCTAATATCGCGCATTTTTCTAAAATGCCACGAATGTATATGTGCACTATAAATTCTGAGCGTATTCAATAAGGGGATTCAATTTATTAAAAAAAAAAAAAAAGAAAAAAAAAATTGTTTCAGTTAAAAAATACCATTAAATCAGAAATTGAATAAGATGAGCCGAACAAGAGAACGGAAAAAATGAGTAGATAATGTGGTAAAGGAAGCAAAGTTATACATGAGAAATTCAGATTTTTATAAATAAAGCTAATAAAAAGTTCAGCGTGAAAGATAATTGAAATAGCAAATTTATTTTTATTAATAGAATAGAAAGAAGGAAATGGAAATGGTGAAAAAACGGCAGATAATAGTGTGATTGCACGGTGTAAAGAATAGCAATATGATGTTGATTTTCTCGCTGTCGCATTGTGTTGGGTGCTGTTCTGGGTTAACGGATCTGGGATTTCATTAGGGCTGTTGCACGCACGTGACAATGTTGGATTGAATTTTGAGGTAATTTTTTCTGATTAATTTGAGATTTAGGTGGTTACTGAGAGAGTATCGGTTTCTTTGTAGGTAGATGGTATAGAGATAATGTATTACAATATATTATCATGAAAGTTTTAAAGTCTTCAGTATTAGACGTAGTTAGAAATGCAGATGATGTAAACCTCTTTATGAATAAACGATATAATTATGTTGGGAACCCACAGACGGGCTTTGGCCTTCTGGGACCCGCAAATTATTGAAAAAAAAACAAAAACAAGGCTAACATTCTTTTTTTTTTTTTTTTTTTTTTTTCGGAGGGAGTCCTGCCTATGTATTGCAGATAAGATTAGTAGCAAAAATATGAATATAAAATAGAATAATTTTGTAAGTTTGTGTATCACTCGTGAACATGTGGGAGTGACGCCGCGCAACCTTTTTTCGTATAATTACGAAAATCAGCTTTTCCTTTGCTTATTATAATTCTTGCGGGTCGTAGAGGAGAGAATGCTTCGAATAACGGGTAAATGGACCATTAGTTTTGATTCTTACCGTTTTGTAACGACCCGAATAGATTAAACAATTAGTAAATTTCTTTCAAATTAATTTCGAGATTTTTTATGCGAAAAATTCGAAAAACAATTAAAAAAATCGAATTATTAAAAATAACGAATAAATAACAATTCATAAAATACCCGCTACCTATTCCAATGAACACGATGTGGTCTAAATAGATCTACCGTGGATTCCTAGCCATGCTGGAATTGAGGTTAATGAGGTGTCTGATTTTTCGGCTCGCTTAGGGGCTTCCAATAGGCATCCTCTTCATAAATTTCCTGCTCACAATATTAATTATATTTCCGGACAGATCCATATTACATTACGGAATGATATGTATTTTTCCTTTTTTCTTTCCGTCCAGCCTTTTTACCTTCTCTCACCAGTTGGTTTAACAAGTTTTCTTTTCTTAGTCGCCTTCGTTCCGGTCATAGCTTTATCCCTTCGTCATTTTTTCGTTTTTCCCTCGTCTCTTCCCCACTGTGTATTCTTCAATCAGAAGATTCCTTCTTCCTGTGCAATGTCAATCATGTTCTCTTCGAGTGTTCTCTACTTTGTTCGGAGCGCTCTCTCTTCTATTCCCAGCTTTTACCTACTCCATTCAATTATTCTTATGTTCTCTCATTTCCTTCCTTGTCAGTTGTTCCTATTCTAACTTCTTTCATTCAATCAATCTCGCACCAGATTAAAATCAGGTATACTCCTTTTAAGCTATTATTTAGCATTCCTCGGTTGATTGGGCTGCTGTTGATATTCGTTAAAAAAACAAAAGAAAAAAAACACGATGCGATACACCAAGAACATTCTCACTGCTACGTAAATTTTTTCGAACACAGTACGTTATGAAAATGATCGCGTTTTGACTTGCTGAATAGCGCGCTGCAAGTACGTCACTGTCGTGTTTTCTGTTTTTTTCTTACAGGTGCTTCACAGGTCGCCTGAAAAGTCGCATAATCTAAAATGTAAAAGCGAATTCTACGATGAGATATCAGTGTTGACTATATAAAAAAGTTAACACCAGAATAACTGCAACTGCTACATTGTTTTTTTTTTTTTTTTTTTTTTTAAATTTAAGAAGGGGTACTAAACCACTCGCTGCATGTAACTACCTCGGTTATCGCAGTGAGTGGACCCACGTTTAAAACATACTCCTTAGCTCGCTAGCCTGAACGAAAGTCATAAGATTGTTCAAAGCAGTAGGGGTATTTGAGAGGATGTCTTCAATCGATGTGATCTGGCCTCGCCGTAACCCATTTAGACGTGTGCATTTCAGCAAGATATGCGAAACTGACGGGTATTCATCGGTAGAACAAAGTGGGCAGGTACTTGGCTTTGGGGCTTGTTTGAGGATATAGTCGTGGGAAAAGGACGTATGTCCCGTTCTCATGCGATTGATTGCCGAAAACACTTTGCGTTCTGTTCCGACTGGAGGCCACCATGGCTCCGTCGTAGGCTTCAGTTCCCTGAGGAAGGTCGACTGAGACATCCAGTCATGATTCCACTGTGCGAAGACCGTATCTGACAGGAAACCTCTCAGAGATAATGGACCAAAAGCAAATAACGGCATTGGGCACATCATGAATGACCGAGCGACCAGGTCAACCCGCTCATTCCCCGGAACACCGGCATGACTGGGGACCCATAAAAAAACAACTCGGCATCCCCTTCGGCTCAGCTGGTATAAGATAGCCAGGACTTCTAGGACCATTGGTGATTCCGGGTGATCTGACTGCAAAGCACGTATGGACTGCAAGGAATCAGTCACCAGTAAGATTCCGAGCGGTTGGGATCTCAGTTCTAAGTATGCCTGAAGACAAAACAACACAGCATACATTTCGGCTTCCGCAATGGATACAACGTTGTTCAACCGCATGCCCTCTGCGATTCTGTCTATTTCGAAAGCGCATGCCGCTGGGGCAGCCTTGGACTCATTAGCTTTGGATCCATCAGTGTATGCTTTCGAGAACGTGGTATATTTATTAATAATATTTAGTACCCTGTGCCCTCGCAGCGCCGGTGGGTGATTATTATCAGTAAGAGTTGTGATAGCTTCTACCTGAAAAGAAGCCCAGGGTGGGGGTAATTTTGAAAAGTCCGTTCTGGGTGTTAAGTTGGGCTTTATGTTATTTTGCAACAAGATTGCATTGACTTCAGGTAGGTTATCCTTGGGAAAATCAGGCTCCTTAGTTACGTCGCAATGATTCTCTGCAGCCCATGAAAGCATATCGCGATAAGTGAAGAACTTTCTGTTGTAAGACAACGGTGGTATACCAGCTAACGAACATAGGCTTTTAGCTGGAGATGTACGATGGGCGCCAAGTATCATGCGAATAGCGGCGTTATGGATTGGGTCCAGTGTTTTTAACAGGGAACCATTCGCCGACGAGTACACCTGACTCCCATAATTGATTTTGCTGAGGACCAGTGGTTTATAAATATTTAAGAGAAACTTTGGCTGAACATTAAATTTGGGATTTGACAAGAACTTGATTACCGTTAAAGACTGAAGGGATTTAGTTTTTAAATCAGATATAAAGGGCTTCCACGTCAGGTTGGCGTCCATCAAGATGCCTAGGAAAGTTGCTGTTGTTTTATAAGGAATTGGACTATTGTTCACTTGTAGTGATGGCGGATTCTGAACAGGACGACCTCTATGGAACACAACGTATTGAGACTTCTGAGAGGAGAAATCCAGTCCATTCTTTCCTGACCATTGCTGCAATCTATTAATTGTATTTTGCAGGATAGACTGGGCCAAGGAAGGGATGTTAGATGCCACGGATATGTTTAGATCATCTATATATAGGCGAGCACTTACTGGAGGCCTGATGCAGTCAACAATATCGTTTATATAGAAGATAAACAGGGTAGCACTTAAGGCGGAACCTTGAGGTACCCCGTTCTCTATTGGAACTTTTCTCGATATCGAGGAGCCAATTCGGATTTGAATCCATCTATCGCTCAGATAGTTGTGAATGTATCGCCCCAGCTTACCGCCCACCCCGACCGCTTTTAATTTCCGAAGCAAGTGTTGCCTCGATACGCGGTCGAATGCCTTCTCCATAACGAAGAATACTGCATAAAGGTGGTGTCGACGATGAAAGGCAGATACAATTTGTCTTTGAAGGCTCAATAAATGATTAATGGTTGACTTTGATTTTCGGCCTCCAGCTTGAATTGGTGATAGGACAGCGTTTGCTTCAAGGAAATGCAGAAATCGCCTGTTCACCATCTTTTCCATCGTTTTAGACAGGACAGACAGCAATGATATTGGTCCGATAACTTTCAACTTGGAAAGGATTTTTATTCACCTTTGGGATAGGAATGACGGTCGCAACTTTCCATGCATCCGGAATAGCCCCAGCTGACCATATCTGATTATATATATTCAGTAGGAATTCCTTAACATGGCCCGGGAGATATTTCAACATGTAGGGGTGTATCGAATCTTCACCGGGTGCACTGTTCCTGGTGTGATACTTAAGTTGGAACTCTAGTTCAGCCATAGAAAAGGGGCAGTTATAACGATCGTCAGCATTGGAATCGAAATTAATGGACTGTTGCTCATAAAGTGTTTTTTGCTGTTGGAAATTGCTGGAATACTTCAGTGCCGAGAATTCTGTGGAAAAATAATGTGCAAATGCTTCTGCAACATCTCTAGTCTCTGTTATGTGAACTCCATTGACTTTTAATGTTGGGTGCGTACGGGTACTATTGCTGTTACTAATAGTTCTGATTTTTTCCCACATTACGTGAGCATTAACTGTTTGAGGAATTGATGCTGCAAAAGAATTCCACGACTCCTGTTTTTTGCTGCGGATGAGGTCTCGGGCAGCTGCTCTACACTTCTTAAATGTGATTAGGTCCTCAACCTTTCCAGTTGACTTATATTTCCTGAGAGCTCGTTTTCGCTTTGTTATCGCTTTTTTAATGTCATCGCACCACCACGGAACTGGTCTGCTCCGCTTTCTTTGTGATACTTTTGGAATTGTTGCGTTGGCTGCCTCCGAAATCACATTTTTTACGACATTTATATTAATTTCTATTGACTCTGTTGGTTGAGGAAGAGTCGTCACTCTCTTCGACTATGCTTCCCAATCTGCTCTTTGAAAAATGAAACGCGGCATTAATCCTTCAAGCTGGTTGGGTGTCACTGTACTTTTAAACTCTATTATTATAGGAAAGTGGTCGCTCGAGCATAAGTTATCCATCGCCCGTAGGGAAAATTTAGGGGCCAGCATGCTTGAGCACAGGGCTAGATCTATCGTTGAGAAAGTGTGATGCGTAAAATTAAAATGGGTGGGTGAAGTTGTAGTGAGTAACACCAGGTCGCTATTAATCACAATATCGGATAATACTCGTCCATGCTGATTTGAGGACAACGAGCTCCATAATGGCGAGTGAGCATTAAAGTCTCCGAGGAGCATTGCATCACTTCCGAGCGCACTGATGAGGGAATCCATTTGGCTGTGGGTTACCTCGCTTCCAGGAGGTAGGTAGCAATTACAAATTTTTACTTCTGACGAGGAAAGAGAAGGGATGTTGACTCGTATAGTTACAGCTTGAAAAGTAGTTGTAATTGGTATCTGTTGCGCTGGTAGTGACGTGTGTACTAGCGTCGCCACACCACCACTCGCTCTCTCCCCGTTTGGATTATCATACCGGAAAATATTATAATTCTTAATGGACGTTCTGGCATCTGGTTTAAGTCTGGTTTCTTGCAGGCATACTATTAGTGGAGAAATCTCGGCTATTAGCTGTTCTAGTTCGGCCCTATTGCTTGCGAAACTTCGACAGTTCCACTGCATTATCACTCCTTTATTTTCCAAATCCATTTTTATTTTCATGAAAAAAAAAAAAATTTACTGTAATATTAAAGCTCTTACCGTGGGGCCGCCGAGAGTGTCTTATTTAGCAACGTTATGGTGAGGAGTCTTTATTATCTGCACGAAGTTCATCGTTATTTATCTTGTCTGGTGCGTTTTGCATTTTTGAAATTTTATTTAGTTCTTTTATTATACGGGTGCATCTATTTTTAGCGTTTGGAGCATTTAAAAATGGTTTTACCGTTGATAACATGTGTATGAGACCATCTTTGTCCTCGGTGTAATCATTGGCATAATTTATAAAGTCGGGGTCTGAACATACATTTTTCATAAATAACTTGAACTCCTCATAGTTCATATATAAAGGGGAGTTTTTGCTGTTAAAGAGGTGTTTAGCCCCAGCAATTATTTTTTCTACTTCTACCGATTTATTGGGCTTTTGAGTAGGGTTGGTGGCCGCTGTGGTCGATGTAGTCGACTGCGCCGAATCCATTTGTATCGGCATGGTCACAGTCTCCTGCATCTTTCCCTCCGAATCTCTTCATTTTCCATACTCTTCCGCTTGGTTTCTGGCTGGAAAGAAAAATTCGGCTGTAACTGATCTGCGACGGGGGGTGGCGGCGATATTGGATGGGGGCGTTTCTGGGCTGCACTAGCTTGATCATGGGTACTTTCATCCACACTATGCCTCTGTTCGACCTGTTGCATCGTTATGTGTTCTGGCTCGTTTACAGTATCTTCTTTAGTTTTGGTACGTTTACAATTTGTACAACCATGATCTTCGAGGTGGGTGAAAATGCGGTATTCGTGGTCATTGTGTTTAATTAGGAAAGATTCAGGGATGTGAAGGCAGTCGACGCTTTCAATGTAGACTTTTCGCCTCCAGCTAATTATGTGCCCGAATTCTGGATCGGAAGGATTAACCCGCAATATATCTATCGGTGAGAGTTGTTTAACCCCCCATGATAGACGACAAGTATTGTGCAATTATTTCGTTCGGTATGGTGGCTGAAACGTTAGACAGCACGAGTTTATTAGTCGGATTTCTCACCTTGCGTGCTTGGATTGTTTCTTCACCTATCGTTATTGTTCCGTTATTTTTGAAGAACGAGTCTGTTAGGTGGACGGATTTTAAGAAAATTATTATTCTATCCCCGCTGATACGAGAGCCGACTGTGATATTATGAGCACCACCGACTTTGTCTTTCAGCGCTACGAAATAGTCGCGAATTGATAGAGGAGAGATGTACGGGAATATTATGCCCTGTTCGTCTTTAGGGTGTTCAAATTTCGTTAACGGAATAATTTTTTTCGTTGTTTTAATTTTATTCCGCGAAGGTTTGTTTGGATCGCGTATTTGAAAACTTAGCGGGCCCATTTATCGACAGTGGTAAAGCGGGGAAATCGTGATCAGATATGTACAGCTCGGCAGTGCAGAGCTGTTCGTGTTATGTGTAATGGTTGTGTTATCAGTGAAAGAGTGTTGGTGTGTGTCTGTGTGGGGTTGTGTGTGAGTGGATGCGCGATCACTCGCATGTTTCGGTATCGAAAGAAATGAAACGGTATCACCTGATTGCTGTGGTTGTAGCTTCGTTTGGTTTATCGGCGACTGAGCCGGATTCCCGGTCGATGATGAAGCGGGTAGCATCGCTCCGTTCAATTATCACCGAACGGTATGCGACGTACAGATAATACGATATTACGAGAAATCTAATTAATTATTACACTGAACGCGTTAAATACAACTTGTTAGAAAAACGTCAATAATCGCTTGTTCCCTGTATGTGATAAAAAATTAGTCAAGGACACAGAACTATTTATAGACTGCGAGAGATTCTGATTATAATAATATTTGCCGACAATAATTTTTTAATTCAAAACAGTGGCTTTTATACTTCTCATCGGGATCGGTCCAAACCACCAGAACCCTTTAATTTGCTACGCCATGGCGACAGAGTCTGAAATGTAGACGGGGCTCAGCGGATAATAAAGAGATAAAGTAGTGGAAAGTCGTGAAATCAGGAATTCTACGGACAGGCACAGGTTAAAAGGCTCTATTATCACCGGATAAAGAGCACGAACAATAGATATTGTAGCAAAATCTAAAATGGAAATTCTTCTTATGTAGATGCCGGTATCCTGTTCTCAGACTTGGATGCTCCTATTCATTCCTCCCAGTCGTCGTTCTACTAGTGTTTCCTTAATCAGATTAAGACTCATTTTCTTCTCTCCGCTTTTCGTTTTCAATTTTCCCTATTTCTTACTCCCTATTGTCCCCTCCGCAACACTGATCCTATTCCTATATATATATATGACGTAAACCACTTGTGCTTTCCATAATTGCAATCTAAATTTGTAATATAATACTTTCAGCGGTTCAGTCAAACCAAGTAAAGAAAATGTTAATAAAGACAAATTCTTAAATATCTTAAGCTCTATTTTTCCGAACCATTGTACAATCGCTAGGCTGTAATGGATCCTATAGTGTTGGTTCAGCCTTTTTTGTCCTTCGCTAAACTATGAGGACGTGAGGTTATTGAAGATTATGTTCGAGAGGTAAGGTGGAGGAGGGCTGTTACTAGGCAAGGAACAATATATATTTTATGCTCGGGCGGATGTATCGATGCGTTCATTAATGAACACGCCAAGAAGAGACCAAAGTAACTGAAAAAAGAACGATGTTAATAGGTTGTGTCAAAAAGCGAAAGCCATATTTAGGTTTATTTTCTTTTGATTTTTTTTAAAAATATATTGTGCCACACATTAACGATAATGGAGTCAAAAAATCGATTTACGCCAAACGCTTAATGAAACATAACCATAAACCGGACACAATTAAGAAATCTGTATACAGCAATATTTAAGATACATCTGAAAAAGGATAAAACGTTTAAGTGCAGCTGAATAAACAAGATGTCAAAACCGTTGAACGAACAAAGTCTGATTTTCGACACAAAATTCCGACACGTTATCTACGGATTCGGTATATATTGTAAAAATAATACGGACTTTTTAACGTTCATCTCAAGTTCCATTATCCGTTACATTATTTCATCGCCATTTCTTTTTATATTTTCTATTTTTGTTTAACCTCACATAAATCGGGCGAATGTTTCGCCGCGATTAATCATTACCATTCGGAAAGCGTTGTTTCATATGCGTGTATATTTCTGTATTTGTATTTTCTAGTTCATTACGGTATGGGTCTGTATTATAGATTTCGATCATTCTGTGTTTACCTTACTAATATTTCTTTGATATTCTTTTTTTTTTCCGGTTGGAAATTGGTGAATCCTAGTTTTCTCCGAGAAAATCCAGCACCATATATATACCCTCGATTCCTAATCAGATAATTTCCTCTTAGATTACTCCTTCAGTCGATGTGTGTTACATAAGAAAAAAAGTAAATTGCTAAACATTTTTACCAATGTTTTCTACTCTAAAACTGACGAAAATTGTATAGCCTTTTTAAAAACTTACCTCACGTTATGCCTAGACGCTTGTTTACTATATGCATTTGAGCACCGGAAGGCGATTTCCGTTAGTTTATTTACATATAATATGATCCTAATCTCTCCCGTACTGGACGAGCAAATTGGGAGATGAATTTTATACTTGCTGCCAGGTAAATATATGAGCAACACGAAATTATGGATTCGATACTTCCATCCGTTTTTGTTTTGCTTTTTTTTTTTTCTATTTCGAATTTCGCCCCCATTTTTTTGGTAATTACTGATCCTAAATATAAAATAAACTAATTTCTTTTTCGCGAAAAATAAATTGCGTCTTTTTTTAAAGTTCCAACGTGATGATAAACTTAAAAGGAGAAAAAATTCATATTTTCCCTTAACGCTCTACAGATGTATTTCTTTCAGATAGCTACACATTATGTACAGTTGAAAAATCGTTATTTTTCGGAGAACGTATACCGCGCGTCATAGTCAGATACGCAATCTAACTGGACAGATTTTCAGTGTTCGTTTTTATGACGATTCTTAGTATTCATTTGATTATGTAACACATAAAGTGTTCAACATTATATGCATACCGTCGAAGTAGAATGAAAAAAAAAAAAGAGAATACTCGAAAAATAGTTTTTAACCTCTAAACTTTTACTGACGAAAAATGATGACCTAGTTCTTCGAGTATCCAAATTTTCAATAGCGCCCAATCAACATATCAACTACTGAATTTAAATATTTCATTTTAAAATCATCATTATTAACCGTCCGCCATTTCAAATCGTAACATTATTTGGTCTCATCACGATGTTCATAAATTGTACTTTTCCACTTAGTATAACTTGTTCCCTATTCTCCGCACCTTTTTTTTTTTCTTCTCTTTCTCTCTCTTTCTATTGATCGTGTTTTCTAGGTACATACCGCTATTAATGTTGGACCTCTGTCACAACTGCATGACCTTTAGAGTTGATGATAGGATAACATTTTACACCTACTCTCGGAGCTAAATATATATTTCCTATACGCTTTAGTTATTTTCTTTCGTTAAATCGCAAACATTACACTGCTTAACAAAAACGTGATATACGAATATACTTAGAATATTGTGCTTACCACGTTATCCTTACTCCCGAGAACTTATTAGAATATCCTACCCACTACGTAACGGTGATTTTTACTCTACCTAAGCGCAAAATTCTACACTTTATTTTTTTTTGATGTACATTATTATTTTTATGCATCAAAAAAGGAAACATACGTATACGATCATATTTGATTTTGTACTAGCCGTCTTCAATCTTTCTCTATTTCTATTCAAATTAAAATTTAGAATTTTTTCCCATTTTCAGCACCATCCTTCTCGAGTTTTTGAAGGCCCTCTGCACAATCAGTGGACAAATTCGAAATCAAGCAAAGCAAAGTACTCAAAAAAAAAAAAAAAAAAAAAAAACGTCATACCACAGGCGCATTCAAAGAGAAGTTACATGCTGGTCGCTTAATTAACGAGACTACGAAGATGTATATGTTTATATCAATGACAAAATCTTTCTTAGCCCGACTCCCATTAGCCCTTTTTTTGTCAGAAGATTTATGTCACAAAAATCATTTGTTTCCCCGTCACGGTAATTTGCCCCCAAAATGTGACATTAAATAAAGATTTATTTATTACTTTTTTTTGTGGCGCATTCAGAAAAAGTTACGTTCGCAAATTTGTTCTACACGAAGTACAGAAATGATAAAACTGCGGATCCGGGAATATCCGCGAACGAGATGAATGGGCGGGGAGACCCTTGCAGGCACGAAGGACCGTGTTTTAAGTTGTTCTTCGTACCTTACCAAGAGGCAAACATACGGATCCACGCGCTATTTTCGTTCTTTTTATTATTTATCTATTTTGTTTTTTTCGGTTCGTCAACTACCGATATTAAAATGCAGCACGAGTAAAATTTTTCTTTATTTTCAAAAAATGTTCCATCGCAGATCGTTTATAAATATTCACAACAAATTAATTCTTTATAAAGCACTTATTAGACCAATCTTAACCAACGCATCGCCTGTGTGGTCCTCAGTTTCTAACGCCCGCTTTAAACAATTACAGCCCATACAAAATAGATGTCTCAGGTGCGTACTAAATCCCGCTATAACAGAATTCGAATGATGCATAATGTCCTCAAACTACCCCATATCTTCGTAATTATGTACATTCTTCGGCAAAAAATTTTTTTGAAAATTGCTCGACCCATAGTAATCCACTTATTAACCACATCGGGAATTATGATTCCAGGCAACTCGAATTTATGTATTCAAAATATAAGCACAGGCGTCTAAAGCCATAATCTTCTATAATCTTTTACCCGTATATATATATTATATCCACTTCTTTATTTTTTCACTCACAGTCCTGTTCCTCACTTGTTTTGTATCTGAATCCTTATTCCTTAAGCAAACTTTATTCCCAACCACTCATCATATCTGCGCGTAGGTTTTTTTTTTTTTAAATTTTTCCTACAATGACACTATTGCTAAATTTTTAATTGTAATAACCTATAATCGGTTTTTTATATGTTGTATCGTGCGGTAAGACAATTCGTCGATACGCTAATTCAACGTGTACTGCTAACGTTACGTTGTATCGTAATTTGCATAAATATATTCTTTCTTCTTCTTCTTCTTCTTCTATTTTCAACAGTGGGGTTTGAACCAAGTCTACCCTTAACCAACTACGGTACAGGGTAACTGACTGAAATTTTCTTTAATGTCTACAGAAAAACTGTTTCGATTGAGTTCTTATCTTTTTCATTTTAGGTTTTTAATTTGTACATTTATTTCAAAATATAACAGAAAAGCGATAACAGTTTATGGAGAACGACGTTGTTAGAGAGAAGAAAAAAGATTTTTTCCGTTTTTATAAGAGTTGATTATTTCGAAGGTATTTTCTGTTTGGTTAATTTCAGTTGAAAAGGCATATTCCACGCCGGAACCATACCAATGCTATCAACTGCCATCTACATAAAAAAAAAGACTTCTAAAACCTGGGAGCTCTTTGAATTTAATCAACGTACTAATTTTACGACCGCTTCAGTTGGATTCACAGAGATTTTTCAACTTGATCGTTTTTTCATCGCACAACGAAATACTCGAAAAAGAGAGCGATTTTGATTGTCTGTTTTTATTTGTGTCTTCCTTTTTTTTTTTTCCCCTAAACTAATTTTACGAAAAATCGTTTTCAAGACTGAATTTGCCTCATAAGAGCGCTGCTACATACATACGAACTGTGTAAATACAGCGCTATGTGCGCATATATAAATTCAAGGACGCCTCTTTTCGAGAACTGAAGGAACGAAACACGTTTCTTCAAAGGGAATAATAATTTCCATCAATGTGCAGCTAAGGTGAATTAAATTATAACAGGCGCAAACGGGGAAAAAAAGCAAAAAAACAGTGAATAAATGTTATAGTTAAATGACTGGTCAACGCCGCTCCGCCGTTTAATTGAACATTCACCTGTGACTGCCCGCAGATAAGAACTGCGAACGTCTTCTCTTTAATTAATTTTCGAATAAGTTGTCAGCAAGTGTAGATTTATGTTTGAACATCTTTCGCATAGAACGGACAAATGTGAAACTGGATTTTCTAATCTAGTTTCGTAAAAATAAAACGCATTAGTAAAAAATATGTATACCACCATCGCGACCTGGAAAGGTACGCGTTTTCTACGCGCCACAGACTGCGAATATTCGCCACAACATTAAATCGAATCCGAAACGTTTTATTACCCGTCGACCGAGTAGCAGTCTGCTCTAGTCGCAACAGCGTCGCGGTAATTAAAAAACCGCTAATTAGGTCGGCAAAACATTTTAAACGGCTCTTAGACGTTTCCGAACGAAATAAATAATCGACAGAGGAAATATCGGAAGAAAATATCACATATTCAGAGAAAGAGAAACGCACGCCCAGATGAACTTGTGTGTGTGTGTGTGTATCGTATCTATATCTATATATATATATATATATATATATGTATATTTATATATATTTATATTTATATTTATATTTATATATATATATATATATATATATATGTATGTATGTTAACTATTGCCGTTAAATGAATTATGAAAAAAATCGTTAGAAAGATTTTTAAGAATACGAGAGTGATTGGGTTAAAAAATGAAGTTCTTTCAATTATTCTTTGTTTATCAGAATGAGTTTATGAACGAAAAATGGTCGCATTTGGACCAAAATTTTAAAAGAGCGCCAATTTATTAAGTTATTATTAGAAGATTTTAGCCATTATATGTGCGATAGAGAATAAGTTGTGGGTCTCACAGAGCAAATATGACCGTAACACTCTTATTAACGTTTATTATAATAGGTATATAGTACAACAAAATTAAAACTAACTTAACTTATTCCATACATAACAATAATAATAAACTTAGCATTATTTATATTAAAGTAATAGCATATATATACGTATGCCAATAAAACAAAAATGCCGCATAATACACGCATCTGAACACCAATATATGCAGACAGCCTAATATTTTAGAATCGAAATAAAGCATGATCAGTGAGAGACTAAAATCTAGGAAGGATACGACAAAGTGTCAAACACCGACAAAACCGTAAACAGAAAAGAACCATAAAATACGAGTAGTAATGAGATAAAGGACGAGACTTGGATCTTCAGTCCTTGCACCATTCCTTCAGCCATTTTTGCACCTCTTTTTTCCACACATCAATTTTTCTTTTTCCCCTCTAGTATATGATTAGGGATTGCACCTATTTAAATTAATTCAAACTGAGATAACATTGATTATCAATTCGTAGATCCCCCCCCCCCCTGGGGGGGATAGATGTAATATGTATTACTTTGGTTTTTTGTTAACCGAATTATTTCCCTTGAAGGTTAATTCGATATTATTGACATTAAATTCTAGTAATCTATAATAGAAATAGTACATATGTTGAGAGACATTTCATTGTTTTCCTTCCACACATAATTGATCCAGAATCGTTTTGCTTCCAGCAGGATATAGTATAAGTTTCAAACACCTCTTCCGTATTTTACTTATTTTATTTATTTTCGTTTTCTTAGCCTCACATGATATATATTTGAATTCCATATAATATTCCAGACATTATTATTGAATTATAATATATACGTAGAGTTTGATATGATAGTACCTGCTTTATTTTATATAAAGCTGGAATTGTCTGTCTTAATTTCGAGTTTAAACTTTGAATGTGTTTTTTTCAGTTCAAGGATTTATCAATATATATATATATACCTAGATATTTAATGTCATGACGGTTCTCTAATGGTGGACAGAAACATAGATATTGATATTTTTATGAAGCTCATGAAGGCTATTATGAAGGACAATTCGCGGGTCGCGTGTGTTATGTTTAGAATTATTCCGAATGTGTAATACTTTTGATTTGTTTATATTTATACGTAACTTCCTATCATGTGCCCATTTACTCAAATTATCTACATCCTCTTGTAATCATTTTTCCGCAATATCTACATTTTTGTGCTCAATTAATAAAGAAATATCATCAGCAAAAGCGTATATTTTTGCATTTTTAATATTAGTATAAATGAGAAAAAGCATAGGGGCCAATACGGTACCCTGACCTACACCGTGTTGAATAGTTTTTTCATTACTTTTATTCCCTGCAATTTTGACCATGTTTGTTCTATTTGTTATATATATAATTCTTAAATCACTTAAGTTGATTATTTTTAATACCCATATTTTCCAAGTCTTTAATCAATAATTCATGATCAACTAAATCAAACGCTTTGGATAGGTCAATAAATGTAATTAAAAACTCATTCCCCATCGATGATAGTCCTGTATTAATATTATTTACAATCGTTCTCAATAATGTTATCGTGGATCTTTTTTCTCTAAAACCGTGTTGATTTTTTCATAGAGTAGATTGTTTTTTTCCAGATAATTTCTTAAATGTTTATTAATTACAGTGTTCTAAGATTTTAGCTATTACAGATGTTATTGTTATTGGTCGGTAATTTTCAAATTGATTTTTCGCTTCTTTTTTATATATCGGTCTAACACAATACCTTTGGTAAGCCCGTCGGAAGTGTTAGCTTCCTTTACGGAATAGTTGACCATGTTGGTCAAAATAGGAATAAAGATATTTGAGTTAGGTTTAATATCTTGCAGCCTAATTTCATCCCATCCAGGTGCCTTATAAACACACTTTTAGATCGTTAATTATTACTTTTCTATTTGGGATTTATTTGCAGTTGTGGAATATAAAAGGAAGATAAAATAACATTATCAGAATTCGTATTCAATACCTGAATGTGACATTTGCGTGTTTATATGTTGTTCTACTTCACTAAATTGTTTAATTACTATAGCAGAATTCCGATAGAAAACATTCGGGAATCGTTTTGCAATACACTAGTGCGAATTACGCAACGAATATATTCCTCTATTGCTCTAATAAAAATCTGCAAAGTACTAATTTTAATTCTTACGGAAATTCTCGCGATATTAGAAAAAATTTAGTTTAGTAGTTGCTTGCCTACCAAACCAGATCCACGTAATAGGTTTGAGACGTGCCTCATCCCACAGTCTGAAATCCCAAATGTGTGTATATTGGCCTAATATCTTAGAATATTAATTATACAATAAAAAAGTATTTCGGAAGGTGAAGACGGATAAAGGAGATAAATCCTTAACACTTGGAGAAACTTAATTCCGCGCAATATCCATTAAACGCTTACATCGAGACGCTCACTTTAGTTTACTTGCAGTTTAATTAATTAAAAAATCGCGAGCTAAATTCTTATAGTAATACAAATGATACGTTTAAACAGATTGTATGCGAAAAAGAAAAAAAATTGCCGATGAAAAAACAATAATGGCGAAACTTCTTAACTAAAACAAAGTTGAAGTTGGGCCCGCTCCTATTGAGTGCGCGCATACGATCAAATCGACTAGTTTCAGGAGATTATCAGCCTCATTAAGAAGACGACAAGTGAAATCTGCTCCAATCAACGATACGTTTTGTTGATATATCATCTTTGAATCTTTTCGATATTTCATTTTGCCTACAGCCCATTCCCATATCGACGGGTAAATATTTCTATAGTAACAATCTATGAAAATTGCGGTTGTCCCCCCCCCCCCCCACCATTAAATGGTTTTCTGGTTTTTAGCAGGTAGTTCTCTTTTTTTATTTCAATCCAGTAACGCTTCCTAAATAGTTGTTATCTTCCTTAATTGGCTCAATGTTATTTTCAATCGTTATCTCTCATCAACACATACGAATGTAAACATTTCGATCATCGGCTACCCTACTTTTCCGGATTTTTACCCTTCGCGGTTTTTTATGACACCTGCAATTAGTTTAACACTATTTCTTATTTATTTCCTCCCCGTGGACATCTCCATTTTGAGTAGCTTCTAAAATTTAAAAATTTAGTTCCTTATCCGCGGTGTAAATGCCTTAGTAAAGATGTATGAAAAACAGAAGTTCTTCTATTTAGATCGACATAAAATTGTTACCGTAGCGGCCTCTAGGATTTTATCGCAATCCTGTAATAATGCCTAAACTACATAACGAATTCAATTAAGAAATAGTTTAATTAAAAACCAACACTTAGTACAGAGTGATTAAACATATACCAAAAAAAACCTCATACTAGAACACTTGTTCATTTTATGAGAAAAAAAAAAGGGGAGAAAGAACCGATCGTATCACATGCGAAATGCAAAAAAAGCGGGACAACAAATCAAGTTTTTGTTTCAGTTTCCCATTTTTGTCGCTTTTCATAATCAAGAAGCTATACCGAAGAACTATTTCAATAGGAGAAAATCCGCTGTATAAATATTAGATATAGTTAAATAAGGACGAAAACAAAATGGATGGCTATTGCTGCTGTAACGAACACGCTTCATACTGCGCCTCCTCGAAAATGTAACAATCGAGAGGAAATAAAGTATATTTGGGATGTCGTATCAACGACAGATGGGAAATATCTACCGAGATAAGAGCCAGAATTGAACAGGCCGGAACACAACGAACCGGGATTTGACTTGCGGGTAGATTCAGTGCAATGTTTTCAGCGTCCTGCTATATGGCGTCGAATCTTGGACCGTTCCAATGACACATTATGGAAAAAGTTGAAAGTTTTTGAAATGTAGACATACCGAAAAGAATGTTAAAAATTCCCTGGACGGCCAAAGTTGCGAATGCCGAAGTACTAAAACGCTTAAGCAAGAAAACTGAAATTATTAACTCAGTTAAAATAAGGAAATTAGTATATTTCGGTCGCATAATGAGGAACAGCAAATGTGTTAATACAGGGGGGAGAAGGTGGTCTCAGGCGTGGCCGACCAAGAATAATGTGGATGGAAAACCTAAAGGGAAGTGGTTCAAACTAGATACGGTGGAAATATTCAGGATAGTCGTGGATAAGGATCAAGTCAAACAAATGATCGCCCTTCGAGGACAAGACACATAGAAGAAGAAGAAGAATGGCTCTCTAATTTCCTTGAACAAGAATTTACTGGAAGCGTATTATATGATATAACTTCACTTCGTATTCGACCTGATAGAATTTGTCACTTAGGAAATCTGTGGCTCTGGTGTGTGGAAAACATTTCTTAATTTTACACAATAGTAAATGACACACTTATCAGGAAACCCAAAATCTTCAAATCAGATTAAACTTATGTACACTATCCGTTAAATTATAAACAGTCCTCCTTATTCTGAATCAAAACTGATGGCGCTGGGAGTCAAGTAGAGGAAATACTTTTTTAAGTAGCGGGATTTAGAGTAGCCTCAATATTAGCTCAGGAATAAATCAGCCCGAACGATACATTATTTCCTTTTAAAAATGAGCAAAAGCAAAGACGCGAACGACGTGCTCGGTAAACCTGGTTTTTGAAATACCGATGGTTGACTTTTGTTTGAATTGTATACTACTATTTGCTCCGTCAGTAGTTGGTCACGCGGGTACGCAAAAGTCTAACTTTTTTAGTAAAGGTCGCTTTCAATATAATTCGAGTAAAAGGCTCTCGAAATATTTAATTTTCACGAAAATCTCGTCTATCATAAAACTGCTTGTTTAAGCGCGAGTAATTTCAAAAATGTGATGACGGGAAAGTTGATGTCGATTGAAAAGGCAGTTGATACGGCTAAGAAAATTCAAGCTGAAGAAAATCGACGTAGAATCAAACCTATTATAGATACAATCATTCCATGTGAAAGACAAGGACTCCCATTACGTGGCTATGGAGATTATAGAGATTTTGATTTAGAAAATACGCCTAAAGAAAATTTTAGAGCGTTTTGAGATCACGAATGAATATGCTGGTGATGTCGTATTGAAAGGACATTTCAAAAATTGCGGCAAAAATGCAACGTATATGTGTATAAGTTGGAATATTCAAAATCAAATTATAGAGGCATGTGATGAAATAATAAAACGAAAAATTGCGTTAGAAATCAGAAATGCGAAATTTTTTACCGTTTTAGCCAATGAGTTACAAGATATTACAACAACCGAACAATTCACCCCTTGTTTTCGATATGTAAAGCATTGTAGATAGTAAATACTCCATTTGCGAAAAAAAAAAATTATTTTAAAAAAATCGTGGAGCAAACCGGTAGAAATATGGCTGATGGAATTCTATCAACTTTGCATAACATCGATCCTAATAATATTCGTGACCAAGGATATGATGGAGCAGTTGCCATGGGTGGTAAGTTCAATGGCGTTCAAGCTATTATATCTGGAGAATATCCGACCGCGATTTACGTCCATTGCATGTCATATAGTCTGAATCTTGCGATTTCAGACGCCGTTGAAATTCTTTCAATTCGTAATTGCATCGCTGTGGTGGGAAAGATAGCCGTGTTTTTTGATACAGCTAAACGTAAAGAAGTTTTGACTCAAAACATTGAAAAATTCATCACCGATAGCGGGAACCAGAAATATCTAAAAGAACTATGTCCAACTAGATGGGTCGAGCGACACGACGCTATTTTAGTTTTCGTTCAGTTATTTCATCCAATTATTGTTTCCCTTGAACAGATCTCGAAATGGGATGATCAAGTGGTGCCTATTGTTTTTATAATTCTCTTCAACGGTCGGAATTTATAATATCTCTACTTTGCGGCGAAAGCTGCTTAGTTATACTTTGCCTTTGAGCCAAAAGTTAGAAGAAAAAGACTCGGATTTATCGAAATCTGTTGATTTGGCTAAAATTGAAATACGAACAGTTACGTCTGAAAGAGAAAATGCCGAAGCAATCGATGAAAATCGAATAAAGCAATTTCTGGAATTACTTCGATTTTACTCAAAAGGACTTTCCCTACTACTCGGAATCAAAGTCAGGTATTCAGCTGTGATACACCAAAAAATTTGTAATTCCGATCAAGATATTTAAATTCCAAAAAACGCTATCACGGCATTGAACTTGTGCGATGAGACATCATTTGGCCGTCTAAATACACTCTTACGCATCCTCTGCACCATCCCCATTACTACAGCCACTGCAGAAAGATCATTCCCGAAGTTGAGAAGATTGAAGAGGTATTTGCGAAATCACATCGGTCAAGTTCGTCTTAATAGACACTCGCGATGTTGAAAATACACCGTGAAATGAGTATAATTGCCGACGAGGTATCAGATATCTTTATTAAAAATCCTCGAAAATACTTAATTTTCTTTTGTAATGTTTTGTTTTACTTAATTCTTTTTAAACATATTCACTTTTCGCTTATATTAAAAGCTGTAATGTTAAATACCTTTACCTAATTTTTTTTAAATAAAATTCGTACGCTTACCTAATTGGCTCTTATTACAAACATAATGTTACGTTTTTATTATTATTATTATTATTTTTTTTTTTTTTTTTTTGTTTTAAAATAAAATTCGTTAATATTGTATTTTTTTTTGATAAAATTCGTCGGTTTTGTAATTTTTTTATTTTTTATTTTAATTTACAGACCACGGAAATAGATAGGTACTTAGTCGAGTTACCGAGTGTTGCCACCTTCTAACTCATATTCTAAATTCTAGCCCCGGCCAAACAAAAAATCCTAAGTGCGCCTTTGTGCGTAGAGTAAAGCCTACTCTACTGCGCCCTTAAACATTATCATGACATCAAGATGTGACGTCGTTGTTCTTACAAGACTGCTTATCGGCCATGCAGCAATAACGCGCAGCACCTGTTGGATGGTGCTGGGGCTCCGAAGGTCCCTTAACAATAGAGCATATCCTTTCCGAGTGTACCCAATGTTCAATCTATCTCTTTCTACAGATATCCAAACTGCCTTATCCGATGGTCCTCGTGAAATCAAAAAAACATTATCATTCCTCAAATTAAATAATATTTATAACTTAATTTAATCATATTTTAATATCGCGGATGCCTTTGGCCACAGTTCACGTCATCATTAAAAATAAAATAAAACGAAAAAAATATCCATTATTTCCTCACTTGTGACATCATTTTTACATTAATAGTTCAATGTAACCGGACGGTGTCAGTGCATCCTTTATCCTTACAACCTCCAAATTTTCAAAATCTGATCTTTTGCTGCCTTTTTTTCAAATTTTTACAACCGAACTGCCCATATTCATTCTACGGTTTATTATTTCTATTTCTTTTAATCGTATTTCTTCCAATTATTATTTGGTTATTTTCAATAAATTCAAATTCTTTGGTACTGCGACTTTTCTCATCTTTCGCGCTTTCTTATCTCTTCTATCTTCAGACTTCGCCTTGACGGTAGTCGACTTCTTGCATTCTCTTTTCGCTTTTCTATGTCCTCTTCTATTTTTTATTCTTTCCATCCGGATGATTTCGATTTACTTTGCGATACAAATCGCATCTTCTTCGAATGCGCGTCTATAAGAACGCTCCCACGTTTATAGGCAACTCCTGAATCTTGGTTTGCCTACTCCATATAGTGCTTCGTTTAATCTTTCTCTTCCATCCCCGGCGATCATTCCTATTATAGCGTCTTTCATCGCTTCTATCTCTAGTAGTATTCAATTCTAATTCGTTTCTCCCTCTCTCTCACTAATATAATCTAATAATCGGTAATGCCTTCGACTGGCGATCCGAAAAAAAAAGCAAATAAATAAATGCTCTTTAGGCTTTGTGCTCTTCTTTTCCTACTCATTTCTTCTTAATTCGTTTGCTTTGTACTCGCCATTTTATTCACACTGGTTTTTGTAGGTTGCCTGTTATCAGATGGGTATCAAAGGAAACGAACTAGCTGATTCTCCGATTCGGATTGCTGTTCCTTTAAAGAGAAAAAAATCCTACTCAAATTTCTTGGCCTTGGGTAGAAAATTGTGCAACAAGTTTTAGTAAAAAAGTGTATGCCCCTTTCTAACGGTCGCCCCCCGTATACCTGTCTATGCAACCTAATCTTCAGAACTTGGTTCCCCCAGTTTCCCTGGCTGACCATTCATTTTTTAAGTATCGCCTCTCTTCTCTATTCTTCTCTTTATTCCAATTCATTGTAACTTACTGCTCCCTGATCTCCTATTGGGTTTTTGCTACATCCCCATCTGTCCATAATTAGTGACATTTGTTTTTTTCGCAACGCTCACATTTAACCGAATTATAATGTAATTCACCTTTAATGTACCGTTTCCGAATAAAAGTAATCGACGGATGAAAATGAATAAAAAAGGAACCGTTATAAAAAAATAAACACTTCTTCAAACCGGGTCCTTTCGGCTAGGGGAGTAAACCCCAATAGAAAATCCAGTGGAAGGCAACGCGATAATTATGCCGCGTCAGAATAATAATTTAAATGCCGCACCTATCGGATACACTGAAAAGAGTGCATCAGGCGATAATCTTCTGTAGCAATACAGAATGATTCGTGCCCTCCCGTGCCCTTGATGGTACGGCACTCTGCAGCTGAGGACAGACTCGCCGGAAAATCGAGATTATGTTCCGTAGTATCATTGACGAACGATAATAGTGTTCGTCATGTGCAACCTTCCGAATGGGAGATGCTACCTTTATGATGATGACTGCTGCGCATTACAAATTGCAGCTTAACCTTTTACTTCTCTTCATTCTCCAACTCGGATTCTTTTTACTTGTTCATTTAACTTTCCCTTCCTTCCCATCCCTAGTTTCTTGACTTCCCTGCTATGCGCGGCTCTAGTATCTCGGCGATATACCGCCTACGCTTTGGGCACAATTTGCTCCCTTCGTCACTTTCCCGGTTCTCTCTCGTAACAACTTCACATTGTTGTCCTCTACATCCCTCCAACAGTCACTTTGTATATGACCCTGATCGCGTAATGTTCGAATGCTTTTCGCTTTCAACGATCTTCTTTCTACTCCTCTTTTTTTTATCAAGCAGTGTTTCCGCCCTTTACAGCGCTTTTGATACATTCTTGTTGGTTATCTCGTATCTCATAAAAATCTAATTATCTTTGTCTTCTTTTCCCCAGTTCTTGGGCCAATGTCCATGTTGGCGAACTCTCTGAAAAAAAAAAGAAATCCCGAGTATTTTCCGTCATAATACGAGATGAAAAATTTGAAATTGGTAAGCGATATGTGCCTTATTGCATAATATGTGGAACAATAGTGAATTATTTGGGAAGGTATCAAAATCTGTTATTAATAGCAAGCCAAAAATCACGAACAACATGAAAATTGACGGGCGCGTTTCGTTTGTTTCGAGCCTTTTCAACTATTAAGCCAGCGTTAAATAATTAATTTTTATATTTTTTTAAAATGTCCGCCTAACTGAAATTACCTTTGATCTGCTATGCTACAATAGCGACATTAGTGAAAATGAGGATCCAGATCACAAATTTTAATATAAATACCTAATTAAGTCAAATTAAACCGATTTATAGAAATAGTTAAATTTATATACACATTTACACATATATAAAGATATTCGAAAACAAAACACGGAATGGGATGAATCGGTTTATTGCTTTATAATTGTTTGTGTAAAATGATTAGAAGTGCTGTTAATCATCATTATCGGTGTTAATAAGTGAACTGATATTACCGCTGTCTTCTACTGCTAATGATGGTGACACCTAAAATTATGCATCTTTTTCAAGATTTAATCAGCAGAAAATGAAACCAATGAACCTGGAACCGGCGCGGAAATAATGTAATAGAACGAACGAAAGGAAATATTTAGGCAACAAGTTAGTTCTATGTCAAGCGTTTATTTATTCTCGAAGTTACGTCTCTGCAACGTACTGCGCAATTCTTACATTACAAAAAAAAATATATTCAGAAAGTACCAACATACCTACTAAAATCTCTAATCAACAACTAATTAAATATATTTACCGGCATACGTATAAATTATGTTCCCATGTATCTATGTACGAGGGTGGTTCAAATATAAACCGGAATTTCGTCATAAAAATTTTTATTTTATACGTACAGTGCTCATATTTTTTTACAATTTTTCAAGATAACCCCCCTCGCACGCTACGCACTTTTTCCACCTCTCCGGCAATTTTTTTATTCCTTTTTCGTAAAAATCTCGCGGCTTGTCACATAGCCATTTGCGCACGAACGATTCCACCTCATCATTGCTGTCGAAACGTTGTCCACCAAGTGCTTCTTTCAACGGGCCAAACAAATAATAATCACAAGGCGACAAATCTGGACTGTAAGGAGGATGTTCAAGTGTTTCCCAGCCCAATTCGGCCAATGTCTCCATCGTGAGCCGAGCGGTATGTGGCCTGGCGTTGTCTTGAAGCAGTATCGCACTACGGATCGGAATTTCGCGCCTTTTTGTTCGATAGGCCGGTTTGACTGTGTTTTTTAGGAGGTTACTGTAATACTGCGCCGTCACAGTACGTTGTTCAGTTAGGAAATCGACTGCGATCATTCCCTTCATGTCCCAAAACACGGTACACAACACCTTCCCAGCTGACTGTGTAACCTTCGCTTTGACTGGCGCTCCCTCTTTTTTCTTCCGCCACTCCATAGACGAGCGTTTACTCTCCGGCGTATAGTAGTGTACCCAAGTTTCGTCCGTGGTGAATATTCGCCGCAATAAATTCTCTCCTTCCTCTTCATACCGCTGCAGGAGACGCGTACAAACTTCCCAACGAGTGAATTTCTGTTCAAAATTCAGAAGTCTTGGCACCCATCTGGCTGCAATTTTGCGATAACCTAGCCGATCATGAATTATTGTCTCAATACTACCTATGCTGATGCCCAATTCGTCGGTCATATCGCGTACACGGACGCGTCGGTCAGCCAAAATGAGTTATTCGATGGCTTTGACGTGTTCATCTGTAATGCTGGTTTTTGGGCGCCGCGCATGTGGTATGTTTGACACCACTTCACGTCCTTTTCGAAACGCGGAACATCACTCGTACACTTGAGTTTTGGAGAGACACTCATCTCCGAACTGTTCGCGTAATTTTCGGTAAATTTCCACGGATTTTACGTCGTCTTTGACTAAAAAACGAATAATGATGCGTTGCGCAACAGACACTGGTACTTCTTTTTCACTCATGGCTCTAACTACACTAAAAAGTGAGGTTACGCGGTTCTAATTGCTCTACACGCTTCGCAACAAACCGGTCTAACTGCCAGTGCACCACTTTTTCCACAATAAATTTTTGGCGCGTTTATTTAAAAATTCCGGTTTATATTTGAACCACCCTCGTAATATTAAGTAATCCTCCCTTTTACAAATTGGTATTCCCACTCCATACAGTGCTTCGTTCATTCTCTCCCTTCCTTCTCCTGCTGTTGTTCAGGCTCTTGATTCCTTTTTGTCGGCTATCTCTGATCGTATAAAGATCTAGGTTTCCTCATCCTTTTTCCTCTGTTCTTGGGCCAATGTCCTTGTAGACGAACCCAAAAAAAAAAAAAAAAAGTAATCAGCTATTATTTAAAAATACTTTAAACACCCCGATCAGCTTATAAAGATAATTATAATATTATTATTATTATCGTATCAGCTTATAATACTAAATATATCAAAAGCTAAAATAGGAACAAATTACAAAGTAAAATTTAGGATAAAAATACAAAAAAAAAAAAACAAAAACAAAATATCAACTAATTATAAATTAATTAGCCGATCTATTGCACTTTCCACAAGAGAATGTAGCCTAACCAATCCTTTGCTGAAACCGTTTTTTTTTAACAGAAGATTAGCTGGGCTACATTCCTTCATGGAGGCTATTCAGCCAACAAGTGTTAATTTATAATTAGTTGATGTTTTATTGTATTTTCATTCAAAAAAGAAAAAAAATTATTTGTAATTTCTTCGTATTTTAGCTTTTTATTATCATTGAGGATTGTAAGCAGCCCCTGTTTATTTACAATAATTATAAAAATTCACAGCAAACTTCGTTTTCTTTCTATAATTTATTTAATAATTTTCTATTTATTTGCAAACTATTTTAGCGAAAATTCTATTCATAAAGAATAGAAACAATAGATATTTATTCGTAAGTTTGAAAAAACGTATTACTTATTTCGTATCGTTACGATACCAATAAAAAAAAAAACGAACAATACTTAATTTCTTGCATTATTCAATTTCCCGTAAAAGACCGTTACATCGATAACATTTTCTTTGATGTTGCGGAAACTAAAATAGAAGGAGGTAGAAATAAAAAATCGCTGTATAACTGCTTCTAAAGTTGCTCGAACAGGGGACACCAATACTGGCACCATACACTGTTCATCAACAGACTTGTAATTTTCACGATAATTTTAAATACGAACTTTTAGTCAGTGATAAAAATTAAAATCGTTAGTTCAAAATTTCAACGATCAATTTCAGTTCGGGTTGAGGATAATTTGAATAATCTGCCGGACAGGTACTAGACACCTTTCCGGAAGTGGCCGGGCAAAGATGGTCGTTCTTAAGCTCAAAGCAACATTTACTCCCTCTAGTAAAAAAATCATTGTGATTCTTTTCTTTTACAAAGCACCAAAATTCCATTTGCACATCCCCCTGCGGAAGGGACAACCCGTTTGGACGATACACTTCTCTAATGTCTCAAGAAGTTCCCCCTTGGTCTTGTAATTTCTTTCTTTTCATTTAAATGTTATCTATCATCGCGTTTGTTTAAATTACTACCATTCATTTTCTTTATTATATTTTCCTAATATTATAATTTATTGAATTTTCGTTCTCTATCTTTATTTTTTGATTTATACATACTATTATGATTAAGTAGTAGAGTCATCGGGCTCGGGATATCATATTTTTTTAATAAGTTTCTATCCGCGTATTAATTTTAATTCCGGAGTTTTTTTTTTGTTTCTTTGTTTATTTGTGAAAGTTAATAAGATTCGGTATTTACGGCGCTATCTAGCGATGATGTCAAGCTGGAAATCATTTTCCAGTTAAAATCATTAATTTTCAATCTTTCGGCATCGTTGCATTCCCGGTTCAGAACGCTTGCACGGCCGAAAATGTATTTTACAATTTTTTGTCGAAATTTCGGAACCTCTGTAGTGTTAGGGGTTGTGTAAGTGTCCTGGTATGTGCGGTCTGCGACAGCAGGGTAACTTCTGTCGTGAGCCGAGAAAGAAGGATCAAGGGCATTATAGCATGTGTACGATATGCCAATATAGTCTTATCAATTTAAGTTCGCCGTTATTGTTTAGCTTTTGTCTCTCGCATCTTGTCGATCTTGTGAGATAAAGTCGCCCCTAGTTACCGTTTTGATGAGCGAATCAAAGCAACGTTGTATGTCGCTTTTCACTTTTCCTAGTTGTCGTTGTTCCGGAAATATGGAGGCATGCCATACCTTCTTTTCCACTTTGTTTTTTTTTTTTGTAAGATACGTACGTGAATTCTATTTTTTTCTTTCGCGTCGATAACTTTGTTCATTTAATTTAGCAAACTATGCACGTTACGACCGTGATTATAATTCGGTGACTTGAACACGTGGTGGTGAATCCTCCGTGAGAGCTTCCAGTCGGATAAAAGTGCTTCGGCACGAACTATTTCCCGTTTCATTTGTGATACTAGTCAAATGTTGTCGGAGATTTGTTTTGAAATAGTCGCGATTAAAGCCTGAGGCGAGCTTTACACTATAGGTGTCATTGGCACTCGTATGTTCGTTTTTCTTTTTCAATAGGTTTCTTTTTGTTAAATTAGAAGAGAAAAATCCAATTCCGAGAAAATCGAAATTTTACCCCGCGTGGTTTCGCTCTACAGGCCAATTTAACCATCGAAACCCAATTTGTTTCGAAATATACGAGGTGTTTTTCATATTTGTTTTGTCTGCTTTACCCCAAGCTATTACTACGTAGTTTGAGACCGACATAATGCGTGATTAATTATTATTTTCATTTTATTTGTTGATATAATATGTATTTGTTTTTTTTTTTATAAAGCAGTGGGATTGTTTTCTTAATTGTTATATTTATAAATATACGTTTTTAAACTAATATTAAAATTGCCCATTTTCCGTGCATCGATGTAAATGAGCGTGGGATAAGATCGCAAAACTTAATAATTCGCAAAATATACTTTACAAAAAATTAAATAAAATTTTTTTTTATTCTTAACATACGTTTTATGAATATTTTCTGTTTTGCGTTGTTCACATTAATTTTTATATTAATTTTTATGCAGAAGTCATTTATATATAATCTCTCCGGTTAAAATAGTTGTCTACCTTTACTCTTAAATATTCGTAATTGTTCGCTGTTTCAATATTAATGCGGTCACGTAAGTTGCCATCTTTTGCATTCAAACGAGTTACGACATATTATGTTTATATATTGTAAAAATTGTAGCGGTTACTTGGTTTTTATCCATAATAATTTGCTTTTATCCGGGTTTATCTGTTGTTCCTTGTCACGTAACCAAATATTTATATTATTTAAATCTTCTCGGAGCCGTAAACGCCGCAGTAGTAATACTTTTTTACTCTACCGATGAAATCAGAAGAGTTATCAGGAAAAAGGGAGCTGATCGCTTGAAGAACACTCATGGAGTCTGAGATAATCAAATAATTAGAAAACTGACGACTGAAAGAAATGAAGATAATGGAGCGTAGGATAGCCATCTTCTTTCCTCTCACTACTTCATCTGTATTGATTTTCTGTGGATTCCCAGCCATATGGGCATTAAAGGTAATGAAATGAATGATTTTTTGGCTAGAGTTTCTGCTTCCTCTCGTTCCTTTTTTTAAGAAAAATTCCATCCTCCAACTTGAATTCCCCATGTACTAAATTTCATCTCAAACTTTGGTCAGATATTTACCCTTCCTCCTTCTGTAACGATCAATCATTTTATCTGTCTGTACAACCTAGTCTTCCTTCTAATACCTGGCGTTCTTGGAGTTTCCTTCACTTCCCCGTTCCGTTGTCATTTCTATGGATCGCTTGCGTTTTGGCCATTCTGCTCTTCCTTCCTTTCGTTTTCGCTTTTCCCTTGTTTCCTCTCCAAATTGTCCTCTTCATCCTAATGAGGCGGCGAATTGCGACGCCAATCACATCTTTTTTGAATGTCCATCTCTTTCTGTTGAATGCAGTATCCTATATTCTTGTTTGCTGAAACTCAAGCTCCCCGCTCCTTATTGTGCAGCTTATATTCTGTACTTCTCTTCACCATCCATTATCTCATCCATTAGTAGTTCTTTTATATTGTCCATATCTGACCCAATCAAAATTTAACTGACGGCTCTTTTCTTTTTTGTTGTTTCTGGGTGTAGGTCCTTGGCTGACGTACCCAAAGGGGGGATCTAAAAAAAAAAAAAAAAAAATACTCTACCGATAATAGGCTAGGCAATGCGCATAGGGCAAAACTTTTTTCCCGTGTTTTATTGATTATTAAAAATATTATCGGAGCCAGAATTGTGCCTTAAAAAAGAACGTCCGTTCCGTAGTAAGAGCCAGAAAGTACTTTCAGTTCTAATTATACCAATTTCAGTAGTCTGCGAACCGGTTTAGTGGGTTCCCTTCTTCCTACATATATTTTTAATTAATATAAATGGTGCCTTTAGCTGAATAAAATGCTTTTGTTAAACCAATTTTCGCCTAGGTAATATAAATGAAATTTAAAAAGTCGCTTAATAGCGTAACGTCATTTTTTGTCTCTTCGAAACTCATATTGATGACTAAGCATAAAATCATGTACTCGTATTCCGGTAATTGTTTAGCTATATGTTTTTCGAGGATTTTTTAAAATTTTATTTTGTTATTGATTGCTTAGCTATATATAGGCCTATTATAATTCGCGTATTCTTTAAATTTATTTATTTTTTCATATATAATTTCCGCGCTTTATCTGAACGGTGTCTTTGATTATTTTAGTTATGGAGCTATTTTATGTTTTATAAATTTTATACCCTTTACTCATACTTTATCTAACCCCTGACTTTTCTTTACAGTTAGCTAATCTAATATTACTTGATCATTAGTAGTTTTCAGTAGATTAAAGGCATTGTTTTCATATAACTCGCTACTCTGCATACATATGTGAAGGTTGTTGTATGCCGTATTATCATAAAGTAGGTTGAATATTATCTATTTCGTAATAATCGCATTGCAAGCTATCTGCGTACATAAAATCGATAGTGCTATATAGATCACATTGCGCACAAAGTTAAAAACGGCAATGCTAGCGAAGGGATACAAATAGCCGAGGTCTGAAAATACCTATGTTAGCTTGATTCACTAACCCGTCACAGCTGTTTGTATTGCAATCAAAATTTGTGGAGCGCCAAACTACGCTTGCAAAGTTAGAAAAAGGAAAATAGGAAGCCTATATATCATTTCATATTTACTGTGTCTATAGTATCGTTGAAAAAGACAAATGCAAAAACTATTTACTAAAACCTTCCTCTCATCAGACATAGGAATTTTCCCGTAGGTGTAAAGTAATACAACTAGGACCTCAGATAATAGAGGCAATCTATTACAACTATATTCCATCCATTAGACTAGACGGCGTATCTCTAAATACGTGTATTTAAACATACGGGAACGAAAGAATACAGGAAACCAACGGGAATTATGTGAATCCTAAAAACGCAGCTAAGTAGCTAAAAAAGATTAAATATTATTAATAACTTTACAATGTCCACTTTGACGTATTTGTTTGGCATTATTAAATTACTAGAAAAATTATAAATCCAGCAAAAACAAAAAAAAAATACATAATACATCTGTCGCCCCAAAAACCTCAATAAACAGAACTCACCGGGGAAGAGACGGTAAGAAAGGATTAATTTATTAAATTATTAAATCCTCAGAGAAGTTGTTGAAATTTTTCGTGAAAAAATAATGGCGGTCGAAGTTCTTTTATAAAGTATCATTAACGTACCTAGATACTAAATGAAAGTAAGTCGATATGTGTTAATTTTAGTAATAGTGAAACTATCAACCGATAATGGTCAACGAAGAAACTGTACCCGCTGAAAATTATACCAAGTACCTTGACACGTATTTAGTTGAAAAACTGACGCGGCGAAATTTCCAATACAAAAAAGAGCGATAAAAATAAAACGGAATGGTTATTGGGCCAAAAAAGTGCGCATGGTTGAGCGATAAACTTCTACTCTACAATCAAATGATCATCATATGGAACCACGGATGCGGCTTATGCTAAACTATGTTGCATATAGAGAATTCAGTGAGCACAGAATGATATTCTCAGGAAGATGATGGGCGCGCTAGGTGGTCCATGAAAGGAATTCGGTTATTCATCGTAATCTTCCAGTCCTAACGGTACCGCAAGTGATCGAATCGATGACCAAAAAAATATCGGCAGCGGTTGCAGGAAAATGCTGGAATAAATATCATATGCTGAGGGAATGTAAATATCCGGCTAATAATAAGCCGCACTAGCCTAGGCTGTTCCTACGTATTGCTAAAGTTAACTTCCGTTCGAAATTAATTACAACGAATTAAATTAACAATAGAAAATAATGCTAAATATTCTAAGTGAACAGATCGTATTTTGATATCATTCCAGTGATATTTCTTCAAAAAAAAAAAAAAAGCTCGCCTAGATTAACAAGCTGAAAATATGAAAAAATAGGCAATATATGAGTTGAATGGACTTTACGATAAATAGTCAAAAAAAAAAAATCGAGCAAAATTAAATTAGCAAAGAAACATCGAGAACCACGCCATTTTCAAAAGCGGAAAGATTTATGTTCGGGACAAAGTGATCGCTAAAAACAACTGTCAGAATTTCGCATTAAAGAACGAATTTTTTTTTTGTTTTTTTTTGAGTCCGTCTACAAGGACATTAGCCCAAGAACAAAGGAAAAAAACGCAAAAGACTCAGATCTTTACACAATCAGAGATAGCTGACAAAAAAGAATCAAGAGCCTGGACAACAGAAGGAGAAGGAGAGGAGAAAATGAATGAAAATATAACTAACAATTCGAAAACAATTAATCGCGTGACGGTTAGCCGATATTTCAAGATATGTTGAATACCGTAATTATAAAAAAAAAAGAAGAGTCAACTGCTTTAAATTCATAAAAAAACAGGACAAGCAAATTCCCTCCCATTGTGATAGATCAGTAATCATTGACGAAATCGTGTCTCACAACAACCATATTTCCGTTATGATGAACTTTTGTCCTTACTTAATAAATCCTCTCCTTCTGCTCCTGGCTTGGATGGCCTTTTTTTCTTATTCTTAAACAAGATGTTTCCGGTCTTGTTCTTCCTTTGCTAACTTCATGGCTCATAAAAAAGCTAATGCCAAGGCTAGATTTATCCTCAAAACGTCCAAAAGAAATTCATGGAGGAAATTTTGTGCTTCGTTTTCTAGATCTACTTCAACTTCCCATCTTTGGAAGATGGCTAAAGCTTTTCGCTTTTCTAGATCGGATCGTCCATCATTTTATAACCTTCCTTCAGATAGACTTACTACTTTTCTTGATTCCATTGCTCCCTCCTATGTTCCTTCCCTTGAGGAATCTTGGTCTCCTTCCCTTCCTATCTCAAATTCTTCCCACTTCCTGTCTTCTAGCTTCAGCATCAATGAACTTCGTTCTTCCTTGACTAATCCTTCTAATTCTAGCCCTGGTATAGATGGCATTCCATTCTGTGTCCTTAAGAACCTTTTTGAATCAGCACTTAAAATCCTGTTGTCAATTTACAATTATTTTCTGTGTATCTGTGAAACTCCTCCGCTTTGGAATTCCTTTATTATTATTCCTATTCCGAAGAAGAATCCCAATTCCTTTCGTCCTATTTCTCTAGCTTCTTGTTTAAGAAAACTTTTTGAACGAATGATTATTAGGCGCCTTATCTGGTGGCTAGAATATAATAATGTTCTTCCTGATAACATGTTTGGTTTCCGTCCTGGCTTTGATTCTTCTGATTGCATATCCCTTTTTCTCTCTGATATCTATAAATCTTTCATCCACAAAAAATTTACTATCTCTGCGTTCGTTGATGCTACCTCAGCTTTTGATAAGGTTCACCTTCCTTCTCTTCAGAATAAAATGCTTTCCATTAATATTCCTCTTGAGTTTACATCCTTAGTTATTAATCTGTTTTGGAACAGAACTATCCATCTTTCTACCCCTTTCTTTTCTGATTCCAGGACAGTTTTTCGAGGTCTTCCGCAGGGATCGTGCCTTAGTCCTACCCTTTTTAACATTTATTTCCTTAGTCTTTCTTCTCTTTCTATTCCATCTAGTTCGCTATTCTTTGCCGACGATATTCTCGTCTATTCTTCTTCCGATGATCTGTTTTCTGCTAATGAGGAGCTTAATAACTCCCTTGCTGTTTTAGAAAATTCTTTATCTTCTCTTCATCTTTCTATTTCCCCTGAGAAATCTGCTGGTATCGTTTTTACATTTCGTCCTTTTGATCGTTCCTTGGTTAACCTTTTCATGTGCCAGGTCCCTATTCCTTTACTCACTTCCTTCTCCTACCTCGGCGTAATTCTTAATGGTACTCTGTCTTTTCATGATCATATTAACTATCTCTGCACGTCTGCTCTCAAAAGACTCAATTTTTTGAAGGCGTTGTCTTCCCCCAAATGGGGTGGTGATCCATATATTCTTCTCATGCTGTATAAATCCATTATTCTTTCTAAGTTTGACTATTGTTCTTTTCTTTATGCCAGTGCTCCTGTTTCCCTTCTCGTCAAACTTGATCGCATCCAAAATTCTTGTCTGCGTCTCTGTGTTGGTGCCCTGAATTCTTCTCCAAATCCAGCTCCTCTGTCCGAAACTGGCTTTGTTCCTCTTTGTATTCGAAGACTTCACCTTGGTGAAAGGTTCATGATTAGACGTCTGCAGATTTCTCCTTCCAAACTCATGAATTCTTATCAATATATCCGGGTCAACTGGCGTTTTTTTCCTCGTAAGATTCCAATTCTTTCTCTCATCTCTTCTCGACTCGTTCCACTTTCTCACTTTGTCCTCTCCCAGAACAAATCTCCATTCTTTACCTTTAACTTCTCAGAACTGTCTCATCCGCCTAAGTTATTCTCTTTACCTTCTAATATTAAGTCTCTTCCTCGTCCTGCCATTCACGAAGAATTTAATCACACTCTTTCCTCTCTATTTCCTGCTTACATCACGATTTTTACGGATGGCTCGAAATCTGCTTCGGGGGTCGGTGCCGCTTTTATTCTTCCTGCTCTCAACTATTCTGAATCATTTCAACTTCCCTCCTTCTCTTCTGTCTTCCTAGCCGAATCCACAGCTATTTTGCGTGCGGTCCTCTTTATATCTTCAACTTTTAATTTAGTGAATTTCCTTCTATGCTCCGATTCGAAGAGTGTTTTAGTAGCTATCGCGTCTCCCCTTCCTGAACCCTCTTCCTGCCCTATTATTCTTTATATTCGCTCCTTGATTTTCAATTTATTAGCCTCCCGTTCTATCCATATTGACCTGCTTTGGATTCCTGGCCACTGTGGTATAGCTGGTAACGATCTTGCTGACTCGTTAGCTTGCTCGGCCGCAGTAAATAGTCGTTTCATAGGCAGATTTCCTTCTCAAAGTCTTTACTCTCTCTCTTTTCGTTCTCACCGTGACTTTTGGACTGATCTCTATCCGTCCTGTTTCTCCAACCCTGACTCCTTTTACCTTGCTTTACAGCCTTCTCCATCCGTTTCTCCCTGGTTTAATAATTTTCCCAGTATCAGCCGTTCTGCCATTTCTTCCATAGTTCGCCTTCGTTTTAATCACAGTCTGCTCCCGGCTTCTCGTTTCCGCTTTGCTCTGGTTCAATCTCCTTTGTGTCCCTTACATCCTCCTACCTTCAATGGTACGTGTGATGCAAACCACATAGTATTTGAATGTTCCTTTATTTCTACAGAACGCGCGATTCTTTATTCCAATTTGCTTAGCCTTGGCCTCCCTACACCCTACAGTGCCCTCTATATTCTCATTTTTCCATCTCCTTCTGTTGTTCCCTTGTTATCCGCCTTCATTTCCTCTGTCTCTAATCGTTTCTTGATATAACTTGTCGCTCCATATGTCCTTCTATTCTTTTAATCTTTTGTGCTGGGTAAATGTCCTGTGCTGGCGTGCCCATTTAATAAAAAAAAAAACAAACAAAAAAACAACTCTTTCCTTCCTTGCTGCTTCCCCCTCTGAATATTTTCAACTCTTTCCTACTCTCTAGTTTTACTCCTGAGTCTTGGAACGACTTCATCGTCATTCCAATTCCTAACAAAAATCAGTGTTCTTTCCATCCTATCTCCCTAGTCTCATGTCTACGCAAACTCTCTGAAAGCTTAATAAACAACCGTCTCGTCTGGTGACTTAAGCATAATAATCTGGTCCCTTCAAATATGTTCGGTTTTTGCCCCGGACTTGGCCTGGTAGATTACATCAGTCATTTCCTTGCATCATCAATGGGTTGTGAATCCCTCGTGGAGATATCGAGATTATGATCTGTCCATGTGATGTATAAGATGTCGCCATTGATCTCTGTTGTGGGCCAGTCGAACACATTCTACGAAACTCTTTCCTACAGCTGTCCGGATCATGTCTGACCATCTGGTTGGAACGCGACCACGTCTTCTTTTTGCAGATATCTATAAATCTTTCCTATCAAAGAAATTTACTGTAGCTTCTTTCGTCGATGTCTGCTCTGCATTTGATCATGTGCATCTTCCCTCTCTGAGCTTCAAACTCCTCTCTCTTAATTTCCCTCCAGTTTTTATCACTCTTATACTCAACCTTTTTCAACATAGAACACTTTATCTATCTTCTCCTTCTCTTTCCACCTTCAGATGCGTCTACCGTAGGCTTCCTTAGGGTTCCTGCCTTAGCCCCACTCTTTTTAATATTTAATTCTTTGATATTGCTTCTCTTCCTATTCCCTCTTTCTCCCTCCTTTTTGCTGATGACATTTTAGTTTATTCCACCTCCGCCACCAACGAGTTAAATCGTTCATTGTTCCTTCTTAGCACTGCTCCCTCTTCTCCCCACCTCTCTCTTTCCTCTTTCTAAGTCTTCCTGCATAATTTTTGCTCTCCGCCTCTTTAACCGTGCTTTTATAAGCATCAGTGTATCTGGTATTCCTATTCCCACTGTTAATTCCATATGTTACCTAAAACTTTTCTTAAATAGTCGCCTTACATTTCATGAACATATTAATTATATCTATAATTCCTCGATCAAAAGACTTAATCTCCTCAAATCTTTATCTCCTCTCAGATGAGGTGGCGACCCATACATTCTTTTAATTCTGTACGAATCAATTATTCAGTACAAACTCGACTACTGCTCCTTCGTTTATGGCAATGCCTCCAAATCTCTCCTTTCGAAACTTGATTTAATTCAAAATTCCTGCCTTTATCTACGCATTGGCTCTTTAAAATCTTACTCCTCGGTTATCGTTTTGTAATAAAACGCCTCCCCACTCCTATATCCAATCTTATTCCTTCCTATCTTCATATCAAAAATCACTGTTGCTTGGGACCTCATAGAATACCGATTTTATCGTATATAGCTGCTTGTGTTTCCAAATTTTCTCCCTACGTTTTCTCTTATCTTCCTTACTTTGCTTATGATTTTAATAGCATAGGGCACCCTAACAATTTCTCCTCCCTCCCGATGCGAGCTAATTCTTCCCCTTACAATGTAGTCGACTACGAATTCCTTCAGCTGCTGGACTCTTCATATTCTTCACGGATGACTCCGAGAGTGATGGAGGCGTGGGTGGTGCGTTTACGTCTCCTACGTTCCTACAGTCTGAGTCCTTCAGACTTCCTCCTTTCTGCTCTATCTTCTCAGCTGAATCGGTCTAAATTCTTCGTGCCATACATTTTATATCCTCCACAAGTGGCGTTCACAAATTCCTGATCGCTTCCGACTCCAAAGGCGTTCTTTAAGCCATCCCCTCTCCTCCTTCTCATTCCTCTGACGGTATCATTCTCTCCATTCGATCTCTCGTCTCCTCTTTGTTCTCATCCCGTTCCATTTTCATAGATTTTCTATGGGTTCCTAGTCATTCCAATATAGAAGCCAATGACTCAACTGACTTTTTAGCTCGCTCAGCCGTCCGCAATGGTTCTTTCCTCGACTCTTTCCTTTCTTCAGACATTCTTTTCCTATCAAGCTCTAATCATTCCAGACTTTGGTTGGCCATATATCCATCTTTATTCTCAAATCGCTTTTCGCAGTGCCGTCTTATTCAACCGGTTCCTCGTTTCCTGTTTTGATTTCATTCTATTCCTGTTTGGCGTTGTTCCTTTCCTTAATTAGACTCAGAATCAATCATTCTCTACTCCCTTCTTCTCGCTTTCGTTTTTCTTCGGTTCTTTCTTTTTTCTGCTCTCTTTATGCTTCTGAGCCTCCTTGTATTTGTGACTCAAATCATATCCTTTTCGAATGTTCTGCACTCCTTAACGAACGCTCCCTTCTATACTCCTAATTTTCGGCTCTGGGTCGTCCTACTCCCTTTAACGCTACCTTTATCCTTTACATCCCATTGCCTTCAGTTATTCCATTGCTGCTGTCCTTTGTTCTTTCCATTTCTGACCATCTGGCTATTTAGTTCTTTCTCTTAATATTTCATGTTGTTGAATCAAGGCCGCTGGCGTGCCCAGAGTAAGAAAAAAAAACTAAGATAAAACACGCATAATCATACTAATGTGAAAAAACAAAAACCTTCGCAACAGTAACATCGTCTGTCGACTTCAGATTTTCATAACTTTGTACACTGCGAACTTTCACAACTCATCTCCCCAGCAGAGGCACGTGGCTCACTACCTCACTCATAATATACCAAGTCCAACGATAATGTTAAAAGTAGGAGGGCTGATTTCTTTCTCCTTTGGATGGGCTTACAGATGTCACTTTTCTGCTCTAAGTAATAATCAATTTCAAACTGAATAATATGGCTATACCAAATACAATAAATATAGAAAACGCTATAAAATAAAGAAACAGTAGTAAATATGAGGAGCCAGCTGATGAAGTGAAAAGAATACGGGGAAAAAAGAAAAACAATCCCTTCTAGATAATTTTAAGAACAGTTTCGAGTTGGTATTCGATTTCAAGATGCCGGACATACCGGAATATATTCTTAACGTTATCGAATTTAATAGTTCTTAGGGTAATTGCTCCGGGAACTTCTTAACAAATATTAATAATTAGTAATATTGCTAAATATTTGGATACTTGATACCTTAATGTTAATATTTTCCAAGCTAAATATACGAGTGCTTGTTCCAAAAACGTACTATTACTACTAATAATAATAATAATGATTATACCAGGATATTACTATAATCAAATCAAATCAAAATCTTTATTATTATTATTATTGTTACAAAACCCACAAATGCGCTATATAGCGCGAGTAGTGGAATTTAAATTAAAAATTAAATAAAGAAATTACAATAATCAAATACCACAGAAATAATTAGAATGAAATATCTGAGTAGTTAAATGAAATAGCACTTACAAAAAAAATAAACAAATACATGAATAATATGAATTAAATAAAAATGAAAATGAAGCTATCATAAACGTAACGAAATTAAATTTATCAGAATATAAATCTATGGATTAAGTTTAAAAGTTATATATTATTAACCTTTCACCAAACGCAGCCCACACATTCTTACAAAATGTCAGCTCTAACATGTACTACAGTTGTAATAACCAAATAGAATAAAATAAAATAAAAGACAAATAATAAATAAATAAATAAAATAAAATAAAATAAAAATAAATCAAGAAGTAAACAAAACGAAACAAAATAAAATAAATAAATAAATGAATAAATGAAATAAGATGAGTAAAATGAAATGGTAACCTTAATGTAAACCCATAAAAAGCATACATTAAAATTTAGTACCCAAATAACGACATATTAAAATTTATTAATATTAATATTCTAATTTACAAAACACTTGACTAAACCTCAGTGTACTAGCAATAATAATAATAATAATAAAACATTTGAGAATAGACAAATAAAATAGAAAACAAAATATAATTACAAATATAAATAACAAATATTTCGAATATCTGTATGCTAAAAATGTTTCCAGTAATGCCCCATCTTAATATATTCATGTATTACAAGTATCTGATGTAATCTCTCTCTTTAGTCGTGTTGTCCGATTGCAGACGTCGTAACCAACCATCATAAACCGGTGGATCGAGCAACCACTTGTCGCCATTTTTCTCTGTTGTTGCTAATTTTTATTAGTTCTGACAGAGACAATTTTGTGACGGATTTAATATATTAAAATTCCCCCACCACTACAATACCTAACAGATATTGCAATAACAGACAAGGTAATCTATCTTGGAGTCCAAATATCGCAAAGAGGTCAATGTGAAAATGAAATAAAAAGAAAAATAGGGATGGCTAAGAGTGTTCTAGCTAATTTAGAAAAGTTATGGAAGGATCATGGAATAAGCAAACATACGAAACTGCATTTGATTCGGACGCTGGTATTTCCAGTCGCCACCTACGGATCCGAGTCATGGACCATCAACGTCACTTGCCAGAAACGAAAATTTTGAAGGTTTCGAAATGACAAGCTACCAACGTGCGCTACGGATACCATGGACAGCGAAGAGAACCAACACATCTGTATTAAATGAATTTGATATTAGAGAACAGGAACGCTTACTTCCTTTAATCCGTAAACAGGTGGCACGGTTCTTCGGACATGTGATCATCAGAAGGGAACTCTATAGAAAAATTGATCATACAAGGAAAAGTGGCCGGGAAGAGGCGAAGAGGACGTGCTCCAAACTGACATGTGGACCAGATGAAGAAATGAACGGGCTTACCAATCGAGGATTTGATACGAGCGGCGGAAGAAGCCTGGAGACTAATCATACATAACATTAGATGGTAGATCTCGACGCTCGGAACCGAGCAACGACGACGAAGAAGAAGAAGAACTGATAGTAATAAAAAATGAAAAAACGAATAATAAATTGATGAAAAAAGAAAGTTTAGAAATACGAAAACAGAGACATCGAAATTTACATATGTATAACGAATTTGTCAACTGTAAATGGTCAAACAGCAATAAGTAATGAAGTTTTAAAATAAATAAGGTATTTTTAAAATAAATAACGGCTACATAAGGGAGAATAAATTTATTAAATTTCTAATTATTAATTAATAAACTGTGAATATTGTTAAAAAAACTTAATGTTTAATAAAGGATTTTCTTATTATTTAATCGTTCGATACTTTTAATTTCTCTGTTTATTTAAACAATAACTCTTTGGGGATTACATCTAAGTTCTTTTAAATCACGTTTTTAATATTGTTATAGAGTTTTCTATTGTGCCCGGTCAGTGTTTAATTAACTGTTCGGCATAAATAGGTTATCTACCGCTACATTTAGAATAGATCATATGGTCGTATTGTATATATGCGGTAAATAAAAACCGAATTAGTCGTTTAAAGGGCACGCTGATAACTTCTTAATTGTCTATATACGTTTTCCTTGCAAGAAATACCTCACATAGACATTCGCAAGCTTTAATTTTTTTTATCTCAAAAAAAAAGTACGCAATTTTTCTGCTTTTTTTCACTTTTTTAATGATGCCGTATACTGCTGCTGTTGGCGAAGGCACCAGATATTATGATTAAATTAAGTTGTGGATATTATTTAGTTTGAGGAAAGATAATGTTTTTCTGATTTCACGGGGATCATCGGATAAGGCAGTTTGGACAGTTGGTAGGAAGAAAGATTGAACATTGGCTGTAGTCGGAAAGGAAGTACTCTATTATTATGGGATCTTGGCCATAGTGTGGAGCTTCGGGGCGATCCAAGTGGTGCTTGTGCATTAGTGCTGTATGGCCGATGCACAGTCTTGTTAAAACCATGTCGTCACATCTTTATATCAAGATAATGTTCCAGGGCGTACGAATGTTACATATATTCTATGTCAAGACGTATAGATTAGTATACTAGTAGCCCACAACACGTTCTTCGAATGTTTTTCAATCTTTTTCGAACGCTCAATCGTCTTCTTAATTTATAATCTTCTCACTCCTTACAATGTCCCTTTCATTATCTTCATCGCCAGTTTATGTCCCATTTTTCAGCCATTTTCATTTCAATTAATTTCCATTTACTTTCAATTCTATTCTCCGAGACTGATTTCATTCGAAGATTGTCGTCTTTATATTAAAATATTTCTTCTCCGCTTAATCACTTATATTTATCGACAAATCGGCTGATGATGTTGAAGTTCCTCTTATACCATCCGGCAAGTTCTAGAGAGATGGAATGATGCCGTTTATGCTGAAGGCAAGAAAATAGATAATCTGCGTTTTACGGATGACATAACACTAATAGACAGCAATGTAAGATGAAATTCTTCTTAGAATGACTCAGCAAAATAAATGCCGAATTATAGTTTAGTATTTAATAAAGAAAAACCAAAAATTGATGGTAATTGATACAAAAAATTCAATATCTCAATCTGAAAAACGCATAGATGGGTGCGAGACTGTGTAGAAATTTGTATATTTGAAGTGACCACATGTAAAAAATGTAGGCGGCTCCACAAATGAAATAAATCGCAGAATTCAACTAGCATGGAATGCCATGAGCAGACTACGCAAAATATGGAAAGATGCATCCATTACAAACTCAGTAAGAAACTTATACAGTGCTTAGTGTTTTCCATATTTACGTATGCATCGGAAACATGGATGTTAAGAGCCGCCGACAAAAAGCGTACAAATAAGTTTGAACTGTGAATATGGCGGCGAATGCTGAGAATATCCTGGAAATCCAAACAAACGAATATAGCGATTCTAACCAGGCTCCAGATTACAGATTAACTGATCGAGTCCCGACTAGAATCATGAATTTTTTTGAACATGTCATGCGACGCAAGAACTCCGTTGAAAAGCTAATTGAACAAGGAAAAACGGAAACGAAAAGACCTCGGGGATGAGTGTGCACCAGGTGAACCCGATGAGGAAACCACGGGGAAATCATTCGTGAAATGCGTCTAAGAAACTGATGACCGAGATCAGTGGCGGAAATTAGTACGCCTAGCAAAAAAATATGAATTGTGCTCATGACATCCCTTAGGAGGATTACGACTAATGACGATGAGAAGAACAAACGAATGTTAAGCAATACACCGAGATGGCGGAAGCAGTCTTTGCGAGGAATAATTATAGAGTTTAAAGATACATAGACTAATGCGGGATTGCAAGGACGAAGGGAAAAACGATACAAGAAGATTCTCCGGGAGAAATATACATAACAAGGAGATCGCAACGTTATCAAGGACAAATTAACTTCCTCATTTGCATCTACAATATCATCGCTTGAGAACTAGAATATCATCGGTAAAGAACAACGAATAGAAGTTCATAGAAAGAGAAGCAGCAGAAACAGTTTAAATGTTGAAAAGAGTAGGAATTAGAGAGGACCCCTGAGGAAGTCCACGATAGATACTTTTCATAGCCAGGAAATTTGAAGGACAGAAATGAATAGAACGATTCATACAGAAGGTTGCTAATGAATAGCTACATTGGGATGTTGCTGGCTACTATTTTATTCCAATGAATGAGAAGGTGTAAATTTTCTACGCCGAGTCTACTACTATTTTCCGTGCTATTCTCTTCATCTCTTCTTATTGGATTGCTCAGTCGGTTCTTATTATACCGATTCGCAGAAAGTGTTCTACAGACCATCAAGTTTCACTTTCTTACGACCCATGTAATTTCTCACATACGTTTTCTGATACGTAGTCTTTTCCTTTGTCGCCCTATCCAAATTGACCTCTTACGGGTTCTTGAACAGTCCGGAAAAACTCAATCTTTCAGACTTCACCATGAAGACACCTTTCCTAAACGCTCAGATGAACAGTTATTTTATAATACTTATAGAAGAGTAAATTTCAGTTTTTCAAAAAACAAAACAAAATGAATTTACGCGCAGCAACTTAACTTAAAATGTAACTGGAAAAGTGTACGGTTTCTCCATAATATTTTTTTTCACATTATTCTCGGCGCAAAATTGGCGTCAATAATATATATATATGTATATACAGGGTGCGTCCAGAAAGTCATAAAACATGTTTTTTTGTCGCGCCCTCTTGTCTATAGCGCGCTCGAACCAGTTTCGATAGGTGATGCTGACTCTCAGTTCAGTTTGTTTCGAACATCGGTAGCGCCAGCATCGGTGAATTAATGTACCTCTATTTGGATAACTCGTCATAGCCGCTTGAATGACTTTAATACTTTCAAAACGGCGTCCTTTGAGCGCTGTTTTTATTCTCCGGAACAAGAAGAAGTCCGGCGAAGAGAGGTCCCGACTGTAGGGTGGCTGCGGTGATTCACTCGCGATCAGCACTCGATTGGTTTAGTGTTTGTCCATCAGAAGTTTTGGGACTAGCTTGGCGCACATTTACAATTCTTCCGTAACAATTCTGAACGCAGAACTTTTTAGAATGTTCAGGGTGTCAGCTTACAACCGAACACTCCTTCAGCAGGCAGAATTCAACAATTCACGAACACAGATCATACTTTCTTCGTTTCTACTTGCTGTTGGTCTTCCAGAGCGGCGGTTATCGTCTACCCCTTCCTAGCCGTCTTTAAACTTTTTCACCCACCTCGTAACTTGCACGTAACTCATAGCAGACTCTCCGTACGCTTGCTTCAGCATTGCGTAAGTTTCAGCAGCTTTTTTGTCAAGCTTTGTGCAAAACTTGATCACCCAACGTTGTTCGATTGAATCAGACATCGTGCGTCGTGACGAGGTCTCCAAATAGAGGTGCACTAATTTACCGATTCTGACGCTACCGATGCTCGGAACATACGGAACTACGATGCGCTGTGAATCTAAGAGTCAGCTCCACCTAACCAAACTGGTTCGAACACGCTGCAGGCAAGAGGGATATGACAAAAAAACTTGTTTCATGACTTTCTGGACACACCCTGTATATACATATATATATATATATATATATACACATATGGAGAGGATGTATATGTACGTTTCTTTAATACAATGCTACAAAAGTATTAATGTGTAAATCCATTGCAGAGAGAACAAAATCTTGATTAAAAATCTCTCTGTTTAAAATTAAAAAGGTCAGGCTTTTGGTTTTGAGAAGTAATAGAAGAAGCAGTACACCCTAGTTTTACTAGTTTTTAGATGCTTACAAAAATATAATTTGCATTTTTAAATCGGAAAACAAAATTCAATATGTGACGGATTCATTGAATTTTAATTAAATGAATTTTAACGTGCTTATCAGGGTCTAAAGAAAGAAGTAAGGAAACAATTTCTAACTGAAATAATACAGTTTAAGCCATTAAATTTGCTAATTTTTACGGTTTAAACAACTCTGCCTTAATTTTTTCCAAAAAACAATTCGTGATATGGAAAATTCTCCCCTGGTAATAAAGAATAATTCCGTTATTCACCTTGTGCTGGATGTGGTACGACAAATAATAGAGAGACCGAAAATACCTCAATTTTATAAGTAAAAAGGCTATATTCATTTTATGAATTCGGAACAAAACGCAAAAAAAAAACTTAGTGCTTAATATTAATATTACCAACTCGCAAAAAAAAAAACAAAAAAAAAACGATAATACCTTTATTCATTTGTACATTTTTTTAATATGTCTAGATGAATAGGTGAGTCAAATACATTTTACCCTGATATCATAGAGAGGCATCGAGGATAACAAAATAGCGGATGCTTTAGTTCAAGTTGCCGTTCGTTCCCACTTTTACTTTAAAAATATTCCCAAGTACTAATCTATTATCCTTAAGTAGCTCTAAATTTGGTCGAATATGTACCCTTCCTCATTTACCAATAATTATTCCTTCTACCTCTCAATTCAACCTAACCTTTCTGCTAATCGTTGTTTCTCAGAATTCCCTTCTCTTCTATGTTCTGTTACTGTCCCTGTTATTCGCCTACGCTTTAATCACACGTTATTACCCCCTTTCAGCTATCGCCTCTCTCTGGTTTCTTCTCCTTATTGTCCTCTTCATTCTAATGAATCAGTTGTCTGTGATGTTAATCACATTTTCTTTGAGTGCTCTCCTCTTCTGCAGAACGTTCTTCTCTTTATTTACTCAATCAATGTAAACAAATAGAAGAAAATATCACAAAAGGAAATATAGATAGCGCATATAAACAAATACGAGTACATTTTAGAGATTTAAAAAAAAACAATGGAATTGAACTCGAAAACAAAAAAATAGCTATAGAAGACTATGAAAAAATAGAAAGATGGAAAAGATACATAGAAACTCGGTGTAGCGAAGATAGCGAAGAAAATAAAGCTAAGAATAATAAGCAAATGAAGAAAGAGTTAGAAACAAATAAATCAATAGATAATGTAGGACTAGTAATAACTATAGAAGAATTTGAAAAAGCTTTAAAAGAACTTAAGATAAGGAAAGCGCCCGGATATGAAAATATTAACAGCGAAATACTAACAGCCTTAGATGAAGACACAAAAGGAAAGATATATAATTTAATCAAAGAAATACACGAAAGCGGGGAAATTCCAAAAGATTTTAATATAAGTAGATTAGTAATGATTCCTGAAATAAACGGACTTCCTAGCTCACTCAGCATCTCTCAATGGTCCAATCTTTCCGCATTTTCCTGCCTCAGACATCCTTTTCCTCTCCGCAAGTCTCCATACCAGACTATGGGTTGACATCTACCCTTCCTTTTTTGCCAATCGCTCCTCCTTCTACCTCCCAATTCACAGCCTTGGTACCAATTTCTTCCCTTTTCTCGGCGCTCGGCTATTGTTTCTCTAATCAGACTGAGACTTGGTCGTTCCCTCCCTCCCTTTTCTCGTTTTTTCTTTTTCTCTTTCACCTTATTCCTTTTTCCCTCTCCACTCTACTGATCCTCCCTTTATATGCGACCCCAACCATATCCTTTTTGAATGCCCTGCTCTTTTTCCTGAGTGCTCTCATCTATACGCCGAACTCTTGGCGTTGGATCTTCCTACCCCTTTCAATGCTTCCTTTATCCTTTCCTTTCCATCTCTATCCGTTATTCCACTCCTTCTTTCCTTTATACTCTCTATCTCCGATCGCCTCAGAATCTGAGTAGGTGATCTAAGTCCATGTAGTTGGGTCAGTGTTAACAACTTTGACGACTTAAACATTTCCCTGTCTTCCAGTTTTCCAGCAAATGCTCAAAAAATCCTACAACAAACTATTTCAAAACTACAATCCTGGTGTAACAATAATGGTCTTGTGTTTTCTCCATCTAAGTCTATCTGTGTTGATTTCTATAGGAGACGTCAAAACTCTTCCAGCATCCGCCTCAATCTAGAAAATTCCTCACTTCATTTCCACCCTACTGCTACTTTCCTTGGACTACTATTCGATCAAAAGCTAACTTGGCGATCCCACATATCCAATCTTAAAGTTAAATGTCATAAATTCCTATCTATTCTTAAATATGTATCAAACACAAAGTATAATGTACCTCCGAAAACTCTCCTCTCCATATACAAATCCTTAGTCATTTCCAGAATAAACTACGGGTCCCAGGCGTATGCGTCAGCCAGTCCCTCTTTACTTAAATCCCTTGATTCAATACACCACACGGCGCTCCGCACGATACTTGGCGCACATAGAACTTTACCGTCTGTAAGTTTGTGTGCCTTGTTAGGCACTCCCCCACTAAAGTATTTCCGAACCTATTATTACCACCGTGAGACCCTCGCTCTTTCCTCTAGTAAACGTGCCTGTCCTATCGACACAAATGACCTCCCCAACACCCCAGAGTTCCCTAATGACCCTCTCCCAGAAATCCTGGCTCTCCTATCGCAACACAACGTGAGCGTAATCCCTTTCACTAACCTAGCTCCTAACATCATGATTCCGCCGTGGGCCCCTTTAAACATTGATGTTAACTTTTCCCTGACGAAGTATAATAAACCCCTGCACCCGAATATCGTTCAGTTGACAACAGCAACAATGTAAAAATACCCCGACCACCTCTTTTTCTACACGGATGCTGCCAAGGCTACCCCAGAGGCTACTTCATCCCCAACCGCCTGTTCCTTTGAAGTCTGCGACGTGATTCGAAGCATTCGACTGAATGACAATTGCTCGGTACCGGATGCTGAAATATACGCAGTATTTTTCTGTTTGGAATATTTTCTTTCTACAGAGCCTACATCACAGAAAGCCCTGCTGGTATCTGATTCATCCGCAGCTTTATTGACAATTTCTAATCCCCTCACCAAACATCCTGTAGCAATTCGAACCCAGCAGGTATTATACGAACTTATTAAGAGACAGTGCTCCGTATCCTTTCTGTGGGCGCCCAGTCATGCAGGGATTCCTGGAAATGAACGCGTCGATACATCCGCCCGAGCAGAAATATATTGCCCCTCGCCTAGTAACAGCCCACCTCCACCTTATTTCTCGAACATAATCTTTAATAATCTCACGTCCTTATGGAAAACCCATTGGTCCTCGTGTCAGACTTTCTCGAGGTTAATTAAACCCTCAACGGAACCATGGTGGCCAGAAAAAAGCATTTCCCGCAGAGATTTCTGTGCACTTAGCCGCTTGCGCACAGGCCATACGGCCATGTCGCATAATTTTATTTTGCAAAGAACCCCCTCTCCTATGAATTGTCCTTTCTGTGGCCAAGATGTTGCTCCCTCAACTCCTCATATACTCCCCCTTCAATTAATAACAAAACAGTCACCAACATTCTTGAGAATTCCCCCGATGCAATTTTATCCATAACACAATTTATCAGAACTAGCGGAATAATCAGATATCTATAAAAAAAAACTGCACATCTTCGTACTGTAATAGCCACAGCAGTTAAACACGGTACAGGATGTTGCTTTCACAAAAAAAAAAAACAAAAACAAAAAAACACCGAGCCCATTAAAAAAAAAAAAAAAATGAAGACGCAAAAGAAAAGATATATAATTTAATCAAAGAAATACACGAAAGCGGGAAAATTCCAAAAGATTTTAATATAAGTAGATTAGTAATGATTCCTAAAAGAAACGGAACGAGAAAATGCGAAGAACACCACACAATCAATTTAATAACACATAGTTCACAAAGATATTAACGAAAATTGCACTCGATAGAATTAAAAATAAAATCGAACAAGAGCAAAACGAAGATCAGTATGGGGCTTCAGGAAGGGTAAAGGATCCAGAGAAGCAATGCCGAGTTTAAGATTCGTAACAGAAAAGAAAATAGAAATAAATCGTCCAATTTATATTGCCTTTGTGGGTCTTGAAAAAGCGTTCGATAGATATAACTGGAAGCTGTTTAATGAAATACTGGAAAACATATAGGTAACAGAAGCAGAAGGATAATAGAAGCACTATATGAATAATAAGGATAAAAGATATAGAAAAAGAAGCAAGAATAAGAAAAGGGGTCAGGCAAGGCTGCAGCTTATCTCCTACACTGTTTAATATCTACATAGAACAAAAGAATGGAAGCAAAAATATAATAACGGTATTTCATAAAAATAAGCATGTTTAGATTTGCAGATGACGTCGCAATAATAGCAGACATTGAACAAGAATTTTAAAGTGCTCCCTAAATCAGATGAACCAAATATTTAAAACATATATTATGAAAATAAATAAAATAAAAAAAAAAACGACAATAATGAGATGTAGTAAAAAAAAAATATTAAAAGAGATATATATATATATAAAAATAGACGGAGAAAAAATAAAACAGATGGAAAAGCAAAGATATTTGGAGAGCATAATAACAGAAGATGGAAGAAACGATCAAGATATAAAGAAAAGTATAACAATGGCAAAATTAGCATTCAATAAAAAAAGAAACCTTCTAACATCTAGAAATATCCAAAGAGAAATAAAGAAAAAATTTATTAAAGTATTCGTATGGAGTATACTACTGTATGGTTCAGAAACTTGAAATTTGAATCAACGGTTGAACAATCAACTGGAAGCATTCGAAATATGGTGCTGGAGAAAAATAAAGAGAATATCATGGACAGAAAAAGTAAGGAATGAAGAAGTATTAGATAGAGTTAAGGAAAAAAGAAGTCTATTAAAAAAACTAAAAGAAAGGAGATTTAAATGGATTGGACATATATACAGAAATAATGAATATCTAACACAAATAATAGAAGGAACCATGGAAGGGAAAAGACCAAAACGGAAACCAAGGCAAAATATATAAAACAAATAAAGGAACAGTGGAAGCAGATAGATACATAGATGTGAAGAAAATGGCTTTATCCGGGAACTTTTAAAACATGGTTGTCCACGAATCTATCCATATAGATCGAGAAACTAAGAAGAAGAAGAAAGATAAGGCTTCCTGCTCCTTATTGTGCTTCCTATATCCTGTCCTTTCCTTCGCAGTCTGTTGACCTACCATTAATCCCTTTATTTCAGCTATTTCCGATCGAATTAAGTTTTAATTAGCTGACTCTTCTCATATCGTTTCTGGGTGAGATCCCTGGTTTACGAGTCCCTTTAAAAATAAGTACCTTTTATGGTCGTAATTTGTTCATGGCCATGACATAGGTATTACTGAGAAAATAAATAAATTTATTTGGTATTTGTTGTCTGAATGAGTAAAAAATAATTACATCATTTTCTAGAAATAAAAGCAATTTTTTTTTTGTGTTTCCTTCATATTAGTTGTAACTGTAACGTACGAAGTTTATACCTAGAGAAATTTCAATCCTCTCTCCGAATGCTGTTCATTTGAATTGTTTTAATATTCTGACATTTCTTCTATTATATTTATATATGTATATATATATATATATATATATATATATATATATATATATATATTAATGGCTACGCCATTTTTACGCCAGGGGTCATCAGGAAAGTGTCCTGTCACGAAATTTGTCCAAAAAAATGTCACAATTTTATGTAACGAAAATATAACGAAAAAATTTTGTCGAATGGCGTAACCAATGAAAAAGTTTACTCTTTTATAAGAATTATAAAAGAACTATACTTGAAGGTGAAGTGGGCTTGCTCCCTTCCGAGTTCCTAAGGGCTGAGTTTTATATATATATATATATATAAAATTGAGTAAAGGACTTAACAAACTAATACATACATATACAAATACATCTTATATATGTTATATTTATATGTATAAAAACTCAATTCTTCGAGTCCTACTATGAGGACACTCCCTAGACCCCTAGGTGAGACAGTTTTCTATAATTCTCATGAAATAGTCAGTTTTATGAGTATTTTTTAATGTAAAATTTAAGAAAGTCTGTCAATGACACTTCTTATCACACAACTTACGAATTCCATGCACAGTTTTTCTTCTTCTTCGTGCAACCCGATTCGGGTTTAACTTAACCGCTTTTCATGGACTCTACCATTTGACGAAATGCGTCTCAATTTCTTGCGACCTGGAATAACTCTCTTAATTTTATAACTCTAGTCCATGTCTTAATATTTTGGAGCCAAAAATCCTTCTTCTTCCTTGTCTCCTTTTGCTTTCTACCGATCCCATCGTTATTGTTTGCAGAAAGCGATATATTGGTCTTCTCAAAAAATGTCTGAAGAAATTTGTTTTTCGTTTCTTTTGATTATGTCCGTTAATACCGGATCCGTTTTCATCAATTGTAACACTTCCGCATCTTTCATTTTTTTAGTCCACGGTATCTTCCAGATCCGGCGATAACACCACTTTTCGAATGATGAAATACGCTTTTCCACATATCCTTTTATTGTCAACGTCCCGCACCCACATATATAGGAGTACAGACCATACATAACATCTTAACACCTTCTTCTTGATTTCCAGATTTAATCTTCTATCGCGAAGTACATTCTTCAGCTTTATAAATACATCCCGGGCTGTCTCAACCCGCGTTCTTATTTCTGTGTCAGGGTCATTATTTTCCGTTACTCAACAACCTAGATACTTGTATTATCCTACCTGTTCAATTTCCCTGCCGTTAAGGAATAGTTTTTTTATCTGCAATTAATTATCTTGAGGCCACCCCATGAACTTGGTTTGCTCGATGTTTATGCTGAACCCTCTTTTTCCACTTTCAAGGGCAACTGAATTCAGTAGTCCCTGTAGGTCCTCGATACTCTCCGCCAACAGTGCAGTATCATCAGCAAAACGTATCATTGCAATTTTTCTCCTCAAATTCTTATTTCTTTGTCCCATCCTTCTAAAGCCTGTGCAAATATCACCTCCCCGAGTACAATTTAAATAACATCGGCAAAAGTATACAGTCTTGCCTAACAGCTCTCCGTATTGGTATTATTCCAGTCAGTTGATCGTCTATTATTGCATGATGATTTTTGTAAAGGGACTGCAAAATTCTTAAATCTGCAGCATCGACACCAATACTTTTTAGTGTTTTCATTAATTCTGCATGTTGCAATTTTGTCGAATGCCTTATTAAAATCAATAAAACAGATATAGACTGGTTTCTGCAAATCAAGTGATTTAGATGCATTTGGGTTTTTTAGTAGGGCAATGAACCTGGACTTCAACCACTCTTTAGGCATTTTCCCGCTACTGTAAGCTGAATTGAATAAATTAGTCTCTTGTTGATTGTTGTATGTCCCAACATTTTCAAAAGTGCTGAAGAATGTACTTCGCGATAGCAGATTAAATCTGGAAATCAAGAAGAAGGCATTACGATGATATGTATGGTCCGTACTCCTATATGAGTGCGGGATGTTGACAATAAAAGCAATATGGAAAAGCGTATTTCATCATTCGGAAAGTGGTGTTACCGTCGGATCTGGAAGATACCGTGGACTAAAAAAATGAAAGATGCGGAGATGTTACAATTGATGAAAACGGATCCGGTACTAATGTATTATTTCCAATGTCATCCATTTTTTATGATTCCTGTTTCCCTTTTTCGTTAAGTGTTCCTTCACTGTATTATTAATTGTATATTCTATTTGCTCCCATCGATCCTGTATGTCATCCGTGTCCCGTATATATTTTGTATTTTACAGTTAACTTTTTCTTCCATTGTTTCCTGGATTTTTCAATTTTGTAGCAACTGTAGGTCTATATCTGACTTTTAACTCTTCCTGATTCTTTTTACTTTTATTCGTATTGCAGCTTTATATTGTAATCTGTTTTTGCATCAGCACTATGGTCTTTACTGATACTATGCTATTCCTAAAGCGTGTGTTCACTATTATATAGTCAATTTGATTTCGAACTATTGCTGCTGGTGTATCGCTTGGCGATTTCCACACGTGCATGGCCTTCTAGGTGTGACATAGGTGTTAGTAATAGTTATAGTTCCTTTTGCTGGCAAAATTGAACTAAGGTATCTCCTCGGTGGTCATTTCTTCTACCCAATCTAAATGACCCAGTTACTTTGTTATTGTGTTTTCTACTTTAGCATTAAAATCGTCTATTAGATATGTAGCCTCGTGCTTCTTACAATTCTTAATTACTGTTTCTATATCCGTATAAAATTGTTCTAATTTATCATCCGGTGCTTCGGCCACAGGTGCATTGTATGATGTGAATGACTACTGGATGTGCTTTTAGTCGTAGCAATAATACTCGCCGAAATATGGTACGAATTTTACAAAACATAAAACATTACATCCGTTATTACATTACATTTTTCACACTGCACACAACGTAATCATTATTATGTATCTGTTATAAAGATGCGGAATAAAATTAATCCAAAATAATTCGGAAAAAATTATAAACCGGCTGTCACTGGCAGTTTTTATTTAAAATTTACTCTTATTACTCTATGTCCAAATATAAGGCATACTTCTAAATATTTTCTAACGAGAATTTTACATAAATTCTATGTAGAAAAAGAAGTAAAAGCGTAGCCAATTACGAATTATTCGCGAAGATCTCGAGATGAATGGGTTATCGCTGATGGATGTGTTTCACCGTTTAAGTTTATATTTTTCTTTTCAAAATCACTTTTAATTGAAAAGAAACCTACCGTCTTCCTAAATGCTAAAATTACGATTTGCTAAATATAATTACGAATATAGCAACAATTAGAAATTATACATAACAATATACTTTGTTATGTGCAATTTATTGTTGTTTGCTCTGTTGGAAAAAACGTTTTATTGATCATCTGTGTATACTAAGAACAACACTGTTCCATTCTAAATTGTTTCGCAATTTTTAGTTTTTTTTTTTTTTTACTGTTCTTAGTAAAGCTGCTTAGAAATAATTTTATGTCAAATTTTAATTTCCTGGTAATTTTTTTTTTTTTTTTTTTTTTTTTTTTTGTGAAAGCAACATCCTGTACCGTGTTTAACTGCTGTGGCTATTACAGTACGAAGATGCGCAGTTTGTTTTTATAGATATCTGATTATTCCGCTAGTTCTGATAAATTGTGTTATGGATAAAATTGCATCGGGGGAATTCTCAAGAATGTTGGTGACTGTTTTGTTATTAATTGAAGGGGGCCGGTGAGGTGATAATGCTGGACAGTCGCATAATATATGAGGAGTTGAGGGAGCAACATCTTGGCCACAGAAAGGACAATTCGTAGGAGAGGGGGTTCTTTGCAAAATTCTCAGTTTGAATGGTGCTCGATGTTGACGAACCAATCTTAACATGGAACGTTCTGTTTGTTAAAAAATTATTCAGATACTTGGCCATGTTTCCACTTATACCAGCTGTTGTCAGCTTGGATAAGAGGCTGTATCGCCATACTCTGTCGAACGCCTTTTCTATATCGAAAAAGACGGAGTATACATGTTGGCGTCTGTGAAATGCTGTTAATATTTGCCTTTGTAGGCTCAGCAGATGATTAACTGTAGTACGCTTCTTACGCCCTCCGGCTTGTGACGAGGATAGGAGATTATTCTGTTCAAGGAAGAAAAGGAGACGCCGATTAACCATTTTTTCCAGCGTTTTTGCGAGGACACTTATGAGGGATATAGGCCTGTAGTTTTGTGGAAAAAGAGGATCTTTATTTTGCTTCAGAATAGGAATAACAACTGCTAATTTCCATGGCTCAGGGATCGATCCGGAGAACCATATTTGGTTATAGATATGTAAGAGGAAGTTTTTCGCTGACGGAGGTAAGTGTTTTAACATATAAGGATGGATGGAATCGGGCCCAGGCGCGCTGTTTGCAGTATGGTACTGGAGTTGATAGTCTAGTTCAGAAATGGTGAAATGGCAATTGTAGGAAAGTGAGGAGTCAGAGATGATAGTTATTGGTTGTTGTTCCGTGGAATATTTCTTTAAAGAGAAAGCAGACGAATATGACGATGAGGATGACTCCATTGCAAAATGATTCGCAAAAGCATTTGCGACTTCCAACGGGTCAGATAACATGGAACCATTCTGGTTTATCGAAAAGGAAGGGGTCGCACGATTAATACCGTTCAGTGCCTTAATTTTGTGCCAAATATTGTGACTAGAAGTATTTATGGAGATTGAATGCATAAATTGCTGCCAAGATTCCTGTTTTTTGCGCCTAATGAGGCTCCTCGCAGCTGCGCGGCGTTTTTTAAATTCGATCAAATCAGGATGTAAGCCTGTTGATTTAAACTTCCTAAGGGCATGTTTACGTTTTTGAAATTCGTATAACCAAAATAAAAGTTCAATGTAAAAAGATATAATCGCATGATAAAAAAAATCATAAATTTAATATATCTTCTTGCAAATTTGTCTTTCACTAATTACTAATTTAAATAATAAGATATCTTTTAATCTTAAAATGGATGGAAAATTTGGATAAATGTTTTTTATACGTTTTTATATAAAAAACTTAATCACGTTATATATATATACGAGGGTTGATCAATAAGTACCCGTGTTAGACATAAAAACATCATTTTTTTCACAATTTTTATTTTTATTTATCAACGTAGTCTCCTTTTAGGTCTATACACTTTTCCCGACGTTAGGGCCATTTGTTTAACCCCTCCAAAAAATACGATTTTTCAAACTCACCAAAATACGCTTCAGTCTCGGCGATAACCTCTTCATTTGAGCTGAATTTTTTTCCTCCGAGCCATGTTTTTAAGTTAGGGAACGGATAAAAGTCGCAGGGTGCCAGGTCGGGTGAGTAAGGTGGGTGCGGAAGCAATTCGTAGTGTAGTTCGTGCAATTTAGCCGCTACAATTGAAAATGAATGTGCTGGTGCATCATCGTGATGATAAAGCACTTTTTTCTTCGCCAAACGGGGCCATGTTTCCTTCAATTTCTTATGAAATCTGCCCAATAACTCACTGTAGTACTGTCCTGTGATTGTTTTTCCTTTCTGCAGAAAGTCTATGAGGATTATTCCTTTGGAATCCCAAAAAATCGTGGCCATAACTTTTCCGGCTGACAGAACCGTCTTTGCCTTCTTCGGAGCAGATTCACCCGGAAAAATCCATTGTTTTGACTGTCTTTTGGTCTCTGGTGTGTAGTAATGTATCCAGGTTTGATCAACAGTGATGACTCGACGTAAAAAATACTGTGGATTTCGCTTAAAGCGGGCCAAACACTGCTTCGAAATTGTTAGTCGTAACCGCTTGTTGTCCACTGTGAGCAATCGCGGCACCCATCGGGCCGACACTTTTCTGACACCTATCTTATCAGTTAAAATCTTGATTGCCGTTCCGTACGAGACACCTACGGCCTCAGCTACTTCGCGCACTTTCGTTCAGCGATCAGCGAGAATCATATCATGGACTTTTTCAACGGTTTCCTCGGTAGTCACGTCTGACGGGCGTCCTGGCCGTTCTTCATCAAAAATAGTTGTACGACCACGCTTAAACTCGTTAAACCAATATCTCACGGTTGTCATAGATGGTGAAGGGTCCCCATAGACAGAATCCAATTTTACTTTTACTTCTTCGCACGTTTTTCCATCCAAAAATAAAAAACGAATTACGGATCGATATTGCTCTTTTTCCATTTTATCGAGAAATACAAAACACGTGCGATAAAACTGACTGTCACAAGAAAACTAACGTGTGAATTAATCTGAAATTCAGCATGTTACCTTTTAATAGATAACAGTACACGATGGTAATGTCAGTTTCACTCAACAGTGTCATCTGTTATCAAACACGGGTACTTATTGATCAACCCTCGTATATTAGAAATTATTTGTACATTGTAGTTTTGTTCTCTTTTTAGTTTTGTTCTATACAGGGAAACTCATTACTTATGTTCTATTATTAATAAAAAATCAAAAACGTACAAAAATCGCAACGACTACATAACAGGACACTTTGTTAAGTAACCATTCGCTTGGTATTCCTTGTCAGATTCTATTCCTTGTGACTCCTAATTGCTGCTATTTACACGTGTTGATGGGTAATCGTCTATTATTGGCAAGCTCAGGGAAAAACCCAAACAAGAAAAAAAAAGTTGGAATAAAATCACTGACACACATTTAATCGTAAGCATTTAATTCAGAAAATCCATCCATCGCACATACAGATAAATTTATTCAGAGTTTAATTAAAGAATACGAACTAAACCGGTTATCAACATTTTATCTATTTACACTTCTTCCTGCCTTGGTTTCATTCTATTCCTGTCTGTCGTCGTTCCACGGTTGTTTCCTCAATTAGACTATCAATCATTCTCTGCTCCCTTCTTCTCGCTTTCGTTTTTCTTCGGATCTTTCTATTTTTTGCTCTCTTCATGCTTCTGAGCCTCTTTGTATTTGTGACTCAAATCATTTCCTTTTCGAATGTTCTGCACTCCTTAACGAACGCTCCCTTTTATACGCCTAATTTTCGGCTCTGGGTCGTCCTACTCCCTTTAACGCTACTATTGCTTTCAGTTATTTCGTTGCTGCTGTCCTTTGTTCTTTCCATTTCTGACCGCCTGGGTATTTAGTTCTTTCTCTTAATTTTTCATGTTGTTTTTGTGCTGCCGACCAATGATAGAAAGCTTATCAGTGGGCGAGGCGAAGCCAAGACGACTAGCCTTTACTCACGTTGATTAGCTCGCCGGCTGAATATTTCTATGCGACGCTAATACACACGACTACAATTAGAAGTGACTATAGCCGCTTGATTTATCGATATACAAATGCAGTGTCCAACTGTGTCTAAACTGCTGTGTACCAAACTAGCGCCGCATAATTTTTGTCGACGCCCGGTATCGAACCCGAGACCTCCCGATCGGAAGTCAAACGCTTTACCCACTAACGCGACAACTACATATATATATATATATGCGTATAAATACAGGTATACATGTGTAAGTGTGTCCGTATATATGTATGCATATCAAACTCTATATAAATTTATAAATATTAAATATGCTTATAGGTATACGCATGTGAGTGCGTATATGTATATAAAAGCATTATGGCCGATTATATATGTATAAAGTATATGTACGTTTAAGGATATACGAGGTGTAGTTATTAAATAACGAGACTTCGCGCGCTATGGGTGTTCTAGAGGAGTAAGGAAAGAAACAAGTGCAGTAGAAGATACTTCGAAGTGTTTACTAACACAGTTCCAAACCCCTTTTTTCCGTAGCTATAGTAGCATTTTTTTCTATCAAGTGTGGAAGAGTACGTGATTTTTTTGGGCCGCCGCCGAGGGGTACAATGTGCGATGACGAAAAACAACACGAATAGCGTATCAGTCTGAAATTTCTCATGAAATTAAAGTCCAGCCGAGTGTTATGCATTACTGAAAGAAGCTTACGGTGAGAATTCTCTGTCACGTGTACGTGTTTTTGTTTTTTTTCTTCTGAAGGTCGAGAGAGTGCTGAAGATGATCCAGGTCGATCTGTCTCAGTTTCAACTCCTGCAACCGTTGCCAAAATCAATGAAATTACGCGCGCAGATCGTCGTTTGAGCATTCGGATGATTGCGGAGACGGTAATCGCCGGTGAAGAAAGCGTCAGAAGAATTTTACACGAAAAATTGAACAAGAAGAAGACCACCGGAGTTGTGGCAAAACAAGTCTCGTGGATCCCCTGCATCAAGAAAATGCGCCTGCCCATAACGCGTTGTCTATTAAGCAGTTTTTAGCTGATAAAAACATTCCAGTGCTCGAACACGCGCCCTATTCACCAGACTTAGCTCCGTGCGACTTCTTTTTTGTTTCCGAAGGTGAAGTCTACCCTAAGAGGAGAACTCATTTTGAATCAATTGAAGAGGTAAAACAAAAAACGGCGCAATCTTTGAACGGCCTTACAGAAAAGGACTCGATAGAAAAAATACTATACTATAGACTATAGAGCTACGAAAAAACGTGTTTTGGAACTGTGTTAGCCGACACACTTCAAGGTCTCTTCTGCCGTACCTGGTTCTCTCTTTACTCCTCTGGTGCACCCATAGCGCGCGAAGTCTCGTTATTTAATAGCCACACCTCGTATTCGTCCAATATGTAATTTATACACATTACTTACAAGTCGCCCTAGAAAGCGCATATTTAGAACTACATAATTCTAACAAATTACATTTGTAACTTTGTAATTTTAAATAAATAAATAAAATTAATTAATTAATTAATCAACATGTGAGAATGCACAGCAAGTAGACACAGAAAATAACGCTCGGTAACAGTTATTAGAACTAATTCACACGCCACAAAAAATTCGAAATAACAAGGGTGCTTACCGAAACAACGTTTACCCCATGTTACATCTGATAAAATCTATTCGCAGAAATCCTCTTCTATCAAAAAGCCACGAAGAAGCAAATAATACGTTTAATTTCATCTCGATTAACAAATTATAACGTCGACGTGGCAAGAATGCGCTTGCCTCCCTAAAGGAAAGCACCCCCGTAAACATGATAAAATACTTCGATTCCGAATGTCCAACATTTCTTTAATTCATTATAGAAAAATCATTCCTTTTCAAAAGTGTGTAATGGCCTAGCTCCTTTTTTTTTTTTTTTAATATATATATATATATATATATATAAATATAAATCGGAGTGCTGTGTGTACCCACTGAGCTATTACGACGCCTAGACTCAGCAGAAGCTAGGCAATACGGTCCATTGGATGCTGCAAAATTCAAAACCGTCCGAACACAGTGCGAATGGTTTAACAACAGACAGTGGAGTGGGGTACGGCTTGAAGCACTGAAAGTATTCTGGCACCGTTTAAGCAAATGTTCTACAGTTGGCGAGGAAGCCCGCAAAGAGGGTAGAAAGGTGGAGGAGGAGCTCCCTCGAAAAAGTGGCCGTCGTGAGATAATATCTCAACTGCATTCTCGACAGAATTGAAAATTCCCTACATGAGATAAAGAGCGGTGGCTACTACGTGTCGGTGCTTGACTTTATAGACGGCCGTTTGATCCGATCATACAGTCACTGCATATTCTTTGGAAAAGTGCATTTCGAAGACTGATGGTCCTAATCGAGATTGAGCGCTAGATAGAGTTGTCCTAACAGCCAAGTCAACCACGCTTAAATCTGAAATAGGTCTATTTTGCTCGTTATTCAAAAGAGAATGGTAAACACAATATTGCTTTTAGTATTAAAGCCCTTACAATTCGGATTTAGATAATATCGAGGTAGTTAGATTGATTAATTAAAAGCTTATTACTTAAAAAAAGAAAAACAAAACAAAAAAAAAAAAACGAAAATTTATTTAAAATTCAGGAAAAAACATTTGACAAATTGTGAAAACAGAAAATATTGCAATAGTTGAAAACCTCTGTTAACTTATTAATATGCAATTGAAAATTCTAAGTAAAATCAGAAAATATCATATGTAAAAATTCAACCAAATAATACTCCTGAAGGATCACAATAAAGTCTACCTTCTTTATAATTGTCAAGTGTCGAGGACTTCATTTTCTCTCCCACTCAACACTTTATCAATATTTCTCATCATGAAATAAAATACGTAAAACTTCAAAAAAAAAAAAAAAAAACAAACATTTAAATGCTAAAGAAACGGGCAAGCTCGCATGGTTTTAATTTTTCTACGGCTAAAACAAAACATACCTCTTTTACAAAAAAAAAAAAAAAAAGAAATTAAATTATACCATTAGGAATCAATAAAATAATCGATAAAAATTCGTGGCTTAATATTAGATTAGAAAATAACCTGTGGAAAAACATATCAATTAATTAGAATTAAATCGTAAAAAAAAAAACAAAAGGGAAAAATTTTTAAATCACACACATGCGGGTCGTCAGACAGCTGTCACTGCAACTTTACAAAAATCATACTTACATCACGGCAAATGTACATCACTGGACCTTCTAGGATACACTGACGAATTTAAACTCTATCTAAAATAGTGCATTAAAAATCCTCCCCTTAAAGCTTCCACACAAGTCCATTTGCAGCTCTATGCATGCGGAAGCAGACATGTAACCTCTTATGAAAAGGAAGCGAGTCTGGTCATGTGAAACTATTATTTTAAATCAATTTCCACTACTTTCAATTCAAATTACTACGTTTTACAATTAAAGCAAACTTTTCTTTGAAAAACCGAAACCCCCCAAAAAATAATGGGGGATCGATCACATACATGATCGGTCCAGAAAGTCATGAAATATTTTTTTTTTCTTTTAAATTTATCGGCGAGTCCTGCAGTACAGAATGTTCATATTCTTCAAAGTAGACACCATTAGAATCTACACATTTTTCCCACCGGTTCACCCATGCTTGGTAAGCCACCTGGAAAGCCTCGAATAGCCTCAATGTTTTCAAAACAGCGTCCCTTGAGTGCGGTCACCGGCAATAATGTTGTCCAAATAATCCAGTTCAAGTTCCACGCGTTTCTTCAGTTCACTCGCGATCAGCGCTCGACTCGCTTTATGTTCGTTTGTCAGAAGTTTTGGGACTAGTATGGCGCACACCTTTTGCATTTACAATTTTTCCGTAACAATGCTGAACGCAGAACTTTTTAGAATGTTCAGGGTGTCAGCTAACAACCGAACACACTCATTTGGCGGTCAGAATTCAACAATTCACGAACACAGCTCATATTTTCTTCGCTTCTACTTGCTGTTGGTCTTCCAAAGCGAGCGTTATCGTCCACCCTTTCCTGACCGTCCTTAAACTTTTTTACCTGCCTCGTATGTTGCACACAACTCATATTGCTTCAGCATTGCGTAAGTTTCAGCAGCTTTTTTGTCGAGCTTTGTGCAAAACCTGACCGCCTAACGTTGATTGAATCAACACTATCGCGCGTCGTGACGATGTCTCCAAACAGAGGTGCACTAATTCACCGATACTGTGACGCTGCTGATGTTCGGAACAGACTGAACTGCGATGCGCTGCGAAGCTGACAGTCAGCTCCGCCGAACCGACTCGATTCGAGCGTACAGCAGGCAAAAGGAGCGCGACAAAAAAACATGTTTCATGATTTCCTGGATTCACCATATATGTAAAAGCATATGTAGGACAGCGAATTAAGAGTATAATCAGGCAACTGCAGTGTCTAATATCGTTAGAAAATCTACGGTCAACCAAAACAATTGTGGCGCCTATTGGGAAATACGAAACTGAAGTATACGATTCATTGCTACGAAGCAACGCATCAATTAAGTTCAGCTAGTCAAGAACTGCTCGTATGATAACTGATGTACCACATTATACTTCGACTTTTTCTTAACTACAGGCATAAATATATGTAATATGTAAAAGAAAACACGCATCCAAACGCTCAAGTTCACTTTATTATCCTACCATATATGTATTATTTGTACGAAAATGAACTCGGTAAAATGAACTTTCAACGATTCGTACTTTTAGATATTACGATAAAAACATATTTCGCCTTTACGTTAAATGAACATAAAAACTAAATATCAGCAACATTTACCCTATACGAGCGAAGAAAATATTATAATTTCGTTACAGATTTACACTGTTTACCCCTTTCACGATTTAACTGGAAAATGCAATTATTCTGACTGTAGGAAATTTACTCAAACACTAAAGAAAATATCACATTACATACATACAATACTTTTTAGATACACTGCGTCTTATTATTTTTATTTGTCTATTTTTTAATTTTTTTTTTTCTTTTTTCTTTTTTTAATACCACTCGATACGGTTAGGAGACCGCTATTAGTGCAGCTGACTTTGTAGAGTTATGTAAATCATGTCACTCAGCGCCGTTAGAATAGATCAGTCGTGTATAGTTGTGTAGAAAGAGATGGAAAAACATAATTAGCTTGTTAGGAAAATTGTTATTTATTTTAATTATTATCGATTGATTCGAAAACAGTTATCAATCAAATATTTTACGAAACTAAGAAATTCGCACCGATTGAATCGAAGTAGTAAAAATAACAATAATTATATTACGGGGTTTCGCACCTTGATTAAGATACCAGTTGGTAATTATCACCTGCAGTTGAAAAAATAAGATACATAACTGAAAGTACGGTCCATTTCCGTATTGTGATGTTCAATCATGATTATAGAATTCGAAATTTATCAGTTGCTTTTTGTAATTCATTTATTTGTGAATTAATCCATTACTGTTTTTGTTTTTTTTTTCGTGTTATTTATATTTAATTAATGTGTATATTCAGTTGTATCAGACATCTGTACTGTCAACAGAAAGCTGTAGTTAGGATAGAAAATGAAGAAACATGCGATATTAACATCAAACGCGGAGTAAGACAGGGTTGCATACTGTCGCCAATGTTGTTCAATGTGTACTCGGAACAGATTTTTGAATCGGTTACTGCCGAATCAGTAGAAGGAATTCGCATAAATAGTGTGCTCATAAATAATATTAGATTCGCCGATGATACTGCAATCATCGCTGGTTCCCGAGAAGGCCTACAAAGATTAATCGAGGATGTGCTCAGACACACAAAAAATTTCGGAATTAAAATAAATTTTAGTAAAACAAAGTATATGAAGATACCTAGAGAAAAACCAGGTAACGATGAAGAAATCATAATAAAAGGGGAAAAGATAAAAAAAGTTGCGTCCTTCAAATATTTAAGAAGTTGGATCACAGACAAGGTAAACTCAGACATGGAGATTAAATGCAGAATAGAGGTAGCACGAAACGCATTTATGAAACTTAAACGGATATTGTGTAGTCATGATATTAACACAGAATTAAAGGCTCCCCGTCTGATTAGATGCTATACATTTGGGCTACAGTGACATACGCAGCTGAAACATGGAGGCTCACGGCAGCCGTATCGAAGAGGATTGAAGCATTCGAAAGGTGGATTTATCGACGGCTTTTGAAGATCAGTTGGACCGAGAAAGTGACTAATAAAGAAGTGCTGCGACGCCTACAAAAAACTGAGGAACTACCGACCCTAATTAAAAAGCGAAAAATCAACTATCTGGGCCATATTATGCGAGGAGACAAATGTGAGCTAGTGCAACTAATATTACAAGGAAAAGTAGACGGAAAACGAAAACGTGGCAGACCGAGAATGTCTTGGCTAGACAACATAAAGAGCTGCATAGGTATCAACAATACTATAAGGGGAAATTAATGGATGTGGCGCGTAATAGGGAATCATTGAACACATTGGTCGTCAATATTTAAGCGGATAAGACAAAAGAAGAAGAAGAAGAAGATGTATTTGTGTGTGTGTGCGTGGGTGTCGGTGTATTTACATAGCGCACGCATACGAAAATAAAGAAATAAAGAAGAAAAGAAAATAAGAAAGATTAAATTTAAAAGTTTCCGTGAAAATACCATCGAATAGGTCGCAGAATAGGCAGGTATATATTATTACCGCGTTCGTTAATAAATTGAATAAGTGTTCCTCGAGTTGTTTTAGTGAATATTTCGGAATTAAAATGTGAAAGGAAACGGAAAAATTTCAAACGGAAAAATTTCAAACGGAAAAATTTCAAACGGAAAAATTTCAAACGGAAAAATTTCAAATGGAAAAATTTTCGAAATAAAGATAATTCGATTCGAAATTTCATATTGAATTATTTCATAACAACTCTAGTGTATGCGTTAATTATATAAAAAAGGCTAAACATCAGAAACGTACACATCAATTATATTTAACAAATGCTCCGCACTAGTTTCGGGTGTTATGGTAATTCGTAATCATCTCGTCATCCGAAATTAATTGAAAATTTTTACATATAATTAACGCGTATGTTTGTGTGTTTCTATTTATTTTTGTAATCATAGTTTTCATAGAGACGAAAAAATGAAGTAGTTGCTTGTATGTTAACGAGTAATCTCATAAACAATAAGTAACGAACATTAAGTTTTATTAATTAATATTCTAAAATTCTATATCAAACGTTTTTCTTTCTTTTTCCGAAAAATTCATAAATAAAATCGACTTTTTATTCGGAAAATTTTTTAAATTTAAAACTAAATAACTGACATGTTTCGGGATCCTGTAATCGTGGTATTTTACAGGGTTAAGATATTACAAAAAAGTGCCAAAATTATTATTGTAATTTTAACTTTATAAAATACCACGATTACGATGCTCCCGAAAAAAATATCGGTTATTTAGTTTTAAATTTAAAAAATTTTCCGTATAAAAAGATGCTTTTACATATTCCTTTAATAAATATTAATTACGCTTATCATTATTAATTATTTTATCTTACAAAAAATCAGTCATTACAAGGCAAGTAGCTCCTTTGCTTTAAAGTAACGAATGTTTAATTCGCATGCATTTTTAAATAAAAGAACGTTATGCTCTTATGCTCTAATGCGCTCTAATCTTCGTTTCTTTTATTGTTTTTTTTTTTTTTTTGTAATAATAATCTAACGTCATACAATATTGTCGAGAAATATTTTGACACGAAATTAAACTAAATTATGCTTTTTAATATTGACCTTAATTGTTTTTATGTATATTATGCTCATGATCGTGTCCATTCTTACGCTGGAAGTAATAAGAAAAAATCATATAACGCTTTTGCGTTATTTAGGGAAAATTCGTTACATTTTTGCGCTACCGGTGCGCTATGGAGGTTGTAAAATAGAAGATCCCGCGCAAACCATAAATTAAATTTATCAATTCTGAAAATTTTTTTGACGACAATAAAAAGAAGTTATCAAGAGGAATAACAAAATCAATTAAAAGTGAACGTGTTCTATATTATTGAGTGCAAGGAGTGTCCGAATGGCGAGGTCATCGCATATTTATATATATATATATATATATATATATATATATATATATGTATATATATATATAACTCGGACATTTATTTCTGTCTCTTTCTCTTCTATACTATGTATAAAATTATCAAAATTTACAACGTAATTCTTACTGGCATCAACACAAAAAAAAAATAACATAACCATAAAAATACAATTCTAACATTTAACTTTCATTATATAAAATTAAGACATTTTTTTGGTTATATTTTTCGTTACATATTTCATTACATAAAATTGTGACATTTTTTAAATAACAATAACAAAAATCCTATAAAATCTAACAAACGTTACATAAAATTGGGACATTTTTTTGGAACATTTTTCTGGGACATTTTTTCGAATGGGAGGTAGCCTAAGAATTACGTTGTAATTAATATATATATATATATATATAAAATATGCTATATATGTTACAATGTAGATGGTATACCTTTATATGAAGTAATCTGTTCCGAATTCTTTTTTTTTTTTTTTTGATTAAATAATCGATATAGGAAAGAATGCAGGAAGATTGAAAGATACATACACACATACACACACATACATACATACATATATATATATATATATATATATATATATATATATATATATATATATATATATATATATATATACATATGTGTTATGAGAACGTTGAATTCGAAAAAGTGAGAGGAGAATTTAATGAGTAACAAACCTGCTTAAAAGGAAGAATTTTCTTATAACGATTATATGACACATGGTAATAATTTATCGTACCGTTTACTCGCCGGTAATGTGTTTGTAATCAGTTACCTGAATCGGATTGATCGAGCGCACTCGCCTCGGCCGTAATACACATATCGTTATCCTTAGGGAACAATTTGCACGAGAACATATTTGGCCACGGAAATCCGTAGGCTTTCATACGATTCTCGCATCCGCTGCGCACCTTCTCGCACAGACTTCGACATGGATAGATCTGGTGGTCCAGGCAAACCGGACAGAATAGTGAGCACAAGAATCGACGAGTGTCCGGGTGACACCTGATGTTTAGTAACGGAATCCAAGAGACCGACTGCTGCGACACCTCGAACATCGTGTCGTGGTCCAGCAAATTCGGCAGCCTCATTTTGCTGTAGCCGATTCCGTTGCACAGCGTCAGGTTCTTCGGAATGTCCACGCAACTGCTCAACACCCCTCGGCCGATAGCCGCGTCCACGTTCATCTCCCAGCGATTGTTCGACGTGGCCGACAAATAGTTCAAAAACGGCGACAACGGTTCTTCGTCGACGATGGCCGGGACAGTGCCGGCCGCCTCCAGCGGTGACACGTAGTTATTTGCCGCCGACTGAACGGTCAGCGGCGAAAATACGAGCAAGGCTAGAATCGGTGCCAGCGGCGGAAAAACCGCGCTGCGGCCGGTGCGGATGCGGGTACGGCTACGGCTGCGGGCACGTCGATGCGGCAATAACATCATTGCGATCGTTTCGAAGGAATTATTCTTCGTATCATTCTTCTGCGAAGTGTGGCAGCGCGCGCGAACGACAGACACGGCGAGACCGGCAAAGCGGAGACGACAGAACGAACGCGGCACCGTGCATGAGAGTGTAGGAAATTTAAATATGCAACAAGAACCGCAGAAAACGAGAGAACCGGACGCGCACTTCCATTCGATTTTATTATTCGGCCGATTTATCTGGTTTCTCTCAGTGTGAGACGGTTTTCAAAGCGCCTCTTCCGATCCGCTATAATGCGAATTTCCGCACGCTGCAGCCACATCCGCCAGCTTCTTATCTCTGTTGTGTTCGGTCGATGATAAAAATAATCAGCTGATTGCACTCTACGGCACAGCTGACGATGAGAGGTGCGCGAAAACGTCTAGCTTCGTACAGACACACATGTAGCTCGTGCAACGGCTTCACCGACGACGACAGTATAGCCGAGCGAAGCGGTGCACTGCAAGCGCCACCGTCATCGAGCCGCATTGAAAAATCTCTCTCGCGTTCTTCGCACACACTAGTCTCGCTCGCGGTGCAACGTGACCATCGACTGTGTCTATGTGTCCGTCGCGGCCGCGCTCAGTGTCCATTTCGTGAAGTGATGTTGTCGGCCGTTCGCTGTCTAAACAGCGGTACACGCGATGATATACCGCGACGATACATGTCGTCGATACCACTCAAGACCCCCGCACCAGAGAACTCTGTACGCGACATGCAACAGACACACGCGCCTATAATTACATCGGTCCGCGTACCATCGGCCTGTCAATGTGCGCCTGTGATATCCGTCCACTATTCGTGTATTGCCGCCAACGACCGTCCAGCGACACGGCTGACGCATGCTGCAAACCAATTCCTATTTTCCGATACAACTCTGCTCTCGAATTTCAACAACCCCTTCGCAGAATCTGCCGAAGCCACTTGCACAATTCTAATAGCGAAACGGAAAAATCGCACTGCGTTCGTGTTTACTTTAGCGCAGTCGGCACGCGTTCCACAACCAAACGGCTTACGGCGGCTGTATTTGATTCGACAAATACCGTTTTCTCTTTTAGCCAATTTAACATATCGAACCCTCCACAGCTTTTTTCTCGCTTCCCTGCGCACTCATTTGATCGCTCCATCTTTCCCTGGCCGAAAAATTTAATTAAAAAAATTGTTGCGAATGGCGATCGAATTTTCATTCCCTCGTGTCATCTGATTGCTATGTTCTCCCAATAGGTCTTAACAACCAATAGCGTTTTTTCTTTTTTCTTTTTTTTTTTTTTGTTTTTACTCCATTCTAAGAATTTGACGTTCGGTTTGTAGTCTATTTTGGGCGTTCCATTTACGGTTCGATTTCCATTTTATAATCAATATTGTCCGGTAAAATCAGAAGGTTTGTTGTTGGAACCATTTTATAACATTACACATTTTGTTTCATATGCACCAGTTTTCTTAAATCCTCCATAAACACCTTTTTAAGGGATATACATATATGCCCAAATCGCTGAATTACGTTGTATTTATCAACGTCCATCTTATGTAAGCCATTATTAAGATCGATACGGGACTTTTTTTTTTTTTTTGGAAATGTGCGGGAATTTCTAGGTCAGACGGAATAAAATTTAATTTGCCAGCATAGTACTTGAGTCGGGGAACTATTCATGTTTTATCGGGTTTTTGTTAAATGAGAAGTTAGCCCGAGAAATGGCAAAAAGGAGAAAATAAAGTTCTTATTTTTAGACATTTAAAGATACAGGAAATAAAAATAATTCAAGGACAGGAATAACCAAATAGCAGGAGGCATTATTTACCATATCTGTTTCTTAATTGTCTTCATTCAAAACATGTAACACATTAAAAAAGTTCTTGCTTACATTTATTATTAGCTCCGTTCTCCTTTCTAAGAAATAATTAAAATAACAAAAAAGATGACAAAAGAATAATTTCGAAACTATTATTTCCCTCTATAACTAATGAACGACTGGTGACGGAGAGAATAATCTTCTTCTCGAGCCGTTTACGCTATCGAAGGTTGGCGCCTACATCTTTCACCACTTTGCTTTCCGGTCTCGTGCTAGATGGAAAAGTCTTCCTGTCTCGGTAATAGCCATCCATTTTTGGTTGTTGAAAATCCATGACGTCCTTCTGCGGCCAGCACCACAAACGAACACTTTCTACTGCACTTATCAGTATTGCTTGTAGAGTAACTCGTACTTCGGCACCCGCATCAAGTGACCCAGATAATTCATTTTCCTTAATTTTATTTGTTGAATGTAACCGCATCATTTTATTAGTTTTTTTAGTGTTTTGCGTATTATTATAATTCGAAGTCGTAACTAATTATTAATTCCAAATATAAACCACCTTCCAAATACATGCGTGCGCATATATAAGATAAAAATAGTGATGTCTTTCGACAGTGAAAACTAAGCCGCGTAAAAATTATCTCCTATCTTTCCATTAGAGATCATTGGCACTTGGTCCCTCGCGAGCATACCAACACGTATAGTATCAAAAAGTAATTTATATAACGACCTAGTATTACTCCTACCAAACGCGCCATCACATTTTAATTTTATTTACATCTTTTCAACGTTAGATGTTTTACTCGCCCCAAAATTTAATGTTACAGTATCGGGAAAACTTATGTGATCACTACTCAACAATTATAAATTTCAAAAATGAATGAATAGAAATAACGAGAGTAAGAAGTCAAGATTTCAATACCACAAAGCAGACTGGGTAACTTATTCGTCAAAAATAAAAATTCCCACCCAGATTCCCAGATCATTAGAATCCAAGATAGATACACTGATGAAAATAATACTAGAAGCTGCGGAAATAGCCATTCCCAGAACGATTTCAAAGAAAAATAAACCTCTTAGGGTGCCGTGGTGGTATGAAGAGATCAAAGTTAGAGGAAACAAACACTAAGAAAATATGAAATAACCAGACCACAAAAACGCTTAATTGAGTTCAAGAGATACCGTGTAGCTGCACGAGACCTTATTCGGACCAAAAAGCAAGAAGTGTGGCAAAAATTTGCAGCGACTACAACCCAGACAACTAATGAACACAGTATGTGGATGAAAATGAAGTCAGTAAATAGAACGCTTAACGCCCTCGAAATCCTAACGATAAATGATAATGGAAAATTAATTACCGATCCCCGACAAGTGGTTAATCATTTTGCAAGGTACTTTTCACAGAATCATCAATGCACAAATATACGAGAGAGTTTCAGAAGCTAAAAACATATGTGGAACAAAATACAGTGATATTTAGAAAATAAAATGAATCCATCAATATTACCATTTCACTTACATGCACCTGGCACAGACCAAATCCATCCCTATATGATTAAACGCGAGTGTCCGTTAAAGAATCACTATTAGACATATACAACCAAATATGGGATACCGGCGATAAACCAAACAACCGGTAGGCTGCTACGATTGTCCCAATCCTAAAACCTTACAAAGATCCCTGTTCGCCGCAGAGTTACAAAACAGTATCCTCAATAATAACATTATCCGAAATATTAAAAAATATGGCCAACCGATGCCCAACCTGTGCGTTATTTAAAATCTAATTGTAAGGCATTTAACCGAATTACGAGGCTTTTATTTCTTCAGAAATTAAAAGCGACCGAGATGAACGGTAAGCTGGAGCAATACATTCAAAATTTTCTGACCGAACGATTAATACAAGTAAGAATTAGTTCAACAATCTCAGAACGCATCTCTATCGAGAATAGTGTTTCGCAGGGCTCTGCTTAAATGCAATCCTATTTATAATATACATTAATGATATCGCTGACTGCATAAAACCTCCATTAGTAGGCAGATTTTACATTGATCATCTCAATATATCTCTATCTTTTGATAATCCTTTTCTAGCTAACTCCTTATTACAAAAAACAATTAATAAACCAAATAAATAGTCTGAGAACAACGGATTAGTATTTTCCAGTCAAAAATCTGTATGTATTGATTTCCATCGAACATGCCAAACCTATAACCAAATACAACTCCGTTTCTCAAAAAATTTCAACTCCAGTTTAAATCTCAGCAACTTTCTTAGATGTGTAGCTAGATTCCTCATTGACATGGCGACACCATGTAGCTAACCTAAAATCAAGATGCTACCGATCCTTAAATATAATGAAATGTTTATCCATCCGAAACTACTCCTAAACATATATAAAATATTAATACTCAGTAAAATACTCATCGGCAAAGAAATCCGTATTAAAGATATTTGATCCAATGCAAAACTCTGCTCTTCGTACTATCCTAGGAGCGTACTTCGCCTTCATTCAGTTTGTGTTCATTACCTTTTGTGAGACACTACCTCGAAAATACAGTCGCTCTTTATATAGTTATCGTAGTTTAATAATGTGGTCAATAGAGAACAAAATTGCCACACCTGCGTTTCCTAAAGATTGACTTCCAAAGGTAAACAAAATGCTTCACTTCCGTGCCCAGCAGAAGTTAATAAACTACCTCTGCTTCCACCGTAAGAACAGTAACCGGTAAATACAAATATATTAAAGTACGGTAACCCACAAACATCACCGGAAGATCTCAGACAGGAGTCTACCGAAATAATTAACAGATATAAACAGTGCATAAGACGAATCTAAGACTTGTGCAGATAAATTAACCTCAGCAGCATGCGCGTACGAAAGTATTGATATATTGATTGGGGTTTGATTTAATTATACTTGTTCAGCGCTGGATACAGAAATGTTTGCGATTTCTCCGAGATTACTATGAATCCAAGTCTCAACAAAAAAAGGTCAGCTTGCGTACAAGTCCGCAACATAGTGAGACATTTTCATGTTTTCCCGTAAAAGTAGGCTTTGTACTGCCATTCAGGCGTCCGCCGACATTAGGATGTCGTTCGCTTCGCGGCCTCTCGACATGAGAGTGTCGCCGTGCAACCTGTAAATGCCTTGTACATATTATATCGCAACGTATAAAGATTGAACCTACGTTCCGTACTTATGATTTCCTTTATATATATTATATTTCAATGTATTCGCAAAAATATATATTTTATATATTTAACAACTACTACCGCTAGTACAAGGTTCCCCTTATTTACATCATTATCGTAAAGAGTTGGTAATAGTGAGCAATGGCCGACGGTGAGAAAAAGTACGACACGTAAGCTAACGTTTGTATGTTCGATACGTTTCGAGTAAAGATTCCGTCGATGCACGCCATATTTGTCGAGAGGTCCACCGAATTATTCAGCTCACAACTGAACGTTTCACTCATGAATTGACGGAATCGCAATCCCTCGTCCAAACTGAAATCGATGTTGAAATCACCACAGATATGATCGATAAATCGTACAGCTTTATTTCATCGATAAAGAGAAACAGACCTTTTAGCTTGATCGAGTACGGCAGTATTTGCTTGAAGACATTGATCTTATCGTTCAACGTTGTCTCGTTTGAGAGGCACATCGAAAAAAGTAACAGAGGCTCTTCATCGATCGTCGTTTCGGCTTTGCATATATCACCGACGTCCTTTTCGCGGGAAACGTTGGAATGGAGGAACGCAGTGTACACGCCGCAACGGTTTACACGAGACTAAAGTTACATTTAATTTATAATTACTATGGTAATTGTTTCGTGCGCTCAGGAAATGTAAACAAGGAAATGACGTGTGAAATACACAAACCTACGATTTTCACAACAAGTCGTTGTAGGAAACACTTCTCCATTTTGTGGCGCTTTTCGAGTTTATGTGCCAAAGTAAGAACATGAAAATATTAGTAATCAGTCGTATCAAAGTAAAGACATGAAATTCTCGTAACGCTTTTCCATGGCTCTCCATTTCGAAATGCTTTTCGAGTTTATGTGACAAAGTAAAGACATAAAAATGTCAAAAAGATACAAATTATTACAGATCCTCTGACCATGCTGCAAAGTTTGCAAAATAATAACACAAAAGAATAAAATCCGAGCGACTCTACTATCGCTAAACCAAATGAATCACGTCATGTTGAATTTCTATGGACATACCTAGATCCCAGAGAATGAACGAACGAATTCAAAAACCCGTTCTACTCTGCTATCCCCTAAGCTGCATAAATCTCAGGGTCCAATAACGCTTGACACATTTCTACTAGAAAAAATTACCGAGCAGTAGAGCAAAAAATGGATATCCAAAAGTACCAAAAGTATACGTTCTCAAATACAGCCGATAATCGAAACCCAGTGGTTGCCGATTAGTAATAGTCCGCACGCACAATGCACAACTATCTACCGGCTCAGAATAGGACATATAGCTAAAAGTCATGACACATACCACAAAAGATAACTCTTCCTCTGACACGATACTGTGCAAAATTAAAATATTCGTTAGTACAACATATTCTGATCGAATGGTACAGTTTTAAAGCTATGCGCCCAAGCACGTGTACGTCGTTAACAGAAATATTTGACGACAAATCCCATCACGCATTAAAGAAATACATTCAGGACTTTTAAAAGTAGCCTAGGCAGCCTTCACTGTAATAACCTTGATAGTTAACGACGCTAATCCAATGTAAAAAAGAAAACAAGAACTTAAAAGCGCACTATGTACCAGTGTTTGCTTAATCAACGCGGTTTCGTAACAGTCTAATTGATTCTCTAAAAATGCAAATGTGTCTGGTAGAACTTTTTCTGTGACTACAGTCACGCGTAATATTATTTTTCTAATAATCCGTCATTACGGTCTTTTTGATTCCCCTTGTAATCAACATTTTCTGCCGCTGCATCAGGCAGTTAGCGACATTTCGCTCGATTCTTGTATGAACCCACGTCCCGGGAAAAAAAAAACATAAAAGAAATTTGTTAACCTCAGTTTTAATTTAATCGGAGTATTTGAAAAATTCAGAATTAACAAGCTGCGTTACAACTCAGAACGTGACAATGCCATGTGGTTAATTTATAAAGTGTCAAAAACGCTAAAAAAAACAACAAAAAAAACGAAACGATACATAGAATGAGTTTTAAAAACGAACTAATCGGAACGAAACATGGAGTTAACCGCACTAACAATTTAGATTACTAAAAATTACCCTATTTAGGGAATGAGCACGATTTGTATGCTTGGATTATCCTGTATTTTCGGCTTAGCGCTAATTTGAACGGGGCAGATATTTTTATTTCGACACAGTCGCCTCGTTGGCAAAAAAAAAAAAAACAAAAAACAAAAAAACGCTTACAACTTGGTTTGGAACAAGTGTGCCGCATTCGGCTTAGAAAATTCACAAAAAAACTGTTCCTGCGTGTTACATTTACCTGAATAAACAAAACCAAAGCGTAAAAAATTATAAAAAGCTTTCGAGAAAATGTAAACAATGTAAGCATATATATATACACCGTTTGTCCGAAAAGTAAGGGGACTAATGCTATAAAAAATCGACAAATTCAGATAGGAAAATTTATTCTCGGCTAGTTTCTACATAATCCCCCCCCCACCACAATGCACCTTTCAGATCGTTCGTACAACCATTGGAAGCTTCTGGAGAACGCTTCTTTTGGAATCCTTCCCAATTCACGTGTCACAGCTGCTTGAATCGATAGAATGTCGTCAAAACGGATTCCTTTCATGGCAGATTTCAATTTAGGGAACAGGAAGAAGTCACACGGGGCCAGGTCCGGTGAGTAGGGCGGGTGGTGCAACACTGGGATACATTTTTTTGTCAAAAACTGGATCACTGATCCGGCGGTATGAGCTGGCGCGTTGTCATGGAGCAGGAAAAAATCTCAGGACTCCCATCTTTCTGGTTGTACGCGTTGAATCCGTTTGCAAAGGCGATCCAGAGTTCCCAAATAGTAGTTGGCAGTCACGGTGGTGCCTGGAGGCACGAATTCCTTATGTACGATACCTTGAGAATCGAAAAATGTGATGAGCATGGTCCTGGTTTTCGATTTTGTCGCGCGAACCTTCGTCGGCCGTGGCTCTCCACTGCTCACCCATTCACTCGATTGCTTCTTGGTGGTAGGGTCATACTGATAAACCCATGACTCATCACCGGTAATAATTTTATCGAGCAGCGAAGCGTCTTCATCGATCAAATCAATGAAATTCTGCGATGAGTTCAGGCGCTGTTCTTTTTGCTCCGGCGTTAAAGAATGAGGAACGAATTTAGAACAGATCTTCCGCTTGTGTAAAACGTTTCGAATCAGCTCGTGAACGGTTGATTTGGGTATTCCCGACTCATCTTCAAGCATTCGGCATGATAAGTGGCGGTCTGCGGCGAGAAGGGTTCGGATCGGTACTCGTCGTCGACGGCCGCCCACTTCTTATCTCGTCTTGCACCGACTCCCTCCCCTCCTTAAATTATTTATACCACTCGAATACCTTCGAAAGGGCTAGAGACATTCATTACCATACACTTTTTTTAAATCGTTAAACGTTTGGGTAGCAGTTTTACCGAGTTTAAAATAAAATTTAATTACCGATCGTTGTTCCATTACGAAAAACGTGACACGTTGAAAGAACACACAAATTACATGACCGTATCTCACCAAGAAATAATCACACTACTGACCAACAAAAAATCATACGCTATGTCAAAACATAGTACTACGTCACTGTAATAGTTTCCCTCAGATAGCGCCACTCGTTTCTTCAGAAAAAAATCAGTCCCCTTACTTTTCGGACAAACGGTGTATATTTATATAATGTTGTTGGGCTTAATACCATTATGGAAAGCTTAATTTCACAATACTCGACGCCCTGTTAGAGGGTATGGGATTTACTTTACTTATATATATATTAATATGCGAAACAGATCTTTCGATTTATTTGACTAATAAAATTGATTTTCATCGCATCTCCGACAGAATTATTTGGAAATATTCATTTCCGAACAGGGTTTGTACGATCCTCACTATTATATTTAACCTATACGCCGAACAAGTTGTCAAACAAACCGTAATAAACCTACCGCATGGAGTTAAGATTAATGGTAAAACTATCGTAATATGCGGATAACACAATCATATTAGGAAATAATCATGAAGATCTACGAAGGCTGTTACAAAAATTTGATGAAACCGGTAAGATTTACGACCTCCACATAAATATAAAAAAAATCAAATGCCCAGAATTTTGGAAAGGGGGGAGTTTTGAAAATTTTCTTTGCATATTTATTTTATAAATAACAATACATTTTTCACTAATATTCGTACTATTAATAATTTCCATCAGTTTGATTTATATATTAATAGTTCACATAAATGAATTACCCCGTATGTGAACATTAATAAAAATTACATATGTTATTAATTATACTCGTAATAAAAATTTTTTTTGCATTAAATATTAATGAAGTACCTCTAAAAATATGGAGCATATTTTTTCTTTTTTCTTTTAAAAGTAGGTAAGAACATCCTAAAAAAACTCATCAATATTTTTATTTTAAATTTGTGATTTTTTTCAGATTTTTGTGTATTTATAATAACTATTTCAGTTCTCATGGCCTTGAAACGGATGGTAATTAGTGAACAACTATGTCGCCATTGAAAATATTGAAACGATTTCAAATATCTCGCTTGCTATGTCATTGACAATCTAGACGCGGGTACTGAAATTAAAGCAAGCAGTAACTACGCTCGAATAGTCAATAGCGTGAAACTTCTTTGTGTGATCGATCGCTTCACTGTTTAGTACAAGACAAGATATATTGTTTAATATTCAGTCAATTTTGCTATAAGGCTATGCCTTTAAATAAAAAGTAATGAGATTGATACGAGGCTATGCTCCATCGTAGGAGGTTGAAGGTTCCTCGGGCGACCAAAATGTCAAAGACGTTTTAAAAAATTCCGGTACAGACCGAAAACTAAAAAAAGTTGCATTATGCGGAGAGCAATGCATCGTACTTTATTGTAAGAGATACAAAATATGAAATACTCCATATTATCATATGGCAAGGAAGAAAAGTGCTGGATGAAAGAGGACAGATAGGCTGCAAAATATTAGGAATCGGACTAATACGTCTTCCCCACAACAATTACAGGCAGACGCAAGACAGCGTAAAATATGACCGACAAATTTGTGATCGCCTACGCTCTCCGACGACCAGTAATGACGATTATGTTTATTGTCATAATTACGGTCCGAAACCAGTTAGCATCTTAATTTTAATTTTTGTGCAGTACATTTCGTGTTTCACATTTTATTTATTTATGCGATTAAAATTAACTCATACGGCAGTCTTAACGGAATTCATTACGGAATATCGAAATGAAATTATTTAGCTGTCTGCTGACGCCCAATGACGTTCGGTCTCTTGGGCGAGATATTCCCCTGTGCATGCTTTATCGCAAATTATTATTCTTCGAATTGTTGTCAAGGCTATGCATCGCAGCATGAAAAAAAAAAACAAACAAACAAAAACAGATCACAACGCGACGTAGATTTGTACATAGGTAAACTGGTAGACGATATTAAAAACCGCACTACGGGTAACCATTTTCATGTTACCCGCGCGCACGCGACTTTACCCTGAACGGCGATTTTTATAAATTGCCGTACACATCCTGGTGAGTTTAGTAGCTCCGTAAAACCGTTCTGCGGGTATTTAATTCTTTTTCATCCGTGTCTCATTAATATGAATAAAGAATATCATTTATTTGAGATATTCGTGGCCATGCGGATGATGACTGCGACTTTTTTTTTCTAATTATAATAACTAGCGCGAGTTTCCATATTTTCAATTTACAACAGAGAATTCAAATTCTAATGAAACCACCACTGCTAAGCTACGATAGCTAGCTGAAAGTGATTAAAGGTAATTAGGAATTGTCGGAGTTTTAACAGGAACTAAAGATGATTTTTGGACTCAATACCGATGTTGATTCAGTCTCGTAATTTGATTTGATGTTGCGTGTGCAATAGTGACTCAGTTTCGTGCAAACGGAACAGACTGCGATGGTACTGGCGCATAAGCGCATCAAGCACAGAATTGTGGCTGGCACGAAAATATCGAAGAATGAAAACTTTCCGATAGTCGCTAATTGCTCTTCTCGGCTTTCTACTGTCGCCGCCGACGACAATTAAACTAACACCGGGTTGCGTGTTTGTTTTGAAAAACCGAAATCTTTGAAAGGCTCATGGCGAACATGGTTTCCTAACATTTTTTTATTACGCATTTTTGCGCTGGTCTTTTATCCATCGTCAAAGAAAACTCCCGCCTTGTCGTTTCTATTATAACCAAAACAAAATAATGTTTTAGTAACTTTTTTTTTATGCTACTAAGATTGCATTACACCTACTTTCATATGGTCGCTTTCCGTAAATTTTAGATAAATACGTGTATTATTTATTCCACTAGAAAAACATTAGAAGTCGCCGGTCCGAAGCGAGTAAGTTTTTATTTCAAAAAAATATGGGTCATTCATTGACCCTGACTTGTGAGGTTACCCCATAGCTATTCAAAGAAGTTAATTTCATCTAAGCCACTCATCGCGACCAGAGTAGGTAGGATTACCGGCCTTACTCCCTGAGGAAACAGCATTTAGAAACCAGGCGCAGAAAGTATAGTGGGAGGAGAGGTCTGCAACAACATAAATTAATTATTTAATCGATAGTTAATAGTAATGATAAAATTTTCTCTACATATTTCTCTTACGATGAGATTCAAATATCTAAAAAAGAGAAAATTTGACGATCTTCGTTCCTCGGTCGCACGAGACGAATATAGCAATAAGTTAAACAAATTTTTACGAATTTGTTGTCTCATTGGCCTTCCCTGTATGAGGGAAGAGGCCTTGCCCGAAAAATCCTCAGCATATTTCCGCTTCAAAATTCGAAAAAATCATACCAGCCATAACATGAAGATGGCGCGACCAGCTGCAGCGAGAAATAATTTTCTCGACACTTTTAACACCTGACATTCTGGAGCAAAAACAGAATGATTCTTTAACAGATAACCCGTAAATTGGGGAGCTTATAAAAAATTGACTTTTTTTCAACCAGATAACCCTTTAAAAGCGAAATTCAAAATATAAAACAAAACACAAAAACCCTTTCATAAAATCCAAAAATTACAGTTAAAAAATTGTGCGAACCCCCCCCGTTTCGGGCCAACAAAAAAAAATGAATTTTCTTCATACATTTTTTTTTTTTTAAATTTTGTATCCTGCTATTCGTTGCGGAGACAAATTCAGCAAATCAAAGATCATAAAAATCAGTCCAGCCGTTCTTGAGTTAAAAATGGTGTAACTAACCAGACTTTGTTTTATTTATATAGGAGAAAAAAAAAAAATTATCGAAAATTTATTTTTAAATTGCGTATTCTGCTATTCGGGGTGGAGACAAATCCAACAAATCAAAGATCATGAAAATCGGTCAAGCCGTCCTCGAGTTATAAGTGGTGTAACTAACACGACTTTCTTTTATATTAATTACAACGTAATTCTTAGGCTACCTCCCATTTGAAAAAATGTCCCAGAAAAATGTTCCAAAAAGAATGTCCTAATTTTATGTGACGTTTGTTATATTTTATAGGATTTTTGTTATTGTTATTTAAAAAATGTCACAATTTTATGTAATGAAATATGTAACGAAAAATGTAACGAAAAAATGTCTTAATTTTATATAATGAAAGTTAAATTTTAGAATAGGATTTTTGTGGTTGTGTTATCTTTTTTTTGCGTTGATGCCAGTAAGAATTACGTTGTAAATTTTGATCATTTTATACATAGTATAGAAGAGTGGTCAAGGAGCACAGCCCCTTGCGAGGCTAAAATGGCCGAGTTTATATATATATATATATATAGGGGATCCGTGAGAGGTCAAGAAAGAGGGAGAGGGAGAGAGAGAGATAAATAAATAGATAAACTGATATAGATATAAATATATATAAATACAGATGATTTTAGAATAAATAAATTGTTATTTATAACAATTAAATGAACCCATTATTTATGGAGAATATGACCAGAAAATTTAACTTAACTAAAAACCGATTAAAACACTTCTTATAAAATTTAGAAAATTGTAATTTATGATCCCAAATTAAAATGCCCAATAGAAAAACAGCTAAAATCATTTTTATAAGATTAAGGTCTGTGTCATCACGACTATTAATCTAACAGTCAAATGCTATGTTTGGAATGTGGATCAGAAACCCAGACACGTTCACGTCCGTAGCTTAGAAGAAAATTAGGGCCTTCAAAATATGTGGTCCTGTAGAAGATTACTGAAAGTCAGATTTTAATAAAAGTTTGACGACTTAACAAAGGTAAAGAATTAACTATAAAAAGACGTATAGTACTCTACTTAGATGGGAGAGAAAGTTGAAGAAAACGCTGAGAAGTAGGCCAAAATGATGTCGGCCGGTACTATAAAAAAAAAAAGAAAAAAAGTCGGACGAATATATACAACCATACGCTGATAATCACGAGGTCGTAACTTACATCTGGCCGTCTCCGATATCCGATATATGTAAACAAAAGAACACAAAAAAAAAAACATAAGAGTAACTACTGATGAGATATTAATTCAAATAACTGTAGAAAATAAATGAATCATTCACTCTCGGATCTATGTAATTTTGCCATATCAATGAAAGAAACTGCGTGTACCGGTCAGATAAAATTAGATAAACTTTCATCCTATTTACTTTAATAAGCTCTTTGTTAAGATTTGTCTAAAAAATATCTAAATTTAACAAGTGTTAAATGATTCATCAAATTTCATCAAGCTAAAACTCGGTTTCAAACATCGACAAATGAGTTTGAGAGTTCTTTACATAAATGGTAAAATCCAGAATGTTACTATAAATTTTGTGAACATGTAGTGCACTTGAAACAATTTAACCTTTCTGAAGGAACAAAAGTACACACATCTCGGTATGCAGCGCAGTATAGAAGAACTCATTTGCACCGTGTTGATATTAGAACTGTTAATATGACGCATAACCAGCTTGGTAAATTCCGGCATTAATTTTAATATACACGAATTTTTTCTCAGGAATAAAACAACATCGTGAAGCTTGTTTTTGACACTTCTACACCGCGTTATTCAAATGTGACATATCCCTGAGTAAAATTAGAGACACACTCGCGATCAGAACTGTCTTCACTGTTTAGAATGCATTTTATCCACTGACAGATTCGTCATTTTTAATAACAACATTTTCGAATTTATTTATTTTATTACTTTTTTTTTTTTTTTTTTTTTTATAAGTTGCGGGTCCCACAAGGCATACTGCCCGTCTATGGGTGCCCAACACTGTTATCGTTTATTCATAAATGTAATTACAAAGCTTCTTAGTACCTACTTAACATTATATACATATACAGTAAACGTATCATTACACTTGACGAACATCCGCCTTAAATGTGATCGATTAAAAACTAACTTATTGTCCCTTATTTATGTTCTCGACCAGCCATTGCTTAATTATTAGTTTACAAAGTCCTATTATCTCTGTGTTCTTTAAATCCTCTGGAATTCGTACCAGCAATTTAATTAATACTGTGCCTCATCGGTGTTGTCTATCTTGCCATTTATACCTTTTGGTCGGGTATAGTAGTATACTTCCCTATAATTATTCCTAGTTGTTCTACCTCTTTTCGTCGAAGATAATAGAGTATTATTAGTTTTATACTCAAGCAGTCGGTGATGATAATATAACATCTTTGGAGGCATTTCGTTTTTCTCTCTCCACCAGCTTATGTTAATAAGTAGCCTGATCAGATTTTTAGGGATTATTATCCTTAAGCATCTCTTTTGCTGATTGCTTATCTTTTTGATTATCGTATTTTTTATTTCCCTCCAAATTGGTATTCCATATAAGATTCGTGACAGTACTATAGCGTTAAAGTTTACACAACGACATATGGTATTGATTGAGCTAATCTATACAATTCTGGTAGCGTATGCCTAATTTTGTTTGATAACTTTGTAATATGCCAGTCCCAAGATAGATGATGTACTGTCTAAAGTTAATCCAAGCTAACCATTATTCTACTTTTTTCGGGAACAACCACGTCACAATTTTTTTCTTCTGTTAACGTTTCGAATAGCAACGCTCTATTCATCATCAGAACCATAAACACAATAAAACAACCAAAGGAACATCCAGCCTTTATATAGATAAGCCAAGCAATCACATCCGACCTTCTGATTGGCCGATATCACTTCCACTTTTTATCTGACCAATAATAATAGTCTTCCAATTGGGATCAATTTTTACACCGTCATCTTCTCTATTGAAATTTTTCTACTTTTCGACTTCGATAGCTTCTCTAATTAAACGTTTACTCACGTTTTCGACTTTGACTGGTATTTTCACGTTTTGAAACTTAATCTCGAGTTTTGTTCGTTCCATATGGGTTCGGCTAACGTGGATTTTTCAAATCGTTTGTGTCGACAATCTGCCTCATGCTCTTTGATTCGTACATGTATTGCTCTGCAAGTTTGCCCCCCATGTAACTTAGACCACACGAACACGGAACTCTGTATACACCTGCTGCATGTAACGTTCTTAAAAAAAATTTTATTTTCTTGTTTACTCCAAATGCTGGGCGAATTTTATTTTTCCTTAATAGATGGCCGATTCTGTCTGCAACGTTTCTAATATACGGCACGGTGACACTCGTAGTAATAAACTCATCCTTTTCTTTGCCTACTTCTTTTAATTTTGCCGCTTCAAACTCCTTATATCTATTTTTTACCATCGTATTTCTTATCATTCTTATTTCTTTCTCAATATTTTCCTGTTCGCAAACTTTTTCTGTCCTTCTTATCAAAGTTCTAAAAATCTCGTACTTTTCACTCAGACAATGATGCCTTGTGTAAATATTTATCAGTATGGGTCGGTTTACGGAATACGGAGGTTTTTACACCACCTGTTGAATTTCTTTCCACCAAAACATCTAGAAATGGTAGCGCGCCCTCTTTTTCCTCTTCCACGGTAAATTTAATATTCCGATGAAAGTTGTTCAAATCAGCTAGGAATTCTTCCGATATTCTATCTTTCCCAAACTACCACACAATAAACTTGCCATCCACATACGAGTATCGCAACCACAGCTTAGGGGACCATTTTTCCACAATTTTCTTTTATAAATCCTCCATAAAAATATTTGCAAAATCGGTGCTAGGCGTGAGCTCATCGCCATCCCCTCGTTTTGTTTATAAATTTTCCCATTGAAAGCAAACACATTCGCATGTACTTCATTTACGAGTAAATCCATAGTTAGTTTATCCATTCCCATTTTCTTTATTACCTGAATCGTTTTCGTGACCGGTACGTTCGTAAATAGGAACACAACATCGAAACTGACTAATAAGTCCTTCTCCTCAATCGTTACTGTTTTTAACTTCCTTATAAACTCGGGCGTATGTCGAATGTGGTGCTCCGTATTCCCTACGGAATTCTTTAAAATTTTGCCGCAATATACCCTTGGACGAAATATGATGGACTATTAATTGAGCAGATAGGGCATCCTATTTTATGTATCTTGGGCAGTCCGTGCATCCCAGCCATTGTAACTACCGACGAAATAAGTGATTCTTTTGTCTTCCAATCTAAATTCGAATCTTTTACTACTTTTTCTATTTCATTCGAAATTTTTCGTAAAACCGCGAAAATTTAAAATCATTTTTAATTAATCCAAGCTATTTGACCTCATCCGTCGTTTCCGGCGGAGTGCATTTACAATTCCGGATAGGAGTCAAAAAGTTACGCAAGCAGCTATTATTATGCATTATAGTAGGTAGTTTTTTGTGTGTTCCACAACTGCTGCACATTCTCATATATAAAAAAATTAAATAAAAATTAAATTCTTTTATATTAATCATTAGGTGTTTGTGCCGAGGAATACCAATGACCCGTTGTTGGCAGGATGATATAGTAAAAGTAACTGGAAAGAACTGGATGAGGAATTTCATAGAACAGAAGTGGATGGAAGATGTTGGGGAAAACCTTCATCCAGGAATGTATTGAGAAAGACGATTGTGATGCGAAACAGTCTGCTACTTACCAGACAATTCCGAAAGTTTACTAGATTGGGAATAATAAATAATGGAAAGTCGTGGAACTTTACAGATGACGTTTTTAACGCTCTTTTATTTCGGGGGAGCAATTCTATAGTGTGTTATTCGCATCAAGTTTCTCGTCTTTAGCTCAAGGCGTTCTGCATTGCAGTGTTTTGTTTTGTTTTGTTTTGTTTTGTTTTGTTTTGTTTTTTTTTTATTGTTTTAAAAAATAAATCAATTGGCCGGACAAACAGGAAGGAATTTAGCAAAAGTGAAAAAATGGGAAGGAAAAGGGACGGAATAAAATAAATAAATTTAATTTAATTTAATAAATATATATATATATATATATATATATATATATATATATATATATATATATATATATATTAAATAAATAATAAGTAATAGATTATATCTAAGTTAGAAATAAAGAAAAATAGGATTAATTTACGTAATAAAATGATTTGCGCGGCGATAAGTATGTATATAATATATTAGTATAGCGTAGAAATCTTTAGATGTGATAAAACTCGTCGACAATAGCTTGACCAGGAAATGTGTAAATATTAATAAATATTTTCAAAAAAAGAAATAATTTTAACTAGATTAAGGCTCGGCCATACTAATGTAGCGTATTCATACCTTTTCAATAACACACCGTCTCCACCATGTCCCCTCTGGAACACTTCTCAGCTTGCTCTCCGACATATCCTAATAAGCTGCAATAATTTATCCGAATCCCGCCAAAAATTGAATCTATCCTCAAGCCTATTCCAATTACTGCGTAATAATATAGTCGATATATAAATGATCTCTTCCTATTCCTCAAAAACTGTAATTTATATTATTCTCTGTAATTAATATCATAGGCGGCGCGGCTTGATAAACTCATAGTTGTGTTACAGTCGTATATAAATAAAATAAAATAAAAAATAAAATTTGGTAAACGCCAATTACAAAATAGGGCAAAAAATATAATATAAAATAATAATAATAGTATTAATAAGTAGGCCCTAAAATATAGTTTAATCGTAGAAATTATACGGCGGACAGGCGAGAAAGGTCAATTGCACGATGCAAAATTAAATAATTTTAAATAATTTCACCAATTTCCTGTTCGATATATAAAATCGTATCAATTTTAACTCAGCGGTAAAACTAATTTTTTTGCCAATTTTGAGATCGCATTTGCACCTGTATTGTACACAGCGAGGTCAGAAGTTCGTAAACGTTTATTATTTACTTCGCGTGTATATCTTATTTAAATAAACGTATTTGGCTTAGTCGAATTTTAATCGCGTGTATTTTCTTTTTTTTCTGCGGCCAAACTTTGACTCTCATTAAATTTTAAACCGGTTTCCACTGTACAAATCAAGCCCGTGATTAATGGTCCAGATCTCACGTCACTCTTAGCACCCCTTAAAATTATCAGAAACTGGAAATATATGTCGGTGAGATTTTTACAGAAAAAAATCTTTAACCGACTCGCTGAGTTCCAAATGAGCATCGCTCGAACCCGATCGCTATAAAATAAAAGACTGTAATGGAGAAGAGCGCACCACCGTATTACCATTGAGAATTATAGGATAAAAGCTTGGAATTTTGCATAACGAATTACAACATAAAATATGCATACACCTAAGATAAGACGAGCGGGGCGGAATGTTTTAATTTACGACTTCGCAACGTGCAGAAATGCGAAAAAAAAAAAAAAAGAAGCCATTAAACGAACGTACAAAATATACGCGACGTAAGAACAGCAACTTGATTGAAAAATCGAATCATCATTTAATAGATCGTATTATTATAATCAAGGGAAACTCGCTTTCAATCTAAAAAACAAATTCGTGAACCGAAGAAAAAATAAATAAATACACATAATTCCGGAACATGTAGAGCCCCGTTGTTTTTAAACTCGAAGCACATCGAGTGTAGAAGCTGAACACGTGCGCACACACAAGAATGCTTCCTCTCTTTGCTTCTTCAACGCTACATCGCGTTAGCAGCCGCAGCTGACTACCACAAAAATATGGTATATATATATATAGGTAAAAAAAAATTAATTTAACATAAATACGAGATTTTTATGATGCAAAAAATTACTCGTAAACATATGCTTTCTCTGGAAAACAATTTTCATGTTAATTTCGAACAAGGTTATATTGTTCGTTATCGCAGGTGACGAATTTAGCATCTGAGAAAGAACCGTCTAAGCTGTACTATTATGGCGTTGCTCCGAAACTGCTAATGTTTAAATAATAAAATAAATAAATAAAATATTCAAGAATACCTCATTAGTCACTGCTAAAAGTCTCGTCGAAAAAGTAGCTCACCTATGAAAGAAAAAATGAAGAGAGAGCTAGGGAGACAGAAAAACAATTATTGCAAAGCGGTATTAACCGGAGTTTAATGATAACTAAACCCAACTCTCGCTAACGGATGACCCCCACGGAAAATCTAACTGCCTGCCAACTGTTTTCCAAATTGGGCTCAGCGGTCTGTTTTCTGCATTGAAATTGCGACTTTTTTTAAAATAATTCTCTAACGATCTTTCAATTTCCGCTAATGTATCGTCAACCTGTATTATATTTTTCACGTGTATTAATTGTTCGTAATCGGTTTGTGTATCCCCGATGTAACAATTACTGCGTATGAACGTGAAATTATCTGCTCTCCCATTGCGAGGCTACCCGGGTTATTCTTGAGGTATACCTTTTTTGCACGGACCAAACACGGGCGGGCTACTTTTGTGCTTAAAATTGCGCCTATTCTTTTCATTCGCAGATCCTATTTAGGTTATCGTTTCTTGTGTAAACGCTTACCGTTATCATCCTCCAAACTTATTCCTTCATATCTTTCTATTCTGCAAAACTGGCGTTTTACTCCCAAGAAAATTCCTATTCTAGCCCACATTGCTTTGCGGCTAAATTCCTTTTTATCCTGCACAATTTCTTATAACAATCTCCCTTACTTTTCTTTCAATTTTGCAGATCTCTCCAATCCTCTCAATGTATTCTACTTTCCTTTTTCCTCCAAATCCCTTTCCTATCCAACAGTTATACAGGAATTCCATAGTTATATCGAACCCCGTTTTCCTCCCCATATTGCTATTTTTACGGATGGTTCGAAGGGGGCTAATGGAGTTGGAGCTTCTTTCATCATTCCGAGCATTAATTTCTCTGAATCTTTTCGTCTCCCTTCCTTTTGTACTATCTTTACGGCCGAGTTAATGGCCATTTTACGCGCCATAATCCATATTTCCTCACATCGTTCTTCTTCTAAATTTTTAATTATCTCTGACTCCATGTGTGCTCTTAAAGCTATTTCCTCTCATTTCCCCTCTCACTCCTCTGACCTTTTCATCCTCCGTATTCGCTCTCTCATTCACACTCTCTTCTCACTTCACGCTATCCGCATTGAAATGCTCTGGGTCCCCAGTCATATGGGGATAGAGGGTAACGAAATGGCAAATTCCTTGGCTCAAATTGCTGTATCCTCCCGCTTTTTTTTCTCTAAAATTCCCGTTTCGAATTTACTCCCATTGTGCAAAAAGTTTCATGTTAGATTTTGGTCAGATTTTTACGTTTCCTCCTTTTCTAATCATCCTTCCTTTTATTTTTCCATCCAACCTAATCTTCCCACGCGGCTTTGGTATTACGATTTTCCTTCGCTCCGCCGCTCCGTTATTGTCCCTATTATCCGTTTACGTCTGAATCATACTCTTCTTCCTTCCTCACGTTTTCGTTTTCATCTCGCTTTTTCCCCTTATTGCCCTCTTCATCCTGACGACGAAGCCGTCTGTGATCCTGACCATATCCTCTTTGAATGTCCATCCCTTGTGAACGAACACACCTCTTTGTATTCCAATCTGCTGTCACTCAAACGTCCTACTCCTTATTGTGCCTCGTATATCTTATCGTTTCCGTCGATCAGAGTTATTCCTATCCTCAGTTCCTTTATCTTATCAATAGCTGACCGAATCTACATTTAACTGATCCTTCTCCTTCCTTTCGTTTCTGAGCGAAGATCCTTTGTTGACATGCCCAAAGAAAAAAAAAAAAAAAAAAAAACCCTTTATGTAAAGAGATGATTGTTGGCAAAACACGGCTTCTTTTGGTCGAAAATGTTTTTTTCTTTTTTTTCTTCGGGTTTTTAATGTTGCTTAAGAATTTTTTCGATGATATATATATATATGTAAAAGCCTGTTATTTTTTACTATCTATTAAGACGACACTTGTAAGTTGTGCAAATCTGTGTAGACTTGTCGAGTCTTAATGTTAAAAACGTATACGGTTTTTGCAATATTTTAAAAGCGCCTAATTTATGCAATACACCAGATCTAATGCTTGTTATTTTCTTATGTAAATATGTTCTTATGATAAGCAGGCTCCGTAGAACTTTTGTTTATCAAAACCTCCAAAATGATCAAAGTAAATGTTTTCGCATGAAAACCATTAATGTCATTCGAAAATTCTTCTAATTTATACCAGCCATACTCTACCGTAATTATACATGTCTTTGAAAAAAAAACGTTGTCTATTTCTTAATGATTTTTCATAACCTTTTGTTCTATATGATCTTTAAATGTCCCTTAAAAGTTAATCCGAATTCCTAATTGATGAAAGCCGTTGAAAAAATCTCGTAACTACCACGAATAGTGTAGGTATTTTTCCACAGCTTAGCTTGCGTCTTCGGTGGTTTTCGATATCAAACACATTCATCCATACCCGTTACAGAGGTCACGATTAAACCAAAAACAAATAAGATGCGTTAGAATTTCATTGTCATTAATAATAATAATAATAATAATAATAATACGTTTATACATTAAGCGGCAGAACGGCATAATACAATTAAATTACATTAAACATTATAAAAACACATTAAACATTACTGTGCAATTTAAGTATAAATACGACGGCTTAAATTAAAAATTATATAAATTCTGCTTTGCAGTTTTTCTAAATTTCTTGAAAAAATTGCGTCAATCATATTTATTTACCGTTAAATTCAATTTCCGGCTATTAAATAAAACCTTATGTTTCGAAAGGCGACGAGTATTCAAGTTTTTTTGTTTTTTTTTTTGCTCATAATTTAGTATGTCACGATAGCCTAGTTTGCTAGAGTGCTTGACTTCCGTTACGGAAGTCTCGATCCCGGGCGGTGACAAAAAACAATTATTACGAGAAATTAAATAAAATAATGGCTAATAATCACGTGAAAGGCAATTCGTACACAGCAAAAAACATACATGAGACACTTGTATATGTCGATATAAATCAAATAATCACAATACCAGTTGCAAGTGTAGTCTTGCGTGTACACACATTTGTATTGCACATATAACAATTGCTATGAACACTAAATATATTTGTACAGTTGAAATGTACGAATAGGTAGTCGCCGACGCTCAGAAATTAAGTACGGCATCAAAAAGAAGATAATCTTGTATAAAGGAAGGTGTAAAATGTACTGGTGATCCTGTCATTTCTTACACAGGTGATATAATGAGATTTTTTAAAAGCGGTATCTACCGTAAATTTAAATAGCACGAACAACATTGGTAATAACACAAATATATTAAATAATAAATAGTTGTCAGTGGTTTTAATATTTATCATTTAATATATTTGCGTTATTACTGGTGTTGTTTGTGTTATTTAAAATATTATATAAAATGACACAAAGGGCGTATAATATTAATGTTAACCTACCGTAAGTTGTTTTCCTAATTATATCCACCACACGTAAGTTTTAATGATTGATTATTTAAGAGCGCGAATGGGATGTGTTATCGTTTCCTTCTTGCCGGTTCGGCAGCCAATCACAGCGCTCTTCTAAAAAGAGACAGCCAGAACGATTGTACACACTCATCTCTCTCGTTTAATACATTCCAACTTGTACGATATTCGGTAGCTTGCGCACTCTTACTATTAATCTCTACAAGCATGTGTGTAACACACTTTAGTAACGGCGTGAAAGTAACGTTTCATCAACACACGACGTTGCCCCTCGGTAAAGAGTTTTAAAAAGGCGCCTAATTAGCCTCCTCCCCATGTATTCCTCTCCATTCAAACGATGCGTTTGTTTGTGACGCTGATAACGTATTTATTAAGTGTTCATATCTTTTGGCGGAGTGCTCTGCACTCTCCCATTTGTTCTTAGGCTTGGGCTTCCTGCTCCTTATTGTGCTCGTTATATCCTATCATTTTCTTCTATCCCTGCCATTATTATCAACAATGTCTGATGATCGCCTTCTTATATAACTTTCCTTTGTTTTATTTGTAATTGTTTCTGGGTAAAAATCCTTGATTGACGAGCCCATTAAAGTAAAAAAAAAAAAAAAAAAGAAATTTAACTTCAAAACATCCAGTCTGTACCGTGTCATCGGATTTAAAATAAAAAAGGAACAATTCACTTCTCATTTATGCTAAGTTTCACAAGCGTTAATTATTTCAAAATGAATTCGGTTATAACATCTTCTCTTCTTTGGTTTTCGTAATTATTTTAAGTCTTCCAGTGTGGTTCCACTGTCGGCAGGTGTCCACGGGGGGGTTAACCCCCCCCCCCCATGAGAACTGAAATAGTTACTATGAATACACAAAAATCTGAAAAAAATCACAAATTTAAAATAAAAATATTGATGATTTTTTAAGGTGTTCTTACCTACTTTTAAAAGAAAAAAGAAAAAATATGCTCCATATTTTTAGGTACTTCATTAATATTTTATACAAAAAAATTTTTTATTACGAGTATAATTAATAATGTAATTTTTATTAATGTTTATATACGGGGTAATTCATTTATATAAATTATTAATACATATAAACATCAGTATGATGGAAATTATTAATAGTACGAATATTTGTGAAAAATGTATTATAAAATAAATATGCAAAGAAAATTTTCAACCCCCCCCCCCTTCCGAAATTCTGGGCACGGGCCTGGTCGGCAGCCACCTTCTTTGTTTCTTTTTTGCGAAAGCCAGACCGGTTCTGGAATTTCTGAAGTTATTTGTTTCTGTTTTTATGTTTCTTTTTTTTCAACGCCACAGCTTATCGGTCTCTTAACTTAATTTCTATTCTATATTCTTGTCAGCTGAAACTCAACCTACTCCCTATTGTGCATCTTATATTTTGTCCTTCTCCTCGCCATTCATTATTTATCCATTAGTTCCTTTATATTATCTGACAGAATCAAAATTTAATTGACGGCTCTTTTCTTTCTTATTGCTTCTGGGTGTAGGTCCTTGGCTGGCGTGCCCAAAGGGGGATATAAAAAACTTAACTTCTTATCTCGCTTCCATCAACTCAATTTTTCGATTCCTTAGATTTACCTTAAACTTTTCACCGTTTTTTTTTTTTTTAATTTTTTTAATAACTGTTCCATTAGAACGATAAATAAGCCGTAATTTGTGCTACACGTATTCCATCAATCACCACCAGCTTATTATCTTATCGCTAGTGTCATAAGCGCGGAGAATTTCTTCTATTTAAACAAACATTTCCTCTGATGAAATTTCTTAAAGAATTTTTCATAAAAATAGAAAATTTGTTATTTGTTTATTTTTATTTGATTTTGCGGGAAAATAGAGATACAAATAACTTTTATTTATAGTATTCGGATGTTCAAAAAATAAGAAGATCCCCGGTTTCACACTGCGAGAAGACATAAAACTGGTCGAACTGCAATGAATACGGGAGTTGTGGAGTGGTGGAGAGTTGTTACCCTTTCTAATAAAGTTCACAAATAGTGAAAATTTCCGTGAATTCAAATTTCCGCATCGTCAGTTCGGTGCATTAGTACTGCTGCGTAAGCAACTGTAACCATCATGCGAGACAGTATACATTAGAAAAATGGGTACTCTAAAACAGTATAATATGTGTACATGAACCTAACTAGGTCCCACTTTGTCGATATGGAGTTAAGCCCAGTACGGTATACTAGACAATATTTCTGATCGATTGAGAGCCTTCTAAGTACAAAAATCGCAGAGATATGTTTACGTTTGAAGTTGAAATTTGAAAAAACATACTTTTGAGAAAAACGAGTTTAAGGTTTTGCAAAGCAATCAGGCGACAATCAAGGCGTATTCAGGTTTTTTGCCATAGAAAACGAATGCGAGGTCGGATCACATTGCAGTTTGCGGCTTTGGAAAGAGCAGTGTCCTACTCTATCAGAAAAAAATTATCATTTCTGACCTAACATCCCTAAAAATCGCTGTATCTCCGTAAATAATTTCGACAAAGTGGGACCACCTAGTTAGATTCACGTACACATATTTGTTTATTTTGGAAAAATTTAAAAATCGAAATGTTCGATTTCATCAGAGTATAACGCCATCTATTTGTGCGTTCTATAGTATGTTGCAGGTAACTCGTAGCTTCCATCGGTCGATGACAGATAGCGCAATATTACTGGTGCTGCGGTTTGAATAATAAAACAAATTTCGGTTTTTTTCTTCGGTGTACGAAGTCTTAATGTAATTTTATTCGTACCTATAATCGAATTTCAAATAATCACCATGAAATTATATTATTTAAATTAATACCTACGCAAATTTCGTTCGATAACAATAAATGCATATTATTATAAAAAGCGTTTTCTATACGAAATAATATTTAACTATTACATACTTCGAAGCGCTTTGACGCTTTCGTGATCACGGATTATTAAAAGCTTGTTACCACTGATTAAAATATATTAATGGCGAATTCGGAATGTCGGTAGAAAATTTCTTTCCCAGCAATCCGGATTAACGAAGGCCAATTAAATACTCGTTACAACATGTAAATGTAAAATTATCGTTCGTAAGTTACTAGGCGAAAAAAGCTGAATTTTAAGATGGTGATTTAGATCACAGTTGTCCTGTGAAGTCCAGAAACACTTTTAATTGTTCCCAATCTACATTTCGATGACAGTCGATCACGATAATAAATACATTCGCGTTCAAATATGAAATATGTTATCTTTTTATAATCAGATTGACTGTGGTTGTAACTGATAATTTGCGTTCTATACAATGTATCATCTCATCGAGGGCTAACGAGTTATCATCTTTCTGTACCATGCTGAACATCAGACCATTTTTAGTGGAAACAGTCACTAAAATTGAGGGGAATCAAAACAATTTTCTACAACCGGTTGTTACAAATCGGAAGCGAATAGCGACTATATTCTAATACCTGTTCAAAATGAAACCTGAAGGAATTAGAAAAGAAGAACAATCCGAACATATTAAATATCTTTCCTCCTCCTCTACTAAACGGTTGAACCTGCTGAAGGCCCTGTCTCCGACTAAATGGGGTGGTGACCCTTTCATTCTTATTCTTCTACATAAATCCATCGTCCGCTCCAAGCTTGATTACTGTTCGTTCATTTATGCCTGCGCTTCCAAATCCCGTCTCTCTAAACTTGATGTGATCCAAAATTCTTGTCTTAGACTCTGTCTCGGTGCTCTTAAATCCTCTCCTATTCCAGCACTGCTTGCTGAATCGAATGTTCCTCCCCTGTCTATTCGCAGATCTTATTTGGGCTATCGCTTCCTTGCTAAACGGCTTTCTCTCTCATCTTCTTCTCTCATTTTTTCCTACCTTTCAATTTCTCGGAATTGGCGCTTTGTGCCTAGGAAAATTCCTATCCTGTCCCATATTTCTCTCCGTCTTAGTTCATTTTGGCAGTATACAATTTCCTTTAATAGTCTGCCTTATTTCTCCTTTAACTTCAGCGATCTCTGCCATCCTCCCAGAGTATTTATTTCGCCTACACTTACAAAATCTCTCCCTCCAGCTGTAATTAAACAGGAATTCCACAGTATTGTCAATTCTCTCTTCCCTTCTCATGTTACCATTTTCACTGATGGTTCTAAGGGGCCTGATGGGGTTGGTGCTTCTTTTATTCTTCTAGACTATAATTTCTCTGAATCCTTCTGTCTTCCTTCTTTCTGTTCCATATTTACAGCCGAGCTAATGGCTATTTTACGTTCCATTATTTTTATCTCCTCCAATCGTCTTTCTTCCCAGTTTCTGATCATATCCGACTCCATGAGTGCTCTTCAAGCCATCTCTTCTCCTCTTCCTAATCATTCCTGTGATTTTTCTATTCTCCACATACGTTCTCTCATTTGGACTCTCTCTTCTCTCCATGGAATCCATGTTGACTTGCTGTGGGTTCCTGGTCATTCTGGCATCTCAGGTAATGAGATGGCTGATTCTTTGGCTCGGGTTGCTGCTTCTTCTTCTACATTCTTCTTCAAAAAAATCCCATCCTCTAATCTCTTGCCTTTGTGTAAACATTTTCATCTCAGATTTTGGTCGAATATGTACCCTTCCTCCTTTTCTAATTGTCGCTCCTTTTATCTGTCAGTTCAGCCTAATCTTCCTTCAAATCCTTGGTTCCTTCTGTTTCCTTCACTTCCTCGCTCTGTTGTTGTCTCCATTGTGCGTTTGCGCTTAAACCATTCCTTGCTACCTTCCTCACGCTTTCGCCTCTCGTTGACCTCTTCCCCATGTTGTCCTCTCCATTCAAACGATGCGGTTGTTTGTGACACCGATCACGTGTTCTTTGAGTGCTCTGCTCTTTCGGTGGAGCGCTCGGCTCTATATTCCCACTTGCTTGGGCTGGGGCTTCCTGCTCCTTTTTGTGCTCGTTATATCCTGTCTTTTCCTTCTACACTTATTATCCCTTCCATTGTTTCCTTCTTATTAGCGATAGCTGATCGCCTCACTGTATAACTTTCGTTTTCCCTTAATTGTTTCTGGGTGAAGGTCCTCGGCTGACGAGCCCAATTAAAAAATATAAAAAAAAAAAAAAAAAAAAAAAAGAAGAACGAGTCGTAAGTTCAAGGACAAACAAAAAGGAAGAATTCTTTTAAATTGGCGCTTGACAGAAAATGAGGGGTATTTCTGTTTACAACATATACGTACTATTCCAGGTAGCGGCTTACCGATGGCAACATTTTTATGTGTATTTAAAACTATAGAAAATAAATTAACGAAATTAAAAATAATTCGAAAGTTTATAAAAAATACATAATAAAGCGATATATTAAAAGCGAATAGGAACGAAATTAAAATAAATAGGCATGCATCACCCGCTTCTGTACCTCTGTACCACATTCTACAGAGAGTTAATAACGTATTTGTTAAATTTAATAACGTTGATTTCAGTAATAATCGAAACATCGGCAAACATGTGAATTTTCAAATACATGCGAAATCGATTAATTTCGGTCGCTTTTAATACGAGCGCATCTAGTAAAAACACACTTAAAACCGTAAGAAACTGTTACTTTTTCCTTTAGGTGACGACCAGAGTCGATGCACAAGCTCTGACGAGAGGGACGATTGTTTGTCAAAGTTCACATCTACTGTAATCGTAGAGATTTCCGTTTTGCTATTCATGGTCAATCGAGATAACCTTTTTCCTGTACGACCGAAGCGTGCTGATTAACGTATGTTACAAAATGATAATAACGAGCGCAGTTAATAGAACATTTTACGCGAGTTCATATTCGTTATTTATTTAAGTATGTCGTCGTTTCAATTACTCTCGCACAGATCGTTATTCGTTTTATGCTCAATTTATTTTTTCAACAGTTGTTACCGCATTCTGCCGATCTCTTCGGTCGTAGTTAATGAGGTAAATTGCATATTTCGTATTTCACAAAAAGCATGCATACGTTTCCGAACCAGTGTGTGTAGCTTCGGCTTTATTCATAAATAATTTATTTAAATAATAATAATGGCGTTATCATCTTTCTGAAAAATGATTTTCCAAATTTTTTATACCGAGTGTTTACTCATTAATGTTGTTAAACTCTTACGTAAAATACAGAGTGCTTTTAAAACAGTATCCTTCTTCGCGCAAAAAGTAACCTAAATTGTATATATACAAAATTCGAGTTTGTGTTATTATTTTTGTTATACAACTTTTATTAGATTTACCAGTCGCACTTGACATACTTATACGAGGTGTGGCTATTAAATGCCCAGACTGCGCTAGCGCTACTATAGGAATAAGGAAAGAAACAAGTAAGGCAGAAGAGACCTTGAAGTGTCTACTAACACAGTTCCAAACCTCGTTTTTGTAGCTCTCTAGTCTATAGTAATTTTTCTATCAAGTGTGGAAGAGTACGTGATTTTTTTGGGCCGCCGCCGAGGGGTACAATGTGCGATGACGAAAAACAACACGAATAGCGTATCAGTCTGAAATTTCTCATGAAATTAAAGTCCAGCCGAGTGTTATGCATTACTGAAAGAAGCTTACGGTGAGAATTCTCTGTCACGTGTACGTGTTTTTGTTTTTTTTGGTGCCGACCATTTTCTTCTGAAGGTCGAGAGAGTGCTGAAGATGATCCAGGTCGATCTGTCTCAGTTTCAACTCCTGCAACCGTTGCCAAAATCAATGAAATTACGCGCGCAGATCGTCGTTTGAGCATTCGGATGATTGCGGAGACGGTAATCGCCGGTGAAGAAAGCGTCAGAAGAATTTTACACGAAAAATTGAACAAGAAGAAGACCACCGGAGTTGTGGCAAAACAAGTCTCGTGGATCCCCTACATCAAGACAACGCGCTGTCTGTGAAGCAGTTTGTAGCTGATAAAAACATTCCAGTGCTCGAACACGCGTCCTATTCATCAGACTTGGCTCTGTGCGACTTCTTTTTGTTTCCGAAGGTGAAGTCTACCCTAAAAGGTTTTAGAACTCATTTTAAATCACTGGAAGAGGTAAAGAACGGCGCAACCTTTGAACAGCCTTACAGAAAAAGAATCGATAGAAAAAATACTATAGACTATAGAGCTACGAAAAAAAGGGGTTTTGAATTGTTTTAGCAGACACACTTCAAAGTCTCTTCTACCGTACTTGTTTCTCCCCTTACTCCTCTAGGGCACCCATAGCGCGCGCAGTCTCGTTATTTAATAGCCACGCCTTGTATGTGTTAATAAATTAATTGAAAGGTATACTTTAAAATAACTGAATAGAAATAAAAATTTTCCTATCGAATAATGGACAGATTGAAAAAAATCTAGAATAAGTTTCGTCGATAGTCGACTAAAAGCGGGCACTTATCAGAATTACTACGAGGCATTTAATGGAGCATTTGAAATTGATAGATTTATTAAGAGACTATTGGATGTAATTAATTACGTTACTTTGTGGTAATTGCGCTTGTTTTACCTGTATTTATACGGATTTCCACTTTAAAACTATAGATTACCTTTTTATTTTTTTAAAATGATATCAACTGCATAAGAAGAGTAGTAAATAGGCATGCATCTCAGTGTAGAGTGCTAATACAACGTTTTTTCATTTGCGGGAAGATCATTCAGGTAAAGAATAAAACGAAACGAGCCTAAAAGCCGGAACTTGTGCGTTAACGATTTTTTCTGAATACCGAATAAGCTGTCCACAGAATAGACCCTCTTTCGGTTCTTCTTCTTCTTCTTTTTAAGAGCCTTGCTCTTGTCTTGTAGCTTAACCTATTATCCTTTTCCATTTTTTTCTGTCTTGTGCTGTGTTCTTAATATTATTATAATCCATTTTTAGTTTGATTTTTGTCTGTTCTATCCATTTAAGTCGGGGTCTGCCTCGTTTCCTCTTCCCTTCTAGTTTCCCTTCTATTATTGTCGTTATGAAGGTGTTGTGGCGCAGTATGTGTCCCAAAAATCTGTCTCTTCTTTGTTCCAAAATTTTTATCAGCTAAATAACTATTAATAAATTTAACTAAATATAGTCGACGAGCCCAATAAAAAAAAATAAACACATCAAGTAGTCATTGCAGTGACCAGGTTGTACGTTAGATGCCGCTCCCCCCACATAATGCCGAATGCCTTTTTAATATCGAGAAAAGAAAAACATTCTGACTCATTTATTAAGATTGTTCCTTATTTTTCTTTTGCTGTCAATAGTACATGTCTTCCCATCTCCTTCTCCTCTCTTCCTCTTCGTGCTAACTCCACTCCTCAGAGTACAGTGCTCAGTGAATATGTCCACATATTAAATTCTTCATTTTTTTTTTTTTTTTTTTTTTATAGAATAAGTTGTGGGTCTCACAGGGCAAATATGCCCGTTGTGTGAGTGCCCAACACTCTTATCAACGTTTATTATAATAGGTATATAGTACAATAAATTAAAACTAACTTAAATTATTTCGAAACTAACAATAATAACAGACTTAGCATTATTTATATTAAAGTAATAGCATATATATGTATGGCAAAAAAATAAAAAATGCCGCGTAATATCCATCTGAATACCAATATATGCAGACAGCTTAATATTTATAATCGAAATAAAGCATGATCAGTGAGAGCCTAAAATCCAGGAAGGACACGACAAAGTCAAAAACTAACAAAACCGTAAACAGAAAAGAACCATCAAATAGTAATGAGATAAAGTACGAGACTTGGATCTTCAGTCTTTGCACCATTCCTTCAACCATTTTTGCACCTCTTTTTTCCACGCACCAATTTTTTTTTCCTCTAGTATATGATTAGGGATTGTACTTATTAATTTGATTAGCACTGAGTCATCAGTGTTGTCAATTCGTAAATTTACCCCCCGGGGATACATGTAATATGTATTACTTCGGTTTCTTGTTAACCGAATTTTTTCCCTGGATGGTAATTTTATATTATTGACATTAAATTCTAGTAATCTATAATAGAAATAGTACATTTTGGGGGACATTTCATCGTTTTCCTTTCACACATAATTGATCTAAAATCGATTTTTTTCCAGTGGGGAAGTATAAGTTTCAAACACCTCTTCTGTATTTTACTTGTTTTAGTTATTTCTGTTTTCTTAGCCTCACATAATATATTTGAATTCCATATAATATTCTAGACATTATTATTGAATTATAGTATATACGTAGAATTCGATATGATAGTACCTGCTTTATTTTATATAAAGCTGGAATTGTCTGTCTTAATTTCGAGTTTAAACTTTGAATGTGTTTTTTCCAGTTCAAGGATTTATCAATATATATACCTAGATATTTAATGTCATGAACGTTCTCTAATGGTGGACAAAAACATAGATATTGATATTTTTATGAAGCTCATGAAGGCTATTATGAAGGACAATTCGCGGGTCGCGTGTGTTATGTTTAGAATTATTCCGAACGTGTAATACTTTTGATTTGTTTATATTTATACGTAACTTCCTATCATGTGCCCATTTACTCAAATTATCTACATCCTCTTGTAATCATTTTTCCGCAATATCTACATTTTTGTGCTCAATTAATAAAGAAATATCATCAGCAAAAGCGTATATTTTTGCATTTTTAATATGCTTGCATAACAAGTTAGTATAAATGAGAAAAAGCATAGGGGCCAATACGGTACCCTGACCTACACCGTGTTGAATAGTTTTTTCATTACTTTTATTCCCTGCAATTTTGACCATGTTTGTTCTATTTGTTATATATATAATTCTTAAATCACTTAAGTTGATTATTTTTAATACCCATATTTTCCAAGTCTTTAATCAATAATTCATGATCAACTAAATCAAACGCTTTGGATAGGTTAATAAATGTAATTAAAAACTCATTCCCCATCGATGATAGTCCTGTATTAATATTATTTACAATCGTTCTCAATAATGTTATCGTGGATCTTTTTTCTCTAAAACCGTGTTGATTTTTTCATAGAGTAGATTGTTTTTTTCCAGATAATTTCTTAAATGTTTATTAATTACAGTGTTCTAAGATTTTAGCTATTACAGATGTTATTGTTATTGGTCGGTAATTTTCAAATTGATTTTTCACTTCTTTTTTATATATCGGTCTAACACAATACCTTTGGTAAGCCCGTCGGAAGTGTTAGCTTCCTTTACGGAATAGTTGACCATGTTGGTCAAAATAGGAATAAAGATATTTGAGTTAGGTTTAATATCTTGCAGCCTAATTTCATCCCATCCAGGTGCCTTATAAACACACTTTTAGATCGTTAATTATTACTTTTCTATTTGGTATTTATTTGCTGGCGGAATAAAAAAGGAAGAATAAATACGATTATCAAAATTCGTATTCAATACCTGAATGTGACATTTGCATGTTTATATGTTGTTCTACTTCACTAAATTGTTTAATTACTATAGCAGAATTCCGATAGAAAACATTCGGGAATCGTTTTGCAATACACTAGTGCGAATTACGCACCCTCTGGAGTGTTAGCTTCCTTTATGGAATAGTTGACCATGTTAGTTAAAATAGGAATAAAGATATTTGAGTTATGTTTGATATCTTGCACCCTAATTTCATCCCATCCAGGTGCCTTATAAACTTTTAGATCGTTAATTATTATTTCTATTTGGGATTTATTAGCAGGTGGAATATAAAAGGAAGACAAGATGAAGTTATCAGAGTTCGTATTCAATAACCGAATGTGACATTTGTGTCTATGTTGTTCTACTGAACGCATAAAGTAGTCACTAAATTGATCAGCTACTATAGCAGAATTCCCAAAATGTTTTATAATGAAGTCATCTATTGTTGTTTTGTTTTTTTTATTAACGATATTGTTAATTACATTCCACACTTTTTTACTATCATTATTTGCCTTCACTATTTGATTTTGGTAAAATTTCTGTTTTGCATTCCTTATTTCTGTTGTAACTATATTTCGATATTTTCTAAATAAATTTTTATATCGAATATTGGTTCTATTTCCTTTACTAAGTTTAAAGTACTGATCTCTGATTTTCATTTCCCTGTCATGTAAAAATCTTCACTGATGGTTCCAAAAATGACAACGATATGGGCGGTGCTTTTACAGCCCCCTCGCTTGATCACTCGGAATCCTTCAAACTTCCTTCCTTTTGTTCCATTTTTTCTGCTGAAGCAGTCTCCATTTTCCGTACTATCTCCTTTATTTCCTCCTCAAGAGGGATCTGTAAATTTCTCATTATTACTGATTCCAAATCCGTGCTGCAAGCTATCTCTTCTCCTCCTTCCCACTCGACTAATGATATCATTCTTTCTGTTCGTGCCTCTATCTATAATTTACGCTTAGCACGTTCCATCCTTATTGACTTTTTATGGGTTCCTGGCCACTCTGGCATTGAGGGCAACGAAGCAGCTGACTTCCTAGCTCGCTCGGCGTCTCTCAATAGTCCATTCCTTCCGCATTCTCCTGCCTCAGACATCCTTTTCCTCTCCGCATGTCTCTATACCAGACTACTGGTTGACATCTACCCTTCCTTTTTTGCCAATCGCTCCTTCTTTTACCTCCTCCTACAGCCTACTCCCAATTCACAGCCTTGTTACCCCAATTTCTTCCCTTTTCTCGGCGCTCGGCTATTGTTTTTCTTTAATCAGACTGAGACTTGGTCATTCCCTCCTTCCCTTTTCTCGTTTTTCTTTTTCTCTTTCACCTTCTCCCTTTTCCCCTCTCCACTCTACTGATCCTCCCTTTATATGCGACCCCAACCATATCCTTTTTGAATGCCCTGCTCTTTTTCCTGAGTGCTCTCATCTATACGCCGAACTTTTGGCGTTGGATCTTCCTACCCCTTTCAATGATTCCTTTATTCTTTCCTTCCCATCTCCAGCCGTTATTCCCCTCCTTCTTTCCTTTATACTTTCTATCTCCGATCGCCTCAGAATCTGAATAGGTGATCTAAGTCCATGTAGTTGGGTCAGTGTTAACACCGAGCCCATTTAAAATATATATATATATATATATTAAGTTTGTAGTTTCCAGTGATATAAAAGATAAGAAGTTGTTTTTTTTTTTTTTTGTTTCGATCAATAAAATGCAAAAAAGAGAATTTTGAAAAATGTATTTGTCAAGCTGTAAAAGAAAAAGGGTTGATTTTTTTTCTTTTTGATCAACATATTTTCGTCGCAAGAATACATGAAGAATGCGAAATGTATGGAAATTCTAAATTCAAGAAACCCCAAAATTTGAAAAATTTACGTATTAAGTATAAGACGAAAAATGTTAAGAACGTCCACGCTCCTGTAATAAGTGGAAAGTTTTTTTCGACATGTTTTCGTCATTACAAAATAGAAAAATTCCGAAATCGGCCGAATTTTAAAATTAAAGGGCCAGATTTTTAAAAACATATCAAGATAGAGAATTAAAAAAAAAAAATCATATCCCGTTTCAACTCGAATGGTAACTTTTTTTTCCTTTTTTCGTTACAAAAATACTGATAAAAAATGAGATTTACAAAAATTTTAAATGTAAAAACTAAATTAAATAATAGATATTTAATGTCAATCGGTACCTCCTACTAAACTGACATAGCTGTTCATCGTATTTTTTTGGATTAATTAAACCATTTCTAAAAAATTTCATCTTCATTCCTTTCCTGCATTGCTTTCAGATTTGGACTTACCGGATCTTATCTCGATTCGTTGCATTTCATCGCATTTCTTAATAAGTAAAATAAATTAATTAATATTATTGTAATTTTTCTCTATCGGTCATATTCGAATTGGGAAACCAAAAAAAAAAAAAAAGAAACATTAACAATTCTTAAAGTCAGCACCAAATTCAAATTAGAACACTTAAGAAACCATATTAAATAAGTATAATAGCCAATCGCGCTCGTTTTCTATAACATGAATACTGAAAACACCGAAAAAAAATTTAATATAATTTTTTACCTTAGATGATACTATCCTCTGCACCCTCCAAAGAACTGTGTTTTATAATGTTCAAAATCCTTTGATGTTAGCAAATCGCGTTGTGGTGGTTTCAAATCTACATTTCCACACGATAAGAAATATTAATAATACTTTAGCTAACTCGCGTTCATCGCCCCTTAATTTTAAAATTTTAGACGTTCATATTTTACCTACATTCTAAGAAAAAATTTTTCGGTAATTTTTATCTGGTTATTTTAAGTAAAGACGAGAAGCAAGGCCGTGTCCACGGGGTCGGACTACCCCCCCCCCCCCTCATGAGAACTTAAACAGTTATTATAAATACACAAAAATCTTTAAAAAATCAAAAATTTTAAATAAATATTAATGATTTTTTTAGAGTGTATTTACCTTTAAAAGAAAAAAGAAAAATTATGCTCCATATTTTTAGATATTTCATTAATATTTTATGCAACATTTTTTATTACGGATATAATCAATAACGTATGTAATGTGTTTATACGGGGTAATTTATTTATGTAAATTATTAATAATATAAATCAAAATGATGGAAATTATTAATAGTATAAATATTAGTGAAAAATGTATTGTTATTTATAAAATAAATATATGACCCCCCCCCCTCCTATGGGAAGCATATTTCTTAAGAAACTTTTTTTTTTCGATGTTTATTTTAATGACTACCAAGTATCCTTACCAATATTTATTGATATTTATGTGCGACTAGCATGACCGGTGGTATGCCTTTGAAACAATAAAGAATATCATTGGAATCAGCCTACATTTTCAAAAATTATATGCAGTAACGCAAAGATACGTAATAGTTCCCGGTCAGTGATAAACTTATAAATGTCGCTGAGGGGATTTCCGTTTTGTTTATTCAAATCTACATTTATTTGCGATAATTAACTCTGATAATATTTTAATTTTTTGTAAATTAGTGTTTCTTCCAATTTACGTTTCCGTGTTATTTTGTTGGATGGGAAAGGCTCACTGACTATTGACGTGAACTCAGAAGTGCAAGATGAAATTTTTTTCTATTCTTAATTTACAAAAGCAGAATCCGAATTTGATCCTACTTGAACGAAATGCCACCGCGTAGCCAACTACGCTACCGGTTATAATGTTTGAAGGGCCAAAGATATCTCTAATATTAGTAAAAACTTCTCTCTACATAGATCTTTTTCTAATTTACATTTTAATGACCGTTGAGTATGTTCACAGCGATACTTTTCGATGTACTTACATGGGACCATCATTGACCAGTACACTTTCGAATCAACAAAGTGTATCATTGGAATAATCACTTCAGATAATCTGAAGTTATGCACAAACTAACATAAACAAAAAAAAAAAAAAAACGCACGCAACGAACTCTTATAATTTATTTTCTTTTAAGTTGATAAAAAATAAATAAATTAAAACGAAAATAATTTTTTTTTTAATTCTTACTCCTATATGTTTGCATTGTAACATTGTCATAATAGATATGAAGAAGGATTGCACGAATGCGTACTAATTTAATCCACTTATTTTGAATAATAGGTCGAAAAAGTAAATGTAACAGTTTACTACGAAACGTTATGTTATCAAAGTACCAAACTGATACATTCGCAGCTTTATCCAACATGGCTTGCACTGAACTCCTACTTTAATCTGCAATTCATTCCGTATGGGAAGTCGGTGGTATTTAGATAATTCGTTATATATATGTGCATGTGCATGTGTATGTGTATATATATATATATGTGTATGTGTTTGTGTGTAGACGTTACTCGCGAATACTTCGTAAATGCCGATAATAATGATCTCGTTTTATGTATGTAAAATTGATAAAATATTTGCATACGGTAAGATTTAATAAGACATCAGTTTTAAGTGACCGATGTGACCATTTTAAGATGCTGCATATTTCCAAATTTTTTTTATTTTCTTTTTCATACAGCGCAACATTTACATTTCACTAATCGGGAGTGTTAAAGTATTAGTTTGCGAAAAGAAAATTGAGTTTACCGTATTTTTCTTTTAAATCATGCGAAAAAAAAAAAAAAAAAAATAGGAAGATTACTGCAGGACTAACTGATAAATGTAGCTTAAAATATTAGTCTTCAACAGTACGTTTTATTCATTTTTCTTGCTTATATTGAAAGTCAAACAAGTAATCTCATGGACCGCTTACAAGATATCACAGGTTTAAACTCTTTCCATGATATACTTAGTGTATCTAAAAAGAAAATTTTTCGGACCAATTCAAACTTGACCGTATCTTTTCTCTACTACCCAGAAAGTTAGTTGTACAATTCTGCCGGAAGCAAGTCTCGACCTACTTCCCTTCAGTAGTTGATGTCGGGTTTAGCTATTTTAAAGTATATACTATATATATATATATATGTATATATTTTCTTTGTATACAGATGTGCTAGCAGCTTCGATACAACAACTCTGGAAAGTTTAGATGACGAATTTAAGTCGAGAGACGATTAGAAATGGAGAGTGAAAAAGATTAAAGTGAAAGGATTACAGCTGGAGATAGGAAGGGGAAAAATAATGAAAGAATTATATGGAACAGAAAGTTCAGAACCAAAATTTTAGAGTACGAAAGAGAACGCTCAGTAGTGAGGGCGAAGTATTGGATGGAAGTGTGATTTGGAAATCGGAAAGCGTTAAAAAGGAAGAACAGAGTGGTTAAATCAAAGTCTAATTAAGGAAATAACGACGACGACAAGAAGAAATGGATTGAAACCAAGGTTAATAAGAATAGATCCTGGTGAGAAGTACGATTAGAGAATAAGGAAGAAAAGTATAGAATGAGGAACTCTGTACATTGCCGAGAAAGGGATTATCGAGGGCACCTGAACGAGCTAGAAATTCCACTGCATCATTGCTCCCAATGCCGAAGTGACGAGAAACCGATTAAAGGTCTATAGAAGTATAACGGAATAAATAGCCGGTGGGGCCGCGAACTGATTAACTACGGTAGCGTAATAGGTTAGGTTTCGTCAAAGGGAACTTGATTGGCCACTGCCACCCATTGAAAAGCTTAAGGCCCACAGAGCTGACAAGCTCAAATAAATGAATCAAAAAGAGGGGAAAAAAAGTTCACGCTGATACATAACTATTCGTGCGAAGAATGCAAAACTAAAATTCGTTGTTTTAGGAATCGGCAAAAGCAGTCGTGCAAAGATGTAGGTGATGTAAAGTTTTATCACTAAAGTCAGAAAGAAGCCGGAGACGATGACAAAGTCATTATTGCGTCACAGTGAAACAAATTTATAGATTCACTCCGCCGATGACAGTCAATTTAGTTCTTATAGAGCCTGACGTAGAAGTGGAATTAGGCGACAGTACCTCAATTCTCGATTACTAGCCAATCAGCGCTCTAAAAGGCCAGCTGAGAAGTACACTACAATCTGATCTCTCATATTGATTACACAGATGTAATAGCTACACTTACACAACCCGAAACATTTAAAAAGCCACATATACAGCTTTTAGCGTAAACCGTGACGGAAAATACCTAGTAGAGACGAGTATATTAAAATCGCTAAAATAATTTTTATCTAAGTGTTTGTTGTTTTTTGTTTTTTTTTGGTTTTTAATTTCTCTATTTCGTTTTTTTTTTTTTTTTTTGGAGGGGGAGGCCTCACTTCGGATGATAATACCGATGAGGCAAATGTATTTGCATTAGAGTATTACAAATTTTATAATGGTGAGGTTGGAACGACCCATCCAATGAAGTGTTTTTGGTGTCAAATCACATTGATTGCGGTTAATTAATACAAGTGTATATATTGCTTACGGAAATTAATTTCTGTAACGGTAAAATCGTTAAACAATTAAAAATTCTTAGTTACTAAGTCTTCTGCGGGGAGCACTGAAAATGGAAATCGGTGTGCTATTACATCCAGCTAAGATATGAGCAATCGTATCTCGGGAAAATTACATTCAATATGATTAGGCGAATCGGCAATTTGAAATCGGTGTAAATAGTCTTTTTAAAAATTTCCATGACCAATAAAGAATTGTACATGTTAAAAAAATTTCCGGTATGTAATTTATATTGTTCATTCTACTTAATTAATGTTAGGGAAGAAAGTATAACTTAATACTGTTATTACAATTATCCCACGTGGTCTGATATTGTGTTAGGTAATAGTCATGTAATAATCTTTTAAACTGCTTTACGTTAAATTCTCATAAGTAAATTGACCATTTTCGTAATGGTCATTAGTGAAGTTAAACGAGCAGGTAGTAACATTTAATGCAAAATAAATTTATCTGTTTACTAATTTCAAACTGCAGTGGCATAATTCGAGCTGTAACCACTGACACGCTAAATAACTTACCGTCCTATATGATTTAATTTAATGGTTCTAGTATATTCTTTGATAACAATTTATTAACATTTTTTGAAATCTTTTAAGTTTCATCATATCTGCGTAGATTATGCTACTACATACATATATGTATATGTAGTAGGTTTGGTAAAATGACTGCCTTATATAAAATAATCCCTTTTGTATCATCTACTTTGCTGTTATCATTATTACGAGTATAAAGTTTATTAAAGATGAACAAAAATTTAGTTAACTTATTTTTAATACTATTAAAGTGTTCTCTCTATTACGTTCGCCGATTAATTTGATAAGCTTATTTTTATTCAGCTAATACAGACACAACTGTATTTGACGTAGGCTGCAGATGTCGCCGATAAAACTTTTTTTAATTTACGAGTATAATAGTCTTATATAACTAGAAAGGGTATTAGTTTAAATTTACGTATGCGATTAGTCCGACGCTATGTCTTCTCAGTACTTTTATATGATGGTGCTGAGAGTTGGACAAAACAGCTGCAAAAAAGATTACAAGAGTTTGAAATATACATTTACCAACGTACGTTAATAGATATCATGGACAAAACGGATAACTAACAAAGAAGTACTGAATAGAATGGCCAAGAAAAGAGAATTATTATTAACTGTGCAAGAAAGAAAAATTAAATACTACAGCCACATTAATCGCAATGAAAAGTATAGAAACCTGCAAACTGTGCTTAGAGGAAAAATTGCTGGAAAAAGAAACAGAGGTAGAAGAAAATTATCGTGGGAGGATGACATGCAGCGATGGTGCAAATGCACATCATCGGAGTTACTCCAAGCAGCGGCCGATAAAGTGAAGCTAGCCACATTGATCGCCAAACTTCGACCGGAGATAGCGTAAAGAAGAAGAAGAAGAAGAATAGTCTTATGCTCCGGTGTGCCAGCGATGTTAAAGTTAGAATAGCGTAAGCAACATTGGCGTTTACGAAGAAGACATCAGTTCTGACCTTTAAATCAGTGACAACGAATAGAAGGATAAAATTTCGGGAATTTGGAGCATAACATTGCGTTGTACGGATATGATTATCATCCGAAAAGATCGGTACTGTTAATGCACCAGAAGTGCAGTGCTTCGGCGAAACGGTGAAGGTAAAACGCGGGTCGACAGAACCACCAATGAGGACTTATTGAGAAAGGCGTCAATTGAAAGAAACCTAATTAACACTAATTATCAGAAGCTAATTCTGACTAACATACATACCTGCGGCGGGATAACTCATAATGGAAGATACCACAGACAGAAGAAACACAACAGTCATGCCTCGCGTGAGATAGCATAAAAGAGCATAAAAGAGCTGATTTGCAAGAATATGGCATGCTCCTAAAAATCAATTTTCGGATTAAAAATAACTGATGATGATGATGATGATGATGTTGACGCGAGTAGAAAAGTTATGTTATATTTACGACTGGTTAACAGTTAGAAATATGTTACGACGGTATATTAAAATTTAAAAAATCCATTCTGGTTTTCCAACCTCGATGTTCTCGTTCGTCCCGAGTTATGATGTTCGATGTTTTTCACGCGCATTTTCACTTACGTTTTTTTTTTTCCACCGAATATGGTCCTGCACGGTATTCTCATTGAACGGTACGTGCTTCATAATAGGCGACCTGGTTCGAAGTTCAGTCGATACGAAACGTTCATTTTCGTTTGTTTACATTTTGTTCCGTGATAACGAGTCGATAGTCATACGGTACACCGCAAATGACGAGAAGAAAGACATCTGCGTCAGCTCAATAGTACAGTTCGAGCATTGTCTGGTTGACGTTGAGAAATTTGTCGGACAGTTCAGTTTCGGAATTCTCTTCAGTCATGTTGTTGGTTTAGCGGGTATCGTGAATCATGAACCGGTGGATCGAGAGAACATTATTTTTCTCTGTTGTTAATCATTAGTTCCGATGGAGGCAGTTTTGTGACAGATCTAATATGATGCCTCATCGGAGGCTGCCGTCGACTCCTCCCTTGCCGAAAACTTTGCCTTGTACTCGTATATTCTGTTCAACCGGTTCCCGTCTTATTACATGTCCAAAGAACCTTAAGCTCTGCCTCATTATCGTACGGGCAATAATCGTTACGTCGGCTCTATAAGCGATTGTTCAAGATTGAAAGATTCACTGTTCGGTAGCAAATCATTTCAAATACTTTGATGTTCCGTATATGTTCCAAAACTGTAACGACATATCGCCTGCACCAGCATAATCTATTCTTTACTCGGTACGTTATTTGATGGTCTTTCTCTATATTTTGGTGAGTTTGCCTAGAGTGTCTTTTGTCGTGCCTATTCTTCGTTTTATTTTTGTATCGCAGTTCCCATCACTGGTTAAATAAACGCTGAGGTATACATATAGTTCCAGATTTCTTGATCAATATCGATTACTAAGGTAAATGTTTCTGGTAGCATGCTCGTCCTATCAACCGTCACTATTGTGCATTTCGATTGGTTTAATGATTGGTTTAATGACTGGTTTAATGATCAACTTTCCAGCTGAGATATTTAATTCGATCTGATAAAGTTGTCAGTTCTTTTTCCGTAGCAGCGATTATGTCATTAGCGTAGAGTGGGTTATTTTTTTTTCTACCGCCGATGTTGACTTTCCGTAGCAATGCAAAATTGAACCTCACACAGACGATTAATTAGTTGTTTTCATCGCCGATACTTAAAAGCTGCACCACATCTCTCGTGGAATTGATCGGAATTACATATTTTCTTTTTTTCCCTTCTTTGTACATTTTAATACTAAGCCCAATGACACTAATGAGAGTAGGAGGCCAGTTCCTTTCTTCGTGGGATCCGCCTTTACTTTCCCAGATTTCTCCGGTACCCAATTAATTCAGGATGGGTAAACCTGGGAGCGACTTGGATCCGGCGCGTGACCTCCGATTCGGTAGCTAAGCGCCTTAACCAATACACTAGTGCCATTGGGCTTAGTATACTATGAACTTTAACTTCACAATCCCCGACATCCTGTCAAGGGTATGGGACTTACTTTACTTTTCTAACACCTTTTTATACAGTACATTATCAAATTCTTTGAAACGGAATAGATTTTACCTAATACAGTTGACTAGGTGCCAGATCATGTTTGAAAATAATTAAATTCATACTTATCTGCTCGCAACTTCGTGCTTCGAAGTTCTGAAACAGTGCTTCATAGATGCAGAACGACTAGGTTTTAATGCTTTTCCTTTTTCTTTTTTTTTTTTTTTTTTTGAACATTAAAATCCACCGATAAAATAACTTCCGTAAGCAGCAGAAACCATACTTCAAAACAGAATGAGCAATTTCTATTACATCATCTAAGTCTGCTATCTCTGCTTTCTTCGACATTAAATTCCAAGTACATCCTACCACAAGCATGTGGCCTAATACATGCACTATGTACAGTGACACACCTCGACAGATGCCCGTGCTGGGACTTCCCAGTCGTTTTGATCTTTCCTGTCTCATTCTGCTATGGCTCTTCTATCTTACTATTAAATAATTTCCTAGACATCGAGTTCTACAACTGAAATGTTACACATCTTTTAATATAAATTATTATTACTATTATTATTGTTTATTGTTGATATCATTTTGCAAATTTCCTTTTCTATCTCGCTGTGTCTAAAATACCATATATATTTTTTTTCTCTTTTTTTCTTTTATATAATATATATACAAGTTTAAATGTAACTTCGAAACTTAGTTGTACGGAGTTTCATTACGTTTTATTTTATATTAAATAAATAATTTAGTTGTTTCTTTTTCATTCATATTCATTATTGTTTTCATTTACATCCAAATATATTCAATCCACCTTTTTGGATTGGAAATAAAAAAAAAAAAAAAAAAAAAAAACACGACGTGTGTATTTACTGCAATAATAAAATAACAAATAATTACAAACTTAAGTAGTAAACACTAAATAAACAGATATTCGAGGAATATTTTCAAAAATCTACACCATCTTCAGATAGAAAAAAAATATAGGGTGCAAAAATATCATATATGATGTTCGAATCTGAGAGAAACGTAAATTATAATGACTTCCATAAAACAATCATAAGCAGGAAAAATCTACTAGCGAACACTTAATAAAAAATAATCATCAATCATAAACACGTAACAATACTGAAAACATATTTAAAGGGAGCGCCACTGCCTAACCAACGCCTACCCTCTCTTTTATCGTTTTCACCATGTCTCTTGGACTGATCTCTATTCATCTCTTGCCTCCAATCCTAACTCCTTTTACCCTGCTATACAACCCTCTCCGGTCTCTTCTTCCTGATTTAATAATTTTCCCTGCATCAACCGTTCTGTTATTTCTTCCATAATTCGCCTTCGCTTTAATCACAGTCTGCTTCCCGCCTTCCTCTTTCGTTTTAATATTGTTCAATCTCCTTTGTGTCTCTTTCATCCTGCTATTTTAAATTTGACCTGTGACGCAAATCACGTTCTATCCGAATGCTCTTGTATTTCCCTGGAACGCGCAGTCCTTTATTTCAATTTGTTTGGCCTTGGCCTCCCGACTCCTTACTGTGCCCACTACATTCTTGCTCCCTCCATCTCCTTCTGTTGTTCCTGAATTGCATGGAATTTCGGAAGAGAAGGATGAGAACTTGCAACGAATTATTATTCAAGTTTGCCAGAAAATTGGGGTCGAGATTAAGGAAGATGATATTGTGGCGACGCACAGGCTACCTTCAAGGAATGTGAGTCTGCCGAAACCGATAATATTGAAAACAACCAGGAAATTAGCGGATAAAATTTTAGACAAAAAAAGAGAACGCCGAATCTTGGACAAAGAAATTAGTAATAATTTAAGTAGTGAACGACAGGTTTACATAAACGAAAATCTGTCGAGGTATTACAAAGATTTGTTATGGAAGGTGAAGCAAAAAGCGAAATTACTAAATTTTCGATTCGTCTGGTCGAAAAGAGGGAAAATTTACGTTAAGAAGGACCAGGAAGCTCACGTACTTCACATCCGATCCGAAGCGGATTTAAATAAATTATTATAAATGTTATTATAAATGTTTTGTTAGTTTTCGTGTGTGCAGGAATGAATGTGGTGCGCGTGTATTGTGTCGATCTACGGCGTCGGCTGGGCAAGGCGGTTAAGGCAGTGTATACGCGTGAAGATGATAAGAGGAAATCCGAGATCTCTGTAAAAGTGCAGTGTGTGATGGTATGTGTGCGATGGGAAGTGTGCGTAATGTATGTTGATGTTGATAAGTGTGCTTGTGTGTTCAGTTGGTGTAGAACGGCTCAGTGGTACTCTAGAGTCGATGAGGTATGTCTGTCAGTTGGTCGATGCGCGAGATAGTGTGTTCTTGTTCTTTGTTGTATGATGCAGATACGGAAAGAAAGTTCAGACGTTTAAAATCGAATGTTGTTGACGCGAGAGAGAACCGAGAGCGTGTAGTGTCAGTAAGTGCAACTGTCGCTTGGCCGGGGTCGTATCTTTATTGTAAGGGGCTTCGTGCGGTGGTGGTTAATTTGTTGCTATTCACTATTTCCTTCTTCTGTTTTATTTTAGATGCACTCCATTGCGATAAAATTAAATCGATTTTTTCTATGTATATAGTGTACAGAACGTTCAACTGTAATTTGTCAGTGAGTGTGCGGAAGTGTGATTGTGTCTATATAATGTGGGTGTGTTTATATGTGTATACTAGATATTCTGTCTTATATACGAGTAAATATCGTTATATTAATATCCTAGTCCAATTACTGATAATTTTGGCGATTAGTAGTGCAACATCGATAACCGCTTTCCGAATACAATCTGTGATAGCTCAATATTTGTCGAAATATGATCAATTCTTTTCCTCTATACCGTACTTTAACGTTACACTATTGTCGTCTATAATTCAATTTTGCAAAAAAGGGAAAGAAAAAAAAAAAAAAAAAAGCTATCATTTCCAGTAATAATAGCTTTTGATTCTCTTCTCAAATATGACTTCTCTAATTCAATATCGCAGTAAACAAAATTGCAACAATTATATTAATATCAAAAAATGGACTGACAACGTAAACAGCATACTAAATGTAAATAATTCACTACAAATTAATACGGAGCTTTTTCATGTGTTGCACTTAAACATAAGAACCCTGAGACGTAACTGGGATGAATTTATAACTTACATTCACAGGTCATCTTTAAGTGTCATCATATTAACTGAAATTAATATAAGTAAGGATGAATTAAATCTATATAATATAACTGGATTCACGAATATTGGACTACAAAGACCTATAGGGTTTAATGGAGGAATACTTGTGTTTATAAATAACAAGTTTAAATATCACGTTCGGGAGGTTAATAATAGACCAAGTATGGACCTGGTGATGATAGATATAGAGATTTGCAAAAACAACCCTTTACGCTTAATTGCTATGTACAGATCACCGAGCAAAAACGTAGGCGAATTTATAAACGAAACCGCTTCACTCTTAAAAAAATTAAGCAATAAAGATAATTTCCTGATTTGTGGTGATTTTAATATTGATTTATCTATTCGTAATGTACAGGCTGAGAATTTTTTAAACGTAATTTATGGGTCAGGAGGAATACAGTTAATAAATAGAATAACGAGAGAAGAAGAACGGATTGGCAGAAGTACTCAGTCATGTATAGACAACATATTTATTAAGTATAATACAAATGAAATTACTTCGGGAATTATTAACTCGAAAATATCAGATCATTACATCATTTGTTGTGCATTTAGTATCTCAAACCGGAGTTTTCAATCTATTAGTAACCCTTTGAAATATGTTTTCGATGAAAAGAGATTGCATAATAAGATAATTAATCATAACTGGAATGAGGTAAGGTGCGCTACAACGTCAGGAAATATATATGATAATATACATTCAGTTTTTAAAGGCCTTTACAAAGAATGCAAAATAGAAGTACCGCAGAGTAAAAAGGTGACTAAATACTGTCCTAAAAATGAATGGATGAGTCAAAAAATAATCAATTTTATGAAAATCAGAGATCAGTACTTTAAACTTAGTAAAGGGAACAGAACCAATATTCGATATAAAAATTTATTTAGAAAATATCGAAATATGGTTACAACTGAAATAAGGAATGCGAAACAGAATTATTATCGGAGTCAAATAGTTAAAGCAAACAATGATTGTAAAAAAGTATGGAATGTAATTAACAATATTGTTAATAAAAACAATAAAACATCAATCGATGATTTCATCGTTAAACATTTTGGAAATACTGCATCAGTTGCTGAACAATTTAGTGATTATTTTATATGTTCAGTGGAACATCGTAGACACGAATGTCACATTCAGTTATTGAATTCGAATTTTGATAATCGTATTTATTCTTCCTTTTTTATTCCGCCAGCAAATAAATACCAAATAGAAAAGTAATAATTAACGATCTAAAAGTTTATAAGGCACCTGGATGGGATGAAATTAGGGTTAAAGATATAAAACAAAACTTAAATATTTTTATTCCTATTTTAACTAACATGGTTAACTATTCTATAAAGGAAGCTATTACTCCTGATGGGCTTAAAAGAGGCATTGTTAGACCAATATATAAAAAAGGAATGAAGAATCAGTATGAAAACTACCGTCCAATAACAATAACATCTGTGATAACTAAAATTTTAGAACACTACATTGATAAACACTTAAGAAATTATCTGGAAAAAAACAATCTACTCTACGAAAACCAACACGGTTTTAGAGAAAAAAGATCCACGATAACATTATTGAGAACAATTGTAAATAGGATAAATATGGGATTGTCGATGGGGAACCAATTTTTAATTTCATTTATTGACCTATCCAAAGGGTTTGATCTAGTTGATCATGAATTACTGATCAAGGATTTAGAAAATCTAGGCATTAAAAACAATCAACTTGAGTGGTTTAAGAATTATATAACAAATAGGAAAAGTATGGTCAAAATTGCAGGGAATATAAGTAATGAAAAAAATATTCATTATGGAATAGGTCAGGGTACCATATTGGCCCCGATTCTTTTTCTTATTTATACCAACTCGTTATACAAACATATTAAAAATGCAAAGGTATATGTTTTTGCTGATGATATTGCTTTGTTAATCGAGCACAACAATTTTGAGATGGCGGAAAAATTACTACAGGGTGATGTAGATAATTTTAGTAAATGGGCACATGATAGAAAGTTATGTATAAACATAAACAAATCAAAAGTATTACACATTCGGAATAGTTCTAAATATAAAATACGCGATCCACGAATTATCCTCCACAGTAACAATTGCATTCATGAGCATTATGTAAATACCGAACACCCATTTATGTCCTTGTCCACCGTTAGAAAAAGGAAATGACTTTAAATATTTAGGTGTATATATAGATAAATCCCTGAATTGGAAAAAACACATTTTAAGTTTAAACTCAAAAATAAGACAGACAATTCCAGCTTTATATAAAATAAAGCAGGTACTATCATATCAAACACTACGTATATACTATAACTCAATTATAATGTCTAGAATTTTATATGGAATTCAAATATGGGGCGAGGCTAAGAAAACTGAAATAAATAAAATAAGTAAAATACAGAAGAGGTGTTTGAAACTCATACTCCCTCATTGGAAGCAAAACGTCCCTGGATCAACATGGTGGAAGGAAAACAATGAAATATCCCCCAAGATGTACTATTACTATTACAGACTACTAGAATTTAACGTCAATAATATTAAATTACCATCTAGGCAAAGAACTCGATTGACAAGAAACCAAAGTAGTACATACTACATCTATCCTCGTGGGGTAAATCTGCGAATTGATAATACGGATGATTCGGTTTTAATTAAATTAATAAGTACAATCCCGAATCATATATTAGAGGAAAAAAGAATTGGTGCGTGGAAAAAGAAGGTGGAAAATTGGTTAAAGGAATGGTGCAAAGATTGAACAACAAGCTACGTCCTGAATCTCTCTACCTTTTAATGCTCCTTTCTTTATTCGTTTTTGTTCTTGACTTCCTAGTGTCTTTACCGGACATTAAGTCGTAAAGAAGATTGTTTCCCATTTTAAATATTGAGCTGTCGGCATGTAATAATGTACAGATACGTATTACGGGGCGTGTTACGTAGTTTTGAATGCGTATATATATTTATACTTAATCTTAACGCTAGAGTACTAATATTATGATTATAGAATAAGTTAAGATAAATTATAATTTTTATATTGTATATATTTTTTTTTGAATAAACGTTAATAAGAGTGTCGGGCACTCACACAACGGGCATATTTGCCCTGTGAGACCCACAACTTATTTCAAACAAAAAAAAAAAAAAAAAAAAAAATCGCTTCCTGATATAACCTACAAATTCCTACGGCCCATGATTCTGTTAGTCCTTTGCGTTGGGTAAATGTCCTGTGTTAACGCGCCCAAAGAAAAAAAAAACAAAAAAAAACGCCGTTATGGCGGCCAACTAAACAAATTTCTTTGATTATCATCGGCACATTTTTTTTTCCATTTCGTCACTTCGTCATCATTAGTTTTCCCGTTTATTATTGATAATTTTCTTTTTTCTTTTTTTTTTTTTTTTGGTTTAGGATCGCCAGCCGAGGGCATTACCTAGCATTAGTACTATTATCTATTTTTACCTTCTATAATTTTTCTTGTTATGTTCCAATATTTTGTACTTTAGTCCAATTTGCCGCCTATCCTTGATAATTTTCACACATATCTCAAATCATCGGGATTTAGATTCTCCCGGATTGAAACCGTATATGGGGCAGTCATTTTGTCTTTTCTCTTCTTTTCTAACTGCAAGTAGAATAATCAACCGTCACAATAGAATAATTACATCGACCGTTTGCCACATCGAAAAGAGCAGAAATTATCATTTGGCGGAGTTAATATCCATAATACACCGGCTCAAATAAACTTAGATAAAAATATATATTCCTAAAATCGTTTATAGCACATATTCAATTCAAATATTTTTACGCCCACGAGTAGTGAGGTAGCATATCTTCTGTGTGTTACCAGGTACCCGAAAGATAAGTGGCTTCAACAAAATTCAACGCAGATCAAGAAAGAGAAGAGGATATCACGCGTCAGTGGACCGATATTATTTCTTAAGAGCACATACATGTGTAATTTAATACAGCGTGTATTATTATCATATCCACTGGAAGAAGAGGCAATATTGCTTTTAATTTTTTTTTTCAGACCGTTATTGAGAAATGCCAATTATGGGCAGGTTTAACCGGTGTGACAAAAAAAAAAAAAAAAAAAACTTCGTTTGCGATTATTTATTATATTTCTTCACTAACTTAACAAACTGGATAACACACTACATTTTTAAAATGTTTAACGTGCCAAAATCGAATTAACATGCACGCAGGTGCGCATACTTAAAGATACTGTTCGGCGGAAATAATAATAATGTGCGTAAAGAAATGTTCGTATTTATCGAATTGATTATTTTCTCGTTTCTGCAGCATTTTGAAGATCAAAAAAATGGAAAAATTCAATTTTTGTGTCATCACGGTCCGCAAGAATGTTACGGTAACCGTATACAGGCCTGCGCTCTGGTTAATTTAAATGAAGAACAATCTGTGCAATACATTGCTTGCTTTATGACTTATAACAATAATTATCCATTCAAGACAAATGTAAGTTTCGCTGGTTACCGTATATTTTTCATAAACAATATTCGAAAATACTTAGACATAAATATTTTTTAAAACTAAAACGGGGTACTTTTTTTTAATCGGAATATTCGTTTATAACAAGATTTGCGGATTTTTAAGGCGTAAAAAATCTAGGAAATCGCAAATTCGGCCATTCCGACAATTTTTTTTACGAACTCTGAAAGAACATTTTTTATCGAATTGTTGAGAAATTCCGAAACATTCCGAATTTCGATTTACAAACTAATATTATACTATCAAAATACATAATATCCGATGAACGAACTTTGTTCGGATTTATTTCGAACTTGCAAATTAATTAAACTATTCGCGAGTTTCATTACCATTTCAAAATATAACAATAATACGCACGCAACACGCAAGCTACAATTATGTACATTACCCAGTTTTTCAATTTTGAAAGAGTATTTTAATTTGTATAATATTTAAAATTGCCATGAATACGAAATTCAAATTTCCTATTTAACATGGTAAAAAAGCGAATTGTTAAATTGACTTTTTATTAAAGCACAAGTGTCTGATCGTTAACATGAACACAATTTGCTTCCATTTCGTAGAACAATCGATTTATAAACTTAAAAGCACCTAGTAGTTCGTAAATTTTATCAAAGTCGTCAGAGCCATTTCCAGACCTAATTTTACATACGTATATACGATAATCGCTTACTTACTTAATCAATAATATGCGTACACATTAACTGTGCTTTTCTCGTATCTATACTTGTAAATCAACTAATGGATTAACGCGTTTCACAAGCAGTAATACATTTACCAGTAATGTACACATGATACACAATACACTTTTGTATACATCGCATTATTCATTCTCGTGATTATATATTATTACACTACAAGAAAAAATTGAAACAAATATTCTTAAGCCAGAAATGTTGTTTTTTATAACTTTATAACGACGTTTTTGAATTGACGTAATATTTAAATCTGTTGTGTAAAGCGCAAATAAATATATTTCATCACGGACAAAGATGCCTTTATCTGTTTCCAATTATGGGTCGTTTTCAAATCTCTTCAATCCCAAGAACTCTGCCAGACATCGCAGCAACCGCACTGGAATCAGCCAATCACAAACATAAACATATCGCTAACAAAATTTAGCAAAGTACAATAGCCCCCAAACATGGTACAAATAGCAAAAAATACAAAATAGCGAGCTACACAGACCACGTATGCCTCTACACAGATGGAGCGAAGGCAAAAGGTCATCAGTCACCGGCGGCATGCCCCTTCGAAGTCTCAGGGGCAGCAGAGTCAGTCAGACTGCACGATTGCTGTACAGCACCGGACGCCGAAATATACACGATGGTTTTTTGCATTCAATACTACACTGGTAGCAGCACAACTCTCTTTAACTCATCTCAGAGATTAAATCCAACAACCCTTCGATAAGGAAGGTCCACATTACCTATTATACAGGCTATCACATCTAAACTCTGAGATGTCTTTCCTGTGGGTGCCGGCTCATGTTGAGGTTCCAGGCAATGAGCGTGTCAACCGACACTGTTCTATTCAATGTCATACAACACCCCTATACCCCCTACATCGGCTCATTTGTTTATGCACCAAAGCATAAAAACGACCACGGAGCTCTGGTAGCCCACAGACGGAGTTTTCCGCAGAGATTTTTCTGTCCTGAATCTGCTCCGAATAGGTCATACAACCCTCTCGCACAGCTACATATTCACGAGCCGGGTACCCCCAAATGTCTGTCCCTTCTATGATCAACAGAGCCTCCATCCACCTTTCACCTATTTCTCGAATGTTCCTCTTTTGCAGTACCACGATCTACTTTATCATCTCCTCTATTTCTAAGATACTATCAAATGTTCCGTCCGCGGCCACAACCGTATTAGTATTCACGCGGAGCAGCGGTCAGCACTATCGCATTTAATCCTCCTAAGTAGGCTCCATATGCTGTAATAGCCCCAGTAATTAGACACGGGGTACATGGAAACCCTCATACACACCTTTAGTTAATAAAAATAAAAAAAATTACCATTGTAAATAAATGCATTAATTTTTACCATGGTGTAAATAGGCGTTTTGTTTACTTGCTAATAAACCGTAAAAGACAATGATCGCTTAAAAATTGGTCACCTCTCTTTTAAAATGACTAGTTTTCTATAACCCGCCAACGATAAAACCTTGACATTTATCTAAACGCCTAAAAAAAAAATCGTTCGAGCCGTTTTCAACAACTCAGTTACAAATATACATATTTATAATTTTTGCTTATAAGATACAGAAATTATTCTAAAACGTTTCAAAACATTCGCAAAAACTGTAAAACAAAAGCGATATGAGAAATTAAAACTTCAAAATACTTTTTGGTTTCCCCGTATCTTTTTGTGCTAAAACAGGTCCTAATTGAAAAAGTAGACAAAGCATGTCTCGGAAGGCATCTCTCTTAACTTTATCCCGATTATCTTTACAGACAATATTTCCAATCTATATTTTCATCAGTCCAAACAGCCTCTTTCATTCCACTAGAAAAAAAATCTAAAATGTTGTAAAAAGGCCATATATGTAAAAAGACATCTATCACTTTGACTGCTAAATGCCCGTAAAAAACACATAGTAATATATTCATAAAAATCAACGTGTGCAGTCATTAAAAAAAACATTTTCCAACCATCCGGAAAGTGAATTCAAAGGCTCAATTCTGCGTGTTTTTAGATTGGCTAAAACGTTTTTATCTTTATTAGTAAACATTAGTTTGACTCTGTATTGAATGGATTAGTATAATATTAATTCAACGTATTACAACTGACCCATAATAACGCGTGGTCGGGTCTGTTATCTGTATATATAAAACAAAGTCGGGTTAGTTACACCATTTATATCTCAAAAACGGTAGGACCGATTTTTATGATCTTTGATATTATGAAGAAAATTCATTTTTTTTTTTTGCTATTTTTTGGCCAAAAACGGGAGTTTAAATAATTTTTTAACCGTGATTTTTGAATTTTATGAAAGGGCTTCTATGTTTTGTTTTATATTTTAGACGGTTTCTTGCCGCCCAGGGTAATCGCCCAGCTTAAAGTTGTAAATTGTCATAGATAGAAGTTTTAATAATTTATGATCTAATATTCTAATAAGTCAAACCGTTTCCGAGCTCTATTGTATAATTGAATAATTGTTTCGTTTCTGAACCATCTTATTCGGATTATTCCCCGTATATTATATGTGTACAAAATCCTAAAAATGGGTATTAATTTACTTTAAGAAATTAAATTACCTTAGAAACATGTTTTTTCGTGTATAGCTCATCATCAGCTAACTGCATAGACACTTTATTAAAAAATATATAAATTCAGTGTGTACTCTGTGTTGTTAGCTGATGATATAGCCCGAAAAAAAAAACATGTTTCCAAAGTAATTTACTTTAATTATTCAAAGTAAATTTATACTTATTTTTGTTATTATGCCTTGCTGCCACGTGAATTGCATTTATTTCAATGTAATTAAAATACTTTTCGTTTTAATTTTTGTACATTTATTGAACTTAATTAATTTTGAGTATTAATTGCTGATAAGTTAAGGTAACATTTATTGGTTCTGTGGCGGTAAGAAGTTCTTAATAAATGTTACGTACTGGCCAAACTCGAAAAAAAAAAATGAAAAAAAGATAAATATTTCACTTTAAAAAATTTCAAAAAACTCTTTTCTTTTCTTTTCAGTCGTATCGCTCGATTCCGAGCATCGTGACTACCTATTTGTACATTCTAGTTGTACAGAATAGGCAGCGCTCATGGCAATTGTTATATGCAACGCGAGTGTACACATGCAAGAAGACTACACTCGGAACTGATTAGTAATCGTTAGATTTGTCGGTATACAAATGCAGTCCCGTGTGGGTCTACTGTGTATTGACCTAGCGCGCGTATGATGTTGTACGTGGTGGTTTGCCATTGCCTTCCGCGTGATTATTTTTTTTGATTATTTTTTTTTTTTTCATTGTACCGACAGCAGTCTGCCATAAACAACGGCGATATAAGAATATAAGGAGGGGGGGATTGGGGAAAAGTGGATTATTAGTAGAGTATTTAATTTAATTCTTTGTAATAAGTTCTGTTGTCGCCCTGGATCGAACCCGTGACCTCCGTAATGAAAGTCAAGCGCTCTACCAACTAGGCTATCGCGACGACTCAAAAATAAAAAAAACTGCGAATTTTTAAAGCAACATTACGTTTGGTCTGCTCAAAGAGGGAAAAAAAAAGAAAACTAAAAACCAATTCTGAAAATACGCCAAGTAGTAGAAAAGAAACTAGAAATTAATTAATAAGTCGGCATGCATAACGTAACTACGTGATTAATATCGCATACAAAATTATGATCCGGCGAATAGAAAAGACAGAATGGAGACGGAGAATAAAGAATGGTTAAATCGAAAACGGCTCAACAATGCTATGGTACAATGACGAAGGTTAGAAAATTCTTACAACCACAAACTAGAAAGAGGACTAGATTGAAAAAAAAAGATGTCTGAATTGGTAAAGTAAGAGATCGGACCGAAATTGTAAATGGAGTTTTCTGGAAGAGGAGAAGTGATTATAAGCTGAAAAATTTACTGATGCTATTACCTTCATTTTCACTGTATTTTGAAATAGGGTAAAGATCAAAAATTTGAACTACGAACCAATATGCCTTGTTAATTAGCTTAGTGAAATTGTTAAAACCCTAATTTTAATTAAATTCTATGAAAACTGTAATTATATACTAATTGCCCACATCAGTTAGAATGCCGAGTTTCACTTTACACTACCGATATCTTCATTTATTATTCTTCTTATACAGTTTACGAGGAAAGTTTTAGTTTTTAAAAGAATTTGAAAAATACTTTAACAGGTACAAAATCAGTATAAATGCAGTTAAAACTAACGCAATTCTCCTTACCACGAAGTAATCTAACTAATTATCTCCAATGGTTTCCATCATCGAAAAATAGATGGCTGTTACCGAAACAGGAAGACTTTTCCATCTAGCATGGATCAAAGTAGTGAAAGATGTGGACGCCAACCTTCGATAGCGAAGATGGTTCAAAGAGAAGGTTTTCAAGAAAAAAAATGAATTCTCCGAATAATCTTGATAAATTAGTAAAACGTTAGTTTTTTCATTATATTTTTTTTTGTTTTGAGCATTGTCATTTTATTATTTAATCTATATCATTTCTCTTATGACCCCCGGTATTTGCTCTGCATGTTGGTAAGGTACACGCTTCGATACGTCTATTTTAATATCAAATATTCTCCTCGGTAAAATTATTTTAAAATAAGCCTATTATTTATTTATTTATATTCTTTCTAGTGTTTTCAAGAAACCAACGATGACCCGAAAGCTTTAGAAAAATTCCAGACATGCGTAAATACCACGGAAGGTGATAAAGTACTAGCCGAATTCGGAGAATTAACGCTATCCGTTGATCCGAGGTTTTCGTCGGTCCCGGCAATAAGTTTTAATCAGGTAAATTGTTTCACAAGTTTTGAGAAGAAAAACGCGGGTTCATCACTATTTCATTAAAATTAAATTCCTTCCAAATGAACTGAATAGACAACGTTTTAACAGTGAATGACCAAAGTCTCTATTTTATCCCATCATAATCTTCTCTATCCGCAATCTTCATCCTAATAAAATAACTTCAAGTAGCTGCGTCCCCACTTTCCAAGAATCCAATCACATGTCGACTCCTTTCACCTCCTCACATTTCTCCCTCGTTCCCTTTAGCAGCCGGTGGAGATGGATACTTTTTTATCTGTTCAATTCAATTTTTTTTGTTCGCATACTTTCATCATTTTTTCCGATCTCTAAATCTAACTCTCCCTCGCTTTATTCAATCTCTCTTGTATTCTATGTCAAAAACTTTTCGAAAATTATTTAAAGGCGCCTCGACTAGCAACTCGAGCACAAAAAATTTGTTTCCTAATAATATGTTTGGTTTTTGCTCTGTGCCCCCTTGATTAGTCATTTTTTTACCGCACGTCTATACATCATTCATCAATAAAAAATTCCTTATTTGTCGACGTTTTTGTTGCCTTTAATAATGTCCGCTTTTCTAATTTTCCGCTGCTTTTCTTTTCTCTGCTATTAACCTTTCCCAATCGAATCACATCTTGCTCTTTTTTGCGCCTTGGCCTCCCCACTCCTTCTTTTAGTGCCCACGCCATTCTTCTCTCGATATAGTTCCTTCGGTAGTCTTCTTTATCTCCTCAATTTCTAATATTTTTTCCTTACATAATGTACAATTCTCTGCTTTGAGTAAGTTCCGCTGTTGACGTGCCCAAAAAATTGAAGAAAAAAAAAACCTTTCCTAATATAGAATCTTTCTTCCCTTCTCTATTCAGTCCTAATCTAACCCTTCATGGCCTTCAGACTTTTACCTTAGCTCAATCTGGTTTAACATCTTCCTCATGAAAATTGCTTTCCGCTTCTAAATTCTTTTCTAATTTCTTTTAGCTTCCGGCAGTCTACTCTTCTCATCAAAATGTCTCTGTGGGTAACTCTCAACCTGAAAACTATTTAACAACATTTATAAAACCCTCTATTTATTAATCTCTCCTAATAAATTATCTTCTGCTGTCTTTATTTTTCGTTTTTTATTTTATCTTTCGTTAATTAAACACTCTCTTTGAATAATGACCCAATCCCTCTTGTTAACTCTTATGAGTTTTTAAGGAGATTGTTTTCAGTTTCATAATCACATAAGTACGCACTTACCTCTTGACAGGCATAAAGTTCCTCCTCATTAGACAGGATATCTCTAAATCCTACTTATGTTTTATTTTTGTTTTGTTTTTTTTTTTTTGGAACTCCAAGCAAGGGCACTGACCCATCATCCAAAAATTACAAATAAAAGGACTAGATTTTAATACATAGAGAAATAGAAGAAATAAACTCTGCTAAAGCTCGAACAACATCTGGTGAAGGAAAGGAATGTATGTAGGAAGCAAATACCCCGTATTCATTCTGTTCTGGATTATTGCTGTTTCATTCGTCGCAACACTTCCAGATCCGTATTTTCAAACCCGATCTCGCCTTACAAAACACTTGCCCCACCTTTACCTTGAAACTGGAAATTTAATCCTGTTCCCGTTATCCGTGTTGAAATCGATATCCTTCCTCTTTTTATTTGAAGATCTTATTTGGGTTACTTCTTCACGTTTCCCTGTTTCCTCTGCTTTACCTGCTCCTTCTTACTTTTTTTATCTTACGAATTTTCCGTTAATAAGATACCTATTCTATCTTTTATTTCTCTTCAATTTTCACTATATATCTACACTTACGATATAAATTACCGAAATTTTCCTTCAATTTTTCCTCCTTCTTTCGTCTTATTAACTTATTTTCACTTATTCTCCTCAATCCTGCTCCACGTAATTACATGGGAATCTGATGCCCTAAATGACTCCATAAAGTTCTTTTTCTGTCCTTCTTTAAACTGTTTTAAATCCTTCAAACTTCTCATCTTCTGCTCAGTCTTCTATGCCGAATTGCTGTTTTGCGGCGCGCTCTTATTTTCTTAACTATTTATTTTTACATTAATTTTAATTATTATTACCATAACTATGGAGTATGTGACTCCGAAATATGTTGGTATTTTTTGTGATTAATTAAATTTTCTTTTTTTTCCCTGATTTATTATACAATAATTTTTATATCTTTATTATAACTGATTCGCGAAATATTCTGCAGACTATCGCTTCCCCTTTTTTTTTTTATAATTCTTTCCATACGTCCTCTGATTCTCTTCCACATTTAATTCAAGTTGACCATTTATGGATTTCTGGCCACTGAAAAATCTAATTGAATGAGTCAGCTGATTAAAAAAAAATCTAGTTATTAATGCGTTCTATGTTATTAATTTTTAGTGCCAATTTTCAAGTCGATATCTAAACTACTTATCAGCTTGCGTACAAGTCCGCAACACAGTGAGACATTTTCATGTTTTCCCGTAAAAGAAGTAGGCTTTGTACAGCCATTCAGGCCTCCGTCGACATGAGAATGTCGCCGTGCAACCTGTAAATGCCTTGTACATATTATATCGCAACGTATAATTTCGAGATTGAACCTACCTACTGCAGTACTATGATTTCCTTTATACATATTATAATTTCAATGTATTCGCAAAAATATATATTTTATATCCGTTTAACAACTAACTACCGCTAGTATTTACATCATTATCGTACAGAGTTAGTAATATTAAGCAATGGCCGATGGTGAGAAAAGTACGACACACGTAAGCTAACGTTTGTACGTTCAATACGTTTCAAGTAGATTCCATCGATACAGAATTGTTAGAGATGTGGAAAGCGGAATGTAAGACGTACGCGTTGTAAATGTTGTTGCGCCCTTTTCGTGAGAAAACAACGCGGTTCATACAATACCAAAGAGTTACATTTAATTTATAATTACACTACAGGTAATTGTGTTTTGTGCGCTCAGCAAATGTAAAGAAGGAAATGACCTGTGAAATACACAAACCTACGATTTTCATAAGAATTCCATTATAGGAAACACTTCTCCATTTTCTGACGCTTTTCGAGTTTATGTGCCAAAGTAAAGACATGAAAATATTAGTAATCAATCGTATCCAAGTACAGACGTGAAATGTTCGTAACGCTTTTCCGTGACGCTCCATTTCATAACGCTTTTCGAGTTTATGTGCCGAAGCAAAAACATAAAAATGTCAAATGCGGTTCAAGAAACGAAACCAATTGAAGTTACTGTTAAAAGTAAAAAAAAAAAAAAAAAAAAAAAAAGGGAAATAGCATTCAATCCAGTAGCTCACGCAACAAATTTCAAATAATCATTTTTCAGTACTTCTAACGGCAGCGATTTCCATCGAAATATTATCAATATTTTTTCTTCACCTTGTCCAACGTACTTCTGACTGAAAACGTGATTGGCGAGTAGTTTTAAGTAAAAATACTCTTTCCCGACTCATAAAAGACCCTGATTTTTGTCAACGTATAATTCTTGATCACTTAGACCGATTTCAATGTTTTTTCAATATATCTATTTAATATACACTGGTTGTTCATGTTTATTATGTATTAAGTAATAAAAACACACCGATATAAAACAATTATTTCAATTGTTATTATATACCCGACGACGCGTTTCAAAGACAAAGAGCTTCATAATCACGGGAGTTATATTATTTATTTACTTAATACATAATAAACACAAACAATGAGTATATTAAATAGATATATTGATAACAACATCTACTTGATGTTATAATAACACCCGTAATCATGAAGCTTTGTCTTCGAAACACGTCGTCGGGTATATAATAACAATTGAAATAATTGTTTTATATCGGTGTGTTTTATTCACTCAATGTTTTTTGTTTATTCGAAAGTGTACCACCGGTCAATAGCGGTCCTATATAAATATCGATGAGGACAATTACCGGAATAATATCGTTAAATAACGCGAAAAACGGAAGGGTTCTCTTTAGAGAAAGTTTTAACACGGGGGGGGGGGATAATTCAAAAAAGTGTTATTTACCGTGTAAAGTCTAGATTGAACAGACAACAAAATTTTCGATATTACCGGACAAAAATTAGTTGAAAATTTTTTAAAGTCTACAATTTCCTTTTTGTGACAGCTAAAGAATTTTTATTTTTAACCGATGTTTTTTCGTGACTGGAATGTAGGAAAAGACGAATTTCCAAAAATCTTTAAATGTAACGGTCTAAATGTTGAAATTGAAGAGGCGATCGGTACGAATGTCTTAAACTATTATCAATGTTAATTGCCATGAAAATATAGATTCGAATAAAGGAAATGATTTTAAATACAAACTCTCGGTAACAAAAATATTACATATCTCAAAGTAACTGCGTTCAATTTCTGACAATGTAGACTGATTCCGATGATGTGCCTTAAGTGTCAGTGGTGGTCTTATATAAATATATTGATAAGTATTGGTGACTGATACTTAGCAGTCAAAAAGTGATGTTAGAAAAGGAAGTTCTTTAAGATATTTCACTGAATATAACCAGACAAAAAGTGGACAAAAAATTTCATTACAATGTAGGGAGAATACGGACAGCCAACATTTTAAACGTTCAGGAACGATGAATGCGAGTAACTTGAAGTACTAATAACGTTGCCATAAAATCTAAATAACCCATTTTTAATTTTAAAAAAAAAAAGACTATTACTAAAAATTAACCTAAACATTTGATTTTAATGTGAAAAAAATAAAAATATAGCATGCATAAAATATTAATGATAAACGAGAATATGACTGAATCATCTTAGTAAATCCAATGATATACGTACTAAATATTTATCCCTTGTGAAATAATTCGATCGTATTGCTTATCATCAATACTTTTTATATGTATTACTGTATTTTTAGTTTTTTCTGATTAAAATCAAACATTCAAGTTCACTGTTAATAATTAATAATATTCCTCGATTTTCTTTCCTAAATGAAGAAAAATTATTCAGATGTCTAAGTAGCAGCTAAGGTTGTGCGTTCCAACTTATCTTGCTAGTTCCGATTTTGCGACCCGATCGTTATCTGCATTTATTGTTCGTAATTCCGATTATCAAGCGATCATTGTACTAATACAACTCTTTCTTATCGCATAATAAATCATTTCTTATCACGCGTATTTACTAGCCCTGATGTCTACAAACCAGCGGAAAAATAAATATGTTACCTATCGTTAATTCCACAATTCAATCAAACAAACAAATGCATTCACAAATATTGAAATCTGCCCCGAAAAAACACCAAGCTATATTATAAAATTCCATAGATAACACAATAATCGGAAATCACGTTATTGCAACAGGAAAAATTCTAGGCCCGAAATCATATCTTGACGCATTTCGAATATCAAATAACCGTATTTGTATATGTATACCTTAACAGTAAAGAAACTGCTGAAAAATTCATTACAGAATTAAAAGGTATCTATCTAAATGGTACTTTTATACTAGCCAAGCGACTAGTCGCAAACATAAGGAAAATTACCAAATTCTATGCTATTGGATCAGCTAGCATTACTCAACCTAAAATCCGCTTCGTCTCTTCACAATTTACGCTTCCGTATTGGAAATCAAGAGGATTAAGCGAACATTATAAGTGTTTCCGTCGTTGTACATATGTTTTTACAGACTAGACAACTGCCCTGCCAAACTCGATTTGTCTGCCTTTCTAAGCGACAATCACCGTAGATTCCTATCAAGCGATCAATTAAGATGCTATGTTTGCAAACAAATCGGCCATACAACTGAACAATGCGCTACTTTAGAGAACATAGATCCCGTCACAATTATGTCCGATTATGACTCCATCGAACCTTTAAGAAACCTCCAACGCACCAGCACCCAAAAAAGAATAAAAAAAGGAATTCAGCACGAACAATAATTCGAAGAATTCAGAATAACATGTTGAGAGCAGTAGTTGATGCTCTGCCTAGTTTCATAAGACATGGATTTCATGCGTACAGACAGTTATCACGGATGTGGCTAAAAAACATGATAGTTTGTCCATAATTTGAAAATTTCCATCCCTACAGCTATTCGTTACTGGTTAATTACAAATTGTCCTCTTTTAAAATGTTTTGCATTCTGAAATTTGTTTCTGTGAGTTTAACGAAAAAACAAAAAGTAAATGACTTTTCTGTTCGCAGCAATAAACACATTTTACCGGTGTAACGGTTTAATTGATGCGGTAAGTAAAACTATGTGGGTGCATTTTTTGCATATTCCTGAAGTTAAAGTATCATAAAAGATTACATATTTACGTCGGTAACGAATAATGTTACGAATACTTCCATTTGCCTTCACGTTATCGAACGACGATTTTGCAGAAAAATGTTTGTAACGTCCCATTAAGTTTTTCGAATATATTAAATGCAGACCTCGCATAGCACACGCACAGTCCACGCGCACATTTTTTGCAAGTACCCCATCATCCGACGCCCACGTTTTTCTATATGAAGCATGTGGAAACATTACGAAATTTTCAACAAATAAAAAAATTAAACTGATCCATACGTAACTCATTTTCCCACGAAAATCGTGTTCTTCACATATGCAACCACGCTCGGGCTAGGTTGCGCGTGGGCTGCGTTCAATATGCAGCGAAGTTAATGCTTTGATGTCGTCTATCCACAAGTCTTACTTATCATAAATTCATCAGAATATTCTTTCTACTAATTTATTCGTTCCGACGTAGATATATTATTCGTGCACTCACTTTTGAAATACTTATTAAATAAATTCCATCTTTCTCCTCAAGTTAATTATTACAAGTCGTTCTGTAACAGAACAAATTTTCCACAATCAGCTATCTGAGCATCCGTATCAGGATATCAAAGGTCGAATTATTACAATACATAACAGATAACGGTTACTCTCAATTGTTTTTTTTTTTTATGAATGCTTTCAAAATTTAAAAACAAAAATAAATCAATAAACGTATTAAATGTGTATTATTATTGAATTAAATTAACATGCCGTGTGCAGTAACTTGTCCTTAAAATAATAAACAAACCTGGAAAAGATTTAACAAATCCGAAATCATACAGGCCTATAACGCTACCGTCTGGTTTAAGTAAAATATATGAAAAAATCATAAACAATTTTCTTGATACAGAAATAAAAGAAAAAGCGATTTTGAAAAAGACAATCAGTTCGGATATCTTAAAAACAAATCAACCGAGCTAGCGATAAAAAAGTTATGCGACTATATTGAAAAATATAAAAAACGAACAAGACACACGTTACTAATCGGCTTTGACATATCCGGAGCATTTGATCAAATAAAAATTGATGAAATCTTAAAAATAATGAAAAGAAAAAATATATCTGGTACAATACAAACTGTAATTCGTAACTACTTAACAGATGGAAGAATTGGGTTATTTAATCAAGAAAACAAAATCCTATATAAGAAAAGTGTTAACTCAGGAGTACCACAAGGTTCGGTTCTAGGGCCAGTACTCTTCAACATAGCAATGAGCGAAGTTCATAATTTGCATTTCAGTCAACACTGCAATAAGCTACGCAGACGATATAATGTTAGTAGCAGGAATTAATAAAAAGGACGAAGTTTACAATATAAATGAAACAATAAAAAAATTGAGTAAAAACATTCAAAACTTAGGCTTACAATTCAACATAAACAAAACCCATGCACTACTAATAAGTAGAAAACAAGACAGGGAAGAAATGATACATTGCATTGAACAGCACTTATGCATAAAGATAAAGATAAAATAAAAATAGTAAAAGAAATAAAATACTTGCGAATAATCATAGACACAAATTTAAATTTTGGAAAACACATCGAATTCATAATAGACAAAATTAAGATTAATTTCGAACTAAGATCACTATACTCAAATATGTTCGGTTTCAGATATAAAGGTAGAATAGTACTCCATAAAGAGCCATTTTTGGATCTATAATACTGCTCTACAGTATATTTTCCAGTTTTACGAGAAAAAGACAAGAGAATAAGCTGTTAAAATTACAAAGGAACATATTAATAGGAACAATCTCGGGTTATCAATAATACCTATAGACTTAAAGTTAGAAACTGTAAACCAAATCAAAACATTGAAACAAGAAGAACTAAAATTTTAGACAAAAAAAAGTTACGAAAACAGATGAATAAAATGAATTCAAGTAGTATACGACACTCTGACAACACTCAGGTGTGATAAATCAAAAACTGGCAAAGTAACAATAGTAGTTCCAAACTTAGAAGAAAGACTACAACAAATGAAACATTTTTATACCGATTGTAACTTCACTCAATTTTTAACCGGACATACGGGAATAACAATGGGCTGTCTATATGAAACGATTTAAAATTGCTGAATCGGACATCTGTAAATAGACTGTAAAGACTGTAAAGAGACGATTTACATTCGATTTTCGAATGCAATAAGTTTAAAAACGAAAGATAAAAACGGAAAATAATAAAAAAAAAAAACAATAACCGAAATATATAAAAAAAACTTTTAATTTGATCAGCTTTGTCAACCATGTAATGAATAACAAAACACAAAACACATCAACAACAAATAATAACAGTAACAATCAGAAACTCTGGCTGAAAAACCGAAAGGTACAACGGAGTAAATAAATAAATTAATTAATTTTAAAAAAAAACCTGTCCTTTATAATAACGATTGCCTTCATAAACTTCATGTAAATAATTATACCCATCTATGTTTTTGTCCACCGTTAGAGAACGTAAATGACTTTAAATATCTACGTATATATATATATATACAGTGGGTCAAAAAAGTATTCGATCACTATCAAAAAAGGCTGTAGAACTGAATCGGAACAAAGAGGGATGGAAAAAAGTGATATTTTATAAAGAGAATGATCAAATATGGGTAATTACATCAAACGTTAACCGTAGTAGAGAAAAATAACGTCGCAATGACAAAAAATAAGGGAAACCCCGGCAAAAAAAGTATTCGATCACTCATGAACAGATGATTTATGCGTATGGGATAAGACAAAAAAAATGCATTACAGTAGACGTAAGCTATTCGATTAAGTTCAGTAGTTTATAGACATTGCTGTGGTGTTAATAAAATTGATAAAGTAGTGTTAATCGTAAGCAATGCCACCAAAAAAGGCCGAGATACCTGAAACAGTGCTTGCGCGAATAATAACTTTACGAGAAACCGGGCTAAGTTACCGCGAAATCGCAAAAAATATAAATTATTCGTACGGGGGAGTGTGAGACGTGATTCAGAGATACAAAAATACCAAAAAACTTGAAAATGAACCTCGAACCGGAAGACCGAAAAAACTAACGTGCCGAGAGCGACGCGAGATTATCCGTCAATCGGTGAAAAACCCATTTACAAGCGCGTCTCAGCTAGCCGCTAACCTTCAATCAAGGTCGGGCAAAATTGTCAATCCGCAAACCATCAGAAATGTCCTCCATTCTGCCCAAATTAACGGTAGAGCACCACGTAAAAAGCCCTTCATCTCGGAAGTAAATCGAAAGGAACGATTAGAATTTGCAAAGGAACACGTGAACAAACCGGTAACTTTCTGGAATTCCATTTTATTTTCCGACGAAAGCAAATTTAACCTGTTCGGGTCGGATGAACAGAAATATGTATGGCGCAAACCCAGAACCGAGCTACACGCTAAAAACTTGAGACCTACAGTAAAACATGGAGGCGGGAACCGAATGGTTTGGGGGTGTATGGCAGCTGGTGGGGTCGGAAATCTGGCCTTTATTGAAGGGCGAATGAAAGCAACTGGTTACGTCAACATTTTGCGTAGCAATCTAAAAGACAGCGCTAGCAAATTGGGTCTGGTAGAGTCATTTATCTTGAAGCAAGATAATGACCCAAAATATACCGCCATGTCTACACGCGAATGGCTTCTGTATAATTCCCCACGTCGGTTAATGACACCTCCTCAGTCTCCTGATATGAACGTCATCGAAAATCTGTGGAATTATCTTGATACCCGAGTCCGTAAATGCAAAATTTATAACGCTAAGGATTTAGAACAAGCTTTATAAGCTTCATGGGCGGAGATTTCCCCCGAGACAACGCGTCACTTGGTGAAATCTATGCCCCGACGTCTAGAAGCCGTCATTGATGCTAACGGAATGCACACAAAGTACTAGCATCCTCTTTTCATTTGTGGTAAGTGTTTTTTTTATTGTAGTCATTTGTGATCGAATACTTTTTTGGCGTCATTTTTTTTATTTTTTGAATATCCTGTAGCTGTATTTAACTTCTTTTATTGAAATACATGTTTCTTTCTCGTCTTTCTTCTTTTTCTATTATATGTGGTGTGTTTTAACCCTGTGCGTTGACCTCCTCCAGTCATGCGGTACTTTTTAGTGGTGATCGAATACTTTTTTGACCCACTGTATATATTGATAAATCCTTGAACTAGAAAAAACACATTCAAAGTTTAAACTCGAAAATAAGACAGACAATTCCAGCTTTATATAAAATAAAGCAGGCACTATCGAACACTACGTATATACTCTATAATTCAATAATAATTTCCAGAATATTATATGGAATTCAAATATATTACGTGAGGCTAAGAAAACAGAAATAAATAAAATAAGTAGAATACAGAAGAGATGTTTGAAACTTATACTGCCCCACTAGAAACGACTTTGGATCAATTATGTATGAAAGGAAAACGATGAAATGTCCCCAAGATGTACTTTTTTTTATTGTAGATTATTAGCAATGTCAATAATATAAAATTACCATCTAGGAGAAAAAATCCGGTTAACAAGAAACCAAAGTAATATATATTACATCTATCCCCGCGGTGTAAATCTACGAAATGATAACACTGATGATTCAGTTTTAATTAATTTAAATAAGTACAATCCCTAATCATATATTAGAGGGAGAAAAAAATTTGGTGTGTGGGGAAAAAGGAGATGGAAAAATAGTTGAAGCAATGTGATACAAGGACTGAAGATCAAGTTACGTTCTTTATCTCGTTCCTTATTAGAAGTTCTGTTTTTTACGGTTTGTTTGTTTTGTCTTAATATTTAAAATCAAAAAAACATGATTTATGTGAACTTAAAATCCAGGAAGGACATGACAAAGTCAAAACCAACAAACCGTAAAAAACAGAACCTTTAAAAAGTAACGAGATAATGAACGTAACTTGATCTTCAGTCCTTGTACCATTGCTTTAACTATTGTCCTTCCTGGATTTTAAGTTCTCTCAGATCATGTTTTTTTTTATTTTAAATATTAAACTGTCTGCATGTTTTGGTGTACAGATGCGAATTACGCGATATGGTGTTGTCACTCTTACTTAAATATAATGCTAGGTTTATTAATATTTTGTATTTATGGAATAAGTTAAGATAGTTGTAATTTTTGTATCTTTTTTAATAAACGTTGATAAGAGTTTTGGGCATTCAAACAACGGGCATATTTACCCTGTGAGACTCGCAACTTATTTTTAAAATAAAAGAAAAAAACTAAGGCTAGCGGCGCAGTAGGAGAAGGGGGTTAGATATAGAGACCGGATTGATGAAGTAAAGTGACTTAATTTGACAGAGAAAAACTGTCGTCTTTGAAGAGGAGAAGAAGCGATGGAGGAAGGTTGAATGACGTCCTAGGCGTGGAGTATAAGGAGCAGTTGATTGGGATGTGGGAGACGGAGAGGATAACACCATAAGCGGTACAACCGCAGCCTGCTGATAATAACGTCATCCCGGCAGTTTGGAAGGGAGGTCACCCAAGGTTCAACTAATTGTGAGTGTTTCAACTGCCGAACGTGTTGTATCGTGAAGTCAGCTACCCCTTTTACCATAATGTAAAAGTCCTAAATTTTATGAATTTCTTTCGGTCGGATGCCGGGACTGGAATTATATATGTACATATATCTTTTTATCCATAAGTAAGTAGGATTTTTCTGTTACAAAGGAGTAGTTAAATATATATATTTGGCTGAATCGCTTAACTGTAAAAAGCCGCGTTGGTTTTTGGTTTTTTCTAATTTATTAACGCCTAATTTGCTTAATTTTTCATGTTCGCTTTTATTGTTGTTATTTTATTACAGATATATGCAATCGACGTTGATTTGTACGCTCAAAAACACTTCAAATCGGCTTTGTGCCAACTAATAAATAAACCAGACCTGGCAGCCTGCAATTCGTAAACGGCCATTTTTTATTTGCTAATAAAAAATCTGCAGTACATTTAGAATTCGGAAAGGAATCCCCACATGGCTTACAAATTCGCGCGTATTACTTAGCTGCAGAGGAAAAGGAATAATAAATGTATTGTTACTTGTTCGATAGTAAAAAACAGTCCGTTTGCTAAATGTTTCTCTCACTTTTAATAAATACAATCCTTCTCGTGATATTTGTATTTTTCTATCGTAAATAGGTAAGCTGTTACATCCTATAAGTTCATTTTTGGTCGTAATTTTAGTTCGTTCATTTTCACTGTTACTCATAGGGCGCGAACTAACACAAGTTATGATTAACAGCGAAAATAAGCGAACTGAAATTGCAACCGAAAATGAATATTATGTGAAAAAAGCGAAGTAACGTAATAATCATACGAGAAATAGCGCGAAAAGGGAAATACCAGAAAGAGAATATGTTAATAACGGATATATTTAAAATGGCGCGGGAAAAGCAAAATACCGTAAAGAGAATATTTTAAAAATAACGAACAAATCGTAAATGATGTAGAAAAAAGTGAACTAACGTAAAAAGAAACTATTAAAAAAAATGTTTAATGATATTAAATCTAATACGAAATGTATCAGTTTTAAAAAAGGTGGGATATTGAATATAGTAAATTACGATACCTTAATAAGCGGAGAACATTTCGGCGGCGGTGTTAAAAAATGTGCGAATGAGCTGGAGATATGGTACTCGCTGCGAAAAGTAAAATTCCGCGATGTGGTAAGCTGTTACATTGTACCGACGATGAAATAAATTTGAAATGAGAAAATATAAAAGCAGTCGGACGGGAGTAATAGAATGTGGCAGCCAGCATGGGCGTCGCCAGCGGGGGACACAGTAGGCAGCTGCCTTCCCCTGTGGAACCTTGAAAATTTTTAATCAACTGGTCATGATGAGTATTCATAGGCACGTAATCATGGACAGTTTGGAAGACTTTTATAATAAAGTAGTAGGATAATTTGCCAGAAACCCACAAAATATAAGGTTTTAATTAAGATTTTATTCTTGTTTAATAAAATATTAAGCCCCTTTAAAAATTATAAATTTTTTATTTTTCCTATAACTCATATCCTCTTTCTATCATCTTGCCCTCCTCCCTGGCTCATCGGCTTTAGCAGCCAGTAAATAAAAATATAATTAAAAAGAATATTTTTATTTAATTTTTAATAAAATATGAAATAATTCGATACAAACTAATAGGTAGCGACGACGAACGTATCAATGTGAACTGTAAAGGGCCAGAATGAACTGGTGTACATCTTGTAAAAATTTACTCAAAATTCATTAGGGTTACATGAACATACGACAAAAAAAGTTTGCCAGTTGTTTAATTACATTTCAGTCGTGAAAAAATTCAGGTTTTATCAAGACCAACGGCAGCTTGGGATAACGGCAGATCTTCGAACCCCTTTAACTCGGAAAAACAGCGTGAAAGACTACTTTAGTTTCCACAAGTTAAATTTTCATAGCACCGTATTATTTCATAATTAACCTAATCCGTCTAACTCTGTGATTAGATGGCGCCAAAACGAACTATTGTTCGTTCTCTGCAGAAAATTCTAATGCAGACCGCAAAAAAATTCGATTGAGACACGGAGAAAATTCGTATCTCTCCAGACGACTGAAAAAACTCTATCTACGCGAAGTAACCTAAAAAAAAAAATGAAACAAGAACAAGTGAGCCCCGTTGGTAGACGACTTTCGCAGACACAAGTTACGCACTTGTTTTGATATTTTTGTTTAATTGGGTTCGCCTATCGAGGACATTGACCCAGCGCGCTACAGTTTGAGAAATTATCGGTGGGCAGAAAATTAGATTTTAATGTGATCGCAAATTAAGGAAAAGAAGGAAACGGTCTCGGGAACTATCAGAGATGCAGGCAGCGAAAGAACGAAGGAAGCGTTATAAAGAGTAGGAATAATCTTCCCACGCGGCCTTGGTTTTACGATTTTCCTTCGCTTCACCGCTCCGTTATTGTCCCTATTATCCGTTTACGTCTGAATCATACTCTTCTTCCTTCCTCACGCTTTCGTTTTCATCTCGCTCTTTCCCCTTATTGCTCTCTTCATCCTGACGACGTAGCCGTCTGTGATCCTGACCATATCCTCTTTGAATGTCCATCCCTCGTGAACGAACGTACCTCTTTGTATTCCAATCTGCTGTCACTCAAACTCCCTACTCCTTATTGTGCCTCGTATATCTTATCGTTTTCGTCGATCTCAGTTGTTCCTATCCTCAGTTCCTTTATCTTATCAATAGCTGACCGAATCTACATTTAACTGATCTTTCTCCTTCCTTTCGTTTCTGGGCGAAGATCCTTTGTTGATATGCCCAAAGGGGGGTTAAAAAAAAAAAAAAAAAAAATAGAGTAGGAAGAACAAAATTTAAATGCTGAACGTAAAAGCAACTCGGCGAAAAGAGGGAAACATTTGAAAAATTAAACCGCAATCATTTGGATGGAAAAAAGAGAATGGAGAGAAACTAAGAAAACCCCCAAAATGAGAAAAGGAATGTAAGTTATGATTAAAGCGAAGACGACCGATGACAGAGAAATGAAAGAACGACGGAGATGTGGAAAGACACTACAGTCGAGTCGGCGGATCGGACTGAATCGACAGATAAAAAGACTGAGGATTGAAGGATGAGAAGAATAAACAGATCGCCGCAGTTTAGAATGGCAACTTTTTGAGGAGAAATTCATGTTAGCAGCCACTAATTTAGTAAGGAATCGACCGTTATGTGCACTAGTTCGGGCAAGCGCATCAGCCTGCTCATTGCCTTCGATCTCCGCTTGATCAGGAACCCACAAGAAATCAATATGGATATGGCGACAGGAAGACAATTGGAAGATTAATATGTTCGAATAATGAGAATAATAACCGACGGTGAAGACAGAGGAGACGTAGTGGCTAGAAGAACACTCGGGAAATTACTAGTATAATTCAAAGAAGAAATATAAATGATAGCACGAAAAATAGCTAATGATTCAGCGGACAAAATAGAGCAGAAGGTAATTAAACGGATTCAGAATGATCAAGAGAAGGGATAATAAAAACAGTACCCACTCTCCTTGGACTCTTTTTTTTTTTTTTTTTAAATGGGTTTGTCAACATGGACATTGACCCAAGAACAGCGGAACAGAAAGAAAAGAGAGACTCAGATCCTTACACGATCAGAGATAGCCGACAGAAAGGAATCTAGAATAACCGAAGAAGAAGGAAGAGAGAGAATGAAGGAAGCACAGTATGGAGCGGGAATACCGGTTTGTAAGAGGAAGGAATAAAAAGAAGCTTGTTCAGTTGATAATTACGAACAACCGAAAACATTATATGATCGGGATCAGAAATACATTGATCGCCGGGAGGATGCAATGGACAATAAGGAGAAGGCACGAGAGAATAACGGAACAATGAGGAAGGGAGCAAACTATGCCCAAAACGCAAGCGACAAATCTCAGAGAAATTGGAACGGCGCGTAGAAGGAAAGTTAATAAACCATGGAAATCGAGGAAGGGAAGGTTGGATAGACAAGGAAAAGGAGTTCGGGTTGGAGAATGAGGAGACGTAGGAGTCGGACCACAGTTTGGAATGGGCGGCTGCAGGCAGAAGGGTAATATTAGAAGCTGAGAAGGCAGGAAGAAACCTACCAGAAGAGGACGATAATCGAGCAAATGAGTGTCAACCAACTCATTTCCCTCGATTCCGGAATGGCCAGGAATCCAAAGGAAATCCGTTTGGATAAAGTGGGATAAGATCGTGTCAGAATAATCGGTATAAAGGCGAGAGTGAAGGGGGAAAACGGAATTAACGGTAAAGTTAAATTCATTGATGGCGGTCGAGTCAGGAGAAGATTTTTATGGGAAGATGGAAGAAAAGCCAAGCTAGGAGGTTGGAAGAAGTTTGTCTAATTAAGGACAAAAAGAAATGATACTGGGAAAAAAAACTGATAAAGGCGAAAATATGAGCGTGAATAGGGATTTCGTGAGTACCGAATAGGCAGTTTTAAAAATGTAAGAATCGATTAGTTTGGAAGAAGAAAATGGAAGACGTTTAATCGTAGATAAAACCTGCGAAGGGACAATGGAACTGAATTAGTTTCGAAAGGAGCAGGTTTAATCATTTAGAGACAGAGGAGTAAAGATCATTTATGTAATCGCAAAAGAAAAGACGACTACTTGAAATAACCCCGAGGTATCGAAAAAACAAGACCAACAAGGCAATTATTTAATAATAAATTTATTAAGAAAGCATTATACAAACATAAGGTAAAGATTTGTACGTGAAGACTTGGAGGGAGAAATTGTAAGATGAACGTGGGAGAGGGCTGCTTCTAAACTGCTAAGGGAAACGTTAAGTTCGTCATTGAAACGTTATTAGAAGTCGAATATAAGAGAATATCATCTGTAAAAAAAAAAAACAGAAGGGGAAATTGAGCAACGCTAAGGATGTAAAAATTAAACAGGTACAGCTGAAACAGGAGCCTTGAGGAAGACCCCGAAACAACTTTCTTGACGCTGAGAAAGAAGAAGTAGACAGATTGTGCCTTCTTCTATTATAGAAGATTGACGTACACATCTTTCACTGAACTTTTCCATAACTGTCGATCTCGCGCTAAATGAAGCATGTCCTCGTTTTGGAAAAATCCATCTATTGCCGTATATATTTGACAACCAACATATTCTTGCGCGGCCAGCCACGCGAGTCTATCGCACCCATGAGTATCGTTTGAAGTGGCGCTCATTTCTGCCGGCGCACTCGTTGCAAAGCTAAATCTGTCGCATACATTGGACTCCAATTTTTTAGCAGAGCTTTTGATGATTGAACAAAAAATGTGATCACTATTAAAACACCAACAAGTGATAATTTGGAAAGCTATATTTGTGTGTTAATATTTTAATAATTTATTCCGATGCGAACGTATATTCTCCTGTCGCGTGGGTAAACTATTGAAATTTAGTTTTATCGTTTTTTAAGATTATTATGCATGCAATTTGTGATTAAACGATATATTATTTCTGTGATTTTAGTCAACATTTATTCCTTTGATTCACGCAAAACAATGAAGAATATTTTATTACGAAAATGTACAATTTTTAAATGCAATAGTAAAAACAATTTTGCTTTGAAGTCGGCAATACCGTATTTTACAAAATTAAAGTGGTCCAATACATGAGACAAATTTAGTCTCGCTTCCTAGTTTGCTGATCTCATGATTCCCTTTTTTCCTGCTTTTCAATAATATACTAATTTTATACAATTTTGAAATCTCTACTAACAACAAATCACTCTTATTCTTCGATTCGTTCTTATTTCTCCTCAGAATTTTAAATACGGGTTTTTGTAAACATTTTATCCGCTTTAAATGGTGATCCGCGATATTTCTCCAATGAGCCCCACACGCCAGTATTGATCGGTACAGAACTAGGAACACACATTCACTAAGGTAATATGTGTAGAAATTGGTTAAAGTAATAAAAATTATCATTTTCGCAACTTATTAGATAAAATGTAATTAGGTGATTATTCCATGTTAATTTACTATCGAGCTGTATTCTAAGATATTTAATTTCGGAGCTCATTCCTAATATTTTCGACCAATTTTATATTCAAATCGTTCTGTCGGTACTGAAGTAAATTTGTGTAAATTAATATTTTTTTTTTTTTAGAATAACTTTTAAACAATTCGCATACTTTCGACATCATTTAACACAGAGATCTTCGTAGGATATGTTCGTGACGTGCATAAATAAATAGCTTAAACGGCTACTACCATTAAATGGCATAGATCATTAATACAGATTAAAAATAACAAATTAAGGAAAATGAATTATCTGGGTCACTTGATGCGGGGGCCGAAGTACCAGTTACTCTACAAGCAATACTGATAAGTGCAGTAGAAAGTGTTCGTTTGTGGTGTTGGAGGACGTCATGGATTTTCAACATCCGAAAATGGATGGCTGTTACCGAGACAGGAAGACTTTTCCATCTAGCACGAGACCGGAAAGCAAAGTGGTGAAAGATGTAGGCGCCAACCTTCGATGGCGAAAACGGCTCAAGAAGAAAAAGAGGGCGTGATATATTACTGCTCTATACACATTTATTTAAGTAATCATTTATTTTAGTGACAAATTTTCTTTCAGTTCGGTACGGATTTAACCAATTGTAAATATTACCGTGGGGAATCCACAATGGTATAATTTCTTTTAATAAAATCTGTCGATTTACAATATAAAAAGTTTTATTTAAGCTAAAATAAACTACCACAGAGATTTTTTTCCGCTTTCACATTTTTTTTTTTTTAATATATATAAAATACGATTAAAACTATTTGTTAAAAGTCCAAACTGATTTTTAATTAAACTAATTATATGTCTGCGTAATATTGCTACAGATATCAATAATCAAAATGCTGCGCGCGTGAGACGTTTGCAGTATTTACCTCCTTAGATATTGAAGGCCAATTTGAGAAATCATCAAAATTAACGAAAATTAATTAACGGCAATATTATCTAAAGTTTAACATATAGTGTGCTCCTAGTCCTAGACATAACTTACTGCTAGGAGCGCTGTGAGATTTATCGTCCAGTCTGTTAATGACTGGCAAGCGGCAGCAACACACAATGACGTAAATGATTATTGCAAATCTCCTTCAAAATTGATGGATAAGCGAGATTTCACCCTGCTTTACTGCCGAGAAGGATCTTCGCGAATGAAAGACCGCTACCTAACCGATTTACGCAGTAGCTCTAGCTTCAATTTATTACAGTCCGAAGACAGTGATACTAGTTATCACGTGATTGCGGCAAAGATGATTTTCATATTATATCTAATGGAGGAAATGGCATTCAACTGTTGCACTAACCTCAGAACTGAGCGCAAGTGATGCACGATAAATGTTAATTGAAAGTATGAAAAATTTAAACGATTGCCTCCTAAAGTACCACAATATCATCGGTGATTATAAGAATAATCAAGAATTATCAAGAACCTCTAGTGGAAATATAAAGATCAGAATGAAATATTTTAAAGACAAATGCAATATTAAAAGAGTTGCAAGGATGCCCACTATTACCGAGATTATACAAGACATACGCAAAGAAGATCACGAAAGAAGCGCGAATTAGAAAGTTAGGTTTGAAGACAAATGGCGAAAGAAAAAACGAAATGATACAAATGATAAAGAAATAATCGCTGAACCGGAAACACAATAGCGGAAAATGGTGAACCAAATAAATAGGTCAGGATTAGAATATGAAAATTAACGCTGAGAATTACAAGAAGTGACAACAAAAAAGTAAACATAAATGTAGGAATGCAGAAGTTAAAAGAAGTGAACGAACATAGATACTTAAGCGTTCTAATAAGTAACGATGGCGGAGAGACCTAAGAGAAATAAAAGCAAGAATCGGCACGGAAAGCATTCAATAATTCGAGCAGAGTGCTGCGAAATGGCAAGATAAGAGTCTGATTATCCAGAAAAGAATAATGCGATGCTACATACGTACCGAAATACTCGTGCGAAACATGAAAGCGAAAGGAAAGAATATTCGAGATGCGGTGTTTCGAAAAAACTACTGAAGATATCGATTATGTATGAAATGAGGCAGTACCCGCAAGAATAGGAGAAAAAAATTACTTATAGGTGATTAAGAAAAGAAAATTAAAGTATATAGCGCATAAAATACGAGAAAATGGATTATCCACGCTGGTAGTCCAAGGTAAAATCAAAATCGATTAGAGGAAGAAAGAAATCGGAATTGGTAATGTGTAAAAACCTAATAGAGATCATAGCGTGTGCCAGAAATCGAAGAATATAAGTGTACGCAATCTCTTGAAAAGGAGCAACCATGATGATAATGGCCTCCGTATATTCTGTACAAAAGTACATTGTGACACGAATATTCCTTTCCGCTGGCGCATCTGTTTTTTTTTTTTTATAAATTTGTCAATGAAGATATTAGCCAAAAAGAAATGGGAAGTAGGAGAAAATAAAATTATGCCCTTAAACGTTTAAGTACAGCGGATAAAAATAATTTGAAAGTAAGAATGCCGAAAGCAGAGGGAATGAAAAAATATAAGCAGCACTATGTAGGGGGATCCGAAGTTTTCGTAGAGAAGAGTAAAAGGGCGATTGGCCATTAGGAAAGGCCGGACATTCAAATAAAACATGTGATATCAAGATCACACAAAGAAAGTAATTAGAAAGAGGACGGAAAAGACAAAATTGACTAGAAGTAGATGAAAACCGAGAAAGTGATACAGAAAGGAGACTATGATTAAAGGCTACAAATAGCCAAGATTGTGGAACGTTTCGGGAAGGGCAAGTATCTCGAAAAGCATGGGCGTGGAGGAAGAGATGGTTGAATAGTTAAATGTAGCCGGAATCGTAAATTGAAAAAGAATAGGAGTTGAGCCATAGTCTAGAATAAGCGATAAGCTGGAAATATGCCGAAAAATCTGCCACCGAAAAGGAAAAACCGGCTTAGTCGTTAAATTAATTACGCTCAGTGTCCAAAATGACACCAGGAATCCATAGAAGAATGATCCCGGTCGAATGAAGGAAGAAAAAATCATAAAAAAGAGAGCGTATAACATAATCGGAAGAGCGAAAAGGAAAAGGAGATTAACTTGCAGAGCACTCGATTAAATCAACGCAAACTGTCTCTTGTTCCTTTTAGTGGAAACGGAGGCGTAATTAAAAATCGAAAATCAAAATTACAAGTTTAACTAAAAAGAAAACATCAGCTCCGCGGCGTTCGTAAAAAAGACCAACAGTAATGTACGTACCTACACAGAAGGGCATGGTATTTAAATAGCGTATTTAATACTAAAATAATGGAATGAGAAAGTAGAAATTGTAGACATAGCAACAGTGATAGGAATAATTGGAGTGGTAAGAATAGTAGAAGTGATCGGAACAGTAGGAATATTAGGAGAGAATGTGAGAAAAGAAAAAGGTTCTACTACAAACAATTATTCTGAGCTGAACGTCCTCTCCTCTTTATCATCACTAGTTTTAGAGGACTTCCCACTCCTTATCATGGATTTACACCACGGACTTAAATGGGCTACAGCCCACAGCGGCAAAATTCGAAAGGCGGCAAATTTGCATGAGATTGAAAAGTTTTTTCTTTTGAAAAATACTTAAAATTTCCAAAATATTATTGTTACATATTATGGTGTTTTAGTCATGAGAGGAATGTGATAAAATCATTTTTTAACTTGCATTAATGTACAGAAAAGTTTAAATGGGAATATATTGATTTTTAGGTAAAATTTCCAAATGATTATAGAGACAAATGACGTAAGCAGGGGGGAATCGAGAAATGAATTTAAAATTAACGAAGTGTAAACCGGAACATGCATTATTATTAGGCAAAACAGTGTTATATTGGCAGTTAAAGGAAATTCTCGAAGTGTACACGAGGAGACAATGCTGGTCGGCATGATAAGAGGTCAAACAAGACTGGAAGAAAAACTGAAAATTCACAAATGTAGTAGTAGCGGTATCTCTCATTGATACGACAAAAGTTAAGAAGATTTTTCGAAGAATTATTTATGTTATTTCTTGCCGTACCAAACGAGTTGAAAGCTGCTCAAAGCAGTGTGGCACTGGGGCACTGCGGGAAGCGCGCTGGGCCACTAAACCTGTTGAAACTATTCCGAATACTGAATCTGATGAATAAACATGCTAACGGCGAAAATAATATATTAAGAATAAATTTGTAGACTTTATTTAATTTCTGTGACCATTTAACAAACAAAAGTAAAAACTCGAATGTAACTGGAGGTAAACCAACACTATAAAAAAAAACACAATTACAATAACGTGATGATAACATGATGGGAAAAAAGCAGAAAGAAAGATTAGCGCTGAATAAAATTTGCTCAGCAAGCTTTCCTACAATGAAAAGAATTAAACATTTTTTCAGATCAACAATGTCTCACCCCAAAAGAGTTAAATGATTTATCTGTTTTATTTATTGAAGAACAGTTAGTAAAGAGAATTTAAACTTTGATGATATAATAAATGAATTTGCATCTTTAAAATTGCGTCGTAAAAAATGTAAACTTTAATTGACACATGTAAAAATAATGGATGTATAAAATATTATAATAAAATTTAGGTATGTTTTAAAAATGTGTGAAATTTTTTAGTTGAAAACTTTTTTTAAAAATTTTAATTGAAAATTAATTTTTAACTTTTATGTCTTTTCTTACTTCGGTTACGCGATTATAATTTTTATTACTTAATTTATATAAATTATTCCAAGGGCGGCAGAAATTACCGAGCCCACAGCGGCATTTGGCTATAATCCGGCCCTGCTTATAACACATTTTAAATTTTTTCCTTTCCATCTCTATCGGTAATGCTCTTATTAGATTCTATTTATAATCGCATAAAAATATTACGTATCTTCGTTTATTGTCAGTGCCCTTTGCGTGTTGGCGCATGAAACAAAACAAACAAAACCTAGAAAATATTAAATTATAACAAATACAAATTCGAAGTATAAAATGATTGCTTACTTAGAAACCTTTTTCATAGTACAACCCCTATCATCAGCTAAAAACACATATTTGTTATATTTTGATAGTTGTTATAATAACTTAATATACTCTATAATTAACAAACAGGCTGGTAAACGATTCTTTATTAAAACCTAGAAAAGGTTCGTAATTACAAACGGTGAAAAAACGGCACCGGAAAGCAAGTCAGCGGAGGGGCGTCTGACCAATTGAAACAGCTGGATGATTGATGATGAATGACTCCGTTTTTCGTAGAAATATCGAAAAATGTTCTTCGATATCTTTCTAGACGCGTCCGAAAATACCGCTGCTAATTTGATATTAACCTGGAATATTAGCGAAAAATATGGCCGTCTACAGTAGCGCATTCGGATATTTGTTGCGAGTGTTTAATAAAAACAGATAAATCAAAACACAGTATAAAATGAGGCACACTTCGTCAACAGTATGAGGAAAAGTAAGTTGCATTGTGTAAGTAGTATTTTCGCGATTCACCTTAAAACTACACTAGATAGCACACAGATTGGAAACAGTTGTACAGCAATCGAGACTAGAGCGCTGATTATATTATTACCGGGAGGAGGGGACTGATAAGATTAATAGTCGGTCTCTGTTTTATCGGTTCAGTTTTGTCGCAGCCTAATAAAGAAATACGAATACGGCGTCGAATTGGAAATATTACCATCAATTAAATTAGTCTACTGCTGGCGCACCACTGCTGTGTTTGTTCTTTAACGCTGATCCGAAAACGATAGAGGAATACCGGTAGTCGACACTTAATTACGTCCGCTTAGGAATAACAATCCTTGACAACCGATCGAGCTGATATGTATTTAGTTCGTAATATATTTTGCTATAGCATTATCGGCTTTCTAGTTGTACTTAACAAGCCGTATGTTCGCGCAGGCACCACCGATTATGAGGTAAGCAGCGCATTTTAAGTAATAGTAATATAGAGAAGCCTGGCTTTTTAGAGTAATTAAAGTGCACGTGTGCTTTTATTATTTTTTCTTATTTCGAATTCGGAAATTTGCATCTTGTCCGATAAATTTTTTCGGCAGTATTGCGAAAATGCAAATTATTCGAATTTAAAAATACTGGCTTAATGTCGGTAACTGGCCAGCCGAAAAACGATAAAGAAAAATCCTACTCAGTAAACTTTGAATACGTTTTTATAGAATATTTAAAATTGCCCGCTTAGTTACAGTTACGCGGAGAGACATTCGCACAACGATCTAGACTAAGCTCTTTATTTATATTCGAGCGTTAAATTAAATTTTTAAATGTCGGAAATGCGAATTGATTGAATTTTTTCCTAGGCACTTTATATTTAAAAGTTGCACCTTTTCTGTTTGCTTTTTTTTTTTTTTTTTTTGTTTCATTCGCCCCTATCGTAAAAAAAAGGTGTTACATTTTAAAAAAACGTTTAAAGACATAAGCGCAAGTTTCATCGGCCATATTGCATTACCGGCATATAATCATCGATGCAACTAGAAGACTTCTAAAATAGCTTTTTTCCCTTCATTCGTCTCTAAACATTTTCATTTAAATTAATGCTACGCAATAGACGAAAACCGATCTACATCTTCTCGGGGTGTGCTCGTTTACTCACGACCAGTAGTGTAACCTTAGAAATAGGTGGCCATCTATTTAGGTTGAACTAATATTGAATTGGGCTCGGTAAGAGATGTTTGTAAGAGCCGAGAAGTGGCATCTGCAAATTGCTTACCTTAGAAGAGTTTCAATTTCGATCTCCTTTTCTCATTCGAAGGTCTTGTTCAGGTTATCCCGGTCCAATCTTGTTTCCTTCTTATTTTGTTTTTCATAATTGTTACCGCCAATAAAACTGCAAGGCGTTCAATCCGGCGGCTCCTTCAGTTTTCTCCGCAAACTTTTAATTATGATAAGCAGCCACCACCTTCGGCTTTTCTAGGTTTCTTTTCCATCGAAATCTACCGCTCTGCGCGCCCTTCTTCTTCTTCTTCATCCGCCGTCTTCAAATTGAAGGTTGGCGATCCACGATTGAAAATTTTCTTTTACAATGGCCGATCGGAGGAGTTGTATAGAAGAGCAGTCGAACCAGTTGATAAGCATATTCATGAATTTTGACGTCTTCCTCGCGATCTCTTCCCCATGCCCACAGCCCGCTTTACGATCTTCACTAACGACTCTGAAGAATCCTACGGAGTTGGTTCCCCGCTTTATCTTGTTCTTGCTCAGTTTTCTACGCCGAACTATTTTCAAAGGAGGTCATTCATCCCTTCCCCTATAATTTCTCAAAATATCCAGTCAGACCTCTCGTCTCCTCTTTCCTCTCACTCGACTGACTGTGTAATTGGATTCTCAAATTCGTTCTCTTCGTTATTATAAACTTTTCCTTCGCCATTCTGTCCGAATTGATTTCTTATATTACGAATACTACCCGGAGTCGACATTCTGGGATCGAAGAACTCCCCTATCGGGTCTACTAGTAGCTTGTTAAGCTTCTTCTGCTTCTTCTTCAGGTTGAAATTTATTAGCCTTTTTGAATGCCGAAATATTACATGCGCAGTCGCACATGTTCTAAATTACGACTCTTAATTACTCTTTCATTCTCAGATCCTTACTGCTTCCACGTCCGTATCTATTCAACGGTGGGATCTTCCGCCTTATCCACGGTTTCTCAACTTTCTTTCTTTGCGACGTTCTCTCTCTTGCCAATTTTCAATTTCACTCCACTGAACTGTATAAAGTTGCCGCATCCGTTTGGAGTCATACCTGGAATCTTTCTGAAATTTAACCGCGCTTCGCATAAAGTTATCTCGTGAAACTGTAAAAAACGCTTGCGACATTGCTTCGTTTACGTTTTCGTAAGGGAACTTATCAATTTGCGGCCAGAATTTCTGCCCCGTTTAATGAGATTTAACGCGAGCTTTTCGCTAGGAATGCGTCTGTCACTTGGATCGATTTAAAAATTACAGATATATATGTATCAAAAAATCCATCATTACAGGACCTGCAATGTTCTTCAGGTGTTCTTAATTCATCAAAGTAGTACGAGAATTGTGCGCTAGTGTTGTAAGTAATTCTGCATTAGCCAAAAAAGGAAGAGCGAGTGCTTATAATCTAATTGAACGTTGACGACCAAGCTGAATAACGCGATATCATTAAAACGTTTAATCCTTTCTAATGTAGATCTCCGATGAAATTAATCCAACTGGTATTTTTACCGGTTTAAAATACTGGAGCGTTTTCGAAATTTGTTCTGTCCCATTGAATTTAAATATATTTGACATTTAAAAAGGTGTGTCATTTTCAAATCATTGAATCAGTATATTCATTAGCCCGTTTTTCCATTTCCAGTGGCATACTTTTAGGCACTTTTTCCGCTCATAATATTGTTCTTCTTTCCTTAATTGACTCATATTCCAAACTATGGCTCATTCTTCATAATTTTGCCTCTATTTAATCTCTTTATCCAGCCATCTCTTCAGACTTCATCCGTGGTTTTCTTGATACTTGCTTTTTCTTAAACGCTCCACAATCGCTGCTATGTGTCGCCTTCGCTTTAACCACAGTCTCCTTCCCGCATCATTTTCACCGTTTTCATTTATTTCTACTCCATGTTTCCCCTTCCAATTACTTTCTTCGTGACCTTGATATCATATTTTATTTGAATGTCCAGCCTATCCTAATGCACAATCGTCCTTCTATTCTATTAAAACTCGGTATTCCTACTCCCCTCAAGAGTGCTTCTTACATTCTCTCATTTCCCTCTATTTCTATTATTCCTGCACTTGTATTATTTTTATTCCCTATATCTCTTTAAATGTTTAAAAATAAGAACTTTACTTTCTTCTTTTTCCCATTTCTTGGGCTAATATCCTCGTTGATTAACCCAAAAAAAAGAATGTCAATATCACATCTTTAGAAAATATTATTTCTAATTAGAAACAAATTATTAAAGGTTTATTTCTCCATATTAAAGGAACTTGTAAAAACGACTTCTTATTCGAAAAATTTATTTATAAATTTAAAACTAAATAGCCGACATGTTTCGGGAGCATAGTCCCCCATATTCATGGTATTTTACAAAGTTAAAATTCTCCAGCTTTTTGAATCCCCCCTTATTTTGGTACTACAGAGGAATTATCAGTTCCTCTCGGTAAATTTTCGTAGTTGTTGAGCCTAAGAAAAACAAAAAAGTTACATCAGTTGTAAAAGTAGCAACAAACTTGTATACGGAAGGCATATTAATTCGGATGTTTTTATTTCGGTAGCTGAATTTTTCTTGCATTCTCATTGTATTTTTTTTCATTTTTACTCCGCTTTTAACCTTAAATAAATTTTACAAAAAATATTAAAGCACGTCGAATTCCTCGTTCGTGTGTAATGGCTTTTGCTGGCAGTTCAAATGACCTGACGATCGAGAAGAACAACTTTGTCGCGCCTTTAAAGGATTATTATAAAAACTTTTTTTATTTTTTTTTTTTTTATTTTTTTTTTTTGGCCCAACTTTTGCCTTTTGGCCAGTCTATACCTAGATCTGGTTAATTGCCTGTCCTTTATTATTAAATTTTAACATTAGCAGTTTTTAAAAAAAACATATAACGCCTTACATACTAAAGAAACCTTCTCCTTTACAATTTGATATACAGATATCGGTAAAGTAAGTAAAGCAAGTCCGTATATCCTTGACGGAGTATCGTGGATTGTGAAATTAAGCTTTTCATAACATACTTAAGGATCTAACGGATCCAAGGAGAATACTGGGGCCAGTTCCTTTCTACTTTTGGATTATCCGCCTTTTTACTTTCCGAGATTTCTCTGATATAACCAATACTTAATTTCAGATTAGGTATAAACTTGAGAGCGATTTGGATCCGGGACGAGACAAGTCTCGATAACCTATGACACCTTTGGTTTGGTAGCCAAGCGCCTTAACCATTAGGCTACCGCGCTACCTCAGATATCGGTAATGTGTAAAATTTATTTAAAATTCCTTTCACCAATTCTTTTCTTTCTTTTTTATATCTCTCACACTGCCATACTATGTATGTTCGATCGACCCTTCCAATCCGCAATCATTACTGTTATTATTATTTATCATTCCTAATCTTGTGCCAAGTATAACGGCGTCCGATGATGGCCCAATCTTATACGACATATTGCACAGATATAATCTCGCTTCAAACCGTTTCCCTTAAACCAAGGGGATCCTTCTTTATTTTGTATTTAATAGAGTAATATATTTCCCCTTTTATTTCGCTCCTGTTTTTTGTACTCTGCGCTCTACCTTCTAGCTAAATCTTCTCTTATATAAGGAACATATTCATCCCAGTCTTAATCTCCCTGTTTCTATATTCCCCTTTTTACATAAGTTGTCTATTGTATCATTTCCCTCAATTCCTCTGTATGCAGGAATCCACTTAAATTTGACAAATGGTTATTTTGTTTATATAACCTAATCACCAATTTTCTAATCTTTACTTCAATATTATACGCTGTATTTGGATTTGTGTTTTTCAATTTAACTAATCTGGCCTGCGAATTTGACAGGATTAAAATCTTCCTTATTTTGTCGGTTTCTGAGAAATTCCAGAGTCAGGAATATTGCATAAAGTTCCATCATAGGTCCCAGCCTATGTGAGCCTATAAACCCTGTTAATCTATCTCCTCTCCTCTTCCTGATCATTCCTGTGACTTTATTGTTCTCCGTATACGGGATCCATATTGACTTGCTGCGGGTTCCTGGCCATTCTGACATCGCTGGTAATGAAACGGCTGATTTTTTGGCTCGGGTTGCTGCTTCTTCTTCCTTCTTCTTCAAAAAAATCCCATCTTCTGATCTCTTGCCATTGTGTAAAAATTTCCATCTCAAATTTTGCTCGGATATATACACTTTCTCCGGTTCTAATAATATTTGTCTGTTTAACCTAGTCTTCCTTCCAATCCATGGTTCCTTCTGTTCCCTTCACTTCTTCGCCTTATTGTTGTTACCATTATGTGTTTGCGTTTTAATCATTCCTTGTCGCCTTGCTCCCGCTTTCGCTTCTCGTTAACCTGTTCCCCATGTTGTCCTCTTCATCCAAATAATGCGGTTGTTTGTTACTCCGATCACGTGTTTTTTGAGTGACCAGCTCTTTCAGTAGAGCGTTCGGCTCTATATTCCCGCTTGCTTAGGCTTGGGCTTCCTGCTCATTTTTTGTGTTCCCCTTTAAATCCTGCCTTTTTCTTCTACACTTATTACTCCGTCCATTGTTACCTTCCTATTAACGATATCTGATCGTCTTTTTATATAACTTTTCTTTTCCATTTCTAATTGTTTCTGGATGAACGTCCTATTGACGAGCCCGATTTTATTCTTTTTTTCTTTAAAAAAAATATATTTTTGAGCAACTTAGCCAGAGTTAATCAACGTGACATCGTCAACTATTACACAGAAGATAAAAGAACAACAAGATCAAGAAAAAGCATTGATAAGGCTAAGCAGTGCGATATAGATAAACGGCAATATCAATAAAAACAGTCGTCAACAGATCAGTTCGCTAACTAATCCATCAACCGGCTAATTTTTATTTTCTGATGAACATACCATCTGGATTCCGGAAATGCACAACGAAAAAGGAGGCAAACATTTCTGCGAGGCAATCTGCGAGCTGCTATATTAATTGAATTCCTCGAATCGGATTAAATTTTAAAAATTCAAATTTAGAAAATATCCGATATTCGCAGAAAATTTTCTTCCTTAAATGCTTTTTTCTTTTTTTTGATTTTGTAAACAAAATTTAAAGGTAGAATTTGAACAAATAAATGTTTTACTGAAAGTTTCGTTATTAACAGAATTTGTCTCTCGCCTGTAATTAAATTTTCTCGTATCCTATGCATTCTTAACGTTAAATTTGAACGTGCTCTGTGTCAACAAAGATCTTCTACAACTCGCACTACGTAGACAAATCTTATCATCCATGTCATCTAAGCGTAGGCACCCTGGGGTTGTGACTACTCCATTTGCAGAGTAACTACCACACTTGCATACCTTCGATAGTTTACGAGAAATTACTTTTCACGGCCCACTCGGATCTAATTCCTCGGCATTACCCATCATAAGCAAGTTGTACTCAACTTCGCTAAAATTGGTAAAACTGCACTTTACAAATTCGTTTAATTTCGTTAGTTGTCATTATCATTATGAAGTGTTATTTCAATCATTCCGAATCAGTCTGAAATAACAAATCCGTATCAACGTAAAACTCTGATTCCGCTTCTCATCCGTCCCCTTCTTCTTGGGCCAATGTACTTATGACGAACCCAAAAAAAAAAAAAAAAAAAAAAAACACCTATAAAACTCAACCTTCGCACCTAACATCGGTTCTCCCATAATGTTTATAGAAAAATGATTTCAATTGACTGCGTGATTCTTGTATTTTTTATTTTGAGGTTGTCAAAAAAAAAAAAAAGCGAAAACAGTTTTAAGTTTAATTTTAATTTTTATTGTGCACTTATTTCAAAACGTAACAGAAAAATGTTAAAATATTTCACACAGAGTGGTTTTTCATTTTAACTCCGATGACGTTGTCAACATAAACACATATATGTATATGTATTTCACGATTACTCAGTGTAAATAAGAAATCACACGATAAGTGTCCTAATAGGGGAAAAAAATTTAAATAATTTAAGCAAACAAATTTTTTTTTTTTTTTGTGACACTCAGATCAGTTTCAACTACTATCTTAGTTCGTAATAGGTTAAATAAAGAACAGAAGGTTTTATCTTACTATTAATCAGTTATTAGATACGTGCCAATATATATGTATTTAAAAAAAAAAAAAAACAATAGAAAGTTAATAATAAACACTAATACGAACACCGCCCGTACAGAAGAAAGCTTGCATAAGTTATTTTAAATAAATAAAAGTAAAACCCGTTTATCTTCTTGAACAAGTGTCAGTCAACTACATTACTTAAATCGCGTTTTATAAAAAATGTTTTTTATCGCTGTACAAATAATTACGATTTACTTGATTGAAATCCTCATTCTGTCACCGAAACAATGAGCTGGAATAAGATGTCAAAAGTATAATACTTATAAACGCATTAAAATTAATTTACTCTAGGAGGTACTTTTGATGTGCTTAATTACGTAATAATATTTAATCGCGTACATATCAGTAGTAAGAAACACTTATTTGGCTGGGTTTCACAAAACCGTGTTCTACAAAGTCCTCAGGTTCCGCTGCTGAAGTAATATAGGAATCCCGGGAAAAATTTCAAAAATGAAATAACTGAATCAGATTTTAGAATAAAACTGAATTTTCAGCACTGTAGCTGTTGGACCTTCAGAGCCGGTGTGCCTGAATAACGAACGGTCGCAGATACCTCGCACTCCGTTTGATCCGCCTAACTTTAGAAAATCAGGATAGTTCGGGACCTCTGCAGAAATCCACAGTTTATCGAAAATGTTTTTGTCTTCGTACATAAATATAAATTCAGCGCGCTTCATTTATATGTCGCTAGAATTTTCAATACTACTTTTGCCGAAATTAAAGTGACAACATCGTATTGGCAAATTTTCACTTTTCCCTCAAACCTGGCAGTTCAGGTAACGCATCTGCTCCCGTACCAGATCAGTTTGGATACAAAACGCAGTTGCTTTAGGAATTACTGAAAACCAAAACCAAGACCGACAATTATCTGCTGGTTCTACTTCTAAGGAACTTTAAAGAACACCGATTTGCGCGCATGAAATACCGTTGATTTGAAAAAGTTAAAATTGGCGGCAAAATAAGAAATTAAAAAAAAGAAAAGGTCATTTAAAAGGAAATAATTACATAATAACGGTGATATGCTAAGTTTAAGGGACAAGTAGCCTGCCCCTCTGCTGTTATGCACCAAAATAAAAAAAGTATATAAATGAGTTTTTTGTTGTTGTTATTTTGTTTAGGCTCGCCAACCGAGGGCATTATCGCATTATATTACTAAGAAGACGCGCCCAAGAGGGGAAAAAAATACTAAGACAGAGGGAAGAGAAAAATAAACATAATTAGAACGGAATATTTTAGGAAATGGAAAAGATGATAGATGATATTGCAGGTAAACGAAGCGTTATAAGGCGTAGGCAAGGCTCAGGAGTTCTAAATAGAAAAGCTCAGCGAATGGTGACGAACTTTCAGAGAATATATGATTTGTATCAGCAAAGTAGATTGGAATCATGAAATAGGTGAGAAAAACATAGAAAAAAAGCGAAAATAAAAAGCAGGAAGCCGACTATAAGCGAATCCGACAAATGGAGGAGACAAGAAAAGAGAGAGTTGAAGTATCAAGGGTGAAATGAAAGGTCAGGTTGAATAATGCGATAAAATGACTCGCGGGGAGTTAGAAAATGAGAGAAGATAGATATCATGCCATAGTTTGATTTCTCGAAAGAAAATTAACATTAGAAAGGGTAGTAAATTCGGAAATTAACCAGTTTGAATGGCCGATCAAGTTAATACATCAGCTTGTTCATTACCCGCAATGCCGACGTGACTATAAATCCACAAAAAGTCGATTTATGTGGCACGACAAATATATAATCTATAGACGAGGTAACAAATATGGTGAATTGTGAAATCTACGATATGTAAGGAAAAAGTGGAGAGGATTCGAACATTAGAACAATTTTAAAATCGGAGACTAACAGTCATTTAATTAAATATCATTGGTGGAAATAATAAATAGGATAGCACTAAGGATAGCTGTAGTTTCCGCGGTAAAGATGTAGCGGAAAGAAGGCAACTTGAAAGAATCGGAATAGTCGGATGTCACGGCTGTGAAAGCAACTCCAGTACCTGCGAGTGTTCTGGAACTATCAGTAACGGTATGCGAAGAAAATAACGAGTGGAAGATGAAGTTACACTCTTGTTAAACCGCGCACGGCTAGGAATTTGAGGGAAGAAGAAGGAAAAAGTATATTGGAAGGATGTCAGAATAACTAATCGCGCAATATGGTAGTTTTTTGAAGACATTAGAAGAAAATTGATTCAGTCGTATAGATGTTACATCAGGAGGATAATAAGAAAATCCTGCGAGAAAAATCCTGTAGCGATATCTTGATGCTTTTTTCGTCGTTTTGCGAAGAAAACCGACTCTTCTATAAGAATTATAGAAAAACGGCATCTGGAGGGTCTGGAGGTCTTCCCCCGAGCGAAGTCTAAAGGATCGAGTTAAATTTTATTATATACTGCAAGGAATGGTAATTTTTTCGATCCTGACAACGTAAGAAATGATAAAATATTGACCAGGTATCGTATTCCGCGTGGCCAATGCAAAAAATTGCAATTTCTTAGAGTCGCTATTCTTGGGCGGCAATCACTAGGAAACCAAACATCACCCATCATTGACGTAGATTTTGACCCCCCCACCCCCACCAGAAATGCTTTAAAATTCATTGAAGTAACAAAAAAAACTCTAAATTCCATTTTTCTTGAACGTTAGGCTTTTGTTAAAAAAATTAAAAGACTCCCGGCGAAATTCACACTACGAGGGAAAGAATTATCCTGCCTTGAAAATCGATCGCCAGATTAACGCGACAAAATAATAATAAAAAATAAAAAGCACTTTCGCGAAATGATGATTATTTCTCATATTTAATTTTACAGAACAAACTCCAAATAGGAACATTCTTTTCTGCAAAATTTAATATATATATATATATATATGTATTTATTATAATGTGTACATTACATAGTACATATAAAAAATAAAAAAAAATAAAAATAAAAATATTTAGTAAGTAGAGCGTGTTGAGAGAATGATAGTCAGAGTAAATGTGAACAAGTTGCTGGCTAGGCGTTATAGCTATGTTATAGCGGGCAGATCAATTTCGCCTTTGAAGGATACGCACGGTGATTGACCAGCGAATGAACTGATTCACACATCAGTTGTGAGAGGAGGAGACATATCTCGAAATAAAAAACAGAATTGAAAAAAGATCCAAGTCGAAAGATAGTGTATTCGTCAAGTAACGGAAGAATATCGATCTCTTTTGGCTAAAGAACTAGTTCAATTGACAATCGAAAATCACGTTCCTAAAAAGGTCTTAGTAACAAGTCAGTAAATAATTGTAAAAGATAATAATAAGATTACCGCGTCTCCTCCCGCGTTCACTGGAAAACCAAACTGAATCGTACACCCGCCTGCCAAAAAGGAACATCGACCACTTGGCAGCAGCAGCAGAGTGATACGGACCATTTATATTATTTCTAATTAATCGTTTTTGCGTGTTTTCGTTGATATATTTATCATTTGTGTTTTTTGATAGGTGTAAGGATTAATAAAATTAAAAAAAACATAAAACTTCCTAATTCCTAATTAAAGTTAATAATATTAAAATAAATGATATAATCATTTTATATCCACGAATTTAAAAGGATCTCGTGGTTGGCATTCCCGAGGGCTTTACCAAAAAAAACCGTTACAATATAGATCACTTGGCAATGAAGAAATAAAAATGTATATATTACATGAGATGTATGATCGACGACTGATAACGGCCAAGTTTACGACTGTACCGATTGTGTTAAAAGACAATCGATAAACGAATATACGTACATGTTAAGATGAATTTCAATACTTCCGTTCGCTGATGGTTAAACCAACACTATCGTATACCTATGGACAAAAAAAAAAAGGTTAAAAAAAATCATTACGAAATACTTAACCGACACGTTGTAACATCTCGTGATCATGGAGCTTTGACTTCGAAAAGCGTTGGGTAAATAAATATAAATTAATTGTTTTATATTGGCGAGTTTTTTACTCTTTACTTTATATTTTCTCGCCATTTTTTTTTTTCATTTATTTAAATTACCGGCCAAATTTATAACTATCGCGAAAAGTGCGTAAGACATTTTAAACGAAATGCACCCAAACGCCAAAATCAAGTATATTACTATTTTACATTAGTAACACTAGTTCATTCTGCTCTTTTACAGTTCATATTGATATGTTTTAGTTTATTCGATTGACGAATAATTGTCGATAAATTTCAAATCAAATCAAATGTTTATTTCTTAATTTTACAATTGAAATATAGCTAAATTAGAATAATCATCTTGAGCCGCAAATGCGTACGTGGGTTACCTGTATGTGCATTTATGTAGTAAATATACGACATAAATTTTTGTAGCGCAAATTTACAAATTATAATTGTGTTCTTAATTATAATGCGCAGTTAGTGTACTTATTAATAAACGTACATAGACTACATATATGTGTTGGCACTCGTAAAAATATAATTAAAAAGGTTTATAAGTCACAGATTACATATCCCATGTTTACAATATATGTTTGCATACTTTTAGACGGTAAAATATTTAGTCATAAAAGTATGTTAAATTATAAATCAGTAAGCCTAAATCTAATACTAAACGCACATATTGCCCCAATTCCCTGTAATTGACACGGAAACTTCAACAATAATGTTCAAGCTAAAGGTAAAGTATGTAAAAACACTAATAATAATAATAATAATAGTAATTAGTTAAGCTAAATCGAATGAATAAAACAGAAATAAAATAATAAAATACTAAAGTAAAAGAAAATATTCTTATAGTTTGCTTAGAAAACTAGAAATCTAAAGAATTTATGATAAATTAAATGTGTCTAGTAATATTATTTAAACATACTAAGAAAAAAGAAAAAAAAATTACATGTTTAAAACTTAAATTATAAAAAAATTGTAATTTAATTTTTTGGAACAAAAATAAATGTTTAAATTTTGAAATTAAATTTAAATTTTTATCTTACTGAAAATTAAATAAAAGTCTGAAATCATAATTTAAAATTGTAAGTTCGGTTTTGGTTTTCTTTTTTTGATTTTCTAGTGAAAATCACATGTAATAGATTTGGTTTTTAGTTTGTTTTTTTTTTGTTTTTTTTTTTATTTGAAATTACGCAATTGTTTAAACTGAATATCCCGTATAAATATTTTGATTTAGAGCATTTGTTTAACAAGTACGCGAGTTTATAATATTTTAAAGAGGAAAAAATAAAGGCCCGATCGTGTGTTCGAAATTCCATCACCTGGGATAGTTCAGATATCATTTGAAATAACTTCGTTAATCCGCTGTTCTCGAATCGGTCGGTCACCGGTATTATTCAAGCTTGGTTAAAACGAAGTCGTCTAAAGGGTTCTTTCACATGACCGTAGTCATATCTTTTCTTCTTCGTGCAACCCGATTCGGGTATATCTTAACCACTTTTCATGGATTCAACCATTTGATGAAACATGTCTCAATTTCTTGCGTTCTGGAACAATTCTCCTACTTTTGTAACTCCAGTCCATTTCTTACTATTTTGGAGCCAAGAAATCCTTCTTCTTCCTCGTCCCCTTTTCCCTTCTACCACTCCCATCATAATTGTGTGCGGCAGGTGATATGTTGGTCCTCTCATGAAATATTCAAAGAAAATAGTTTTGCGTATTTAATTATAGAGTTCATTCATTCCAAGTACCTTAATCACATCTGCTGCACTAGTTTTACTTCCGGGTATTCTTCGCACCCCTGCTACTGTGTAGCGCCGGAAACTCAGGGCCAATGGTTTAGTTTTGTCTTGCATAGTGATTACTTTCTATAGACACTTGTAATTAGGTGGATAAACTCGCAGTCGAATTGCTGATAATGCGCGTCTTCGTACAACTCTTCAGAAATATCCACTGTGAACAGGTTTTCCTCAAAAGCGTCTCGCAAAAACCCGGAAATGCCAAAGTTATCGATATGTCTCTTCAGTGTTCTCCATGATTATATCATTCGACAATCTTCAACAAACTAAAGCCAAACCACTTCAATGAACGATTCTGCATCAGACGATTAAAATGATGGTAAACATATATATGCAATTCAGAACGCGTCCGAATCTGGGTGCAATGCGGTTAATAATTACTGCCTATTACTGAAGAAAATTTGGGATTTAGTCGTAGCGGCAACAAATGCAATTAGACGTAATACACTCAAGAAAAATCTTTAACGTTCATAGAAATTATAAAGCAACATATGAATGAAATCATTGTTCACACGGATTTCAACTATTTGGGGTGTGAAGGACATCGTCAGCGAATAATAATAATTATTATTATTATCAGGGCCGTAGCTGAGGAGGGTTTTCCGGGCTCAACCCCCCCCCCCGAAATGTCTGCGAAATCATAACTGCTTGAATTAAATGGATCTAAACATTCCATTTAGAGTACTCCCAATTTTTTTTCTCTTTCTTTTTTGTTATAACCCATGCGGCGAATAAAGTATTCATTAAATACATATAAAAAACACGTATTACGAAAAATAATTATAACGAACATCTATTAAACATGGACATATAAATAAATCGTCTGTTGCTAAACATATTATTATTAATAAACATAAATTAAAAGTAGACATTCAGGATGATTTAGAATTAATAAAATACATTACTAATAATAATTTACTTAATAGTGCCCAAAACATATTATATTACTAAATTTAAGGACATTTTAATTAATAATAATCTAATTATTAATTATTAACCCACTATTTAAAATTAACATTTAATGTATCGAATAGAATAATTATTATAACTAAGACATATATGTTATCGTTTATTTATCATTAACTTGTATTTTATTACTGCCATGATTATGGAGTAACTCCGAAACATGTCGCTGTTTTTATATTTTCTAAATAATAATTGTTTTTTATGTGTATTTAATAAATGTTAATACAGAAAATAGATTTGAATAAAGTATTATAAAAGATGGATGAAAGCGTTCGTTAGAATGAGCGCCCTATTAACTTTCAAGCGATAAGATTAATCCCTCCTCAAATCAAATAGAACCTTTGATACACTGATCGGTTAGGACCGCATTTCAGTAGGAAGTAAGGAGTTTAAAAAAAACCATGCAGATAGAAAATTGGAAATGTACTTTTCGGTGTGTCGTTAGCAAAATAACTGGTATCCGTCTATGTACCTTCCATTTAACAGGTGGAGATTTTTTAACTTTTCGCGGCAAACTGTTCATTAAAAAAAAAACGTGTTTTACGTGTTTTTGTTTTAAATATGTGTTTGCACGTCGGAAAAAACGAATACTGCTACATTTTCTTCCATACTATTTAATTAAAAACAGACGGGACGAGTAAACAGACAACGTTCAAACAGGGAATTATTTCAAAAAGTTTTAAATATCCAAAGATCGACATATTCAGAAGGGCTTGAATTAGAGATGATCGTAAACCCCGCATTGTCTTGCACAATCAAAAAAAAAGAAAAAGTTAACAAAACAGTGTACAAATACAAAACTGTTCGTTTTATTCCTTCCATATGAATCTGACTAGAAGTGCCGATCAGTTCGCGGTACTTTAAATATAAACATTCTCTGATATGTGTATAAGTGTCCCTATTAAAAGGCTGCACCCTTCCGCTTTTACATGTTATACGAAGTCATATTATAAAAATGATTAAATGCTAAATACTGATATTACACTTTTTTATTCGTGAACTAGTTAATAAAAGTAACGGTATTCTATGAGAGTTTATGTCCGGATAGCATCGACTTTTTCAAAAACCAGCTGAAACGAACATGGTTACCATTTTACGATTACATTCAGTTGGACCTAGTTCCTTACGGTAATGCAGAGGTAAGCTTCAATCGGCGTTTTTATTTACACAAACGAAATAAAAATATTGCGAGTCAAAATATTATATTTTACCGATTTTTTCTTTTTTATTGGATAACTCAAATTGTACTATCAATACGAGATATCCAGTTCCATTGTAATTCCCATTGTAATCTCCATTGCAATTCCCATTGTAATTCCCATTGTAATCTCCACTGTAATTCCCATTGTAACGTAAACCAGATCTTAATGTTATTATAATTCATATAATAAAATAGTCGGATTTCATATTAATGCGTTCTTCTATACGGATTAAAATATTTCACATTTTCACTGAGATTGCATAACCATCCCGAAATATACATTTATTAAAATAATAAATATTTCACATTTAGTTCGATATCATTGGAATATTTTATGTTGCCCTACTAAGAGGAATTCGAAAAAAAAAAAAATGGAATGAATCGCAATACGAATGTTTCGTGATATTTAAAAATAACCGCCTCCAGGGTGCTTCGTTTGATGGTTATTTTACCATTTGTAGCCTAACATTCGAATTTCAGTTCTGCATTATTTTCCTTTAATTGTTTGACGAAGTGAATATAGTTAATTATATTGTTTACTAAGATATTTGGATATGACTCGTTTAGTTTTGACTGTTGCTTCGGAGTGTCATCTTCTTCCATGGATGAATCCATTGCAGAATTATTGTTGTCCTGGTCTGAATCTTGTGTTCTGCTAGGTATTGAAATCGATTGTATTTGTAAATGGTGTAGGCTTACTATTTGGATTTGTTAGAATTGTTCATGTTGTGATGAAAATTCTCCATCACTTCTACCACTTAGATATTATGCCCATTTCGTTTATTTACGCAATGAAACCCACTGCGATTAGGATTATCGGAGAAATCGGTTTGAAAATTCCGGAAGTCGTATTTTCTGTATTGTGATCATACGATGTAATAGCATTATTGCGATCATTGCTGTTTGATTCTATTTGCGATCCGCTTTGCCACGGCGGCGGGGTTCGTATCATTATTTATGAGTAGAATGGTTAAAGGGAAATAATAATCGAGTAGATGTAAAGCGGGGTTAGAAGAAGTAAATTGATGAGTCGGTAGCTATGCGATAAAATGGTTTTATCTTACCGATCTGTTCCGGAAATACGAGAAGATAAAACAAAACGCTTTAATTCAGTCGCATACATGAACGCGAAACACAGACTTTATCACAAGAGCAAAAACCAGCCAGACAGATTAGATAGAACGAAACTGCGGCTTATCTGAGCATTTCCCATAAAGAGGAAAAAATAGCAATTTCAAAAAAAATAGAACGAACGTCAAAATTGAACGCTCGAATTTTAACACCGTACCGCATCCGGCATTTGCTTCCAGCAATGAATGAGAACCCTACGGGAAGTTCAGTTCGGACGAGGGAGTTCAACAGTTTGCGAATGAATGGTGTGAACTAAAGGAGAGGAGAAAACTTTAACGCCTTCGAAAACGGATTTCACCTTTACGTAAACGTATCCAGGTTAAAGGTGACTATGTTGAAAAAGTAATCTTGCAATTATATTCAGTATAATTTTTTCTTCAATTAAAAATTTGTTCCATTCATTCACTTTAATTAGAATTGATTATAGAAGGAAGGCGGCCTTACTTTTCATCCTTAATCCATTTTTTTGTAGCTCTAGCCATAATTGCCACATGTATGTAACAGTCGTATTGCTCGAATTCGAGCGTCGTGACTACCTATTCGTACATTCTAGTTGTACAGAATAGGCAGCGCTCATAGAAAATTGTTATATGCAACGCAGGTGTACACATGCAAGAAGACTACATTCGGAACTGATAGTAATCGTTTGATTTATCGATATACAAGTGCAGTCCCGTGTGTGTCTGCTGTGTACTGACCTAGCGCGCATATGATGTTGAACATGGTGGTTTGCCATTGCCTGCCACGTGATTACCGATTATTTATTTAATTCGTTGTAATAAGTTTGTCGTCGCTCGGGATCGAACCCGTGACCGCCATATCGGAAGTCAAGCGCTCTAGCAACTAGGCTATCGCGACGACAATTGCCACATAAAGTATGGTAATTTAATTTAATAATAATAATAATTAATCAGTCAATTTATATTTATGAACTGTGGATAACAATCGGAATATGGTATTTTACAACGAGTACCCACAAATGCGCAAGGTACGCGTGTATTAGGCATACAATGATTCGTTTCAAATGTGCGTGATGTTATATGCAATTGAGTTATGGATACATCGCAATGGTTATAAATACGCGTATTAGTATAACTTTTAATAGAGAGCACATACTTAAAATACAGGAGGTTTCAGGTTACGTTTAATCCGAAGTACAATTAATTTATATTAAGTAATTAATGTGTTATATAGGCTTGTTTTATTGCATACTTCTGTGTAATGTTGTTGTGTATCATAATGTGCATGCAGTTGTGTTTTTTATGATATTTATGATGTACGTGCGGCTAATGTAAATTAGAATATGTAATTTATGCGTCAGAAGACGACTTTCTTTCCTTGTGATGCCGTACTTAATTCCTGAGCGTCGACGACTATCTATCTGTACCATCTTAGCTGCATAGACATAGCCATAGTGTCCACTGCAATTGTTATATGCAGTACGAATGTGTACATACGAAGGACTACATTCGGAACTGATTAGTAATCGTTTACTTTACATCATTATACAAATTCAGTCTCCCGTCTGTGTCTTTTATATACTAACTAGGGCGCATGCTATGCTATGCATGTTTTCCATTGCCTTCCTCCACATGACTATTAGCGAGTGTTTAATTGAATTTTTTGTGATAATTCCTATCGTTGCCCGAAATCGAACCCGAGACACTTGCGTGATGAAAATAAAGTGCTCTAACAACTAGGCTATCGCGACAACTAATAAAACCAATAAGACGACTAGATAGATGATATTGAAAATTTAATGTATATATATATATATATATGTATTAGAGTTAAATATTGATCCATTTATTAATAGTACAAAGGTGGAGGGACATTCGTGTTTGTTGTTTAATATGTTGAGCACGTCTAGCTACTTATACGGATGGACGTATTGCTCGGAATGTAAATTTACGGTCTAGTGGAGAATGTTTCTAAAGCCTAAAATAAGCAACCTATTTAATATAACTAAAGCTGCATTGTGCTAGTGCTGAAATAATTTTTTTTTTTCTTTTTTTTTTTTTTTGTTAACGTCATATACGGAAGTTTGTATAATTTCTTTGTACAAAGAAATTAGGAAAATAGTTCAACCGCGAAGCTCGGAGAGGTCAACTTTTATTATTATTTCGTAGTTAATATTAAATTTAAGTTAACAGAATTTCAGTCCTCTAGTTAAAGTGTGTCTAGACACGATTTGTAGTACCCTTCCTTTTGCGTATAAGTTTAAAATTGATTTAATTTTATTGATTTTTGAAAATGGTAAGAATCGTTCTTTTGTTCTTCCAATAGTTCCTGTTTTGTTCACGTTCGTCTTCTTGTCTCTGTTTTTTCTTTTTTACATTTTCTTTTATTTTTGTCCGTCTGTTTCATATTTGTTCTTGAATGAATTTCTGAAAACGTATTTATGATTTTTCAATACCCTCGAAAATTGAAATATTAATAATGATAAGGATAATATAACAATAGTAATATATAAATGTACATGTGTCCTTCTGACATTTTCTAAATTGAATAAACTGCGGGACATGAACAAAAAGTGAGATTTCATTAGATGTAAACAATACGGTATGAGATAATTTAACTGGCTGATTTTTTTTCAAATTTATTTTTTATTTCAATTATAGCGCATTACTCAGAATAATAAATAAATCAACAATTACAGTTTGCTTAAATTATTGTTGCAAGCCAAAAATTGTCACTGATTAAAATTATTCGAATATTAAATTAACAAAAGCAGCTTTAGTCACTCTTATGCGGTTAAACTCGAAACGACCTTATGTTATCCACTCTAAAACTCCATGATCTTATAAGGCAGAGAGGTCACGAACACTGTTTATGGTTCTTGCGGGTAGAGTGGAAGGAAAAAATAAAAAAAAAAAATCTTCCGGCGCGGTGTCAAATATGAATTTTTTTTCTTCGAATATTTCGAGTCAATTGATAAATTGTTTTTCTCAATCAAATTGTAATTTATTTCAATTCGTTTAATTAAAAAACATGTACATTTTCAAATGCAGCAAAAATTGGTCGATGATCACTACGTATTTACTTGTCAGCATGGCGAAGAAGAATGCTATCAAAACAAAATACAAGCTTGCGCGATTCATGCATTAGAAAAGAATGCCCCGCATCGTCTGTATAAATTTATCTGCTGCGTTATGTCTCACGATAATCAACGGAAATATGGACCGATTGTAAGTAAAACTTTATTTTTATTCAATCAACCACCCCAGTAGCTTTATCCACCGCTAATAAACCTTAAAAAACAAATTTACGCAGGGGGGTGATTACATAAATTTTTTTAAATTTATTTCAAATGCTATTCCAATTTTCACTTAATGCTATTAACTAACATTTCGTCGATTACGGAGCTGAACTTTTCACTAATGTAAATTAAGTTTAATGGACGTCTAAAGAGAATATTCGGAGACGGATAGTATTTTTTATTACGAGAAAAACACGGTTGAAATTTTTCGCTCGGACGATCCGTACGCACTATCTGCTAAATGTTTTCAGTCTCGAAGTCTAATTTTTGTAGCGGAATACGGATATGTATATGTATTTCTTCTTTTTTTTTTTTTTTTAATTGAGCGCTTGAACAAAAAACCTCGCCATTAAAAAAGGAAAAGCAAAAAAACTAGTTAGATTAGAATGAAGAAAACAAGAATTGCAATAACGCACAAAGAAGGAAGTAACAAGATATAAGAGAGGCACAATAAAGAAACCAGAGAGATAAAAAATCAGAATAAAGAAAGGCGCGCTCTGTCGAGAGGAATGGATATTGAAAAAAAAAAAAAAAAAAAAAGACATTAGATTAGGATCATAAATAACTTTATAATTAGAATGAAGACAACATTTTACGAAGGGAGTTAAAACGAAAGACAAACGACTATGATTGTGGCGCAACCGAGCAACAGACACGATAGCGGAACGACGAAGTTAAAACCAGGAATGGACAGAAAGACTCGACTAAATGGATAGGTAAGAGGAAAGATGGTTGGAAAAAATGATAAGAGTATATTTGAACAATATTAGAAAGGGACTTTTTATATAGAGGAAGCAGGTTAGAATCAGGAGTTTTAAAAATATAGAGGCGAGAAGATACAGAAGCCTGGGCCAAGGAATCTGACATTTTGGTTACCGTTTATTCTAGGGACCCAGAGCAGATCGATACGAATGGAACGATTTACGAAGAGATTATGAATAAGGGAACGCATGCGAAGAGTGACAAAGTCGCAGGAGTGAGTAGGAAAATGAGAAAAAATGGCTCCAAGCCGGAGATAATTAAATAATTGGAAACGGATCGTCTTTAGAAAATACAAAAACATTGGAGTACCAGATAGCCATTAATTCAGCGGTAAAGATAGTGCAGATGGAAGGAAGACGAAAAAATTATATTTATGTGAATGACACAATATGAAAATGGAGATACATGTAAAAGATACGTTTAAGGCAAAAGTGGTAAGCGAATTAAAAAAGAACCTTCAACAACCAATAGTGGAGAAAGTTAACGAAAAAATGGAAAAGTAGAAATTTATATTAGAAGAAAAACACGCTATAAATCGAAAAATACACGCGCAAACTTACTGAAATTTTTCTATTTAAATTTTTCCCTACTCCATTTGTAAAATTCCACGATGCAGGTTCGAACTGGAATTTTTTCAAATTATTGTAAAACTATAATGCAAATTCAGCATAATAGTACTCGGGTTCACGTACAAAAGTATAAGGAAAAAACTGTTGTGTAGAAAATCTGTTTTCTATTAATGAAGCCAAACATCACGAGTATTATTAGGTCTCTTCCAGAATGACCTAATAAAGTTGCAGAAATATTTTAACGATACTGCTATACTTTTAGCCGCTCTTCTCGAATTGGCCATGATTTAATATTATTTCCCTCTACACTAACATTCACAAATACAAAAAGATCTCTTCCGTCAACGGTGTCTGGTAGTTTTTTAAACTATGTCAAGAATTTTATTAATTTTCTTACCAGCGAGTTAGGGTTAAACAAAGATCATCTTGGTAAAGTCAAATTTTTTAAAACCAACAAACGCGACGTTTTCATATGCTTCTTGGATTCCATTATCGATCGAGTCAGCCGCGATAAATTAATACAAATAATAAAACAGGAACAAATGAATATGATCGAAAAGGATCATACAGAAATTATATCGGCAGCAAAGTGTTAAAATTCGTATAGAAATTAACGAATCGGAATCACAATAGCGACACGCAGAGGAGTTAGACAAGGATGTGTTTTATCACCCTTGCTGTTTAATATGCTCACTCCGTTCTTAAAAAAATTCACTGCGGAATAAAAGCTTTCGGATTAAAATAAATGGCAAACGTATAGCATCCGGTACGCGGATGGCACCGTTCTATTGGCAAATTCAGGCAAGGAACTGCAGCAGCTAGTAAATACAGTGAACTACTCGCGGTAGGCAAGCAATACGATTTACAATTCACGAAATAAAAATGAAAATGATGATAATCAGTCGCAAAACACATCAGAATGTGTAAATATAACAATTAAAATGAAAAAGCGATAAAAGTCGCAGAGTAATCTTGGCAGCTACATCACAAACATGTTACATCCAAATGTGGAAGTAAAGAGAAGGTGTAAATATGCTAAAACAACTTTTGGAACAATGCGGGGAAATCGCTCACAGACTCATCATTAAGCCTCAGTGACAAAAGTTAATGAAGTGTATTTTATTATATGGCGCAGAAGCAGAGACATATACAAAAAGAACAATGGGATGATATTTGAAAGCATGCGAAATGTGGATACAGAGGAGAAGCATAAAGATATCAAGGAAGATCACGAATGATGAAATGCTATAAACGGCAAAACACAGAGAGACAAATCTGTGATGAAATAAAACGAAGAAAATGCAGCTATTTCGGTTATCAGAGGGAAGCAATACGCCTAACTATACAAGGAAAGATTATGGGAAAAAGAGGGCGAGGAAGAAGAAAGACGACGTGGATCAACAACATATGGACCGATAAAATAACAATGAGCAGCTTACGCAGCGGCCAAACATGAAATGTGATATTTCGCCAACAAATGATCGTTAACGCGCACATATCTGCGTATGACATGAGAAGAAGAAGAAGAAGAGAACATTTTTCACAAAATGGTCATTGAAAATGGAAATGTTTTGTTATTCTTTCAGTATAGTACGCAACAGTGATGACATAAAATTGGCAACATTGTTCCTGCAAAAATGTTTAAATTAAAAATAAAAATAGCAAGAACTAAATAAATGCAAAAATGTGTACCAAAAAGGTTTAAGAAAATAAAGTTTTATGGGGAAAAAAGATACACCCTGTCAAGAAAGTATCGGGAATTGTCAATTTAAATCTCCCGGGTAATAGCTAGGCAGATAATTTTTTCTTTCCAGGTTGGTACAACTGTTTTGTATTATGATGCCTATTTTTAGCGCGATCTGTCAACCAGTGTGTTTACAGCAGCTGTTAAAATCAGTCGACCTTGAAGTGTTTTGTCGAAGTTTTACAATGAGTGAAAATATTGAACAACGTACTTGTGTTAAATTCTGTGTTTCGAACGAAATTTCTTGTGCCGATACACTGAAAATGTTACAGAAGGCTTTTGGTGAATCTGCTTTATCAAAAACGCGGGTTTACGAGTGGTACAGAGCGTTCAAGGATGATCGGGAGACGGTCGAAGACATGCCTCGCTCTGGACGGCCTTCAACGAGTGTGACCGATGATAACGTCGATAAAATCAAGGAAATCGTTGCTGAAAATTGTCATGTGAGCTTGAGAGAGATGGCTCATGGATTGGGCATGTCACACGAGAGCGTACGTACGATTGTGCACGAAAAATTGGGTATGCAACGCGTTGCGGCTCGGCTTGTTCCGAAAGACCTGAATTTCTTTCAAAAAAAAGTACCGAGAACAGGTAGCTGCAGACATGCTGGATCGAGCCAATTTGGATCCTACCTTCTTGGAAAAGATAATTACTGGTGACGAGACATGGGTGTACGAGTACGACACGCTTACGAACCAGCAATCGTCCGAATGGCGGCCAATTGGCGCGCCAAAGCCGAAAAAACCTCGCCAAAGCCGATCGAAAGTGAAGATCATGTTGATTGTTTTCTTCGATATTCGAGGCGTGGTACACTATGAATATGTGCCAGCCGGACAGACAGTCACCAAAGAGTTTTACTTAAGTGTTTTGAGACGTTTGAGAGAGGCTATCCGTCGTAAACGTAACGATTTGTGGGTCGACAATTCTTGGATTCTCCATCACGATAATGCGCCGTCTCACAAAGCCATAATTGTGAATGAGTTTTTGGCCAAACACTCGGTAAATATCATCGAACAACCGCCGTATTCACCAGATTTAGCACCCTGCGACTTCTTCCTATTCTCAAAACTCAAATTTCCGCTACGGGGAATGCGCTTCGAATCGATTGATGACATCAAGACGAATGCGACGCGAGAGCTAAAGGCCATCCCGGAAACCGCCTATCAGAAGTGCTTTGCCGAGTGGAAAAAGCGTTGGCATATGTGCATCGCTTCGAATGGATGTTATTTTGAAGGTGACAAAATAAATTTGGATGAAAATTAAAAATTGTTCGTTTTATTTAACAATTCCCGATACTTTCTTGACAGGGTGAAATTCTAACACCGGGTTAATTTAAATTTAAATTTACTATTTAAAACTTTTGCTCATTTTGTTTTGTTAAATAAATTTATATCATCATATAAACAATTTTAAAATCCGATATATGTACCTGAATGTGACAGAAGCCTAAAATACAAACTAAGTAAATTTTTCAAATGTTACTCTCCGAGCTTTTAGGCTACGTCTCCTTTGACCCGGACAATGAACTCTAACAGTCACAAAAATGTTTCCAAAATATTAAGAATTTATTCGATATGGTTGAATTCACTTTATATGAATATCATTATATCCTTGGGGTACACTTTGAGCCGCCCGAAAAAATGGAAAAAACGACAGAACCGAAATACATTAAATATTATTAAATTATATTGCTTTATACGTAAATGGTCCTGGAATTTTCGGCAATAAAATATATGTTCACTTCAATAATATTTATTTCAGTCATCACATGTAAATATATGTATATCTGTTTTCTCTCCGAAAGGAAACATTTTTCGGGAATTTCTTGTTTTATAATTGCTCTTAAAACCAACGTCGACGATAAAAGCAATCTCATCCCTCTGTTATATAAAATATATTTTTACAATAACATTCTTTCATAATTGTATATAATTTTACCTACATGGGGCATATTCAAATTCAATGTAAGCCAGAAAGTAACGTAATTCATAAAACCGTATTTGAAGAAGTTTTACAACAAACACTTTTTTTTTATTTAAATTTCTTATTTTTAAATTCGGTAATGGGGGGTTGAGGCAATGCCCCTCAGTTTTCATTTAATTTTCGACGAGGCGTTTTAAGGGGGGCTTTTTCATTTTCAGCTGAACCTAGTGTCAAAAAACATATCGCAAAAATTCAGCAAACGATTTCACTTACATATCCGTCTATCATAATGTCTCTAATTTAATTCTTTCAACGAAATACGAGTATGTCTACCGTAACATAACTACTGCAATATTGCATTTGTTATATGAATTATTTACCGATAACTTATTATCCGTTTTTGGAGAAAGATATTCATGTAATAAATAACAAATAGGTACGTATTTTTCAAAAAAAAAAAAAAAAAAAAAAAAAAAGTTGAAATTTTATTCCTATTAGGTTCCATATTCTTTAAACGGTAGACAATAACAATGATGTGCACCTCTTGTTTTTCAGTGTGCCGGAAAGTATAGAATAAAATATCCCTTATTAGCTGAATGCGCTTCATCCTCCACAGGAGATAGGCTTCTGGCACGATACGGCAATCGAACTCATAACTTTACGCCGAAAATTACTTGGATTCCTACCATCGCATTCAATGACGTAAGTAAAGTTTATAACTCGGTTTCTCTCAATTAGAATTAAATTCAAAAAGACCCGCATATTAGCCGTATAATTTATACTTCGGGGGCTGTTAAAGAATGCACAACAATACTTCTCGAAGCTATCGAAAAGAACATAAACCGACACCACTTTTTTTTTTTTTTGGAACTTTGAAATGATGTTCAGAGAAAAAATATCACGAAAAGAACGTTATAAACAAGTACAGAAACCAAACTGGAAAATAAAAACCTTTTTAAATTAAAATTTTTCAATTTAAATTATTAAAATAAAAAAAAAAAAAAAAAAATACAAAAAGGAAAAACGGAAGCCGGTCAATGATTTAAAAAACTAAATCATTGACGCATTATTTTCAACAATTTCAACAATGAGCTCATTCGATGCCGATAATTGTTTCTCAACATTCAAACTGTTTTACTACCGGATTTATTCATTTAGACATTTATCAGTTTTTACAGTTTGATAAATGATTTTAAATTAGGATTAGTAATTGTAGTGTCCGTTTCTGCACTCGCTATAATATATGTTCAAACATAAACAATCCTCGAAACAGAAATTATACTTTTTTAAAAAACGTTAAAATATTAAAATATTAAAACGCCACTCTTTAATTCAACCAAAGAAGAAGGAAAGGATATAGGTTGCCTGTCGTTAATAGAAAGTAGGAAGACCTAAAGCCGATGATAGTTGGGCTTATAAAAGGGAGCGTTCTTAAAGGAGAGCAGAATGTTCAAAAAAGATGTAATTAGAATCACATATACAAGGAGGATCGGTGTCGTGAAGAGAACAGAGTAAGGAGAAGGCGAGGAGCAAATCGAAAACGAGAAGAGAGGCGTAGAGAATGATAGATCCAGAGTCCGATTTAGGAGACGATGGTGAAACGACGACAGAAAGGAATAAAGTGGAACCAAGGAATACCGGTTGAATAAGGCGGCAATAATGACTGGAGAAGAGAGATGGAGATAAATGTCCAGCCACTAGTTCTAGAACAATTGGAGCTGGATAGAAAAAAGCTTGTCTGAAGAAGGGAAATTTTCGAGAAATAGGACGAGTATTACGAGAATCGCTCAACCGATCTTCGATAAAGACGTAACACTGAATAACAAACTACCTCCACATGAAAACTTTAGGACAACATAATGAAAAACTAAATTACACCTGCGAAATTTAAAACGAGTAAAATGTGAAAAGTTGTTCATTCAGACAGACACTTAGAGTATAGTGAAAAAAAGAATAATAATCTTCCCCTCTTAAACTCGTTGACGAAATCAACAAATAAACCACAGACGGTTATATTTCATAACCAACTATTTAGTTGATGGAAATGTTCTCGAACAATTATTCTCCAGTTATGGTATTGCGCGCGGGAACGGAAAAGATGGTCACATTTTTTATTTTTCGGTAATTTAGGAGTGTCACAAAACATAGCTCCGCTGTCAGTTTCCGGTCACAATTATTTCGTTCATTTGAAAAATTTACTGAGAATTAATTACGTCAACTCGTTCGAGTTTATAATAACACGCGCAATTTAAATTAAAACCTATAACCCGACTTTCATTTATTATTTATATTTTCGTCAAAGTAATAATACAGCAACTCTCTCATCAACATTCTAAATCATAAGCATAAGTATTTTGAAAAACCAAAAAAAAAAAAACAAGAAAAAACAAAACGGGAATAAAAAGAAGAGAAAAAAGCTTCTTTTTTTTTTCTATTATTCTTCACAGTAATTTTTATTTCGTTCTTTCCTATAGAAAAATTTTCTTCGTATTCAAATTTCATTTGGTTTTATCAATTTTATCAATACTTCTTTTGTTCCGCATTGTTCTCATTATGAATACCTTTGGATATCGTATGTAGCAAATTATTTTATCGTAAGTACTTTTCCTCGTTGGTAATTTTATCTGTTTGATACGTGTCACTATTTTAATTGCGCAATAATAGTAAAGCATTTTCCGCGTGACATTAAAAAGTATCAATATATATGAGCCTCCTTGAATACCCTACTAGTCGGTATAGATGTCTCACTTGTCCAGTACTACACAGACGGGAATCTATTCCCCATCTTCGTTACTTCCAAAATTTCCGGAATCTTACAGAATTGTCCGAATTATCAGACTGCTATAGTGACCAAACGATTTTGCTAATTCCGAACCGTCCTTTACTGCCTGTTCATTTTAGTCCAACATTATTTCATCATCTTTCCGTTTGTCATAGAATTCCGTACTATATTCCTAGCCCTAAAATTCAATCACCTCCATCTATCGGTCACATTCTTATAGCATCTGATTCTCTCGCGTTACTTTGAACACCGTTGCCCAACAACAGCAGACAAAAATAGTTTAACTACATTAATTCGATCTTTCATCGTCCTACCGGACTAATTTTTTCCAAGTGCCTAGCCACCTACACTGAGATTTCGCTGACTACTGCAGACATCGTTGCTAAATCAACTCTATTATACACCCGACGCCTTGTATCTGACATAATAAAACTTCTTTATACGTGTGGTCCCCATTGGAAGCAAGATATAGATTCTCTCAACAAGTTGGGAGATAAAAGATCTCCTTTGAATTCATCTTGTGTTTCTCTAACGCACAATCATCTCTTACGTAACCTCAAACCTCTCACACGCTGTCGTCCCTTTAGTTTTCTTTCTCCTATTCCTCAATAAAACACCTACTACTAGTCTCCTCTTTTTCGCTTCATATCGTGTACAGTCATCACTATCTCAACAGTATCGCAAACACCATTCAATTTCTCTCAACAACTAGTTTATTCTATATCGTTTAACAATCTCGCGACGATAGTGTTATATTAGTCCCGCTGGTTACATAACGATAAAAAACAAAAAAAAAAAAAAAATAAGCAGTATTCTTATTTTTCCAAATGATATGTATTTATTACAGCACTCATCTTAATCGAATCCAACGAGGTTATTTTTAAACATCTTTTTCGCAGCTTGTTAATTTTCTTTATTTCAGTTATTTCGCCTCTCTTCAAATTCCAATTCCGTATTTAATTCCGAACGCTATCACCGAGAATAGTCAAAGTGTTTTAATTTAACGCGTTATGTATTATCTCCGCCAATAATAATTACCGAAAAATTCGACGGACTGATTTTCTTAATAAGATCAGCTCTGGCAGTTGACAAAACCACACAATTCGCGAAGAATCAAAATGATTCCCGCGCGGTTAAAAATACGCGGGATTAATTTCCTTTGGTTAAGAAGTAAAAGAAAAAGATAAAGAATTTACAATGAAAAAGAATGGGAAAGGCCGCTACAAATTATACGAAAGATTAAAAGATAAATCTACCGGAAGGGTTTTATAATGTATGCTGCGCACACTCGCAGGTAAGTATATATACATTCGTAAGGATTTTTAGCTGTTATCATTCAATTTTGGATTTCTTTTTTTTTAATATTACATTAATTTTTTTCCTTTTTAAAATTTTTATTTGTACACTATTTCGTAATATTACGTAATCGTGCAAATAGAAATTTTATTTCGTATAAAAATTTTATATATTAAATATATGTTCAGCTCATATTTACTGACTTTATTTTATTTTAAATAGTTTTTAAAAATAATAATAATTTATACAGTTTAATATGGAAATTTGAAAATATTTGAAAGAAAAGGTTGTGCTGTACGTGAGTATATCAAAAATAACGGTTTAATCATTCTCTGTTGTTTTAAAAATGTCATAGTTAGCCCCGCGACAGTTACTTGCGGACTAAAAGAAAAGTTCATTAGCGGAATTTGCGAAACAAGGTTAATTTACAAAGATATCAAACAGACGCGTGTTTCGAAGAAGTGTACTCGCGGCAACAGTGGCCGTCATCAAAAAAAAAACTTCAGTATTCAACTGCTAAAACACACTTTGCTTTTCACATTTTGCGACGTGCTCGGAAATTCTCAAAAATGTCACCAGTTCCTATCGGAAAAAGCTGATGACAAATTTTCATAACTTTTTCAAAGATCAAGAAGGGTCATACTCGAAAATAGTAGTAAAAAAATGAACTGTCACGAATTGGGCTGACACATGTACCCCTGAAAAACGTTTACCCCCCTCCCAGATAGTGTAGAATTAACTTTTTATCTCATCGTTATACCGTACAACAATTAGCAGGAAGGTTTTAATAACAATGCAACATCTAACATCTATAAAACCGCAAAATTTCAGTGTAGTTCCCGATGTTGATGAGGCTATAGATTCTTTGGTTTTTCTTGAACAAGAAACGGCACTGTGGTCAGAGCAGAAGTCGTTACTTGCACGTAAATCTCCTTCAAAATCTGCTTTGAAATATTTACGCAAAACTGCATGCCGTAATTTTATACATCGCCACGAAGGATTTATATTGCAATGCCTGATGTCACATGAAAATTTTTGCAAAACAAGCTTAATTTAAATGAAATATGATAATGTAAATTTTGATATTTCAATGACGATAATAAGATGTAAAAGTTATTGTTATTATCGAAAAATTACAAACATTTAAACAACAAAATCTCAATGCCAATTATGACCGTATAATCACGAAAGAAAAAGACAAAAAACAAAAAAGAACATCCCGTGTTGTTTATTTTAAAAAAAAATCGTTGTTAAATATTTTTAGAACTACAATAAAACGGAATCGGAGGAAGCTGAAGAGGATTTAAAATCGGTTATTTGCAGTAAAATTCCGGATAAACCCGAAGAATGTTACCATGATGAAGCGTGTCGTAAACATCATTAACGTCTTCCGTACTTTTTCGTATTTCATCGTACGTTAGTACCTTAATCAATTTCTTATTTTTAGAAAATAATTAAGGACAAATCGGCGGAACAGTTATAAGCATTTTTATCCATTTTAAAGTGTTCCTCAAAAAATAAATGTACTGAAATTTTAAAAATCGTATTGTACAGATTACTAATAATATTGCCGCCTTTTTTAAATGATGTTACAAACATTTTTTTTTTTTTAAATCTTAACGTTCTAACCCCCAAAACCCATTAGAAAAAACTAGCCGTTTAAAAACCTTCTCCGATCCATATACACATCGTAGACTTCATCGCAATCTGAACGAATAGCGTTTGACACGTCACATCGGCTAATCTAGTTTTTTTCTGTATCTTTTTGTTGTTTTTCGTTATATAAGTGTGTTCATTGTTTCCTTATATTAAAACTTTTCAACTTTTTTATATATTTTTCGTTCATAACGAGATTTTAAATATCTTTGTTCAGAGCTTTATCTCTAATATGTTAGGTTTTATAAAAATAATTTTTTATATTAGTTTTTAATAAATAATGTAGTTTACGTAATCTGTATCTTTGTTGATTTCTATATGAAAGCTAATATTTTACTCTCATAACCATTGCATTCCAATTCTAGTTTTTTTCGACATTTTTTATTATTCATTTCAATTTTAACTTTTATATTCGCGATGCTTTCAATTTTCCTCTAGTATATTCGATCTTCTAAGACAATTTTGTAAAACTTCTGTTATTTCACGAATGAAATTTAACAGACGTTGATTCATTTTTTTTTTTTTTTTTTGTATTCCTTTTCTTTTATACACAAAGACGTTATTATAAAAAAAAAAAAAGTAATTATACACAAAATTATTTTTCAAACAGTTAACTAATTTTTTTTATCGGGTGCAATAGAGACTTCACTAGTACTAATGTATTATTATCGTCATAAAGAACATTTAATTCAACAAATTTGTAAATGTTACGATCTTTTTTCTCCGAACATTTCTCTTTGTAAAATGAAATGCTTTCCGTTTATAAATTTTGGTCTTTTATTTTTCTCTATCACACTATACGGAAAACCATATTTATTTTATGCTCTGAAATCAAAACATCATCAACATTTTAAAAACTTTACTAACATTTCCATAAATATGCCACTAATATAGCTACTATACAATTACAGACTCAATATATTTACCTCTCGAATTAAGCAGCGGTGTAGATAGAATTTACTCTTAGGGTTACGATTTACTACTATATTATGCTGAACAAATGTTTTTATCTTTTTTTTTTTTTTTTTTCCTTTTTTTAGTTGAAAAACGAGAGTAAATCGTAAATTAAAATGAATTTCACATACGGGTTATCTTTATCAATTGATAAATCTTTCAGTTTATAAAATTTCACCTAAACGGTCACTCGACGTTCACAAAAGCTAAAAAAAACATATATTACAAATTCCTTCACGAACATTAAGTTCGCTTTTTAAAAACAAATGAACTATCTTCGGCGCACCGGACTTTTTGCTATATATTTTCTAATGATATGTCAAAAAAAAAAAAAAAAAAAAAAGCATATTTACGAAGTAATAAAAATCGTTTGAAGAAAAAAAGTGAGTCGTTTTATACATAACAGAAATTTACGTAAGAAATATAAAAATGCCGCAAAACTTATAATACAAAAAACTAAATAAATAAATAAATATTTTGAGCAGCATCCTCGTAATGAAATTATGAAAAAAAAAACATACAACTGCGACTAATAGAAAACATAAATTAGTTCAGCAACAACCTTGTCTCATTCCGATGACCAGCAAAAGCAAAGCAATCAGCGCTATCAATATGAAATATGACAAAAGTTGCTTAATAACACTTCGCTAAGAAATTATAAATAAATCTTAACCATCTATGAAAACCTCTTTACACTTTAACCGAATATTTCCATAATTACCATTTACATAAAGACACTAAATTTACTTAAACATTTAAAATAAATTATAACGGCGTTATTACGTTATCCCAATTGCGTATGCAAAATCGCTTTGCACGATTTATTTTAATTTTTAATATTCATTGTTTTTTTGTTTTTAAACATAGTTCGAGCATAAGGTGAATCGTCAATACGCTACTATAATTATATAATGTAATAACTTGCACAAATATATTTCTATCTTTCTTTCACATTGCGAAAATAATGTAATGAAATTAAATAAAATTACGGCAACTGGGAAAATATAAATACGCAAAATATTTTCCATCCTAACTGAGGTCTATTCGATATTATAATAACAGTAATAAAATATAAGTATTTCTATTAAACATTAATAAAATTTGAAATGTTAATCAGATTTATTTTACATTTAAAATTTACATGATTAAATAATAAGAGTCGTCGTATTTTTCTGCCATTAAAATTACATCATCATTTTTTTCTGTTAACGCTCCTATATACAAAATTGATTAATGGAAAAAAATGCGGCGTTGCTATTACCGAACATAATAAACGATGAATAATGAAAGCCACTAAAATTGGAAATTATTTGCAATATTAAAAATGTCTGTCGAAAACATAGGTATATTACTGATTAATAATCAAATCAAATCAAATAACGTTTATCATTATTATTACGATACATAGTCCATCTATCGAGCGATGGATGTTTTAAAAAAGAGAAAACGATAAAAATTTCTTCAAAATGCAAAACTTTTAAAATTTCAGGTAAAACGTGAAAATGAAATACAATGGAAGTGAAAATGAAGATAAGCTGAAAAAAAATAAAATAAAATAGCGCAGGCAGTAGAAAGAAATGAGAGAAATTTTAGTGATTTACAAAATCAAAGTATAAGATGTACAAACAAAATAAATCGATATAAATAACAAAATTACGGATCTTATGTACAAAAAACAAAAATCGAGAAATTACTAGCGAATAGTGAATAATAAAATTTACGAAACATTAAGGTTTTTCTTAAATCTAACCGGAAATGTAACATTAAATTACCAATTCATAGATGGCGAGCACGTCAAACCTTATTGAGACTTTCTGTAATAAAATCGATTAAACATTTACGTCTCTTCTGATAGTTTTTTTAAGGTTTTCTTTGACGTAATCCGGTAATAAATTATAAAGTAGAGGAGCTATATAATAAACCATTTGTATATTCTAGAGTGGTATTTATTAAAACCAGGTACGATTTCCCTGCTACAGCTTCTAGTTTTACCCTCCTGAAATAAAAATGTAAACTCCTCCCTGTTTTTAAGTATAAAAAGCAATATCTGAATTTTATATAACATACTAACATTTAGGAAATTATATGTACAATCAGTTCTGTTATCTTTATTTATAAACTAATAATAATAATAATAATAATAATAATGGAAAAAAAATATAATTTTTTATAAATTCTTTAACAATAATTTCTTATCCCCAAACATGTAAAGAAATTAAAGAATAGATTTCACATTAATAAAATAATACCACCTTTTTTTAAAACTATGTCGAAAACAAATGCAGCAAACTCTATACAATCCGAAATATTAACTTGTTTATATTTTCAAAAAACATATTCCACATAGGTTACAATTTTTATTTATATATTCGTATGTCTACAGGTATCAAAAAAAGGAGGAGGGTTGGAATCAGCGAACAAATTATTATTACTAAGCGACTTAACCAATAATTGATCGGTATCACATATGGATTTTCATGTTTACATTGTCACCAACTATATACATATTCTTATACATATTACACTGCAACGTCAAGATTTTGTAGCCACTCTGTCGCTAGGCCCGCCAATTTGATAATCTCTTCCCAGCCGCCCTCCAGAGCTTGCCTCCGACATTCATTCAGGATATGATCCATTGTCTGTTCCATCTGGCCACAGTCACATGCCGCTTCATTTTGGATTCCGTATCTCTTCATCATTTTCCCGCACCTTCCATGTTCCGTTCGGAAACGGTTCAACCTTGTCCAGATGCTTCTTGGTAGGTCAAAGCCTAGTGGCTTGTCATCTGGATTGAGAACGATCCCTCTTCTGTCTGGATTGTTCTGACTCCATTTCTTTCTCCGCTCCTGAATCCCATTAAAATTCTCGACGATTAGTTTTGCTGTAGTTTTATGTACAAGCTTTCTGAATTTTAAGCGATCCGTTGCGTCCGCGTTCTGATATATTGGCAGGTCTATATTTTTCTTATACTTTACCCAATCATTAACCGCTGCTTTTTTTCGCCGTAACTCTGAAGGCATGACGTTGCTCAGTATCGGTAACCATGCTACACTGGAGTGGATCTCAAGGTTCCTGTTATTATGCTCATGACTGAATTTAGTTCAACGTCGATTTTTTTGACGTGAGCACTATTCAGCCACACGGGAGCTGCTTATTCGGCTGCTGAGAAAACCAAAGTCAGGCGGAAGTTCGTAATGTTGTTGCAGGTGCTCCCCAAGTTGTTCTGCTATTTTATGAATTATGTTTACTCTTGCGCGTACTTTGGCAGCTGTATTTTCAATATGTTTTCGATATGTTAACTGCCGAATCAAAGTGACGCCCAAGTATTTCGGGGTGTCCTCATGATTTAATTTATGTTCATCGACTATTACGTTAATTGTGTTTTTCGCCATTCGGTTGTTTAAGTGAAAGCATGATACCACTGTTTTTTCTTTATTTAGTTGCAAATGATATTAACCTACTAATTGACTAAATAAGGAATTTAAGTTTTAAAAAAAAAATGTTAACTTTTATTCATTCCTTATTGTCAGTTGGTAAAACAATACAAAAATCTTATATGTATTTATATATATAAAGTAATCGCAAGAAAATTTTTAATACAACATAAATAAAAATACATAAAAACGCTGCGAAGTTAATAACCCATAAAATCCAAACTATTGTTGTTTTTTTTACATTTTTATTTAGGTTTTATTAAAAATTGCCCTGCAATCAATGTTTTATATTATCACACGGGATAGCTATAAAATATCATAACAGAAAAAATCTTGACTTTCGCTATCGTTTAAAATTCTTTTACTGACACCCTTAACAATTAATAAACACATAAAAATATTAATCATTGCAGATGGTCGCCAATTTCTTAGTGTAATATATTCATGTACTTCCAGGACAATATTTCGGACGTTATGTTTATTACTCATGTGTTTCTGCATTGGATCGCCCATGAAACCGTGTAAGAGCGTTCCTAATCTTCGTAACATCATTGTTTAATTTATCAACGATAAAAAACCTATTTATTTCACACTGTGCTATAAGCGTGTGTACATTAATTGCGAGTGTTTGCGCTAAAATGCTGTACGTGAGTTGCGTATGATTGCAGGCCTTATGGCGACGTGACGTTTTATATAGCGGCGCTGTATCGCTACTATTAAGGGGGGAGTAGGGTCTTGGAGGTCAAAAAAAGACGATTTTTTGATAATTTTTTTAGAGAATATGGTTAATGCAAGTTTATTTACATAATTGGTACATGATAAAGTAACATCTGAAGAATATTGTGTTAAATTTTCATTGAAAAATATAAAGAATTAAGCCAATGGCAGCAAATTTTCGTAGGCGCCTCGAAAAAAAGTTGTTTTGCGGTGCACCGCATAACTCAACACTGGATTATCGGAAATGAAAAACCCAAAGTTTTTTCATTAGTTAATGAGTTTCTGTAGGTAGCAACGGTGAGTTTTTTAATTTTTTTTTTATTTTTTAATCGTTGGTAACACTTGGAAGTGAAAATACCGATTTTTGAGTAAAAATTAGCCATTTGTTATTGTAAAATAAATAATAATAATTAAAAAAAAAAAAAAAACTCGACGTTGCTACCTTGCAAATTGTCTATAAAAATAGTGTACCAAATTTCAGAACGATCGGTGCAGTAGATTTTGAGTTACAGAGTGCACCGGCTTTGAAAACGTTGTTTCGAGAAAAACGCGTTTAAAGTTTTTTATAGTATAAAATCACAAATTAAACGTTAATAAGGTAGTAATTTTTGTCTATAATCACACAGAATCATCAATGCCAGGCCCATAAAGTGAAGAACTTTGATTTAGAATGTCCAAAGCATCTTTTTGCTCATGCCTACGAAGAATTCTCTCTTCTTTGGTATGTTCCGCCGCTCGCTCATCCGCTTTGCTCATTCGTGTATTGTCCACTGATTGCGCCCATCCATGATAACTTAGGCCTGTACTGATTCCCATCTCTTCCAGAAAGGTCAGGTAAGCAACACAGCCTTCATTGAAGACAGAGGCAGCCACATGAGCTCCAAACTCAACAATAATTGTCGAACCACTCTCAGTTTTTGGCGAAATTTTCCAAATAAGTTGGTTGATACTCTCATTATTGTCTTGAGAGAATCCGCCAATACATCACTCCAAGAGAGCATCTTTGCTCAGATGTTCATAAATTGGTGTTTAATCCTTTCTAGAACATCACTTGGTAGAGCAGAGTAAGAGTGTTTGAAAAAACGCAATTCGTTTGCAGCTGCGACTCTCTGCTATTCACGCCATGAGTTTTTGCCGCTCGGGCAGTTTTGCTATGGGTGTTTGTCAGTTGAGGCGTAGTGATAATAAGTCGCCCAAATGGCCTTCTTCATTTCTTTTACAGAATGAGAATTGTAACGGATGACACGACCATAGTGAAACGTTAGTTTACCAATCAATTTAGCAGTGAGCTTGCCTTTACCGGAAAGTGTTTTCCTTTGTATTTTCTTTGCAGCCTTAGTTTCATTATCTATTACACTTCTTTTTTACTAAATCGCGCAAACGGGTCTCCATCCTCTTCTGGACGTGTCCTACACATTCCTTTTGTTGATTAACATATAAAATCTTCGCTCAGCTCAGCGTTACTTGACACACAGTATTGCGTTTTCCGCCGCAAGTACAAGTCAGTGCCTCGACCACTACCACTCAGACACAAATACGACTCTACCCCGATGCAGCAGTGCAAACGACCGGACTTACAACAGAACACAGGAATTTTTGGTTTTGCCCGAGTAAGCATCCTTGACAAGACAAAGCAGCGATGCAACCGAGAATGACGTTTGAGAGATCGTGAATAGAGACTAATTTCTAACTGAAACCTCGTGTCGTCAAGAAATAGCATTACGCGTACCGAATCTGTTTCAAGGTATGGTTATAAACATCTACCTACCTGCGTAAATCTTTTTCGAAAAAATCAATTAAGGGATTATACAAAAGGGACAGAAAAATATGTTCTTTAATCCCGCTATGCGTCAGGGTCAGATAGTCGTTTTCGTTCTTTTAGTAGAGTTAGAGCGGCACACAGTTATAATGCCATATCTTTGTTAGTTTTGCTTCGATTTATTTGAAATTTTGACACAATATTCTTATGATGTTGTACATTCATTTTATGAAATAAAAAAAAATTGATTTTTTTTTACCTCCAAGACCCCCCCCCCCCCCTAAATGAACCAAACGCGTTCTTAGCACTGCAATGGACCAATTCGCTCGCCAAATGAGCCGTTCGAGTAAAACTAACGACTCTTCGTGCAAATCGCCAGTCAAGGAACTAAAAACTACTGTTGTTAGCTCCTCTGTAACAAACACTGGCCAGCTAATGCTCCGGCTACTACTAATACCGTCAACATTGGTACGGAGAACAATAATAATACGAGACAACAAAACGACTCGACTGTTAATCATTCTACGCATTTGTCGAATTCCGTTTTCTCTAATTAAATAAACAATAACACCGTTTCTCCGATTCATACTTCGCTAAACAAAAGTCAACAGTGATGGAATATTGCTCCTTCTAAACATTGGCGACAACGCAATACATCAACTAGTTCCTCTAGTAGCCGCCTGTTTAAAAAGTTAATCCAAACATTTTTCGGTTCCTCGTTGTTGAATACGATGTAGTTGACAGTGAAGAAAATGATACAATGCCAGCGAACAATGGAAACACTAGCAACGAATTCAACAAATGGAATAATGAAACAGCACCATTAAATACTAATAATCGAACATCATTGAAAAGCTGTTTCCAATAATGGTAAAAAACACAGAGCTAATTTTACAGTATTTAGAAACTTCCTGTTAAGCATAGCCAATATTGATTTTACATTGAAATCGATATTATCGGGAGCTGACAAAACCATCGAGTTAACGATTGCTAAATCACTTAAAGGTAATATTTTTTTTACACCTATTCATTATTACAGGATAAATACCGTAGAGCTGTATTGAAAAAGTATGCATTGGACGACTGAAACTGCCGATATAAGACATCCATGTAGAAGAAAAAGGATTGAAAAAATTAATTTTAATGGTACTTAAACCAAACAAACCTTAAGCTTCCTCTAGCCTCCTACAGACTCATTAGTCTTCTTTATTCACTATGTAAGGTATGAGAAAAACTGATTTTAAAAAGAATGCGCCCCATAATAACTGCTAATAATGAAAATTCCTAATCATCAATTTAGTTTCAGAGCTATAGGCATTATTCAATACAACAATGCCACACAGGCTGGTGGACGCAATCTCCACGGTCTTTGAGTGTACTGTGCAGTTTTTCTGGACATATCCCAGGCGTTTTTGGTCGCGCTTGGCATTCTGACCCGCTTTATAAACTTAAATAATAGCTACTTCCCGACTTATACTTGCTCTTTCTTTCTTATCTGTCAGATAGAACTTTATACGATTAAAATTAACAACTCAATATCCAGGAAGAAAATATTCATAGTCCCCTGAAGCCATTCTTATTCCATCTATATCGCTGGTTTACCTACCTCAAATCAGACTATTTTAGCTTCCTTTGCTGACGATATAGTTCTACTGGCTTCCAATGTAAAGCCCACCTAGGCAAACTTAACAGCTCAACTGCATACAAACAGAATAAAGATGTAGGCAGCTAACTGGGAAACTTAATTTAAAGAACAAAAATATCAGCATATTACATTTAATAGATTCGTTACATGCCCCGGGTAAAAATAAATAACACTAAAATCAAACAGTCGTATTCCATGAGATACTTGTGAATGCATCCAGGTCGAAGACTCATCCGACAGACTCGTCAAAAAATTACTACTCATGCAAGGCTATTGTACTCGCAATTAAGTAGGTGGTCTACACCAAGCCCTAGCTTAAAAAAATCCATCTACTTCATTAACTCGAATAACACATGTAGGAATAACCTATTAAAAATTCAAAGCCAGCAGTCCAAAATTCTTCGGGCAATCTCACAGCAGCTATATTTCCAATACGAACTTACACAATGATTTAAACATCCCCTTTGTTAAGAAGGTTCAATCACGCAATATGAAAAGTTCTTTGAGAAACTAAATTCAATGCAAATCCGTATACTAATAAAATATATATTAAAACACTTCCAGGTAATCCTAAAAGAAGTTTAAAAGAAAGGGAATGGTGCTGTGATGTTCTACCAATAATATCTGAATGTATAATACATTTATATAAAGACGCATAACACGTTCATAACACTATTGACAGGATTCTGTAGGCCATACTTAACTGTGTCGGTTGTTATATTATCCCTGCTGATCATACTAAACTGTAACGTGGAAATCAGCCGTTATATGACAACAGCTTCAAATTTTCTATAGACGGAGTCTAGTAAGGCTCCTGCGGATTGTTCATAATTAAATTACTATCACTGACCCAAATCTTCATTAGAAAGACGGATTAGTTCATAATTTGTTAATATGTATGTAGTCGAGGTCACGAACACTGTTTGCGGTTCTTACCGGTTCAGTGAAAGGAAAAAAAAAAAAAAACTTTGGAAATTTTAATGTTCACAATTTCGTTATCAAATACAAATAAGGAATTGCTGATTCAGATCATGTCGTTTTCGAATGCTCCTTTAAATTATATTCAGCTTTAACGAATCTTCAGGTAATATTACCCACCAATATCACATGTTTCCTCGCTTCCAAAAATTTAACAGTACATAAATTATTATATAATTTCATCTTGGAAGACAGCACATCAATATAACTTATTTTAATACACAGTTGATATGTTATGTTATCGGAGTTCAAAAAACAATTAAAACAAGCATAGCAAATAAATGTTGACAATTATAAAATAGTGTTTAGCAATTTGTACATGAATTGAATTTCTAAGTTACAAAAGTGGTTCATCTAAACAACGTAATAAATAAATTTCATTCATTACAGTCTACAAATGTATGTTCCGTGAAATATATTTACCTTTTCACTTCGACACACAAAAAAGTTTGCTTTTATTGCTAAAAAATGTTTCTGAACTAAATATGAAACAGTAATCAGACCATAGATTTCTAATCCATTTCACATGACACTTTACATTTCTAACATTAAATTTAAAATTTTTATATTTTTCTTTAATACGTTCTTAGCTTTGGTTTGATATATGGACGCACATCAAATACCTGATCCATTTAATCCTTTATTCATTCCAGTCCAATATTGTTTCCCCTATGCAACTATATAAAAACTTCGGTTTTCGATATTAAAGCCGTTTTGCCTTTCTCGTAATCTGATTTCTAACCGATAATGCGATTTTTCCTAAAAGTGATACTGCACTAAATACGTTATTTAGTTTGATGTCATTTATTTGTAAAAAAGTTTTTAATTATATATTGATTATTTTATAATTTACATATCGACAAATAGCATAGTTGTTTTTAATAATTTACGAAATGACGATGGTATTTTATAAAATAACCTCATTAAACAGTGTGGTTTAAATTTAACGCGGTGAATATCTGTGAACTTCGAATGCTGAAAATACATTTGAAAAAAAAAATCTGAAACCTCTAAGTCATCAGTTATAAAAACGAACTCGTTATAATTAAAAATTAAAAATTATCTTCGGTAAATTTTTCAATTTCACAAAACGATATACACCGTTTCACTTAATTAATAAATTGAACTAAAAATTTTTTTCATCAATAACACAAGGAACACTTTTTGAAAAATAATGATATTGTAAAACTATTTTAAAATTATATCATTTACGAAAAACTATTCAAATGTAATGGTATAACTCTTCATCAAACAATCATTTACTAAAGGTAAGGTAACATTTTATCGAACTCAACATACTACAATGTATTCTGCTTATTTTTGTAGAAAAACATTTGCACAAATCTTGCAAGTTATTATAATTACTCGTATTAATAATAAATATTTAACATGACCGACATAAAACAAACGTGAAATAAATTATACGGAAGTGAAATTTATATTTCGATTAGATTTAACGAATCCATTATTTTTTTTTTTTAATAATAAAAAAGAATAGTTTTGCTTGTGCCGACTAAAAATAATTTGCTTAAAAAATGTAAATAAAACGTATAAATGGTCAAAGGGAACTATATTTGATAAACTAATTTACCCAATAGAAGATTTACTATGATCTTACTCCATTCTACCGAAGAAGGCCTTACAACGCCATCTAAAATGCATAATGATATCGTCCGCAAATGAGAAGAATAGGCTGGCTTCAATAATATTATCGACGTGTTCTCTATATAAAACTTATGTTCTATAATGATATTTATCGCACCTGTAAATAAAGAAATTCAATGAAAAAATTTAAAACCAGTATAGGAGAAATTATTCGAACATTATAATGTCATTACCTAAATTTTTATTATAAATCTGAAGTTACACATTTCATTACATAACTCTTTTTCGAATACGATTAATAAAAAATTTAACTTTAAAACTTTTTCTCAACTACAAAATTATGTTACATCATAATCGAACGATTGACTAACTGCGAAGGAAAACACTGTCGAATATAAATATTATAGTTTTTATTTTTATCTAATTAACGAACATTTAAGCTGAATTTTTAGCTAAAATTTTCAATGCAAAAAATTGACAAATTATAGCCAACATCGTTCCAAAAGACAAACTTACTGTTAAGAAAAGCAGTAATTTCTAAAACAACCGAGCTAACTATAGGGTGATTTTTTAAGAGTCAAGTTTTTCAGGTTGGCAGCACTGGTTGGTATTGGCGTCCAAACGTCATCTGTCAAAGTGAAAAGTTTTCAGTATACTCTGTCATTTCATCATGGAAAGACTTACAAACGAGCAACGATTGCAAATTGTTGAAATTTATTATCAAAATTCGTGCTCTGTGAAAAATGTACATCGTTTGTTACGACCATATTATGGTCGTCATAATCGACCTGGTGAATCAACAATTCGTGCTTCACCAAATTTCGCACCAAATTTACTTTGTTGGGCATTAAACCGTCGACTCGCATGCGTACAGTGCGTACCGAAGAGAATATTGGAGTCGTAGCATCCAGTGTTAATGAGGATCGTGAAATATCAATTCGTCGCCGTTCTCAGCAATTGGGCATGTGTTACTCAACCACATGGAAAATTTTACGAGCACGAATTTTGATAATAAATTTCAACAATTTGCAATCGTTGCTCGTTTGTAAGTCTTTCCATGATGAATTGGCAGAGTATACTGAAAACTTTTCACTTTGACAGATGACGTTTGGACGCCAATACCAACCAGTGCTGTCAACCTGAAAAACTTAACTCTTAAAAAATCACCCTATATAAAAAAGTAAAAGAAACAGAAAATCAGTCGCTACAAAATTTAAATCGTATAAAAAAATAAAAATATAAGAATAATTATTGGACAAAAGAGAACTTTGGAAATGTTTAAAAATCGATCGTGATAAATTAAATTATACGTTAATTGAAAATTTTTATTTTTAAATAGTACAAAAGTCTCTCGCAAGCACAGATGTGCCAATAAAATTCTTTCAACGAACACCCTTAATTTAATAACTCAAAAATACGGGTCCCTTATATATAAAATGGAAAGTGATAATTTTGTAAATTTACAATTCGTATAATTTATAATACAATATTGCACATTTCAAGATTCACTTTTTTGTTAAATTAACAATTTATAAATTTAAATGTATACTCACTGTTTAAAGTACGGGTATCGCAATACAACAACCAAAATATATACAGCGGAAAAACATCAAATAAATATCTTATTCGCTTCAGAACCCCTCCGATAAAGATTACCATCAATCGTAACTTGATAAACATAAACATAACACTTCAGACACTGATAATAATATTATTAAACTTAATTTTATAGAACGTGAAAATTAAAAAAACAACATAATTTCTCCCTTGTTTTAACATTAATTGACAATTTACAATAACATCATTATAGAATTTAAGACAAAAGTTTCAAAATTTCATCAATTTAAACAGGTACCGAATTTGTGAATTTTAAGAAATTAATTTAAAGAAAAATTAAATTTGTAATAAAAAACATAGATGCAAAGAACACATTATTACTAAAAAAATTAAACATTAAAGTCTTCCGCTATTAATAACCGCAAACAAAAATTTTAATATTAAATCGAAGTAAAACAGCATCTGGTTGATAACAATCTTCTCAAATTTACTGAATGGCTCACAGTATTTCAAGCTGTCAGCGTGAAACTAAATCGAGCATCAGAAATATTTCGAAAATGAAGACGAGTCCTAAGGTAAGGGCAGTTGATGACCACCTTTTCTTCAAGACTATTTTTAGGCTTGATAAATTATGAATATTTCAACTTTAGTAATTCCTAATGCACTTATTTTAATGATCCACTGAACTCCTCTTTTTCCCTTATATTTATCAACTATTTGCGAACGCCGTAACTCCAAAAATCAAAAATAAGAATACGCATCGCCGATTTTTGTCTTCCACTTCTCAAATCACCTTTAAAACTATTAAAATTTCGTCAAGCAACTAATCTAATTGATTTATCAGTTGGAAATTTGTTCTTTTTGTCCGATTACAATTTTTCCTCGTGACGCAGCATAAATTTTATTCAAAAACTTTTGAATAATATAAAATAATGTTGGTCGAATATATTTCATTTTTTTAAAGTCGGTATTTCAAACGATTTGACAAAATTTGTTTAAAATTTTTCCGCATTAAGGGTGTTAAAAGCGTCCGTTACACCATCAATCTTCCTTACTTCCAATCTGCACGTAGCGATAGGAAATGTTAATATGTACAAGGCACGGTTGTTCCATTTTGGTACAATAAGAAATCTTCTTAATCTAAATTACTGGTAGCTGACTTTGCAATTTCTAATTTTATTATTATTTCTTTATAAATTACTGTTTTCTCTTTTTTTATCGGCACTTATAATAAATGATTTGATTTTCGAAAACCGATTTTAAGCTAATGGCACTATTTTCAAAAGGAAATACTTTATTCGCTGACTGATTGGAAAATTAAGATTTTTTTTCGCCGAACTTATTTTGCAAGAAAACGACGATCCAATTTGTTGTGTAGTTGTCGAATATGTTAAAACATACTTTTCAACCTCACGCTTTTCAAGAAAAACTTTAAATTGCTTCAACAAACGAATTCCAGGCATTACACTCAATTTCATTCATCGATTCAATAGAAACTTAAATCTTCTATTAGTTGCCTTATTATGCCACTTTGAAAAATTTTGACCTTCACTTTTTCCATACCAAGTCCCGGATATTTATTTAACCGATACCTGTAACACAAATTCCATCGCAATTCAAAGTTTTGCAAACTTTTTTATAAATTTTAGCTTAATGAGCAATGATGAAAAAATGATTTTCTCTTCTCTCTAAATAAATAGTTTCTTTGTGGATTACATTTTATTATCCCACAATTAAAATATCTCTCAAATAATTTTACTGCCATGAATTTTCCTGTTATCCCGAAGACATAAAAAACAAGGATGTAATATACACAGTGCGTCCCGTAAGTTTTAAGACTACGAGTATAGAATCGAAACAAGTAGAGCTATCTTCATGAAATTTTAGGAACTTCTTACTACATCCTTCTCACCCTTTCATACCAAGTTTCAAGTCGATCGGATGATTAGTCTCGGTTTGGTGACTGTGCGCGTGACATACTGTTGGCTGTGTTGCCATAACTTTAAAATGGAAACAAATCTCGAACAACGCGCAGCGATTAAGTTTTGTTGGAAAGCGGGTAAAAGTGCGACGGAAACATTCGAAATGATGAAAGTGGCTTATGCTGAGTCTACTTTGTCTCGTGCTACTGTATTTCGGTGGTTTAATTCGTTTACTTCGGGTAGGGAGTGCATCAAAGATGAAGAGAGAGGTGGGAGACCATGCACAACGAAAACAGATGAAAACATCGCTCGTGTTTCCGATTTCTTGAAAGAGAATCGAAGTGCGGGGTGTAGGTTGGTAGAAGAAGAAACTGGAATCCCTAAATCCATCGTTCAACGCATTATTCGAAACAATTTACAAAAACGGAAGATTTGCGCGCGCTTCGTTCCACATGCTCTGACAGCTGAGCAACAAGAACAACGCGTCTTTCATGCGCGAGACCTTCTCGAAATGATTGAAGCCGATCCGAATTTTCTTGAAAGCATAATTACAGGTGACGAAAGTTGGTGTTTTGCATATGACCCTGAAACGAAGAGGCAAAGTGCGGAATGGTGTGGAAAAAATTCCCCGCGACCCAAAAAATTGCGATTTCAAAAGTCCAAAGTAAAAACAATGCTTATCGTGTTCTTTGATTCAAAAGGAATTGTTCACAAAGAATTGGTTCCTCAAGGTGTTACTGTCAATGCTGCATTCTATCAGCAAGTTCTAGATCGCCTTTGTAAAAGAATTGCGCGCGTCAGGCCGAATTTGTGGAGAAATCGATCTTTTTTCCTGTTACACGACAACGCTCCAGCACACACCGCAGCGATTAACGTTCAGTTTTTGGCAAAAAAATCGGTTCCCGTGTTGCACCACCCGCCTTATTCGCTGGATATGAGTCCACCGGACTATTTCCTGTTTCCCAAACTAAAAATGACCCTGACAGGAAAACATTTTGCATCGATTCCTGAGATTCAAGAAGCTGTGACGAGGAACCTCAACGATATTCCAAGCGACGCGTTTTTGAAAGGTATGAAAAGGTTGGAGGATCGCGCAAACAAATGTATACAGTCTAATGGAGCCTATTTCGAATAAAAATCGTGTTGAAAAAATTTTAGTATTTTTTTTTGTATAGTTTATAGACTCAGTCTCAAAACTTACGGGACGCACTGTGTATAATCATTTTTCTATCCAAGGAAAAAATTTACGACTTCAGATCAATGATAAAATGTTTTTTTTTTTTGTTTTTTTTTAGTCAGCGATATTGTCGCATATTTCCCTCCTTTTTGATGGTAGAATATTCAATAGATATATAGAACCATATGGTGTTACGGTTTTGTAAAAGAACGCATTTCAAATTTCGTTTAGAACTATTGGTAAACAAGCGCCATTCACACACTGTATATTCCGATAACCCCAAATGTTTCCAAAGGACTCCTCTAATATATCGTTACAAAATACCAAGTTATTTTTCTGGAGGGGAAAAAACAGATCTGCTTCTTAAAATGAAATGTATAACATTAGTACCCGATAAAGTTTTTTTTTTTTTTCTTTTTAATCTCAAATCTTAAAATCAATAATTCGGAAGACTCCTTTGAGAAGTCAGTTTTTTCTTCCTTTTGAATTAATTACTTACCGCTGCAAAAATTCCATAGTAAACTGCCGTAGTAGGTAACAGGAACAGCAACGTAGTAAATGAAATAGTATAAAAGAATAGATGTTCAATTTTGAAAAGGAACCTGCTATTGGACGATGAAGAAACTCGTCGCTCAATTTCATCTTCTGATCCGACTAGCAAACGTATTACTTTACCTAAACTAATTAACTGGTAATAATATAATCTGAAAAGTGAAATGCAATTATTTCCTTAATTATTTCCAATGAATTTTTATTTAATCCTTAACAAAACATAGAAAAATACAAAAACAACATCAAATTTGCGTTTAAATTCAATTTATCCTGAAAAATTTACATAGGTTTTGGGTTTTAAAACGTTGTCAAGAAACGATTTCTTCAAATTCAGTCTGATTAATTAAAACAAAAAAACCAAGATAATTTTAAATCCACGATAGATATATTACAAATTAAGATAGAATAATAAACATAAAATAAAAAATAACAAAATATTAAAAATTTACAGTTGTCTAAACTAAAAAGAAAGCTGAATTAGAAGCAGAATAATACAGCAGCAATTCATGAATAAAACCTAGAGGGACCAGTTGTACGAAAAATTTTACGAGTATCGATAGGAAAAGAATTCCACTTCCATTAATTTAATATTAACTTCGAAATTAATTTAAACAAGCCACTGATAATAAGTATGAGGAAGTACCATTATTGGTAAAAATCAGTTCGTTCATTCAGGAATTTACGCAGCTTAAGATATAGCTTAAATAAAAGCTGAAGAATAATAGGAGGTTCCATAGTTAAATAAAAACCAACCAAGCCGGAAGATTCCGTTTTGTACATGGCAAAATTTAACTTTGTTTGAACTAATCACAGAACCACGAACAATTTAAAAGTTCTGTTTAATGTTAAACAGTTATATTCCCGTTACATATAGATTGTATTTTAATCAGTTTTGTAGAAAAAAAGAGATTTTTCGAATAGAAAAAAAATAGAAAAAAATGGACTTATTAAGAAACCTAAATTGTAAAATACCTATTTCGCGATGGATCAGTTTTAATTTAGGTTTTCTACAGCCACCTATAATATTATTTTAAAAACTATCCAAACAATAATAGTTCTGTATGCGATTTTTTCTTCCTTGTATTCGGTTTCTTATATTTTACATTTTGTAACTTATTTTTTTTAACGGCTCGTAATAATTTCATAAACACATGACACGCTGAGTAAACCAGTGACTTTCTCCAACCTTTTTTTTTTCATTTTACAGACTCCATAAGTTCTTTCTACAGTTGTGATTTTTTAACTTGAGACCATTTATAGTTTGAAAACCACTGGTTATATTATAATAAGAATGTACATATAGTATACGCAAATACATATTTCATAGGAAACAGTCGAAAATATAAATAAAAATTAGATGGCAAAAAAACAGAAGAAAGCACTAAGAGACCCTTTCGACGACAATTTCTTAAGATCCACAATGCACGAACGTTAAGACTGATAATATATGGTCATTAAATGCATACCCGATAAGCGTATAGATGAAAAATTTTGAAAAGATTTCTACGTACATAAAGCTACTCGAGTCAAACAGTATAAAAGATCATATTTTTCTTTATAATTTAGTGGGAAAAAGCTAAAAAATTAAATAAACAATCTAAATGATTTGGCTTACTTGACTAAATACCTTAAACAATATGCCCCCTTTAAGTTATGTACAAATATACATTTTATGATAATGAAAATTCACAATATTACCTTGAAGCGTAAACGTAAAAACAATAAATATGAATAGCCATAAGCGTCAGATAATCGTTTAACATAGCAGCTTGAAACGATACACCGAAATATCCGAAGAATAAACAAATCTTAAATATAATTCGGAAAACTGGTTTCATAACAACTGAAAATAAGTGAAAACAAAAAAAAAAATGTTGCCGTCAGTCTTGACTGCTGAAAAAAACATTTCATCTGGAACTCTGTCAAACATAAATAATTAAACAGAATTTTAAATACAACATGATGAACTCTTACTTAAAAATGTCCGCCAAAGCGATATATGAAAATGAAAAAATAAACCCAATATTAAGGAGAATTCGTCATTTAACTTCATGCCAGCGGGATCTTTCATTAACCACGTAACTATATCATGCATACTTTTCACGATATTCTGTGTAAAAATTTCAAATTTTCCGATTAATTACACTCGAACGAATATTTTAAAATGTTCAACTATTTAAGAATAAAATAAATTCATTTCAATTCAAGCTTTTTTACAAGTTACGTTAATTTTTTTTTAATCCGCAAAAATCACTACGGTTATCAAAGTAATAACATTTATTTCAAAAAAAATTTTTGTCGTCAAAAAAACGCATATAAATAATTAATATACATATATAAAACAATAAAAATGAAAAAAATGTAAACTTACGATGTCCTACCTGTTTCGTTTCGGTAAAAAGGAGAAACAAATTTTCTTCACTAGTACAATACATAAGTAAATAAATTAAAAATTCGCCAATTAAACAATCGATAATTCTGGCACATATATAATTTGCGCATTTAATTGACACATAGTCATTCTTAAGAATATCATTTATAACAAATCTAGTATTTTCAATCACATTGAACAAATGAAATCCAATTGTAGTTTTATTTACGATGGATTTCAGTTTGGTGCCACTTGATAACTTCAGTACAAAACTCAAAATGCTACTAATATAAAAACAAATTATTCTTAATAAATTGCAATTAAATGAAATCCTATTGTTCCGACCGTTACAACAGGAAACAATCGGTTTACGCTGCAGCATTTCAACTAGATACTTTAAATCATTGTAAATAAATTCGCAATCTCGGAATATTTTAGAAATTAAGAATTCCTCATACGGATAGAGGAGTACCGAAACATTTGGCAATCTCGATGGAGAAATAAATTTATCATTCATATACATTTTTTGTAATGATAAACTTCCGTTCGATATCCGAACGTAGAACCAATATTTAGATAAAAAATTTCGATTTATACTTATTCTGAATTCAGCACTAGTTAACCCAATAATGTCGTAATGTTTAAGAAACTTACAATTCCGTGAGCAAGCACTACCTAAAACGTAAAATATTACCGCATCTTCTTTTTTTTCAACAAACCCATATAGCACCATTTCCATCTTCTCAAATATATAGCTAGGAATGAATATTATTATCCCCATAATTTACTTCAAAATATACCTTCCGGGAGCAATTTTCATTAATTTGATGTCATTATGAATAAATGAATTAGTGAGAAATAATGTGTTTGCCGAAAAACTATATTTTCATTATAAAATTGATTCAAAAGACTATTTGTAGAAAATTTTAAATTTCACAAGCTACATTCCATCTTTCAAAATAAATAAAAATGTTTTGTTTAGTACCGAAAATAAAACGTAAATTTTTTGGACTTTTTGATTTCAGTTTTTTTACTTGTTTGAAAAAGTACAAAAAAAAACTATAATTTAAAATTAATTTATATTTTACAATATAATAAAAAAATTATATACTTACCATTATTATAAAAAAAGTTGTAATGATATTATTAATTTCATTAATTAAATTTAAACGTGGATTAATAAAAATTATTACAAAAAATGCATTCCTTGTGCTGAAACTGTGCCTATATAATTGCATTACAATTCTACGTTGCGTTAACTTTTTGCTATAGCTATTTACATTATACTATTTTTAATAAATAACTAACTGTTCCCCACGGCTTCGCCTGTGTATTAATACCCGTTTAAATCTGCACTTGGAAATTAATAAAAAAATGTTTGTTTTATCTGGAATTGTATTTATGTAAAGATTCTGTCTCTCTTTGGGAAACATGTTTATCACCGTCCAACAGAAAATTGTCTTCAGGATTCAAGTTTAGCTGAAAATTATCGATCTTTCTATAACCTGTTCGTCGTGATCTAACAAAAAATTTTGCTCAACTAAACAGCACATACAGCCAAGGGCGTCGCCAGCCGATGAGCCAGAGAAGGGCAAGATGAGTTGTCAGCCGCCAGGGGGAGGAGGCAAGATGATAGAAAGGTGATATGAGTTATAGGAAAAATAAAATTTATAAGTTGTAGAGAGGTTTAATATTTTATTGAACAAGAATAAAATCTTAATTAAAACATTCAAAACATAAGTTGTCCAAATTGTCCATGATTACGCACCTATGAATATTCATCAGTGCCAGTTGATTAAAAAGTTTCAAGGCTCCAGGGGGGACAGCTGCCCCTCCCTGCCCACCGATGGCGAGGCCCATGCATACAGCCATCATTTTGAATTCACACGGTGATCTCCCATAGTTATACATTTAAAATTCTACCAGGATAATGGTGAGGTTTGAAACACGAAGGAGAAAAACATTTGGAGAAGTTATTAGGATAGGAAAGTGGCCACTATCGAAGAAATCTGAAAGGGCTGATTAGTTATAGTTAAAATCAGTAGAGGGAGATGAAAATGTAAGATCGAAGGAACTGAAGCAAGATGGGCTCTTATAATAGGTGGGAGAGTGATCATTGAGGAGAATTATATTGTGAGAGAGAATAAGATTTTTTAAAACAATACCGTTGGTATTATGGTTTGAGAAATTCCACACGGGGGAGCGAGCATTCCAATCACCACCGATGATGAATGGATGAGGGATAGAATTAAGAAATGGAGGAAAGAGAAAATCGCAGCTGGGAAAAACATGGATGGAAATAATGTTAAGCAGACGTGTAGAATTGGAAGGGATGAAAACGTGTACCATGTTAGGCTGATTAGGACTAGAAGAGAAATTAAAGGAAACTTCGCAAGTGTGAAAGGAAATGCCGTTATTGATAAGAATCGCGGGTCCACCATAACCAACGCCGCGATTACATCGAATAAGCGTTTATCCTCTGATATTGATGATAATATTAAGATGTAGCTCTGTTTCCGAGATAAAGGTAACGCTGATATTGTGGATATCCAACAACCCCTCTAATGAACGTCCGTTGATTCTAAGGCTCTGACAATTCCATTGTAAGATGTTAAGAGAAACGAACGTGATGAATAAAAGAAATGAACTCTAAAACGGAACCGTTAGGAACAATGGAAAAGTTTAAAGGAAAAGAGGATCGAGAAAAAAAGGTAAAAGCATCAAAAAGAGAAAAAAAATGTAAATAATTTTAAAAAATAATAAATATGTAATAAATAAAAATTTTGCGAAAAGGAAAGGGAAGGGAAAATGCTGAGGAAGTACGATTTACTTTTTTTAATTAGCAGAGGCTTCGGTGAAGGATATATTGTCAGATGTCATTATTTTTCTTAATTAAGTTGTTCTAGAAAGACGAGACATTAGCGGTTGGTGGATTCATGTATGTCTTTACAATTAAGATATTTTAATTGAGCTTGGGGACTAGGGCACTCGTTAGCTCGGTGTGAATTATCACATTTAACACAACAGAGTTTACTACGGCGAAATTTTTGTGTGTGACCAAAACAAAAGTAAGCACAATGGTGGATAAAAGATCTCATATTAGGTTCAACTGGTCAACAAAGATGAAAGAAATGGACGAAATTAGAGATTTTATGGGAATTAATTTTGATTAAAGGAATGAGGCGGAGTTCTTCAACCTGTCTTTTTTTAAGACGTCGTATGGAAATAACAGGAACCAGCGACGACATATCATTAACAAAATCATTTTCAGAGATATCGACCGAAATATCCCGAACAATACCAGACGAAAATAGGAATGTACTAAGAATAAAACCTTTAAATTTGTGCTTTTCTAAAAAAAAAACTAGTGTCTAAAAGGAATTCGTTGGTCGAAGGGATACAATTTCACTGATTTCATTGCAAAATGAAAATTTAGCAGCTGAAAATGGATGTCGGCTGCTAATATTTTTATCCGAGAGAGATTCTAACATAATCTGAATAGAACCTGTGAAGCTGCTGGGGAAAAGGTTATCATTACGCACAGTTAAAAAGTGTGAACTTGCAATCAACGCGAGAATCAGCCTGATCAAATTTCAACGTCTTGCTTTTTAAGTTACCAGCGTGGCGATCAAGGACACCATGTCAATACTGAAATGCACGGCACCCTCGCAACACTTTTACACGTCATTAAACAACTCTGAAAAAACAAAGAAGAAATTATTGTATAAAATAAGTGGAGTATGTTTCTGAAAAGAGTATACTCCAACAAAAATCGCTCTTTAACCGATACAGGAGTTTGACAATTCTGGGAAGAAAAAGGTGTTAAGGTTTTAAGAATTATTTGGAAATTAATCAGTTAACAAATTAAACGTTTTATTCATAGCTCGATTGAAAGAAGTCAGTAAATACGCTGAATTGTGCCTTGCGCTGGACATTCTTTAAATTTAATTGGCGTGTAAAGCGTAGACTGTAATAATCTAGTCGCAACATTTTTTTATTTAGTGTAAAAATTATATACTTTTTTCTCGGCGTTGACGTACAGGTGGCAAAAATTAGTATTTGTCTTAGATAGTAATGAGAAACTGATAAAACCGTTATCTGATACCAGATGGTCAACCCGAAGTGACGCTTTTAGTGCTATTCATAGAGTTATTGCAGTATTTTAAAAAAATTTTCACAACTTTTGAGTGATGCATCGCAATCAAGTGAAACCAGATTTGAGTCTTCGAGTTTATTTAATAAACTAACTCAATTTGATAATATTTTTTAAACTATTGTTTGGGATGACTTATTATTAAAAATAAATTCAACTAGCAAAACTTTACAAACAGAAAATTTAGACTTAGCTGTAATTGTGAACTAGTTTGATTCTCTAGAAAAATATCTTCATAATTTAAGAAACAGGTTCAGTAATTCTATGAGCGAAATAAAAAAAAACATTTATTGAAAAAAATTAAATAACAATTAGTGAAAAAAACGATAGACTGAAAGCATGAAGTGGTAGATTAACGAGATTCAAGGCTAAAAGGGATACCGTTTTTAACGGAATAGATAAACTTAAAATCGAAATTTTTTATCTCATTGTTGATTCTCTTTGCATTAACATTAAAAAACGAAAGTTAGCATATCATTATTTGACAATTTTAGTTGTTTTTTTTTTGCATTTACAAGATGTGGCGGATGAAACAATAAAGAAAAATTGTATGCAAATTTTACTTAGAATCATCAGAAAAGAAAAGCAATTTATCTATAATGGACTTATACACCCGAATAAAAAAAGAATTTATAGTTTCTATCTTTCCTAATACAGAAATATGATTTCGAATATTTTTAAGTATGATGGTCACAAATTGCACTGGAAAAAGAAGTTTTTCAGCACTCAAGTGTCTAAAAAGTCAGCTTACAAGCACAATGCTTGATAAAAGACTAAATAGTTTAGCAATGATGTTTATTGAATCAGATATTTTGGAAAAGATAAATTTTGCGAACATTATCTCTGAATTTACACTAAAAAAATTGTAAATTATTGTATATTTTAATGTAATAAAAACTCCTTTAATTATGTCTTTATTAATTAAAATATACTGCTCAAAAACACTATGTAAAATATCACAGAGTTTTATTCATACTGACAATATGTTTCAATTTCACAATTATTGGTTTAGTAAAATAAAGTATTTACATTTTATGTTTGAAATTTATTTTTATTTTTTTAAATATTCTGAGCTGCACAGGCAGTCTAACAATCTGGGGCCACGAGTTGGAAAAAATGCGCTAGTGATTCAGTGGACCGCAAAAGAACAGCAACGCAACCATTTGCTCTTTGTAGGAGCTATGGGAATATATATTCTGAATTAATTTTTTTTATTCCATTTTAAGGGGCCCCCTCGAGACGAGGCCCTAAGCCCGGGTTTCGTCGGCTTATAGGTAATGACGGAACTGAGCTAGGCATACAAGACTTTCAAAGTTCAACATCACAGGAACAGCAGTTTTCATAATCAATATTTTACCTCTTCAAAAATTAATGGCGAACAAGTTGGTGTCAAAGTTGTAATTTGAGAAAATTGGTTGGAATGTAATTGGTCTCAGGTTTTTCTAAACTATCGTGTACTGATAATACAATATTTGAGAAAAATGTTTATAAAATTTTATATGGTGTCATATTTCTCTCGCATACTCTTAAAGTAATATTTTTTTCATTATTTATTCATAATATACAGAATTATTTGTAATAAATATCTTTAAACTACTCCTTATATAACTAAGGACGTCGCCAGTCAATGGGCCGCGGGGTGGGGGGCAAGATGGTTGCCAGCCGCCAGGGGTGGGGGGAGGCAAGATGATAGAAAAAGGATACGAGTTATAGAAAAAATAAAATTTATAAGTTGTAAAGACTTAATATTTTATTAAACAAGAATAAAATCTCAATTAAAACATAACTTTTGTGGGTTTCTGGCAAATTATTCATGATTATGCGCCTATGAATACTCATTATGGCCAGTTAATTAAAAAGTTTCAAGGCTCCAGGGGCAGCTCCCCCCCCCCCCGCCACTAGCAACGCCCATGTATATAACTACATTTTTGGTTTTCATCACTATTTCTCTGTATGTTACGTTACATTGTTTTAAAATATTGAATGTTCCAAACTTCACAGTGTACACTTTTCCCGCCTTTACTAATGGCACAGTTAAAGTGTACACTTACTTAATATTTTAACTTAACATCCGTTTACCACATTGATTAGAAATGTTTTAAATTAATTAAAATATCTCAAGTGTTATATTAAAAAAATAGAGGAAGGAAATTATTAATGTCTTTAAAAAATATAACTGTAAAATCGTTATTTAGGGTCTAAATATTAAATGCGAGAATTTTATTTTTTCATAATTAAAGCTATAAATAAAAAACATCTTTATTTTCATTGTAATAGAATATTTATTAAAATAAATAAAAAACTTAATTTTATTAATTTATGGTTCTGTAACCGTGAATTAAGTTATTTGGAAAGATTTTGTTTTGTTTGTAAACCGAAAAAGGTAAAGTCGATTTTCTAGATAAAAGAATTTTCTGAAGTTAAAACAAGCAAAATTTAATTACAAATATATTTTAGATTATGATAACTGTACGCAGTTTCGAATGAAAATTTATGTTCGTTTTACGAGCCCAATATTAAAATTAGTGCTTCATAAAATTGCAGTTTATTGTTAAATCGTGAACTATGAAAATTATTTATTTATAATTTCTTATATGGATTTTAATTGAAAGCTAATTTGTAGTCCATTAACAATATTTCCAAATATACAGAATCTTACTCCTGTTTCAAACTGATTTTTTTGTATTCCGTGTTTTAGAGTGATCATAAATAATAAATTTATGGTTTTATAAAATCGTTACAAATTATTAGTTCCTGTTTTTTCTTCTGCTTTTAACGTGATCAGTAAGTAGAATTTTTGTTTTTTTATTTTACGTTTGCTTTATTCATTTTAATGTTGAAATTCTGTATCTTTATACTAATGTAACAATTTTCAGAGTTTAGGGAATAATTTGTCGTCCACATTGATTTTGTTTCATATCACTGAAGAATACACCATTTTGGAATTTTTAAAAGAACACGGTAAATTATTTTTATTTTTTATGTAAAATTTGCAACCCATCTACTTTATGGCTTTACTAATTATAAATGAAATGGAATATTATAAATTTGTCCTCTTTATTCTATACCAGACGTTTTGTTTTATACTGCAGCGAAAAAGTGATTACTTTATTTTTAAACAGTATCTTACATTAATTTAACAATATATTTCCAACAGCTTTGTATCTGAGTACAAGTAGCGGTAGTTTCAGTTTCTGAATTCACTTCTTTTTTTTTTTTTTTTTATATTAATGTCTTTATTTTTATTGATATTTTTAAATTCCTAGATTTAGTTTTTGCTTTTGTAACGTTATAGCGATTATTAAATCAACTGATTTTTGTGTGATTTATTAATATTATATACAAGTTTATCTAAATACAGCTCGATTTATTAAAAACAAACGAAAAAAAAACTATATAGGTCTCGATATTTAGTTTTGTTTCAGACACTAATTTACTGGAACGTTATAGCGATTAAATAAGTATTGTATTTATGAGGAACTTTAGAATTGGAGAGATCAGATATACGAAAAAACGTATTGTATAAACACATAAATACATGTATATCTTTACCTATAATAAAACTATTTTATCTGTGTTTGATTTTAAAATATTTACTTTTCAATTTTTACGTCAGACTATTGTACTTAAGCAGAAAGTATACTTTTTATATTTTTGTTTATCTGTCTGTCATTAGTTTCATTATTTTATTTCAATAACTATTAGGTTAATAGTAATGAAATTTACATTATCCAAATTAATCTAGACTGTATTTTTCTTCGATTTCACAGATATATTGGAGTTATTGCGATATAAAAATTACGAGGACAGTATTTTTGAGAGAACCACTTCAAAATGAATACGTTGTAATGTGTACATTATAGTTACCATATTAAAAAAATACGCTAAAATAAATAAAAATTATAAAGCGTAAAATGTCGGTAAATAGGATGAGCAAGAAAATGTGCGAGTATGTAAGATCTGTTGGTCGGTGGTAGCCAGTTATCGATTACCACAAGAAGAAGCGCGTACCTGACTCAATAAAGGTCAGCGGTCACGAGCCGAGAAGGAAGAAGAAATGGCTAATGATCGAATAAAAAGATTTTTAGAGCCAAGTCAGTCGCGTTTTACCTTCGGTTCGATTAATTACTTAATTTTGAGTCAATCGCTGTTTATATCTGAAAGAATTAATTTCTCCGTTTGTTAGCAAGCCGTTTGTTTTACCTTATTCTTGGATAATTGTCCATTTTGAACTAAGTCGAAGGTTACCCAGCTTTTAAATCGCAGCTGTTAAAAAGTCCGTATTAGTAAAAGTAGGTTGTCGCTTAAATTTAACTAATAAAAGAAAAAGTATCACTTCCACTACCGAGATCATCGACATCGCAACAGCAACGAATTTTATTGTATCCTGTCACAATCGTATTCGCCGTCAACAACAGTGATACATACCATTTTATTTATAATTTTTTAATCATTGTTTTGCGCCGCATATATACAATATATATATATATATATATATAAACTCGGCCATTTTGGCCTCGCAAGGGGCCGTGCTCCTTGACCCCTCTTGCTTACATTTCTGTCTCTTTCTCTTCTATACTTTGTATAAAATGATCAAAATTTACAACGTAATTCTTACTGGCATCAACACAAAAAAAAAAAAAATAACATAACCACAAAAGTCCTATTCTAACATTTAACTTCCGCGTTATATAAAATTAAGACATTTTTTCGTTACATTTATCGTTACATATTTCGTTACATAAAATTGTGACATTTTTTAAATAACAATAACAAAAATCCTACAAAATATAACAAACGTTACATAAAATTGGGACATTTTTTTGGGACATTTAGCGTTACATAAAATTGGGACATTTTTTTGGGACATTTAGCGTTACATAAAATTGGGAAATTTTTTCGAATGGGGGGTAGCCTAAGAATTACGTTGTAATTAATATATGTATATAATAATAATAATAATAATTGTGCTTTTCAGCGGTCGGCCATTGCAGAAAAATTGGTGTAGGGATACTTTTAATATAACATCTAAAAACCTAAATAATTTTGTTTTTAATAATAATAATAAACCAATAATTTAAATTTATGTTCACGATGCATCTGAGGCCATGGCGGCATCCCTGAGGGTAGTTGAAAACGAGGCGATCGTTATAACGTAAAGTGGTAATTAGTAGTTATAAGACATTAGGCAGATACCTCTTTAATCCTACTTATAAACGCATACACATTTGCTTACGTTCAGTCCAAACAATAGAATGAACATAACATATTTACATTATCTGTACCTTTGTAATATTTTTCTTTTGTACTCATGATTTTAACTTTAATACTACAAAATTTTTATTCTGAAGCTGAAATCAATATATTCATGCTATCGGCGATTTTTCCTCTATATCTCGTACATGGTTTTTGTGTTTAGTGCAAAAAGTACATGAAATTAAAAAACTGTTTGATTAATTTTTAACTAATTATTAATGCAGTACGACTTAATCAGTGTAGTTGTTATGTACAATTAAATGTTTACTCGACTGTTCGGTAAAGGCTTTTTATTACCTTTTATACGTAAGTTTTATATTTAAAATGAATTATAAAATTAAACCTTTTATTCGCTTTTATTAAACACATATTTTTCAGGTTATCATATTTTTGTCTTTTATTTATTGTCAACGAGACATTATACAACTGCTTTATGTAACTCGAAAATGTAGGCCACGGAGAAAATTCTGTTTCCTTTAGCAGTTTTCGACAGGTAAATATTCCGATTGGTATTTTTGTGTAAGTTTGCTCTCACCTCGGTTTACACATAAATTTCTTTTCTCCGGTGTATCATATTCCCGCGAAATTTTCATTATTGTCCCTTATAAAACGATCTTTCAACTCAGTTATCACCGCCATTTCCTTTATTCACGACCATCTGAAAACGTGCAGGAGTAATGTATCTGACTCCAAAGGTTCTTTACTCCTTACTTCAAAAAACTGTTTGGAACTAGACACCTCTTACGTTCTAATCTATACCTTTGTCCAGTTTGTTTCTCCCGTTAATCTCAAACGTAAATTTCGGTACAAATCTTAAAATTTTTCTAAATTTTTTTCATTCTTTTCATTTCAAGTCATGACATAAATAGTTTATCGGTTTCAAGGCCGGATAATTCAGACTTGTTTTGTGCAGAATAGTTTTGAGTCTCGGTATACTTTGTCAATGTGGAACTATGTTTATTCATTTATTTGTAAAATTAGCGTATACATCGATTTACTACCGACTACTAATGCTAGGCACGACCGTTTAGTCTTCTTACACTCGCCGGTTTTTCGATGATTTAAAGGTCTATATAATGCACTAAAGTATACAGCGTGGGAATAGTTAATGTACTTGGCTTCCAAACTAAATGCACGGATTTAAGACTTTTCTCGTTCCGGATTCAAGTCACTTCCGGACATATCCAGCCTGTGAAATAATTGAATACCAGAAAAATCTAGAAAATAAAGCCAGGTCCCTGCTGTCGTTGATCTTAGTACATTGTAAACCTTAACTTCGTAATTCCCAATACCCTTTTAAAAGCAGGCCATTCGCCTTACTTTTAATATGCTAAAATAACTCATTAGTCTTTTAAGCTTCTGCGTCAGATATCTTCGTTTTTCACTAGAATTGTTTCCGTTGTTCTTATTTGTTCCGCCACCTCCGTATCGATAATATTATCTAGCAACTAATTCGATTCATTCCAGAGTTGCATGTCATAGTTCCTTTTGTTATCGTCTAAAGTTTCGGTGCATATTTCACTGTTTATCAAACATAACAGTTCAAAATTTTGATACATACAAGTTGCAGTTTCGTTTAAAGAACACTTAGATACAAAAAGGTTGCAATAAAAAATCATAGAAAAATCAAAACATGTCATCAATTTTCTCGTATCGTTGAACCGTGTAAAGAATTTCATTTTATTCTAATTTTATTCACTGCGTCTTATTAGCATGGATCTCCAATATTCGCTGAATTAGAAATCATTTCACCAACGCTCGAAAGAAAGAAAATATATTTTTTCTACGTAACCATATAAATATTGCATTTAGATCACCACAAACTACTGCTTGCTAGCAGGACTCTAATTAAACGCATATGCTTCCCTATTATTAATTTATGATTGTAAAACAATGTAAAAAAAAAAAAGTAAATGAAAGTAAAATTGCTTCCAAATCAAATTAAAAAATAAATCGTCTGTTATACTGTAATGTTTCGTACTATACTGTATGATAATCAGTAGGTCGATAGAAAAATAATGTTTTTGTTAAATTTAAACGCATATATCTCAGCTTATAAGAGACTTCATTAATCGAAGTAAGCACCGTGGGAATTGACACATTTTTGTAAATGAGAAACAAGTTTATTTATTCCATTTAAATAGATATTTGTAATACTTTGTTTCAGATGCTTTAATTTATAAGAAATAAATAACACTGATATGAAACAATTAATTTATAATTGATATAAACCCAACGCATACGAAGCATTGACTTCGAAATGCGTCGGGTTTATATAAATTATAAATTAATTGTTTCGTATCAGTGTTATTTATTTATTATATATTTATTTATTGCTGAAACATAGAATTCCGAAATTCTGGAGAACACATACTCTTTGAGGGCTTTTTTTTTTTTTTTGCGTCACCTTGGTTTTTAAAGCATTTCTCGCGCAAAAAGTAGTCAAAATGCTTGAAAAAGTGATAGTCGGTTAACGAGAGATTCGATGAGTATGATGGATGGAAGCAGAGTTTTATAGCCCAATCTGTTTAACTCTGTTGTACGACGTGCGACTATGCGTTATCGTGAAGAAGGATTGATCCTTTTTTGTGTGACTAGTGCCGGCCATATGCGCTGAAGTTTCAGGTTCATTTCGCCGATTTCCTGATAGCACTTCTCTGCTGTGACGGTTTTGCTCGGATTTAGGAAGTCGTGATAAATAAAACCGACAGCAGACTACCAAACAATCACCGTAATCTTGTTTTAGTGCAAATTTGCCTTTCGAAAATGTCGGGGAGCTGTTTCATGGTCCTACTACTGAGTCGAACATCGTCGGTTGTTGTGTAAGATCTATTTCTCACTACACGTCACGATTCGGTCGAGAAACGGGTCATTTTCATTACGCTGCGTGTGTGTTAACGATATTTCATTTTTCTGCTTTTCGTTCTATTCGTGTGACACCCATTTTTCGAGCTTTTTTGTTTTTCCAAGTTATTTCAGATAGTCCAGAACTGTCGGATGAGTTACGCCTAATTCATCTGCAAGCTCTCTACTCGTTGTATAAGGGTCCACACTTCAACACTAATGCCTTCCACTGGCCATTGTCAATTACCAGTGCCTGTCCACAACCCTCTTGATCTTCAGGGCTCTCGTCTCCACTACGAAACTTTTTAAACCAACGTTAGACCACATGTTCATGAATGATGCCTGGGCCGAAAACATCATTAACTTTTTGGGCCATTTCCGTTGCTTTAGTACCAAGTTTGAACTCGTACAAAAATTTTTCTTTCTTCCCCTCTTTAATTAAATAGCCTAAATAAAAAGTTAATCAACTTTAAATACACAATATTTGTTATCAAAGCATAGAGCGCAGTCTGCGCTTCCAAAAGATATAAACTATTGGTCGTATTCGTGATTTATTTCCATATCAAGTTGCAAAAATCGGAAATACAAAAAACAACATTATTTTTCTACTAGCCTAATAGAATACAAAATAAATAAAATACCATTCACAAGAGAAGATTTATTAAATATATAAATTTTAATAACACCAACTAGTTTTGGATATGTAAACTCATATCCACGGTGTACTATTATATATACTAGTACATCATAAATACGGATTTATATATCGAAACTAGTCAGGTATTATTAAATAAATCTCCCTGTAAATAGTATTTTATTTATTTCTCTTATTACATGTACACTATTTATAAAATTATATACAAAAAAAAAAAAGCAACATATATATATATGTATATGACGGTTGTTGAGAAAAGGTGCATAGTGTCGAAAATAAGTTTTTGAGAAAAATGCGTTTAAAGTTTCACAGTATAATACACTTTAAGGTAATTTTAAGCATACAATTACGATTTACAACAGGAAAAAATTCGTTTTCACTGTTTGACCTATTTCACGTTAAAGATCATGCTTTCAAGTGTCCGAAACCGTTGTTAAGTCAAAAGCGCATTTTTGACACACTATGTACCTTTTCTCAGCGACCGTCATATATATATATATATATATATATATATATATATATATATATAATGTATCGGTTATTTATAAATTTAGAAGATATTTAAAAACAAATTGGAATATTTAATATTTTTGCAGCTTGATGTATAGATAAGTTTATTTTCTGTTTTGAATAAAGTTGATCGATATCGATTCCACGTCAACTCTAACTCGGAGTTGTCAGCTTTAAATTGTTGAGCGATTTTACTCTGGATTAAAAACGTGCCAATAAAACGGAATTCGACTTGGGGAGAGTTAACCGGTTTAATATAAATGAGTCGACTCTAAATTCTGAAAAGAAGTGGTGGTTGCTCGAATTGGCTTATTTATTATCAACATGTAGTAGATATTTTATTGCAATGTAAGCAAAATCGTCAACATACTTTCTGCTCTCAGTTCACGTTGCCTGTTTCTGTCATTTATCTAGCTGGTGCTATTGTTCGCTGCAGTTGTTTTGCTGTATCGTACCATCATCCCTCAAATTATATTTCAGATTCTATTAATATTATGCTGATTTTGTTTTATAGCGAAACTATTACACTTTTCTCTGTGTGCCCTGGTACGAAAAGAAAACGAACGTGTTGCGCAAAAAGTGCATATTATTGTCTTGATAGCAAACCGTATATAAAATTCGCAACTCTGTGCTGTAGTCGACAGTTGTTTACTGTAAAAATGGATTTATAATAGTAATAGAAAACTAAACATCTATTTGACTCTGAAGTTGAATAGAGTCGATTTACATACATAACATTCAGCTTGACAGGCGACTTGTACGAAATTAACTAAAATCGCTCGTCTCTAATTTTGAACTTGTATAGTATGCCATATAAAATTATATTAATTACGCCTCTAATTACTATATTTTTTTAAAAACATTTCTTTATCTCTATATATGTGTCTATTTTTTTCTCTCTAAATTTGGGAATGTTCAATTGCTTTGTTTAACGTCACCATATATTATTTCAGTAGCTATTTAATTAACTTTCTTATTTTATATTACCGAGTTAGCCTTAATAATATGTTACATTTTCACTTTTTTTGTTGTTGCTTATATTTCTTGATTGATATAAAAACCGAGTAATATCTACGTCGTTTTAATGTTGACATATATTTATACCTTAAGTTTATTTTAAGGTTTTATTAAAATGTAATTTTTCTTCATAATGATCTGCGATAATTTTTTTGTAAATAATTCAACTGTTTTAAACCACATCATAACTTCATAATTAATATGTGACTGACAATAAATTAAACGTTATTAAACGTGTTTTGAGTGCATTCGTATATTTGTTTAAATAGTATAAAAATGGAATTGGCCTATGGAGAATTTTAACTACAGTAGACGCTCGGTTATCCGACACAATTGGGGAATTGAATGTGTCGGATAACTGAAAGAGTCGAATAATACAGTTTTTTCGATTTTTTTTTTTTTTTTTAAATTACATATTTATAAAGAACTATTATAGTTAAGAGAAAAATTCCAGTATAAAACATAACGATTAATATTTATTATTTTTTTAAAAAGGTATCCATCGACAATTGTTTCACCTTACTTATTCGTTGTTGGGCTGCATAATTTCACCATTTTCGGAATAATATTCCATTCGCTGTTGTATAGTCATTTTGTTGTTCGATATAAGAAATTGCTCTCTCAAGCATTTGAGAAAGCCTTCAGCGTGACTTATGGCATCTTTAAAAGCTGAATTGCTTTCCATTTCATCTTCTAAACTATCGCCTCTTTTGTTCTCGGTTCTTATAAATTGAATAATATCGTCATCGGTATATTCGAAATTGTTATCTATCGTCATCCATTCTTGAATATCCGGCATATCAGCATTCTCACACCCTGGATTCTTTGAAGCAATGAAAGCAGTTCAGAGTCTTTTTCGATTTTATCGTAATCGTCTTCATCATCAATCCCATTTATCACTGACTTTATGATTGATAAGTTTGCGCCATGATCAAACAAGAGTTCGTTATTTGACGAGAACGAAAAGAAAATACGAAATAGATTTCAGTCGACAGTTTTAAGTGGACGAGAAAGTAAATGGTTAATCGTGGCAAATTTTTATATCTCTGGGAGTGTGTTTTAGTCGTGTTACTTTATCATGGAATGCGTAGTTGATGTTAAAAAAATTGAGGGAAAATCAAAACTATCGCATACTAAATGTGTATTGCGCATGATTACTTTTTTTAGTTTCAGATAATACGGAGTGTCGAATAACCGAGCTTCTACTGTATTTTACTTCCTTATTTGTTCAATTTAAATAAGTTATCTATTATTACATTTAAATATTTATATTTCTCTACTGACTCAGTATATATTTTAATTAAATGTTTTGTTCGCCTAAGCTATGGAACTTTTCTCAACATTTTAGGTTCCTTTAGATTAATCTAAGGCAGCGCGGTAGCCTAGTGGTTAAGGTGCTTGGCTACCAAATCAAAGATATCATGGATTTTCGAGATTAATCTCGTTCCGGATCCAACCAGGTTTACCCGGCCTGAATTGATTGGGACCAGAGAAATCTGGGAAAGTAAAGGCGGCCGGAACTGATCCCCCTACTCTGATTAGTGTGCCGTTGAACTCAGTACATTGTGAAAAGCTTAATTTCACAATCGCCAACGCCCTGTGAAGGGTGTGGGACTTATTCATTTAAATTAATGTATACTCTCTTCTTATTAACACCGAATACCGTTTTTCCACAATTTTCTCAATTATGGTTTATTATTTATCGCTTGCAATTCTCTGTATCAATGATGTTGCTCTTTTTGTGAATTATTCATATTTCCGATATTTTGAAGTCTACACACAGATACATATATTCTCATTAATAAGTGTTTAGTTGTTTACGGAATAGTATTGTTTGTACAGATTATTATATATTTTTAACTGGAATTGTATTAATTTTTGGGCTTTTATAGTTCTTTAATTAATTTATTAAATTAATTAGTTGAATTTTTGATATGTGCGTGGCATGTGGTCACTGACGGACTGACTAAGCGGGCAAACTGGCATTTTCCCGGTGCGCCCAAGCATTTCATTTATCTTTTGCGCCCTAATTTTCTCAAAATTTTCACCGCCTCCGCTTCTTTGCTGTAAAGCGCTCTTTTACCTCTGAGTTTTCCCGGTGCGCCCTAAAAAGCCAGTCCATAAGTGCATGTGGTTTAGTTATCGCATGTATGTGAAGACTTTCGCAAACTATGATAGAAAAATATTTCGAAAAACTGTCCGCCGTATAATTTAAATTTTGATTTTAAATTGCCTACAAATAACTTGTTTTGCTTAAGCCTTAAATAGTGTCTAGATATTTTATTTTTTAAATCTCTAATTTCATCTTTATGCTGCGTTTTCTTTAAGGGGTAATATCACCTTGCGCTCACAAAATTTCGGGTGATTTTTTGAGACTTACCACGAACGATAGAAAAGAGGTAGAGATATGAGGTTTTGTGCATAGGAAAGTAGAGTAGTCTTTAACTACAAAAAACATATTTTACTTTAATTTTTACAATACAAAATGGCGGACAGCAGCGTACGCAAAAGAAGAAAAAAATCGATCGGCCTATACGAGCGTACCACTACAGGTCACAATTTTTAATCTGGAACAAAAAACCAAAAATTTTCTTAAAATATGGCTCAAAATAAGGTGAACATCGTAGGATTTTTTCGAAAAATTAATTTAAAAAATGATGGCGGTGATTTGAGTTTTTTTCGCCTTTTTTTTTCTTCGAAAAAATCGGTCGAAAATCGCTTATAAAATCTGTAAAAATCAATTTATCAAAAAAAAACCTACGATGTTCACTAGAAAATCTTATTATTTAAAAGTTGCAGTTAAAATTTTAAGTCAATCGGATAAAAATTGAGAGGGAGCTATTGTTACGCCCAGTTTGAAAAACACAGTTTTGAGATATTGCTGTTTAAAGTTTTGAGTAGCAAAATTTTGTTGAAATTTTCGTTTTAACTCTAATCTACTATGCCTGCTCCATATAACTGACCTTCTAATTTGAGGTTTTCCTCCTCCTCATCCTTCCTGGTCAAAATTACGTCCCTGTGGGCAGTTTTAGCCTTTTCGGTGAGCGATCGCTCGGAAAGGGAATTGCGCGCCGCATCGGCTTCGGTACAGAAATTGTAACAATTTAATCCGATCGTTATGTCCAATAGATATCCATAACTTGCACTACTCCGATTGTAAAGCCATCGTTGAAGTATAAAACAGCAATATAAACATCTGTATGGAGAACAGATTTGCCACTGGAGGATCTACAAAACCGCTCTCAGCTCGACGCTACCCGACGCACAGTATTCTATGCTTTCGCTCACGGTTTTAGCCCTCGACCACTACCATTCAACCCCTCGACGTAACCGGACTTGCTACCGAACACGGGGGGGATTTTTGGTTTTAGCCGAGTAGGCATTCTTGACAAGACAAAAGACAAAGCAGTGATGCAACTTAGAACGACGTTCGAGAGATCGTGAATTTAATGATGCGACCGGATATTAAATCATAACTCGAACATTGTCAAAAGATAGTACTGCAAGTACCGAATCCGTCTGAACGCTAACAATTTTACCGGAACACTGATATACACGTGAAGAAGCCAAACATTAACTACTGTACGTTCTAACGGACTTTCTACAAACAGCTAATTTCTCAGCCTCAAAATTGGGGTAGAAAAAACATCTATTAATTAAAATTGAAAGCTGGAAGTTGAGAAGTGTCGGTATAATTCATATAAAGAAGAATAAAGACCTCAAACATATGCTTCCACGCACACTTGAAAAATCGCTAATTTTCCTTCACGACTCTATGTTTGGAAAAAAGGCTTTTTAACCCACTTACAACCCCCCCCCCCCTAATAATCAACTTTTTACACCGTTCTTGGATGCTTTAGGGAGTGTTTAAGCCAATAAAAAAAAAAATCGCAAGGTGATATTACCCCTTAAGTTCATTTCCTTTTTTGAAGAATTTGCTAAATTGATTTGTTACATTAAAAAAATTTTCAGTTACCAATTGTTTTACTGTTGGTATTTTTCATAACTGATTTTAATAATGCTATATATTCAGTTTTTTCTGAATTTCATTTATAGTACCTATAATGTTTTTTTGTTTTTTTTTTTTTGAACTTATTGGAACTAAGTTCTTATAAACAGCTTGTCGGTAGAAGTAAACTGGAAGAAAAGACGATATAACGAAAATCATACGTCGTCCAAGTGACCTTCACTCTGACCCTTTCTATTATATGCGAGTGTGTGTGTGTGTGCGCGCGATCGAGCGGGTATCGAGATTCAGGCAGCAAGCATCGTACGCGGTCAGCTGTATAAGTCCAATTCTAAACACGTGTACATTTAGTTGAATTTGAAAATTGGCGCGTTTTTTTTTTGTGCGACGTTAGCACATTTCAACCAATCTGATGATTTATTTATTGTTTTCTTTTTTTAATTAATTTATACGGGATTCGTATTTTTTGTTTTAATTCACGCGGGATTTATGTATATATTGTGTGTCATTTTTTATCGTATACTTTATGAATGACTTTATACTTGTATATTTACCAAAAAGTGGTGAAAGGAACTTCGTTCCTGCCGAGTGTGCTAGACACCACTTCTCGTTAAATAAAATATGAAAACACAATCAATACAAATACCACCTTTGCCCGTACGAAAATATTGCACATTTTGCTTTTTAAATAAATCTAATGTTGATAGGGACCGTCCACATCATATGTGGAGAACAGACAGAACGCACTCGCTGTTAGGAGAAACATTTTTATCTTTTATTTTTTTTTTCCCGCATCATAATCGTAACAAAAAATGTTTATTTCCTTTTTTCAGCAGCTCGATGTGAGACAAGATGTCGTTGGAATGCCACTTATGCGACTACAAGAGTGAAGATAAAAACGCGCTCGAAGGACACATACACGGTAGCCATATGAAGCTGTTCAAAGCGCCGACAGTGAAAAAATGCGAACACTGCAACAAATCGTTTCTGACCAATAGCGGTCTGGAAAAGCACAAATCCAAATGCCCGTTACTGGTACCGTTCGGTGTGTACAAGTGCGCCTACTGCAATCTAATATTTAAAAACAAGAAAGTGATTTTCCGTCATACTCGCGATATCCATCACTTCGTGATCGACACGCGTAAACTAAAACTCGACTATTCGGTAAAGTTGACCAATGACGAATTGAATTCGCCGTCATTCTGTACACCGGCTGGCCGTCTAACGAAAAGCGTGCCGGACAACGACTCCGGCATCGAATTCAAGTGTAAAGTGTGTCGGCAAATGTTCAAGTCGCGAGGATGTTTAAAAGTGCACATCTACAAGGAGCACAATCTGCGAAACTCTTCGCGCCAAAAATTCCCGATAACCGATATTTGGTCTTGCGGCAACTGCAACCGAACGTTCTACAAGAAGAACACATTCACGCGACACGAAAGTTACTGTAGCGTCGACAGGTCGAAACCGACGAAAAAATCGCAACCTATGATCGACTACCAGCAGCGAATGGAAAAGCGCAGAGCGATCGCTTTGGAGAAATTCGAGCGAGAATTGGAGAAGAAAATGAATAAAGCGACTATTGTGAATTTCGCCTTATACGGTGACGTATTCGTGGGCGCAAGTAAATACGTCGATCCGGATCGAGAAGCGGCCGGTTCTAGCGCAATTAGCGCAACCAGCGCCGGCATCAATAACGCTTCGAATAATAGCGGTAACGTTGTCGTTCGCGATAACGACGATATCGGAATAGTTACCGACTCGGTTGCGACCACTAGTACTGTTCTTTCCGATAGAAGGACCATCGACAAAGAGGACGACTATCGAATGCAGCTGGTTTCGAACGATCTCTACGACGGCGACGATAACGACAGTTTCAACTGTTCATACTTCAATTACCAGTTTTTCTGTCCGGAGGTGAAGTGCCCCAAGTGCTCGTTTATTTGCGCGGACCGCGAAACGTTACTGAAACATCAGCGCAAGAAACATCCGAAACGAAATTTCGTTTGCGAGTACTGCAACAATCGATTCGCCAGTTTAGCCACGCTGAAATGTCATAAGCTGAAAAAACACTTTGTCTTCGAGGACGCCAGACCCGATCAGAAAGAGACGATACTGAAAAATCGCAAAGGTTTCTATTATACAGTGAAATTGTTTCATTGCCAGTCGTGTACTCTAAGCTTTTCCAGCAATAAAGTGTTACAGAGTCATGCGAGTACTTGCGCGCCGCGAGCCAACATCGACGCTAATCGTTGCTCGAATGGCGGTATTATTAACGAGGCTGCGAAGAAAAAAATGACAATCGATAACGATAGACGAAACGATACCAATGCAAACGATAATTATTATTCCGGAAGGGAAAATTCGGTAAAATCATCGGAAAAAGACGGCAGTTTGATGAAAAGGAGAATGAAGGAATTAGCGTTAATATTAAGAAAGAAACCGAAGCTGGACTGCAACAGTCAGCAGACGTTCTGAAAAGATGACCATATATCCCCCCCTCAGTATTATATTAAGTGCAGGATGCTGCAAATGTTTCAGAATGCACGCTAAAATCTAAAAAACATCAAAATGTTTATTTGTCGTTTTTGTTTTTGTTTCCCTTTTTTTTTTAAAAAAAAAAAATAACAAAAACAAAAAAAACACGCTTACATTGTACCAACTTATGCTAATTTTTATTAATAAGCCATCCCCTTTCGTTTGCTGCCTCTATGTTTCCTTTTCGTTTCGTAATTTCTCATCGATACATATTTTTGACTTAACCTTTATTCCAGTTCATTTTCCTCATTTAAATTCGTAAGTCCCATTTTACGTTGTTCTTTATTGTGCCCCTCCCTCGAATTTACCAAAGTTCCTTCACTTTATTTTTTCCCTGGTTTTTTCAAAGCTATATCATCTCTATGTTTTACTTACGGTTTTTTAAAAATTATATTACTATCGTCCCATAATTAAATTCGTTTGCTATTTAAACGGCTTCTACATTCTAGCTACTCTTCTACTGTATTTTTTCCTGTTCCGGCTATTAAAATACTCTGATTAACTTTAATTAAACAAAGTTATAATTGCTATATATAAAATATTTCTGTAATTCAGTCATCCTACTTTAAATGTTTCTTTTTTTTTTTTTTCAATTTCTCTCCCTTCACCACTAATCTACCGATCTCATTTTCTTGTTTTCCTGCATTTTCCTGAGCTGGAGCCGCTGACCATGACTTTTATAGGTGTAACTGAAATGGTAAACTGTGTTCCCAAAGTGAATGACGGAGATCTCGTTTCGCGTCGTACACTTTTATATCCTATCGAAAAATAAAACGTTTCTTATGATTGTCCGCTATAGAAAAAGCGATCTACGTTGTGTTGCCTTTATTGTCTGTTCTCTATACGTATTCATTTTACTAACAAGGAAAGTACACCAGTTGTCAGACGCCGATTTTGATGAAATTTTGATATGTTGTAGAGTATAAAAAAATATTAGATACGTGTTTTTTTGTTTGTTTTTTTTTTATCGGTCCATACGCAGTTTCAAGGGGTGAAAACCACCCCTAAAGTTCACCTGCGGAAATCGTTTTTTCTAAATATCTCGTCTTCAATTCTATATTTTTTTATGAAACAAAATGAAAATTATTTCTCGTGCAAAGGACAAGTAATCCACAGTGATTTAAGCAGTGGGGTTGCATCTCCTTTTTTTTTCTAAGGGGTGAAAACATCGTTTTTTGGTCATAATTATGGAGTGAAAAATTATAAAATAACATGAAAAAATAAGAGAAACATTTTTTAACACAAACCATTGAAAAATAGAGTTGATGTGTTTCGGCATTTTCATGAATTTCACCCCTAAAGAAGGGGGTAAATCACCCCCTACAAGAAACATCAATAAATACATGTATCGAGTAATCCAATTTCGTAATAAATTTGTATGTAAGGGTTTTTGAGGTCGCTGATTACGAATCCGTCATCAATTTTTTAAAATTCAAATTATCCTGTGCTTTATAACCATACATTATCGAACCCCTAAAACCGAGACAGGCATTCACCTTGTGTTTTTTTAAACCAATAAACCTCAAACCCCCAAACCTCAGACAGGCCAGAGGCCTGCGCGTTGTAACCATATAGCTTCAAACCTCTAAACATTAGACAAGCCGATTGTCTATGACTAAAACCACACAACTCCTAAACTGCAGGTAGACGAAAGGCCTATTCATTATGGTATACTGAAAAACCCCGTTCTTATAATTTACTTATTTAAAAAATTATCGGTACAGTTCAACACTTATGTATTTATTTATGTCTTCATCTATTTATTAACCGGAATCACTCTTTTCTTACGAAAATAATAACAAAAATAAATTAATAAGTAGCCAAAGTTAATTAGTAATATAATAATTTTTTTTTTTTAGAATGAACCTTAATACATTACGAAAATTACATTCAATGATTAAATCAAAACAATTATTACTAATTCTCACAATCAATAAACAGTAAACAGTATACTAATACTATTATAGATATAATTCGTACTGCTATCATGCTCAATAAATCTGCGAGAAACTGAAATATAATAAATAACATTTTTAAAAATAAACATCTTTAACCTTGACATTGGCTCATCCAGGAAGGTGGTGTTCATTTTGCTCGTTATAACTTTAGTCAAAACAGTCTGTGGTTTGGGAGTTTGGGGTTTATCGGTTTAAAAACATGGGCCTTCAACCTTGACTGGGGTTTAAGAGTTTGAGTTTTGTCAGTTTAAAAAAACACAGGGTGAATGCCTGTGTCGGTTTTAGGGGTTCGATAATGTATGGTTATAAAGCACAGGATAATTTGAATTTTAAAAAATTGATAACAGATTCGTAATCAGCGACCTCAAAAATCCTCGTATGCAATTTGTCATTAAAAATAAAAAACTTTTTTGACTTTTTTGTCCGCCATATTGGATCCGCCACTTTAAATTAACAAAATCGGATGACGGATTCGTAATCACCGACCCCAAAAACCCTTACATACAAATTTATTACGAAATTGGATTACTCGATACATGTATTTATTGATGTTTCTTTTGTAAGGGGTGCTTAACCCCTTTCTTTAGGGGTGAAATTCATAAAAATGCCGAAACATGTCAACTTTATTTTTCAATGGTTTGTGTTAAAAAATGTTTCTCTTATTTTTTCATGTTATTTTATAATTTTTCACTCCATAATTATGACCAAAAAACGATGTTTTCACCCCTTAGAAAAAAAGGAAGATGCAACCCCACTGCTTAAATCACTGTGAATTATTTGTCTCCTTAACACGAGAAATAATTTCCATTTTGTTTCATAAAAAAATATAGAATTGAAGACGAGATATTTAGGAAAAACGATTTCCGCAGGTGAACTTTAGGGGTGGTTTTCACCCCTTGAAACTGCGTATGGACCGATAAAAACAAAAACACAAAAAAACACGTATCGAATATTTTTTTATACTCTACAACATATCGAAATTTCATCAAAATCGGCGTCTGACAACTCGTGTACTTTCCTTGTGAGTAGCGCAGGTGAGAAGGCTCTACGCATAAATGAGCTGACGCGAAAATTAAGTGAAGTATTATCTTTGTAGCAAAACAATCTAGTCACACAGTTCCAAGTGCAACTTCTTACGAACGTGGCGTATCTATACATTAACCAGTTAATTAAAATAATGAATACTTACGAGAGATCGTAAGTGCAACAAACATCTTAAGAATATATATTAGATAAAACATAAAGAAACATTTTTTGAGAATATTACCCCCCCCCCCCACACTCACCGATGTCTTAAACTAAAAAAGAAAAGAAAACAAATATTAGCAAAAACGAGCGTAGTACATATCTGAATTTGAGGCAAATCTAAATCGCAGTCATTTGTAACTGAAGACGGGATATTCCTGAAAACGTTTATACCATATTCGTTTATATCGAAATTTAAACTACGCGTTATTTTTATTAAGTTAACAAATAAAATTCTCACAAATTTCCTTTTTTCTTTTTTTTTAAAATAATAATTATTACATACTTCAATACGTTTCGAAGCCACTCATGGAGCAAATTCCGTGATGATCATGAGGTTATTGACTTGGTAACGTGTCGGAATATATAATGATTATTTTAAAAAAGAGGTAATTTGTGTGAATTTTATTTGTTAATATTTGTATTATGATTATTATTCATCGTTTCATCTTATTAGTTTTTTATGAATATTGCCATTAAAGTTATACGTACAGATTTCATCTCACACTGACTTGTTTCTTCGCAGATTGATAGCCGAATAAAAAACAAATCGGCTGAGATGGATATTAATCTTCTTATACTTTAATTGACTGCCTTGAGGATATTTAGATTCTTTAATTGTTACCATTTTCTTTCTATATCTAAAAGTATATTAGTGATTTTGTATAATAAATATGATTCTTGTGAAATACTATGGGCAATTGGAAGAAAACGATAAACTTGGATCTTCAACTAATTTTAAAATCCTGTTAGCCGTCGATTGTTTTAAAATTGATATTTATTTTTTCGATTACTCTTGATACCGTATATAATTGTTTTACTCTGTAATAAATCTGTTAGTCGCTGTAAAAAAAAAAAATCAACATATAAGATATTCTATGTTGCATGATTCCTTATTTCGAAATATTTTAAAGTCGTGGAGTTATATTATTAATAAAATTAAGTGATATTCTTGTCATTAGCATAAAAAATTGTATCTACGATATTACTTAAGGTAAGTTCGGTAAAATTTTTTCTATTTTCTTATACCTTCAGTCATTCGTTGCATGTTCAAATCAGAACAGTTCGTCCTGTTAAAAGTTAATTAACAATTATTGGTAAGAGCGCGGTCAATTTATTATCGAAACTTATTAGCGCATAAAACTATCCACTTACGAGAAAGCAATCTCAGGTACGCTTCACAGATTTCCTTCACTCTGTGATGTGCTACATCAAAAAATAATCGACACGTGTTTTGTTTATTTGTTTTTTGTTTTTTTTTTTATCGGCTTAAACAACCATCTAAGAGAGGTGAAAAGTACCTTTAAAATTTACTCGCTAAATATTTAATATCTTAAGAAACATTTTGAATTTTTCAACGAACCCTCTTCCATAAATTGTATTAAATTGGGGCGACCTGATGCACATTATTTTTTTCCTGAAAGATCGCGTTCTTTAATACGCCAAAAGGGAAGGAACATTACTTATAGTACTTTTTATGTTTAATGACGAATAATTGCAAATAGAAGCTTCGCTCGCCAACGTAATAAATATATAAATTAACTAAACAAAAAGCCTTGCTGCGGTCAGACTTTATAAATGAATGTGTTTCTTCATTGTAACTAGTGAACGTTGTTTTAACAGTGTCAGTAATTGATGAAAATTGTGAAAAATGAAATAAATTTTTCATTGCGCAGTTTAAAATGAGCAAATCCGTTATTTAATATTTTAACTCGCCCTTCTACCATTTTCCTTTTTATTCGGACAGAATTATTTTTCCTCAATCGCCTATTGACTCTTTGTCCTTTCTCCATCTTTTCTTTGTAACTGTTGAAGGGAGCAAGAAATTTTACATTACGTGAATATACATATATATATATGCAATAAGAAGAATTCGTTTTATTTTCGATTTAATATGATTTTTCAGCTTTTAAAACAAATAAACACCGGTAAATTTTCGATATCTTCGAAAATAATTCACGTAATATTTTACTCGTATTTTTATTTTTTTGGCTTCACGAAGTCATGCCGTCGTTAATTCTTTTGAACAAATAAAATATATATTGTTACTAATAAACTAGCGTATTTGAATTTTTTGGTTTTTTTTCGTATGTAAAAATTTAACCTTTTGTGTAAGATAACTAAAAGACTATGTCCATCCAGTGTGACTTTGAACCAAGATTACGTTTCATAATTCACAAAAAGAAACTTAAAAATTGTTGAACATATTAAAAGAAAAATAATTACGTTTAATGCAATTTTTAATTTTACGAACAAATAGTTTTTTTCATTTATTTTTTGTTTATTTATTTATTTATTTGCTTCTTTTTTTTTCATTTTCTATTTTTTCAGATTGAAGAAAATTTCATTTTATTCCTAATCAGAACAATATTCATGAAATTAGTGCACTTCATTGCTTGAATCTCGTTAATTATAAAATATGTTGGGAATATGATTGATTTATAACGAGTAATTTAATTAGTTTCTACTACTGCTGAGAAGTAATTCACAGTAAATACATTACTCGCTTTTCCGAAATTATTTTTATTTAATTCACTTCGCATTTCACATTTTTTTCTTAATAATTTTTCTTATTATACATAGATGTTTTTTAAATTTTTTTTTCTTTTACTCGCAAGTTTCTTAACCGCAGTTCCAAGGAGTTGAGGTGTATTCCTGCAATTATTGTGAAGCTCTGATTCCGAAGCGAGTATACGCGTATCATCTGCGGATGCGCATAACATATTATTGAAACAAATTTGAATATCTATGCTATCTCCTAAATTTAAACCAACTCAATGTAATAATGTTATCTCCCTGAATATGCAGTATAATCTTTTGAATATTTTTTTAAATAATGGAACTTAATCTAAATAAGATACACAAATAAGACGGCTTCATTTGAATAATTTTATTGACCAAGAATTTCCGTAAAAGTGAAAAGTAATTCAAACGAAAAAGTAAAAACCGCTATATCAGATAAAAGTTGAATAATTCAGTTAATTATGATATCACGCTTTCGAGTTTTTATTAATAGGTAACTTGATAATTAAGACGTTTAGCTACCAGCCCAGAGGTCACGGATTCGAGACCTGTCTTGTTTCGAATCCAAGTCGCTCCCAGGTTTACCCAGCATGAAATAATTCGGTGCCAGAGGAATTTGGAAAAGTAAAGGCGGGCGAGAGAAAGGAAGCGGTCGCCCTACTCTCATTAGTGCCGTTGGGCTTAATACATTATTATAAACGTTGATTTCACAATTCCCGACGCCTTGTCGAGGACATGGGACATACTTTTTTAAAAAGGTTGATTTGCGGTGGATTAACGGCTTAGGAGACAGTGTCTAAATCGCCCTAATCCCTGTTTACATGATCTTGTTTTGAACACCTCTGTTTTGAAAGTTTTATGTCTTTACTTTGGCACATAAACTTGAAAAACGTTACGAAATGGAGCGTTACGGAAAAGCGTTACGAAAATTTCATGTCATTACTTGGATACGACTGATTACTAATATTATGTCTATGTTTCTACTTGGGCACATAAACTCGAAAAGTGTTACGAAATTGAGCGTCACAAAATAGAGTAGCGCGCGATAAATATCGAATCCGAATTGACACAATTTACTATGGCACATAAACTCGAAAAGCGTCACGAAATAGAATGGCGCGCCATAAATATCGAATCTGAATTCACACAATTTACTTTGGCACATGAACTCCAAAAGCGTTCCGAAATGGAATGGCGCGCCATAAATATTGAATCGGAATTGATGCATTGTATCTACCAAGGTCACGCAGAAAGTATGGTTCCAAAACCCGTCACGTTGGCGTAATAATGAACGAAAATGAAATTTAAAACTTACTTTTTATTGCTTGAACATTTTACAAAGTTTTTGATATAAGAATCACCAACTTTTCAACACTTACCCTATAACATTTTCCGTCCGGTCCAGTGACTCGATATTATTAAGGAATTCGTCATTCGCCGGATATATATATTTATATATATATATATATTTTTTTTTTTTGTTTTAATTGAGAAAATAAAACGTTATCACTTGGGCAAGGTCCGAACTATAGTCAATTGACAACTCGGCGGTAAGTTCTTGGGTAATGTTCGCTGTGAATGCCGTGCATTGTCATGCAACAGTTGAATTACTTTCTAAATTTTTATCTCTCTCCTTAAATTGATGAGTGTTTTGAGTAGTTTAGGCCGTTAATGGTCTGTCCACGCTCCATGAATTCCACTAAAATAATGTGATCCCTTTGTTGTCGCAAAACATCAACATTGGACGGATTTTCTATAAGATTAAACTAATAACGGCGCAATAACCAAACTAGTCTCATTTTAAAGATAAAACTATTACATTTAATAAAGATTTATTTTTATTTATTTTTCTATAAGATTAAACTAATGACGGCGCAATAACCAAACTAGTCTCGTTTTAAAGGTGAAACTATTACATTTAATAATTTTTTGTTGCACAGTGGGAGAGAATGACATTTTTTCATATCTTCACTTTGGCACATAAACTCGAAAAGCGTCACGAAAATTTCATGTATTTACTTAGATACGACTGATTACTATTAAGAGAGCATTTAATGAGACCAATTTCCCACATACGCGAGTATGCATTCAACAGAAGTAGCGTAGGTTTGTGTATTTCACACGTCATTTCCTCAATATTACCCGGATAATGATGTATTATAAGGGGACTCTTGTACTAGCGGTAGTTAGTTGTTAAATGTATATTTTTGCACATACGTTGCGATATAATATGTATGAAGGAAATCACAGGTTGCACGGCGACGTTTGTCGACGGAGGCCGCGAAGCGAACGACATTCTTGTACAAAGCCTACTTCTTTTAAGGGAAAACATGAAAATGTCTCACTGTGTTGCGGACTTGTACGCAAGCTGATTTCAAAGATTCTGGAACAAGTAGATAGTTCTTCCCGTCTTAACCCCCCTCTCGCCATATCTTTCAGCTGAAACGTATCTTAGAGAAATGACGTGAGAAGTTTAGCTGTCCCATCGTCATTTTTCCCAACTGCCAATCTGGCGGGTTGGTAATACTCTCTTTGGTATCCTTCACAGAAAAAGGAAGCTGTCACATGCAGTTAGGCTTTTGGATGTGATTATAAAATCACTTCAAATCTTAAGATTCTTCTATTGAATAGGTGTCGTAATTACGTGTTTGCCCAAGAAGCATACCGATTGTGTTTCAAAGTAGCTAAAGCCGTTCGCTTCTTCCGTTACTAGTTTTCTAACATGTAAAGAATAAAATGTTGACTTCTTGAAAGAATATAACAGGCTACCACTTGTTAAACGCATCTACTATAAATTAACGTAAGCATGTAAATATATAAAGTTTATTTTATTAAATCACCGATATATCCAACATAGTACTGTGCGTTAAAACAAAAATTTATTTATACTCTTTCGCCTCTGCTGCAGCGGATGCTACACTGCACATGAAACATTCGAAATCGAATATATCGATTCTCTCCGATTTTAATATTTTTCGGCTCAACAAATTATCGATCTTTCGGTCATTTGCCTTCCTCTCCTCAATTGTCTCATAGTCCATCTGCTATATCGGTTAGGGATTGCTGCTCTTAACAGTTTAACTAAAAACAATATCAGATATGCAAATAATATTGTACTTGATTTTCAGACGCTTCTCAACAAAGTGAAAAAAAAATAAGCGATCAATAATGTATCCAAATTTTTGGAATACACAAACAGAGTACTGAAAAAGCCTAACATTTCAGTAAGATTGCTGATATGGAGGTTATTAATCAACGGGAAAAAAGTATTCAGACATTTTAATACATTAATGCTTGAAGAATTCGAAAATGCTATTGTGGCGTGGTTAAATGAATATAATAAATGAAACAGGGTTAAAAGCTTTCAAAATAATGATGCCGAGAACAGGTGAAGGATAATATAAACGCAAAAATAGAATTTATTAAAATGATTAATAAGAATAAACTTAGACATCGAAAGAAATTTATTTTTAATCTGAAATATGAGCGATTACGTGGAACTCTATACACGGTTATATTCAAAGAAAGTTAAAGCCAAACAAGACGTCAAAAACGCATGCCTAAAATAGTGTAAAAACACATTAATAAAAACCGAGTTAATTTTTTATTTAATTAGACCTCGAACGAAATGTAAAGTAATTAATTTTGAATTCGGAATCGGATACGTCTTTATTTCTATTATTAAAGAAAAATTACAAGTTTTATCGGCAACAGATTCTTATACTAAAATACTCCAATTATACGACCACTTTCTGTGTGTACAGTATTTTCTTCACATTGCTTACAAGCACAGATTTTTTCATAAGTAAAGCTTTTATTATTTAAGCACCCCCTTTGTATCTATAGAGAGCTTCGAATAATCACTCTCTCGGCGAATAAATTACATTTCATTACAATTAATTAGTGTTTAAACTATTCGAGGCACGTATTTTGGTGCAACCTAGAATTTTGACAGGGCATGGGGTACGTCCACAGCGGATAAGAAATAATAAATATATCAGTTTTCATCTTGACGAATCGAGACCGCCGTAATAAGTCCCGCCTGGCTACCTAACCAGATGTTTAATAGGCTTGATGATTATATGAGGTTAAATGCAATATGGTCGATATGTATTTCCAAAAATAAACAAATTCACAATACTATGCCGAACATAAATAATAAGATAATTAAAATGTAAATTGCACCGTATTTCCCCACGGAAAGGTAATCTTGAAGGTAGCGTCCATTCTTACCACTTCATCGGGTTTATTTAACACATACGATTTGATCTAATTCTTTCCTTTATTGCTTCAAATTTCATCTGTAAAACAGAATTTGTTCCTCAAACATTATTTAGCTGTGGTTCACGAAAATCATTGGTCTCCAAAATCATGCGAACTTCCGTACGAGTCATCATAACTTTTCCCCCAGCCAACAGACATCGATGGCCTCTCGGTTGTTCCTGTCTATTGCAATATGCAGATTTGTTTTTGTTACAGATACAGATACACTAGTTGTCTGCATAGTCGCTACAATGCGCACAACACTTTTCTCCGTAATTTACCGACACACTGCTGGCATCTCTTATCAAAATGCACAAACAGAAGGTAGGTAAATATATAATTTTTTACTTTTTGTTTTTTAAATTGATCAATTTTTTTCTTTGCGTTCCATTTGTTTATTACATTCGCATGTTTTAATAAGAGCAGTTATAATTTGAATATCGCAAAATTTGATTATAATTTGGCAAAATTTTTGCATAGTATGGTTCACGGAGAAACTAAATTCCTAAGCATAAGAATTTCATATTTATCGATAATTCGAATGGTGTCCATTTGCTATATTTTAGTTTTTAAATTATCTCCGTTAGCAGATTTTTTTTGTAAATAGATATTTGCAGCGGTTCTTTTCCTCCTCCGGATTCCTTTCGATATTTTTCTTTTTTATTCTTTTACGGATTTAAAAATTCTAGCCATCATGATCGATGCAATTTTTTGAAATGACTTTTTTTACCTTTTCGTACTTTACTCTCCTGATCATTCCCTAAAACTACTCTTAGTCGAAATCCATTTCTTGGACGCGCTCCATACATTTCCTTTTTTCGTCCACTGGTTCTTTGGCGTTTGAAATAATTATAATCTTAAAATTTGATACACTACTTACAAATTTTTCGCCTGACTTGGATTAATTCTTAATCAAGTTAATAATTAAATTTCTCTCAAAATTAAATTCCTTCGAAAAGCTGTTCTTTTTGTTTTAATCGCAGCAATGGTCTCTATATCATTGGATCTTGTTTAGTTGTTTTCCTTTTTTATAAGTATATAATGACTTTCTGAAGGCCGGAAAGGGTTACATCGATCCGGTTTAAAAAATATATATTTGATTTTGTTCCAAAAAAGCGGAATACATAAGTATTGTAGAATTACACTGTGTGTACTGCGCAGACGTTTATCTCTATGTTCGCGATCGGTCTTCACTGTTATTGTTCAGTACCGTTTCGTACATCGCGTATCAATTCTATTGAGATCACTCTTATCGGACTACAGACTATCTACATTCTTATCGCGTTTAATACCGATTTAATCAGTGAGCCAACGCCCGCTGATAATATGGCATCATTAACCAATCCTCTGAACCCTAACAAACCTTCTTCCTCTAATATTACAGAAAAAATCTCTGCACCAACATTGTTTAATCATCCTAAGGAAGAACAGGGGCTGATATTTAATTATCTAAAAAAATAGAAACTGAGAGACTACCTATTAGCTATTAAAAATCTAGTACAGGATCCAGATAAGGTCATATCGAAAGTGAATAACAATAAAATTATCTTATTCCTTAAAAGCGAACAAATAGTCGATTCCTTTATGTCGACTCATGGGGGTTTCGTCGTTGACGATTTTGTTGTGAAATGTAGCCAACTTAAACGACCTGCAAAAAAAATTATATTTTCAAATGTCTCGCCCGTCATCCCAAACCAGGTTTTAAGACAATATATAACGAATGAACTCAAAATCAATTTGTTATCCGATATCTCGTTATTACGTGTGAACCCTTCTGATGATATTTTCGGCCATATAGTTAGTTGACGCCACCAAATTTACACAAATGGCGACTTTGTCACTAATACTCTACCTGGGTCTTCCGAATTACTGTATAACTAACGGAAATATAGAATATTCATCACATTCGATGAATTTACCTGTTTCACATGCGGATTAAAAGGCCATCGAATGAAATAATACTCATCATTAACAAGCAATCTTTGTACCATTCCGCTGAGGGAAGATCAATTGCATAGTACTCACCAAATTATCGAATCCACTATGAGTACAACCGACCATCGCACAGCAATTTTTACCGACAAAGAATCCAGTATGCCTACTCAAGCTTACGATCTTTCGAAACGCAACGGCACCCCTGAAGAATTCATAGAACAAGAGAACCTCACAACTGACGCCATTAAATGTCCCCTATCGCAAAGCTCCAAAAATTGAAGTTTACAAGACGGTTCTAAGACAAATCCGAAGAATAAAAGAAAAAAGGAAATTGATGGTTCCGACTTACAATTAGATGATGGCACCCTGGAAACAACGGACAAATACACAAACTCTGCATATGTTGCACGTCCATATAGTGTCCGACCGAAACAAAATTTTCAGTCAAAACCGAAACCGATTTTTTTTTAATAATTGTTTTAACTGTTTAAAGGTTTTTTAAAAATAAAATCAAATACGCTTATTACATAATAATTTTTTTTACAAAAAAAATAAAAATTTATCTAATTAATTAATAATCATATTTAAACAGTCTAATATTATTATTCAAAAACAACGGTCACAGCAGGGGGCAGGGGGCAGGGGGCAGCCCTCCTGGAGCCTTGAAACTTTTTAATCAACTGGCCATGGTGAGTATTCATAGGCGCGTAATCATGAACAATTTGCCAGAAACCGACGAAAATTATGTTTTAATTAAGATTTTATTCTTGTTTAATAAAATATTAAGCCTTTACAACTTATAAATTTTATTTTTCCTATAACTTATATCCTTTTTCTATCATCGCCCCCCCCCTGGCGGCTGGAAACTCATCTTGCCCCCCTGGCCCATCGGCTGGCGACGCCCTTGGGTCATTCTATTTATTGACTATTATTATTATAAAAGCAGACTGGTTTTTTGATAAAATAACATAAATATCAAAAAGCGAATATTTTAAGAAGGTCATAATCCTTCTTTTTTCACTGTTTTACCGGTCAAGTCTGTTAAAAGGAATTTCTGAAATTGAGACGAATGGTAAAAGTATAAAAGATATGCTAAATTGGGTGAGTTATATCGTTTGCCTATATCCTTGAGAAACTATTTTCATAAGTCAGTTGTCCGATTTATAAAACTCATTGAAACACAATTTGTTTTCTACAACATATTTATTCGGGTTATGATAAAAATAACACTTCAGAAATACTAAATCTAATTACATTCAAATTGCTTCCACCTTCTTTGAAACATATTACATACCTTTCATGAACAGAAAAACTCGATTTTCGAAAAAATTCGGGAGTTTTACGAAGATTATCGAACTCTTCTTGGATTATTTCTTTCAAATGGTTAATATCGCGGTATCTAATATGAAAAAATCGATCTTTAAGAACATCCCATAATGCAAAATCACATGGTATTAAATCGGGAGAACGGGGAGACCACTCGATAGCACCTCGCCGACCAATCCACTGTTCAAAGTGGTCATTCAAAAATTCACGAACGATTAATCCGAAATGAGCAGGCGCGCCGTCCTATTGAAAATGTAAGATACCGACTAAGTTCGGATCATTTTGCGTCTGTCCGTGAAGGTTTTCCAATAATTCAAGGTAATTTTCTGAGTGCACAGTATTGTCAAAAATATACGAACCTAAAAGACCGCTAACGTGATCACCAGCCCAAACAGTGATACCGGGCACATTTATTTCTTCTTCAATCGTCGCATGCGGATTGTCGGAGACCCAATAAACGGAATTATGTCCGTTGATACGTCCGTTCAATTGGAACTGGGCTTCGTCGCTAAAAAGAATCGTACGATAGAAATTAGAAATAACATCCGCGCAGCCGATGTACCACTCCGGCGACCGTGGCAAATAAACTAACAAAACGAAGACGACGCAACTCCTCTATAGTACTAAACAATGATAAACTAATCAGGAAACAAAATTCGTCAGAGTTATTTCAAGCGGTACAGCCGCAAAGGTCAAGAAACTAGCGCACGTGCCATGTTCGAAAGCGACAACTGACTTATGCCGTACCCTGTGTATCTGCCCTAATTAAGCTAGTCATTGTCTAATGAATTCAGATATGAAATGTTTCATCTTTAAAAGCACACAATGCCAGTGTTGGCCTAAAATGTGAGTTTCGGTTCAAGTTTCGGTTTCGGTCAAATATTAGCCGAACTTCCGGCTTCAACCGAAACTTTGATCGTAAACTATGAGGTAGGTACTATTAGGTACTTCTCCCTTCATGCTCAATATTCCCCAGTTAAGAATATTGCTAAATGGCCTACATGGCCAGTTTGTAATACTATAAATGAATGGAAAAAAAATATGTATACATATAATCGTGTAATATTTACTACATCTTAATCTATTTTTGTACTTATCGATAAATATAATCTGTTTTACTTTATTTTGTAATCTACATATTTTTTTTCCTTTTGTTGTTATTTTTATTGCACGCTGTTTCCTTGCGCATTATCTCTTATTTTTTTATGTTTATTATTTCCTTTACATTTTCTCCTTCCTAAAGTAATTATTTTACTTTTCCTTTTTTTCCCCCCTATTTCTATATTATTTTCTTAGGTACCTTATTTAGCATGCGAGTTATAATACACGAGGGAGTAAGTTACACTTCGCGATAAAAAAAAATAAAAAACCGTAAAAAATACTGAAATATATTTTTGAAATCTACAAAGCTTTCTCTATTTTACGATACGTATTCAACTAAAATATTTAAGCACTTGTCGTAACGTGGTGCCAATTTTTCGATGCCTTGTTTGAAAAACGTTCGTTCAACTTCGTCTGAACAATTCATAACGAAATTCTTCACTTCTTCGTCGTTCGCGAAACATTCTCCTCCCAGGGCTGTTTTTAAATGATCAAACCACATGGACGATCATCCGAAAGAATGAGAGTTTCGACGCGCTTAACGTTTGCATCTGTGTGTGAAGTTGACGGCCGATCGCTGCGCGCTTCATCTTCCACATAATCTCGTCCTTCCTCGAACATATGGCATCACTTCGACACCATGTGGGTCTCGACATTGCTTTATCACTGTACACTTCACATACTTGTCGATGAATTTCGGTGGGATTATGATTTTTGCCCAACAAAAACCGCACTACATTTCGCCTCTGAATGTTTTGGATGACTTATTCACATGAGACGCTCCATTTCAAACAGACACTGTAAACGAACCAAACATGATACGGGATTCATTCTTTCACGAGGGGATAGAGAATGAAAACAGATTTCGTTTAAGCTGAATCGGGGGGCTGTACGTTAAATTATGTAGAAACCACGCGCGAGGGTAACTTACTTATTGATCCTCCGTCGCATTTGTCTGTTTGCTCCTCCATCTTTGTTACGTATATGTTTTTTTCTCGGCTCATATTCTGTTTTTATTTTTACCTCCAATTCAATTTTCTTTCCTGTCATTATGCATTCCTATATCTTTACTTATAAATTCATTCCTCTTATGCTCATTACGTTTTCTTTTTTTTTTTTTGGTCCTAACGCGGCATGTAGTGGGTTACCGAAGTGGATAGACAACCTATTCATCCACGGGTATGGCGCCAGAAGCGGTGCCGCTCACCATTTGCGTTACCGAACCCCTATCCACAGCCTTCTCATGGCTGACCTGTTAAGTCAAACAACATTGTTGGACGACACACAACAAACTTATAAAAATCACTTGGGAACAATGTCTAAAATAAATTCGTAATTCAACTTCAATACCACAGTTCATATCATGCAAATTAATTCTGTTTCTCCTGCTCAGTTGACTAACGCTCACCTCAATCGTCTCACTTAGGTGTGCCATTGAATCAGGTGACGTTTTTTTAGCGGGCGTAGGTGTAGATGTGCAACTACACTTCCGATAAGCCCACGCACTGCAAGATGCACATCTAAAGTCCTACGGCGATGGAGTAAAGGTGACTGAAGCAGGCTTGGTTGGCCGGAAGCTTACTGCTAAAATTAAACTAATCAGCCATCTACGAACACATCGCTAAACAAATATATATGCATCTGGGCTACTCGGATACGAGTTGCAGCTACGATGATGATGACGTCTTCTTGTTTTAATTATTTCACTTTCAGATTCTTCTTTGTGACTTGTTATTAATTTCAAGCATTTATTTGCATTTATTTTTTCCGAGAGTATACTTTCTTTCATTGCCCATGCCTGAGTTCCATATCTGATCCTCGAATCTGCTAGCGCATAATAAACTTTTTTTAATCTTTTTTTTGTTTTTTATATACTTCTTGAATGTATATAAAACTGGTAGTATCGTCATAATTTTCTTTGCAATATGATGTACGTTCCATCTTAAGTGTTGATCCATCATTACCCCGAAATGTTTATACTGAGTACTATTTCTAACTTCTTGCATTCATTTCACATTCATTTCTTTCTCCCATCGATTGTACACATCTATTTGAGTGCATTATTATATTTGTACAATACAAATCCCACCTGCCCCTTTTTTCTGTAATACATTTGCTTCAGTCTTTTTAAGATTAATTCGCAGGTATTTATCGTGTCCCGTTTACTTATTGCTATTAAATCTTTTTGTATTCTTATTTCTGCCTCTTTAATATCTTTATGTGAATGCTGTATCATCCGCGCACGAAACTATGTTACTATACTTTAATTCCCTACATAATAGACCATTTGCATATATGATACACAGTACTAGCACCAAGTTACCAGCCTGCAGTACTCCTACATTCATCTTCTCTTTTACACATTTCATATTTAATATATTTACACTTGTTTTCTTTTGATCGAAATAATTTTGAAGCCATGTTTTTAAACTATGCGTTATTCTTATTTCCTCTAATATGTTTATGAGTATTTTATGATCAACTATTTCAAATGTTTCTCTAGTACAGTCTATAAAGGTTATCAGTATCTTCTTTCCCTCTTCAAAACTACCTCTTATTTTTTCAGTAAATTGATATTTGTTTGATTTCAGAAACTCATTTTACTGATCAAACATTTATTAAATTTAATGGTTTTAAAGTATATCATACTATCCATCCAGAAAATACTGCTAAACGTGGAGCTGCTGTCATAGTTAGGGAACAAATAGAACATTATGAACTGGAAAAGTATAAAACTCCCCATATACAAGCTGCATCTATCTCTATTAAAAATAGTAATTATGCAATTACTGTAACTGGAGTATACTGTCCTCCAAAGTATTCTATAAAAAAAAACGAATATATTCGGTTTCTAGATTATTTAGGTAGTCGATTTATAGTTGGTGGCGACTTTAATGCCAAGAATACCTACTGGGGCTCTAGGCTAACAACAGCAAAAGGTAAAGAGTTGCTAAATGCAATCAAGGAATATAACTGTGATACCATATCAACAGGAAAACCGACCTACTGGCCATCTGATGTCACTAGAAAACCAGATTTAATAGATTTTTTCATAATAAGAAGTATTTCACATAATTATATCAAGATTGAAGAGTATTTTGGTTTAAGTTCTGACCATTCATCTATACTTTTGACGATAAGTAATAATATAATTGAAAAGGAAACTAATCCGACGTTAGTTAATAAACTTACTGATTGGGAAAATTTCAGATATTGTTTAGAAGAAAATGTTAAATTAAATGTTCCACTGAGAACTATTGAACAAGTAGATTTTGAACTGGAGAAGTTTGTAAGTCAGATACAACATGCTGCCTGGAATAGTATCCCCGAAATTAAAAGACGGCTTAAGGGCAATAATTACCCCAAAGAAATTAGGAAACTATTAAGTGAAAAACGAAGGGCTAGGCGTAAATGGCAGCAAACTAGATCAATGCATGATAAAAATAAATATAACAATCTTACACAGAGATTAAAAAGAGAATTAAAAAAATTACGTAACGAGACAATTGCAATAGCATTAACTGAAATGACAAGTGATAGTAGCACTGAGTATTCACTATGGAAAGCTACCAAAAGGATCAAGCAGCCTACTACATTTGAAGCCCCAATTAAGGATATAAGCGGTAATTGGGCACGAAGTAATGAGGACAAAGTAAAGTTATTTGCGGAACATTTAGAAAACGTGTTTCACTTGGAAGTCTTTGAAGAAAATAACTGTATGAATCAAGAGATTGAGCAAAGAAATGAGGTAATCAAACCTGTTACACCATCTGAAGTTTTCCGCGAAATTAAATCAAATATAAAATCCAAGAAAGCGCCTGGATATGATTTAATTACTGGAGAAATAATAAAACAGCTACCAAAAAAGGCTATTCTAAAACTTACGCATATTATCAACGCTGTACTTAGATTGAAATACGTACCAAGAGTTTGGAAAGTTGCTGATGTAATCATGATTCCGAAGCCAGGCAAATCGCAGTTTGAAATATCGGCCTACAGGCCAATATCGCTACTGCCAATACTATCAAAGCTATTTGAAAAATTGTTCTTAAAAAGACTAATGTCTGTAACTGAAATGGAAAATCTAATACCAAAACACCAGTTTGTGTTTAGACAAAAGCACTCAACCATAGATCAAATACATAGAATAACTGATGTAATAGAAAAATCGTTGGAACGTAAACAAGTATGCTCGGCTGTTTTTTTAGATGTAGCCCAAGCCTTTGATAAGGTTTGGCATGAAGGTTTAAAATATAAGTTAAAAACTATGCTACCTATGTCATATGCAGATATACTAACTTCGTACCTTTCGGATAGGTATTTTAGAATAAAGAAAAACAATGTTTACTCGGACTTGAAAGCAATACTAGCTGGAGTCCCTCAAGGGAGTGTTTTGGGACCGACGCTTTATGTCCTCTATACGTGCGATTTACCTAAATTGGAAAATAACACCGTAGCAACTTTCGCTGATGACACAGCAATTTTAGCAGTAGCAGAGGACAATGTATTGTCTACAAGGAAGTTGCAAACTGCATTGGATACAATATATGATTGGACTAAAAAGTGGAACATTAAACTAAATGAAACTAAATCCGTACATGTGGACTTTACTAATAAACGTACTACATATGCTCCAATACATATTAATAATAATGTTATACCGCACGCAAATACAGCTAAGTATCTAGGTATGACACTAGATGCCAAACTTCGGTGGAAAGCACATGTAAAAAAGAAGAGAGAAGAGTTAGAAATACGATATAGAAAACTTTATTGGATGATCGGTAAACACTCTCCGCTATCGATACATAATAAAATGTTGTTATATAATCAAATGTTGAAGCCTGTTTGGACCTATGGCATACAGCTATGGGGTTGTAGCAAACAAAACAGTAGAAGTATTATACAGCGCTTTCAAAACAAAGTTTTAAGGAACATGGTGAACGCACCATATTACGTAAAAAATGTTCATATCCATAAAGATCTGCAGGCGGAGTATGTTAATCAAGTAATTAAAAAATTTGCGAAATGTCATCAGATGAGACTTGTAAATCATGTAAATACTGAAGCGCGCCAGCTCTTGAACACAGCGGATTTGGAGAGAAGACTCAAGAGAACAAAACCGCATGAACTCGTATCAGATTAGTATTTGAAATTCGTAGATATATCATTTATTATTTAATTAAAGTGTGTATACCAAGATTCCATTGGGCTATTTTGGTATTATTATTAGTTACTTATATATTGTTTTGTTAAAGAAAAATTGTTTATTAGTCTATTTAGACTAGATTGCAATAAAATAAGAGAGAAAAAAAAAAAAAAAAAAAAATTTTTCAGTAAGTCACCGATTGCTTTTGATGTGGATTTTTCCTTTTGAAAACCGTATTGTGTTTTTCCAATTATCTACTATTTTCTTGTAAATACTTCGTTAAATTATTTGCCGGATAATTTTTCTAATACTGTTGCAATCATATTATTCACAACATCCAACCTATAATTTTTATATTCACTATGTTTCCTTTTGTTCTATATCGGTCTTCTTGTCGATGTTTTTAATCCATTTGGTATTTTTCCTTCCTTTAATGTATGATTGATTAGTTTCGTAATTTTCTTTATCATATATATATTTTTTTATTGTTTTCATATATTTTATTCGTTTTCCATCGATTCCAGTGGTCTTTGTTTCTTTCAGTCCAATTATTTTCTCCACCTGTTCTACATTTGCTTTGGAGTACATCTTTTAATTCATTCTTTTCTTTTTTTTTCTAATAGCACTTTATTACATTTGTGTTCTTGTTTTTTTATGCCGTTTTTAAATTCTGTACTAAATGCGTTTGCAATTACACTTGCTCCTTGCCAGAGGCATCGCCAGCCAGTAAGCTAAGGAGGTGCAAGATGATATTACGCGTGTGAATAAATTCTCACCGTTTTTTGTAAAAATTAATCCTTTATTTGAATAAAATACAAATTGTAGATGAATTTTAAATGCGACTTTTAAAAGTTTATTATAATTTTAGAAATTCTCTTTCTTTACCTACATTCACCTACATTCTTTATATACATGAACTTTTTTAATTTTTTTTTTATGTTTTGATATAAATTTTTAGAGTCCGCATCTTGTTTTTCCCTTCCCACTTAATAAGTTTCAGTTTGCTTTTTTACTTTATTTTTCATAAAAATGCTTCTTTTTAATTCTATTAATTTTTCTTCGAATTTTCTCCATTTTTACCGTACACACTATCGTGTTGGGACCTGCTATTTTAATTTATGTACTGTAATGGTTAAACTCCATATTTCTTTTCTTCTTTTTAATGTATATATGGTCTATTTTGGTTTGCATGAACCTGTTTCCCCTCCATTCTTCCCTTGTTTATTCTTCCAATTTGCTTTCATAACCTATTCCTGCCATCATGTTCATATATTTTGTTTCTCTTCTTCTTCTTCTTCTTCTTTGATTAGCGTTCCTTGCACTGCCGCCTAGGCCAAAGCCACGGATAAGATAAGAGTTAGATGGAGTGGAATACATTAATGGTCTTGAGAAAACGTAGGGGGCGTTCAATTTTGTCGTGGCGATCAGACAGGATTTCGGAAAAGTTGGACGACTGGAGAATTTGTGCTCGGTATAAATTATAGGTGGCTGACGAGTAAATGTTGGATTGTGACAGAAGAATTGCAATTGGAACACAGTGGAATAGGTTGTCTGGACAGAAGGTGACTATGAGTGATTTTAGAGTGACCTAGGCGGAGTCTCGTGACAATGATTTCATTCCTTCGATTGCTAGATAATGAGGTTTTCCATGGTCGAAAATTATCTCGAGTTGAGCGCAGCTTGTTCGTGTTTGGGATGTTGGTCCATTGTTTTTGCCATGTTTGAAGTGATTTTTTCACTATATAAGCCTTCAGATCTATTAACGGAATTTCGATGTTCGGTACCGAAAAGAACAATGAGCCTTCTTTTGCCGCAGTATCCGTGTATGAATTCCCCTGGATCCCAACGTGTGATGGGATCCATGCGAACGAAACACGGATACTTGTACTCAAGGGCGTCGCCATCCGATGGACCGGGGGGGGGGGGCAAGATGATAGAAAAAGGATATGAGTTATAGAAAAAATAAGATTTATAAGTTGTAAAAGCTTAATATTTTATTAAACAAGAATACAATCTTAATTAAAACATAATTTTCCTGGGTTTCTGGCAAATTATTCATGATTACGCGCCTATGAATACTCATTGTGGCCAGTTGATTAAAAAGTTTCAAGGCTCCAGGGGGGACAGCTGCCCCCCCTGCCCACCGCTGACGACGCCCATGCTTGTACTACATAGAGTGCGAATAATTTCCTTGGCTATTGGGTGTTGGTGAGGAGAGTTGTATTTTTGAATTGATATGATCGCGTTTAATGAGTCTGTACATATAAGGTGTGAGGAGTGAGGATCGGAAATTATTACATTTTTTATTGCAAGTTTTATAGCAAATAGTTCCGCCGAAAGAATAGTGAATAGTGCCGAAAGAGAGTAACAGAATAATTTTCTTGTCGGATGCTATTCCACAACCTGTTTCTTGAGTTGTTTTGGAATCGTCAGTAAAAACTATTTTGCAGCTGCCATATTTGCTGATCATGCATTGATATGCGGAACGTAAAATGCTCGGACATGTTTCTCTTTTTGAGAATTGCTGGAGTTAAAGATCTGTGTCGAGATGCAGGTTTATCCATTGAGGTGTTGGTGCTATGGTTGATATGTCGGCGGTAAAGTGAATTGCATCGAATCTAAGATTTTAGTGACTTTCTTATAAAGAGTGGGCACCGATGTATGAGGTGATGGTCGAAGATTTTGTTTCTATTCAGTTGTGTTTTTCAGTATTTATACTTATCGTCTCCTATATACATATATATATTGTAGAATTGTTTTCCAAGTATTTTTTATATCTTTTCCTTATTCCTTTTTTTTCCCCTGATGGTGATCTATATAACACCCATAGAAACGGTTTTTTCTCATACCATGTTATTTCAATTATTACACTTTCCATATTTTTCAAATTTTTACTCCTAATTTGCGTTTGCATTTTTTTGCCCCGCTTTGTATATATTGCAACCCCGTGTTTTACCCCTTCTGCATATAAATTGTGACATTTCTCATAACCTTCTAGATTATAGAAATTTATTTCATTCCCTTTTATATTTATTTTTCTCAAGATTAGTATATGTCATATTCTTGTCTTGCCTTTAGTATCTCTACGTCCTTCCATTTTTTCCGTATTAACCTAATGTTTATGTATACTATGTTTAATTTTGTATTATTTTCTTATTTGTATGCTCTATTATATGACAACTTGTTATTTCTAAGCTTACTTTGTTTAGATTTCTTCATTAATTCACAAGGGCGTCGCCAGCCGATGAGCCAGGGGGGGAAAGATGGGTTGCCAGCCGCCAGGGGAGAGGCAAAATAATGGAAAGAGGATATGAGTTATGGGAAAAATAAAATTTATAAGTTGTAAAGACTTAATATTTTATTAAACAAGAATAAAATCTTAATTAAAACATAATTTTTGTGGGTTTCTGGCAAATTGTCCATGATTACACACCTATAAACACTCGTCATGGCCAGTTGATTAAAAAGTTTCAAGGCTCCAGGAGTTCTGTCCCCCTGCCCCCTGCTGACGACGCCCATATTTATTCATATGTTTTTTTTTTTCTTTTGTTTGTCTGTTCCTAATTACCTGTTGTTTATAATTTTATAATCCACCTGAAAAGTATTTGTAAGGTATTTTGCAAGTGTTCTAATAACATGTAATTGCACAAAAGTAGTTTTTTTTTTTTTTTATTATTTTCCGTTGGTTTATTATTTAGCGATAGCAAAGATTAGAAAATTATTTTTAAGAAGATCGAAAACAATGTTGTGGTCAAAAATATTTTTAAGATTAGATTTGATATGTTGCAATAAAATAATTTATTTTGAACAAAAAAAAAAAAAGTGAGAGATGGTATATAATTTTACACTTCGGTATTGACTTTGAACAAAGAAAAAATGTAATAAAAATCTAATCAAATAATTTTTTTGTAGAAATTCTATACTTTTAATTTTCGTGGAAGTTGTAATTTTCCTAAAATTCCACAGTGTGCGCTAAAAGCTTTGCGTGTGGAAGAGACCTTAAAACTTCATTCTTAAGTTTCGCCATTGTTTAAAAACAAACTATATTTTACGCAAAGATATACAAAATAATAATGCTCTTAAAATAAAATTATTCAGATATATATGAGTAATATTTTTTTATTGCAGTGCTAAATGATACATTTCACTCAAAATTACTGTAGCCTTGATGTTCTAAATATATTTCAATATAAAAAAAAATTAATTTTAAGTAAAATTTAAATACGACTGAAAACTTTAAAACAAAATGAATATGTACTATTTTTCTGCAAATTGAAATTAACAATACAGAAAGTAGCCGATCAATTTTCATGACAGTTAGCTCAGTTGCGTTGCTTTGCATTTTAGTGTAATAAAATATATTTTTCTGTGTAGTGTGAAACTGATATTAAATTAAATAACAACAGGAGCGCTACAACGGTGTTCGTCAGTATTAAAGTTGTAATCTAAATTGTTAAGAAAATGGTTAAATAAAAAAATTCTCTGGTGCGGGTTTATGTGTATGTTTGGTTCGATGAAATGAAAATTTTCGAATTGTGTTTGTTGGTGCGTGTTTTAATCAGAAATTATTCATCATTTAGTGATTATGTTATGTTAAATTTTGATGGTTTACTGTTCTACTGTAATGTTGGTTAGAAATGGAAAATGATGGAAGTAGGAGAAGAACGGGCACTACAAAAATTCGTTTAACAGGTAATTTTATTTTTTTCCAAAAATTGAATTAATTCTGTAAGCGAGTATACATTTTGTTTTTCAATGGTATTAATTAACGATTATTAGTTGTAAGTGGTCTACTACTGGTTCAATTAGTAAACAATTCACATAGGAAGCGATGTATATGAAATAATTGTGTATATAAATAAATGTATAGAAATAACAATGTAATTTTTCTGAAAGCGGCATATACTTTTTTAGAAATGTTTAATAAAAGTGTGTAGGTAAGTAGTTACATTACCAGTAATTAACGTTGAGGCGTTATTCGATTATAATAAACTCACCTTTAAGGAAAACGAAAAAAAAAAATATAAATTGACTTATTTTTGTAATTAAAAAGTATTAACTAAAAGACGATAATGTCCGGTGATATGATGACATTATTTTATCTTAGTTTTAGCTAATACTTTGGTTTCTCTGTTTTAGAATTTCTTCAATGAAATGTAATTGTAAAATTTTTGACAGTTTTAATGTTTTGATTGTTTTTGAAATCGCATTAGTGACATTGTTTTAATTCAATCATTACTTATTGTTAGTTGATGTATTTATCACAAATGTAAGGTACATGATATTTACTTTACTTTACAAAATACTTAAAAAACAAAATTAGAGAAGGCGTTAGGTGAAATATATTTAAATAAATGCAAATACCTATATAATAGTGTAGATAATAATTGACGTAGTTATTTTTGAGAGAATAAGGGTTTCTGAAGCCACCGCCCTCTAAAAATAAAAAATAAAACGTTTAATAATATTCATTTTACAGTCTTATTTCTAGTAATTTCAAATTTTCAAATGGCCTTAAATCTTATAACATTTATTATAGCACGCTTTATACATTTCTAATACAATTTCGATGATTAAAACGCCTCTTTTTACTTACGCAATTTACTTCTTTATAAAATTATTGTTTTTTTTTTTTTGTTTAGTTTCTTTTGATTTTTAAAATGTTCATAATTAATCGTGCCTTATTTTCGATATTATTAAAATGGAAGTTTTTGTTTGTTGCTGGTGTTTCGTAATGTATAAAGAGAATCGCTCAAATAATTTTTTTATTGAAAATGAATTGTGATCAGTAAAATCCATTGGCTTTGTAATGATATCTACATATTCCCACTATCTTATTAGAATAAATTGTTTTGCGTGTTTTAATGGCATCGAAACAAAAACAAGTTCTTAAATTAGTTTAAAGTTATAATAGCTTTTTATTATTATTATTTTTTTGTTTTTTCTGTGGAAATGATTAGATAGAAAAAGTTGAATAAGTTTATTTGTACCAACAAGATACAAAATAAAATGATGAAATATATCTACAAAATGATAGATGCTTTCGGTACTTTCATTACTTATAACTTACTGTTGAAGATACCTAATCATATTTCTGTAGCAACATAATACTTTTTTTTTTTTTTTTTCTTCGACTAAAATAAAATATATTTCTTAAGGATATATATAGCAGTTTACGTATAATAATTCATGTAAACCATTTTTGTTATTTTGCAAGTTAGTTTATTTCAAGTAATATAAATTCCAAAATTGTTAATTATATATCACGTTTTTAAAATCGCATTTAAAAGCGTGTTTTTGTCAATAACAGGAACGCTACTTTTTAAGAAATTTTTTCTGACATACTATCGTTGGTGTAAAACGACTACTAATTTGTTAACAAAACGTACGTCATATTTTCAAAGTTTAAATAAAAATAAATCAGTGTTAAAGATTTCGATTTTATTTTGTAAGTTGAGCAAATATCTATTAATTTTCTTTCTAAAACTCTTTATGTTTTTCATAAAACTTTCAGCATATTTCATATGTTTTTGATTACAGTTTATTATGGTTTAATTTTTAAGCTCGTTAATTATAATTTTAGGAAATTGCAGTTTTTTCTGAAATAATTTATTTTTATCAAATTGGTCTGGATTAAAATTTCAAATAGCTTTTTTTTTGCCATTATTTATTTTAAATATATATATTGGTACAGAACTTTCGTTTTCCTTTTTTTTTTTTAAATGCTAATGTTTAAGAAATTTTTAAATCGATTAAATGGCATTAATGTTTTAAATACAAAAACCAAAAAAAAAAAAAAATGTTGGGTAAATAATTTATCGATAAATAAACTGATATTAACATGTATACATAATAATGCATAAGGATAAGTTTTGAAAAATGATAAGCAGCTGTAAATGTATAAACTTTATTTTGAAGACACTAATTTTCACGTTAATTTCAGTAAAATCGTGATTTTTGATCTTTATTACATGGAATTGTAATATCTACGAGGCAATTAAAATTTATGAATATAATTTTAATCTGTTAATTTACCTATCCTCACTAGGCTAGGGTTTTGAAATTTGGTTCAAAAGTTACTTTTAGGTTAACAGTAAAAACAGTAAAAAGATGAAACGTAAAATAATCTCAGAGACTATGATTAACTGTACTTATTTGTGTAGATATCTCGAAATTTGAATTAGAAATTGATTTTGAAACTTTCATACGGACTACGAATGATTTTTAAAAACTGTGAATTTTAAAACGGCGTTACATCTTCAAAGATAATCTATTAATCATAATTTCTTTATATTTACTAAATTTAATAACTTGAAATTTGTTATAGAAATTGACTTTATGAATGGAAACTTGTTAAAAAATATAGTTTTAAAATAGTAAGAAAACTGAAAATCGTTTCGTAATATTTGAATTCATCGTGATTTTCTTGTAAGTTATTCAGGTTAATTAACTTAAAATTATTACACTTCTTTCCAGTAAACTTACTAACAGTTCTTGCTCAATGATTACTTACATTATGAAACCTAAACTCTGCGTAAATTTGAAAATTTTCAATGGTTTAGTCTAAGGTTGACGAGATAGCCAGTCAGAATTTCTTCTCCTTTTTTTTTTTTTTCGTATCTTTCTAATTTTATTACGCGCTTTTTCTGCGAGTAGATTTATTAGCGTTTCCGAATTCCACCACAGTATTGTATTCCTATCTACAGCCGCTCATTCTAAATTATGGTACAGCTTTTATATTTCTTCTTTCTCAAATCCAAGCTTCTTCCATCCGTTTATTTAACCTTAACTTGCACCTTATCCTTGATTTTTCACCTTTCTTTCTTTGCGGTTTTCAACTCTCATCTATTATCCACACTACGGGCGCAGTCTTCTTCTCATCGCTTTTCCGTTTCTCACCTACATCTTCATTCTGTCCTCTCCACCCTTCATTTTCCCTTTTTATATGTAACGATAATCGTATTTTATTTATATGTTCTTCCGCTGTTGCACATTCCTTTTTTACTCTTCACTTTTACTAATGAATCTTCCTAACTCCTTGTAGAATGTCCTGATCGTCTGTTTCCCTTCTTCTTCTGTTATACCAGTTTTTGGATCTCCTTTTTTCTGTCTGCTATTTCTGATCATACAAAGAACTGAGTAGGTTTCATACAAACTGTGCAAACAGCTGAAGTATTAGGTAATATTAATATGAGAACTCGCAATCCCTCGATTTGAACCCATTCGATAAAATTATCTTTCTTCTATATCTGTATTTATAGATATACTGATAGTAAAGATATTTCAATGCATAATTCTAATAAGCAGTCACTCGATCGCCATGTGGCGGTGGTAGTCCCACCGAGGGAGAAACGAAACAACAACCACGTGAGTTTTGTACATTCACGTCGTACAGCGTAGTAATTTTTTATTTCGACGGGCGTAGCGTTGATTAGGAAATATAAAGCAGAACTCATAACAATACAATAAGCTATAATAATAACTGATATAATAAACAATTATAACAAACAAAATAAATTTCTTACTTAATAACTTTTTCGGGCATAACCCATCATGGTTATTCATGGTTATGCCCGAAAACGTTACCAAGTAAGAAATTTATTTTGTTCTTATACTGTTTGTTATTATAATTGTTTATTACATCAGTTATTATTAACTTATTGTATTCCTATATTTAACAAACAGAATGAGAAAAAGATTCTTTATTAGAACTCATAACATATCGTTAATAGGATAATGGAAGAAGGTTCACTTGCTGAACGTATTCCTACTATTAAATTTCATTAAACATTTTACTGCATTACAAAAGCAGACTATCAGTAACTTGCTCCTTGATAATGTGGTCCAGTCGGATTAATGAATACCAACCTAGAGCGAGTAAGCGAGTACTTGGAGTCTTCAAACAAAGTGCATTCGGCTAAAGAAGTAAACCCTAACAAAAAGTCCAGCGGAGAGTTACAGGGTAACCGCCGCTGTATTTCATCCCCGGCTTATCGTAATGGCAGTAGATAATGAATTAATTCCTTCGAGTTCGGCGCAGCTCTTTAATGATCAAAAGGAGCGAAGAATCCCACCGTCTGCTAAAGATAACGAATTCATAAATTAAAAAAGCCATATGGAATGTCCAAAGTTTATGTCGGCTTGATAAATGGGCTAATGTTCTAAAGGAAATAGGATGAAAATACAAATATTGGGAATATGTAGGCATCACTGACTTGGAAACGGGGAAATCAATACCATGCTACAATGGAAGTTTATACATGTAAAGTGATAATAATACGTAACAAAATTGATTACTCCATTAAACGTTAGTGGCAGCATACCCAGGCGCAGATAGAGACTTTGAACAATGCTAATGTATTTACACTCAGATGAAAACGAATGAAAAAAGCAAGACCATTTAATAAAATAGATGTAGATAAATTAAGACATTTCTTTCTCATCTAATATTTACTGATGGTTCCAGAAATGAGAATGAAGTGGGCGGCGCGTTTACCTCCCTCCGCCTGCATCACTGAATCATTCAAGCTTCTTTCCTTCTGTTCTATCTTCGCAGTGGAGTCTATTTATCTCCTTCATTCCATTCATAAGAGGGATCCGTAAATACCTCATTGTCTCTCCGATTCGAAAAGTGTTCTTCAAGCTATTCTCCTCCTTCTCATTCCTCCTACTCTATTATTCTCTCAATTCGTTCTCTCATCCCGCTCTATTGCTATAGACCTCTTGTGGGTCCTTAATCATTCTGGCAACGAGTCAGTGGATTTTCTAGCCTGTTTGGCCGCCCACGATAGTCTTTTACTCCTCAAATTTCCTGCCTCAGATATTCGTCTTCTTTCCGCGGCTAATTATTCCCGACTGTGATCAGACATTTATCCTTCTTTATTTTCTAATCTTTTGCCTTTCATTATCTTTAAATACAACCGGTTCCCTGTCCTAAGTCGTAATTTCGATCCTCTTTTTATTACCGCTCCGCGATCGTTTCTTTAATCCGACTGCGATTTAATCACTCTTTTCTCCCCTCTTAACGTTTTCGTTTTTTCCCTGTCCTCCTCTCCCGATTGTCCCCTTCATAGTTCTATCTTTACTCCAATATGTGATGCAAACTACATCTTCTTTGAATGCCCCGCCCTTGCTTCTGAACAATCTGCTTTGTACTATAAAATCGTGGCACTGGGTCTTCCTGCTATCCGCTCCTTCTCATCACCAGCTGTACTTCAATCTTTCCTATTCTTTATCTCTAATCGTCTCTCAATTTAACCATTTATTTTCATTTTTCTAGTTGTTTTGAGTCAATATTTACGAGTATAACTTTGTACCAAAGAAACTACAGGCTAATACATGTGATGACTATAAAATTATTAGCCTGATGAGTCACCTGTTAAACATTTTTCGACACATAATACACGCGAGAATACGTAATAAATGTGAACAAAATTTAGATGAGCATCAGTTCGGCTTCCGCTAAAAGTCTTCGTACCAAAGAACCATTACTATAATCAACATAGTATTACAGAAATACCGAAACTAGAGACGCGATGTTTTTATCTGTTTTTTGGACTACGAAATTGACAAATTAATACAAATATTAAAGCAAAAAGTTGTAAATGAATATGATTTGGGACTAATGCAAAACTTGTACTGGAAGCAAAGTGCTACATTTTGCATAGATCGTAAAATTTTGGGGGGGGAAATGCGAAAATTACAGACTTGTCTTTAAATTTGTGCATAAAACAAGACTTTATGAGATGCCATATTTATTCTGTTTTATTATATGGCGCAAAAACCGCAGCATATGCGAGAAAAGCATTGACTTACCAGGAAGCGTATGAAATATGGCTGCACAGAAGAAGCATGAGAAATCGTGGACGTAGAGGATAAAAAACGACAAAGTATTGCAAAGAGTAAATGCCAAGAAGCAAATGTTTCGTATAATCCAAGAAAAGGAAGTCGAGTTATTTCGGCAACTGTCAAAACCATGAAATTTAGCCAATTAATGTTCGTCTAACATGTTTGCGTATGACGTTAAAAGAAGAAGAAGATACTCATTTTTTCCTGAGTAATTAAAATAGTTTTAAACTTTTAACTTCCAGATACGTATATAAAATATATGAACAGCAACAATGGAAGAACATTCAAATGAAACGCTAATAAATCTACCGCAAAAGGAGGCTAAACGGGCCAGTAGCTCCGCTGAGGCATTGCCTTTGATTCTAAAATGCCCGGGTAATAACTGAGTTATAAAATGAACCCATTGCCAATCAAACAAAAGTCGAATGTAATAGTATTTTTTTTTATTTATTTTTTTTTTCTTCATTATCCTATATATTTTCACAGAGACATCTGCACTGTTGCCAAAGAAACAAATTCTAGACTACAATAAAATCACTGCAATGCTAATCATGTTGTCGCCAAACAATCCGCGGCAGTACCTCTTCTTCAGTGCTTCATGAAACATGATCATGGCTTTTTAATTTAAGTACTTCAAACTTGCGCACAGTTTAGCAGAATCTTCTTCTGTTTAATTGTGATGGAAGCGTTTCTTCTTATTTTGTGATCCACATAACGGTTTAAAATGCTCATTGAGGCGATACTTATTAAACGCCGGTTCAACTCTGGGGTCTTCTCAACCGACTTTAAAATCAAAAACAACCAGTCCTCTTGAAACGGTCTATTGTTTGATACATAGAAATGTCTTTCATAGCTTTAACTGAGCTCTATAACAGTACCGGATTTTTCTCCTTTATGTAAAGTAAGCTGAACGTTTTTCCATTTTTATTTCATGTGCCCTTTTTCTTTTTAATTTGTTTTTACTTGCAACACTCGAAATTTAAAATGAGCTGCGTTTATTTATCAGCAGAATGTACTCGTATTGCAAAAATATTTAGGAAAAATAATGAAAAATACGCATAGGGACTTTAGTTTGTCACGATGATCGAGTTTCCATGTAGATAAAAGATACAATAACCAGAAGTGATATATTTCATGATTTCCCAGAAATGTGCGCTGCCGTGTACTGCGATTAAATGTAGATTATTAGCAAGGTTTACCCCATTCATTTAGTCAAAATAATGTTTTGATACTGGTGTTAGACTTTTTGCCTGCACTATATCTATAAGCGACCAACGGAGACTTTATTTTAAATCAGCCTTATGACTCATTAACCATCGAATATAATTATCCATTATTATTACAATTATTTACATTCACGTAGTTATTTATTACGAGTCACATTTGCTTCGCAATTACATAAAGATCTGCTAATTATGATAATATTTAGTTTCTCGAAAATGTTATTCTTTTTTAGTTTGGTATAGTAATTTCCATGTCTGTAAAATTAATTTTTGCTTACAGTTTCTTTGTATCTGTTTTTTTTTAGAATTTCCGATTTTCGCTTTATGTAATAACCCTCATTTTTTGCTCTCAATTTTTCCAATTTCTGCGATCTTCGCAGGCTATTTAATCCGTTTTACTTTCCAAATATTCTCCTCAAACACACTATCAGTTTCTAATTTTCCTTACATGTAACCGTTTTCGCTGATAGCTTAGGTGGGGCTTATTTTATTCTTCCGCATCTTAACCCTTATCGGAATTATTTCATCTTCCATATTTCTGTTCCGCCTTTACAATTGAATTAATGACTGCGCTATGTTTCATTATTTCCATTTCCTCTAATTGCCTCTTTCCCAATTATGTAATTATTTCTGATTTTGTAAGTGCTGTTTAAGTGATTTTTTATCCCCTCTTCCCAATTACTCTTTCGGTTTTATTATTTTTCGTATACGCTGTCTTATCCATTTTTTCCTTTTCGTTACTTTATCTGTGTTGATTTTCTTTCAGACGAAAGGGAAGGACATTCGAAGAAGATATGGTTGGGATCGCAGATAGCTTCATGATTCAGGAGAGAGAGAGTTGATCTCACATCTTCTTTGAATGTTCATTCCTTTCTGTCGAACATTGTGTTTTCCCCTCTTTATCCATCATTCCACCTATTGGTTTCTTTTTATTATCAATATCTGACCAAATCGAAATTTAATTGACAATTCTGTTTTTAAAAATTTAAAGCTTTCACAGTGATTACTCATGATAAATAATTTTCGGAAACAACTGTGTTTTTTAAAAAGATATTTATTCGCTTAACGTTTCGACCAGCTTACACTGGCCATCATCAGAAGCTCGAAACGTTAAGCGAATAAATATCTTTTTAAAAAACACAGTTGTTTCCGAAAATTATTTATCAATTCTGTTTTTGTTTTTTTTTTTTTTTTTTTTTTTTGTTTTTTGGGTGTAGGTCTCTGGCTGACATGCCAAAAAATAAATAAATAAATAAATACAAATATCTACCTGAATATTTCTTTATTAATCTTTTCACCAGATTCGTGCTTTAGGATAGTTCTTGATTTTAAAAGTATTCTGTATTCCTTTGTTAACGCTAAAAAAGGCTAATTATGCACCAACATCAGTATTGGCTGGTTGTAACTTTTTAGTGAAATAATTTAACATTTTTTCGGAAATTTCCATTGTTCTAGTATACTTTAATACTTCATTTCTTTAAGCTTTTTTTGTTTTTCACTTCCATTTAACTTCCATAATTTCAAATTTCAGTTTTCCGTAGGAAAAGGAATACATTATTATCTCTTTATCTTTTTTTGATATTGTTCTTTATTCTATGGGACAGTTGCTACTCACGTTTTCATATACTACTGGAGGTCGATATGCCAGCGCTACCATCTGCCCGTGCCTTTTTCCATAGTTTCCATCATTGGTCATCCTGTTAATTAAGATATTTAATTAGTCTATCTCTTTGGTGTCCTTATTCTTTTTCATCCAGATCATCTCGATAAATATTATCCCTTGTAAAGCAAATTATTCGTTTATCGATACTAGAGACATAGTCGTTGTCTTTAATTTGCGATTCTTTCATTGTTAATATATATTTGCTCTCTGAGAATCGTTCGTAAATCATTATGAGCTTACTTTTATTTCCCTTAATTAATTAGTGTTATCAGTAGATTCACCTGATCAAGAGTCATTAATGAACATTTGACGAGATGAAATCTTAAGTCCACTTTCATCCTATTAACTGTACAATACTGAAGTTCACCATTTGTTTATGCGACGATCACGTAAATATTCTATCATCTGCATAAGGAATGTTCGATCTTTTCCTTCCCATAATAAATAGTTCCCATGGCTCTTTTCAAATTATACACTTTCTGTATATGTTGTACAAAATTAGTTAAAGGGCACATCCGTGTTACGCTTTGTTGCCTGCAAAAATCTTATTGAGAAAAAAAAAAAGAGAAATGGTATCTAGAGAGGGACACCCGCTAAGAACGAAGTTCTTTTCACTTTTTGGTTAAAGCCATCCATAAAGTATACGATAAAAAATGACACAATATAAATCTCCCGTATGAATTAAAACAAAAAATAAGTTTAAATAAAATTTACACGTGTTGAGAATTGAGGTTATACAGCTGACCGCGCAATGCTTGCTGCTCGAATCTCGATACTTGCTCACAGGCGCGCGCGCATACACACACACACGCACACACCTGTATATAATAGAAAGAGATAGAATGAAAGAGGAAGAGGGTGAAGGTCGCCTAGAAGACGCATAACACTTTTTTGTTCCCTGGCGATTTCTGCCAGTTTACTCCTACCGCCAAGCCGCGTAAAAGAACTTCGTTCCAAAAAAATAAAATTCACAAATCAATAATACAAAACAGTGGTTCTAAAGATTTTCCAATTTGTTTTACTTTTTATATGATACAAATTTTTGATATCTGGTTGCACAGTCTCCTCACCAGCCTTTTTTAACCTGTCACTTCTCCACGGTTGAAGTAGGTCGGAAATGCTGTTCTTTGTTTGTGTCGAAAAGTAACCTCTTCCCCTATCTCCATCTACTGTATGAATTCAATAATAGTGAATGAATGTAAATAGGCAGTTTATTGAAAAAATGAATGGTACGAAAAAAGTGGAATGAAGTGGAAATAATAATTGCAGTGATCAAAAAAAATTTGATTCTCATAAATATTTCACCAAGCATGATCAGAAAGTATAAATAAAACAAACTCAAAAAACGTATAATTCACAAAATAAAATTAAGGCATGTTTTGGAGTCTACTTCTTTCATCATATATATATATATGTTTATATTTGGCTATAGACACAGGCCCATTTCTGGAAAGCCAATTCACGCGGTGAGGCCCGTTTCAGGTCTCACAACATTTTACCGTTTTTGGCTGATTTTTCATGATGTACAGATTACCACATGTTTTTTGGAAAATTTTTATGTAGGTCTCACAATGACTATATACTTCCATGTATATACAGATTTAGTTTGGCAGCTTTTAAGCAGAGAGCGCTTTACAGATTATATAAATGCTTTGTGATTTAGGTTGTCGTACAGTTCTTGTGAAGCCCATTATTATGACAACACTGCATTTGTATATACCAACAGATTCGAGTTATTATAACGTTAATGTGAGACCCAGCAAGCACAATATTTTCACGTCATTTTAAAAATATTTCATTATAAAGATGACTAAAGAATGTTGCGAGACCCAACGAGTGATCATTTAACCATGTGATATTAGTATTTGATACCATTCGGTATGCTTCATTAATATTACATAAAATGCATTGTAAAGTTTTAAATTATTTTACTATTCTAAAGAATCTATAACTGTTTAAAAGACTGAAAATTCAGTTTTAATAATATTTACTGTAGGAGATAACATTTTTTAAATATACCAGTGGGCAGTTAGACACACAGTTTAATTTTCATAAATTATTTTGGTAAAGATCCATGATAAAAATACTTATAATTAAGATGCGTAATTAATCAGAGCTGAAGCTTCATTTGCAAATTAATGAACAATAATATCTTATTCCTCTGTTATATTTAATAATAATATATATTTCTGTTAATGTAATGGGAGTTAAAGAAATATTACTAAACATTGAATGTATTCCTACTCTCATACACAAATCAAATTGGGAATTGATTAAATTTTATGTTTATACTTTTTGTGTCCCGGAATTTATCCATTTAGCCAGAGTATTGTCAATTATTTAGATTTACTTACATGTATTTAAACTTAATATTTATTTTCTATACTTTTTATTTGGTTCTGGTTTTTTTATTATTGAGCTAGTTAGAAAGGATATTAATCCAATAACGCATTAAAATTAGGATTAGAACAAGTAAAACTTAAAGTGGTTTCCATTTTCCTCTAAATCATCAGTCATTTCAATTTCATCAAACTTTTTCTTCTAAATTGTTCCCCTTTTTCCGAGAGAGGACTTCGGTCACTATATCTTGGCGTAACCTGAAAATTGTATACAAAATTAGTTACTTAAAATAATTAGTAACACTGTGTAATTTTTTAAACAGAACGAGCAAAGAATTTTAAATACATATAATATGAAATAGGGAACAGAATCAAAAGTTCTTTTTTTCCTTTTCTTCCAAATTTTGTCAACAGAGAGCATTAGTCCAACAACATGTATGAAATAGATGAAACAAGTTGAAAAGATTTTTTTTTTTGTTATTTGATGTGGAACTAATGAAAACTTCTAAAATAGGAAAAACTGAGATGATAGGTAAAGAAAGAACATGAAAGGCATTATATAGAGCAGGAAGATCAACTCTTAAGAGTTGCGCACTAAAAAATCACGTTCAAGAAATAGACCGTAACATCCATAAAATATGTGATCTCTTTCACAAACATAATAGGAATTATTAGGATATAATGTACAAAAGATAGATGTAGTCAAGACAAAATGAACTGGAGAAGAATGAAGAAGACTGATGAGAGAAATGAAGGCAAGGCAATTTAGTACCTATGGATCAACAGACGAAAGAAATTACAAATTCAAGTACTCAGTGGTAGTATGGTAACCAACGAAGTTCATCTGAGGTGCGATTATTGCTAATTAAAATAGGTTTGGAAATTTATTTATTTTTCCTCGATTAAGAAAATATGATGGTTTAAAAAAAAAAAAAATAAGACTTTTAATTACATTTAAAAATTTCTGAATACACAAAAATATTTCAAGAAATCAACTTATAATATACACGTATATTTTGATAAATGTTTCAACCCCACGCCAAAAATTAAGCTAAATGAAATTTTGAATAAAGTCAATGTACCATTCATATATTTTTATAAAAATGATGCTAATTAGTGTCCAATATTAAATTTATCTAGAAATTATGTAATTAATATGTGGTTAAAATTTATTCAACGAACTGTTAATTTACGAACTCTTCAGTATAAAGCTTAATATCAAAAACTCATAACTCCTTCCCTAATGCGAAACAAATAATTTTGTTTTTAAAATTTTCAAAATCAGTGAAGTTTTTGGACTTTTTTCCTTTTCTAATATAAAAATTCAATTTACAAGTGCTGACTAGTAAACTCTTTAACCAATACCTTACTCTTTCAATCGTTTTTTGATTTAATCACATAGCTATATAGACAATTAAATAAAAAAAAATCAAAATAGACTAAGTGGAAGAAGTACAAAAAAAACAATATTTAGAAAAATTATGATGAAAATCGTTCTAGTATGAAGATATATATATATATATATATATATTGCATCTATGTAAACTATACGTATATTTTAATTTAATTTATTTTTGTTTCAGTATTATGCGCACGAAATTTAGCCAGAAAGGAACTTTTCAGTAAGTACTTTTCAAACTACCATTAAAATTGTAATAGTCTATTTTGTGCATTAATATAAATTATAAACGATTTTTTTTTTTTCTTTTAAATTGCAAAATCCTTATGAACTATCCAGCAATTATGACGTAAGAGTATTAACATGAAGAGGCTATCCTTCCGGTGACAGGAGCCTCAAAAGAATGTGTATAGAACGGTGGTTAAATAATATCATAGGACCTATACCGCTTAAGCCTTCTTGCGTTACATGAATTATCTAAAATAGTAATTTCTTCCGTATTTGGATGCTTGCGTAATCTGTCTTCATGGCGAAGAGCATATCGTCTGATTTCTGCCATTACACAGTAGGAACATTTAGATCTTTATGCAGGCTGTCATTTCTTACGAACCAGGGCGCATTCGTTATTGAACGAAATGTTTTGTTTTGACATTTTTGTATTATTTTGATGCGAGTACATTTTGCACAACCCCATAACTGAGCGTCGTCATAGCTCCGAATAGCTTTTACAATCGCTTTGTAAATTAACAATTTATTATCCGTCGTTAATGCTGAATTCTTCCGGTAAACCAACACATGGAGGTTATTAGACGATTAATCTTGTTCTTCTTAGCAATGATGCGTTGTTTCCACGTAAGTCTCTGATCGAACCGCATACCGAAGTATTTGACCTCATGCAATATTGGTAATTGCTTGTGATTTATCGTAATGGGAGTTCCAATTATGTTTCTATTTGTAAACATTAAATGAGCTGATTTATTTTCATTTATACTTATTTTAGTTATATATCTGATCTAAGGAATTCTGCGAGTTGCTAGTAGCAGCGTTTTCAGAAACATCTGAGGCTATTGCTGCGGTATCATCTGCAAAAGTAGCAGTTATTGTGTTGTCTGTAGCCAGCATGTCAGTCGTATAAAGCAGGTGAAGCAGCGGTCCCAAAACGCTACCCTGAGGGGACACCAGCGCCTACTGGGTGTAACTCCAATTTATCTTCCTGGACTTCTACTTTGAAGAATCGTTCATTTTAATTTTCACTACAGCTACATTTCTTGATAAACGAATGCCTTTAGTAATGTAAGCATTTCTCTTTATTGTATAACAAAATACTGTTGATTAATATGCCCCGTTCACTTTGCTTCTATAATTATCCGGCTTTTCCAAAATCGTTCAATCTTTCTTTCTACTCCTTTTTACTTTACTTCCAGAGAAGTTTTTCGAGGCCCGCCTCAGGGATCTTGTCAAAGTCTTACACTATACACCCTCAGTATAGCTCAACTGCCTATCAATTACTCCTCTATACTTTTTGCTGACGTCATTCTTTTATATTCTCCTTCAAATAATGTTTCAATCACTAACAAAAAGATTAATAATTCTGTGAATGTCTTAAATGGATCATTTTTCAACATTCATCTTTATACTTCTTCATCCAAGTCTTCCTATATTGTCCTCTCTTATCATCCGTACAATCTATCTTCTTTTTTTTTTTTTTTTTTTTTTTTGAATAGAAAATAATAATATTATTTTATATATTATCTTTTGGGCGCGCCAGCGGCTTTGACTCTACAACTACAGAAATTATGGAAAGGGTTAAATAGAGAGACGATTAGAAATAGAGCTTAGGAAAGATTGAGATACAAGGATTATATCTGGAGATGGAAAGGAAAGGACAAAGAAAGAATTTTAAGGAGCAGGAAAACACAGTGTTAACATTTTGGAGTACAAAACGGAGCGCTCAGAATCAAGGGCAGAGCATTCAAAGAAGATGTGGTTTACATTACATATGAGAGGAGAGATGGAGCTATGAAGGGGACAATCGGGAGAGGATGACGAGGAAAAACGAAAACGTGAAGAGGGTAGAAGGCAGTGATTAAAACGCAGTCTGATTAAGGAAACGATCGCGGAGCGTTGATAAGAAATAGAATTAAACCACGGCTGAGAACGGGGAACTGGCTGAATTTGAAGATAATGAGAGCCGGATTAGAAAATAAAGAAGGATAGATGTCCGACTATAGTCGGGAATGATTAGCTGAGGAAAGAAGGAGAATGTCCGAGGTAGGAAAATTACAAAGTAAAAGACCATCGCGAACGGGCTAAAAAATCCGCTAACTCGTTGCCCTTGATTCCAGAATGACTAGGAAGAAGAAGGAGAAGAAATAACTTGAAGAACATTTTTGGAATCGGAGACAATGAGACATTCATTGATCCCTCTTACGGATGGAATGAACGAGACTGCGCGTAAAATGGAGATAGACGCCGCTGTGAAGATAGAACAGAAGGAAGGGAACTTTAAAGATTCAGAGTGATGCAGTGAGAGGGAGGTAAAAGCGCCACCCACCCCGTTCTCATTTTTTAGAACCGTCACTAAAGAATGTTAGATGAGAAGGAAACAATGTATCAAGCGAGTGGAGGAATTCGGCTTGGATTGTAGAATGGGCGATGAAGCTGGTCTGGAGAGGGAGAGAGAAGAGATTAATAGTCTGCCAAATGCTGGTGAAGTCATAGGGGAAGTAAGGAAGCTTGGAATAAAAAAAGACATGAGGCGAAAAATTGGAGACTCGAGCTGCTACAAGAGAACGGATCGGGATTTTATGAGGAACAGAACGCCATTGGTTTTTAATAGAAAGATAGAAGGAGATAAAATTAGATGAGGACACGGAAAGACGTTTAATTAGAAAATTATAACCAAGTTGCGATCTGCGGATAAAAAGTGATTGTATCGCAGATTCAGAAGGAATACAGGAATAGGAGAGGATTTTAGCGCTCCAATGCACAGCCGAAGGCAGCAGTTTTGAACTTTGTCTAGTTTGGCGAGGAGAGATTTAGAGGAATTTCCATAGATGAAGGACCAGTAATCAATGCTGGAACGAATTATAGCTTTGTAAAGGATTAGAAGAATATAGAAGGATCACCATCCTATTTGAATGAAGATAGGGCTTTCAGGAGATTGAGTTTTTTGAGGGAGGAATTGTAGAGATAGTTAATGTGTTCATGGAAAGTGAGTCGGCTGTTGAGAATAATATCAATGTAACAGAAGGAGCTGACGAGCACAATCGGAATGTTAGAAGAAATAATACTTACTAAATCTTGATTTTTAGGTCGGAGGGAAAGCACCATAGAGGAAGACTTTGAAGGAGAGGGAGAGAGGTGAATTGAGGAGAAGGAGATACTAAGGATAGATAAAGAGTTATTGATCTCTTTGTGGGCGGCGGCCACGTCACTACAACTTGAGTAAATATGGATATCATCTGCGAAAAGGAGAGTAGAGGAAATCTTAGGGAAAGAAGCAATATTAAAAAGATAGATATTGAAAAGTGTGAGGCTAAGATAATATCCCTGAGGAAGTCCCTGGAAGATGCATCTGGAAATATCACGGGGAGAGTAGAGAGGAAGAGGGATCTATTTTGGAACAGTTTTAGAATAAGAATGATGAAAGTAGATGGAATATTAAGCCCAAGAAGCTTGGCGCATAGAGTAGGGAGGTGAACATTATCAAACGCAAAGGAGACATCAACAAACGTAGCAACAGCGAATTTCCTTTCTAGAAAAGCTTTGTAGACATCTGATAGGAAAAACCTATCTTTAACCACTTTATCCGTAAACAACAATCACATTCGTTAGTCGATAACTTTTGCTACCTCGCGTTCTTTCTTAACTGTCGGCTATAATTTTTGGAACGTATTAGCTATTTGTACACCTTCACGTGTAAAAGATTAAATCTACTTTAAATCTCTTTGTCAATCAACTGGGGTAGTGGTCTTATTATTCTTATTACATGGTATAAATCCATTATACATTTAAGACCTGATTACTGTTCATTTTTATATGGCTATGCATCCAAATCTCATTTCATTAAACTCGATTGTCTTCAAAATTCTTGTTTACACCTTTGCCTCGTAAAACTAAAATCTATTCCTATTCCTGCAGCACATATGATGATTCCAATATTGTTCTTTTGTTAGTTCACAAATCCTAGCTCAGTTATCGGTTTATTATAAAACGATTCCCTTTTCTCTCATCAAAACTTATTTTAACTCTTATACGTTCATATTTAATAATTAGCGTTTTTAATATAAAAAAAGTACCGATTCTGTCACATATTTGTAGGAGCATGAAAGAATTTACTCCTTACATTATATCATACAGTGAACTTTCTTATTTTTCATTCGATTCCCCTTTGATCTTCTTCGTATACTCAATCTAACTTTTATCCCTATGAATGTTATGACTCTGTCTTTTTACGAATGTGCTTATACTGATGGTTTCAAACGACCTCAAGAAGTTGGAACTTCCTTCTTGTTTCCTACTCGCCAATATTCGAAATCTTACAAATTACCTAATCCATCTTCCAGGTACTATACAGAATCAATTGCAATACTATATATCTCTGTTTTTTATATCGATAATTCCTGATTCTTTGAATATATTATTTATCCACTTCCATCTCAAACTGTCCCCTATACTTTGATTCTACTATTTTTGCAGGGTAGCCACCCAACCGGGAAATCGGGAATAAGTCGGAAATTTTGTTTAAAACTGGGAAAAAAGTAAAAATAGCCAAAAACGATATATTTAATAAGAAAAATCATTTGAAGCGAAAAATAAATGGATTTTTAATGTACTTTACTCGTAAATTACGAAGTTCTGTTTTATTCGTATAAAATTTGCTGCGGCGGTCGAATATTATTAATAGTAACAAAAAAATTTCATTCTTCTTTTTGTAAATCCAGGAAATCGGGAGGATTTAGACCGCGAAAACACAGAGGTTTTGGACCAAGACAACCGGGAATAAGCCGGAAATTTAAAAGATATATTTGAGTGGCCACCATGTCTTGACACTGGATCCATTATCTCTACATTAACTGCTTCTGCATCCATCCAAATAGACTTCCTCTGGATCCCCAGAATGAGAAAGTTGATCATTTAGCGTACCTGGCAGCTTCGAAGGGCAATCTTATCAGTAAATTTTCAGCTCATAATCTCTTCTTCTTTCCCAGAAAACTGCATTTAAAATTATAGTCTGATAAGTATTTCTTTCTTCACCAATTCAGAACTCCTACAACCTTCTGCTCTTGTGGTTCCAAGGCTCTCCTAATCTTCGTCGTTACATCATGGCACCATCGGGCCGCCGTCTTCGATTTAACTATTCTTTACTCCCTGCTTCTTGATGTCGTTGTTCTCCCTTTCTGTTTCCATTCCGTTCTTTCCATTTACCGGATCTTAATTTTGTATGCAATGCTAGTCACGTGTTTTTTGAATGCTTTTCCTTATCCTACTGGCTTAGTTCATTGTGAACCTTAACTTCACAATCCCCGACGCTCTGTCAAGGGTATGGGACTTACTTTACTTTACTTTACGAACAGTATCTATTCTAAACTTCTGCAACTCGATATTCCTACTACTTATAATATCTTGTCTATCCTTACATTTCCTAATCATCGAATTATGCTTATCCTTGCATCCTTTACGTATTCAATATATAATAGAATCAGAATCTAAATGACGCTGGGAAATAATTAAAATACTAATGTGAGTAAAAAATATGTAAAATATAAAGTCTTTGGATGTTTCTCCCATTTTAAATGCCTTCCCTTTTTAATGTAAAAGATAATACCTTTTGAATTCATTTATTTAGACATTTTTAATATAGCGCCAATTTCAATCTGTATTAAATCTCTTTCTTTGCGCTATATAGACGGAGCAATGTTACGGATCCCCGTTCACTTATACCTAAAAAAAAAAAAAAAAACTTCTGATACAACCTTCATTACAAAATGATTATAAGCTTTGCAAATAGTTGAATGGTTTCTCCATCTCGATTTACGTTTTAATTTCTTCCATTATTTGATCAAATTAAAATTAATTTTAAACAATTTTCGATTTCTTCAAATATAGCCACATTTGCATTTAACTCATTTATTAAATATGTTCAGTCCTCCAATAAAAAACCTATTGCATCAGTTTTAAAGATAATGAAAAAAGATCTCTTGATACCGTGTTAAATTTATCTGTTCATTTTTTAATTTATTCTTCATCCGATAAATTTATTTAAATAGACGCGTGCAATGAGTATAAAATTCGGGACCTCGATCACTAGGTGTAAATGATCAGAAGCTAGCTCTTTCAATTTAATTTTTTTCTACCGTTTTACCGATTATCGAACTATTCTTTTCCTTTTAGGACGAATAGTCCAGGCCAATTTAGGAAATTCATTTATTACGGCTAGTATAAATTTATGTCCCCGATTAAATCGTGCATATTGCGACATATCGATCGAATCAGCTTGCCATAAATTGTTTAAAAATTCCTGAAATCTGTATACTTCGTGTCTGAATTGCTTTCGTGCAGGTTTGTGAAGTTCAGCAGCTATGCTGCGCTGTAATGATCTTAATATGGGTATGTTTGTAGGCAAAAATTTTCTAATATTGATATTAATAAAAAAGAAAATATTTTTTAACAATCAGTAAGCTAGGCAAATGTATCTTTCTTCAATCAGCTCTTTGTCGTTCGATTAAATTTCATTATCTACGCCTATATTTCCACTTTTTTTTTTTTTTTTTTTTAATTTGTTGGGCTTGTCAGCAACGGACGATTACCCATCAAGAAAGAAGAGCGTAGGACGAAGGAAAAATGAGGTCGCTAGGAGAGCTATTTAGGGAAGAAGGAGACGATTTTGTTTAGACGCGTGTAATAACTCCGTAGTCGTTTAACCAATTCATTCGTTATTCTCCGAGACTTACTCTTCTTTATCAGTATTATTTATCTGTCTCTTTTTGTTCAAAAGATTTTTGTAATAACCTTTTTCCACTATACACGTCGGATCGAAACAGCGGTCTTTTTATTTTTGTATATTTCGCCGTAGGGGAATGCCTTTCAACGCGCCGTTAGCGCGCCAATGTGTTCCAGCGAATTCGAGTAATTGTTTATATCTCATTAAATCGTCAGCCGTGTATATATTTTTTCTTATCGATATCTGTTTCCGATAGTAAAAGCATCAGACCTGGGATGTATGGAAATACCAATCGCTTTCTTTCTTTTCCTAAATATATTCCATAAAATGGGCACATTTTTCCCATCGTATACTCATCGGCAAAACCATTAATCGTTTTTGATGTATTTGATCTCTCGACGTTCGGGGTCATCGCCATCTATACGACATGGCCCCTACACCATTGGAATTAAACGAATTAGTTTCGAGTTTGTATTCATTGTCCTCATCTTTATCCTCGAATATACATACATACATATATATGTATATATATTATATATATATATATTGTATATCTTTTCTGGTAGTGCTAGTTCATTTTGGTTACTTTACAAAGGGAGCATGAGTTATTGTATCCGCATCCTTTTTAAATTTTTTTAGCTTTTGCAATGCTCCATGAATATTTGATGGAGGTTTCGTAATAGGTTCAAGTGCGGTAGCACTCGTGACCGATTACTGGGACTGTTATATTTATAAGTCATACTCTTTACGTCATTTTTCCAGTTCATTGTTAAATTATAATTCTTCTTCGATATATTTTTTTTTTTTCATACTACTATTCGTCGCCATCTTTATTTTCAAACACTAAAAATTCTCAAAACCATGTCGAAACCTGCATTTATATAGTTCGCTCTGTTTATCAATCTTAGGAAACCATGACTATACGCGGAACGTAATTTACAAACTTTTTTTAAAAGTCTTAAACGACACACATACCATTAACATGTTCATTATACAAGTGACATTTATATCATTTTGAGCAAATGCTAGTAGTAAATTAGAATTATCTCGTATGTTATGTTTAGGGATTATTACATACACCCTGTCAAGAAAGTATCGGGAATTGTCAATTTAAATCTCCCGGGTAATAGCTAGGCAGATAATTTTTTTTTCCAGGTTGGTACAACTGTTTTGTATTATGATGCCTATTTTTAGCGCGATCTGTCAACCAGTGTGTTTACAGCAGCTGTTAAAATCAGTCGACCTTGAAGTGTTTTGTCGAAGTTTTACAATGAGTGAAAATATTGAACAACGTACTTGTGTTAAATTCTGTGTTTCGAACGAAATTTCTTGTGCCGATACACTGAAAATGTTACAGAAGGCTTTTGGTGAATCTGCTTTATCAAAAACGCGGGTTTACGAGTGGTACAGAGCGTTCAAGGATGGTCGGGAGACGGTCGAAGACATGCCTCGCTCTGGACGGCCTTCAACGAGTGTGACCGATGATAACGTCGATAAAATCAAGGAAATCGTTGCTGAAAATTGTCATGTGAGCTTGAGAGAGATGGCTCATGGATTGGGCATGTCACACGAGAGCGTACGTACGATTGTGCACGAAAAATTGGGTATGCAACGCGTTGCGGCTCGGCTTGTTCCGAAAGACCTGAATTTCTTTCAAAAAAAGTACCGAGAACAGGTAGCTGCAGACATGCTGGATCGAGCCAATTTGGATCCTACCTTCTTGGAAAAGATAATTACTGGTGACGAGACATGGGTGTACGAGTACGACACGCTTACGAACCAGCAATCGTCCGAATGGCGGCCAATTGGCGCGCCAAAGCCGAAAAAACCTCGCCAAAGCCGATCGAAAGTGAAGATCATGTTGATTGTTTTCTTCGATATTCGAGGCGTGGTACACTATGAATATGTGCCAGCCGGACAGACAGTCACCAAAGAGTTTTACTTAAGTGTTTTGAGACGTTTGAGAGAGGCTATCCGTCGTAAACGTAACTATTTGTGGGTCGACAATTCTTGGATTCTCCATCACGATAATGCGCCGTCTCACAAAGCCATAATTGTGAATGAGTTTTTGGCCAAACACTCGGTAAATATCATCGAACAACCGCCGTATTCACCAGATTTAGCACCCTGCGACTTCTTCCTATTCTCAAAACTCAAATTTCCGCTACGGGGAATGCGCTTCGAATCGATTGATGACATCAAGACGAATGCGACGCGAGAGCTAAAGGCCATCCCGGAAACCGCCTATCAGAAGTGCTTTGCCGAGTGGAAAAAGCGTTGGCATATGTGCATCGCTTCGAATGGATGTTATTTTGAAGGTGACAAAATAAATTTGGATGAAAATTAAAAATTGTTCGTTTTATTTAACAATTCCCGATACTTTCTTGACAGGGTGTATGTCTGGCGTAGGTAGAAACCATCTACGTTTTTATGACGACCCATCGAAAAAACATTGTCGCATAACAGACAAATCTTTACACGTAGTGGTATATCGTAAAATATGAATACTAAATTTGTATTAATAGAGTCGAGTATTATTAATTGATCTTCATTAAATGTTTTATAACCAATTTGCGGTACTGACTTTCATATATTGTATCTAACAATTTATATTTAGGTTGGTACAAAGAAATTCTGTGTACATAAACATTTTCGTAACGCAGTCCAATATGAGTTAATAAAGTAAATAACGAATTTGATTTTACACATCCGCTCAGACCGATAATTAAATATCTTACATTGTTTGGAAATATAGTGTACTGTGTTGATTACGTGCCGATACGCGTCACTCCGATCTACCAGCGATAACGCGTAACTTATAGATGATATGGTCGATTGTTTTTCTATTTTCATCGAGGCTTACCGATTTATTAAACAAAATGTTATAAACAGCACAAATTTGCATGCCTATACAGATAAAAATACTCGTAGATTTGTGTAAAAAAATTTAATATGTAGGAAAATATTTTTAAAAAAATAGTGAAAAAACAAAAAGAAACGTTAAAATGATCAAAAAACATGGACGTGGTCTTGGTACCAGATTGAATAAAGTTATTCATAAACACAAGTGTTTCTCGGTATATTATTACGAATGCGGAAGGTTGCCATTTGATTTTTAAATCGACGCCCAATTTCTTCCACATAAAAATCTACATTCAGTTTTGCGACGACATTTTAATTTTTCCACATGGTGAGCTAGAAGCAATAGTAACACACTTGATGGTAAAACTAACAGAAATTTAAGGGGTTTTGCAATTATTTTTATAAAATTTGTCTACATAAAATAAACGACTTCAAATGAGCTGTAAATTTTGAGGATTTAAATAGACGGTATTAATGCAAGATGTTTTTTAAGAACAAATTATAACATATTACATCGTATTGTATATTACAAAAAGCCAGTCAAGCTCTTAGTGAAAGAGGTGATTTGCCTCATTTTATTTTTTAATGTGAATTATAAAAAATGTGCAGCAAATTATTTTTACTTTTACATTTATTTGTTTATTGCAATGATAAAGAAAACGATAATGAAAACGAGCGATAACTTTCTTTCCCCGTTGGTACACCTTTTTTAAGAATAAAAATCTTTAGTCTGCAAATGATTATGTGTTTTCTGTTATAGTAACTGGTCCTTTTTTCTGTTGTTAACAAAGGCACGATAATTGTATTCTTTAAGTGAATGGAGATGATAAAAAGGCCGTCGTCATAATTTTAACGTTTAATATGAACACTATTAAAACTAATCAAAAAATCCCCTCACCAATTCGCATATCATTATTACTATTATTATTATTATTGCTATTGAGAGGTGAAATATGCCAAATCGGATTGTATGCGGGAACAGCGATATTATTGCCTTTGTAATGTGACATTTCGGAAAGAATATTTTTAAAAATTGTCCTATTATAAATAAATAAAAATTATATGTAAATTTTTTAAAACCCTTGGAATTTCTAAGCAAAAATCCGTTTTTTGATCAAAAAGTAACGGGAATTTTGTAATTATGAGCGCTGCATCTTGTTTATTAAGTCGAGTGGTATTTTATGCATTGGCTGCATTATCAGTAACTTACGTGTCAAATATCGGGCAGCTGCGATGCTTAGTTCGTGCTTACCAAGCGAAAAAGAAACAGGTGTTTTAGTGTGCTTGGCGATTTTTTTTTTTTTTTTTTGTAGCAAAATGTCGGATCAGAGAATTTGTGTGAAATTTGTGTTTAAAACGGAATTAAATGGAGCGAAGCATTCAGAATGTTAAGAAAGGCCTTTGGCGACAATACTGCGTCACAAACACGAATTTATAAACAGTACAAACGCTTTCAGGGAGATCGAGAATATACAGAAGATGACGCGAGGTGTGGGCGACCTAACACGTTCATCAGTGACGAAAACATGGAAAAAATGAAACAGATTGTGCTTGCTAATAGAAGAATTACTATTAGAGAGGTTACTGAAGAGGAGATAGGACTTTCATATGGCTCGTGCGAAGCAATTTTTACGAATATTTTGAGCATGAAACGAGTGGCAGCAAAATTTGTTCCGAAACTAATGAATTTTCAACAAAAACAGTATTATCGGGTAACCGTCGGTGAACAATTATGACGTCGCTGACGATCGAGACTTACTTGGGTATTATATGGCTATGACGTCGAAACGAAGGCTAAGTCGTCTCAATGAAAGTTTTCTGAAGATCCAAACCAAAAAAAATAACACGTCAAGTTCGGTCAAATGTGAAAGTTTTTCTAACCGTTTTCTTTGACTGGAATGGAATAGTTCATTACGAATTTTTACCGACTGGTTGTACAGTCAATAAGGACTACTATTTGCAAGTTTTACGCAATTTGCGTGAGGCAGTCCGGAAAAAACGACCCGAAATTTGGAGAAACAACTCGCGGATTTTGCACCACGACAACACACCGCTTTGCTTATCCAGCAGTTCGTGGCGAAACATAACATCGCTGTAATGCCGCAACCAGCCTATTCTCCAGACATGGTACCCGGCGGCTTATTCCTATTTCCCCAACTGAAGAAGACACTCAAAGAACAAAGTTTTTCAACAATAGATGAGATAAAGGAAAAACCGCAGAGCGAGCTCAAGACCATACCTAAAAAAGCATTCCAACAGCGTTTTACTGACAACTACAGCGACATAAATGCATAATATCAAAGGGGGACTACTTTGAAGGGAACGAAATAAACATTGAAGATTATAGGTAAGTACTTTTTGAAAAAATTACGAAATTCCCGTTACTTTTTTTTTGATCACACCTCGTATATGTTGTGTATTGAGGGTAAATTTAAATCGCTTACTTATCAATTGAAGAATGAGCCGAACTATTGTGGAAGTAACAACGTTAGTTCGAAATATGCTTTCGAGTACAACGTTCTTTAGCAAAATTTTCCCGGCAAAAGCAAAACCGAATGAAAAAATTAGTCATTAATAATATTCTTATTAAAGATCGAAATCAGAAAGTAAAACAAAAAAAAAAACATAATAAAACAATATTGATTATTTTTGTTATGCAACAAGGGATTAACATGAATTTGTATTAGTAAAAAAATTAAAAGTTTTCGAATAATTGCTCGGTTTGATGTGGAATATTGATTGGCATTAAAAAAGTAAAAAAACTGCTATACCCTTGATGGGACGTCGGAAATTGTGCAGTTAAGGTTCACAGTGTACTAAGTCTAACAACACTAATGAGAGTAGAGGGGCCCTCTCGGCCTCCTTTATTTTCCCAGATTTCTCTGGTACCTAATTCTATTTCAGATTAAGACTTGAGAGCGATTCGGTTTCGGAACGGGACAAGTCTCGAACCCGTGTCCTCTGATTTAGTAGCCAAGCACCTTAACCAGTAGGCTATCATGCTACCTTGATTGGTATTAAAAGAGAAAAAAAAAAAATGTTTATAAGTATAGAAAATATTACTTGTCGATTTTTTATAAGAGATTAATGATTATGTTGCAATATAAAGTAAAAATCACTTTAAGCCTTTAAAAATATAGGACTTCAGAATTTTTTACAGAAAACTTTAGTCGCACGTGTACTATTAATCTTTTCCAAAATAGAACCGTTCTATCGCTTCACTTCCTATACCTTCTTCCTCTCTGTTCTTTGCTGGTGACACCCTTCTTTATACAGCTGCTTCTAATATTTCAGAAGCTCGTCATAGGTTGCAGGAGTCCTTACATATTCTGGAAAGTTCCTTATCAGAAATCCACCTGATGATCGCTCCTTTAAATTCTTCATGTACCATTTTCACTTATCGTCTCTACAATCCACCGTTAATCAATGTATCCATCAATAATCTGCGCCTACCCGTTGGTACCTCCTTCCGATATTTAGGAATTTATCTTAATAGTCGACTATCCTGCTCAGAACATATAAATTATCTTCATTCATCTACACTAGAACGGTTAAATATCTTAAAGGCTTTGTCGTCTTCCAGTTGGGGTAGGGACCACCCTGTAGTATTCCTTGTACTCTATAAATCTATTACGCACTCTAAGTTTGATTACGACAGTTTTCTCTACAGTAACGCATCCTACTCTCTTCTCCCCAAATTGAATACAGTCCAGAATGCAGTTCTCCGCTTATGCCTTGATGTTTTAAGTTCCAGTCCGGTTCCTCATTAAGCGCCTTCCTATCTCCTCAAATACTCTTGTTTGTTTATACTTTACCCTATTGCAGGATTAGTGTTTTGTCTCCAGTAAAACTCCCATTCTTTCCCAGGTTTCCGCTCGTCTGCTTAAATGCACTCCCTTTGTTATTTCTTTCGATAAATACCCATATTTTCGCTTCAATTTTTTTGACCTTGTCATTCTCCGATTCTGTTCTCCTTGTCTCCTGGTTTAAAGTCTCTTCCACCCTCATCATCTATTAATAAATATAATCAGTTAGTAATATCGATTTTCATTTCCGCGCTTAACTACTCAAATGTATTTAAATTCCATCATTCTGCTCTATTTACTGCGCAGAGTCGTTTACAATTCTACATGACATTGAATTCACTAGCTCTATTCCTGACTACAAAAATTTTCTTCTGGTATCTAGAAGCGTTCTTGATTGTATTTCCTCTTCTTATATTCATTCTTCTTCAGATCCAATCATCCTACATATTCGATCCTTAATTTCTTTTCTCTCTCGCTTACGTTCATTCTATATAAGCTTCATGTGGGTTCCCAGTCATGCTGGGATTGATCGTAATGAGACGGCTGTCTATCTTGCTCGTTCAGCTTTGGTTTCCGGGCGTCTCGTCCGGCGATTTCCCTCCTCCGAATTGCTAAACATAACAATAAAAATTCAATTTGAAAATTAGAATCCTTGTGTGGTCCTTCCTTTACAAACCCGCGGTCCTTATATCTATCTATTCAACCGTCTCCACGCCCGTACCCTTGGTTCCTAGATTTTCCACACGTTCGTCGTTCTACTATATCCTCTCTTTATCTCCTTTGCTTCGGTCACAGCTGTCTTCCTGCTCTCCTTTATGAGTTTGCTATTATTTCTCTTCCTCTCCGTCCATTATCCGTAGATAACACATTTGATTGTGACGCTGATCACATTTTCTTCAAGTGTGCATTTTTGTCCTCTGAAAGATTTATTCTATACTCAGATCTACTATCCCTTAATATTATCCCCATGTCGTACTGTGCATCCTTTATTCTCGTTTTTCCCTCACTGTCAGTTGTTCCTGATCTTGTTGAATTTTTGTTTTTCGTATAAACATTTAAGTAAGTCCTTCGTCCTTTTCTTATCTTAATATGCTGATTCATCCACCGCCTTTACCTGGTGCATTGTGGGTCTCTTTGTTCGGATGGTGGCCATAGTGGTACTAGGTCAAGGTGTTGTGTATCTTCCTGGGTCAGTATGAACTCTGCTCTATCTTTTAACGATCATACTAGTCTTCTCCGATGTAGAGCTGCTTTCTTTCTTCTCCTTAATATTTCGTAAGCTTGTCATCTGTAGATGCCGTTTGAATGATGGATAAACAATCCCTTTGCTTTTCTGGACGGGAATTGCGAGCACTGCTTTGCAGTCGCAACCGTAGTGCGAAATAGCGATTTCTTTTTTCTTTTCATCAGGCACTGTGGGCACTGCTTTGCAGTTGCGGCCATATTGTTGGATGAGGATCTTTTTGTGGGCGTCGCCCAGCAATCGCAATCATGGATAACTACTTATCTTTTGATGCTGATTACATCGCATTTAGTTTCATATAGATAAGATATATCTCAAGCAGGTAAAACGGCTACAAGACATGAAAGCTTCCCTTTCCTCCAAGGGACATTCCTCATATTTTTCCCCTATATATTTATTCCCTTCGGACTGCTAATTGTACGGGTTCTAATATCGATCTCTTTTGACTCCTTTGTTATTTCCTCATAGTAGTTCTGACCGTCTCCTTCTTTCCTGAATAGCTTTCCTAGCGACCTCGTTTTTCTTTCTTGATAGGTAATTGTCCGTTGCTGACAAGCCCAACAAATTTTAAAAAAGTAAACGGTCGCGTCAGATATTTTGAATAAAGTTAAACGACGATATAAATTGTGCCAACGAAATGTTGGCAAAAAAAACCAATACGGTTCACATTATTATTCTATAGGTGAGGGGGGAGATAGAAAAAAGAGTGAAAAACGTTGAAAATTGAATAAAGGTTGGTCTACAACGATGTATGATGCAATTCAGATCGCCTAGATGACGTAAGAAATAACGGTGATTCTGTTGACTGAAGAATGGAGTGTGAAAACAATCAAAAATATAATGAAGTGGACCGACTTAAAGGTTAGCTCAGATTGATTTATGCTGAAATTTAGATGGACTGGAAGATATAAAAAATGCAAGTGATTCCATTGTTTGGAGGAATATAGTGCAAAAACGATAGAAAAAAAAAAAAAAAAAAAGGTGAAACTGATGGAAAGTGTATTGCAATTTTTTATGTAATGGAGCAGAACTTTGTTGGTCACTGAAATATAATGCAGTATCCAAATTGCGAAGTGTGGGTCAGAAAGAAATAACTGGCTAAATGGCGAAATTTAAATTGAAGACTGATGGATAACAGATTTTGAAGCGACATTTCTTTATATGCATGTTTAAGTTGCGACACAACTTTGATCGCCTCTTCTCTCCGAAACGTCTACTAACTGAGAACCTCCATTTTCTAGCTACTCATATCTGGTTTGTGCAACTTATTTAATTTTTATTACCTGAATTTTTGCCAATCGGAAATAGTAAATTATATTTAAAATTTATGCTAGATAAGTTTTGGGCAATCGGTATGTCTATGTTATCCAAGTTGCTGGTTCCGTTTGCAGCATTGATTCTTCAGAACGCGCTTTAGTTTGAGCTCTACTGAACAGGTACAAGGGGCGAGACTTTCTTTCTTTGATTGCATAATATTATGTAACCCTCTCATCATCATACTCAGACATTCTTGCTGTACGGATATAGGTAGTGTACTAAGCAGTTGTAATATGCGACGCTGTGTACACACGTACGACTACACTTGGAACTGATTGTAAATGTTTGATTCATCGATGGACAAATGCAGTCGCCTACTACACATAAATTAGCGCGCATACGGTGGTATTCATGTTTGCCGTGCCTCCCACGTGATTATTAGCGGCTAATTTAATTATTTTGTAATTGCCGTTGTTGCCTGGGATCGAACTCGAGACTTCTGCTATCGCGACGACATATCATCCTCTAGCATACGAATTGAGCATATGATGTCGCAATATTATTATTACGAACAATTTTATGATACGATTTTTTTTTAGTTTAATGTTAATTATGGTTGAATAAAATTGACAAGGAATCCCGTATGAGTTAGAGTTCCTATTCATGTTTATGCCTTCATTTGAATCGCCCCCTCTATAGTTGAGCTCGATTGCTAGTAAAGTGCGGAAGGTTTTAAAATCAAAGCAAGTATTATAATTTGTTTTTCAATAAAACATTTTGACTGTAGAAATTTAGTGGAAGTGCGAAATGAGGATCAGACTGATACTATAAAAGAATGCTGCAAATGACATTTTAGTGAATAAAATGGGGAATGAAAACGCATTTCTTCAGTGAAAGGGAACAGTTTACCAATTGTAAATTATGTTAAAAGTTGATCCCTTTAGACAAACGGTGCCGAAAATTTATGGATGAATCGTAGGGAGAGGAATGTTTCCGAAACGGAGCTTAATAAAATGAAACTACTATGTAAACAGACCATAGAGGTCAAAATTTGAAAGTGACATATGATGGCTCAGAGTTGTTATTTTACTAATTTATGAAGCAGAATGAAAACTAAAAACATTTACATTTAAAATATTCTTTTTTTTTTTTTCGTGTATATTTTGAAATTTTGAAATTTTTTCTTTTTCAATTTTAAAAATATATATCATATTTATAATCCAGATTCGTTTTATACATTTTAAACGAAGTTAATCATTGTATGGTAATGTTTTATGTTTCCTGAACGTTAATTGTTGTGATTTTAAGCATAGTGATCGCGCCAACGTAAAATCTGAGTGGCATGAAACGCTCACATTATATATAGTTAGGTAACAAAAAATTTCTACGAATGACAGTCGACAGTTTTTTGTTAAATTTAATTTTACCTTTTATTTTTATTTATGTGTGTGTGTGTGTGTGTGTGTGTGTGCGTGTGTGTGTATATATATGTGTACGTGTGGATGTGATTTGTGTTATTCGTGCGGAGATTGTATTTCTTTTTGTGACATTGATAAAGTCATGCAGCGCAACCGGTTTAAATTTTTTTCCTTAACTCTTATATTTAATTGCTATTTGTTAGTAATAACTGCATTTATTGCTGCTAGTCTTTATAGCTGTTTACTTTTGAATATTTTATAGTATGCCGTGGTCGGTTGATAGATTACGATAAACCCGTCTGCTTGAATGTGTAAATACGTGTATTACGTATACTTACAAATACTCTGAAAATATTTTCCCACTAAGCAATGGAATTTTTCTTTTCCTTCCTTTATTTTTGACTTTTTTTTATTAATATTTATTTTTTCTCACAATGCCAACGCATAAAGAAAAGCGAAAAGAAGTAACAAGTGAAGAAGTGTCTATCGTTCAAGGATCTTTGTTTCGTTATATTTCTAAATATTTAAATAAGTTTTTTTCGTTCCTTTTCCCTTCAATATCATTTTAGTAAATTATTTCCACAATTATTTAAGGAATAAATTTATTGCTCAGTTTTTTAAATATTAAATTTTAATATTTGTTATTTTCCTCATTTAAATCGACAACAATAATATTCGGTTTTTCGCAATTATTGACGTTGTTGTTGATTTACATATTCGGTATGCGTAAGCGAGCAACCTGATCTGCTTTTATGAATATTTTCAGTACAGGGATAAGTGGCTGTATTATTCGACGATCGTTTGTTGTGTATATTTTTTTGGATCAACTATATTTTTAGAAAAACTTATCTATTGACTGTTTCTGCTAATTCTCAATATACCAGCAATAATGCGGTGTTATTTGAAAATGGAAAGGTGTAGTAAAAGTCCGGTGAACCTTACGCGTCGCGGATTGTTAAATTAAACTTCGCAGTGTACACTAAATCTTGCACCTTTTACAGTACAAAAAGGTACTCTCCTTTTCTATATCTAAAAAGCAATACTGTTACACGTGCCAGCCAATCATATTAGAGATCCGAGTGTGTGCCTTAATAAACGACCCTCGTTTGAGCTCGTCATATTGCTAAAGTATGAGAACCTTTAAACAACGATATTAATTATTGGCGAAATTCCCGAATAATCGATCGATTCTGTGTACGCATTGGACAACAGTAGATAATTATTTACACGATACGTTAATTAAGTTGATAAAAAAATTTCTTACATATACAGCGGCTACAATTAACCTTTTTTTTCTTCTAAATTATTGAACTGCCCGACGACATACGCACAATAACGTTAATAATAAAAAAAATAAAAATAAATAACGCGAATGAAAATTTGGCTGTCCCCACTGCGTTATTTCAACATTATGTAAAATTTTTAAATTTTCTTAAATTTCAATATAATGTAAAATTTTTAAATTTTTAAAGAAGCCTAAATAAATTATAAGTTAAAAATGGTAAAAGAGAAAAAAATATATAATTAATTTTAGTTTATAACATCTCATGTGGCTTGGTTCGCCTTAACACTTTCGCGTATCTTCTGTACTGGAAAGTTGAGCTGTAGTAATATTTGAATTTTTGCAAAGTTTTGCTTCATGGCATAAAAGCTACTAGCTTCATCATCAGCGCGAACATTAAAGTCACAATGCGGTACGACGTTAAGAACAAATCAAAGAGCTTTAGTAATCCGACGAAATACTTTACCTATAATTACAGTTGAATATGGCATAGCTTCGTATCGGCTTTAAGATGAATAGGTATATAAACTATGTATTGGCTAAAGTAACTGGTGATTGGTATCCGAGCAGCCAATACTCTAAACTCCTCACGTATTATTTTAAGATGTACACTTTCCAGTTCAGTCGATGATCGAGATGCATAGGTATTTAACGGAGTCCTTTTGTTAAATAAATTTCTGATTTAAGGAATGATGGCAGCGGAACGTAGGGAAAGATAATTAGTTGTATTAGATTCATTTCCGTTTAACTTGATTTTGTAGTCCTTAGCTCAAACACAGATATTATCAACGGCCAATAGCAAAAGTTACCGAATGCGTATTCATGTAAGCAGTTAGCTAAGAGCAAGTCGTGCCGTCTGCGAACATATCGAACACTGCCGAAGAATCAGTAGCGATGTCATCAACAGAGTAAACTAACTGTGCAATTAAGTGCTGTATAGGACCCAAAACATTAACCCCGGCCTGTACCATACAGGATTAGATAATGTCTCTTTATATTTGACTTTGAAACATTTTTTGTTCAGATATAACATCAAGAATTCACAATAGTTACCCGGGCGGGAATCTGGCTCAGTTTATGATTGAAACCTAACGTAGGGCAGAACTTTCTGTCTTTAAAAGTTCGTTTAATAGTTTGCATAACTACATGAATTTGCTCTATAGTTGGGTGATGACTACGGAACCCAAGTTACCAATCAAATGCAATTTACAGTCCGGTCAAGAATCATTTTTAGGTATAAGAACAGCTTTTCAAAATTTTTAGCTGCAGTTGGCAGAATTGCAATAATTCTTAAATTTCCCAAGCTTTGGAATAACGATGATTTTCGCTGGTTAACAATTATCAAGTATATGAAGAAACCCTTTAAAATATCATTAAACAGGTTAATAGAATAATGAGTTTTTTAAGAAGCTTTTGACATCATTCTGAATGAAATGTCATCCATCTTGGAACCTTTTTAATTTTTAAACTCCGAATGTTTTTTGCCACTTCTTTATGAGTGATATGAGAAATCTTTAACATTTATCGTAATATTAAAATTTATATTGTTAAGCTTAACGATATTCTCAAAATATAAAGTAAAAGCTTCAGTCCCATAGTCTCTGCTGATTCAATTTGCCACAATTTTTACAGACGAGCTTGTTCATTTTTGAATGTTTAAAGCCGCGCGTAGTCTTCCGTAATAAGCTCCTTTTTCCCTTCATGAAAAAAAATGGAGTATGTACTCTACAAATACAGTGTGATTATAGTGCGATGTGTTTATGGTGACAAAAAATAGTAACACCGTTGATAATAAAATAGATACAATCATCAAAAATAAATGACAATAAGATAAATGTTTCTTACCATGGTAAAATTATAATAACGGGAAAGCTGATTAGATTTTACCGACGTCGTTAGTCTATGTTAGATGAAGAGAGATAGTCGCAAAACACAAGACAAACTAGAGCACGATGAAACACTACATATATTTATTGTGACGTTATACATGAATGGCTACGATTAACCGAATCAAAAATATCACTCCGGACTGCTCGAGCATCGTGATTTACTTTTGTAGTCAGTATGCTAGAATTGCTATAGTTTTTAAGACCGCTAAATCGAGTTGCATCAAAAAATTCTTCGATAACTTGTCCTAACAATTCAAATGCCGCATATCCTTAAGATTTTTTTTTTAAATTTGGGTTCGCCTACCGAGGGCATTCACCGTACCTTACAGTTCGAGAAGGTCATCAGTAGAGAAAGAAACTAGATTTTAATGCGATTGAGAAAAGGAGGGAGACAATCGTAGGGCCTATCGAAGATGCAGGGAACGAACGAAAGAATGAAGGAAGCGTGGGTAGGAGGAGAAACGCTTAAGAGTTGAACATAAAAGTACGAGCACCCGGCGGAAAGAGCACAACATTCGGGAAAAAAACGTGAATGACATGGTAAAATAAACAGCAATCATCTAGGTCGAAAGAACATAATGGGAGGAGATAAGAGAAACCGAAAAAGAAAGAAGTAAATTATGATTAAAGCGAAGGCGACAGATGGCAGAAATGAAAAAACGACGGAGATGTGAAAAGTCATGTGGTATGATGGTCGAGACGACGAGCAAAACCGAATCGACAGATAAAATGACTGACGATTTGGTAAACGGAAAAGATAGATAGATGGCCATAGTTTAGAGTGGCCGTTTTTCGAAATGAAACTCATGCTAATAGCAGGGAATTTAGTGAAGAATTGACCGTTATGCGCATCAGCCTGTCCTCGATCCCCGCATGACCAAAGATCCATAAGAAATCAATATGGATAGCACGGCAGGAAGGCAATTCCTGATTCGACTGTTATTAGTGAATTTAACTCTACCATTAATTCCGTCTTCCTTCTTCACTCGCACACTGATGGATCGGAAAGTCCGGCAGGCATTTGCTGTCTTTACCATCGCTTCTCTTGATCATTCGAAATCCGTTAAATTATCTTCTTCCTGCTCCACTTTCTCCGCTGTATTTCCACGCATTGGTATTTCTTCTTCCAGTTACACTAAATAATTTCCTGATAGTTTCTGACGCTAAAAGTATTCTTCTGGCCATTACTTCTTCCCGCTCTCCATCGTCGGAAGATCCCATTATTCTCTTTATTCGAACATTAATCCTTAACGTCTGCTAAGCAACAACTTTTCAAATAATTTAAATTGTCGGTTAAAATGGCTGACCATGTAACAGTCTTAAATAATGTTATTATTCCATTATTATAATTAATGTTCAATTTTATTACGTTCTCTATAAGTAGACGTTAAGCTACTTTCAGTGGAGTGTTGGTGTCTTGATTGTATTACGCATTACGTAAATTGTGAAAAAGGAACGAGTAAATCTTATAAATTTCTTATGAACAAAAAGGGAGGTCGCTATTTCTTGTCTGTTTTTACTTTTTATCAGATCTCTGAGGTAGCTAATTCAATTTCAAACCCCACTTATATACACACACACACGCACACATGCATAAATATTACATATACGAGTATATAAACTCAATACTTTGGACCTCCCAACGAAGTCACCCAGGACAGGCGATAGTTTTCCGTCTAATTTTTATGAATGAGCAGCTTTTAATTGTCCGTGTAATTTTTAAATGTTACTTTTAATCGATACAAAAACATTACACGACTTTTCATATTACATCTGGCAAAAAAATTATGTAAGAATTAATATAGCGCTTAAGGCTCAGTATACACTTTTGCTTATTGGTTTTCCTTTTCACCGCAATACAAGCGTTATGTGTTTAACATGATTCACATGAAAGTATTAATCCTCCTTCCCATAGAGTGATTAATAGGAGGTACAGTTTTTTTTTTTGGAACATCAAATGTAAAAATGTTCGCCGTGTTTCATTCGACAAAAAAAAAATTCCAACGCTCAAAAAATGACAAGTTTTGTGCACTGATTTAAACAAGTTATATTTTCTGTACAAAGGAGTTCACATTAGCGTGAAAGTTGCCATGTATAGTCGATACTGTTCGTATTTCGTAATGCTAATGTATAAACACGGGAATGGTTCTTTTAGGTGAACTCTGCGTTGTGTCAACAAATGATATAAATCAGGTGCAAAGAAGGAATTTCTTTTCGATGTCATTATTAGAATTGCACGACAAGAAAATACGATTTAAATGATAGGCAGATGATGCCGTATTACACATCCTGTACATACTGCGTTAATAATGTCACGCTATTAGAGGAAAAAATTAACTACGAAATATTCTAGATGAAATCAGCAAAGTACTTTAGTGTACGCTTCTGATGTAATAATAACATTTTACTTCTAAAACATTATGAAACAGAGAAAAAATAATTTTAAACTTGAACAAATAAATTCGAGATTTGTGTAGTTCTGGTACCGATTATTACGTACAACAGTAAGATAATATTTCCCAATTAAATACCTAATTAACTGATTACGTCACGTTTTTAGAACAGGCTTAAAACTCGATTGAGAAACATTATTTTTGTAAATTACCCGTTACGAAAGCTAACTGCTATTTGCAACGAAAATAAAATCGAGATTTAAATCAGGACCGAACCCTTCCTCTTTCCTTTTTCCCATTTTGAATTTCATTTTAGACTAGGTAGTAAAATTAAGTTCCGAAAAAATGATCAACTAATTAACGCTCTAAATATTTACATAAAATGTTACACGCATTCTCTTCCACACCGGATTCGTAGTCCCATCGTGTTATAACTTATTGATAAAAATTACACAGCATTATGGATTTTATAAAATATTTTGGACCTTTTCGACTAAAATCTACCTTTCATGTAACATTTTTTCGCAAAGTCTTAAGAAGATTCCACATCATGTAAATCTGCATTGGACTGACTCCCGCTTTCTATAAATTATTCCGTATTAGTGTTTCGAAGCGATTGCTGGAATGTAAACTAGACATTAACAAAATATATATTTAGGCTAATAATAATGGGTAAAAATATTAACATATATTACAAACTGACATATTTCCTATGTTGCTTTTCGAAAATTGATAGTTACAATAATCTCCCACCAAGAGAGAACATCAAATATTTCGAGATGTGCCGAAATAAGCACAGGAAATACTTGATGTTTGCATGTTGCGTAAACTTATGAATGAAAGTTATATACTCTCATAAATCAAATTGATTTAACTACAATTCAATTCGAGCATCATTTGAGAAACAACTGCCGAAAACTGAACAGAATTGTACGACAAAAATAAATAACGTGTTTAAACTGTCCTGGAAGGAAATAACATAGAATTTGGCCAATAGAAGAATAATAAAGGTTACGCGTAATGCGAGGTGATGAATAGAAATTACACAACGCTGAAGAGAGAATAGCAAAGGAATATAATGTAAAGGACTATTAATTGAAACGAAATTAATATGAAATTTTTATATTTCTAATCTAAATTATTAAACAATTAATACGTCTGTCTTTTTGGTTATGTCTTCGTTGAACTAACAGGCTTTATGGATGTAATATCATGAATTGTAAAATGGAAAATTGAAATTTTAAAAAGATATCTATTTCTTCATTTTCCTTTTTCATAATACTCGTGAACCTTACAAATGTCGAAAAGATATCTGTAATTGATCGATAGATAAGTGATAACACATCTTTTATTGTGTCCCACTTACGAATCTGTCTGAATTGGTGGTACTATTTCTAGTACATTTAATCTTTTTAATTACGCAGTTAATTTCGATATGACAATTGATTGGATCAGCAGCGTTTGCAGTATCTACTTTACGAACAGGTGCTATATATTTGTTAAGCTTTTCCGCGGATGTTCTTTGTATGCTGCTATTCCTGGGAACTGTAAAGTTTATTATCTCGATTTTTTTTTTTTTTTTTTTTTTTTTGTATTTTTAGTAAGCGCATGAGTATCTAGATTTATTAATTCCAGTGAATTTTATAATCATTATTTTCCAGCACTGCCACTAGCCGATATGTATAATGCGATAATGCATTTACTAAGTTCAGTTTCACTACTATCTTTTGGTGAATTATTCGTGCAACATTGTCGTGGCAGTATAGTCTGAATAACCAGTGTTGTGCAACCGCCTGCTATGTAATCAATAATCTTGATTTTAGTACGACATGTCCTGCATTTGCCATCTAGTGTTTCTTTTACGAAACATCCATTGTAGTTTGTTTTTTTTTATTATTCTGTCTTAAATGACCATCATAAAAAGCCCGTCGTTTCACTATTATTATTACTACCGTTGCTTAGAAAATAACTGAATTTACTTATAATAAATTATTAAAACATTATTAAATCATAAAATAATATGATCTATTTTGCATCTTTACTATGTGCTTAGAAATGTATTTTTGCTGGTGTGGCAGTTTCGTTCTTCATAAATTACTTATCTAAAACTGTTTTAATAACCTTTTTTTGAACTATTTTTTTGCAGAGTTACCAGATCCGTTTGCAAAAATAAGTGTAGATGGTTCGGGGCAGTGCCATAGCACCGATGTTTGCAAAGGAACTTTAAATCCAAAATGGAATCAACATTATGATCTGTGAGTATGCTAAATAATTTTCGCTAATAGTGTTTATACTTGTTTAACCGTTTTCCTTTATATTCAATGTTTAGAATTATTGGACTTATTTATTTAATAGTCGACAAGTTTATATTTCAAAATGAATTTTTCTTTTTTTCCCTAGATTTGATTCGTAATTTCTAAATTATTTAGCTCTAATTTTTTTTTTTTTTTAACATTTCGTATATAATTTTAATTCATTATTTCGTTTTTTTTTATGATTACTATTAGTAGTAGTAAAATTGCAATAATAATTGAACGTTAGGATCGTATTATCCATTGTAACAGTCGAGCGACTTAGAAAACGACGACGTTCCAGTTCGAAAGCAAAAGTGGTCAAGGACGCACGAATCTAGATGTTAAATTTTCTGGTTATCTGTGACTCACTCATTGTTCTATACATTTGGATTTCGTTGATTAATTAAATTGCAATAAAAATGTATCTTTACATGCATCTCGGATCATTTGCAAAATAAAAAGAAGTCTAAATCATTTAAAAATAAAATAAATGCCCTGTAATGCAATGAGTTATAAATGAGAATTATACCGAATAGTTTTATTCGTTTTTTTTATTACCTTATAAAAAAAAGTTGTAGCGCAAAAATTAATTTTTTTCTCTATTATTAAATCCATACGCTTTACTGTTTACGCTAGCGTAGTGCAAAAAACTAGATGTACACGAGTTCATTTGGCGCCTAAAAGTCAGATTAAAATTTATATACACAGAATTATTTCGTATTTACAGAAGGTATGAATAGGGTACAGACACGGATATTACATTGTAATATAATTATAATTGCCTTAAAAACTGCCATCTCTATTATTCTGTGAATGGATTTATAAACTTCAACAGTAACGACTGTGAAAAAGTATAAATAATAATAATAAAATATCAATACTGAAACTAATAATAATAATTGATAGTTTAAAAATTAGTAGCGTAATATTTTAAACTATTAACAATAATACAATAATAATATCTATTTTTCATTCTGTGTAGAGTTTTTAACTTACGTATTTATATTTAACATTTTTTAATTAGTGGTTCCGACAGCTATTTAAATGAAATGTGTGAGGCACACATTTGTTCTTTTTCTCCAATTTTAAACATAAATCCAAATTCGGTTTTATAACTTCTACTTTTCATTGTATTAAATTTTGAAAATCTTTTCGTCGTTAATATGTCAAAGAAAAAATTATTAAAACAAAACCCTAAAATTTGGAGCGGTAATTTACTGCAGATGTAAAAAGTTTAAGTTTTAACTTTTTTTCTCCGAGGATTTCTCCATGTCTAGAGTAGTCAAATACGGTAAATGTCCGCTATAGATATCTTTTTTAGCTTATGACAGTCAAAAATGTTGTGATAAAGGTGTCAGATTAATGTTTAAATTGAAAAAGAAAATAAAAAGTAGTAAACTGTAATGATATTTTTTCTCGTTTACTTCCGTTTCTCACGTATTTATTAATTTTTCGGAAATCTTTTATGCGCCTTGATCATAATATAAAACTTTTCACGGTTTTGTTTACGACAGCGTGTCATAATCTTGTTCCGGCGAAAATTATTCTAATTTATACTATCGAACGTATTTATTTGCCCGGTAGTGTTGTCGGTTTTCTTTTGATTGTTGATCAGAAGTTTGAAAGGATTATTGTTTATAAAAATGTTAATGACGCACAAACACAAAAATATAATTTAATCATAAAATGCGTAATTTGAAAAATTAACCGACTTGTTTTGGAGTAACAAACTCCGCAATCATGATTACGATTATGGAGTTTGTAACTCCGAAATATGCCGGTTAATTTTACGAATTTAAATATTTTACAAGATTATTGTTTTTAAATTTAATTATAACTTTAATTTTAAAAGTGTATGCAGCTACTAACAAAAAAAAAAAAAAATAAGTAAGTAAAAAGCAATAAACGTAAACGTTTTACTATTGGAATTGATTTAGATTTGTGAATTGATTTAGATTTGTGAATTGATTTTGACATCATACACTTTTGTTCAAAAACAATCCTTTATCGCTCTTTTTTTTTTTTAATTGCGACAAAATTGCCTGATCTTTTCATCTTGTTCCATTGTTTAGTTCCATAATTCAAGTGAATTTATTTATTTCTCGCTTCCTTTCAAACAATGCCTTTGCGTTATTTTAAAAGATATTTACAGTATCGACTCAAACGAAAGAAGAATCTCTTTCAAAGTATGTTAAATTGTATTGTTAATTTAATATGGAAAGTAAAAAAAAAGAACTGTTTTACGGCGCAGGATTTGTATCATTTTTGATCAAAGTATATTAATTTCAGTTCAATGACTAGGTAGAAATTAGTCTATGGAGTGTTAAAATTTTGCTGACTACGAACCAACAGATGTGTAACAAAAATTTTAGAATAGTAAATAAACAAAGTTTGTAAGAATATATTTACATTTTTAAGAGGGCCGTGGTGCTGAAGCAATTAAAGATGTCTAGAAGGTGACGAATGGAGAGTATTCGAAATTCCCACGTAAATACGAAAATTTAATTCTAAATTTTAGCCGTACACATATTTTAGTTGTAGTAACTTATTCGACGTATATATATATATATATATAAAATGTTGCTCTACTAAGGGTTTTTTGTTCTTACAGTTACATTAGCAGCGGTGACGGAATTACGGTTAGTGTATGGAATCATAAGAAAATGCAAAAGAAGCATGGCGATGGTTTTTTGGGATGCGTTAATATCGCGTATAATACGATACAGAAACTAAAAGATACCGGATGTTAGTTCCTAAAATCTTATTGTCGTAAAATTATTTACATAACCTGGTTGATAAAAAAAATCTAAATATTTTGAACAACCAAAAAGCCGTCGCGATAGCCTAGTGGCGTGAACTCTTGATAGATGAGATCATGGTCAAGAGTTCGATCCCCAGCGGCGGCCAAAAAGAAATAGACTGATTTAATTTAATGCATAGTTAGTGGCCAAATGGTATTTACAACCAGGCTAGAAAAAAAAAAAAAAAAAAAATGGTATAATTGAGTCCGCTTAACAGATAATTAAAATATCCTCTCTGTTCTACCTTTTATTCATTCATCGCAATTAATTTATCGATTTCTATTTCTTTTGCTAATGCTCTTTACCTATGTTATAGTTATTTTCCCTCATAATTAATTTTTTTCATCGTGGTTTTGATTACATTTTTCTTTGTCCTGTATAAGGTGTAACTTTAATATTGATATAAACATGATCGATCTATTTAAAAATATTCAAAAGTACAAACAAATTGGTAACCAAGAGAATTCACAATCATCGAAAGCCTTAAATAAGAAAATTTCAGAAAATATTCGGTGTTATAGATAATATAATGTGCGATATATTGAAAGATTTCGAGTGATAGCGCATTAAAACAACAACAAACATAGCCTACAGAGAGTGAGAAAAAAGGCAACATGATGAAATAATTTCTATTCAAGGTCGCCTCCGGGATTCATCAGGCGTTCAAGTGCGCTGTTTATAAGGCGTTTTATAACCGAATGTAAAACACCTTTATTGTCCAGACGGACAACATAATCGACCGACTCCATTAAAAAGGAATGTAGCATCAGATATCATCTATTAACAATTGAAGAATTTTCCTTAACAACTTGCGACCTACATAAATTATTTAAAAGGAAGTATAGCGCGATTTAAAATTTGATTAGTAACAATTAATAATGATGATGTAATGTTTAAGACACAAGTCATTAAATAACTTTAAAGAAAGAAAGAAAGAAAAAAGCATTTCTATTTAAAAAAATTGTAAATAAGATTAATTTTGTCAGACACTGGTAATATTAACTATGAAATAATAGAAATAAAAGATCCTTGCAAGTAACGATTGATATATTCTTGTAGTTCAACTCGATATTTCCTGTAAAAATGAATCTTTTCCTTATCGGTTTCCTTTTTTCGTCTTTTATTCAGATCAAAAACTGGACCTATGCCGTGGTAATTCCGACAATGCAGACTTAGTCAAAGGTCAGATAGTGATTTCGTTACTATCCAGAGATCTGGCAAACAACGCTACTACCTGTTCAGTTGTCGGGCATACAGCTATCGCTGATCCCCTCGGGAACGTCAGTTGTCCTGATATGTTACCTGATGGTTGGGAGCAGAGGCGCACATCATCCGGTAGACTGTATTACGTAAACCACCATACGAAAGTTACGCAATGGATACGTCCTATTAAGTAAGTAATTATTACTGGTTCGAAATCGATAAGCATGATTAAATATATTGCACATAAATAAATAGCTTGGTAACCTTAAAATATTTAAATTTAGATGTAAAACTTCACTATAAAACGCGTTATTATGGAGACCACTCTAATTCAACGTTTTAATAATTGAAACCTTCGAAATAAATAAATAATTTCCGTGCAGTTTTGACGGAATTATTTAAAATATTTGTCTGTGTACTTGTTAAATTTCAAAGTAATAGCTTTTATTTTTTAGGATTGCGTATACATATAATGTACGCAATCCTGATGAGATGGAACAACAAAAATATGATATAAAAATAACATTTCTCTAGTTTATAGCATCCGGGTGTCCTAAGTTTGGATCCTTGAAGCGCCAAAAGCTTAAAATTTTTGAATTTTTTTTTTTTTTTTTTTTTTGAACATGTGATATGTTAGTGGAAAGATTCCTTTTTGTCGGGAACAAAATCGTATTTTGATTTCCTTACCAAAACTTGGCGATAAGTTCGAAAAGCATGAAAAATTACGTATCTCTCCTTCTTTACAGCGCGAAAAATCTGAATTTTTTTTGAATTTAATATTATGTAAATATAAATATTATAGTTAGGTTTAACTTAACATACTGAATCCTCAGCGCATGAAACATCATGCTTAACTGAACTTGTTTATAGATTAATCTGAAATTTATTTTCGTTGTTTAGTTAGACTGTTTTCTCTTTGAGTTGATGACAAATTTCAATGGTTACTTAAAATTAAAATCTAAAATTATTTTAATAATCCGGCAAAAGTTATCATCACTCAAGAAGTAATGAAACGATAAAAATATTAACAATAAAAAGTGTCCGACAGAATAACTGACAGTTCCATTAGCACTGCTATAGTAGTTCCAAAAAGAGCGAACACCGCGATAAATTTCACATATTTTTGGATAGGAAACAAATCCTGTTTCGCATACTAGCGAATAATTCATTGTTTTTGTTTAAAAATTCATAACTCGTCACCAGATAACCCTTTAAAAGTGAAATTCAAAGTATAGGACAAAATGTAAAAGTCCTTTTATAAAATCCAAAAATTACGGCGAGCCCGCTTCATAGGAAAAATGTAACCAAGCTTACAACTTTATATTCAGACCCTTGGGGCGCCGAAAGCTTGAAAATTTTTAATTTTTTTTTTTTTTTGGGCATGTGATATATTGTTGGAAAGATCGTTTTTTGTCGGAAAAGAATCATTCGTATTTCATTTCTTTAACGAAACTTTCAAAGTTGGCGAAAAATTTAAAAAAGTGCGGAAAATGACGCGTACGGCTCCCCTTTAGCGCCGCGAGTATTATAGCTAAAAATTTTGAACAGGGTTAAAAATATACGCATCCCCGTATATTTCTCTAGTTTAGAACATCCCGGGTTTCCAACTTTAAAATTTGGCCCTCGGGGGCGACACGAAATTTTTGAAAAAAATATTTTTTTACAATATATCGTTGGAAAGATCGTTTTTTTTTTGTTTTTTTTTTTCGGGAACGAAACGGTATTTCATTTTCGTAACCAAATTTTCGAAGATGGCGTTAATTTTAAAAAATCGTAAAAATAGTACGTGCCTTACCCTCTTTGCAGCGGGAAAATTCAGATTCCGTAAATGTAAATTATAATCTTCAGCGCATGAAACATCATGTTTGACTGAACTTGTTTTAATCCGATTTTCACCGTTTGACTGGTTTACTTAAGGAATGGGCTTGTCATCTAATGTCTTCCTATATTAATCTATTTATAAAATCATATGAATATTTTGTCTTCGCAGATAAAAAGTAGTTTACTATTTCGAGATTGCCACTTTCTAGGAAACCGAGAAGAGTCCGGGAAAAGTCAAGAAAATCTGTTGCAAGTCCGGGAATTCGAGGGAGGCCCAGAATTACCTGATTGATGTATAATGTATAGAACTTAAAAATATTAAAAATGATTGCAAAACGCTGCTATACTTACATCTACTCGATTTAGATAATAAAACATCTTACTGGCTCTTATTAATAATTGAAAAAATCGGAAAGAAAGGCGTAGTAACGAATTTTATTCGTTTTTTAACGGGGAATAAAAATTTTAAGTAATTTGAGATTTTATCATCGAGATTAAACTCTGTATCGGGATATGATAAAAAACGTTACGAAATATTTGCAAAATTTTTTTTGAATAGCTATTGTTTTCTGAGACGGGAGAAGCGGAAAAACCCGGGAAAATCGGGAAGGATCAAGGAAATTAAAAAAAAAATTAGTCACCTTGTATATATATTTTCTTTTTACTTTTCGATCTGCAAACCATATTTTACGGCTAATATTTTTTTTTTTTTTTTTGTGGTAATATTGTATTATATGTTCCATTTTTTAAACACTTTTTTTTTTAATTTGCTATATTATATATTTACCCCAATTTACTCTTATATCCTACATTACAGTTTCTAGATGTTTGGTGCATCAACTATTTAATTTCTCTGTATCCCTAAATGTGGAATGATACTCATCTTCAGCCTGGTAACTGATTTTCTAATTTGAATTTGAATATTGTTTGCGAATCCGTCGAATTAGAAATTTTTGATTTTTTGAAGTAGTCCAATGCCAAAAAAATAGCACACGCAACCGTGTATGAAAAGCGAGTAAGCTTTTGAAACCCCGTTTATTCGCAAAATTGATTGTTGCTCTCTGCGTTCCCTCTACTCCGTTCAAGAAATCATCGATATATATAATTTCATAATCGTTACAATATATATATATATAAATTATTTCATCGAACTTTATATTATTTACATAACTGTTCATAAGTTGTATGTCATCTTTTTTCATTTCAATATTTAATAGGTGATTAGAATTGGATTTTGGGTAATTTTATTTTATCATATTTCGTGAATTTGTTTTGGATTTGTAAAGATTTATTTTCGTAACTTCTATTTGTTTTTAAATTAATTTTTTATCGGGACTACATTTTTAATGTGCTAAAAAATTTTGTATTGTATATTTTTAAAAAGCAATCTATACTAGTCTACTCGTATTTGTTATTATTGTTTTTTTGTTTTTTTTTTTTTATTATTTTTTGAAATTACAAATATTTCGATATTTAAAACAAAAATATCTACATTGACCTTTACCATTATGAATTTAAAAGGAGCCGCAATAAAAATTAATTCTCAGTGAAATCCCGCATCAAATAGATTTAAAACGCTACAGTTTTTGGTAGAATGATAAAACTGCCTGAAATGTACTATCATTTTTTACTTTTTGTGATTGTAAAAGGCTGGCCACCCAACCGGAAATAAGCCGGGACTTAAGTTGCAAAACCGGGAAAAACGTAAAAGTAGCTAAAAACGTGATATTTTTAATAAGAAAAAATCTTGAAACGTTAAAAAATGAACGCATTTTTTAATCTACTTCACACTCAAGAATAAATTTCGAAGTTCAGTTTCATTAATATAAAATATTCTGCGGCGGTCAAATATTATTAATAATAATACAAAAAAATTCACCCTTTTTTTTTTTTTGCACAATTTAGTAATCGGGAAATTGGGAGGATTTGGGCCGAAAATAAACCGTGTAAGCATTTTTTTTTTCCTTCTCATCTAGAACTAACTATATAGTTATTTACTATTTACTAGACTTTAATGTTAATGAGATCGTGAATTTCAAAATCCGCCCATCAAATGGTCCCGAATTGATTTATTAAATAATCGTGGTAGATCAATAACGTTTCTTCTTTTCAACCTGTTGCAAGTTGCTGGTCGTTGTAGTAAATTCGTTGCGAGAGCATTTTCATTTCAACTTCGACAAGTGATAAAACTACCAGCTTTACTTCTTCAGTAACATATTTCACTTGTAAATCTTGATGTAGTGTTTGGTTGGACACATACCATGGTGCTCCTGATCGTTGGGTCGTAGCACCTTATTTTGATAGCGTTGTATTCTGTTCACGGTACTTTTGGAAGCGCATCCCAATAATTCAGCTGCGTACAGCCATATCGGTTTTAGTACCATGTGGTATAGCAATATTTTATTTGCAATATGTAATTGGGAACGCGGTCCTAGCAACCAATGAATTTGTCTCGTTTTTAGATTAAGTTCTGTTATTTTTGTCTTAATTCAGCCAATCAATGATTTTATTCAGCACATCTTGTATGTTCAGCCAACGCTGATTTTTCCACGCGCTTATGCACACAATCTGCTTGGTGCTCTTTTATACGTATACTAATCGTTCTGCTACCCGTTTCTCCAACATAACAGCTACCGTATCCACACGAAATCTTATACACACCCGTTACATAATACGGGGGGAGATAATTTTTAACGCTGTTCAACAAATTATTAATTTTCACGCATGTTTTAAACACTGGTCTAATATTATTTTTCCTGAGGCGTCACTCCTTTAATGTGGGCTAAACGAATTGAATCATCAATTCTTTGTTCCGTCTTAATTTCTCCTTCCCCAATTCCCCGTGATTTTGCTGAACTTCTTTATATAGTATTCCGCCTCTTTCCTACTGTAACCATTCACCGACATCTCCTTCATTAATCTTTCTAATTCCTTAGCTAGATCCTGTCTGGAAGACACACGTTTGACTCTAGTCGCCCTTTTTTTTTTGAAAACCCCTACGTTTTAGCTCGGGCAGTGATGACACCTTTTATGTAGATATTTACTCGAATGCGATGGTTTACGTAACACCACAATGGTCAATCCTCCTCCATTATCCCTTTTAACTAAAACATCTAGAAAAGCCAATTGTCCATCTTTTTCCCTTTCCATTGTGAATGTAATATTCCTGTGAAAATTATGTAAGCCGTTCCGAAATTTATAGTCTAATGTACGTTTATATAAAATTTATTTCAAAAAAATTATTGGTATTCCGTAGTACATTAGGTACATGAATACAGAAATATCAACACATTTCTAATTATTTACTATATCTTTTATTGATAATAAAGAAGGAATATTTATAATTTTAATCTCCTACATATTTTTCAACGTATTAAAATTAAATTTCATCACCGATTTTTTTTTTTTTTTTTTTTTTCTGGTTTGTTTAACAAAGCTTGCGGAACTATTTAACAATGTGATTTTTAATTTAATGCTTTTGGTTTATTTTTTACCATCTTATCTATTCAGTTAGGTGTTTGTACGAGGTTTGTATTTATTTACGTAAGCGTTAAATTCATTTGATTAAAGAAATTTGACAAACAGTTATATAATTGTGTATAATCGATATTTAATATTGTTACATATCAATTTTTGTTTTGTTTAGCCAGCACATACGGAACCTGTATGCTGATAAATTATGTAAGTCCGTATTATAATAAAAACATCAGCTTATACAGAAATTTAAACTTTACAGCTAAATTTTCGATGTTTTTATTTTACCATTATTACTATTAGCACGTATTTCTTATTGACATTGTTTTATCTCATTAATTGGCTTTGAGATTTTAGCTTCTATTATGAAGTTTATATAATTTATTTTATGCAATGAATTGTGTTTGTGGTAAAACATAAATAAATTTTTAAAATATACTCTTATTATAATTTCTAATTAACCCAACATTTTACTTTCTGCTTTTACCTGAACCTGGTTATTATTATATATTCATAATGAAAACGAATATAATAATTTTTATTATAACATCCCTCTTTGGAAAAAAAAAAAAAAGTACAAAATATTTTTAAAAAATTATAAATTTAGTTTAAATTTTTGAATCTTTTCCGTTGTTTTTTTCATAATTTCTGTTTCTATCTGTTTTGAATGAACATAAAATAATTTAACGTAGTCTATCTGTATTTGGCCACGATGTAAAATCCTGTTATTTAAATTTCGATGATTTTGACAGTTACCGTATTTTTTTTTATTTTTTATTTTTTTTACATCAATATTAATTCTGTACCTCCTCACAAAGAATCTATTTAAAAATTTCGATCTACTATCTCCGGATGTCAAAATCTTCTGTGTAAAATTAATAGGATAATAATTATTTCTACGTAGTACGCAGCCATTTTCTACCGATGTTTTTTCCTTAACTTTAAAATAGTATCTTCTCAATTCTTTATTTTGTAATGGATCTATTTTTTTTTAGTTAGCAATAATAATATACATTGTCTTTAATTTTACTTAACAGTGGGTCTTTATTAGTACATCTTTCCAATACCTTGATAATTAACACTGCTGGTGTAAATGTTCTGTAATTAGACATCTGCTTTAGATTTAACGTCATCTGGAGCAGGTAATTTTGAGAATGCATCCGCGCTAATATTAATTTTTTTCCGGGCGCAAGTTTAATATCGTAATCAAACATACATATTCATCCATTTTTGTAATTTCACCTTAGTTGTATTTGGATTTTTTTTTTTTTTTTTTTTGTATTAAATAGTATATTACTGGTTTGCGATTTGTTTCAATCATAAATAAGGTACTTGTAAGAAATTTTTACACAAAACTTAACTTATACTTCTGTCTCCAATTGATACATTTTCTTTTTTGCTCATTTATTGTCTTATATATATATATATTCAATCTGATTGTCTATCAATGGTCTAGTACTACTCCCAATTTATATTCCGAAGCATTACAGCTTAATATTAATGCTTTTTTTAGTATCATAGAAAGTCAAAACCTTATCCTTTGGTAATACATTCTTTATTTTTTCAAAATTTCTTTGAAATATCATCGCCCATTTTCATCTTACATTTTCTTTAACAGCTTATAAAATGAATGCAAGAGTCTTACTGCATCGGGTATAAATTTAATATAAAAATGTATTAATCCAATCGTTTTTTGAATCCCTACACATATACCTTAAATTGTACGACCCTTTTATCCAAACTAAACTTGAAAATTGTAATATTTTGAAAACTTATTAAAATTGATAACAATATTATTTTATTCCAAAGCTCTTAAAATCTGTTCTATTCTCTCATTTAACTCGCATATATTGTTTCGCTTGTTATTGAAATATCATTGATAACATGTACAATTTTTAATATAGTATCCATCTTAGCTTGAAAAAGACCAGGAGCACATTTAAGATACATGATACTCTTCTTTTGTATTCGAATAATCCTGAAATAATGGTATGAACAGTGAACATCTCCTGTGAACTGATGATTTATGTTTATAAAAGAGAAATTGTTAATAAACTTGCATTGAAAAAGTGGCACAACCAGTTTGCTGTATCTATTTTAATCTGTTAGATTACGCGAACAAAATAGTCGAATTTGAAGTAAAAATTAACATATAAGATTAGCGTGTTTGGCGCGTGTAGAAAAAGTAAAGATGTATTGAACATAGCAGGTGTATTATGTACAAAGTGGTTGTTAATCCGGTTTACATATTAAAATTTAACAAAACGAATAATAGAGTTAAAATCGGTTCAGAATCATTTAAATTTTTTAGCCTTGCCGAGCCACAATTTAAGAGAGAGCTTTATATAGGTGATACGATTTTTCTTACTATTACGATGTTAGGTAAAAATGAATTAATCGGTGTTTCTATTTTAAGTTCAAATTGATGCGTCAAAAAAAGAAAAAAAAAACAAACTTTGATAGCGTATAATTTGTATCACTTGCTTCTGTAGTGTATAATAAAAGCTATTTCCAACTCGAAATGGTAAATTCATTGCGGTAAAAAAAAAAAAAAAAATTGCTCATAAAATAAACATTTTTATTAAAATTTTAGCATTATATTAAATTTGTCGTAGTAGTGTAATAATAAGATTCTTTTAAACGAATTAAAATCTGAAACCAGTATTTTGACTGGAAATTGCTAGTCCTTTTAAATAGTATCAAATGTTAGTAATATAGAGATATCCATTAGTTGCTTTATCTATAAATGATACACGTCGATAAATATAGCTTTTTAGGGGGGGGGGGGATTTTACGACTATAACTCCTAATTGGAAACATGGTTTACTTTTGATATCATTAAATTGAACGTAATGTAAAATTTACGTGATAACATTTTCTTGTAATTTTTAAAAGCGATATCGTTAAATAAATTTCTCATTAGAGGGATCCAGATCGCTGTATCTTTCTATAAATATTAATATAACGCGAACGCTGGTTATGATCCTCTGGGCCGCACGGTGTAAAAAAAAAAAGAAAAATTCTAAAAACAGAGTCAAAATATATGATTTTTTAATAAAAAGGTTTTTGAAATTATAATAATTCTCTGTTTTCTAATAAATTTTATTATATTTCCTTTTTACATAACTACCAATTAAAGTTCACTGAGATTAAGTCTAAAGGCGTATAATATAATAGTGTATGTTTAACAGTTAAAAAGCCATAATATAAGGTATAAATTGTTTTTGTACAATAGTAAATGCGTAAAATTAATACCACTGTATTTCTCATCATTGCGATTTAAATTTGAAAAACAATAATAATAATAATTGTATATTTAATAGTTTTATTGTTGCCGCAACAAATTATTTTATTATAAGCTTCAAGAGAAATCTTTTACCTTGTAATGTATATAATTTATATATAAAATTATTATCACCTGTCATCGATTCTCTGACTTCTGAACATTTTTTTCTTTATATAATTTCATATTTAATTATCCACGGTGCCGTCATGGATTTAGTGTGTTTTCATCGTTTTACACTGCCCAGTATATAGCCCGTAGAATTAATAATAGCACAATTAGTAATCATTAATTAAACACAAAATTACATTTAACGACAATAAGCAGGTACTATTGTGTTATTAAAATTAAGTAATAAAACCAGTCTTAGGGGAAAATATTTAACTAGTCTTATAAAAATTATAACATTCATTATTTTGCCGCGTTATAAATATTATTACGATTGACATTTATGATTCCTAACTGTTTGTTTGGTGGCGAATTCGGTTTATTCTAAACCAGTCTGTACTGATTATATATATTTTCATTAATACAGAGTACAATAAGGCATAAATAAATACTATATATTTTTCATTAAACTCGCTAATTATTTAATTTACTTCACCAAAGCCTTTGATAAAATCTAATAAAACTATTAGTAGAGATATCGGAATAGATGAATGTGATAAAAGATTAATAATGAATTTACACAGAAATCAACGAGCGACAACACAAGCTTCTGACAATGAAACACGCCCAATCATCCCATAAGAAGAGGGGAGTAAGACAGGAATAATGTGTATCTTTCCCTTTGCTCTTCAATTTGTATTCGGAAAAAATGACTAAACTCTAGAAATGGGAATTGAAGTACTAAGAACAGGCAAAGAAAGAATTAAAAATATTATTTACAGAAGTTTTTAGAGAAAGTAAATAATAAATGGTAATACCTACGGTTTAAAGAAAGATTAAAATCATCATAATCACCGAGAATGAATCTGATAATCCAGTTCTCGAACTAAAACAGTAGTAACGAACTTTAAATGAACTGGTTACTCAAGATTTAGATACGTGGTTATAAATTAGAAAATAGAATTATGACAGCAAATAGAAAAAAAATCTAATTGCAAAAAATTTAAAAGTAGATACTAAAAAAATATTATTATGTATGGCCGGATCATTTATGTATTGCTGAAAAGCATAGAGCCTAAAAGTCCCCAGAAACTTGAAACCTTTGAAATGTGATATTTTCAACATAATGTTGTTATATATTTCGTGTAGCAAGTAAAAAAGCATATTTCCTGCGTACTTCTCCGCAGCCGAGATGATTATGGTTTTTCTGTTATATTTTTCTGGGTTAAATGTTTTAACACACTATCTCATGTTAATCGGCGTCGATAGGATTTTTTAACTTTCATGTTTTTATTATTTTTTCTCGAATTTCTTGTGGGCAGGTGATATTTTATAATATTTATAAATTATAACACAGAGAAGGATCGATGTTCGTAAAATATTGTTAAACTATTGTTTTAACTTTAACTGTGCGATAATTGAAGCATAAATGTAGATTTCGGCGTGAGTTTTATAAAAGTAGTTTGCTTTGCCTTATTAAAATCAGGATAAGTATCTGTGTTGTTACTATTAGAACTTCGAAGCGACCTTAGTGCAGCAGTAGATCTATAAAAATTAATATTTTCATGTTTTCCGCAGATTATTGTTTTTCTAGTACTGAGTGTGATTCGGAAATGATGAGATGTTTATCATTCTTCGTTTTAGTTAAAACTGAACGTACTAATTTGTTTAAAAAACATTTAAAAAAATAATCTGATGCAAATTGTTATGAAATCAGTTGCATAATCTTTTGTTATTATTTTTTAAAATTAAATGAGAAAAATAATAGAATAAGTAAAATATTTTTGCTGAGTGATTTTTATTTTGAAATAGTAAGGTTAAATGTTAAAATAATTACTTTAATTTATAGTAATATGTAATTCAGCCGTTATTTATAAGTGTAAGAATGTAATTTTGTATGCTCTCGCAAACAATGTCGCTAGTCAACGTGTCTAATAAAACAGCAATTCAAGAATATGTTAAATTTTTACAAAAGAAGAAGAACAAAGTAGATCAAATTATAATCTGATCATTGAATAGATTGTGGTTTTGTTTAAGTTTTTGATGGCAATTAAACTGAGAACGTAACTTTTTTTATGCAATATATTCATTGAAAATAAATAAGCTCATTTGAAGTTAGAATGCGGAGATTTTTACGAATAGAACTGAATGTTATAAAACGGAGTATTATCAGCACAATTCTTAATAAAGCAATTCTGAATCCACTTACTTGTCAACGAAGAGTCTTATAATTTAAAAAATTCGTTACTTTTTATTTAATATTCGTTCTGTTCCAATTTTTACGTTAATTTTTTTTTTCTTTTCTTAATAGTTGTAATGAATATTTTAATAAGTGAAACATAGTATAAAAACTGTAATTTAATGTAAACTTAAAAGTGAATTCGTAATGCAATAGAATTCGCCTACTCCGTAGTTCACTAGAGCGTCATCTGTAGTATTCAGACTAAAATAACACACGATAGAGTCGAATAATTTCATTTTTTTCTCCATTCTTTATGTTGTACATTTAATGACTAAATTAAATACTCCTTACAAAAAATGTCCCAATTTTATGTAACGTTTGTTATATTTTATAGGATTTTTGTTATTGTTATTTAAAAAATGTCACAATTTTATGTAATGAAATATGTAACTAAAAAATATCTTAATTTTATATAATGAAAGTTAAATGTTAGGATAGGATTATTGTGGTTATCTTATTTTTTTGTGTTGATGCCAGTAAAAATTACGTTGTAAATTTTGATAATTTTATACAAAATATAGAAAAGAAAGAGACAGAAATGAAAGAAAGGGGGGGTCAAGGGGCACAGTCCCTTGCGAAACCAAAATGGCCGAGTTCATATATATATACACCCTGTCAAGAAAGTATCGGGAATTGTTAAATAAAACGAACAATTTTTAATTTTCATCCAAATTTATTTTGTCACCTTCAAAATAACATCCATTCGAAGCGATGCACATATGCCAACGCTTTTTCCACTCGGCAAAGCACTTCTGATAGGCGGTTTCCGGGATGGCCTTTAGCTCTCGCGTCGCATTCGTCTTGATGTCATCAATCGATTCGAAGCGCATTCCCCGTAGCGGAAATTTGAGTTTTGAGAATAGGAAGAAGTCGCAGGGTGCTAAATCTGGTGAATACGGCGGTTGTTCGATGATATTTACCGAGTGTTTGGCCAAAAACTCATTCACAATTATGGCTTTGTGAGACGGCGCATTATCGTGATGGAGAATCCAAGAATTGTCGACCCACAAATCGTTACGTTTACGACGGATAGCCTCTCTCAAACGTCTCAAAACACTTAAGTAAAACTCTTTGGTGACTGTCTGTCCGGCTGGCACATATTCATAGTGTACCACGCCTCGAATATCGAAGAAAACAATCAACATGATCTTCACTTTCGATCGGCTTTGGCGAGGTTTTTTCGGCTTTGGCGCGCCAATTGGCCGCCATTCGGACGATTGCTGGTTCGTAAGCGTGTCGTACTCGTACACCCATGTCTCGTCACCAGTAATTATCTTTTCCAAGAAGGTAGGATCCAAATTGGCTCGATCCAGCATGTCTGCAGCTACCTGTTCTCGGTACTTTTTTTGAAAGAAATTCAGGTCTTTCGGAACAAGCCGAGCCGCAACGCGTTGCATACCCAATTTTTCGTGCACAATCGTACGTACGCTCTCGTGTGACATGCCCAATCCATGAGCCATCTCTCTCAAGCTCACATGACAATTTTCAGCAACGATTTCCTTGATTTTATCGACGTTATCATCGGTCACACTCGTTGAAGGCCGTCCAGAGCGAGGCATGTCTTCGACCGTCTCCCGACCATCCTTGAACGCTCTGTACCACTCGTAAACCCGCGTTTTTGATAAAGCAGATTCACCAAAAGCCTTCTGTAACATTTTCAGTGTATCGGCACAAGAAATTTCGTTCGAAACACAGAATTTAACACAAGTACGTTGTTCAATATTTTCACTCATTGTAAAACTTCGACAAAACACTTCAAGGTCGACTGATTTTAACAGCTGCTGTAAACACACTGGTTGACAGATCGCGCTAAAAATAGGCATCATAATACAAAACAGTTGTACCAACCTGGAAAAAAAAATTATCTGCCTAGCTATTACCCGGGAGATTTAAATTGACAATTCCCGATACTTTCTTGACAGGGTATATATATATATATATATATATATACACACACACACATATGAGATGTAAAGTGAAAATATATTTAACGTGAACATACTGTAAAATTTTTTAGAATTTATTAAACAAAAATTAAATATTGTAATAGAGAGGAATGTATTTGTTATTTCTTTTCTTGCACTACAAACATTCGTAGTCAGCTCTTAAAATATATTTACATATAATAACCAAAATTTTGTACTAATAAAAATGAGTTCCGTACAGGTTAGGATGTCGGTGATTGTTAAATTAAGTTTCACCGTGTACTAAGCTTAATGACACTGATAGGAGTTAGGGAACCAGTTCTTTTCTCTCGAATGCTTTTACTTTTACAAATTTCTCTAGTGTTTATTTCTAACTCCGGGAACGCCTTAAATTACTTCGATTTGGTGGTCAATACCTTATTTTTGCCGTTGTGATTCTGTCATATTCTTCAGGAGCAAAATCGATGTTTTTGTTCAAGTATCGAAATATAATATAAATTAAGCTGAACTTCCTTTCTAAATTTTAACCATGGACTCGTAACACTAGTTTTTTTGATTGTTACATATTGTGCATGTATAAACTAAAAAACACGGAAAATTTGATTAGAATTTTATTTATTTATTTATTTTTTTTTGATAACACGTGCAATGTTATATTGCTACATCGGTAAAGCGTATATAATGGAAAACAACTGCAAAAGTAATACTCGTGTAGAAAAATGTATTCATTTATTTCGTAACATTACTAAATAATTATTGGGCTTTTAATTTGCGAAAATATTTATGTAAAAAATTGGACGCATTTGAAGTTAATTTTTTCGCAACGCAACTTCTTTTTAGCTTTTTGCCAATCGCTCGGATAACGGTCTTAATTTTAATTCTCGGCACGATAATTACGAAGAAAATTGCATTAATAATGTCGGTTTTACCTATTTTAGACCGGCGGCTGCTGACAATAAAGAAAATCATGTCTACACTAATTCTCCGTCAAGCAGTAATGCTCAACCAACTAGAACGGATAGTTCCGGTGTTAGCAGTAAAAGTGGCAAAGTACGAAGTCAACCTCTAACCGGAAGTGATAATCCTAATATTTTGAAAAATGAATTACCAGCCGCTGTTCATTCGTCTAGCTTACAAAACGGATTGCACTCAGCAAACGTAGAAACACCTTCAACTTCTTCTACAAGGTAGAGTTTAGAAAATCCGACAATTCATTTTATTGTATATTTGCATAAATTTCAAATTACCCGAATTCGATATTGTACTTACCATTGTTTAGCCTTTGGTTTATCTTGATAAATTGCTGCTTTCCGTGAATCTTGCACATTGGTGGAATCTGAACGGTTTGGATATTTTTATGGAAGTAACATCTGAATTGTTGATACAACCGGAAAATAAAATGCGAATTATTATAATTTACCGGGTTTTAACGATCAGAACGTACCTGTTAATAATGATAGAAAGATAGTTTATTTGCGGTGAACCTAAAACGAAAAATTCTGTTCATCGAAACAAGATGAATGGATAATTTTTGAAAAAAAGTATATATCGAGAATAGTTTTTTCTCCTGTACTAAGTCGTCGCGATAGCCTAGTTGCTAGAGCACTTGGTTTCCGTTAAGGAAGACACGGGTTCGATCACGGGCGATGACAAAAATTATTACGAAAATTTAAATCAAATAATCGCTAATGTTCATGTAGAAGGCAGTAGCACACCAACACGTACACACTATCAAATGTGCTCTAGTTAATACGCAGCAGACACACACAACGAACGGCTACAATTAGTTCCGAGTGTGGTCTTACGTGTACACTAGCGTTGCACACCGCGATCGCCAAGAATGCTGCCTATTCTGTACTACTAGATTGTACAAATAGGTAGTCTCGACGCTCGAAATCGAGCGAACGAATGAATGATGAGGTAATTACTGAAACTATTTTGGAAATTAATTGTTTCAGTGAAAACTTTTGATGATTTCGAGAAGAGAAAAGAGATCGTTGAAAAAATGGGAAAATTAAATTCATTTTTGATGCGATATTGATGCGCGAGAGAAATATAAACAGAAGAGCTCTCGTGCTTTTTCCTCTTAAAAAGAAATAAATGCCTTCGTTCGTCTTTATTTTGCATATAAATATTGTAACGCAACACGTTAAATAGTTTTGCTCAATTCAAATACAAATAAATCTGTACGTAATTTCACATTTTGAAACTCATGCAAGGTAAAAGTATTTCGAAATTAAATTTTGTTGGTTAATTGATATTATGTGCAAGTAAGTTTTTTAATTAATTCGCCTATATTATAATAAAAAGTTTTTCAATTGAATTCGGGCTGTCATTACGTTAAATGCGATTAACCAAATATGTTTTTTACAAGTAAATTATTTGACTTTTAATCTCATCTGTACGTTTACATCTTCTCTTGTTAATACCAGGTTTATGTTTCTTCCTTTTTCCGTGTGTTGTTTTATTTTCCTTGTTTACTTTCTCGTGTCCGTTTTATTAATTAATTTTTTATATTATTTTTTGTCTCTTAGATAGTATAAATGCATACATTTTTTCCATTGGGCCTCCGTTAATGTTGACCCGTAGGTAAATTTTAATCATCTTCTATACCATCTTGCTGTATTATTCTTATCTGATTTTCAGAAATAAAAATTTTGTACAGTTGACATTTTATTTTTCTGACTTAAAACGTAATAAAATTCGCTGAGAATTTTTAAAATTTCCAGTGATATTTTATCCCCCCCCCCCCTTCTGGTCCATACCTCTTTAGAATTTCATGTGCAAAATTCCATTAAAATGGTTCAGAAACGCCAAATAAAATTCGATATCACTCAGAAACCAGTTTAATTTATAAATAAGTTATCATAATTAAAATGAGTTTAAGCAAATATATAATTTAGGGATAAACTGTTATCCAAGATACCGAAAGTCACAAAAAAAACCACAAAAAAACAGCAAATGACAAGAATGTATGTAGCGTGGAATTTAAAATAGCCTAAAGTATTTTAACTGTCAACGATGTAACCGATTAAACGCGAGAAAAAATTAAGAATAATTTACTTGATAAAAAATGGGTTACAGAAAGAATGTGGAGGTCGACTTCAATACTTCATCGACGAAAATGGCAATTAACTTTGAATGATGTTTTTATTTTTTTTCATTTTGTATTGTTCTCATTTTAAGTTACGATAAAATAAATAAGTAAATAAATATTATATGTGTGTGTAATACCATGTTTATTTAATTTTTGTTATAATTTCTTTAAAAAATTAATTTGCGAAATCACTTGATCTCTCTTATTTTATATGTAAATTTTAAAAGAACTTATACTAACCGGAACCTTCCTTAAGTAGGCAAATTTAACATTAAAATAAAATTTATATTATCATAAAAACATGATTAAATAAATAAGCAAAATAAACGGTTATAATTTATCCGTTTTCTAATGTTGTTTAGTTTGCTCACTGTTGTTTTCATGATATACATTTTAACTTTTTTTCTTTTTTTTCGATTGTGTACATTAACGCCATGTTTTTGATTATTTTTTTAGATTATGTTTTGTAAATTTTTAATTGAAGCTATTTGTTTTGTTTTTGTATTTTTACGTAATATGCATAAAGCAGAAATCGATTATAATCACACTGAAGGGGATGAATAATTTGGTCATTACATTCGATGTCAAATAAAATTAAAATTCTAAAAGTTTTATTATCATTTTTTACTATAAGTGAATTATTGAAACACGATTTTTCACGACAGTTACACAAATTAAAAATATAAAAACGAACAATAACACTGGAAGGTGTGGAGAATATACTTCAGAAAAAAAACAGAAATACGAAATACTTTTGTTTAAAAGTGTCATGAATATTCATATCTTAAACACGCAAATGTAATTTACAAATACTATCGAAATACTTAAATTTTTTTTTAATTGTTATCCATTATATGTATATATATATTTTGATTTTATTTTGAAAAAATATTGTAATCAAAAAATAATACCAATTTGCATTGTAAAATATTTTCCGTTAACACATTCTTCTAATGGCATTTAGTTTTATTGCAGAATGTTATACACTGAAATTTCTTTAAAAATTTTTAGATATTAATTTTTTTCACTACAGCGACCAAAGGCAGTAAATGATTAACTATAATCCTATAAATCAACTTAAATACGACGTCATCGTAGTTCAAAAAATTTCGTATACCTGTTTTTAATTATTCCACCTCTCTACCGCTGACAGTGTCTCATTTATTTATTTTTAATAAACTCAATAATAAGAATGGCGCAAATAATTCAATGAAAAAAATAGAACTTTGATCGATAATTTAATGTACCGTAGGAGAAAAAAGTGTCCAATACATTCCACGACATCTGACTCCGATGATCTCGCAACGCTGATAACAAAAAAAGGTGAAAATAGTATCGTTTGCTTTTATTAATCCTATAAAATACTAAAGTCACCAGCAATTTAAAGAAGGGAAAATACAAAAAATGACTGGTGATTACAAAACAGCAGCTAAAATTTAACATCAACATGTTTTGCCTATATTAATGATCGTTACACAAGATTATTTTCCATTTCCTTGTCATTGCAGGCGAACATTTTTCATCTGCGTGCCAAAATTTTGGTCGCAGTAACTGATGGATATTAACATATAGTTTTATGCAGTTCTGCCGGTTCCAGTTAAATTCGTTGCTACAGCCGGTCTTACGGTTGTAATCAACCTGTTCTGCCTTTTTAACGTTTTTTGAGTAATTCAAATTCGCTATGACGCCATTTATGATTTTTTTTTTCTTTTGCTATTGTGTTTTGTTTTTCATTTCTGTTCGTATGCATTTTCAATTTCCCTTTTTTCACTCTAAGATATACCTTAATGTATTGACGAATTTTAAGTTTTTTGAAAAATGTTTGTTTTCTGTAATCTTGCAAATAATCAATTTAACTATAATAAATATTATTTTATTTTCGGTACTCGAATTTATTCATTTTTTGCCACTGCTTTATTTATTTCTAGATCACATATTCAACAATCTAGAAAAAAAAGCTCTGTTCCAGTTTGTAAATCGAGACCTCACAATTACGATACTTCTTTGTCCGAGGAACTTCCGGATGGTTACGGTAATTAACACAATTATTTTAATTGTATTCGATAAAAAAAAAAAAAAATCGAATAAATAAATAAATACAAAATTGCGGAAAACGGATTATAACAATGTATCACATTCTACATTTTGATTATATCACATTCTACATTTTGATTATATCACATTAAACATATTTAATTTCGTATTATACGCGGGTTGTTCGAAAAATAATACACAAGTCCACCTCAAAGATCACATTACAATAAATCACTTTTCCGTCAGTTGTAAAACCTTCGAATTCTTTATTATAAATGCACAAACAAATTTTAGAGTACAAACTCCGTGCAATTTTTGGCATTTTGAAATACGAAAATGTATCGAATAATATGAAAAACGTTTTACAAACGTAAATTTTGTATATCAATAGCGAACAACGGTAGAAAAAGTACAAATTAACTATAGGTTGGATAAATCGTGTTTTGGGCTAGCGTTTTATTTTACTTGATGTGGCCAGGTTAGATGATTTTTAAACGTGAAAATATGCAATATAAAACCAAGTTTTTTATGATCTAGATGATACGATGCGTCGAAAATATTGAATCAGATTTACTTAGAAATGAAACGAAAAAAACGGGCAGCAGTATCATGGAAATCCTAGCTGTGATTATAGCAATAGATTCGATTCCTTATATTCTTAGTAATACCATCCCTGTGGCCAAAAATTGAAAGATTCATTTACCGCTTTTTTCAAATCCGCGTCATTGGTGAACCGTCTTTGGACTAACACTTTTTTGAATGCTGGAAAAGATGAAAACTACTCGTAGCTACGTCAGGCAAATGCGTTAGATACATTATTGCAGTCCGTTTGAATTTTTTGATCACGGTATGATCTGCTAGTAATCCGGAAACCCATGACGTTGACAATTTGCGATAGCCTAAAACATTGTGAATTATTGCTCCAACAGAGATGTACGATGACTGTCTATGGACATTCGCATAGCAATCTTCGAAAACGTGTAGCATAAGTCTTTGTTTAACAGCTGACGAATGCGTTCAATATTTTCGATACGCTGTGTCTGATAACTTTCACTTCAGAACCCCGTCTTCAATACTTTCGCGCATCTTCGTACCATCAAATCATCCACACACTGTTCACCATATGTTTCTTTTACTATTGCCACAATACGTAATGATCGCCCCCTATCATTGCTAGAAAACGGTCAAACCGCACGAATTTTGCCTTCTACGTACACTTTCACTAGTAACTCCATGAGTAATTACAGCCGCACTTGTGGCTTATGGGAGCTATTATCACCGCCCCGTTTTGTCAGTATATTCTTGCACTGATACAAGTTTCGTTCATTTTGCGAGTTTGCCACGTTTTGTGAACCCTAGTATTTTAGTGTGCAAATTTCGACTGTTTTTAAAATGAAAAAAAGTTCACACTACGTACCACATTATCTGTCGTGGCAAGATACCCTTAAAAGTTATATGGACGATAGGGATATTACTTCTATTGACTTCCGAAAGAAATTAATTATAAATCTTTAGGAGATTTTTGACATTTTTTTGCTTTGTAGAATGTTAAAAATTTCACGAATGACGAAGTGATGTAATTTTCAAGTATTAGATGATCAAAAGATGTTCTAAAGTTGTTCGGCACGATTAAAAAGAAAATGTAATTCTTTAGATTCATTACTGAGAACGTTAAAATATAGTTTACTTCACACAATAGCAGAGAAAGCTGAAGATAAAGAATTGGTATAGAAGAACATACTTGACTGAGAAATCAGCATTTGGGAGGAAAAAAGGCTAATCTTCTGTTTCTTTTAGCTTAGCGCAGATATATTAAAGAAATAATGGTGTCTTTAAAGATTATAAATGGTTGTCAGACAAAAAGAAGGAAGCGTCGTTAACAAATTTTCACTTAAAATGATACGATTAATATTATTTGGATATTAAATTCTTCTGTGTCGAAATCATATTAATTCTCCATATTATCATTAACAGAAATAACAACGAAATATTATTTTACTGTTAAAAACTTAAGTAATTTTTTTTAAAATAAATTCTGAGAATAAAAAAGATAAAAAAGAAAAGTATTATAAATTAAAAACGAAATAAAAGCTTGTTCTACGAGCGACGCAAAATAATTAATTCTGTTTTAAGTGTTCTGTCACGGCTCCTGTCCATTAATTCTATTTTCCTAATTACACCTAGTCCCGACATGGGAATGCTTTTAATAATTAACATTATTTCAGAACTTTTTTTCTAGTTAGGCAATAATTCTTAATAGCCGCGAAAATAGCGGTTTTTTTTTGTCTGTCAAAAAAAAAACTACTTACATTGGATACGGAATTTTTTTGTATAATAGGTTATGCGTTTCAATTGTAACTTTGATCTACAAGCCCCCTCTTCCTCATTTCACCAACAGCAGAGCTGACTAACTTAAACACCTTACGAACAGTTATGAAATGACATTCTGTATTCCCTTTTTTTGGATATCATTATATAGCGTTTTTTTTTTGTCTGTCAAAAAAAAAACTACTTATATTGGATACGGAATTTTTTTGTATAGGTTTTGCGTTTCAATTGTAACTTTGATCTACAAGCCCCCTCTTCCTCATTTCACTAATAGCAGAGCTGACTAACTTAAGCACCTTACGAACAGTTATGAAATGACATTCTGTATTCCCTTTTTTTGGATATCATATTCAAAGACCTTCTAGACCCCCCGCCCCGTTTTTTTTTTTTTATAATTCTTATAGAAAAGTAGGCTTTCATTTACTACATAATTTTTTAATTGATGCTTACTTAACAGCTTCTAATTTCCGTCGTTTCATGTATGTCTTCCGTTACATAAAAACGTTAAATGTATAATCGATATAAAAATTTTCATATTTCCTCCGCCCTAAAAATGATTGTCATTAATACAACTCAATTAGACCTTAGACCTCTAGTGCTAGTCTTTTATAATTCTTATGGAAGAGTCAGTTTCAGTTGACTATGTTATTCTTGTAAAAGGAGAAAATGTCTTATAACTGGATTGCAGGAGATTTTCTTCTTACCCTCCTCCGTGTGTGTAAGAAGAATAGTCTATTCAATAACCGTTTTTTCCATAATTTTACCAAGTTACTCTCATTTTCCGTAAATATTTTTTCATTTTCGTGAATATTGCAATTAATATGGTCATAACGGAGCTTTCAAATCGTGCATTTTGCGATCAGTGAATTATGCTGCAAAGAAAGAAAAGTCACGAGTTTAGACTGCTCCAGTTTTTACTGAAACTGTATGCATTTGTCTAATTATTATTTTTTCCAGACAAAAATTCGATTTTTAATTCGTTTAAAAGATATGTGATTTTTAAAGAATATTTTTAAGAAAATTTTGTAAATGCGAGAAGACAGATCACTTAAATTTTGTATTAAAATATACAACTATCATAACAGATTTTTTGTACAATACAAAAGCATCGAGATATTTTAAAAGACCGTAAAAAATTTGACGTCTTCTTCAGAGAATGCGGCAGTTATTTTTCGAAAACTAGACGATGCATCTGACATAAGCAAACGGAAGGAAACATACATGCAAATAATTATAGCTGACCTGTTCATTTTATATGTTCGATTTCAAAGACTTCAGAAATGCTTTGCTTCGAGAAATTATTTTCTTCCTCGGAATTGTATCATGTGCCAAATTAAAATGGGATTCCGAGAAAGAAAAAAAAAACTGAAACATTAAAATTTTTATTTATTTATCTTCAATTTTATATGCTCGCAACAACAACAGGCCTGCTCAATTAAAGCGATGCATTAATATGTGTGTGTATGGAGAGGTGAGGAATTTAAAGAAAAATAAATTCCAAATGAAAAGCTAGCATTGGAAAAAAAAAAGAAATAATTATTAAAAACGAAAATAAAGTACGTATTTAGAGAGTGCCCTGCATTAAGCATTTAGATTTTTATTTAATTTTTCTTTGATTAAAGCGGTTTATTGAGATTTTGATAATAATAATAAATACTAACTATAGTTTGTTCAGAATACTATTTTATAAAAACTAGTAGTAATTGAACTTTTTAATACCGTTACCACTTTTTAAGTTTTAGCGACTTTTTTTTTTTTTTTTTTTTTTTTTTTTTTAACCTGGCCTGGTTGTAAATACCATTTGGCCACTAACTATTCATGAAATTAAATCAGTCTATTTCTTTTTGGCCGTCGCTGGGAATCGAACTCTTGACCAAAGTTTTAGCGACTTTTATGAATACATAGTTTTTCAATTTGTTTACATAAGAAGTGCCAATAATTTATACTTTATTTAATCTTTTTCTTAATACTTTCGGCTGAGCAGTAAAATTTTTAAAAAATCAACAGCGGCAAAAATATTAAGTAATAAATGCGAAAAACTTCATGTATAATAATTCCTTAATTAATCGCTTAAATTACAGTTTTGTTTAAAATTAATCCAGATTTAATAATAAAATGTCGAAAAAGTATGACCATTTGAAAAATATATCATTAATAAACATTATACGCTAATACAGGTAATTGCCGTATATTTCTGAATCGTATTATTAGAAAAATACTGATAAAGTTTGAAAAACTATTAAAACTTTAAATAATGAAAAATTTTATTTTATTATTATTTTTTGTATATGCCCGTGCAGAGGTGCGCACTACTCAACAAGGTCAGGTGTATTTTTACCATCTTCCAACTGGGGTGAGTACGTGGCACGATCCCAGAATACCGAGAGATATTTTATCGCAACTTAACACTCAAGAACTAGGACCGTTGCCATCCGGTTGGGAAATGAGACAGACTGCTACCGGCAGATGCTACTATGTTGATCATAATAATAGAACTACCCAATTTACTGATCCACGTTTAACGCCTCAGATTATAGCTTCGCTGTACAGGTAAATATTTATATCTATGTCGTTGTATAAAAAATGTTTTATTTCTATGCGAATGCATGCTGAGTTGCATGTAACTTTCTAAGAGTCATGTCATTGCGTGTGCTCGTTATAAATATAGCTAAAATAACTATGATTATTTACACTGAAATTTTTCATTTTTAAGCTTCTTTCCTATTTGTTTAAAATTTTTATTTTTGTAATTATATTAACGGACAAAAATTTTCGTCATAACTCTAAAACATTGATAATATTTCAATTCCAACATTAGTTTTATGCAGATGAGTAACGAATTGTAAACTACAAAACCGAAAGAATGTAACTTTTTTTTTTTTTTTTTTTTTGTCATTTCATAAAACCATCTTTGTCAGTATAAATTAGAGACCAATATTCAATCTGCATTAGATTCAGCATACTTTTTAAAAATAGAATTACGATTAATAATTTGTAAACGGCCCTCCTACTCTTTTCTTGAGCATTGATAACAATATCGTCTTCTTTATGGTTAAATAAATCGCGTTTGAAATGTTCTTTTGTTGCACAGAAATTGTTTCTTGCCTTTCTCTATTTTCTGTGTTTTTGAGAAATTTTAAATGTTTTTTTCTTTAGAACAGTATTTGTAACTGAAATTTTCTATATTTAACATATCAAGTCATGTGTTTCTGTGTTTTTGGTAATTATTAAATAATTGAAGTTATTACTTATTTTGATTTATATCTTAAAAAGGACTTATCTCTCTAATACATTATTATGACGTTAAAAAAATTACAGTCATCTATTTGAGGTGTATTTTCATAAAAAATAATGGTGATAATAAGGGAATATAAAAATTTTAAAGTATTATAACGGTTACGTTTAATTTTAAAATTATTACTCAGAAATCATTCCATTGTCAACTAATATTCATTGTTAACTGATTTTTACAGATACATAAAATAATACCTTTAAAAATAACATCGTATATCTGTAAGAATTAATAAAATTAATGATTATTAATAGCTTGTCAGTTATACATTTGGTGAAATAATTATTCTATTGCATCTCAAATAAAAAATTCGTTTGTGTAATTATAAACTGTTGCGTTCGAGTTACTGCTTATGAGGAGGTATTTACTGTTTTCTTGTGCTATTTTCATTTTTTAGGAACAAATCGAAAAGATCGCAAGAGGCGAAAGCGGAAAATTCCGTTAGTGAAAACCGTAATATCGGCAACTCCTCTTCTAATTATGGAAATGGAAATCGTGTCTCGAACACTAGTAGTGATGCCGTAGGCAGTAGACATAACGATAGCAGCAATAACAACGGCAATGTGATGAATAGCAATGATAACAACATTTCACGTAATAATGGTACTAATGTCAATAGTATATGCTTTGCAATGTTTAGCGATAATAGAACTGTAAACCTACCTAATGATTTTAATGACGCTTTTTTAGAAACATCAACAAGAATTAGTAATTCACAAGTTAGCGAATCGGTTCAAAGATCGTCTACCGGCAACGTTTCAGAACCAACAGTTGGACAACCAAATAGAAGCAGTTCCGCTAACATACCAACGCAAGAAAATTTCGAAGCAGATTCAGAATGTCTCCCGAAATATAAAAGAGATTTGGTTGCGAAACAGAAAATATTGCGTCTCGAATTGAGTTCCCTTCAACCACAAAGTGGTCATTGTAGAATAGAAGTTTCTCGATTGGAAATTTTTGAGGTAGAACTTGTTATAGTTTAATTCCCTTTTTTAAATGTATCTACAACAAAAAAAAAAATATTTAATTACGTGTTTCATGACGAAATCAAAAATATATAATCAATTAATCTGACTTTTTCTTTCTTGTATCACCCGGCTCCCTGGAACACGTTACAAATAATAACCGATATTAAATTATATTTTTCCGACTATCGTCTCGGCAGATGTAAATTAATTTACTAATCCGAATGAAGTTCCTTTCGCCTAATGATCGAAATTAAATTGTAATCTGACCAGGATGTATAAATAAATATGTTCGAAACTAATTTCAATAGCTTACATGTGTCATCCGATAAATTTATATAATCTGATAGTAATCAGGAATGCAATTATAAAAACAATATTAGTTCTCAATTCTAGACAATTAATTATTACAGATATATATTTCTTTTTTAATACGTTAAGCTAATACAGTAATAATAAAGAATACGACGAGTTCAGTAGCATAATAAATAATAAGCCAGTAATAATAATCAAATTCGCATCATCTTAAGAGGAAAAAAAGCGCAAGCCAGAAATAATAGTAATAAAATTCAAATTATTTGGTACACGCAATCTCTCAGCTGATAAATGAATCGGTCTGCGATCAAAAGTAACCCTGAACTATTTCGCGGTCAATCAACACGATTCCAGAGTAATTTTCCTTAATGCTAAGAATGTGTACCATTATAAAATACATGTATTGAAGACCCGAATATTTTCGTTAAAATAGTGTAAATAAAAAGGTAATCGATCCGGCAGCTAGCTAACTTTCAGTCCTTTGCACAAAGAGGACTTTTCCTCTATGAATGACTCACAAGTTGCCAATATTAAAAAGTTCAATGTCTCTCGAGACAAACATTTGATATTATAAATTTTAAATTTTATTCAGCGATGATAAATCAGTGGTATACTACAATATCGAGAAATTTCACTTGTTGCCGACATAAAATCGGAAAAAACCTGACTTACCTCAGAATAGTAATTACAAGTGATTTGGGCTTTTAATATTGAAATTGGTTTCTCGTTCAAAATCTTCACTACGCGGCCGTACGTAGCACCTCTGGGGGAAAGATACATATTTCAAAACTAACTGCGAAATATTATACAAAAAAGTTAATTAAAACACAAGAAACTACTAAAAAACCAAATTTAATATGAAAATAAATAAATTTTACACATTTTTCCAACATTTCGTATACAGTAGCGGCAACGACTAGACGAAACGCCTGTTCCGAAAACAACTGAGTATACGTGTGGCGCAATGATAGAAAATTAATGGACGAAATTAACCAGATTAAACTGAACAGAACATGTGTCCCGATGAATATACACATAGCACCCTAACAGTCCGTACTTAATACCAAATAAATCTTGTAACACGTATCAAAATTTTATCCACAAGTACACTAAAAGTCCTTTTCATTGAAATAGCTCAACTTTCGTAGATCATGCCATGGGTGATTGAATATGCTTTTTGCTGTGTTGATCGAAATCAGAGAGATATTTATAATATTAACTTTTAATTATAGCTCGTTGACCAGTCTAAAAAATAGCGCCGCTACTTTGATTCTCATTAATATCCAAATGCGAATTTAGATATTTTTCAGAATAATTTTCCTATTAAAAATTAACAAAAGGAAAAATTTCTTGTTAAAATTTATAATTTCTGAAATAAATTTTTTGCAATTAAAATGGCTCAGAGAAATGCTTTTAACTTTTCTTAAATTACAAAATTTCTTATATATGATCTTTCCGTATTGTTAAAATTGGTATCAAAATTTTAGTGAATTTAATTATTTCATTGAAAAAAAGGGGGCTAAATTTTTTATATTTTACATATTTAACGAAATAAGTAATATTTTAATGATATGCTATTTAAATGATTAATAAATGAAATTTTCTCCTACTTTTTACAAAGTTGTTAAAAACTTTATTTTTAGCTTTTTTTTTTGAACAATACTCTAATCTGGCATACGTACATAGATGTAATAGAATTTTCAGTATGTACTCATGCCATCCTTAAAAGATGCTGAAGCTATAAAAAATTAAATCCAATTCATCACAAAACAATATCACCGATATTTTTTAGCAGATAACTTTTCGCCACAAACATTCAACTGTCGAATTCCATAAAAAGCTTTCCATTTGCTCAACCAATCCTTACAAACTGTAAAATTCTCACTTTCTTCTGGAAAATTCTTGGAAAAGATTCGAACTTTCTCTTTGACGGTTGGTCGTGATGTAGGAAGTCCTCGGCTTCTCTGGGAGTAAAACAACAAATAAACAGCTTCATTCGTTTTTTTTTTGGAAAAAAAGAGAATTTCATGGTTTTTCTGTCAACGCTGATTACTGTACTTTTAGCGACGAATCTTTCAATTTTTTTACAATCTCGGTGCCAATCTTGCTAGAAACATTGTACGAAACAATGACAACACGTTATGTTCCTCCTCAATCAAGACTTTCGATGGCTTAGAGTTTGTTATCGATAGAAGCGACAACTCGTTTAAGTTTTGATTTTGTCGAGGTTTTGGTTTTTTTTTGTGGGTAACAGATTTACTTTTCGATTTGACATTAATTTTTCAAACATGGCAAAAAAAAAACAAAAAAGAAATTAAGAACACACAACTTTTTAACCGATGGACTAGAAAAAATACTTTATAGGAACAGAAAAACGCTTCACTCGCGTATCAGTTTCGCTCATGCATCAACTCAACAAAAAACAACATGCGTCTCCTACTGGAATATAGCGATTAATACACGTATAATGGGAGAAAGTGGCAGTTCTATTTCTCACGTAGACCCATCGTCGCGTTTCGATATCAACATAATTAGTGGCGCCATGTAAGGATATAAGCGTTTTCTAATCGTTCACAATCGTTTTTCCGTAGTTAAGTACGAAAATAATGATTAAATCGGATAAAAAAAAGTTGACCGACTTTTTTGCGTCGGTTGAACCAGAGAAATCGTATGCATTTTTTTGTTCGGTTAAACCGAAAATTGGATAATCAGGGGGAGGCTACTGTATATATATATCTTTAGTTCATTTTTGAAGATTAATACACATTGTGTGTTGCTGGAAATAACATTTAGTGATCCATTTCATGGTATTGACCTAAAAATAACGATTTTTAAATTATCTCGCCAATTTTGAAACAAGAGTGCGATATTTAGAAACCACTATCTTGACAATATTCGAATAATAAAGCATTCTAATAGGTGCGACTTATTCTAATTCTAAAACACTAATTCAAATGTAATTAATCTTTGTCCTCGTTAGAATCATTCGCCATCACACTTTTCATGTTAAATAAGGCAATTCATAAATTTAATTTTTATCATTGTAACTGTTTTTTCTGATGTGTCAGAGCTTTTTCCTTAATTACAATATTCAATTCAGAATTGATTAATGTCTTATTTTAGTATAACATTTCGTAAGGATAGTCAAAAGTGTAGTGAATTACACTTAATTTTTTTTTAATCGTAATAAAAAGTGTTAAAACTTAACAGTTAATAAAAAATGCACATTACACATAATTTTGCGGTTATAAACAATTTAATATGTAGTGAAAATATTCGCTTTGAATTGCGAGCAACTAGATTCCTTAATTCTGTGACTACTATAATTCATAACAATGTTGTTTAATTTAATGATCCATTTTGAACCACCGTACAGGCATTAATCAATATAATAAATAATACACATTTAAAATACAATTTTATCATTAAAAAATTAATAATTGGCAACTAGTTTCAATTAATAGTAACGTAATCTTGGTGTGATAGTAAATTAAATTTTTTATTATGATTGCAATTAACTAAAACTAGTCGGCATGTTTTAATGTTTTAATAATAAAATATATTACATTAATTAATGTTCAACTTTTTTAAACCAAATTATGTATTTAAGGAAGTAGTTTTTTAACCCGGTGATGCTCAGTATGTACATATATATATATATATATATATTAGTTTAATCTTTTTTTTTTAGTACAGTAATAAACATTATCATTCCAATTATTATTATTACTATTTTAGGAGTCATATAGATTAATAATGAAAATGCGACCAAAAGATTTGCGGAAGAGATTAATGGTAAAATTTAAAGGCGAAGAAGGTTTAGATTATGGAGGAATCGCGCGTGAATGGTTATATTTGCTATCCAGAGAAATGTTAAATCCGCAGTATGGTCTGTTTCAATATTCAAGAGAAGATAACTACACTTTACAAATAAATCCTGACAGCGCTGTTAATCCAGTATGTCCATGCATATTTATATATATTGCCGTTTAAAAATTATGCATTTTACATATTTATTATTTATTGAAAGAGATAAAAAGAATGTAAAATTATTATTTCGTGCTGCAATATTTATTTGTTATAACTTGCTATTTTAAGTGATTTTTTAAAAACTTATTAGCTTTAATATTACTGTAGATTATCTTAAAAATATACATAATAATAATACCAATAATGGAATAAAACAAGTTCAGTCAAACATGTTTTATGCGCTGAGGATTCCATATGTTAACTTAAAGATAACTATAATTTACATTTATATGATACTAAATTCAAAACAAAGAAGTCTGATTTTCGCGCCCCAAAGAGAGAAATGTGCTTTTTTGTGGTTTTTTTAACTTTTCGCCAACTTCAAAAGTTTCTTTAAGGAAATGAAATACGGGCTCATTTCCGGCAAGTAGAGCTGTCTTTCCATAGATATATCGTATGCTCAGAGAAAAAAATATTTTTTTCCAAAATTTCGAACTTTCAGTGCTCCGAGGACACAATTTTAAATTTGAAAACCCGAATGTTCTAAACTAAAGAAATATACAAGGGTAAGCATATTTTTAACTTTGTTCAAAATTTTTAACTATAATACTTACGCTGCAAGGGGACTACACGTTATTTTTTGCGCTTTTTTTGACACTTTTTAACCGTAATTTTCTAATTTTATGAAAGAGCTCCTACGTTTTGTTTTATATTTTGAATGTTGCTTTTAAAGGTTTATTTGATGATGAGTTATGAATTTTTTAAGGATAATTTTTGAAGTGGTTTTAAATTCCACGTTTGGGTTTTTTACAGCCCCGGACTAATCGGTTAACTTGAATTTATAGATTGTCTTTAAAGAAATTTCTGTAAGTCAAACCGTTCGTGGGTTATTGCATATTTTAATTGAATATTTTTATCATGTGTGCGAAGTCCTAATAAATTGTTAAATAAAATAAAAAAATGGAACTGCTATTGCTTACATTATGCAAGTATTTAAGGGGCACCACTAGTGTAAAACTTTCAAAAAATCGATTTTTTGTTTCTTGCATTTTTCGATAGCTTATACTTTTAAAAATAACTTACTAAAATTTTAAGTATATATTTTAAATTGGTTTTTGCGTTACGGCCTTTTAAAGAGTATCTGAAATACCCAGGTATATACGAGAGCCGTTCAAAAAGTAAGGTTCTTCCCTATTTTTTTGATTTTCGAAACTAATAAAGTTAGAAAAAAACGGACACCGGCATTGAATTCACAACATACTTTTATTTACTTTTCCAAATATTCACCTTTTAAATTTAAGCAGTTGTCGAGTCGAGAAATTAACTTATATAACAACTACCTTCCTCGTAGAAATTTGCCGCCAAATTTTGTAACCAGGTAAGAACGAAATTTTCCAACAACTCGTTGGTCTCGAATTTTTTTGCATGGTACCTCGTGACACACTCAGAAACTGGTCAAGAAAATCGAAAATAGTTTGGCGGTGATCGGATCGCAGAGTTTCTTCGATTTTTCTTACCGGTTCGTCTGAGATTACAGATGGTCTACTGCTCCGTTGCTCGTCCTCTACATTCGTTCTACTTCCTCGGAACTCACGGCACCATTTATGAACATGTTGAACATTCATCGCATGACCATATAGATTTGCACTATTCGCCGATGAATTTCAATTGATGCAATTTTTTTATGGTTTAAAAAACCAATAACTGAGCGCACCTCGTAGTCATAGTAGGCGGCAACTTTTAAGAATTTCACTCATAATTAATTCACGTAACTCAAAAACGAAAAAACCTATATAGTATTGTGGTTTAGACACTAGTTTTTAAACTTGAACATTGTAGCTACAAAATGAGATCATGCCTACTCCCGCAAGTTTATTTTAACCGGTTTTACAGGGGTGGGACACTTACTTTTTGAACGTCCCTCGTATGAATAGGTTTGTTAGCGTAATAAGACGTAACATATTATGTTAGCGGCAGCGAATTTATTATTCGTGTCTCTGATATTTGTAATTGTCGTTCGTTTCGTGTGTGAAATCTACATACTGTCAGAGTTGTGAATTTCGAAGGGAAAAAAAATTAGCGATTCTGAAAATTATGAAGAATAGCTCCCCTCACAGCATGATGATTGTAATGTAAATCACGCTGGATCGGCTTCAAACATAGAAGTCGATAGTATAAGTGAAATGTTCGGTCGCTTGATTGATAATTATGAAGTGAAATACATGAGGTATATTGGCAATGGTGATAATTCTACGTATAAAGGATTATTGGATTCTGTAGAAAAACTAGAGTTCAAGCACAATTATCAGCCATTTGATCTAAAAGTTCAAGAAGCTCTCTTGACTAAACATGAGTGTCTCGACAGATGTAAGGGAAATAATACATAAAATAATAACGAAAGTTATAATGGTTTGCTGTGACATTTTTTCCAAAACATCTCCATGGCCTTAAAACCATCGAATTATCTCTAATTACCTTGCTGTCTCCATTTTCAATGATGGTTTTTCATTGGTTTTGAAAATTTTGCGTGTAATGGAAGCAATAATTGGCCCTGCCGCACGAGACTATGCCGCTGAAAGAGACTAAACGAGGCTACGCATAGCTGATCATCATCACTTGGCTGCCTCGAAAGACGGTCGTTCAGCTCGCAGAAAAGCTTCAACAGCCCAGCAGGTAGAGCTCGAAAAAGAGGAAGGTGTATTATATGTTTCTGGAGCAGCAAATTAGCTGTAGATATTTGTAACAATGAAATCACTACATCTATCTTTAAACACGTTTTTCTAAATTTGCTGCAGTTCTAACTCCATAACAAATCATCCGATCGACGTGATTCTTATTTTATCTTATTTAGTACTTGTTTCGCTATACAATGACCCTCCAGTTTTCTGATTGCATAAAAATTGTAATTTTGGTATGCCAAAAATCATCAAATTTTTGAGCAAAATTTAGAATTTTTTTTCAAAACTGCCAATTTTTTTAATTAAATTTTTTTTTTTTTCTATCTTGGGTCATTGTATAGGTAATATCTTCAAGTTTAACGTGTTTTGTTGTGTTTTTTTTCGATTTCAGGCACTGTGAAGGGCGCAATCACTGCAGCGTGGGGCAACTTTTTTTTTTTTTTTAGAAGCTGGGGAAATAGCCAATAACTACCGAAAAATTTAAGATTTTTATTCTAAAAGAATTGTGTAATGTTAACTTTAAATATGTATAAATATAGCCTGAAAATTTCAAAAGAATCGATGCAGTAGTTTTCTTTAAAAAAATTCCCGAAAATTGCCTTTTTTTTTTAGCCGGTCACACTAGTGGTGCCCCTTAAAAAGTTCTAAATTGTCAAATTTTTGCGTGAACTATTTGCTGTTTAATTACGTTAATAATTTTTGTTGTTTTAATAATTTTTTTTATCGAATATATTTTCTATCGCAATTTTCCGTATTCATTTAAACTAAATATTACTTTTATTCTATAATTTGTTTTAATAAAATATTTCAATATTAGATTTTGTCGTGTTTGACTTAGTCTCTTTTTTGTTGAATTAAATAATTTGATATGTTAGTTTTTTTTTCCTTCCGAATAATTCTGAGAAATTTGAGTGGCTGTCATTCTTCAACATATGGTACCATCAGAAGTATTATTTTGAATATTTTGTGATCTTATAATCTTCATATACGTGTTATCTTAAAAATAATAACGATAACAAGGGAAAAACCATCTACAGCATAGATTTATCGTGAATAATTATCTATTGCAATTAATTAAATTTATTTTTATTTCAGGAACATTTGTCGTATTTTCATTTTGTCGGCCGTGTTATTGGAATAGCTGTATTTCATGGTCATTACATAGACGGAGGATTTACTATGCCATTTTATAAAATGTTATTAAATAAACCGATAACGTTAGATGATATTGAAGGAGTCGATCCGGAATTGTATCGAAGTTTAACTTGGCTTTTGTGAGTTCTAATTAATTAAAAGTTTAACATAGTGTTTTAATATTGTTTCATAAGGAAAAATAATGAAAGCAGCTACGGATAAAAATTTTAGAAGGAATTAATTGCTTATCTCTTGTGTAAAAATCAATTTCCTTTTCAATAATTTGAACTCTGCACGTTTATGTTGCATATTTCGAAATATTTATTTCTTGTTCATACATTTTTGTTCCTTTTTTGTTTTTAATAGTTGACCGAATAATAGAATATCTGTTATTAGAACTAAAACACTAAATAAAGTGGAGTTTGTAATCCGTATTTTTTTTTTTTTTTTTTTTTTTACATGCGTTTTAATAATTATTTCTCTGGATTATTTTGTAAAAGTTTTAGTGCTTTCTTTATTATAATTAGTCAAAATATATTTAGAAAACTAATATTAATTTCTCACGTTTGAAAACACATTATGCTCCTACTATTAACGATGTAATTAATGATTAAGGTTTGTTTGATTTATAGAACGAATAAAATTGATAACGACGTGATAGATACATCATTTGCTGTTGAAGTTAATAGTTTCGGAGTTCTTAAAGCGCACGAACTAAAAGCAGGCGGCAAAAATATTCAAGTTACCGAAGAAAATAAAAAAGAATATGTCAGGTATTGTGTAAATGTACTGATACGTCACTTGACACGAGTCATTTTCAAATTTTTTGCACTACTTTTTAATTGAAAAAAATACCGATTAAATTAATAAACCGAGATACTTTCGGCATTTTTTTGTTTTTTTTTTGCCGACAAAATCGTTGCTCATCTCAGTTATTTGACCAGAACTTGTTATCTGAACGGTGAAATGCATTGAACTAATAATTGTCGGCTATACATAACGACCCCGAATTTGATTTTGGAGGATTTTTTTTCAGCATTCAGTAAATGAGTGATGTAGAATATTTAAAAAAGTAAAATACCACCAACATAAAATTTAATTTAAAAAAAAAATATACAGTATTCGTATATAGGTAAATTTACATAAATTAAAATATACTCTGTATGTAAGTTAACGTTAAATACAACTTTCGAATATTTTTACTTTAAATGTTTAAAACTTTCACAGTGATCACATTATTCATCATAAACAATTTTCGGGTACAACTGAAGGATTACACCAACCATCTTCAGAAAATAAGTTTTTACTTTAATTAAAAATATTTTGTCTGATGTGATAAATTTTATTTCTTTAAATTAAAATCATAATTGTTTTTTTTTTTCATTTTCTGTATTGCCATTAATTAAAAACATATAAAATACACATATGACGAGTAATTTAGTTATTTAAAAAATACATTAATCGCCGACATATTTCAGAGTTACGTACTCCATAATCATGGCAATATTAAAACTAAAGTTAACACATTAACTTTAGTTTTAATATTACCGTAACTATGGAGTATGTAACTCCGAAACGTGTCGGTGATTAGTGTATTTTTTAAATAATTAAATTACCCGTCATGTGTGTATTTTACATGTTTTTAATTAAATTTTATTTCTCTCGTGCCTAACTGTTGAGAATGTTTTCAGATTATACGTAAACTATCGTTTTATGCGCGGAATAGAGCAGCAGTTTTTGGCGTTACATAAAGGATTCACCGAAGTTATACCTGCTCACTTGCTGAAGACATTTGACGAACGTGAATTGGAATTAATTATAGGCGGTTTGATTTCTATAGATATAGAAGATTGGAAACAGAATACCAGATTAAAAGTGAGCAAACAAAACTTTTATAAACTCTAACACGATAAGCTCTCTTTAATAATTGTTTTTTGTTTGTTTTGTTTTTTTTCTTTTTACAAAATGCACGTAATTTTGATAAAATAAATCGTAGTCGTAATGCTAGGTCTCTTTCGTATTATCGCACTTTAAAATAATTCACCGCACGCAGATGCTCGTTTTTCTTTCAAATTTTTGATTTTATGAAAGTTCTTTCGACGCGAAAATTAATTTTATTTGATAATTTTTTAAGCATTGCACTCCGGATACACCTGTAGTAAAATGGTTTTGGGAAATTCTGGAGGAATATTCGGTTGAAATGAGAGCACGGTTGCTCCAGTTCGTAACAGGAAGTTCCCGAGTTCCTTTGCAAGGCTTTAAGGCTTTACAAGGTTAGTAAAATGTTAATTGATCATAATTTGTTACTATCGATTGCAGAAATATACGTGTCGTCGTGGAGTTCATTACATGAGCTTATTTTGTGATTGTATATATTAGAGCGAATTAGAATTGTTTTCTATCGTTTACAAAAATCATCACTTTTAAAGACAGAATTTATTTAAAAGTTGCATAAAAGCGAAATACAAATTTTAATAAGATTTTGGTACACGATTTTAATTTGTTCGTGACACTGATAAACTGATTGAACGCGCGGCAATATAAATACTGCCATTTTTGTGGTGCTCCATTGTTCCGCTTATATTTTTCTCCCCCACATAATGAATTTTTAGTGCTTTTATTTTTAATTATCGAAAAGATGGATTTCGTTTAAATTTAATAAAACGAGATTTACGCGGAAGGTAATTTTTTTATTATTTCTTATTTTATTTATTTTTGCAGAACTGAATTACCGCAGCACATTTGTGAACTGTGTAATACTTTCGATATTTTCGTACAGTTGTTATAATCCTTAAAGTATTTGCCGAATATTTTGCAAAAAATCATTATTCGAGTCTTACTCTATATGTATATGACTAGTATTATATCATTTTAATAAACGCAGAATTTTTCTGCATTAGATATGGAAACACGCATTTAGGAAACTGAGAACTAGTATGCAAATAAAATAATAAATAAAATCACACAGACATCTTTAGTTTTCAATAGTACGCATTACTGCTTTTATATTTGACTAATGATAACGAAACGCAGCGGTTACTCTGTTTATTCAACCATTTATACGTCTATTTTTTAACTATACACACATTGACTGAACCAAAAAATTATTGTCTTAGAAAAATGAGGAACTTTGAACGATTTCGCCAGTTTTCATTTACGTAATGTTGACAATAGATGTGTGTTAAAGAAACGAGTTCCCGCAGGAAATTACGCAGCCTATTGGTCGGTCGTAAGTGAGAGATGCATACTCTGTATTAGAAGCCGTCTGTTGTGATTCAACATGCGAAAATTTTTATTTTATAAATTAAAGCAAATGCGTTCTGAATTTTACATATCAGAAGAATTATTTTAAAAAATTTCGAATTTCTAAACTTCGTAATAAATTTTATTTTTTAACCAAAAATTTGATCTTCAAGTTTTAGAGACGCGTGCAACAAAACAATTTAAAGACTAATTACAGGTATAATACGGAACTAGTTCACTATTGTACATTCGCATTCTAACAATGTCACTGTTATCTATTCATGTTGATTTGAACGCATATTGATCTAGGTTAGCTTAAGAACGCGGTACACAAGTTGATTTAAATTACCGTTAAATAAGCCAGTTGCCATTGACTTTTATAGTTAACAAGGCCGTGTCCACGGAGAACTGAAATAATTATTATGAATACACAAAAATCTAAAAAAAAATCAAAAATTTAAAATAAATATTAATGATTTTTTAAAAGAAAAAATATGCTCCATATTTTTAGGTACTTCATTAATATTTTATGCAAATTTTTTTATTACAAAATTATGGAAATTATTAATATTATGAATATTAGTGAAAAATGTATTATTATTTATAAAATAAATATGCGGGGGGGAAATTCACCCCCCCCCCCCCCCCCCCCCCCCGAGATTTTCTGGGCACGGGCCTGATAGTTAATATTATTTGCACACTGTTAGAAGGCACTGTGCATACACTTTTACATACTTGACGATCGCTTTACCAACAGATTTTTCTTATTTCTTCGGTATAAAATTAGTGTGTGATAGAATATCACTTTTATTATATAATAATTTCCTTTTTCTTAAAATAGGTGAGAAAGAGAGAAAGCTTTATAATCAGGGTAACCATCCAATCGGGAAAACAGGCAATTTTGCAAACTGGGAATAAACTAGAAATTTTATTGTAACCCGGAGAAAAAGTAAAAATAGTCAAAAACGATATGTTTAATAAAAAAAAAAATCATTTGAAACGTTAAAAAGTGAATGCATTTTTTAATGTACTTCACACTGGAGAATAAACTACTAAGAGTTCTGTTTTATTCGTGGCGGTGAAATATTACCGATAGTAACGAAAAAAATTCTATTCTTTGAAATCGGGGGAATTTGGACCAGGAAAACCGGGAATAAACCGGGAGACTTTAAAAATTATATTTCACTAGCCACCATGTATAATGTGTCTTTTGTATATAATTTGAAAACGTCAAAAATACTTTGATCTAAATTACATATTTCTGAACAATCTATCAAAAGTTTAGAAAATTGATAAAAATAATAGTAACAACATTTGTTTTGGTCGAATATTTTACGTCATAATTATTTAATTGTTAATTATGTTTTCTTTTCATGCTACGGGACTATTGCGATACCTATTATAGCAAAGTGGTTATAGGACGTGTAATAAATTAGATATGTAGGAATATTGAATTGTGTTTATGATACAGGAAGAATTCGTTAAATAGTGATGACTACAGAGATGTGATGCGAAAATTGGTACGTTAGAGAGAGAGAAGAAAAGACACACTCTAGTAGTAGTTGTGAGACGAACAAAGTTGAATAAGTTATGATTATGGGATAGAAAAATGTGGGCAATAATTAGTCATGTAATTGCTACAAAACAGCTTCTAGGGAGACTTATAGGTCAACACAACGCTTTATCGTTCTGAGAAAGCAATTTTGCTACGAATCTTGTTTCCAGTGGAACCGTATGTAACTGTGTTAATAAGTTTTGATTGTTTTCAGGAGGGAAGGAGTGCACGGTATATTGAGTTTTGATAGTGTTAACTTTATGAAAACCATTGACCTACGCTCGCCACAAAATTTATTTTTCGTCTTCATATCGCTGGTATATGTGCGTATACATACATAGATACATAAACAACATGGTTCTTCGAGCCACGCCATTGGAACACCCCCTCAGACCTTTAAATAATGGTATTCTACAATTCTTACGGGGGAGTTAATTTCATTTGTTTATGTCGTTTTTCCCAAAATTTCATGATGATCAAAAGAATGTTGTTATTATAACTTCAGTAACGCAAAAAAGTTGTTGAATTTCTTATTACCCCACAGTCTAAGATTGACGCAGTCATTGCTACATACACATACTTATATGTATGTGTATATATATATATATATATACTTTTATTATGGATATGCCGTAAACATTTGTAATAAATTTTGCATGTATAGTAAATAGTAAAACTTTTCAATCACTTTTGTAATTAACGCTGTGATGTTGCAGGGTCAACGGGTGCCGCTGGTCCGCGTTTATTTACCATACACGTGACCGACGCGCCGCAAGAAAATTTACCGAAAGCTCATACTTGCTTTAATCGAATTGATTTACCCCAATACGATAGTTACCAACGGTTGTATGAGAAACTTAGCCAAGCCGTTGAGGAGACATGTGGTTTTGCCGTTGAGTAGATCACCGTTCGGCAGAATTGATCGTTCGTCTATAGTCAACTAGTATATGCGCATTCGAAATTATTTCGCTACACGTTAAGTTACGTCGCATAAAATAGCGTCTTGTTAATCAAGAGCACGGATAATATGTAGTGTTTAGTTCTTTTCTAAAGTTCCGTTCGTTTTAGAAAACCTTCACATTTGTCATTACATGTTGAACTACGCATATATATATTTATCTTCGTTCACGGTGCCTTTTTATTCATCCCGTTTCTGTTTATCAATATCGTGAACGGTAAGAAGCTCTGCTTAATAGTACCAATTCGATGCTGAACAATGCACTTTCGATATGCGTAAAACATTGCCTCCTCTTTGACGCGGTGTAATTTCTGATCGTCATACATCGTACAATCGTTTGTTTGAACAAACACGCGCCTATTTACTGCTATTATTAATTTCGTTATTTAGTAATCATCGTTAGTTTAAAGTATTATTTCGATCCAAAGTCCAAAATCTTATTCGGTAAATGTCTCACGTATTTTATATATTCCATCTTTTTTTATTATTCCTTAATTTATTAATAATTCGCAATACTAAAAGTTACGTACATTCTCGATTGTGTTTATCGAACGAGCTAATTAAATTAGAAAGTTATTCATTTTAAACGTTCAATAATTATTATATATTTTATCTATTACCCGCTGTTATCGGCAGTCTTCGCGGTGCATAATTTTCATACGGAATATAAATTAATTTCATGTATTGCGGGAAAAAAAAAGTAACTCCCCGAATTCTCAGATATTTAATAAGTTTCGCTTTCGAACAAGTAGATTAGTTTTTAGAAAATGTTTCGCTTCTTCTGTTAGTTTTTTTTTTTTTTTTTTTTTTTCCTTATGTTAATTGCCTGTTCATAATTTAACATTCCATACGAGTTTCGTACATTTTTGTCCCACCGCAAAAAAAAAAAAAAAATGATTTAATCGATACTAGAAAAAAATTCTGTTTAGATTTCGGGATATTAGTGGAATTGTTCGTGTCTTTTTAATAGCACTTGGAAATTTAAATAAAAAAAAAATGACATAATTAGTGCGGATATAGTTAATTAGAAATCTCTTCTCGTTATAGCTTCGTGTTACTTGATGAACTTTTTCAGATCGGGCCAATTTCTTTTCTTTTAAACTTTTTATTATTTTTTAAGGTTTTTTTCTATTTTTCTGATCAATCGCTCCTCACTTTATTTATTACGCACTAATTTTTCCTTTTAATTGACGTCATTATGGCATATTTTAAAATAAAAAAAAAAAAAAAAAAAAAAAAAAAACATTTATTATACTCTATTGTATCGTATCGGCACGCGATTCGTGTAAATACACAGGAAGAAAAATTTTGAACGTTTCAGTTTAGGATTATAAGATATAGACGCGCGTAAAATCTTTATTTTCTCAATATTGAGAATAAACCATATCTTTCTCGAATTTATTTTAATAACGGAATCAAATTTGCTTTAAAAATACACTTATTAAAACGAAATAGACAATTCTGCATTTTCTCGTCCGGTCAGTAGATCAAAAATATTTGCACACCTCTCTTTAAAAGCAGTGTGTGTTTTAGTGATTGAAAAATTTCTTTCCTTCACATTTATTTGCTTTTTCGAACTATACACACGTATATATATATATACGTTTGTTGTGTATCCAAACCTATTACATATCACAAACCGAATATCTTATACGAATTAGCAAAAAATACCACATAAAATTTTGTTTTTACGCAAAAAAAAAATGTAGCTGGTTCGATTTTTTTGTGCTTAAAAATATAGTTTATTTCGCGAAAATTCGTTATCTGAACATTCATTCAGGAATGCCACAATTCTAATTTAGAGTTGTTAAAATTAATTTTTTTTAAACTTAAACGATGATGACGTGGTACTGGAACCTTATCCGATTACTATAGTGTCCATTACACGAAAGTTTACCGATGAAAAAATTGCGATATATTTAAAACCCGCCTGACATTAAAAAATGTCGCATTTCGCCGAAATCGAATGAGCCAGCCAGTTTCATTGATAAATTAATGTATACGCGGTAGATTTTATTTTATTTATTTTATATTTTTTTTTTTGTCATCGAATAACAATTGTAAAATATGTTTTAAAAACGTATATATTTAAAAATTAAAAAATTAAAAACACGAACAATGGAAAGATATCATCGACTGCTATTGAATTTTTTTAATCGACATACTTCAGTTGAGAGGACTGTAATTAAAAGCGGTATCAAAAATTATTTCCAATATATTTCGGTCGCATTTTTCCCAGTTCCTGATATGCATTTCTTCTTCCTAGCAGTGGCTTGTTCCGTTTTTGTCTTTTCTATTAGCATTAATTAAGGTTGTTCTATGTTTCGTTCGAAACGTGTTCCCAGTAAATATTAGTTTTATCCTTTTGACCCCATATTTTGAAATTAACCAAAAACATATGCGTAATGGAAATTTTTTGCCTTGCAAAAATTATAAAAACAAAAAAAAAAAAAAGAAAATTTTGCTTACTATAAGAACACACATATTATGTATGATGGCAACCTTTTTTCCTACATTTTTCCGAAATTCGTATAATTGAAAAAAGAATACGTACTATTATGTTTTTTTCTTTTTTAATTTGTAAATTTCAAGTTACATTTTTTATTTTTATTTTTTTTAATTTAAAAATTTTTAACTGTTAGGTGTATGAATAAGTCAAAAAAAAATGTACATAATACATACGGATCATGTTCTACTTAATGACAGATTCGCAAATTTTTCTTCCCTACAATGGTTATACGGCGACGTAGATTCTTTCCAATTTTTGGTCTTTCAATTACTTTTTAATGAATTCTCTTCCCTGCAATCTTTATTATAGTTTTACTTTTTTCAATAGCAAGTTGAAAATATTATAATCTGGAAGTGCAAAAATGAAATTACTTTTTAATATTAAAAATCACCTAACATACAGATAGCCCGAATAATGGACAACGCAATGGAACGTGCCCAAACGAAAATATAACCTGTGCAGCCAAGTATAAGTAATTGCCTGGGTGAAATCAGTATATTTGCTGCAGTAAATGTGTTCAAAAAATGTTAATAACGATCTTTGATGAAAATTTTAAAAAACTGCACTCGGGTCATTGTATAAATTTCAACGGGATAGCAATAAATCCCAGGGCATCGCTGTTGGATAAAGGTTCTTTGCTGACGTGACAAAATAATTTAAAAAAAAAAAAAAAACAATAATTCTAAGAGTGATTTTTTAGCTGGTTTTTAATCTGTTCGCACTTTTTCCCTAGTAAAGTTTCGGGCTTGTGTGTACTGTGTGTGAATAGATATATAGAAGTACATATATTACTTGCACATCATGTACTCTGCTTTTATTTCTACTTTATTCTTTACTTTTATTATGTATCTCTCTCACTCTTTTTAAAGGCGTGTAATTGTTACATTACTACGTAACATCGTTTAAAGAAGTCGCCCCTTACCTCTTTCACTTCTTAATTTATTTTTTAATTTCATTCGCAGCTGTCTCGTTCTTCTTAAACAAATCTAAGTGTATTCGCTAAAAATAAGCCTCAAAATAGAATTTAAAAAATTTAGTATAAGTATGCGGACTTAATATTTCGTCAATTGTATATGTATCTCTCCAGTATCGGCTTGTATATTTAAACATATATTTAAATCTCAACATTTGACCAACCATTATAAGTGAACAATAACTATTATTATTTAAATTGTTTTTAATTTATTTTTGTGTCTAATTTAATTGTTGATTATTCCTCGTGCAAACTTGTAATATTTAAAGTAAAACCGGTAATTACTTTTATTAAAGGAGTAGTGAGTATGTGTATAAGTATTTTTTTGTAGTTATTTTTGTATTTTTGAAGTACCGTATTTACTCGCGTAATTTACGCCCTCGCATAATTTACGCACCCTAATTTTTGCACACATTTTTTTTTGGAGAAATAATATAAACCACATATTTTCGCCTTATTAAAATTACATTAATAGCTACTAACGTTACTAGGCAATGTCTGATTTCATAGAAGTAAATTACCGGTAGTACTCGAATTTATGTTACCTATTGTATAAATATATTTGGTTCGAAATAAAGGTAACTCTGATTTCACTTAATCAGTGTGTTTTGTTTAGGTAAAAGGTAACTTTGAAATACACACCTACTATTACGTATAATCCGCAAAATGCTAGTTGATCTGATTCCTCGCGTAGTTTACGCACCGCCTTTTTTGGCCGATTAAAAACGGCAAAAAAGTGAGTAAATTACGCCAGTAAATACGGTAATACCTAAAATGGCCACTTCCATGTTAGGAAGTTAAATAATTTTAATTATACCTGGTTTTCCGATAACGAATGCGCGAGCGTGTAAATCTGTGTATTTGTTTTTTATAAAATTATTTTCCGTTTTTTACTGTGAATTCCATCCAACAGCATATGGCACCAAATATTTCCTAATCAATCGCCCTAATTATGAATAAATTTTTATCCACCTATTTATATGTTTACATTCAAGTATTTTCATGTCGTTACCGAAACTCTAAGAAATTCCATTGACCCTATTTATTAGTGTATGCGTGTGAAAAAGGTGTATTTGTGTAACAGTTATAAAAGTGTAAATAAAGTTGCTTTTATTTATTGTATGAATGTGCGCATTCTAAATCAGAAGAAACATTTAAATAATATAATTAGTAAAAGTGTAATATTATTTCGCAAATGTTTATAAAATCTAATTGATTAACAGCCACTATAAGTCGTCTTTTTTTTTTTTTTTTTGGTCGATTATGTAATATTAAAATTTCTTTTAAGGAGTCAATCCATATTCTGTATGCACGTCCGTATATTAATTTTGGGCGCTAGATTCTCTGCTATTTTTGGTTCGTTCATTCTTTCTGTTAAATTATGATCAGTAAAGATGCAAGATCAGTTTGTTTCGTCGGCGCTCTAATGTGTAGATTAGATCAAAATTGGAAAAAATTTTAACTGTGCCAGAAGATCAAATTCGCCTATTTTATGACAATTCTTTTCTAACAACTCTATCTGACCTTTTAGCTTCATTTTTTTCTTTTTCAAAATCCTTCATTTCTTTCCCTAATAAATGATTTTGAAAAAGAGATAAATTGGAACTGTTCGAAAGAAAATACCTTAATCGTTTCTTAACTAATGCTAATGAAGCGACTGCAAAAAAAATATTCACCAAACATATATGTATAATTTTTCGACGTAAAAGTAAACAAGTCTAAAAAACTTTTTCATAAAAAGCCCAGGAAATTCGGAATGCATTATTTACCAAAAACATTGAAGTAAATGACTTTATTTCTACTTTGGTAAATGTTTGTAGTGTTTATGTAAATATTTTAATATATTTCCTGATGGAGTTAAAAGTTTTTTCAAAATTTTTCGAACAATTATCAGAAAAAAGCATGAATAATCAAATGTCTAATGTAGATTAGATATTTTTGCTATTACTGTCTGTTTTTTTTTTTTCTGTCTAAGCTATTGTACACATTTCGAATCTTACTTTTTATGGTTTTTCATCTTTCAGTAATAAGTCTAATCACGTTGTTTCTAATATTTACAAAAAACCATTCAATCACAAATGAATTTCGGCTACCTTGTTTCAATTTCTTTTATCATCCTTATGGTTATCATTATCCTGCTTCTTCCTTTTTCATTCACATTCCTTCTACATTCCTTTTTAAATCTTTCAGTAGATAATACTATCTATCTATCTATATATATATATATATATATATATATATATATATATATCTTATAAATATTTACATTAAATTTATGCGTAAGCCGGTTACGGCGTTTTTGAAAGTAGTGTTAATAAGTTTTTCTCATAAACATAACGTTAATTATAATACAATTTTTTCGTAATTTTTCCCCGTTTACGTTTATGGTCACGAATGCAATGATCCGAGATTTTCGTTTTTTTACATAAATCTTAGTATATTTATCATATAAAAGGGCGCGAAAGTAGAGCAACACACATACGTATTTGAAAATAGTACATTAACGATGTTAATATCGCGATAAAGTGTACAGATATGAGCAAAGCAAATAATGTCAGACCTTTGATAAAGTCTTACGAAGGGTAAAGTTAAAGTTTTTACAATGTTTACTGAGCCGGATAACTCTAAGGAGAATATTAAGTCCTATTTCTTTGGGAAAACTAAACTTTTTTTTTGTTTGTTTTTTTTTTGAGATGATTCGATTCGTTCATTGTCTTGTCGCAAAAAAAATAATCAATTTTATCGTCACAGTAACGTTTTACGCATCGTTCCCGCGCGGAAGTTTATTTTTCTCAATCAATAAAGTAAATCACGAAATGCTTAGTGCAAAAGGAAATGTATATGCACAACGTAAGTACCAAAAGTGAAAGTTACATTACAAAACATGGAAAATTTTAATGTTTTTCGGTCAAAATCGTTACCTTATAAAATAGGAATCATTAAAGATGTCTTATTATTTAGAATACTTATATCGTTAAAATATATACATATATATATATATATTTTAATTTAAAATTTACAAACGATTTTTTTTTTCATCTTTTGTTTTGTTCTAATATATTTTTAAATATATATATATATATATATGTGTGTGTGAAAAATAACTTGTTCTATGTACTAAGATAATGTACCTGCGTGCTGGAATTTTAAACTTCAATAAGAAATTCAATTTTTAAATAATATTAAAATTAAATTAATAAGCATAAATGTTACAACGTTAGTCGAATTTTATTTTTCTCGTAAAAAAGAAAAGTGTGTACTGCATTTACTTACATTGTTAATTGCGTATGATACCAGTATGTAATGTAATTTTAAGAAATTTTAAAGGAATCTAATAAAGAGTTGACAGGAAATTTTTTAAAAAATACCTTTTATTTCTACCTCATAACTAAATAACATTATACCTAGCGATATTATTAACTTAAATACATGAGCTGTGAGTGTGGTTCCGAAAATTTTTCATTAAAAAATTCTATTTATTACTTTTTGATTGAATAATTTTATTTTCATCCGATGAAACAAAACTTTAATTTTTCATTTAATCTATTTTCCTCCTAATATAATCAAGTAATTTTTATTTGACTGAATTCAGTTCAGGTTTATTTAATGGGTACTATAAGAATTAGATATACGTGGTACATATTTTTATATGTGTTCAGCCTATGTGTCAGTAAGTTGTTTTTTTTTTTTGAACTCGTCTACTATTTTTTTTCAGTATTATTCGATATTTCTTAACAAAATTATTCATTTAAGATGTATATTAAAAAATAAATAAATAAATAAAAATTAAGAACTGCCATTCAGTTATACTTTTAATAGTCTTCATTTCTGAAATATGTACGTTTGTTTTATATAAATTGTTTTTATTTTAATAATTTTTTTACCGCTAACTGTATAATAAATAAAATTCTATCAAAACGAATGTATGTTTTTCTTTTTCGTCTAAGAGTAACTCAGATTGTAACGTTTGTTTTACAAAAGTTGTTTAAATGTTCCGTGTAAAGTTGCTAACGGCTAATGCGCATACATCAGCTAATTTTAAAAAAGCTTTTTTTGACTTATCGTATTAAAAGTAGAGATACAATTGTGACAAAAAAATGATGTGCAGTAATAAGTAAATGGTTACATGTATAAGTAAAATATGCGAGTTGAGATATGATTGTACTTAAAAATAGCACACGCAAAATAATTTTAAATCGATGCTTCAGAAAAAATTGAAAAACAACCAGAGATGATGTAAGTGTTCAACGCCATAAAATAGTAAAACTTGAATAAAGCACTGTGGTTTTACCACAGCTATAGTAGAGTGAAATGAAAGTACAGGCAAAGTCCGGGATAAAAAAAAAAAAGAAACCAGTACCTTCATGCGGCTTTTGTGTCATGGATATGTCTTTCAAATGGCGCGGAAAGCGTGATACTACTCATGTCACGATGTACGTTTATATAAATGGTAGGCAAATACTGGCTTCTGTTTTTCATTTTACGTTTTTCTATTTCGATGTTGAGCTTTTGGCAATTCTCGTTTTGATGTTCTCTTTCAGCTTCGCGATTCGAATCATCTATATCCGATGCGCAATAATATTTTTCAACTGATCGACTATACTTACCGGCATAGATATTTTACTGGCACGTACTTAAAAGGGAGCGTACTTTTCTTCACCGGTTTTGTCAGACGAAAACGAAGTAAAGTGCAAATTACAGAAATGCGTTGATGCCCCATCATCGAAGTAATACTTTTGTGCGTGGCATACAAATTTTTCCATCGGAAATGCATTTTGCGGAATAACCATATCCACGTGTCAAAAAGAGTTGTTCTCCCTACGCTCGTCAATGTCGTTCGGCTCACTGCATTATAAAAAACACTTAATTCCACAATCACTGAAACCCGATCAGAGATATGTGGAGGAACTCGCCTTTATTTATGGGTATATTAAATATCGGTATTTGTCGGATTTTTTACACCGTGGAATAAATGCGTGAATTAGACTTTTCCGCTCTTTTTCACATCGAAGTTTAAAGTAAAAATGCAAATACTCTCCTAAAACTCATTACTTTTTACCTTGCATTAATAATTCTACCAAGTAAAGAGCATATTTATACCGCTATCTATATTACACTTAAACATATAAGCGGTTTTGATAGCTATTATTTGTTAGTGTCGAATATTTCTAAATATTCCATCGAACCGTGTGCCTTCCATACTGACAATCAACACAGTGGCTATAAATAGTTTCGGTGGAATAACGACGCTCTGCCAGTCACCTTATAGAGTAGGATTTTTTTAATTCTGCTTTTTGTGGCTAAAAATCGATTCGATCGATTTTTTAAACGCATTTAAGCCTTTTTTTTAAAGATATCCTTTACAATAGACATTCTCTACGTTCGCTGGACAGTTTTTAATTGCTTAAATTTTGAATATAAGCTGAAGTAATAGCGAGATTGAAAGCATATTAGTTGCAACGGAATGTGCAAAGCTGATAGGAATGTGACTGCAGCTAGATTAAAATTCTCGCTCGCAGCACCCCGCAGCTTGCTAACATTCTTACCCTATATTTTAAGTTCCAAACTGAAAAAATTGATAATTTTGCGACAGCCGATCATCCCCTTCAAGGGTATTATAAAAATCGAACAACGTCTCTCTCCATAATTATCCTTTAATCACCGTCAAAGTACCGAAAACAACATTTGTTTTCTGCCATAGAAACGTTATTTATCTCGTCGGCATCCAATCAAAAATTGCTTCTTTACTGCACAAAGTTCAAAAACAGACAGATTTTCCTTCATAATATCTTGTTGTCTTTGTTCGTCCGTTGAAATTTGTCTAAGAATATTATACTAAACAAAACAAAGCGGTGCCGGTCTTATGGAAATTTTTTGTATATTATAAGCTTACTTGATTCGGATATAAATTTTTTATCAAAGAGTGAGTTTAATGTAAATATATTTGACGGAAAGGTTAGAATTTAGGGATTTCTATTTAATTTTCCATCAAAATCATATTTAAATCGCTATCTGACCGGTATCTCTTAACTTAAATACATATATATGTACATATTATATAAAAATATTTTACTCATCTGCGTTGCTGAATCTTTCGTTAACACTTTATATTTCGTCAATTTTTTATTTTTCTATTTAAAAACTACCTTTTTTTTTTTCGAATAATAAATCTGTAATATTTTAATACACCTCGTGTTTTGTAAACACCACAGACGGGAAAAAACTGCAATAATTATTTTCGAGTATAACGGAGGTAGTTTATATTAAAAACCAAAAGGGAACAATAGCCTGGGGGGGGGGGGATAGAAAACATTTCTAGAAATTTTGAAATTTAAATGAGAAAGAAATGTAAAAAGTTTGGTACTTTTTAATTAGCCCAATGTGCCGCTATGAATTCGCCACTACCAATTTGTAGAGCCGAACAAACAAAAAATGAACCAGTTTAACATAAATAAGTAGACTTTGTTGAATTCTGGGCCGGTTTAAAATAATAGATCTTTTATTGTAACGTAATCAACGTAACTTTTCAGCCAACGTCTGTTTCCGTCAGTTATCTAACTAGTGCTATTGCTCGCAGCAGCTATTTTTGTACCATACTGACCATCATGCTCAAAAGTTATACTACAGGCCGGTCGTATTAATACTACAGTGAATTCGTTTCATAATAAAACTATATGTTTCTTTATATCATATTGTGACTTTTTTTTTTATTGGCTTAAACACCCTCTAAAGTATTCAAGAGTGATGTAAATAGTTGATTATGAAAGGAGGGAACTTGTAAGTGGGTCAAAAAGTCGTTTTTCCGAACACAGTCGTGAAGTAAAATTAGCGGTATTTCAAGAGTGCGCGGAGAAGCATGTGTTTGACGTCTTTATTCCACTTTATATGAATTATACCGCAACATCTTAGTTTTGAGTAATAGATGCCTCTTCTACCCTAATTTTGAGGCTGAGAAATCAGCTATTTGTAGAAAGTTCGTTAGAACATACAACAGTTGGTGTTTGACTTCTTCACGTCTATATCAGTGTTCCGGTAAAATTGTTAGTGTTGAGACGGTATCAAAAGTAAATTCTGCAAGGCATGTTTGTTTTGGAAATCGAAAGAAAACACTGCTGAATTCAAAACTTGAAAAGAAACGCACTGCGAAGCCAACCATGAAGACTCAACAGGAAAAATGGAAGTAGTTGTCACGACCGACATGTTTGGTCGAGTACAAGACATCAATGGCGTTAAATATATCTACTATGTGGGAGATGGGGACAGCAAAACATTTAAATCTATAGCAGAAAATAATCCGGACGTGCAAAAGAAAGAATGCATAGATCACACCCAAAAAAGATTGGGTATTCGTTTGAGGAATTTTGTAAAGAAAATAAAAGGACAGGGGCAGAGACAAATTGACAGGTAAATGAATTGATCAGCTATCGATTTATTATGGCCTCGCCATTAGACGTCACAGTAACTCTATCAAATATATGAAAAATGCTATTTGGGCAACTCCGTACCACAAAATATCGACCGACAAGAAGCCATAACATCACTTGTGTCCAAAAGGATCGGCATCGTGGTGCCTTTGGCAAGCATAAAAGGCAACTGGTAGAGACATGGCTAATTTTAAGGATAAGCCTGTCGTGACAATGATTGTATTCGAAGCCGTGAAGCAAAGTTACAAAGAGTTAAGCAGTGACAGTCTCCTCACCCGTTGTTTAGGCGGATTTACGCAGAACTCCAATGAGAGAGCTTGAATATCGCGTATGTGGTCTACGACGCCAAAAAACACCTCCAGTGGCAAATCTGTTCTCGATACAACTATTTATATTGCTGTTTTATACTAACGGATTAATGCAAGTTATGGATCTATTGGATTTAGCAATCGCTACAATTTCTGTACCAAAGCCGATGCGGCGCGCATTTCCCTTTTCGAGCGATCGCTCACCAAAGAGGCTAAAACTACCCGCAGGGACGTAATTTCGACAAGGGAGAAGGAGGAAAACCTCAAATTAGAAGGCCAATTATTATATGTAGCAGGCATAGCAGATTAGGGGTAAAGCGAAAATTTCAACAAAATTCCACTACTCAAAACTTTAAACAGCAATATCTAGAAACCGTTTTTCAAACTATTGACCTAAAATTTTGACTGCAACTTTTAAAAAAGATTTTCTAGAGAACATCGTAAGATTTTTCTGATAAATTGATATTTACATATTTTATAAGCGATTTTCGACCAATTTTTTCGAAAAAAAAAATTTTTAAATCAGCGCCATTTTTTTTAAACTATTTTTTGAAAAAATCCTACAATGTTCACTTCATTTTGGGTTATATTTTAAGAAACTTTTTGGTTTTTTGTTCCAGTTTAAAAACTGTGACCTGTAGCGTACCGCCCTTTGGACCGACTAATATTTTTTTTTTTTTTTTGCGTGCGCTGCTATGCCGACATTTTATATTGTAAAAATTCAAATAAAACACGTTTTTTGTAGTTAAAGACTACTACTTTCATATGTACAAAACCTCATATCTCTATCCCTTTTCTATCGTTCAAGGTAAGTCTCAGAAAATCACCCAAAATTTTGTGAACTCAAGGTGATATTACCCCTTAAAGAAACAAAATACACATGAGTAAAATGTCCATGTTATAGTGTAGTAGAAAGCAATGCATAAGATTTCCAATAATTAGCCATGCATAAGATTTCCAATAATCAGCAATGCATAAGATTTCCAATAATTAGCCATGCATAAGATTTCCAAAGCTGCGCTAGAGCCGTTATATTTCGGCTTTGAAAATGAATTTGTAACGACTCACAGAAAACTCAAAACATCAACTCGATCCCAGAGTTAACTTGCTTTACAAGCTATAGGGTTTCCCATCTCTAGCCTAAATTAGTCTGCCTGCTGGCACAACATGGCTAGTTTCTACCTATTTGCTTTATTGTTAGCGATGAGTACATATTGCGTACTATTTCTGCAAATTAACTAAATAGAAATGAAAACGAAAATTTATTAAACTTTTCATTATTTAGTGAATAACTGATTTCGTTGTATTTTATCGTCGTCAGGCTAATATCAGGCGGATACTAGTTAAATTACGAAGAGAACAGTGCAGAATACGGGAGTGGCGGGAAATTCGTATTAGCAATGTCCTTATGGGATACAGCGAAGCAGTGGTGAAGTTGATTTAGTGAATTGTGAGAAAAGAAGTTGCTCCTCTCGCCAACGCTAAATAACCATATCCTATATTTCATTTCACCATGTATTTCGGCTAAATTTATAGCGCAAAATTAAATTTTACATTAGTCGCTAAATTAGTTTTATTTAATCCTTTACTTTCCGTTTGCAGACCTTAAGTAATTCGGCTGTTTGTATTTTTTTGTTGTAATTCTTCGGTCGTTTATCTTTAATTCGATATTACGGTTTGCAATCTATAAACTGGGAAGAACATATGTTCCTTTCGAACTAATTACGTACCATTTATAGCTTTATACGGTGCGATGACGCTCGTCTTCACCATTCAGTCGTGTCGGTCACCTTTCAAACCTCTCACGATTACTACCTTTATTCCTAGTAAATTATTGTTGTACATACTATGCATATGCACCAACAGTAAAATCCTTTAAAATCTTTTTTATAGCGACCATACACTTTTGAATATATCTCGCAGCCCTATAACAATCACTCTTGACCGAGTCAGGAATCGCTCTTCATTATATTCCCATCCTTATATACATCTACCCTCTACCAAATCTGCCTGTGTTGTCCTCACCTAGCGGTTTTTCAATCCTAGTTTAATTAGTTTTGTTGTATTTCCGTTGGGGTTACGATGACGACGACGACGAACTGATAATCAAGTTGAAAGTATTTAAATAAACGGTATACTAGCTTTAAAGAAAAAGCTGCGTTTATTGCATTTTTTATATACAACTTTGACGGTGTCGCGGCTAGGCGAACTGATCAATGTACCGATAAAGTCCGTAATTACACCGATTATAACAAGCAACTTTTAGTTGTGTTAATCGGGCAGACTGGATAATCGATCTAGTTCGGGTAACGCCCTGCGTACAAATCTGAATTATCCGTAAATAATTAAGTCTTATGTATCAAGCGCGCTCGAATGATACGTGATAAAAAGGGAAAATACATAAGTACGAAAGTTCATAATACAGAGGTGAGAAAAGAAGAAAATAACAAGTCGAGCGGTAAATGTTAAATTAGCTATGTCAGCGTGTTTACAAATATTAGTGCCGCGGCGCATCGAAACGGAAAGTTGTGACGGCCGGAACACAACACTCTCCCCTCCTTATAATAAAAAAAAAAAAAACAAAATAAAAATGAAGGAAGAATCGGGGTCGAGTGAAAACGAAAGTGTGTTAATATACAAACGAAAGCGAGAGCGCGAACGAAATTCATACGAGGTTTTATTTGTTGTTGGTTTTTTTTCTTCTTATTTACAGCTTATAATAACGCTGGGACACTGTTCCGATGAGGATGCTTGCTCGGCATGAGGGGCTTCTGGAATAGATGATGAAGCAGACTCCTTGCTGTTCCTTTGGCGGTGTTGTGGGGAAAAGACTCTTCGAGCTGCGTACAGGATGGAAACGATGCTGACGGTGGTGATGATAGTCACGATGGAAATTTGGGAGATGCTGGAAATACTGGAACGGACGTCCTCTGAGGCGTGGGTGTTTAGGATGCTGAGTACAACGGCATCGAAATTTTCAAAAGAAGGCTCTCCCAGCTGAAGCGTGCTGAGTTTACGATGAGTTTGATTTTTTCGATGATTGACTGGTCAACTCATCGCTTAATTATTAAATTTATATGGTCATTTACGCATACGATGCGCTTTCTGCCCTCGTCGCTTAAATTGTAGACGACCTTGTGTTGAGGGAGTCCAAATTAGTAGACAATAGCTGTTCTCGAAATTTTAATTTAGAGACGGTTTCGTTAAATATTTTAATAGTTTTCCGGGTAACTTGCACCTGGTATTTTTCATTAAATCGTTTACTTTATTTTCATCACTGGTTACCTTAGTGATCGCGTTAACGTAATACTCGCAATCATCGGAACTAGGCGTTCCAAATAACCATTTAAGAATATGGGGCCCTCCGTTGAAGACTCCGCGCCTGTGGACCACGTGACCACACAGATGCTGAATCATCTCGAACTGATCCCTTAATTTAGTTATTTTATTATTAATTAGCTTTATTGTCTGCTGACAATTTAATGAATAGAAATCCATTTTAATTTTACGCAGTGACGTGGGCGCCATCACCTGAGAAATAGGGTTTTATTAAATTTGTGTCATATTTAATACGTTTTCGCCCAATTAATAGCACAACTACGTTATTATTCAAAATTTTGATAATTCTGTAGGGTCCTTTGAAATTAGCAGTTAACTCATTAAATCGAGTACTCTTATTTATCAACATAACTAATTGACCTATTTGGAACTCCCGTGGATTGATTTTCTTATCGTAAGAAGTTTTACATTTATCATTTTTTGCGGAGATTATATTCTCCCGTGCTATCTTATGGATAGTATTTAAGCTTAAGATTACTAAAATAATCGTCATAAGTATATCGAAATTCGGGTTCAGCTGTAAGCGAGCTGGGGATAAAAGGTTTGTGACTGAATAGGAGTTGGAAAGGACAGAAATTAGTAGATTTATGCACATTGACATTACAGGAAAAACAGGCATGGGCGACGAAATCGTCCCGATTACTCTGAGTGTCCGTAACGAAGTGTTTCAAGTAATCCTTTAGGGTTAGGTGGCTCCTTTCCAAACTGTCATTCGTCTATGGGTGGTAAGGGGTGGAAAAAACGTGAAGAACCTTAAATAGCTAACAGAGCTGAAAGATGATCTCTCAGACGTAAACTCGGTACCGCGATCGGAAAGCAAAGTTTGCGGGGTGACAAAAAAAAAGCTGAAGAATTTGACCAGCTCCTCGGACATCGTAGTGGCCTCGTGATTTTGAAGGGGATCGGCGTAAGAGAATTTTGTCAGGTCATCCTGCATAGTGAGGATGAGCCTATTTCCCTTTTCCGTTATGTGGAGAGGGCCTACTACGTCTGTAGCTAGGCGTTGGAAGAGCTGGTGGTGGTTATCTCCATCGCATTTTTAATGGGTTTAAAATTGGTCTTATGAATTTGACAAGAATGACAATTTTTAATATATTCATATTTTTCCAGTAATACTGGCCGCGAATTTTAGCATCCGTGCGAAAGAACCCAGAATGACCGCTGGCTGCAGAACTGTGGGCGGCTTCTTCTAAAATTTTATTTATCTCCTCAGGAGTTTGCGGCTCTTTTTTTTTTTTCATTCCTTAAAATATGGTAATATTAACGTTTAAGTCCGCGAAAAATGTAGGAGATAAGCATTTAAAATTTTTCGTAATCGACTAGGGTGTGTGTGCCAGGAATTTTATTTATAAAGACGTGCTTTTCGTTAAATTCAAGTAATAGTTCAGATAAAGTTAATACTACGTTAAACAGCACACCGTAGTCCAGATTATCAAAAGAATTCACTTTATGACAACAAAGGTAAATGATTTTGTTACCTTGCTGAATACGTTTGATATGGCCGACCTCCATATCGTTTACGTTGTTATTGTTAATGATAGCGTTTACGTTAGTGCCGGTTTTACGAATATAACTGTCGGACTTTTATCTGATGGTCTACCGTTAATTTCCTCTATGAAAATTTGCCGATGCTAGTTTTAAGAAAATTTTAAAAATTCGTCATATGTTACTTTACTTTTATTATTAAATTGACTATTATTATTATTCATTAATAACACTGGGTTAATTTGACAATTAAGGTCTGGAAGATTGCGCGATAATGCGTCTGCGTTACTATTCTTCCTTCCAGGTTTATATTTTATTTCGTATTCGTATTCTGCTAGTTTAAGCCTCCAACGCAACAGCTCAGAGCCAGGATATTTGCAGTTAAACAACCATGTTAGAGCCTTATGATCTGTAATGATCGTGAATTTTCGCCCGTACAAATAGGGTCGAAAATAATTAATGGCCCATACGATGGCAATTAATTCTTTTTCTGTTGTACTGTAGTTAATCTCGTGTTCATTAAGCGTTCTACTAGCATAAGCGACAGGTCGATCTTGACCGGGAGTACCTTGCGATAGAACAGCACCAATGGCGAAACCACTAGCATCGATGGTGAGTAGGAATTCTTTTGAAAAATCGGGATATTGTAAGAGCGAATCACAGGTCAGAATTTTTTTGAAATCATTAAAAGCGTTTTGTTAGGTCGAGTTCCAATCGAAAGGCAGATCCTTCTTCAAAAGGAGAGTTAAAGGCTTGGCGATTTTAGCGAAATTCATTACGAAGCGTCTGTAATAACCTACCGGGCCTAAGAACGACTTAATTTCCTTAGTAGACTTAGGTCTGGGCAACTCGACGATGGCCTGGATTTTAGAGGGATTTGGGCGGAGACCATTTTCAGAAATAATATGGCCTAAATAGCCGACCTCTTTTCTGCGGAATTCGCATTTATCGGGCTATAACCGAAGGTTGTTATTTTTTAATCTGTCAAAGACGTTAGACAATCGAGATGCTCTCTCGTAGACTAGTAGAATGCACAATGGCATCATCCATATACACGAAGCACTGATTCCCTTGCAAACCGGCGAGGACAGAGTTCATCAACCGCTGGAAAGTGGCAGGTGCATTTTTTAAACCAAAAGGCATACGCGTGTACTCAAAATGACCTAAATTAGTGCTAAAAACAGTTTTTTGTACATCAGGATTCTTTACTTTAATCTGGTGAAAACCAGAAGCTAAATCTGGAGTAGTAAAATATTTTGATCGACCTAATTGGTCTAAAATTTCATCTACATTGGGTAGTGGAAATACTTCCCCAGTCGTTACGTTATTCAATTGTCTGTAATCAATGAAGATTCTCCATCGTTTCTTTCCTGAACTATCAGGTTTCTTTGGCACTATCCAGAGAGGAGAAGACCAGGGGCTATTAGATGGACGTATAGTACCTTGGTCCAATAAGCCATATACCTGTCTATTTATTTCCTCTTTTAAGGCCTCTGGATGCCGATAATTTTTTGAAAATATTGAATCGCCCGTATTAATTTAATGTTCAAAGTTATCAGTAAGATTACTATCACTTATCCGGAACAGCTCTTTATATTTTCGACCTAATTTAACTAATAGATTTTTTTCTTCACTATTTAGATGTTCCAGACGCAAATTTTTTATTAATTCTTTATTTTTTACATTATGCTCGAGACAATTTAATTTTAAATTATTTCCACTCTTTAACATATTTACGCGTTTTAAATTTACGTTAAGATTTTTAATCACACATTCCTTGTCGGAGACATTTAAAATAGTTCTTACTGCCTTTCCATTGTTATTTACGCGAACAATGGATCGAGCAAGTAGCACACCTTCCATCGGTGATGGTTCATCTATGATACCTACTTTTAAATTCGAGTTATTAAGGTTAATTTCTATTATTTTCTCAGAACGGGGCGCTAAAATAATATTGTCATTATTTACATAAAAGGTTTTCTTTCCGTTTCTGAAATAAGGTATACCTTCTACCGTTAAGGGTTGCAGTAGACTCGGAAAATTTTCTCTGCATTAAATTTTTTTAAAAAATCGATGCCCAACAGTCCATCGCAGGGAACGTTATCGACTATGTAGAATTTTACGTTATTAATTTTGTTAAGCGTTAAAAACGTATAGCCGCCGATCGTTTCTACGAATGAATGGGCACAAATTCCGTTAAGTTTAATAGTTTCGTTATCGTAGTAAACAGAACCCTTACGCAAACTACTGTGTCGATAATAAAATTAAACTTTCTTTTAGTTGATAGATCCGAGTAAAAATCAATACAGAACGCCATATTATTATTAGTGAAGAATGGATCGCATTCCCGTTTTACGTTAAATTTGGTGACGCCTTTAAAAATCCGCCTCGGTTCGGCATCGGTACCCGAGTGGACTTTGAAGTTTAAAGAATTGGTTTCTACATAGCGACAGTTTCCTGACCAATGCCCGGTTTTCCTGTATTGGTTTGCAGTAACGGTTATCAGGAGGCTTCTCTGTGTGTATATTTTATTTTTCCTACTTTCTGCATCTTCGCGTAAAGCAATTAACAGATATTCATTTAGGGTAGGCAGTTCCTTCTGCCGTATTATTCGAGATATGTCAGCATCGCAGTGTAGCGTGAACCGACTAATAGCCCCCCATGTCTTTAATCATTTTGATTTGGCCCTGGATGAGTTTGTCATCCGATTCGGGTTCTAAGTTACAGTGGAGACGAGCCAATCTATTCTAGTGTAGAACTGCGTTATAGACTCGCTAGGCGATTGTTTAATGGTAACTAACTCTTCTAAGAGTTGGGAGTAAAGTTTCTCATCTTCGTATAGGGTTTTAAGTTTTAGTTTCAGGTCGTGCCGAGAATTAAACTCACAGTTCGCGAGATGCGCTTTGGCATTACCACTGATTTTACTTACAACGTATAGTAACGGTATCCTTTGACTCTCGTGAGCCAGAGCAAACGCGTTGTTTACATTTGAGATGAAGTCGTTTAGTTGACTTCGGTCTTTTGATAATTCTCGGGAGACTAGTTTAGCTAAGAATTCAATAGAATATAGAGGGATATTCTCGCTTTCAGACTGACCCCTAGTTTGCGGCGCCATAACGATATTACGAAAAATAACAAAAATCTATATATGTATCTAAAAAAATATAAAAACGTAAAAAAAAAGATACGCCAAAGAAAAACAGGGACAGATATAGTATAGGAATCCGAAATTATTTAGGAAGTTAAATAAAAATATAAATACCAACTACGTAGGCTCCGCTGAACCTCAAACGTGTTTGCCACGTCGCTGTTGATATCCTACCGACTGCGCCAATTTTTAGATGTTGTATTCCCGTTGGGATTACGATGACGACGACGACGAACCGATAATCAAGTTGATAGTATTTAAATAAACAGTATACTAGCTTTAAAGAAAAAGCTGCGTTTATTATATTTTTTATATACAACTTTGACGGTGTCGCGGCTAGGCGAACTGATCAATGTACCGATAAAGTCCGTAATTACACCGATTATAACAAGCAACTTTTAGTTGTGTTAATCGGGCAGACTGGATAATCGATCTAGTTCGGGTAACGCCCTGCGTACAAATCTGAATTATCCGTAAATAATTAAGTCTTATGTATCAAGCGCGCTCGAATGATACGTGATAAAAAGGGAAAATACATAAGTACGAAAGTTCATAATACAGATGTGAGAAAAGAAGAAAATAACAAGTCGAGCGGTAACTGTTAAATTAGCTATGTCAGCGTATTTACAAATATTAGTGCCGCGGCGCATCGAAACGGAAAGTTGTGACGGCCAGAACACAACAGTTTTTGCGCCTTCAAATAATTCTATCTCTTTAGCAATTTCCTTTTTAAAAAGTCCATAATTCGTTCTTTAACGATTCAGTCCGCTTAAAGCTCTTTCACTACACCACTCTGCCGAGAGATCCTTCAATTCAAAACCAAATGATATTTAAAACTTATGTCTTCGTCGATGTTTCGGCAGCTTTAAAATGTTCCCCAACTCCAGCTCTTCTCTCGTGCTTATCCGAAAATCTGTTTTTTGACTATAATTAAGCGGCTTATTCTTATTACTCCTTAAACATCGTACTTCTTTTTTACAACTGGCGCTTCCCTCCTCAATTCTTTTTCTAACATACCTTCGTAATTATTATTCCCCATTCTCTTATATAAATTCCGTTAATTCGTTCTTGAAATTACATCGATTTTTCCTAAAACCTATCCCTCTTCCTTCCTCAGCTAAATTCTTCCTGAAATCCGTTGCTGTTAACGAATTTAATTTTATTCTACGTTGATTTTTTCCTTTCCATATATTGCGCGTTGTCTCGATGTTTCCAGGAGCTTGGCCTTTCGCCGTTCGATCTCATAATGTTTTTCTAAATATTTCAAATTGGTAGAATAAACGAGCAGCTCTATTTTGTTCCTGCTCTCCTGTTCCTTTTTAATAAATTCCGTTATTATCTTTCAACAACCTTAAAGTTGTATTTTGTGTTTGAGGTTACTTTTTCTCTTCTGTCAACATCGGTAGACCTAACACAATACTTCTTATTCAAGTTCTTATATCTATACATTATTTTCACCTCTTCGCTCGGTCCAAATTTTTTTTTTCATCGATTTTTACTTATGCCGATATTGCGAAAATAATGATTAGGCCGACTCGTTGGCAAGATTTGCCACTCAAGCTCGCCGATGGGTTATGTTGTCGGAGCCAAAGGAAAAAGAAAGCTGGTTAATTCTTTCAAAATTTCTAAATTTCCTTTTCCTTTATAATATTAACATTCCACCCACGGATTCCCATCTTTAAAAATTAAAATAACTATCCTTCTTTTCTAATCTTCAATAGCCCTTTTATCTATTCAGCCAGTTCTGCATCTTTTTGACTTTGGAAACCTTCGTCGTTCTAATAGTCGTTCCAGCGGTACGGTTGTCTTTTCAATCGCAGTTTAGCGTCTTTTCTTTTTCATTTTAAACTTCTTCGATGTTTTGTCCTCTTCATTAATTCAGGCGTTTAAATGCGGAGATTGTTCTATTTTTTCTAATAACAAGCGTCCTGAAATTTCTTCTGTCATCTTGCAATTTTTAGATTTATTGGAATATATAATTTTCTTTTTAGTTAATAAAAGCCCTCCGCTAACCAACTCTTTCCAAAAAAAAAAAAAAAAAAAAAAAAAATACAAAAACCAATAAAATTATCAAAATGGAAAAGTCAGGCTACAAAAAAATAAGCGTTAATATAAATTCTACTTTTTTGTTTTATTCTTTTAAGAGGACGCATAATAGAGAAACTAACCAATGACTCTTTTAATTCTTTATAATTAAGTCATTAATATTTCATCAGCGTGCATTATCTTACGATTGGAGTGACGGCAAAAAACAATCCGAAAAAATATTTTTGTTTGATTGCAATGATCAGTTATGCAAGGGTATGTTTGTCCATGTCAACCTCTCCGTTGATGATGTAACTTGCTGACTTTCATGTAATAATTAACGTTTAATATATGAATAATCAAATTTATACATAATGATGAACGTAATTGGCCAAAACAGTAGAAATGAGCGCAAGACGGAGTGAGGGACCGCTTGCCCAGAATATGAGTTTTTCGTTTTAATTTTAATGCAATGTGAGTTTTAAATTGGTTCTGGGAAAGAGCTATAACGATTTTGATGAAATTCACGAATTAGCGGTTTTTAGAGGTTTAAATTAATCGAACTGGTCGAGGTGTTACCGTCGAGAAAATTCTACCAAACGAGCAATTTTATAATGGAAACGACTAATATTTAAGTGATCGCCATATTTTTAAGATTTATTACAAAGTAATAGTAAAACACTTATTTAATATTATTTATACCATAGTGTGAAAAATAATAAATTTCCCGACTAAGTGATAATTTAAAATAGGTAAAGGCATTTCCGTTTTGTGATGAAATATTTTTATTTACGCTTTTCACAACGGATTTGAATATTATATTAATGCTGGACTTCGTTATAGAGTTATACAGATCATGTTTGTAATATTTCTAGCTATGAATATTTGTTTTTGCCGCCTTAAAAAAAAAAAAATAAAAAAAAGAGGTTATATGTTTGTCGCCTATGTTTTTTTTATGTTTTTTAGCGCATAATTTATATCTAGGGGTGGACCGATTTTAATGATCCTTTGTTCATTCGAAAATGTACCATTCGGCGGTGGTACTATGCGAATATACCGTTGAGTATTGATCAACACAAAAAACCTGAAAAAATATGGTGACCCTCGATAATTTTTTATTAATTATAGACATTTTTTTATATACAATTTTTTTTTTGTCAGCAACAACCCAATTCAAAGTGATTGACTTCAAATATTATCAAATTGCAGTTATAATTAAAAACTGCATTAAATATTCATTAAATTATTGTAATTTTAATTTGATGTCTATTCTAATAAGTCTTAACGTTGTATAAGAATTGTAATCAAATAATTAATTTTTTAGCATTCCATCTACACATAATGAACGGAATCCTAATAAGATGGTTTAGAAACGACAAAAATATTCAACTGAAATATGCAATAACTCACGAGCGGTTTAACTAATAAACTTCAATATTACATCACAAATAGCAATTAAAATTTTCTTTAAGACCATATCTACAACTTCAAACTAACCTTCTAGGCTGTAAAATAACCGTCCAGAATACATGATATAAAATTTAAAACCACCTCAAAAATCACCCTTAAAAAATTCATAACTCATTACCAAAAAGAGATAACCCTTTAAAAGCAACATTCAAAATATAAAACAAAACGCAGAAGCTCTTTCATAGAATCAAAACATTACAATTAAAAAATAATTTAACCCACCTCCCAGTGTTAGGTCAAAAATAGGGGAAAAAACAGGATATTCACGTAAGTATAATCCGAGTAGAAAAATTGGAGAAACCAAACCTCGAACATTTGCATAAAGGACTGCTTTATAGGAAAAATATGGCAGAGCTTTAAAACTTCATATTTAGACCCTCGAGGCGCCGAAAGCTCAAAATTTTTGAAACAAATATATTTTTCCCCGACTTATGATAATATATATCGGTGGAAAGATCGCAGTTTGTTGGGGGAACGAAACCGTATTTCATTTCTTTAATGTTAACGAAACTTTCAAAGTTGGCGAAAAGTTCAAATTTTTGCGGTGCGAGATTCCTTTGTTTTGAATTTCGTATTATGTAAATATAAATATTATATGGTTACGTTAAACTTAACATACGAAGTCTACAGCGCACGAAACATCACGCTTGACACTGAACTTGTTCTTTTTTAGTGCTTCTTTATTAAATTTTTATAGTAATTTTTGAAATTGGTATTTTTCTTTTAAAAACATTTTATTATTCTTTGTAACGTGAAAATTCTTCAACATAAAAATTTCACTTCTTGCGAAACTTATTAATCTATTTAATAAATCCAATTTATTATTCTGTTTATTAATCTATTAGATCTGAGAAAAGCTCGGTTAATACGAATGCTATTAAATAAGCATTTCTTGTATGTTTTTTGTTTAAATTCACTAATTAGTAAGAAGTTTTAAAGCCTAGAAATCGATTATTCTAGGAAATGGAGGTAAATTATTAACGATCGAAGTTGTATTTCAAATTTAATAAAAATTAAATGAAGAATAATTCACTTACCGTGTGTTAAACAGAAAATTGAAATTTGGTGATGAAATAAATTTTTTTACGATATTTATGCGGTGATCTTAAATTTATGCAAACTAAAATGCACATTCGAAATTAAAAAATAGCGTAAGCAAGCGTTCGTTTTGCGTGTGTATATACGCTTGCGAAACTCGAGAATATACTTTGATTCATCCGCAAGTTTGGAATAAATACGAGAATAGGTACTGTTAAATTAAATGATTATGAATCATTCCCATAAAGCACATAATCACCAGTGTACCGCGTAAGTTTTTACTTGAAATATATACTTGAACAGCGTACTCAAAATGAAATATTCCAGAAAGATACAGCTATAAGTAGACAATACCGTTATCCTAACAACTTTTTTTTAAAATAGATGGGACTCCATAAAGCAGCAAATACCAAATAAAATATTTCTTAAAGCGAACAAATTAAAATAAACGGCGATAAAATAGAGGCCAAGGGCGTCGCCAGCCGATGAGCCATGGGGGCAAGATGATAGAAAGAGGATATCGGTTATAGGAAAAATAAAATCTATAAGTTGTAAAGGCTTAATATTTTATTAAACAAGAATAAAATCTTAATTGAAATTTCGTGGGTTTCTGGCAAATTGTTCGTGGTTACGCGCCAATGAATAATCATCATGGCTAGTTGATTAAAAAGTTTCAAGGCTCCAGGGGGGCAACTGCCCCCCTGCCCCCCGCTGGCGAAGCCCATAATAGAAGCTATTTTATTGAGTAGAAGAAGATGTACGAAAACGAGTGGAATAGAAGAATACGCGGTAGTCCAACATTGGTTAACAGGCTAACATTTACGAAACGCATTAGAAGCCAAGTGACAAAAACTGAGCAAAACATCTGCATCTATTTTCGTTAATTAGAAAGTCTCAATAATCTTCTAAAAGTAAATTTTCCCTATCCATAAACACAATCGTTTGACGACCGAAATTATTATATGGAGCACCGATGGTTCAGAGGTAATACATTCAGCAGCTTTGAGGAATTTAAAATTACTTTGTTTAAAAATTATCCTAAATAAGCCGCTCTATACCGACATAAATTTCACGCGTGATGAACTAAAAATCCCATACATACAATAAAATAATCAATAAAAAATACATAAAAATTCTTTCACACTAGCAGCGCATCAAACATTAATGACATGTAGATGGCCATAAGTACAAAAATATAAAGAATATGACATTTAAACAATTTTTCGGTATAATTGCGTTTCGACAAATTCAAAATAATAAAATTCCAGTAATACCTTTTCTTCTGAACATGCGTTTATTTTATAATAATTTACACTCAGTGGCGTAGCGTGAATTTCCGAACTGACGAAACGCCACAATCAAATTTATTTCCTTTTTTACACAAAAATAAACATTCGTAAAATTCGGTTAAATACAGAACAGAAATAAAAATGAATTAAGAGGGAAGAAATGTCTCCCCTTTTTTGTAAGTTAATTCAGTCTTCCAGTTCTTGTTTGCGAAAGTGTTTATTACATCAGCACGAAAAGATGGTTGTGTTTCCTCTAATGTGTTTGATAATAATTCTTTTTCAATACCAAAAAAAAAAAAAATACTAACGTAGATAGTGCGTATTTCTTAAATACGTTTTATTCGTTTCACTGCTGAAAATGATCAACCTTTGCAGACGAAGTAGTTGTTGGAATTGTGGTTATTAAATGAGAAAGCTTGTACACTTCTGGAAAAACATCTGTTAGATCTGAAGCGGTCAATTATAAAAGCAAATGCACCGCAGCGTCATTTATACATATATTAGAATCTTGAAAGTACAACTTTGCGACATCGAAAAATTCTGTTTTAAATTTAAAAAGTCTTCTTCCAGAAAATTTTATTGAAAATTTAAAAAATTGTTTGTATTTAAAAGATTTAAAAATTTTTAACTTTGTTACATCACATTAAAACCCTATTATGAGACACATATTTGTTTGTGTAACATCGATAATTTTTAAAAATATTCTTTTTCGTGATAATAGGTTTTTATCTTCCCCAAAAACTGAATGAAGTTAAAGCCATTTGCACTCCATACATTTTTCTTTCTTGCCTAAATAAAAGGCAAGCCCAACAGAACAATTTTTTATCTTCTCACAACTGCATAGCCTTGGCATTGTTGTGTATAAATTTGTTTGAAAATGTCGGTTAAAAATTTTACATGCGTAGAGAAGTTTGGTAAATTATGCAAAAGAAAAGATTTTACATACCTTTTGATTTTGTAATTCAATTTTCTAAATTAGGCATTGATTTATCATTTTGAGTAATATTAATTTTTTCTTCAAAACCGAATAAACTAAAACTAATCAGTGAAAATTTATCAATAATACAATTGCATGTAGCCTCAATTTCGAAAGTGTTCGCATTTTAACAGACTGGAACATTTGCAGTTGCGGAAATAAGATACATGAGCCGGTATAGCTTCTACCGTAGTAGTAATAGTACGGACTGAAAAGCAAGACCGATCATCGCTTCCAGTTCCGCTGTTAGTAATCGACAGCATATAAAAAATTGTCTTAATTTTCAAGTCCCTACGTTTCATTATTTGTTAGTCCTTTGTGCTGGGTAAATGTCCTGAGTTGACGCGCCCAAGATAAAAAAAAATACCGCACACACTACCCTACGCTCGTACACACACACACACACTGACATGCAAAAAAATCGCGCTGTTCATCGGCATACGTGACCGTAAAGCGATTTGACTCAACGCTTGAAGACTGAACATGTGCGCGCATTTTTTTCTTTACTTTTGATACACAGTAGGGGTCATCCATTAATTAGGTGAGCTCAAAATGGAAGGAGGTCCAAAAAAATCTCGTTTAAACAGAGTGGGAGGGGGGATAGTTGAAAATCTCAAGTCAACTTTTAAAGAATATCCATTATTATTCAGATAATAAAAAAAAAAAATTATTAAATATTTCTTCTACTTTTTTTTGGAGCGTCTTTTTTTGCCCGCTGAAAAAATCTCATGGCTATTAAAAGCTTTTATTTCGAAAATAAAAAAAGATAAAAAAAAAGTTTTGAGCTCAAAAGAAAAAAAAGCTGGCATATATTACATGAGAATGCCCATGGACTCATGGAGTGAGTGTTTTGTAGGGAGGTGATTCTATGGTCTGTTTTTAAATTTAATTTTATGAAATTTAAATAAATTCTTTATAGTACACTTTAACGATGTATTATTTTTCTGCTTTATAAAAATAAATTTTGTCCTTTAATAAGCATAGTGCAAATCTCATGTGAGGGGAGTTCCCACCAAATCTTACTAAATCTCACCAGGGGGGGGGGAGTCCAAATTGAAAGAAAAAAACAGCTTACTTAATTAATGGATGACCCCTTACTCTGAAATCGCATGGATAAAAATTCGCGCAAATGATGTGATCTTGAAACGATACAAGCTGGCGCTTCCAAATTGAATATATGCGTGCGCAACCTTTTTCTATCATAGATCGTTCAGAGACAACTCTAGACAACAATAACGTGAAATAGTAAACGTGTGACTATTTCTGTGACTCGCAGAGATCCTTTATTTCTTTTTTGGTAATTTTTAATTTTAGAACTTAAATTCAGCAAGTTATTTCATTTTCTTTTTTTGCGGATAGTATTCTTTTCGCAAATACTATAGAAAACAATTCCGTACTTCCATTGACGATACGCCGCCCCTGTTTACACTAGTTTTATATAGATTTCTACGCTGTTCCAGTATCTGTCTAATTTAAGTGTTCATTCTTTAAACTGTATTATTTTTTTTTTCCTTCGGACTATGTGCGCGTGTGTTTACGCTATTTTATCACATAATTACTTATTAAATCTATTATGCATTTGAAAAATGAGTATTCTTATCGATGAAATGAGCATTAGTACACTATATTAATAATTTTTTTTTCGGTTATATACAATAAAAAGTTTACAGCATTATTCTATTATGTAAAACACGCAAATAAATTGTTTTCTTTCTTTTTCTAGTAACGTTTGCTCAGGAAGACTAGAATTTTCATGTAATAACTATAAAGTACAACATTGCTAATAAAAACAATTTAATAAAATTCAACTGAAACACATACTCAGTTCGAAAGAAAACAAAAAGAAAAAAGAAAAAAAAAAAGAAGTTTTGAAATCGAAGATAAACAATCATTCAAAATGTTTAAAAAAATTTTATTTTTAAAAAATTAAATTTAAATCGTTAAAATACAATATAAGTTGGTATATAAATTTTTTAAAACGCTCAATACATACATAATTTAGATTAATATAAAATACTAAATGTAATTAAATATAAAATTTCATTTAAAATCCAATTTTTAATAAGGTGGGTTTATTCGGTAAAGTATTTTTTTTTTATTACTATCTTTTTTCACGCGATAAAAATGACTAAATTTAACACGATGCGATAGCAAAGCCGCCGCCGATGACTTCTATTAACGCAGTCTTTACTACCGAAAGGAGGGTAACAACTGTGAAACAGTTTGTGCGCTAAAAAGCATTAATATTATTTTATAATAATCCGCTTATCTGTAATAAAAACGAAAACAATTTTTAATAATACGCCTGAGAGATTTCTTAAAGAATAATAATTAAAAATTTATAAGCTATCTTCCTTTTTTTTTCGCGTTGTTAATCGCGGAACCCGAATACGGCATCTACGATGAAAACGATTCCTGTAGCTACGGACACCCAAGCCTTGGCTAAACCGTAGTCGCTTGTTTTGCTGCTAATGACGCGGCCATGAAATTTGTCCCACGCCAAATAGCCAGCCGCGATGTACAGTATACCCCCTAATAAGGTGAAATACAAATCCTAAAACAAAAATATATATAAATATAAGAACGAAATCCGGATAATATCTGAACGCTTTATTGCCACCATTATCATATCCAATAAAATTAACTGCGCAGTCAAGGCTCCGCTTAAAAACATAAGATGGCGCCTAGCGTAAGATTTAAATGTTTAGGGGAAAGGAATTCATGAAAAAGTATCACCAAAACATTCGAAGTAACCGAATTATCAAACAAGTGCCAGAATTACGGTACTTTTACATCATTCTAATCCGATACTACAAAAAAATTCTCATGCTCGGTTTATTTTACATCATTAGTGATAGATACAAAAATAATGCACTCCGTAGATTTAAGGGAAAAAGAAAAAAAGTAGGCCCTGTGTAGTTAACATCAATTATTCTTGTGTGATAAAGTTTACTCACCTTGTGTTCGATTTACAGTTGAAGAAATCGGTGAGATATTTTAATTTATCTGTATTATCTGCTTTTATTTTTATTTCTACGTTTTTTTGACATGGATATGTCTTTTAGTTAAGGGGGGTCATTCTAAAATTTGCGCCAGCGAAAAATGTAACGAAAGTGACGTCATCGATATTATAGAATTTGCGCCTTCGAAAAATTTAACGGGAGCGAATGAATCATCGATCAGAATTTGCACCGCCGAAAAATGTTAGCAGAAGTGACGTCATTGATATTCTAGAATTTGCGCCTTCGAAAAATGTAACGGGAGTGACGTCATCGACCACGTGACTGACTTTTGGTGGGAAAATTTGGCGGGAAATTCAAATCCAGAATTTTTAAATTCGAAATATGATGAAGGAATTTTGTGGCAGGAATTATCTTTATAAGTTTTTTTTTTTTTTTTTTTTTATTTTTACAGCCCCTAACGGGTATGTATTAACATTACAATCTAGTCTATAGACTAATCAGTAATTTAATGCTAACTTAACTTAATATTTATACTATTATACTAATAAGCATATACCAACTGCGGTCGCTTAGTTTACGTTAATTAATATGAATTATATATGGTACAAATTTCTTTATTATACAAGCTCAAATGGTTTCGTCCTTTTCAGTCTTCTAACCGCATCCGAGTGATCCAAGAGCTGCGCTGCTTCAGCATTAATGTGCTTACTTAATCTTTCTTCGTGTTTTTTTGCAAACTTTTTAACGACATCTTTTACTGGCTCAATATTTAAATCCCTGTGGAGGTTGTTATTCCTGATGTACCATGGAGCATTAACAATATTTCTAAGTACTTTATTTTGGAACCGTTGTATAATCTGAATGTTGGAATTTTCGGTACACGCCCATAATTGGATTCCATAGCTCCATACAGGTTTTAGCACTTGATTATAAAGTAATAATTTATTTTGTACTGTTAATTCGGAATTCCTTCCTAATAACCAATACATGTCTTTATATCTGATGCCCAGTTCTTCCCTCTTTTTTTTAACATGCGTTTTCCATCTTAATTTTGCATCCAATGTCATTCCTAAATACTTAGCTGAGTTGTTCAATTGCACTACCTGACCGTTTATAAATACTGGGATCGGAGTAATTTTTCTGTTTGTAAAAACAACATGAATTGACTTGCTTTCATTGAGTTTAATTTTCCATTTTTTTGTCCAGTTTTGTACTTTGTCGATGGCTACTTGTAGCTTAAATGTTGCTTCTTCATTATTATTGCCTACTGCTAGGATCGCCGTGTCATCAGCAAACGTAGCTGCGACTGCATTACTTTCAGCTATCGGTAAGTCAGAAGTGTATAGAAGGTACAGTATTGGCCCCAGTACACTTCCCTGCGGCACGCCAGCTTTTATTTCTCGTATTTCAGTATATATGCCTTCTTGTTTGACTCGAAAGTATCTATTTGATATATATGATTCGATAATGTTAGTGAATTGGCAAGGCAGCATTGTTTTAAGCTTCCAAATGAGCCCATCATGCCACACTTTATCAAACGCTTGTGCAACATCTAAAAATATTGCGGAACATATCTTCTTTTCTTCAAGCGTTTTTTCTATTACATCGGTTACTCTATGTAACTGGTCGATAGTAGAATGTTTTTTCCTGAAACCAAATTGATGTTGTGGTATCAAATTGTTCGCTTCTATTATTGGTTGCAGCCTTTTCAATAACAATTTTTCAAACAATTTTGACATAACGGGTAATAATGAAATTGGCCTGTAGGATGTCACTTCATATGGTGATTTCCCTGGTTTTGGTATCATTATTACCTCAGCTACCTTCCACAGACTGGGTACATATCCTAATTTGAATGTTGCGTTGATAATATTTGTTAACTTAACTATAGCTTTCTTTGGTAGCTGCTTTAATACTTCACCCGTAATAAGGTCATATCCGGGTGCTTTTCTGGAGTTAATATTATTCTTGATTTCAAGCATTACTTCTGCTGGTGTTGTTAGTTTTATTATTTCCTCTTTATGTTTAATTTCGTTGGAAGATTGTTCACTTTCTATTTTTGGCTTTACTTCACGAAGCGTTTCATCACTTTGTTCCGTATTAAGTTGAAAAATACCTTCTAAATACCGAACAAATTGTAATGCTTTTTGCTCACTACTTCTAGCCCATTTGCCATCTATGTCCTTTATAGGAGAATTCTGTATAATCGGTCTTTTAATCCTTTTAGTAGTTTTCCAAAGTGAGTAGTTAGTTCCACTATCATTAGTTAATCCGCGTAGATATGTTTTGATAGTCTGATTCTTAATTACTTTGATTTCTCTTTTTAGTTGTTGACTTAATCTATTTAATTTATTTTTATCTCTTGGGTCTCTCATCATATGCCATTTGTTTCTTTGCTTTCTTTTTTCAGCCAAAAGTTTCACTATCTCTTTTGGGTATTCATTACCGTTATTTCTTTTCTTAATCACAGGAGTACATTCCCAAGCTGCATATTGTATGTCTTTAACAAATTTTTCTAGATCAATGTCTAACTCTTCTGGGCATCGTAATGATACCCTTAAATTAATTTTTTCTTCTAATTTAATTTTGAAGCTTTCTCAGTCTGTATGTTGATTAACTAAAGCTGGGTTTTCAGGTTTGTTTATTACCTTATCGTTTATTATTAATAAAACTGGAGAATGGTCTGAACATAGATCTAATCCTTCCGTTACATGAATATAATTTGAAGTGATACTTTTGAGGATATAAAAATCAATTAAGTCTGGGATTTTACTTGGATCTGTAGGCCAATATGTGGGTTTTCCTGTTGATGCCACTTCGCAACCATATTCATTAACTGCATTCAGCAGCTCTTTACCTTTACTTGTAGTTAGACGAGAACCCCAATAAGTATTTTTAGCATTAAAGTCACCTCCAATGATAAACCTACCTCCAACTCGATTAAACAGTTCAATATATTGTTCCTTTTTAATCGTATGTTTCGGTGGACTATATATCGCTGCTATCTTAATTTGGTATTTTATAGTTTGTATGCTAATTACTGTGCCTTGTATTTCATCTGTTTGGTATTTAATTTCTTCATAATGCTTGATCGTTTCTTTTATAATGACTGCACTGCCACCTTTTGCTGAATTTTCAGGATGTGGAGTGTGGTACACTTTATATCCTGAAAATTTAATGTAAGATTGTTTTGTGAAGTGCGTTTCAGAGATAAGGCAAATATCTATCTTTTCTTTGTGTAGCACTATTTGCAATTCATGTTGATGTTGCAATAGCCCATTAGCGTTCCACGTAAGAATTTTTAATTCCCTGTTCATGTTTTCCTTTTACTTCCGGGTGCAGCTCCCTTAACGCTAATTTCTATATTCTTTAATCTCTGCTCAAATGAGTTTATAAAGGCTTCTTGTTTGTTTAATTTTTCTATTATTAATTGCAAACCAAAATGTCATTCTCTTGTTGTACTACAATAGCATTACTTGTGTTTTTACTTACTACTTGAGCAAAACTTTGCTCTTCTCTAATTTGCTGTGATAATGCAGACACGTGTTTTTTTGATAAGGTTTCTTGTTGTTTTTCAGTAATCGTCTTCGACTTTTGTTGCATTTTAGTTTTATTCATTTTGTTGTCTTTTAATTTTTGTATTTCTTTTGCTATTGTACAACCGCGATAATTTGCTGGATGATCCCCTCCACAATGCAAGCATTTAGGTGTTTCACTGATTGTTTTCTTACAATCTACTGTTAAATGATGCCCACCACACTTAACACATCTTGGGTCCCTATGGCAGTGTTTCTGAGTATGATTAAAACTTTGACACTTTTTGCATTGTGGTATTAGTTTTGAAACTATTAATGGATGGATTTCTACCCTGCATCTTAATATATACGAAATTTTAAATATTTTATCAACATTTTCTTGAGGATCAAATGCTAACATAAACATATTTAATGGCCGTTTGGTTCTCCATTTTAATTTATTTACCGCTTGGATGATTTTATATCCCTGGCTTTTTAAATCGGCCACAATGCTTTCCCCTGTGCATGTGTAATGTAGGTTCTTAGCCATAACTCTAATTGGTCTATCCTGTTTGTTTTCATAAGAATGCCATAAGTATTCTTTTTCCTCAAGAAATTTCGTCAAACTTCTATATGCGTCACTATCTGGTGTATTTAATTTAATGCTTTCATTGCCTAATAATTTCACACTATATTGGGCATTAGTTAGGTAATTTTTCAACAGTTTATGATATTCATCATAATCTTTGATCCCTTGAACAATAATTGGAGGAGGGACAAACACTTTTTTCCCTTTCTCTTGCTGGTTATTAGTGTTAGTACTTTGTGTCTGAAGAGGAGAAAGTGACATGTCTAACTTTCTTTTTTTTCTATTAGTTTTATTTTTAACTCTAATCCATTCGGTTTCTTTTGCCAAATCTTCTTCATCGGTATGATATGTTTGGTTCTCCTGACTAACCTGAACCGGCACAGATTTATTTTTTATATTTGAAATCTCATTTTGTAAGTTTTTAATAGCTTCTTGCAACTGACTTATTTGCATATTTAATTGTTTATTCTCATTAACAGAATTTTTCCAAGCCGTGTATAAAGTTTGTTCATTTTGCGATCTTTTAAATTTCTCTTGGAACAGAGAATTATCATTTTTAATATTAGTTTGTTGATGCAATGCCATCTGTTTATTATCAGTAGAGCTGGTAATAAATAAAATCGGTAATGAATAAAAGTGGTACGAATCGATTATAGATAACAATACAGCAGATAACAAAGGTAACTTGCCAAAATTGTCTGTACCTGAGATAACAGCTGACGTTCCAAATAAACGAATTCGACAACATACGCGAACACATCGTCTAATTTAACGCTATCACTCAATTCTTATCACAACCGAATAAGTCGGCGAACTATCTTTATAAGTAAGCTAGTTTTCTTAAGGTCACATTGATCATCTGGAAACTTAAAACTACACATATCGTACTTTTCCCATCACAAACTTTTATTAGGTATCACTAATGTGCAATAAATACTATAGGTACACGTTAAATATAAAATAGTTTTTTATTCCCTTCACCACTAGATATGATTTAAATTCGGAAGATGATGAGGGAATTTTGTCGCAGGAATTGTCTTTATAAGTAATCTACTCTGACAATTAAACCGGTTAGTGTATGTCGAGATGTTGTCCGGTGAACGTGCCAGGCAGTTTCGTCAACGTCAACGAGACGAAAAAGAGCCGCTCCGGAATGTATCGAATTCTCGATGACTACTCTCTGTTTTCCTCTAGTACAATTAAGAATGACGATATGCTTGCCTTTAAAGCAATGAAAGTGAAAGAGAAGAGGAAGAAAGAGGGTGAGAAGTACAGGAGGTACCGATTACAACGGAAGATGAATACGGAACAACAAACACGTCATGACGAGACAACTTCAATCTACAGAACAGGAATTTTTAAAATATGATGATCCAAAGGAAGTACAAGTGAAAAGGATGTCTATGTTACATGACGGTATAGGAGATATCTGTGCAATCGAGACCACGGTTAACGGAAGAAGAGCCTACTTGTGTCTCTGTTTACATCACACACCAGGAAGTACGTTCAATTGGAGATTTGTTTGAGTTGAATTTAATGGCATACAGTCCACAGGCGTGTGTATTTAGTGTTGTTAGGAAGAAGGAGTATCAAATGAATACCCATCGTGTCTTGATGGAGATATAAACGTATATTTTTCAAAGCAGCGAAGGATCTTGGTTCATCGGGTTCATGCGTGAAACATTCAATCTCGACAACCAGAAACAACACACGCGTTGACGCAGTTTGATTATTGCACTAGGAATATCGGAGACAACCTCTTGCACAGGGACCTCCTCCGTGATCTGTCCGATGCTGCGCGAGCTTCTTGCAGTCATAAATCAGAAGCGCCACAGTTGGTTCGTTTGGCAGCCTGTATACGAAACAGTTCGATGGTGGAGGAGGCTTCCTTTTACTCCATTTTGCCCTTTTCATCCCCCTTTAAATTACCTCCCTTGTGACACTTTGACGTTATGTTTCATTTGAATGTTCGATTTTTTCTGCTGAACAATCGTGCTTTTACTCTTCTTCACTAAAATTCCTATCCCTACTCCCCTTATCGGTGCTTCTTATATCCTCCCATATCCTTCTACTTCTGTTATTCCTGACCTCGAATTATTTTTATTCCCTGTATCTTTACACGTTCAAAAATAAGAACTTTATTTGCTCTTTTTCCCGGTTTCTTTGACTAGTATCTTCGTTGACGAAACCATTGAAAAAAGGAAATAATGCTAACAGAACGGAGAAGCGAAGATAAAACAACCAAAAAAAAACAAAAGGAAGATTAAATTTAAGATGGAATTTTTTACACAGAGACAAGAGATGAAGGGATGAAATTTGTTTAAAGAAAGAACGAGAGGAAGCAGCAACTGCAATCGAAGAATACGCCATTTAGAACTATTAAACTTGACGGGTATAATAAATTGTTTGTTTTTTTTTTTTTATTTTTACAGTGTGAAAAGTAAATTTTATCTTCTCTTTTGAAAAAATCCCAAGCCCGCTATTGTGATAGTAAAATATCGCAATTGGCCTTACAATGTTGTTGCTCATGAAAAGGAAATATTGATTTAAAGAAATGTCGTTTACAGTAAAAACATAAACATTTTTAATATTGCACATAGCTGTTACTTCGACCATCTGCTACTTCTCTTTTCGAATGTCTGCACGTGTTTTTAATAATCTAATGAAAATAATGAAAAAATTCACAATTACATAACAAGAATATTTTTTGATTTCTCTTTTATAAAGTTATCCGTAGTGGGAATCGATATTTTAAAGAGGAAAACATCACACCCGGGCGAAAGCCGTTAAACTAAGCCGGGTAAATGAAATTTATCCCAGGCCTGTAATTGTTCAAAACTTTTAATCATACAGATTATACCGGATTGATAGCATATTAATTTTCAAATAGTTTCCCGCTTTCGTTAAGATAAAAATGTTTCTTTTTTATCTATACACTTACCTATAGTAAAGAGTAAATCCCATTCACTTGGCAGGGCGTCAGGAATTGTGAAAAATGCGCAATGTACTAAACCTAATGGATCCGAAGAGAATATTAGGAGAAACTTTTGAATGGCCGATTCACGTATATGAATGTGCATTCCCGACATTCCGATGCAGATGGAGAAGTAGTGGTTGGTACCGATCAAGTGTATTTTTCTCGGCTTATTACGCAGTCCAACTATCTGACAAGATTTACAAGACTCAACACTGACAAGCCGATTTGAATGCTGATGCCATTTTGATGTGACCGTGGCTCGTATTGGTAAAGTGGTGTGTTTATCGCGGGTCACTTCAAAGTTGGGGGGGGGGCGATTAACTTGACATCATCTAGATGTCGTATCTTTTTAGGTTGCTCGTTAAGCAGTATCTTAAAACAAGGTTAGTGCTACCGGGAGGTCAATGCAATCTCGGATCATACAAAAGCTGTGCACCGATCTTAATCAAAAATTCACTTAAATGCAGGTTAGCGGAGCGAAAATTTAATTCGTAATTCTGCTTACTTGACACTATAAATCGGATACTTTTATTCGTACTCGAGACTCGATCAATATGCTTTCCTGTGATGACTTAACGTTTACACGAATCGGATGCAGATTACTAGTCATTTAAAGTGTTGCCACCCACGTCTTGCCTTCTGCAAAGCGATCGCTAATCATTCTCAAAGTGTTTCTATTATGAAAATCCATTTAGAAATATTAACGAAGTTGCAAATGCCTTTTCACACTAAGGGCTCTATAAATTAATTTTAAGCAGTCTCAGATGGCAAAGACCGGAAAAATATAATAAACGGCATATCATATTATAAACGATATAAAAATAAAAGCACACGGATGCATACATATATCGTAAAGAATCGATATGCGCAAAAGAGTTGTATACAAAAGTGTTTAAAAATGTTACCAACCAATTTCCTGCCCGGAGCTGAATCGATAAATACGAAGCCCAAGCCGATACCTATCGCTATGATCAGGTATCCACCGTACACGCCTGACTGGAAAAATACAGAAGCACTGTCTGCGGCTTCAAACGAATTGAAATGTAATACAACGCATATTATGACCAGTACCTTATCAGAAAAAAGAAAAAAATCAAATTAAATTAGACATTCTAAAATTATAAATAAAATTAATATTTAAACTTTCCCTCATTTCTTCATTTCTTCGTTATTTTATCTTATAATAAGTAAAAATGAAGCAGTTAAATTTTAATACACACAATATTGTTTAAAAGGAAGTTACAACCAACAAGCAAGATAAAAATTCCTAATTGAACTGGCTGGTTTCACATCATTAGTGCATGCCTAATGTTCAGCACTGAAAACTGACCACATGTTAGCTGCAACCGCAGTAATATTATATTATTGCTCTTATTATTCTCCGTACAGCACTCCGTGTACGAGTTGGAAATTTCAATGTAAGTATTAAAATTTGACCCAAGTATATTATTCCAGAACCAAAAACTAACTCCAACTTCACCCCCCCCCCCCTCCATTTCACTAGCAAAAATTAATTCAGACACCTCCTTTTTGTCTCCCCTCATAAAATTCAAATAATGCCACAACCATTGCCGAAATTATCTCACCGTTTCTTCCCACACACACACACACACACACACGCAAGGCATGACCATTCCTGCGCACACCAGCACGGAGAGTTGCTAGTTCGTCTACCGGTCATGCTTGAGTATTGTGCTAAAGCTAGAAAACACTACGCTTGCACGCGACAGTATGTCCTCGCACGCCAGTAAGTTCACTAGTTCCGGCTCTTATAATAATATTCGTGCATAATTTATAATTTTATTTTCAAAGATCGGAAGAGGGAAATTTTTGGAGACCGCTAAAATCGTTTGAAATTCCACATTCCGTTTCGTTCTTACATTTTATTTTTCAAAATTGTTTATTTTTTCGAAATCATTGCACGAATAGTTTCATATGCCAGAACAGGAGTAAAGTTAGAAAGCGGAGGCAAGGAGCACTTGAAACATTTGAAGGTGGCTAAAAACGTTTAGAAACTCGTCATATGAAGCTTGAATTTTAAAGGTTGCTTACCGAGACGCTTTCCTTTTTTTCTTTTCTGTTTATTGGGCATGCTGGCAAAAGACATTTACCCAATGCGTAGAATTAGAAAAATAATGAGGAATAAGAAGTTTCAGAGTATATATTAGGAAACAATTAGAGATAGGCGAAGTAAAAACAGCTAACGAAAGAACGATAGATGAAAATGAAAAACCAAGAATACAGTGGACATTATAAAATGTAGAGCCATCATGCTAAGCAGATCGGAACAAAAATTACGCCTTGTGAAGAAACAAAAGGACATTAGGATTAAGGAAGGGAGACGGGATAGCTAATCTTTTCGAGTCGAAAGATAGGAGGACTTTTGATAAATTATGTGCTGAAGACATAAAAGCGATCGCGTGTAAAACATTTACGAATTCCCGGCTAGAAAAATAGAAGAAAAGGAAAGGAATTGAAAAGATTTAGAATAGCTAAGAATAGGAAAAATAAAAGCGGCACCAATACCCGAAACGAATTTCGAACCGTTAATGAATTTTGTTAGTTTTTGATTTTCGAACCATTAATGAATTTTGTCAGTTTTTGATTTTCGAACCATTAATGAATTTTGTTAGTTTTTGATTTTCGAACCATTAATGAATTTTGTTAGTTTTTGATTTTCGAACCATTAATGAATTTTGTTAGTTTTTAATTTTCAAACCATTAATGAATTTTGTTAGTTTTCAATTCTAAAAGTGTTCTGTTGTCCGTTTTCTCTCTTCTTCTTTTGAATTCCGAAGATTTCATAATTACATAATTCTCCTTACTTGTCCTCTCGTTGATAGATTACACGTTTCTTGTTCGATACGAATCGATTTCTTGCGGATTCCTAGTCTCGCCGGTCTTAAGAATAATGAACAAGCTGATTCGGCGGTTCGATCTGTGAACTGGTTAATTTCTATTTCTATTCTAATTTTCTTTTTCGAATATTTAATATTCTTTCCAGAAATTCTTAAGCTGAGGAATGATAATTATCCTCTCTCATTTTCTAATCCTGAGTCCCTTTAACATCTTTCCTTCCATGTCACCCTAGATACTAAAACCTTCTTCAGCTCTCTCGTTTCATTATCTCCTCTATTTGCCGGCTTCGCTTTGATCATAGTCAGCTTCCAGCACTTTCTCTTTTTATCTTTTTATGTCCCCTTCACCCTTCTGTTCTTTTCTTCCTGTGTCAGTTTCATCTATATCCGCAGAACGCCTCTAATTCAATTTACACATTTCCAAATCTTAGCTTGCCTACGCCTTATAACGCTTCTTTTATTCTTTCATTTTCATCTCCTACTATTATTCCTATATTTTCATCTTTCATTTCTTAGAAACATTTACTTCCGATTTTTTTTGATTTTTTTTTTTTTTTTGCAATAATCTAATAGCGAATAATGCTCTCAGTATAACGAGACCTCCCTCACACAAAAAACAACAATAAAAAAGACAAAGAAAAACATTGTTAAAGTTAATTGCAATTTTATACGTTAAAAAATAATAAAACGAAAAATACGAAACCTATTCTTAAAAACGAAAACAAAGTTAAATATTCATTTTTGTATTCATTATTCTGTAATACATTCACATAAATATATTCCTACTGGGTATTATTTTTTACAATGTCGTTATCTACGCATACAATGAATTCTATAACGTATAAAATAATAAAATACATTATAGTTATGACAAAAAATAAATTTCAACATTTAATTAAACAATTATATATATACCTATATATATATATATATATATATATATAAAATTTTTAAATCCCCGACGCTTTTCGAAGAAAACACTTCATGTTCACGGGAGTAATTATAATATAAATAATGAAGAACAATTACGAGTACTCCTGTGAACATGAATTGTTTGCTTCGAAACGCGTCGAGGATATAAAAATTATATATATAATTGTTTAATTAAATGTTAAAAAATTTATTTTTTGTCATAACTATATATTGTTAACAATGTGTATAAATAATAAATACAGGGAAAATACATTATAACATTTAAAAACATTCGCTTTACCAATTCTATAAATTTCAAAATTTGTCCTCGACTTAAAGCCATTTTTCTTCAATATCTGTATTTTTATATATCTGAAAAAAAACAGAAACAGAGACTGTTATTAATACGTCAACAACGTTCCATACTAAGGCACAATTTAATGAAGAACGCATTTTTTGTACGTACATATTACAGTGGAAAGTGTGTGCAATCTTAAAAAAATAAACAATTTGCTAGCACTAAAAATTAACTTTTTCCAACATTAGTAAAAAAAAAAAGTAGCAGTCTATATACCAACGTATGGAATATTAATTTCAATAGTTTCTACTAAGAACCGTTTCACGATAGGGGTGGCAGTTCAAAAATTAAAAAAACTACGTCTTTATTTTCGGTGAAAGTTAGCAAATGTGGTAGGATTTCGAATTTTTATTACGTTAAATATACCGTTAATATACCGTTAATATACCGTCAATTAAAATGATTTTTTTAAGATAGATACTGCAGTTGAAAATATTACAAACTATGTGTAATTATAAAAATTTATGATTTGCCAACACTGAAAGAGTATAACAAGGGTTTTGCACAACATACACACATACACCCATAATATATATATAAGTACATATATTCAGATGCGCCTACTTGAAAAAAAGCTTAAGGAGGGATAATATTTTTTTTAGGTTCCATAAACATAACCTATTAATAAAATTGTTTTCCTACATTAAAAAATCTTTTTTTTTTTTTTTTTTTTTTTTTTTTGTAATGCGAATATGTGCGGAAATATGTATACAGTTTTATGTACCCTTCGAACCATTTTACCTTCTTTTCTATGCGTTACCAGTATAATGTATGTTTAAGATTGCGTGTAAAAATTGAATAATTACATGAAAATAATTATAAAAAATTGTGCATTACGGGGAAATAATGTAAAATTAGGAGTGTATGTTTTTTTTTTTTTGATTTGATACAAAAGTTATCTTATTCCAATCCCAAAATCTAAGTTATTAAAATTTTAATTTTTAAACAGAACTATATACTACTAGATTTCAAAGTAAAACTACATACAGTAACACAAATAAATAACATTAATAGTATTAAAATCTATACAAAGTTGCGAAAAAATAAAAAAATACTTAAAATACATAATGTATACTTGCTGATAACGGTTACAAAAATATTAAACATTACTTAAAAGACAATTAATGTTCAAAACAAGACGTTCTAACATTATTTTTAAGAATAAAATCTTTTGCTATATCACTTAAAGTTATTTCTACTACGACTGGAATTATGAATAATTAATTAAAGCCGCAGAATTTAAACGAAAATTTGTGACATTGTCGAACGTAAGTAATTTTTCAACCGTCTTAAACACGAATATGATCTTTCTGTAATACAAGTACTAACTAGAATAGTCGGTATTAATTTAATTAGTTTTACCAAATCAGGTAGAACCTGTGAACGCATAATGTTCATTTTTTTTTTTAAATAAATTAATTACACTTTTTAAATCGTCAACTTCTGTACCGCGGTTTCATTTTCAATATTTTCCCTAATATTCTGAAACATTTCTTGCTGTATAAGAAGTTTTTCAAAATTCAGATCATCCTTTACAGTTCTTTAAAATTATCAGACATGTTTTCACCTAATGAAATACGGGTTTGTTCCCGACAAACAGCGATATCTTTCTAACGATATATCACAAACCCGAGAAAAAAAAAAAATATTTTTTTTCAAAATTTCGAGCTTTCAAATTGGAAACCCAGATGTTCCAAAGTAAGAAAATACACAGGGATGCGCGCACCTTTTTAACCTTGTTCAAAACCTTTAGCTATAATATCTGAGGCACAAGCGGCGGCTACAAGTCATTTTTCGGGTTTTTTTTGAATTTGTAGTAAATTTCGAAAGATTGGTTAAGGAAATGAAATATGGTTTCGTTCCCGACAAATGGCGCGATCTTTCTAACAATATATCACAAGCCCGGAAAAAAAAAATATTTTTTTCCAAAATTTCGAGCTTTCGGCGCCCCGACGGTCTAATTGTAAAGCTGGAAAGCCGGATGTTCCAAACTAGAAAAATATACGCGGAAGCGCGTATTTTTAGCCGTGTTCAAAATTATTTTAAGCTTGAATACTAGCGGCGCTAAGGGAGGAAATTTTTCGCGCTTTTTTAAACTTTTCGGCAACTTTACATAACTTTTGCACCGTCATTTTTTGATTTTATGAAAGGACTCTTGCATTTTATTTTATATTTCGAATTTCAGCTTTATAGGTTTATCATCGGGTGATGAGTTATGATTTTTTAAGTGTGATTTTTGAGGTCGTTTTAAATACCATATTATATATTCTTGGCGGTTTTTTGAATTTTTTTCCGCTCAGGGTAATCGATCAGCTTGATAGATCGTCATAAGGAGAAGTTTAATTAGAATTTATGATCCAATTTTGAAGTTTACAAGTCAAACCGTTCGTGAGTTATCGGATATTTTAATTGAATATTTTTGTCGTTTCTGAACCATCTTATTATTAGGATTCCGTACATGTTAACGGAATCCTAAAAATGAAATTAGCAGTTCAATTTTTTCTTACTATTAAGAATCCCTATGCCTGTAAACTAATTATAGAAAAAAAAAAAAATCACATGTGTTTTAATTAGAATTAAATAAAATATGTACAGTTAGATTATTGTAATTAAGATGCTTGTATGAAATTAGTTGTAAAATAAAGTTTAAAATGGCGAGTCCTGACCCGGCCTATTCAGAAAAAGAAAAAAAAATTTTACGGCTGAAATTTAAAAAGTCTTCTTCCTGATGCTTTCACAAACTGAAATATTGTTCGTTTGACGTTTTTTTTTTTTAACTTCAGTAGGAGAATATCAACACGTATTCAACATGGTAAAATCAATGTTAATTATGAAATCGCGTTTTCTCATTGGTCATTTTTTCTTCAACTCACATCGTAACAGTAGCTTTTTTTACCCAAATGCGATTATAAGAAATAAAAGGGAAAAAAAAGGAAGAAATTGCACCTGTTTTAAATTAAATAACAGTTACTAAACCTCTGCATCCTTCTAAAACAAGTCGACTACCGTGAAAGACCCCCCCTCCTCCAACCCACCCATCTGTTTTAATGAAATTTCATCTTCAGTAAGGTAAAGCGGTAAGAATTTAATAACACTATTCATCCGATAGAACATATTAAAAGTGTTGAACTTCGTTGAATTTCACCTGCTGAAGGTTATTTTCAGTGATTCACTCAGCGGAAACGAGTTCAAGGAAATTAAGGCGTGCAATGAATGTGTGTAATAAAAAAAAAAAAAAGAAAAAAAAAGAAGCAACACGAAACACACAGTATTCGTGATAACGAACGTTGTTCGGCACTCGGAATAATCATAGTTTTTATTTTCATGGTCAAATGTTAAAAAATGAAATATTAAAACCGAAAAAATGAGAAAAAATCCTTAGCGCGATTCTGAGTTATTCTGCGTAGCCGTTAAAAGAAAAAAAACCTTATCATCGTATATAATTAGACGGGTTAGTCATTTCGTAATATGTGTCCAGAGAAAGAGTGAGAAAGATGGTCCATGATGTTTTTCGTATTAATGTAATTCGGTTACAAATCCGTGTCCTTTGCGCCATTGTATTCTGCTTCTCGCACGCCTCCGCCTATTATGTATCTCTTCAGCTGGTGTAATAATAATTTCTGTACAGTGAACTTGCCCCAGTCTTAGACATGAAGGCGTGTTTACAAATAGTCATAGAAAAATATTACAATCGGAAAAAAAAAGTTATTATTTGTTTTATACAAAATAGTGTGTAACGTCCTTTGGAAGTTTTTTTCTTAACTTTTCAATGGAAGTATGTGTATTTTTCGGTTAAAAAGGTTTTTCCAGAAAGAAATTTAACAAAAACCAGAAAAGCCGTCAAAATAATATTTTTTCTTATTGTTCAATAATAAAAATTTTGAGGATAAAAAAATCGGGTGCCTACAGTTGTCATTCTAGTAATGTTGGAGATATTTTTGAAAATCTTTCGATAGACGCGATTTTATTAAAACAGGCTGCCGTATTTAGGTGATCATTTAGAGAAAACATACTTCACCTGTATTTTTTTTTATTACACGTAGATGGTCTGTCCTGCTAAAAAGACCTTTCGGAAGAATTTTAGGACACAAGCATTTTCGTTTTTCGCCAGTACTTTTAGGAGTGCTTGATTTTAGTGGCTTTTTTGACAGGATTTTAAGTCCCTTTGATAGTTACAGTAGGACAAGAAAGCTACCGAAATTTTAAATACATTACATCGCTCGTTTGTGCACTGCTGATAATTTTTCCTTTACTTCTCTGTCTTTTCTCTTCTCTAATTTTAAATTATCTATAATGTGCGCGCTTACACGCGCACGCACACACACACACACACACGCACACACACACACATATATATATATATATATATAAACTCGGCCATTTTGGCCTCGCAAGGGGCTGTACCCCTTGACCCCTCTTACTTTCATTTCTGTCTCTTTTTCTTCTATACTTTGTATAAAATGATCAAAATTTACAACGTAATTCTTACTGGCATCAACACAAAAAAAAAAAATAACATAACCACAAAAGTCCTATTCTAACATTTAACTTTTATTATAAAAAATTAAGACGTTTTTTCGTTACATTTTTCGTTACATATTTCATTACATAAAATTGTGACATTTTTTAAATAACAATAACAAAAATCCTATAAAATATAACAAACGTTACATAAAATTGGGACATTTTTCTGGGACATTTTTTTGGGATATTTTTTTGGGACATTTTTTCGAATGGGGGGTAGCCTAAGAATTATGTTGTAATTAATATATAATACACTAAATATATTATTAACAGTATACAAAAAAAAATAAAATAAAAGTGTAGAATTATTTGCAGGTAAAAAAATTATTTTTTTTTTAAATCGTTTGTTTAAACAGTAGATTTTATGTGCATTATTGAATGAACAAATAATGTTTATTTTAAATAGTATTTAAAAGGACAAAAATCGATAGAAAAGGGATAAGAACTTGTAAATGGGAAACTATTTTAAATGGAAAAAGACGTACATAGTTGTTCAGAAAAACCAAAAAAAGTAAAAATCGCTTGAATTTTAGAAACTAACGGATAGGAATATGACATTATTAGTAATACTACGAGAAAAACAAGTTCTGGCTGTTTAAAGGCCGCATAAAATTGCTCCTAAACCACATTTTCGCTAATAATAATTCGTTTTAATTTACTTTTTATGAACTTGAAACAAATTGTACACTTTTTTCGATCTTCGATTCTTTCATCTGTTTTAGATAATGCCATTAATATGTGTGTATTCCGTTTTAAAGTTCTTAACTTTTGAAGAAATCGACTATATCTGATAATTTCCAGGTGTTATCAATAATCTTCTTATTTTAACCACAAAGCAACGGAAGAAAAAAGTTGTGCGATCAAAATGACATTTAAGTTTTCAACTCTGCTTTTTTAAAAATAATAATCATAAGGTGAAAACGCGTTAGTTTCAATTGCATGAAAAATACCGGGAAACATGCGATGTTGCCAATACTAAGTTTAACCCACACTTGCTCCGATGACAAACCATTCTAACGTATTATGAATGTATCTATATAGCCGGAGCTTCACTGAAATATTTCTTCGATGTATAATATTCCGTTGACAACTCTATTATTTTCTTTAGACGTAGCTCTCTTGGGTTTATTGTGTAGCACCGCATGTGGGTACGACGAAATGCACAATTCTGCTTCGACTTACGATTTTACTAAATACCGCCGGTAACTTACATTACCGAACTGATTTTTAATTACTTTTAAAAAAATTAATTCTATTTCATGAGCTTTTGCTGTCGTCCTTTTTTTTAAATTAACAAGGGAAATAAATCAACATAAACACCTCCTCTTCCGAAGTCATTGAATTATTTTCAACCGTATACCATCCCGTAAAAGGATTAAACGGATTCCGGGGGTTTATTTTAATTTTCGAACCGTCAGTGTCCTATTTTAATTAATCGCTCCGGCATTTAGCAGTAATGAAACCTTCCTCTTCGGTAAATATTTCATCGAATTTCAGCTTACTCGAAGAATTAACGCTATTTGGAGGTTGCAACAGGTTGCGAAAATAAATACACCGACGCATACTATACTTTTGTCGTATTAGCGAAACGACTTAGTAAAATCGTATAAAATGTCACTCAACGTGTAAGAAAATTACCTGAGAACGTGCGAGTACACGTCAAAATCGTCTAGTAAAATAAATAACGGGAACAGGTGTTGGAAAAGAATTTTTTTTTAAAATTTTTATTTATGCCTCTCAATCCTGGTTAGACTCCGGGCTGTGTACAATATCGGTCACAGAACTGTCCTTAAACCATTGTCCCTGACGAATTAAAAAACTGCGTTCTTGTTCTCCTTTCTGAATTCGAGAGGACATGGCTGAGATCAGCAAATCCGTGTCTCATTCTGGAAGGTTGGAATGTAGGGCAGTTTATGAGAATATGACCAACGGACGACGGTTGCTGATGGGAACGAAGCGTCGTATTACTTTTTGCTACTGATTATTCCCCGTTTTTAACCCGCTTAAAATTGTCCAAAGTTCACTTTTCGACTTACTTTTATTTTAAATCACCCTCTCGAAAGACCGAAAGCAGTTTTTGGACTGCCAAAAGGCTTCGAAATTTCCAGACTTTTAAATATTCATATAAACTAGATGAAAATAAAAAAATTTTTCAAAAATTCGTTTTACCAGCTCTACGTATTTAGTGGTAATAATATTTAGATCGCTTTTGGACCGACCAAGCAACGCTTCTATTATCAATCAAGACACAGAGAACATGCTGCCGCGTAAGGGCTTTGTTCGTTCCACATCATTAAATAAATATGCGATATTAATATGTTAACATTAAACAGCATCTAAATTATATTCATCCGTGCCTCTGGCCAATGTTACAGTGCGCGGCACGCTAATGGATGAAACAACAACAACATCTCAAAAAGTTTAATCGCACAAATGCTGCAAGAATATCGATATGTTGAATGATTGTATCTATTAGACGTTCGATCATTCGCGCAACATTTATATTTATCTTTTTTTTTTACTCTGGTTAAACTATCGAGGTGAAACTAATAAACGATTAAACTATAAATACTACGAATCTAGAATATATCAGAATAAACATTAATATTCGACAAATGTAACTGCGAACTTAGATATTTATAAGAGCGGATATCGCATTTATTACGATCAATATTTTACTATATATATATGTATATAACTCGGCCATTTTGGCCTCGCAAGGGGCTGTACTCCTTGACCCCTCTTACTTTCATTTCTGTCTCTTTTTCTTCTATACTTTGTATAAAATGATCAAAATTTACAACGTAATTCTTACTGGCATCAACACAAAAAAATAACATAATCACAAAAATCCTATCCTAACATTTAACTTTCATTATATAAAATTAATACATTTTTTCGTTACATTTTTCGTTACATCAAATTTTAACATTTTTTAAATAACAATCAAAAAAAACCTACAAAATATAACAAACGTTACATAAAAAGAATTACGTTGTTATGTCATTGATGATGACCGCCTGATTATTATACACACGGTGGTCTCTTTTCCCACTTGTTTTATAATGAGTAAAGTATTATTCCGCTCATCTTTTCCGCACACGCCTTTGATCATATATGCCAGAACGTACTTCCCTCATTTTAATTTTGCGATCCTTTCCTTCCAGTTATATGTTAAGGAAAAGATGGCGAAAATAGAAGAAATCGGTTGGAGAATATGAACTAAGCACAAACACGAGAGATAAAAGCTGAGATGGATTTTTTTTTTCAGCAAGAAGTAAATGCAGATGAAAACCGAGAAAATGATGCAAGAAGGTCCGGACTATGATTGAAGCGAAGGCGACAAATAGCAGAGATTGTAGAGCGTTTAAGAGAGGACTAGTATCAAGGAAACCACGAATGAAGTTGAAGAATTGATTGAATAGAGAGATAAAAGAAGGCAGGATTTGAAAATGAAGAAAAATAGGAGTTGAGCCATAATTTGGAATGAGGGACTGGAAAAAGAAGAGCAATATTATAGGCTGAGAATACGCCCAAAAATATGCCCCCGAAATGGAAAAACCGGCTAATGAATATCCCTACTAATTTATTACGCTCAATGCCCAAAATAACATCAGGAATCTACAGAAGACCGATTTGGATCGAGTGGAGGAGGAAAACATCATGGATGAGAAAACGTATGAAAAGTATTACGTAATCGGAAGAGGGAACGGGGGAGAGGTTAGATGTGATAGCCTGTAAATCACTTTTAGAACCTGAGATAATAAGCACTTACTTTATTGGAGAAACTAATTAACGAGGAGTCAAAAAGAACAGCGCTTGGAATAGCAACAGATTCCAAATAGAAAATTGAACAAAAGGAGGAGGGGGTAGCTTAAAAGATTCTGAATGATTCAAGGCGGGACAAAAAAGTTAGAAAAGAAAAATAGGTAAATGTTAAAGAACGTTCAACAGAAATCAGAAGGAAAAAGCAAGAAATTTCCCAAGATTTCAATAAATTTATTCGAAATTCGCCGAACGGATTATATGCATTATTATTTTATACGCGGAAAGTACGTTTAAATTGTGTTTATCTTCCTAAAAAAGCCAAACAGAAAATACTCACTATAAGCTGGCAGCAGTTGTGAGCATTGGAAATCATGCAGTCCAGTAGGCACACTAGTAAGATACTCGATTTCGCTCGGCCGAACTAAACGGTTCAATTTCATTTCTCTATCAAGACTCATTAATCTGGCCTCATCGCGGTCGTTTGATGAAATAACATTGAGCAAGCTTCAAACGGTGTATATCCGAAAGAGGGCACGCCATTATCACGTGTGACCATACCTCTAAACGACTGCCTATCTACCTTGAAATATTACATAATTGGAAAACGTACGAGCAGCAACGCAGCAACGATCGTGTATCATCATCGTATCACAGTCAATGTACACTCCGTTAAAAATCACGCTAATAATCATCTTCGAAAACCTTACAGTAAACCTTTTTTTTCTTTTTTTTCTTTTTAATTACCTTCCCCTTCTCCTCTCCCGGTACTATGGGAAAGGCGAAAATTCATAATGTCCGCTTCTCCTTACTAAACTTTGACTTTTTCGCTTTCGTTTACCTTCCTTTTTTTCTTTTATCCTCCTTCCTAGCGAAGCGCTTAGATTGAACAAGTTTTTATACCTCTAATGTAAAGTGTTAGCTTTAGTGCGATCGTTAAGGGAGTGTCCCAGTAAAATAATACCTTCACCGGCAGTTTCCAACTGTGTCGGGCGCAGAAATTCGATGTAGAGAATTCTTTCTTAAAGTAACGATTATATAATCATCTCGAGAATAAACTTTTAAATAAAATATAAACTAGTAACGATTATTTAGAATAATATTATACTTTCTTTCTGGAAAACCGAAACAAAAATTAAGAAAGACGAAAAAAATGTGTACAGTCTATATTAACGAATATCCGAAATTACCAATTAATTTTTATTTACACTTGTTACTTCTCGCTATTGTTACACAATTGTGTACTACCTGTTACGATCTGTGTAACAACCTATTATTCCCTTTCGTTACACATTCTGTTACAATCACTTTAACTTATTTAATTGAGGATAATAGAAATTACATTTTGATTATTCCCTTTAGTACAAATGTTTTTTTTTTGATTAGAATATATTTTTCTTTTCTGATTAAAACCTAGCGTATTTATTTATAAAAACCTATTAAAATTTCTTATATTTCCAGAAAAATAGTCGTTTATGAAATTTAAATATCGGTATTTTATAAGTTTTTTTTTGTGATTTTTTTGCCACCATTAAACAAAATTCTGCATACTTCTTTCTGTTATATTAGTCGCTGCAATTATGGCAAAAAGTATGCAGGAAATAATTGTTATACTTTTTTATATTAATTGAAAAAATTCTGCGCAGGAGAGAAATAGTAAATTGAGATTATACATAGTAGCAAGTGATTTTCACAAAAAAATCTCAGTCTATATCCGCTTTATGATTCCCAATTAAACAAAACCATCCGAAGAATATAAAATAATACCGGGAATCCGTGAGAGATTATACGCAGTCAAATCAACAGGCCAGTATTTAATAAATAAATGAATACTTGTTGAGTACATTTCACATATCAGATGATGACAATCAATTCTTAAAATTATAATACTTTAAGAATTTAAAAAATTAATCTGATTCTCTTTTCCCTCGTGTCGTTTCTGGGTTGCTGGCATGCCCAAAAAGAGGGGGGGGGATAAAAAAAGTAAGTAAAAAATTAATTTTATACAAAGTAAGCAACTAACATTTTTCAAAAATGAATTATCTCAATCTTTAGATGTAACAGTTTTTTATTTCATTTTACTCGCATTTTAATACCACCTCGTAATTCCTATCGAAAGGGAAAACAAAATTTTCAGTTGGTGTTTGAAGAAACGTATGAATTGCAAGGCAAAAGTCTTCAAAGGCGGTGAATATTTTTTGCAATTAATATATACACACTACCGTCTTCTCTTCCGATTTTGCACTTAGCATACGTGATTCTCTTTCGTCGCGTTTTCTTCTGGATCACTTTTACCCCTTGCTTTTTTTGAAAATGAAATATTGAATATTTTCTACTTGAATTCTGCAAATAATCATTTTGATTTTACTCTTATTTTACCCCCCCCTATACAGAGGCATTCTTTAAAAGGAATCTTTTAATTATTTGCAGAACGCGTATATTAACCTAATACTTGTGTGTTTTGTTTAACTAAATGAATAAGTATAGTTCCTTAAGAAATCCTTCACAAAGTACAATTTTTCAGAAGCTCGAAAATTAGAAAGATAGGAAAAGTCAGTCGTCTTTTCAGAGAGTCGGTGAAATTTTTACAGCCGGTATTTCAGAAAGAAAAAATTATTTCTTCCAACTACAGGCACGTAGCACGTGTACATTTACGTCCGATGTAATATTTACATGCATACCTGGGGGGGCACCATGTTCAAGGTCGTCTTCCTTTTTGGCTCTAGTACACAAACAAAAATAACGCTAAAAAAATAAGTTTTTAAAATGATTAGCAGCTAACAGAACGGAAAGATTCATTTACATAAAAAATAAACTTCGTCACTTCCTAGTGTAGAAAATATTTATTTTCTTGTTTTTTTTTTTTCGCTGTTCAAAGTCGAAACGGAGAAACTCGAACGATTAGCGTAATAAAAAATACGAAAAGAATTTATTATAAACTCGATAAATTAATTTGCAACTACGTCATCCATCTCTGTTCGGGCGCAGTGGCTGCGGGTAAAACCGTTTGAAAAAATCAATCGAAAAAATCAATCGAAAATTGCTCGGCGAATTTTTCACGAAATTCATTCTAAAACGATTTTTCTTCGTCTCTGAGGAAATTACTCTAATGTTTACGCAACGTTGTAAACGACAAGAATTTCAAGCCCGATAAAAAGTTAAATAGTCGATTGCCTACGTCATCCGTCATCTATAATTAATCAACAGTGAATCGTCTCTCCCTCGCCCACATAGTACTATGTGCAGGGGTATCGCTTTTGAAACACACTAAATCGCTTCAAATGAAAGATGATAATTTATCTATACAGTAGCGAGTATTTAGTAGAAAACCAGAGTACTTCATTTTCCTTGTTTATTTTTCTATTTTCTTTTAAAGGTTTGCTCGTTAGTCCAGTACACAGCACTACACAACGACATTAGGTATAAAAAGAAAAAAGACAGGATTGTCTATATGTTTTTTAACAAGGATTTAAAAAAAGACAAAGCAATAGAAACAAGTCCTTTTTTTTTTATTTGTTTACCATACCGGTCAGAGACAACCATCATTGTGACACAGCTGACATAAAACTAAAATATAAATATAATCTCTCTCCTAATCGACCAGAAGCAACAGCTAACAACGATATACAGCCTCTTTTTCGGGAGACATAATAATGAACTTTATTAAATAAATGATATCTTAAATGAATAAAAGCTCAATCAGGAAACAGTTTCATGTTGAACGTTTTGTCCGGAGAAAACAGTCTTCATGTTCCATTGATAGCTAAATGCCCTTCGATGGGTTTACTTAAATATTGAAGGACTATATCGCCAGAATCGCATTTGCTCGCTGACTGAAAGATTCAGTGGAGTGCATGTTACTACCATAATCAAATTTACGACATATATGCTATTGTATGACTTCCTTTGTCTTACCAAAACGTCTCTACATCATCTTGCTCTTAATCTTCGGCGTGTGAACAACCGGGAAGACTTATCTAATTCATACTGGCTATATTACCGCTGTGTGCTGATTTATCGAAAAACTTAATATATTGAGCTTTGCGTACTTCCTTAACGCATGGAATTTTAAGGTTCTATTCGACACGTAAAGTGGAGCGCTAACCACCTGCCTTAATATCCTTGACTGCAGTTGTTGCAATCGCTTGATATTGCTCCCTGCAGGAATTCCATACACTTCAATTGGGGGGGGGGGGGGGGCTACAACCGTCATACTATAGTCTTTTACAGTTTAAAGTGACTCTAGATTTTCTATTAAAGAACCAGCCTAATTGATCCGAGACATAATTGTTTGTCGACAATGAGTCGCGTGAGTTCTCCAAGTGAGACGACAATCGAGAACCATTCCTAAGTACCTAACAGTGTTGCATTTAACCCCAGCGCTTACCTATTTAAATATAGGGGTGGGCAAATCCTACGATTTAATATAGACCTACTCAATTTTTTTTGGATCCAAGTCGCTCCCAGGCATATAATCTGAAATTGAATATTGGTTATATCAGAGAAATCTGAGAAAGTAAAAGCGACCACCGAGAAAAAGGAACTGCTCCCTACTCTCATTAGTGCTAATGAGCTTAATCCGATTATGAAAAGCTTAAATTCACAATCCATGATACCTTATTAAGGATAAACTTACTTTACTTTACTTTATAAATAGTTTATTTCACTTTACAAAAAAGTAACATAGTCAATTAAAATCGATTCCTCTGTAAGAATTATATAAGAACGAATTGTAGAAAAGCATCATGTCCAGAGAGTTATTGCAGGTAGTCCGAAGGATCGAATTTCATGTATATCTAATATTAAATTATAGATATTTCTCTTCCTCAATATAATTCAATATTAAGAACTGCAGTAAGGTTCCTGCTATTTTATTTTCTCGTAATATATTTAACCGATTACTAAAAATTTTTCTAATCTCTGTAATGGCCAATTACACAATTGTTTTTGCATTTTTTAAATTTGGCTGCGTAAAAAAAATAAAGCAATACGAGCAAGTACCATCCGAGTTTGTAACAGTTAATGACATGCGGTATAGATTTGGTTTGGACAGAATTTTTCTTACGATCGAAAGTGCAATATTAAAGCCTGTTAAAAGCGAAAAAAAAAAAAAAAAAAAAAAAACACTGCCGATTACGCATAACACAAAATAAAGTGCATAGTAACAAGAGCGAAAGGGACTGGTATGACTAAAAATGTTCATGAAGTTTATATCGAATCGTTGTCAGAAAGCGGAAACGACACACAGTTCTTTAACGGTGGATTACAAGCAAGCAATTCGAACAAGGTCAAGTGCGCCTGTAATTAATAATTAGTTATACATAATAGAGCGATTATCACCATCGCATGATGTACATGGATTTTAAATTAAACTATTGCATTGTCTTGAAAGATGTTCTGATAAACGTTCTCATTGTAAAAGGTTAAATTACAAAAACTATCATTAGCTAAACGAAAAACAACTCTGCCCGTTTTCTATTGTTGCACATTCTTGGTAAAAACCTATTTTCCAACGCGAAGAAATCGAATATTTCTTTTAAATTGTATTTTAAATTTCAGATATTGAAGTAGAGAGCAGGTAGATTTTTATAGTATAATTAGTTTGTTATTTTAGCATTTATTTTTTATACTATAGTTACTAACAAACAGGATGATAAAATATTCTTTAATACAGGTAGATTTTTGTTGTTAATAAAACTGACTGTTGAACAAGAATGACACAGAATGTTTTGATGACAAAAGTGTCGAGCATTCCGTTCGACCTCAGTGTTAGAAGATGAAAAATCAATGTAAGGATCAGATTAAGGCGGAGGTGACAGATGTAAACCATCACTGAAAAAAAACAAGTAGGGCAAAGAAGAAAAAATCTTAATAAAATTAAAAAACGATAAATTAACGAGTACCCGAAGAAGAAGCGAGAACGAACAATAATACCACCTAGAGAATTATGACTTTTAATAAATGAAGATTTAACCTCCTTCAGACCTCCGGTGAAAGTTTTTTTTTTTTTTTTTGGTAATAGATTTCTTGCGCTAAAAGAATGTTGGTGACGGAGAAGGATATGTTGTAGAGAGATCTTATATAATCATAAGGCAGATAATATGTATATCTTCGGCCAGTTTAAAAGGTAGAAGTTTCTCCGCTTTGGCGCACAAATATGGTTGCTAAAAGCTAATCCTATGCCAATTATACTTTTATGTTTTATCAGTCTTTTATTTTGTGTTTTATCTTCTAAGGAAATTTCTTTTAAAAATAAAAATTGACAGTTAAAAAATGACAACACATAAGCTCGTAACAAATCCCTCGTTAATCTTCTTTCACGTATTATAAATTAAACGGTATAATACTACGAGTAAAATTAAAAACAAAATGCTATTAACATTAAAAAAAAAAAAATACGAAAACCGGGTTCAATAGATACTTTTACGTATATTTATGTTTATTCAGATACATCCCGAAAAATCTTATATTAGTTTCACTTTGCGATGGATGGTTTTACCGCTCAGTTGTAAGAAGAAGAAAAAAAGGACTTCTACTACATTTATAATTTAAAAACATTTTTCTCGATAAAAGGTTTTGTTTATTTATTTCTTTATTTATCGTAGTAGACAAAATCGTTCATTTTAATGAAATATAGCAGGGATTTTATTGAACATTTATGATTCTGAATCCTTTTGGATACTAGAAATAGCAAAAAAAAAAAAAAAAAACTCAATAACAGTTCATAACCTAAAGAAAGGGCCGATTCGTGATGTTAACCTAAATAATGAATAATACAAAATTTACAGGTTCGGCTTCTTATTCTCGGAAAAAATCGTGTAACAATTAAAAAACGTTAGTTTGCTCGAACAATGAAGAGAATATTCAGCATACCGCTTAAAATATTTCAACCTAGGTTACAAAATGTCAAAGTACATTTTAAGTGTTTAAATTCATTTACGTAACAAAAATATGTTAATTTTATTTCACATACACGCACTGCTCACATACCTCTACTATTGTGGGGAACATTAATATATTCAGGCAATAAAAAATAACAGCGATTTTAAGACAACTTGTGTACTTCAGTGATTAAAGCATTTTTTAAAAATTAACAAAATATACAACGCGTAATAGGTAAAATATTTGTAAATATATGTGCGTTTTTCTTTTTTTTGTTTGTCTTTTTTTTTTTTTAATTTCAAAAATCAATTATAAAAGTAAAAATTAAAAACAAGGCATAAACAGGTTACAAAAAACATTCAGACAGAATGGTGAGTCACGCTATAATAACGCATTTCGTATGATTTCCATAGGTCACCACCATTTTATACTTATCAGTCTCGTATACAGTCAACGTCCGTACACGAGTTAATTATCAAAAGTTACTTTACGGCAAAAACTCGGTAGCGAAAAGTGTACTCTTTAACAATACATATTTTGGGGAATAAATGTCCTCTTTAATAAAGTGTACCGATTAACGAGAATTAAACTTAATCTCACAGTTAGTTATTTCGTATTATGGGGGTAGGAAGCAGGACACATCAACCAAAAACATACCCACCCAGAAAAAGAGAAAGAACGAAAAGAGCCGTCGGTTCAATTTTGATGATTTGTTCAGATATTGACAATATTAACCAAAATGGTAAGGACGATAGATGGGGAGAAAGCTAGAATATGAGGTGCGCCGTCATGAGACACAGGGAGCTTCAATAAACGGGAATATAGAACATGCAACGCTCGACAGAAAAGAATAAACATTTAAAGAAGATTAGAAGTATTTTTTTTCTGTCGTAAACCGCGCTATATTATGAGTGTAAACAATTTAAAAATGACCATTACAACATCAGTAACTGAATGTTAATGGCCATTTTAAAATTGTTTTTACATTTATAATTCAAAGAAGATCTGATCGACATTATAAAACTGTCGCTTCGTTCTCAGGCGAAGAGGGCAATTTGGAGAGGAGGAAACAAAGGAAACGCGAGATGTGAGAAGGGCAGAAGAGAGAGGTTAAAGCGCCAGCGAATAATAGAAGTGAACGAGAAAGCGAAAGAATATCAAGATATAAGTGATTCCTTCCTATTCTAATTGTTTCTGGGTAAAGGTCCCCGGTCGCAAGCCCAAAAAAAGAAAAAAAAAAAAAGGTTGAAGAGATAGATAAAAAATATAATGGGTTTTTGGAAGCAGCGGGTGTCAAAGAATTTATGACGTGAAATGCCGAAAATTAGAATAATTACCCTCCACCGCAGAGTAAAACACAATCACACAACTTTTAACTTCTGGAATTGTCATTATTAGTGTTATTATTCATCAACTCCTGTATATTTATAAACTCGGCTATTTTGGCCTCGCAAGGGGCTATGTCCCTTCACCCCTTCTGCTTAGATTTCTGTCTCTTTCTCTTCTACACTTTGTATAAAATAATCAAAATTTACAACGTAATTCTAAATTGGTCCATATGAATATAATAACACAATCACAAAAATCCTATGAAATATAACAAACCTTACATAAAATTGGGACATTTTTTCTAATGAGGGGTAGCATAAAAATTAAGTTGTAATTAATATATATACATATATATATATATATATATATATATATATATATATATATATATATATATATATATAAATATATATATATATATTAATTACAACGTAATTCTTAGGCTACCCCCCATTCGAAACAATGTCCCAAAAAAATGTCCCAGAAAAATGTCCCAAAAAAATGTCCCAATTTTATGTAACGCTAAATGTCCCAAAAAAATGTCCCAGAAGAATGTCTCAATTTTATGTAACGTTTGTTATATTTTGTAGGATTTTTGTTATTGTTACTTAAAAAATGTCACAATTTTATGTAACGAAATATGTAACGAAAAAATGTCTTAATTTTATATAACGGAAGTTAAATGTTAGAATAGGATTTTTGTGGTTATGTTATTTTTTTTTTGTGTTGATGCCAGTAAGAATTACGTTGTAAATTTTGATCATTTTATACAAAGTATAGAAGAGAAAGAGACAGAAATGAAAGCAGGAGGGGTCAAGGGGCACAGCCCCTTGCGAGGCCAAAATGGCCGAGTTTATATATATATATATATATATATTAATTACAACGTAATTCTTAGGCTACCCCCATTCGAAAAAATGTCCCAATTTTATGTAACGCTAAATGTCCCAAAAAAATATCCCAATTTTATGTAACGTTTGTTATATTTTGTAGGATTTTTGTTATTGTTATTTAAAAAATGTCACAATTTTATGTAAAGAAATATGTAACGAAGAAATGTCTTAATTTTATTATATAACGGAGGTTAAATGTTAGAATAGGATTTTTGTGGTTATGTTATTTTTTGTATGTGTTGATGCCAGTAAGAATTACGTTGTAAATTTTGATCATTTTATACATACAAAGTATAGAAGAGAAAGAGACAGAAATGAAAGCAAGAGGGGTCAAGGGGCACAGCCCCTTGCGAGGCTAAAATGGCCGAGTTTATATATATATATATATTGTTAAAGAAGTCTTGATTTTGATCCCAGGCGACAACAGATGTTGCAAAATAAATAATTAAATTAACCACTAATAGAATCATATGGAAGGCAATGACAGACACGCATATCACACCATGTGTGCGCTAATTAAGGTGTAGTAGGCATACATAAATAGGACTGCATTTGTGTATCGATAAATCAATCGCAATATCAGTTTCCGGCGTAGTCTTTTGCGCATATACTCGCATTATAGCAATTTCCTAGTGTTATGTCCATGTCTGTACAGCTAGAATGTACGAATCGGTAGTGGCCGACGTTCATGAATTAAGCACATGGCGCCATGATGATAATAACGATATATACGAGAGTCGTATTAGAATAAAATTTGTCCAAGAAATGGGACTTAGTTACAGGTTCTATAAGAATAATGGTCCAAAACGTAAATCTTCTAATATGCACGTCTATGGCTTTTGTAAAATTGTAGCAAAGCGTTTGAGACCGCTCTATGAAGTCTTAATCTCAGTTTCAGCAGTCTGGAACCACATTTTAAGAGGTTTACAAAAGAATTACTTCTACATTGATTCAAAATAAAGGAGGTCGTTGAACGAAATACTGAAAAAATGTTTTTAATATGTATTTTTTTTTTTTTTTGTTACTATTAAAGTTTCCAAATACTGCGGTAACACGAAAAAAGTACATATTTATTTTTTCATTATTTATATTAGTTTTCTTGAAAATTGACAACAGTTTTTGTTACAGATACTATATTACCTAGTAACGTGATTTAACAAGCGGTTTGGCCAAATGGTAAGCTACTTAGCCGCCAGGCCATAAAAAAAAAAAAACAAAAAAAACAAGCGGTTATTTTTAAAAAAGTCTACTTCATTCTTTTAGAAATTTAAATAATATTGTCTGGTGTAAAAACAACTTTGCAGCGTACAAAAAGCGATAAAAATAAAAGGAAATTTTAATTTTATTATATTTATAATAAAGATCACATGAAAAGTTTAGAAAATTATGTGGCGGATGCAAAATTAAGTAAGACAGTTTCACTTAATTGGCTCGCGAAAGGCATTTTTGCAATTAGGCGATACAGGTTTATATGCAAGTACTCTATTTATTGGCTTTCCTGTAAATACTAGTTAGTTATCTCGAAAATTTTAAATTAACCACAACCACCGTGTGAATCCGAATTGGCAGTAACTTTTTCAGATAGAAATAAGCGAAATAAAACGCTTTTAACTTTTTTAACGGATCATTAACAGAGATATGGTATGATCAGGTTTTTTAGGTCATCAACATTTCAACCGTAACACAATATCGCAATAGCAACAGAAGTAGTAGTAGTGGTGGTATTATCTGCCGCACACTGAATAGCTGAGTAAAAAAGCAACTACGTGCCTGATTAGAGCGGTGCCACTGAAACAGAGAAGTATACAACCGGCTCTCGATCGTTAAGAGCTGGCGCAGCATGTGAAGAATGCGATACCGCCTCCGGAACGACGCTCTGTCGAAATAGAAAGTTTAGGTAAACGACTCCTCCGTGCACAGCTGAATCTTGAATGCAGATCACATTATCGGCCGACAACTGCCAACGATACAACTCGACCAACCGTATGAAACTTATCTAGACCCTAACACACTTGACGCAACGACAACTGTTCATAAGTGTTTACACTTCAAACTTTAACCATTTAGCGTTGTCATCATTTCAACGAAACTGACACCTTCCCGAGACTTCTTGGCATTCTGCGAACTGTACTTTAGATTACGATGTTGTCGCGGGTTCATCATCGCCGTATCGATTATTCTTTGCAAGACTGCAAACTTGCGATTAGCTTTTCGCATAGAATTCAAAGAAAATCTGAACAATTCGTGGCACAGCGGAAATTAGTCAACTAAAAGCAGCAAAAATTGACCACTTAAGAAAACAGTAAAAGTGAGAGTTCGTATTCCGTCAATCGCTCGACTATCGCCATTGTGAAAATTGAAGCAGAGTATAAACCGAAAATTCTTACACTAAGATAAGCCACGTAAAATTAAAATTAAAATAAAACTGATTAATCAAGAACATGCGTTTTATTATCAAGTGTTTTTAGTGATTTATTAAAAAATCAGCGGAATTTGTTTAATAATCCCAATGATTAGCATAGGACAGTGATTTCAAATATACACACACACACATATATATATATTCAGCCATTTTGACCTCGCAAGGGGCTCTCTCCTTGATCTCTCTTGCTTACATTTCTGTCTCTTTCTCTTCTATACTTTGCATAAAATGATCAAAATTTATGTCATCCTTACCGGCACTGACGAAAAAAAAAAATAACATTCGTTACATAAAATTGGGATATTTGTTCGTTACAAAACCTAATGAGATGCCGGCCTAAGAATTACGTTGTAATTAATTAATATATATATATATATATATATATATTAATTACAACGTAATTCTTAGGCTACCCCCCATTCGAAAAAATGTCACAATTTTATGTAACGCAAAATGTCCTCCAAGCCAAAAAAAAAAAAAAAATGTCCCAATTTTATGTACCGCAAAATATCCCAATTTTATGTAACGTTTGTTATATTTTATAGGATTTTTGTTATTGTTATTTAAAAAATATCACAATTTTATGTAACGAAATCTGTAACGAAAAATGTAATGAAACAATTGAATGTATGTCGTTCTGTATGTCCTCGATAGACTGAAATTATCCATCCGATTTTTATGAAATTTGAACAGTTTATTTATGAGGTCATGAGGAACCATATAGGCTATTTAAAAGTCAAAAAAAAAACAAGGAAATTACAAAATAAATAAAAATCGATCGAAAATGTGGCCACCTACGTCGAAGAGTATACTCTAGCCTAAACACCGATTACCAACACAATTGGTTATTGATGGGCGGTGAAAAGAAGAGAAGAAGAAGGTAAGACGCAAAAGAAAGAAGAAAGTTTTTACTATGCAATACCTTACAATAAAAATCAAATTTGAAATGAAATGATTATACCATATGGTAAAGATAAATTGAACGTAAAAACTGAAATAAAACGATTACCCTGTAGTGTAAATAATAAACTCTAGATGACATTTTATTAATTCTTGGCGAAAGTAAATACACCGTGTTCAGTTACTTCACTTTTTGTGTTACTGAAATCATCAAACCTCCGCGACATGATCTGAACATACAAGTCGTAGCTGCCGTACTCATTGCGGAAAGTTAAAAAAAAAAATAGTGTTTTACAGAGAAATAAAAAATGCTGCTACGGAATCTTTAATATTTGCTACCGGGGGAATGTTATTTATACGCGAATTTGAAATCTTTACTCGACTACTGTTATTTTGATTTTATGGTAATAAATTAATTTTAATACAAAGCTCGAAACGAAGAATTCAGAAGATATGAGTGAAGAAGATGTACTCTTAAATTTGTAATTATGAGACATCAGCGTATAAAAAAACTAGGCCCCTTCAAGGTAATGGCTGTGTGTGCTATTTAGTTGAGTGAAACTTTTTGTTAGATCACGACAGACAGGTTATAGAAAGATCAATAATCTTCAGCTTAAAATGTGAATACAATTTTTTGTTGGACGGTGATAAACCTGTTCGCCAAAATGAGAGAAAGAATTAATTCTAGATAAAATTTTTTTTTTTTACTAATTTCCAGGTTCAGATTTAAACGAGTATTAATACACGGACGAAACCGTGGGTAACAGCTAGTATATATATTTTTTTAGCTAGTATATATATATATATGTATATATATATATACATATATATATATATATATATATACGAGTATATATAGTATTATATAAAAGAAAGTCGGGTTAGTTACACCACTTATAACTCAAGAATGGCTGGACCCATTTTCACGATCTTTGATTTATTGGATTTGTCTTCGCTCCGAATAGCAGAATACGAAATTTAAAACAAAATTTATGAAGAAAATTCATTTTGTTTTTGCTGGCCCAAAACGGGGCTTCACGCAATTTTTTAACCGTAATTTTTGTATTTTATGAAAGAGCTTCTGTGCTTTGTTTTATATTTTTGAATTTCACTTCTAAAGGGTTATCTGGTGATGAGTTATGAATTTTTTAGAGGTAATTTTTGAGGTCATTCTAAATTCCATATCATATATTCTAGACGGCTTCTTGCCGCCCAGGATAATCGCTCAGCTTAAAGTTGTAAATTTTCATAGATAGAAGTTTGATTGTAATTTATGATCCAATTCTAATAAACCAAATCATTTCTTAGCTATTGTATAACTGAATATTTTTGTCGTTTATGAACCATCTTATTGGGTTATACTGATTTTTGTTATTAAAGCAAATAACGCCTTGCTGCCAGGTGAATTACATTAATTTTAATGTAATTAAAATACTTTTCATTTTGATTTTTGTACATTTATTGAACTTAATTCATTTTGAGTATTAATTTTACCTTAATAAAAAACTGAATTTAATTCAGCTACTAAGTTAACACATTTACTTTCTAAGGCGGTACAAAATTCACCGGGTCAGCTAATAAATATATAAATATATAAATATAAATATAAATATATATATATATATATATATATCGTTAAATAGAAATAAACATTATATATAAAGAAAAACAGACGATAAAGAATGCTCTTTTTCTCATGTATGTGTAAATTAGACAAAAGTTTATAAATGATAAAACCGCAAACAAGGAATAAGGGAAAAAGGCACTAGGTCACGAACGAGCTCTGTAAACGATACGTGATCGACACATTGCGGATTCCTTTTCATTCTTTCGCTTAAGATTAATTAAACAGCAAATAATAATTAGCAAAAAATAGAATTAAAGGCGAAACATTATTCGCTCTCAAGATAATTTTTAAATTTTAGCAAAGTTTCCTCTGTCCAAGATTAGGCTCTCTGTGTTTAAAGAAACAACAGGTAAAATGTAAAAAGAAGAGGTAAGGGGAATTGTCGCCGAAAAGAGAAAAATTAGAAAGATTAAAACGGACAATTTAATACTCAGCACTGCGAGAGCGTCTCCGAAATTGAGTAATTAGTCATACAAAAATTAAACTTAGCTTCGAGAGGTAATTGTGTTTACATGTTATTCGGTTAATGATAATGCCAAAGTAAAAATGCTTATCCGGTATATTTATGCATATATATATATATATATATATATATATATATATATATATATGAAATTACATCCGTAATTATATATTACAAAAAGCGGTAACAGCCGAAAGGTTTAAGAAACCGTTGCTGAAACTTTCAAGTCCTTATAATTAAGGCAAATGATTTCAGTACACATCTGGATTCGTCATTTTCGATCGACAGATGACTCTGTAATTTTTATAGAAGAATCTATTTTAATTGACCTGTGTAAACTTTACGCGCATTATCGCTCTTTCGGAATAGACAAGAAAAACCCAGATGGTTTTTCTTGTCTATTCCGAAAGATTAATGTGCCTAAAGTTCTAATCTGTATACCTGTCGATAATCTAAATCAACCGTGAAACCGTAGGAGTTTATTTACCGTGAGCGCTTACATCATACAGAGTCGAAGTTTATGTTACAATTTTTATTTGTCATCATATCACTTTCCACACTTCTTACGGGCACAACTAGATTTAACGATATATTATTTTTAAGATTTAAAGTCAAATACGATTGCCTTAAATTACATTTAATTATTTTAAGTCCATTTACAATTTACAAATATATTTTACAGTCTTTTTAATAGTTGTGTACACTGAATATAAAATAAAATCGAATTAATGCAACACTTAATAAGATCATTAATTGTAAATAAGATACGTACAGTTGTTATAACTGCAATTATTACAGACTCTTTTAACCCACAATTTGATGGTACATCCCACTAACGGACTGGCTTTTTAGAGCGCACCAGGAAAATTCAGAGGTAAAAGGACGCTAAAGGGACGGAGGCGGTGATAAAATTTTGAGGGCGCAAAAGATAAATTAAATGCTTGGGGGCACCGGGAAAATGCCAGTTTGCTCGCATAGCCGTCACCCCATATCCTTAGATTAAGTACACATGCTGAGAACTACCACACTGATACGCAATTAACTTTTAATTTAACTACATAACATTCATACGTACCAAGCCTGTGTGCACGGGGCGGGTTTTGGGGGTTAACCCCCTCCCCCATGAGAACTGAAATAGTTTAGGTATTTCATTAATATCTTAAGGAAAGACTTTTTATTACGAGTTAATCAATAACATACGTAATTTTTATTAATGTTCGTATACGGGGTAATTCATTTATGTAAATTATTAATGTATAAATCAAAATGATGGAAATTATTAATAGCATGAATATTAGTGGAAAACGTATTGTTATTTATAAAATAAGTATGCGAAGAAAATTTTCAAAACCCCCCCTTTCAAAATTCTGGGCACGGGCCTGATACGTACCTCATTTCTTTTTAACCGACTTCAAAAAAGGAGGAGGTATTCAATTCGACTGTATTTTTTTTTTTTTTTTTTTTTTTTTTTATGTGTGTTACCACAGAACTTTCTTCTAGATGAACCGATTTTGATGATTCTTCTTTTATTTGAAAGGTGGTGTTTGTCATGTGGTCCCATTTAAATTTGATCAAGGTCTGACCGATAGTTTTTGAGTTATCCTTAATAATGCGGGAGATTGAAGCTTTTTGGATGCTTTTCATTCATGACTATTTTCACCGTCGGATTAGATTTTTGACTTAAAATACTATAAATTTGCCAAATTACCATGGAAATGTAACTTTTGGTGTTTTTACCGTGGAAATATCTGTTCTTATTAAAATGTTTTAATTTAATTGAATAAAAATGCACTAAAAAGTAAAAAATAAAATGCTTTTTTACAAAAAATAAATACCGACTTCAAGGTTTATTATAAAAATTTAAAAATGCACTAAAAAGTAAAAAATAATTACTCCCGATAAAATATATATATCAGAGTGATATATAACTTAAGGTGATATCGTAATTCTTATACAACATTAATTTTTTGGAGCTGGCATCAAATTCATATTAAAAGAACAATTAAAAACTGCATTAAATGTTGATTAAATTGTTCCTAACATGAATTTAATTCCAACTCCAAAAAGTTAATGTTGTATAAGAATTACGATATCACCTTAAGTTATATCACTCTGATATATATATTTTATCGGGAGTAATTATTTTTTACTTTTTAGTGCATTTTTAAATTTTTATAATAAACCTTGAAGTCGGTATTTATTTTTTGTAAAAAAGCATTTTTTTAGTATGCTAGTTCTCTGCACCGTTATAATATGTAATTTTTATAAATATATTTGCCCCGCCCGCGATATTGGGAATAAGGTTTTAAAAAAAATAAATAAACAAATTAAACCTGAAATCTCCAAAACCGTGAAGGGGTCCGTGATGCATTCGCAAAAAGTTCGCATAAAAGTAGCGGAAAAACACAAAGTTTCATCATTATTATATCGATAAATATATATATATATATATATATATATATATATGGTAAAAGAAGTGCGTATATATTTACGTGACATATACTTTCTTTAGTGATCTAAAAAACACAGTAATAACTTATTGTAATTTATTTTCGGGAAACTTAACTTTACATTAATACTTCAGAAGCTGTGCGAGATGGGAATAAGTTAAGAAGCCTGAACTGTACCATTTTAAAAAAGCTATAACATAATCGATACTTAAATATTATAATATTATATGATTTTCCGTAAAAATGACGTAATTCATACAAGTACGCCGCACAGAAAATGTTTTTAACAAAAATTACTTTTGCCTTTTATCGCGACTACACAACGAACAAATTTTTTTATTTATTAATAACCAAGTCATTGTTAAGCGCGGACGGTAACAAAAAAAATCGTTAATTGCGTTACATTCTATATTGTTACGTTTTTCCGTTACGAAAGTAACGAAATACATTTCGAAATGATAAAATTACTTTTTTTTTTTTGTTGAGATTGAAATCGACTTTTCAATAGACCAAGCTTACATATAATTGTACAAAGGAAGCGAAATAAATAAAAATATTTGCCAAATTTGAGTCCTTACCGATTATTATATAGTCGTTGTTGATTTTCGTTTTTCGCCGCGGCGCACACTACTTCAGAGGTCGATACTAGCGAATATATTGAACTTGACGAGACTCTAAAAAGATACGCGATGTTCTCTCCTATTACCTGTTCGCGGGTCCCCCCGACCAGCATCGGCTTGTCGTTGTTTGTTATCATTTATTAGACCCCCCCGCCCCCACTGACCGGTTAATCATGAGAGTTTTATTTAGTTTACAAACTTCAGTAGGCCAGTATAGTCTGGTCCCCCGAACCGCGCCCGCCGCGAAGCAGTTGGTCACGTTTTGAAAGCTACAAATCAGGTTTACATATACATGTTCATTTTAGCTTTTCTTCACTCTTGCCGATGACCACATCACAACAATAAAATATACGAATAACCGTGGTCAGGCCTTGAAATAACTGCCATCATTTGTCGACCAACTGTCGCGTCATTCTGGTATTTTTGTATATTTATGTCATGAATTATATAGTATTGTAGCAATGTCCCGTGCACATGTATACATGCATATACATGAAAATAAATTTTATACACGCCACACTGAACGCCTTCTGCCGACTAGTATTTAATAGTAGTAGTAACATACTAAAACATTTACGCACACGGAATAGTAAGAAGCAAGCGTTCGCGATATTATCATTTTTCTCGTCTAAACGAACACTTGCTAATTCCGAAACTATTAAAAGTTCCGTTAATTGTGCAATAATCGCCAACGCGCGTTACAATGATAAGTACACTAAGCGAAAAAGCGAGAAATTTATCTATAGGGATGGGGGGGGTGCATGTGCATCAACATATTTACACATTGGTTTATAATTCGAATCGACTTTAATGCCTTTACCCGGTCGTGTATCATCGGAGAGCATTTTGAAAATTTTTATTCGATAGTAATAATGAACGTTAGCTTCAGTGCGAGATCGACAATTTTATCGAGGAGAAGAGTCACAACCTTCTTTCTAGATCATTAGAAAAAAACAATTGTCAATTATTTATTACGTTATTTCTGTCTGCAGCGGGAACAAATAAAATGCAATCACATCGGTTAAAAGCTCCGACTGGTCAAAGGTGTTTTAACGGTGTTGTCGCGATTTGAATTTGCCAATTTACCGCGACGAAGACCTTACGAAGCCACGAGCGGAACGATGAATTTTTACCATTACGACAATATTACGACACCGTTCAATTATTTAGGCTAACCGGGGTATGTACCTACTATCTGCATCCAAATTAAGTAGACACATCTGTGACATTCGCGATGTAATAATTATTTTTCATCGAAGACTGCTATTAACGACGACAATATAATTTACTGACTAGTCCCCGACGATGGTATATGAAGATAACCGGGGCCGCCTATACGAATATATACAAGCGAGAGTCGTAAATTCGAGCAGTAGGTTCAAAACCCGGCAGAAGTTTAATTGCGTGCAACTTTTAAAAACAAAGATGCTTTTAATTTTGTAAAATCGGCGAGGAATAGATGAACAAAAGTCGTCTTCTTAAAGCTGATTTCCGAAAAGTTAGCGCTAGTTGCTCTTTTCGCATAAGGATGCCTTGCGCTTTTCGTCTTTATAGTGCACCATGCACACCGTATGTATACTAAATAATCCTACTAGGATGATGATACCTGTTAAGTCGAGCAATATTTTTGGACGACAACAGATGTAGAAGGGGACAAGTGTATCCCACACTTGTGCAGTATACAACAAACTTAAGTAATCACTTGGAAACTTTGTCTGAAACAAATTATTCGTAATTCAATTTCCGTACCACAAAACCAGTCCGGTCATAGTGAAAATCACGCAAATCAATTCCGATCACAATTGTCTCACCTCGGGGTGCCACTGAACCGAGTGGCGTTTCTCTGGCAGCCGTAGGTCTAGATGTACAACTACACTTTCGATAAACACAGCAGCACGATGTACATTTAAAGATCCACACAGCGATGGAGTAAAGATAACGGAAGCAGACTCGGTTGTCTGGAAGCTTTTAGCTGGATCTCTACACGTAGGTGACACATAATTTTGGTCGCTCGCTGATAAAAATGACGGAATTAACATGTGTTTACATGTACCCCGCAAAAATTGGACTGATCAGTCACCTACGAACAGATCGTTAGACAAATATAGTATGTGCATACTTGGTTACGGGTTTTCTAACGTTATGACTTGGCCGGATTAGAATGATTCGAAAATCGCCCAAAAAAAATTAAAACGTAATAACTTTAAAACGATTTATCGTATAAACATTAAAAATTTGCACACGCGTGTCGCATAAAAACGACGTTTCAGAAAATGCGTAACGTGCCGACAACGAGACAACAAATTACGCTCCCGAGCGGTAAAGATTTGTAAAAAAAAAACAAAAAGCTTGACAAATACGTGAAAAGTGTGGAATTCGAAACGAACTAAAAAATTATTTGAAAATTTATGATAACCGGTTAATGTTGAAATTTTAAATATACATGCCAAACATGAAACTCTACAAAAAACGAAAATTTCTGAAAATAATTTAATTTAACAATAGCAAAAAGAAAAATAAGTTCCGGTAAATGGAAGTTTCATTATTGAAGTGTTGGAATGACCTACAATACATCTTAAACCATTTCTATATATCGGGAACTTCCCGCTATTTGCAAATAGTACAACGACATATTTGAAGTCTTTAAAGGGAAACTACTTTAAAAATTTAAGAGAAATTCGAAAGAAAAAAGCACGAAAAACAGCGTGTATTTGCAGTCAGAATTATTATAGCTAAACATTTGAAATCGGCTTACAAACGAGTAGTACATATTCAACGAAATTTCTCTAGTCAGAACTTGAAAATTAAATCCTTGCAGCTCCGCAAACCGCAAAATTGCAAAAACTTATTCGTTTCGTTCGGGTAAATGATGCATCGATGAAAAATTTACGATTTACGGTATTTCCGAAGTTCGTGCAAAGTTTTAAAAAATTTCAAATTCCATAATAAACCAAACCAGCTTTGTATTTTATTATTTACATAATTTTTGTACGTTTTTTTTAACTTTTTCATCAAATAAAAATCTTCTCCCGATTCGACTGTTATTAGTAAATTCAATTACACCCACAACTTTACATTCTCTTTACACTCTTTGATTTTCATTACTTTGATTTTCATTAGGAGTTCTAAGAGTAGAAACGGTATCTCGTCTCCTGATCATTTGGAATCCGGTAAATTATCTTCCTGCTGCTCCATTTCCACTTCTGAATCTTTACTTATTCCAAGGTGCTGTTCTCTTTATGTTACTTCTTTCAATTATCCAATATTTCCCTGTTCCTACTTTCTCCTTTTCGCAATCACCTTTGTTAGTTACCATTACTCATTTTATATCAGATCTTTCGTCTACTCGCCACTCTATCCATGTTGGTTTCCGTTAAATTATGGCGGGATTTGAGATTTATGAAAGAGCTAAGTTTTTTTTTTGTTTTTTATATATATATATGTATTTTTGGAACTGTCAACATGAAGATTGCCGCAAGAACTAGGAAAGGAAAGGAAAGTGTAACCTTTCTGCGATCAAAAATACAGCAGAAAGAAAAGATAGAAGAGCAGCAATAACAGAGAAGGAGAAGAAAAGAAGACGATAAAAGACGCGCTATAAGGAATATCCGTTAGTTAGAGAGACGAGTAGAAAGAGGAACACATTGGAAGAACATTCAAAAAAAACATGATTAGCATGTCGTATGTAAAATAAGAAATAAAAAGAGATAGAAAAAATGAAGATTTAATGAGAAAAATCGACGAGGGAAGCAAATTGTATCCAAAGCGTAGACGACACATTGCAGAAAAAAGTGAAAGCTCAAAAGAATCAGACGATGAAGAGAAATAATAGTTACTCCATAATTTAGAATTTTAGAAAATTTAAAAAAAGCAAGAAATTTTTCCGTTGTTAGAAGCTAAACGAGTTAGTCGATCGTCTAAGTCCTTCGATTCTAGAATGTCTAGGTATCCATAAGAAACTAGTTTAAATAGAGTGACGAAGGAAAAGATTGTAGAGAACGTATTAAAGTCAAAAAAGTGTGAGGGAAAGAGAAATGATATAGCGCACCTGTAGGACATCTTAGGAATCTAGTATTAATTTTCTTTCTAATTACAAAAAATGTAATACTTCTATAATTGGAATATTTGTAAACTTCAATTTTGTTTTAATATAAATAATACTAACACGATAATGATTTAGATTTCTTTTTTTTAAATTGTTATTTTAACAATCAAGCCTAATGTATAGCTGTAGTTTCTATATATTTATTAGGAATTTCTCATTTATATAGAGAACTAAATTCAAAGCAAGTATTTTCTGTTCCAATTAGCTGCATTTTTCTTAAAATATTCCCCGAAATATGTGCATTCATAGATGAACTGAAAACGTTTAAGTAGAATATTCGCTTTTGTACCTTTTACAAATCTTGAGTGTTTAAGGATCTCAAACGCGGTTTTATTATCTCCAAACGCAAGCTTTCAGGTAAATATATTACGCAGCCAAAAGAAAATCTCCTATTAAATTCATCCGCTGTTTCCTACAATCTAGTTCCCTCTCTTTTGTGTCAACTATACTTTAGAGACTGGGTAATAACTTTCCTCAGATCAACTCGTTAATATTGACAATGAAAACACCTACAAGTAATTAGAAGGATTTATTGAGAGCCAAACTGCAGAAATACGAATTAAATATCAGCATTCTCGCGGAAGATGCCAAATCAAGAAAGCAGTGGGACAAGGATGTCCATTCTGGATTTTTCAATATTTATGCAGAAGAGATCAGGAAGAATGCTGAGAAAATGCTGGATTTAAGATTAATTGCTACCCTATAGGGGGTGCATCAGCTATGCAGACAACAAAGTAGTGATTGCCGGATCGATTAGAGAACTGCAAAGGATGTTAAAATAAATCGAGTGGGCGAAAAATTTGGTATGAAAATCAGCGACTGTACTTTCGTTCCTGACCACGTGCTGTTTGAATGCTCCAATCTTTCCTCCGAACGTAATATCCTGCACGTTCAGCTATTACAGCTGAATTTTCTTACTCCCTATAAAATGCTTTTTTTATCTTAGCTTTGCCGTCTTCGAAGGTGGTTCCCATTCTTGCGCCTCTTTTCTTCCATCAATCTTTGACCGGATTCTAATATTGTCCAGTTGTCCTGAGTAGCTTCCCTCGGTTGGCCGAAACCAAAAATAATAAAAAAAAAAAAAAAAAAAAAAAACATGGAAAAACAAAATAATGAGGTTTACAAAGGCCCCGACCGAGAAGCCGATTAAGGTGAAAATTGAGACGGAAGAAGTTATAAAACAGTAGAAGAGTTCAGATTCTCGGGCACCGCTTTACAAACGATGGTCGAGACACACATAAATTAGATAAGCACACGCATTGGGGATGGAAAAACAAGCTTTCAACAACTTGCAGTAAATATTGAAAAACCGGAAGCTGAAAATGAAAATAATACAATGCTACGCTATGTCGGTACTGATGTATGCATTAGGTGAACATGATCACTGAGTGCGGATTAAACCAATGGACGCTTTCGAAATGTGGACGCTGAGGAGAGTATATTCCGTGGACGGAAAAGAAATCAAATAAGTAAGTGTTACAGAAAAGCGGAATGGATTGTATCAAGTAGACGATATCCAAAGAAGGAAAAGGAAATCTCACGAAATTAAAGAAGAAGGAATTTTCATGCTCGCTCTGCAAAGGAAAATTGAGGGAAAAGCTACTGGCGGAAGGAGATTAGAAATAGCAGCAACGAGCTTTAACGGAAAGCAGAAGCTGAAAGATGTAATTCACAAACTGCGAGCAGAAGAGAACTGTGATAGTTGGCGGCTATCCCCTGACAAGAGGAAAGATTACAATACGACGACGACGAATTGCAGTAGATTCAGTAAACACGTATTATTTTTGTTGAACTAGTATCTGCTAACTGGAATGGTCGAAAACGCGCTATTCGCATTTTCACTTTCTAAAAATGTCTACTTTTTCCTTGAGATCTCTCTCGTTACATTTTTTTATTTTTTATTTTTATATAATTTTTTATTTTTATTTTATTTTTTATTTTTATTTTAATTTTTGTTTTTATTTCATTTTTTATTTTTATTTTATTTAATAAGAGTCGTTCATAGATTAAAACCGTAGTTGCATGATTAGTTGTTAGCCACAAATGACGTTTAACGCGGAATCGAGAAAAAAGTTACACGAAGCTGGTCGCCGAAACAGTACTGATAAAATTGAGAATGCTAGGACGTAATTGTTCTGACAGATAAGTAGAGCATGTAATTAAGACGAATATGAGAAAATAAGCGGGTTCACGAAACAACTGTACATGGAGACAATCCATTACCCATCAAAGACACCGAAAAAGGCAATTGCGTAATTTTTAACAGAGCCAGTTAACCGCAGCGTTTTACATTATTCTTTCACACTTGTCTGATGACGTCATTTTAATTCTTGATACTACCGAATTATTTACTGCTATTACTACAATTGCTGATTAATCTTTAACATAGAATTTTTCAATAGGTGACCTAAAAGATGACCTAAAAGACCCATTATTCCCTCGATATCTACTTCACTCCCACCACATGTTCACTCTTTCGACCCTCCATTAGTTACATTTTCCGCGCCCTCTATTTCCCTATAAATGTTACGTTACATTTTTCTATTAAACATCTCTTCTCACTGCTCACGTAACACAGTACAGAGTGTATCGCCGATTAAAACATCAAGACGTGCTGCTGCTGTTATTAATCTCAATATTAATAAAAGTGGAATTGATGATAAACCTAAAAATTAAAAACACGCAACAGGAATATATAATGTGCATTCACAAAATAAATAATTAAAACGACTTATTTCAAAGGGGCCTTATTTAATCCATCTCGTCGTGGCTAAGAATTTATTATTTCTATTTATGTGGTGCTACTTTATTTGCGTTTATTATTAATTACTTCATTCGTTATCAATGCATAACGATTTTTTTTCTTTTTGCCCCTAATTCACCGCAGTATTATTAATTGAGATCGCACGTCGACATAATTTTAATTATATTCGTTGCGTAATATTTTTATTCCGGTCATGTTCTACAATCCGGTACAGATATTCTCATCACCTACTACCTCCTCACATTTTCCCCAAGAGCAACATAGAGTATCCAGTGTGGATGGTGCATTGAGGTAATTCTTAATTCTTAATCACCTGCACATACGAGTATTTGCATAGATCCCGTATTCACACTTAAAGGAAAAGCCTTAAGAGTAAAAAAGGATAATAAAATAGGTTTCCGGAACTGATACAAAGAAGCCAAAAAAAAACTTATTAGAATGCGAAACACAAAAAAAAAAAAAATAATAATAAACTTAAATAGAAACACGGGCTATTTAACCTGCACAACAAAATAGTGAACGAGATGACTGGCGCGTAAATAAAAAATCTAATGCCAGTGTGCTGCTCTCAAAGGTAGGACATCATCAGTGGCTCGGGAATTACGCATGAATGTGAATTCAATATGTCGGTAAAATTTTCGGTAATCTGAGTTTGATTTATTTTGAACATACATAAATTTAATTTGTCCCGTATAATTTATTTATTTACTTATACACAATTTGCTTATGCCTGAAACAGGCTGAAAGCCTAATTAAACAGCAGAGCATAATATACATTTAGTATGAATGTATGATAGGATTGCTGAATAAAAGTATTAATTTAATAAATAAACTAACATAAATACAAAATTAGAATAACATTTGTATACTGTCACTTAGTATTTAGGGAAAATTTACTTATTAATCTACTCGCAGTTGCTCTAAAAGTTTTAAACTTCTTCCTGCTTATTTTCCTTTAACGGAGTCTGTTGCGGTATTGCGAGCCATTATTTATGCATTTTCTTAATTCGAAATAACAATAAATTTCTAATCATATCCGATAATAAAAATGTTTTGCAAACAGTCCCTATTTAAATTCCTCATCCTTCTTACGATCCTATCATTCTTTTCGTATTTCTCCAGTTATCTCTAACCTTTTCCAAAGTCACTTCAGACTGATTTCCTTTCGATATTCCAATATTGGTGTAGAAAGAAATGAAAAAGTGACCACTTATATCGTGAAACAGTTGCAATGAACTTTTCATTGACAAATACGTAATGTCTAAAGAGTTTCATTTTATTGTTTGGCCAGACTTATATCCTTCCTCCTTTCCTAATCAACATTACTTTTATCTTTTTATTCAGCTCGTTCTTCCCATTCATTCTTGAATTCATAACTTTCCGACTTTACAGCGCTCCATTATATTTCTTCCTTATGTTCATTAGATTTTAACCACAACCCGCTTTCCATGTTCACTTAGAAACTCTCTTTATTGTCCTCTACGTCCGCTCCCAATGATAATCGTGAGCGTACTTCTGGCTACATTTTTTTCAGACGTTTCACTCCGCTATATGAACGTATTCCTTGCGTTGCTCGTGATTCCTTAAACCTAATATTCCAGCACCTTATATTAGCGTTGCATCCGTTCGTTCATTTCCATCGCCTTCTACAGTTCCTCTTCTTGGTTCCTTCATTGTCTCCATCGCTGATCGCGTGGGAATTTAAATAAATAATAATCTATTATTAATTTTCGTCGAACATTGTTGACTACCCACCTCCAAAAAAAATTAAATAAATAAGTTGGAAAAAATTACTTGTATAGTTCGGTATATTAACAAATCTGATTCCAATAAAATGTAAATAAAAATGAATGAAAAAAGTCTTTCAGGTTTTTTTATTCTAATTGAAAGCTGTATGGATAAGTGATTTCCTGAAAATTTAATTAAAGTACAGTCATACGACAAGTGGCTAATAACTGGAAGGTCTTGGCAGAAAAAGTCTAAATCCGAGGAAAATTCTATGTTCCGTACAAAGTAGCCACTTGCTTAGTTCGAAAATAAATATGGTGCACGAGTAATAGTCAGACAATTTCTTTCGTATAATTCGAAAAGCATATTTCTTTTTTTGTCACCATCTTAATAGGTAGAGTATTTGATTCAATACAGGGTGTCTCATGTAACCCCAAAAAAAAAACAAAAAACTGGGAAAAATAGAAAAACAAAGCAGAGAAATTTGAAAATACAAATAGGGCAACAGTGACGTTTCTATTCAACGCTCGCCATAGTGTCGAACGTGTCACTGTTGATTTTCACCGTGTAGGAAGTGTTACAAAATAAAAATCGTATAATAATGGCTTTTCACAGTTTGCTTTCCACGTCGATTTTCCACTTCTCATTTCTTTTCCATTTTTGCCATCCTTTTACTTCTTCTTTTATATATGACATGCAGATCATATCCTTTTTTGAATGTCCTTCCATCGCTGCTGAACGTTTCTTTCTCTATTTGTCACTTTAATACTAATAGAAGAACGCTTCATCCTCTTCTTTCCATCTTCGTCTGTTATTCTTATATCTTTTCGGTCTGTTATTTTTGAACACGTAAAGATCTGATTACACTTTCCTTTTTTTTCCTAGTTTTTGAAGCAGTATCTACGTCGACGATCCCGAAAATTAAAAAAAAAACAAAAACACCGATGTCGCAAAATTATAAAATTAAATTTCTGTCATCCGTGCATTTTCAGCGAGAAAGATAAAAATACAAAATAACGCGTTAGACTTTTAAGAACGAACTTAAATTTCTTACGACACCGCGTCGTCAATGTTAAAAAGTGTAGGGAAAGAATTTTTTTGTAAATTCTAGCTATAAAAACACACATAATACGTACGGTCTTGACACTGTTAATGGTTTAACTGTTTCGGCGATTCAGGATAAAATAGCCTTTCAAATAAGATAATAAAATTTGTAATTTCAACAGGCCCGTAGCCAGAATTTTGACATATTTATTTTATAAATAACAATACATTTTTCACTACTATTCATACTATTAATAATTTCCATAATTTTGATTTATACATTAATAATTTACATAAATGAACATTAATAAAAATTACATATGTTATTATATTCGTGGTAAAAAAATTTGCGTAAAATACCTAAAAATATCGAGCATATTTTTTCTTTTTCCTTTTAAAGGTTCTTCACCCTAAAAAATCATCAATATTTATTTTAAATTTTTGATATTTTTTTCAGATTTTTGTGTATTTATAGTAACTATTTCAGTTCTCATGAGGGGGAGTTAAGCCCCCTACCCTTGGACATGGCCTTTAATTTCAGTATTTTCACAGCGGATTTATTTTTTAATTAGTAAATTTATATTGCTTGTTGTTTTAAAAAATACTCTTTACAAATGCGCTACCGTGAATATCGCAACGAACTTGGCTTTACTGCTACAATACGTATGTCCATTTTTTAATGGTTACAAACGTACATATGATGCCTATTTTTCTGCGTTTTTTATCATCCACTGTCTTCCGGAAACACACGCGTTATTAAAAAACGCTATTAACAACAACGCGATTTATAAATGAGAACAGCTATCATTTTCGATTAGGAGATCGACACGATTACAAATTAAGATTACCAGTAATTACCTAATTTCATCGAAACCGCGCTAATTATGTAAAATACTTTCACGAAATAAGAGGAAACGAAAATTTGTTCAGCACGCAGCAATGCGTTGAATGAAGAAAACAAAATATCCGTGCGATAAGCGAATATCAAAACAGAACAAACAGTCGTATACAATAAAAATCAACCTATCATCGGCTATAAGTGTATTTTCGCGTCGGCGAATGAATTAAAAGTTAATATTATTAATATGAAGTCATCCCCGATGGGGCCGGCAACGACAGTTACGTGCTTTAGACATTACTCATCTATTCCAACAGGAAATTTACACAGTATGTCGGACGACCTTGTGGCGCACGGTTCCAAATTAATGCATAATCAGTCATTAAAGTGATGCGGAAATCAGCGTAAAATGTTTCTGCCAAACATTTAATATATCGGTTATTTACGCGAAGTAAATAAATATGCGTCCGAAGAAAAATATTCTTATCAATCTGTTGACATACCGAACAGCTGGCGCCATTTGATGCGTCTAAGTTGGAGTCAACTTTATAAAATTGAAAAGCGGTAAATCGCACTAAAAACCGACTCGCAATATGCAAAAGGAACAGGGATACCGTATACAAATAACAATATTCTTATTACACGATGGAAACAATAAATAATCGTTTTATGAATCACATTTTTCCGGTAATCTTTACTACTATCAGGGACAGATTAAGGATATGCGGGGCCCGGGACTAATCTTGAATGAGGGGCCCGTTTTTCGAAGAATAAATTCGTGAAAAAATTCATTATCATTTATATGTATGCGCAAACAGACAAGCAACAAAAAAAAAAAAAAAAAAACCTACTACTCACGTATCAATGACTAATAAAATCAAAATTACGCTCTCTTTATTGTCGATACAACGGTTTTCGAGCTAATCATGATGCATTCATGCGATGTTTTTGTTCTTTTCTTTATACAAATTAAACATGCATGTTTAAAATTCCATAATTATCTTAATGTGATCAGAAAAAAAAGCGAATAAAACGCACAGTATGATTTATTAAATTTTTCGAAATACAAATACAAAGAGTAATTATAATTAAATTTCAATTTTCAAAACGCTATAAAAAAAAAATGCTTTTTTACAAAAAATACATACCGCGATACTTGAAGGTTTATTACAAAAATTTAAAAGTGCACTAAAAAGCAAAAGAATAATTACTCCCGATAAAAAATATATATCAGAGTGATATAACACCTCTTAAGTGGTGATATCGTAATTCTTATACAACATTGATACCTTAATTAGAGTTGGAATCAAATTCATGTTACAATATCTAGGAAACATTTAACGCAGTTTTTAATTATTATTGTAACATGAATTTGATGCCAACTCTAATTAAGGTATCAATGTTGTATAAGAATTATCGTAATATCACCACTTAAGTGTTATATCACACTCTGATATATATTTTCCTATCGGGAGTAATTATTTTTTACTTTTTAGTGCATTTTTAAATTTTCATAATAAACCTTCAAGTATCGGTATGTATTTTTTGTAAAAAAGCACTTTATTTTACAATTTTTAGCGTTATGCTTGAATTTTTTTCTTGTTAAAAATTAATTTTTTTTCACATTATTCTTCATACTTAATACTCAGATTTCTTTATTTTGAACTGCATTTCCATCGTTTTAAAAACATCAAAGGCTACATTTTCATAATAATTTGGCAAATTTATAATATTTTAAGTTAATAAATCTAACTTGACGTTGAAACTAATCACGAATGAAAAACATCCAAAAAGCTTCAATCTCCCGTATTACTATTAAGGATAACTCAAAAACTACCGATCAGATCTTGATCAAATTTAAATGGGACCACATGCAAAGCACCACCATTTAAATAAAAGAAGAACCATCAAATTCGGTTCACCTAGAAAAAAGTTCTGTGGTAACACACATTTAAAAAAAAAACAGTCGAATTGAATACCTCCATCTTTTTTGAAGTCGGTTACAAAGAACCACTGATCAATAAAGAAGGTGGAAAGTGGATAGCATAAGAGAAAAAAATCCATTTTTTCTTTTTTTTTTCGGCCCTGCATCTAATTTTAGCAACAGATTGCGCTACCAGTACCGCTTCATTCTGCAAAGGTCACTGTGTGGTGCGGCATCATTTATCATAGAGCCATATTTTTTCGAGGAGAAGGGTGCTTTCGGTCCTGTTACCTAAACCGTCACTGGTAATAAGCGCTATGAGTGCCTTTTGCGCAACCACATCATTCCAGCTCTTCAACAGCGTGAATGTGTGGATGGGATCATTTTTATGCAAGATGGCGCTCTTCCGCACATTGCAGATCCAGTGAAGCAGCTGCTGAAGCGGCATTTTAGAAATGCTAGAATTATCAGCCGTTATTTCCCTACAGCCCGGCCGACCCGATCACCTGATCTTAATCTGTGTAACTTCTGGCTGTGGGGCTATCTGAAGCATGTTGTGTTCAGTGTTCCGATTGCAAACTTAGCTGAACTGAAGGCACGCATTGTGCAAACACATTCTGAATGTGACTCCGGAGACACTTTGGTCAGCTGTGGGACATGCTGTTTCTCAATTTTAATTAGTTGCAGAAAACAATGGACAGCATATTGAACATATTTTGCGGCAGTCGCACGAAATCTAAAACCCGATTTGACTGATGCTTTTTGTGCGGTTTGTAGTCACAGGACAATTATAAACCGATTTTTCCCATCCGATGTGATATGACCTTCACACCTGTACAGCCATGCACACTGAACACAGTACAGTTGCTGTAACGTTTAACTTACATCTTAGTAGCCGTTGTTTTACGATTCATTTGACACATTTGTAGTCAAACGCTTTTAAATTATAACGCTTATAATCTGTTGCTAAAATTAAATGCAGGGCCGAAAAGAAAAAAAAAAAGAAAAATTGGAACTATTTTTTTTTTTTATGACACCCCCGCTTTTCGCCTTCTTTAATAATATTCCGTTCAAATTTGAAGTCGTTCTGATCAGTGATTCTTTTTTTATAGCGTTTTGGAACTTGAACTCAAATTATAATCACCCTGTATATTTATAAAATCAGCCGTTCAAGACTGTGTCCACAATGGGAGAGGGGTTGGGGAGTTACCCCCTCCCCATGGGAACTGAAATAGTTATTGTAAGTACACAAAAATCTGAAAAAAAAAACAAAAATTTAAAATAAATATTAATGATTTTTTAGGGTGAAGAACCTTTAAAAGAAAAAAGAAAAAATATTCTCCATATTTTTAGGTATTTTATGCAAATTTTTTTATCACGAGTATAATCAATAACACATACGTAATTTTTATTAATGTTCATATACGGGGTAATTCATTTATGTAAATTATTAATGTATAAATTAAAATGATGGAAATTACTCGTATTAGCAATAGGAATATTAATGAAAAATGTATTGTTATTTATAAGATAAATATGCGAAGAAAATTTTCAGAACCCCCCCCTTTTCAAAATTTTGGGCACGGGTCTGCAGCAATTGATTAAAACTCGCTCTTACTTTAAATAATTTTTATACAGTTCAAAATAAAACGTACTAATTTTCAATATGAAAATAAAAAATTTAAAATATTGTTAAAATTAAGAATATTTCAGATCGTAAAACCTTTTTATACCACAAAAAAATTTACAACGACTGTATGGATATCAATATTTGAATATTTGTTATTAATCGCTTTGTCGAATGTTTATTTATTATATTCGATACGTATATTTCAAAGGACTCATTCGTTTTTTTTAACACAATAAATTAGATTTATCGTAGAAAAGTTCTATAAATATTCATTTTATGTTGCATTTAGATTATTGGGAGAAAAAGAGAAAGTTTTATAGAGAGAAAGTATATAATTTTATTAATGAACTCATACATTCTTTTTTTATAAATGTATGTATATAAAAATTACCTGAATATTTTTTTAGGATAAAAAATGTAAATTTAAAATCTTGCATTTTTACAGTATTGAATATTTTAAGTAAAAAAACTTAAATCTTGCACGTGGAAAATTAAATTTTTTTCTATTCAAGAATGCGGGGTTCCCTTGGTGGCTGGGGCCCGGGGCTATAACCTCCCCTAGCCCCCTCCGTAGATCCCGTGTACGAATGTACGTGTATAATTTTACTTGAAATAAAATATTACTCATAACAAGGGTGTCCCCATATTTCTTAAACCACCTTCCCTTGTTGGATTTTAAACTCGCGTGTAAAAATTAAATAATTTCGATGAAAATAATTATAAAAATGTTACTTTTTAAAAAACGCCTATTTTTTTCCAATTTCACAGATGTAGAACCAGTCTTATTTTTCAACGATTTTTGACTTTGAATTTTATTATTTATCAGACTGTCAAGAAGGTCAACGATCCCCACTAACTCTTCTCTACAGGCTTTCTAGAGCCGATCTCCGTTTATAGACATAAATCTAAATATTCACGTTTTTGTTTACACAATGTACTTAAAAATTTCCGTACACATATACAACCATCCTTTGATTAGTGATGGCCCGAAAATCGAAGCGCTGCTTTTTTGTCACTGCTCCGACAAATGAACAATTACGATTCGGAGTAGTATTCAGAAAAACACTGCTCATTGCTCCGGCAATTGTGTGCGACAATTGCTCCAAATACTGCTCCGGTGACAATTGTTCTAACTACTGCTCCAGGGCAGCGAATGAGAAAACGGCGTCGTCTCTTTCCAAGCGCACTATACACGCATATACACATCAAAACACATAGCTAGTCAATGCACGCTTTTTTCTGCCATACAATTTCCTTCGTAATCATGTTTCATTTTATTTTGTGAGAATTAAAATAAATGACGTACAAACGATATTTGAAATTTATCGCAAACACTAAATTGCCTATGTGGCTATATCTTATTCACGGGGAAATAATAAACGTGAGAGAGTTAGAAAAGGCGCAAATATTGAAACGGATCATTACTTGACCGAAATAAAATTTAAATTTCTTCCACAAAATCAAAGATAAATTCTGAAATCGAGAAACAGAGTTCCAAGAAAAGTTGAAAAGTATACAATTAGAAGAATGACTGCAACGAAAATAAAACTAGTAAATGCAGCTTTTAATTTAGCATCGCTCCAAAATAATAATAAGCATGGATGGTGGAACGAAATCTGCGAATAAGTTTTAGAAAAAAGAAACAAGATGTGGAAAAAGTGGTATTCCATGAAAAATAACGATTATGTGAACTTTAAGAATCAAAGGGCGAAAACGGATAGAATTATAAAGAGGAGTTAAACAAAATTATACGAAGGGACAGTTACTACAGCTTGAAGAAGACTAAAAAGCAAGAATACGAGATCATTTTATAAAACCTTTAAGAAGAATATATAGTAAAATATCAACCGCCCAGTTTATGCTTCAGAAATGAAGAAGGAAAACTTGTTCTAAATAATCGGGATAACTGTGAGGTACTAGCGAAATACTTCGATAAACTGCTAATCTGGAAACAGCCGAGGGAGACTTTTCCGAAACAAAATCTGAGACTTAGGCAAATTCAATATCGCGCCAGACGTACAAGAAATTCAACGAGTTATTAAAGACTTGAAAAGCAATAAAACAGCAAGAGAGGATGCCGTAATTGCAGAAATGTAGAAGAATGCAGACCTTTAATACGATTAAAATATTACAAAAAGTAATTCAGGGAATGTAGGAATCAGAAAATATATCGGAGGATTCGAAAACGGCGCTAATTCACTCACATTATAAAAAAGGAGATAGGACGTACGTATCCCTGTTACCGGTAACATATAAAATTCCTTGAAAAGCAATACAAAGTAGACTGGAATATCAAGTAGAAGAACAACTTGGAGAGTGCCAAGTTAGTTTTATAAAAGGGTAATCCTGTTCAAACCAAATACTCAATTTGAAACTAGTACTGAGATTTGAGATCTAAAAGCGTAGTTGTAACCTTTATTGTCTTTAAGAAAGCGTATGATTCTATAGATAGAGAAACATTATTCAACATATTACAGGAAGTTGGTGCGGATGATAAACTTATTACCATCGTCAAGCAAACACTGACAAACACAGTATCAAAAGTTAAATTTTTAGGCGAAGTATCAAAACCGTTCAAAATTAAAACAGGAGCAAGACAAGAGAATGGACTATCACCGTTATTATTCAACTGTATACTAGAAAAGATAGTTAGCGAATGGAGAAATAGAACGAAAGAAAGTATTCAGATGAGATTAGGAAGAAGCGTTAAAGACATAGCAATTGATTGTCTAGCTTTTGCAGACGATTTAGCAATTCTGTCAGATAATATAAAAAATGCAATAAAACAAATAGATATATGTTAAAAGAAGAAGCGGAAAAGGCAAGATTACAAATTTCTTTTGAAAAAACTCGATATATAACTATCATCAGGGAAGCTCCAAAATACATGAGGACAAAGTATGACAGTATTCGGAGAGCTATGAAATTTAAACATTTAGGAGAAATGAAAAAAGGCACTGGACAAGGAAACCCATAATGGGAAGAGCGAAAAAAATGGAAATAGCATTTCAGTTAACGAGAAATGTATATAATAACAAGAAATCGATGCAGAGAAATGCAAAAATACGACACTACAATACGGTGATTAAGTCGGAACGTTTTTATGCATCAGAATGTCTCACAATGAATACATTAAACGGTGTAAAAAAAAAGATGGAAAAGAAAGAAAGAAGGGTAATAAGAAGAATCCTCGGGCCAAAATATGTATATATGTGGAAACTAAGAACTAATAAAAAGGTATATGAAATAGTCGAGAATAGAACAGATACCCCATACACGTAAAAGAAGGGTCTCGTTTTATGGCCATCTTAAACGGATGGAGCCGGAAAGACTAATGAAAAATATATTCGACTTTTTTGATAAAAATCAGAATACGCGAATAAGTTAAAAAAGACTTAAACGAAATGAAGATAGAAAAAGAAATTCAAGATAGACAAATACTTACAAGGAAAGTACACGAGTTGTCAGACGCCGATTTTGATGAAATTTTGATATGTTGTAGAGTATTTAAAAAAAAAAAAAAATAGACAAGTGTTTGTTTTTTTTTTTTATCGGACCATATGCAGTTTCAAAGGGTGAAAACCACCCCTACAGTTCACCCCGGAAATCGTTTTTCCTAAATATCTCGTCTTCAATTCTATATTTTTTTATGAAACAAAATGGAAATTATTTCTCGTGCAGAGGACAAGTAATCCGCAGTGATTTAAGCAATAAAGTTGCATCTCCTTTTTTTTCTAAGCAGTGAAAATATCGTTTTTTGGTCATAATTATGGAGTGAAAAATTATAAAATAACATGAAAAAATAAGAAAAACATTTTTTAACACACACGATTAAAAAATAAAGTTGACGTGTTTCAGCATTTTCATGAATTTCACCCCTAAAGAAGGGGCTTAAGCACCCCTTACAAGAAACATAAATAAATACATGTATCGAGTAATCCAATTTCGTTAAAAATTTGTATATAAGGATTTTTGAGATCGCTGATTACGAATTCGTCATCAGACTTCGTTAATTCAAAATGGTGGATCCAATATGGCGGGCAAAAAATTCAAAAAAGGCTTAATTTTAATGACAAATTTTATACGAGGATTTTTGAGGTCGCTGATTACGAATCTGCTATTCATTTTTTTAAATTCAAATTATCCTGTACTTTATAACCATACATTATCGAACCTCTAAAACCCAGACAGACATTCAGCCTGTGTTTTTTTAAACCAACAAACCCCGAACTCCTAAACCTCAGACAGGCCAAAGGCCTGCGTGTTATAACCCATACAGCTTCAAACCTCTAAACATCAGACAGGTCCTAAACTGCTGGCAGACGAAAGGCTTATTCATTGTGGTATACTGGAAAACCGTTCTTATAATTTACTTATTTAAAAAATTACCGGTACGGTTCAACTTATGTATTTATTTATTTCTTTATGTATTTATTTATTTCTTTATGTATTTATTTATTTCTTTATCTATTTATTAACGGGAATCGTTCTCTTCTTACGAAAATAATAAAAAAAAAAAAAAAAAAAAAAATTAATAAGCGGCTAAAGTTAATTAGTAATATAATAATTTTTTTTTTTTTGGAATGAACTTCAATACGTTAGGAGAATTATATTCAGTGAGTAAATCAAAACATTTATTACAAATTCTCACAATCAATAAACAGTAAACAGTATATATAAATACTATTATAGATATAATTTGTACTGCTATCATGCTCAAAAATCTGCGAAAATCTGAAATATAATAATCAACATTAATTTGAATTTAAAAAAATGAATAGCAGATTCGTAATCAGCGACCTCAAAAATCCTCGTATAAAAGTTGTCATTAAAATTAAGTCTTTTTTGACTTTTTTGCCCGCCATATTGAATACACCATTTTGAATTAACGAAATCTGATGACGGATTCGTAATCAGCGATCTCAAAAACCCTTATATACAAATTTTTTACGAAATTGGATTACTCGATGCGTGTATTTATTTATGTTTCTTGTAAGGGGTGCTTAACCTCCTTCTTTAGGGGTGAAATTCATAAAATGCCGAAACACGTCGACTTTATTTTTTAATTGCGTGTGTTAAAAAATGTTTTTCTTAATTTTTTTGTGTTGTTATATAATTTTTTATTCCATAATTACGACCAAAAAAAAAAAAACGTTTTCATCCCTTAGAAAATAGGGGATGCAACTTTATTGCTTAAATAACTGTGGATTACTTATCATTTGCACGAGAAATAATTTCCATTTTGTTTCATAAAAAAATATAGAATTGAAGACGAGATATTTAGGGAAAACGATTTTCGGGGGTGAACTTTAGAGATGGTTTTCACCCCTTGAAACTGCAATAAGGGCCGATAAAAAAAAAACACGTGTCTAATATTTTTTTATACTCTGCAACTATAAAAATTTCATCGAAATCGGCGTCTGGCAACTCGTGTACTTTCCTTGTTAGAACAAAAAAATAGCAATGTTCAAGAGTTTTAAAGAAAACCAAAAGAAGAAAACTGGTAAAATATGGACGGAGAAAATAAAACAAGAACACCGGGGCAGAGGATAAAAAAGTGTTGGCTGGAGAAGAAGGCGTTGTGAATCGTGCTTAAATTATTTTACGTGATCCTTGGATGGCCAAACTCGAAAATAAAAATATATTTGGATGGAATATGAACTTTTTATTATACAGTAGCAACAGGAAATAATTGAACAGTTTTATTAATAATCTAAAAATCTAACAAATGTATAGAGTCGTCACTTTTATGAAGCGCTATCTCTCGGTACCTGCTATGAAATATGGAATGTACACAGTACGTGTCCTACAAGTTTTAAGACTGCGTTTCTAAAACTAATACTACTAGCGTCATTTTCATGAAATTTTAGGAAGAGATGTTGGAACAACCTAACCTGCCAATACAGAGTTTCAAGTCGATCGAATCATTTGCAATCAGTGGCAGTTTGCTCAAATGTTGTACGATGTACGCGGTGTATAATTTTGAACTGGTGAAAAATTCCGAACAACGTTTAGTAAGTTTTAAAGCCGGTAAAAGTGCCACGGAAAAGTTTGAAATGTTAAAAGTAACTTACAATGAGTCAATATCTCAGTCTAGCGTGTTTCATCGGTATAGGCAGTTTTCGTCGAGCAGGGATTCGATCGAAAAAGATGAGACAGACGCAACACACCAAAAACCGATGAAAACTTCGTTAGTGTCACAGCTGTGTTGAAAGGACATCAAAGCGCAAGCTGCAAGTTGCAGAGTTGAGTGGTATTCCGAAAACCGTCGTCCAACGAATTATCAAAAATAATTTAAAGAACGGAAAGATGCGTGTGCGCTTCGCTCCACATGCTCTGACTATTGAACAACAATAGCAACACGTTTCACACGGCACAACACGCTCAAAATAATCCGAATTTCAATTACACGATTATTAGCGGCGACGCGAATGCTGGTGTTTCTCTTATGACGCCGAAGCAAGACGGCGAAGTGCCCAATAGGTCGGCGAAAATGTAGCGACAAAATTACGGTTCTAAAAATCAAAAGTGAAGACAATGTTTTTTTTGACCACAAAGGAATTGTGCACTGACAGTTTGTTCCTCAAGGAACTACAGTTAATAGAGTCTTTTATCAAAATGTGCTGCATCGCCTTTGTAAAAGTATTTATTGTTACGCGACAACACGCTCTCTCACACCACACAGCGATCAGCACCCAGCTTTTAAGTAAGAAAATAGTTCAAATGCTCAGCCATCCCCCATGCGCACCAGATTTAATTCCCCGCGACTATTTTCTTTTCCCAAAGCTGAAGATAAAGTTGAAAGGAAACCATTTTTACTTCGACCGAAGAATTCAAGACGCTATGATGAGCAAGTTGAAAATGATTCCAAGGAAAGATTTTTCAACGGCTATGGGAAAACTGGAAGAACGTGTCGATAGGTGTGTATACAATGTAGTGGGGAATCAAAATTTGTCGAAAAAATGTTTTTGCAATTTTTTTGTACGTTGTGCAGCTGCAGGCTTAAAACTTACGATGGTGTGTATATTACAAAAAAATGATAAAAAATCAATATTTATTCATTGAAAATCGAAAAATCAGTTATATATAGTTTTTACCGCGGCAAACTAACCGATGAAAAAAAAAAAAAAAAAGAGAAAGAAAGAAAAGTAACCTCCCGAATTACCGGGGGGTATTTTCAACTTCAACTGCAAGATTTGATTACTTTAGAGACACATATTAAAATGCGCCGACTAGAATCGGCAGACCATAACCGGGACAATTATATGTGTAATAAATTAAAATGATAAAAACAAATATAAAGATCACCTGAAATACTGTCCAGCGAGGCGCAGTTCTTGTCGACAGAGTCAACTTCTCCAGGTAGTAGTGGTCACTTATTTGCCATGTAGGATACACTTCAATTGCGTCATAGTCCGGGCAAAATAGACAGAAAACATACTCATTTGCTGAAATTCTTATATAACATGGACTTCTTGGGCTTAAAATTTAGCTATAAATCAGCGGAATGCAACCCTAAATTTGTGGGTATGTGGGAGGTGCGGAACCATTGTTTATATCGAGTTTAAAAAAACCAAAAGGTGTTTTTTTTTTTAGTTTTTTGCGATTATCTCGGTAAATAAGCCCCAAATCGACATGAGGTATTATACTTGTCGATTTTGTTCCTGAGTAAATTTTACAAAAGGATAGGCTGTTGCGAAAATTCGAAAAAATTATTTTACATTGCAAAATTAGCGATGAAAATACTAACAGGCAAAAAGTTCAAATTGTTGCCATTCCGTCAATTTTCCTCAAACCTCAATGAAACTTTCGGAAAATGTAGCTCTTGGGGTGCTTAAAATACGGTACTTAAGCCGAATTCTCAATAACAATATGGCGGGCTATTGCAAAATGGTAAAGTTGAAAACGCGATTGCGTATAACTTCGACCCAGAGATAGATAGGGACATGAGACGAAAAGTAATCGCAAAGTAATTGCAATATACACACGTTCTCTTCAAATTTCAGATTTTTAAATTAACAATTGGCTAATTTGTACGATTTTTACCACTAAGTTGAAATTTTTCAAAATTAGCGCTCTGACGTCACGCACGGCTCCGGCGCAGCGTCGCCGGCTCCTCGAAGTCCTTAGTTGCAAAATAGATTGTGCGTATCCACCTACGAAAACGATTTTTCTTTCATTTTGAGAATTTTTCCCCGTTCTTTCTGGAATTTTGAAAAATTTCAACTTAATGGTAAAAATGAATAAATAAACTTACCGCTAGAGAGAAGCCTATTTAAATGGGAGGGGGTGCTCGAAACGTACGGCTTATCACATCATTTTTAACTTGTTTTTGATGCAAACTAAAAAGCAAATTATTTCATGCTGCTTCAGATGCGCTGTGTATATACGTGGAATTAACAAAAAATCTTGCGGTATATTGTCGACGTCCTTTAAAAAAATGGAGTAATGTTTATTGACATCGTCCGACGCAAGTAACTTATTACACTAATATTAAAATTTAGCGTATTTCTAAATACCATTTTCTCATCCTATTGAACATAATATATTCTCTATCGGTATGAATTTTGCTCCGTTTAAATGTGCTTTTTTCACAATGTGGCACTTTACAATATACTCATAGATGTAATTTTAAAATAAAAATAACTTAGATACGGCTGTACTTCTTTTGTAGATTAATACTTAAAAAAGCCTATAGAAAAGAGAAAAATTATTTCAACATGTCAATATATACGTAAACAACTCACGTTCTATGCAAATTCGATTTATATATACTAAATCCTGAACATAACTGAAAATCCCAGTATTTTGTTCTTTTTAATGTTCACCCAAAGGTATAAGCATAAATGGGATAAAGTTAAATAATCTTAGATTCGCAGATGACGTAGTGATTATGTCCGACGATATAAACGAACTACAGAACATGTGCTAAATGATTTAAACAAGGCGGGAAAGAAGGCTGGCTTAATTATAAATTTAGATAAAACAAAAATACTATCTACAGACGAAAATAAAACAAGAATTACAATAGACAACACAGAAATCGAAAAGGCAGAGAGTATTATTTATTTAGGACAACTAATATCTCTAAAAAATAAAACAAAAAAAGAAGTAGAGCGTAGAATCGCACTCACTTGGAGAAAATACTGGTCACTGAAACATATTTTTAAGGGGGACCTTACAGAAATGAACTAAAAAGGGAAATTCTAAACGCTTGCGTCCTGCCTACCTTAACATATGGAGGTCAGACATGGACAATAACAAATAATATCATGAATAAAATTGAAATATGTCAGAACGCATTAGAGAGATCTATGATTGGAGTTAAATTAAGAAACAAAATAAACTCAAAAAAAATCAAAAACGAATTAAAAGTTAAAGACAATTTCACATGGGCAATAAGAAGGAAAATATGGGACTGGGCAGGACATGTTGCAAGAATGGATTCCACAAGATGGACTAAAAAAATAACAGATTGGACGATATACGCAAAGAGAAAAAGAGGAAGACCGGAAAACAGGTGGGAAGATAGTTTCGCTAAAATGTTAAAACACAAACAATACCATCAGGTGGCTTATGACAGACTAGAGTGGGCTCGGTTGAGGGAGGCCTTTGCTCGTTTTCAGGGCTAAATTAAATTATATAATAGTTTATTTACTTCAATGTATATTGTGTAACGTTATATCATAAGGCTAATAAATAAATAAATAAATAAATAAATAAATAAATAAATAAATAAATAAATAAATAAATAAAAATGTTCACCCGTATTATTTCAACAGTCGGCTAATACAACAGAAAATAAAAAAAAATTACATTTTTTTTTTTTTTTTTATTTCTTGTTTTATTCCTTAGACGTGCTCAAACTCCGTTAAACGACTATTTAAAATCGTGAACAGATAGAAAACAAAATTTTAAATTTTAATTCTGCATAACGTCAATGAAGTAAACTGTAATAGGGAGCGTCATTTTCAGACAAAAAAGGAAGAGCGCATTGAAGATAAAAATAACCGGTGTATAACTTACGAAAAAGTAAACATTAGACGGAATAAAAAATCGAAAATGGTATAAAGGAAAAACGATAATAAGTGAATCCTCGATTAAAACAATACGGGATAATTAACTACAAAGTTTAGGTTAAAATGAAAGACAAGAGAAACAAGTACACCCAATTCTGTTTTCACACGATTTTGATTTAATATTTTTACACAACTTATTACAATTTAACACGATCGACCGAATTTCTAAAAAGAAAATGTCGCTTATTTTTATAACTGCGACATTATTGGAGACAAGCTATACGATTTCCATTTGTGAATCAGCAAGTACAGGAAGACACGCTCATCGCAATATAAAAATTAAAGGTGAAACTGCATCTGTAAATGAATCAGCCGCTAAAGAATTTCAGCAAAAACTTACTAAAATAATCGAAAGTTAGAGACTACACTCCTAATCAAGTTTATAATGCAAATGAAGGTGGTCTCTTTTGGAAAAGAATTCTGCAAGAAATTACGTGGCAAACGCGCAGACAAGGGCTAGCGGTTTCAAGGTAAGTAAGGATCGTATGGCCTCGTTACTTTGCTTCGAAGCTTCAGGAGATCGTATGTCGAAACCACTGCTTGTAAATCGGTCCTAAAACCGCGTTTAATGAAAGGTGTAAACTTGAATAAATTGCCAGCTTACCGGATGACAAACAAAAAAGCTTAGATTAACGCAGATATCTTTAGTGAATGATTTAATAAATGTTTCGTATCAGAAGTTAAATGCTGTATGGAACGTCAAGGGTATCGAATTTAAAGTTCTTTCAACTACATACAATGCACCCAGCTATCCGGTTTTAGAACATCCAAACGTGCAATTTTGCTTTCTGCCACCTAATACTACATCCTCGATGCAACCGTTAATTAAAGTATAATTGCCACATTTATAACATACTATGTAAAGCAAACATTTCAAAACGTTTTGGACCAACTGAACGATAAAACATTAAGCACATTACTGATGCGTGGAAGAAATTTTCGATTATGTATTGTATCAACCAAATTTAATTACTGCTAACTGAATTAAGACCATCAACTTCGAATGCATGTTCAAAAGCTGTTTGGCCAAAATGTACCAAAAACAAAGATACCCCAATTCTTCCTAATACAACCGAATTTTCCAACATCATAACGTTGACACACACAATCGGCGGAGAAGGATTTGATGATCCATCGTTTGAAGATATCGATGAATTATTAGTTGATAAAGCCTTAAACGAAGATGAAATAATAGAGGTCGTCCTCTTGAAACTCCCGATCCCAAAGAACACAGTGGTAGAAAAAGATCCTGTTTTAAATGCCGATTAAATTGAAGATCTTGAACTAGCCAGTAAATTGGGTAATCATTTTGTTAAATATGATCCTAATGAGGAACGAGGTGGGAAGTTTCAGCGTGATCTGAAGTCATTAATGTCCTCTTACAAAGAATTATACAATGGACTAGCAAAAACACAAATACAATAATTACCGAATTCGTTTTTAAATCTACTGAAATATCGGCACCACGGGAAGCTAGTTCTAATTTTGTTCAAGAGATTACAAAAAGCATTTCATCAACAGAATACGAAGATGATAACCAAGACAATAATATTATAGTCTAAAGCAAACGTATGCGTTTATTGTCACGAATCGACAACAAATAAAATATTTTTATGCGCACTTCATATTATTTTGCGTAATTTTTGTATTCACGAAATCAGATAATTGTCGAGCAATAATTAAGTATAAGGATTAATTTAATTTTAAATATTCTGTATATTTTCAAATAAGTGAAATTATAATTCCCAAAGAGATTTTTTCTTAAACAAAAAGGAAAGAATAAAATTTTGTTTACACAACGCAAATTCAAGAAACAAAAACTGATACCTTCTTGAATTTCAACAGATCTGAAAATCGATATTATGTATGTATCACTCAAAGAACTTTTCTTTTCTTGTTTTTTTTTTTTTAATCGTCAGAATTAAAATAAGTAATATAACCCTATCAAGACCGAGATAGTCTTACAATAGATTATGTTTTAAATTTTCGTGAAATATTTAACTCCAAAATACACCAATAAAATCTTGCCAATTTTAACTTCCACGGCAGAACTGTTATTAACGAGGTAGACTTAAAAAAAAAAAAAAAAGCATTAAAGATTCAGTTAATTTGCTAACGTTTCTACCTCTGAAATCGAGTATATAGAGTAAATTTAATAGTTTCGCAATCATTTTTAATACTTTCCACTTCTATACATTATACATTACGCAGGTATTTTTATACCTTCTTCAAATTTTCCGACTTTTCCCGGTGTTCCAAAAGTAGCCTACAAACACGTAACATTCAAACAACTGTATTGAAGAAGCCGCTAACTGCACAAATGTATAAAAATCACGTACACGAACTTGTGGCAGCTTTAGCGAAACGAAAAATCACTGCATTAGTATTACCATCTGAAGTCGGAATAGGGAACCTTTCAGATCATTTTCGTGACTTTTTTCTGCGAAAAACATTTTCATCCTTTTGGCAATTAAAAAAAATACCATTGTCGATACGTTTCAAAATTAATGATATTCCATGCCAAAGTGTGTATGTGAAATTAAGTATTCCCATTAACTTACTTTTGAATAAAGAGCAAAACAAATATCGTATTGAAAATAATTTTGTTGCAACTGAATGATATTTTATATGAAATAAAGTTCCGCTCTTTTTATAGGAATCTTTAACTTTTTGCCTTTTTTTAAATTCATGTTAATGTGGCCTGCTGAATTTAAAATATGACTTTCGTGGGACAAATGACGACCACTAAATTACAATATTAAAAAACTGATTGTGAATATTTACAACATATATAAGTATACATATTTAAAAAATACCAGAAATTGAAAATTAAATTATAAAATGTTCTTTCGGGAATTCAAAACAACGCCGTTGATACCTTATTTCTGTTTATTTCATTGGATTCATGTTACTATTAACCATTTTTACCCACTGCTACACATACTAATAACAACATTTTTACTGTACATTATTTTATTGGATACTACTAGTTTGCATAAATTACAAATAAGAAACTTCAAAAATATGAAATAAACTTTATTTGATGCATTTAATAATTACTCTTCAATCGTTTAAGACTTTCAGTGGATACGGTTCTTTATACGATATCAGCTACAATTTGGTCGTAATGTTTCATAAACATTTGATTATATTAAACACACTCTTAATAAACATACTTAGCATGTTTAAAAATAAATTAACAATGACTACTTACATGTAAAATTTCATCAAAGTGTAAATAACTGATATAACTTCAATGTACAAAGAGAAATATGACAAATGCGCGAGCATATATGTTAAAAATATGTACACGTATTTATCTAGTCGTGAACGGCAATGTTCATTCTTAATAAAACAACACTGAAACACAAGACATAGTCATGTATTCTTACACATTAACTACAATTTAAAAAATAGAAATTTCTTGCTTTCATTGCCTGCTTTGTTCGTATTTTTCTTTTTCTTCGTGTTTTTCGTTCACTTCGACTGTTTCAGTTTTTTCAGTTTTTTCAGTTTTATCCGTATTCGTTGTCTCATCATCATTTATAAATAAAAAGTCCATCGGTTTATCGTAGCCCATTATATTTTTGTAATATTGTATATCGGTAAAATACTTGTCATCAAATAATAAAGGAACCCTACGTCCTGTGCCTTCATCTTGCACATATATAGTAACGAACAATCTATCAACTTCAGGTTTTATCACACCTTCCGGTTTGAATACAACCTACAATTTTTTACACATTTATTCAATTTTAATACATACATTAATAAAAACAAAATATTATCCACAAAATATTACGATCGCTGTATATACCGTTCGCATCACTTTTCAGAAATTTACATACTGACAAGAAGTTAAAAAATAAAACGAACTATAAGTTAAAAAATATGTTGAACCGCTAAACTGTAATACGAAGCAAGCATATTATAATTATTGTCGAACTAATCTGAACTAACGAAATTCAATTATTTAATGTATTCAAAACTAGGCACGGATTAAGTGTATGATAATCCCAGAGCTACGGAAATATTAGGGGCCCTTTACGGAAGTGGCAAAATTATCAGTTTTATAGAATAACCAAATTTTCTTTAATTTAATTAAATTATATTATTTTGAATTCACGAATTGACATATAATTATTAATGCGAACAAAACTAAATATATAGACAATAGGTAGAATTTTCGATGCCAAAAAAAAATATATATATATATAATTTTATCAATGAATTTTTCAGCAAATTTTAACCAAAGATTTGCATAAAAGGATAGTGTGCGTGCCTGTGTTGCGCATGTACACACATACACACACATTCATACAGACATTTCCTAAAAACGTAGATTCCGACTCACTTTAAAACCTGGTACCTTTTTACGAAACTCGAAATTTTATTATTACGAAATTTCCTCCTCTAGGAGGAAATAAAAATGGATACAAAATTATTAACAAATAAATGTATTAAAAAATGCACTTGCTCCTGTAAAGTTAATTCTATTTATTGAAAAAAAAAGTTGATGTATCTGACAAATGATAGATTAAATTTTTATTACATGTCGGAAGTGGGTGTCTCTTGGGAGCCCCTTTATAAGGCGGAGCCCGGGGCTGCAGCCCCCCTAGATCGCTCCTAAATACAAGCCTGGTTAAAACAAAGCTGTTCTATTACAAACCCATACCGAAATATTCACGATCATGTTGATAGCCGCGTAAGTGAAAAAAATTTAGATAACTGCTTAATGACACATTTGAAAAAACTCAACTATTGCATTTATTTTCCGCGTAGTAAATATACCGTTGCACTATTTGTATTTCGAAATAACAATTATGATTTTCATCTGAACAATATAAAATCGAGAAGAATTAATATATCGCTTATACGTAATGCTTAATAAGATTTCAAGTTGTACATTAATGTTTAAAAACGCATGTAATGACAGTCAATGCAGGAAAAATACGTTTTTCTATATTCATACATGTTTCACAAATCACTTTAGGAAACCTATCTCATTAAAGTACTTCAATTTACCACTAGTTACTTTAAATTAATTAAATTGTAATTACACCTTAATATTTTTTCACATTAAGTGCTCCATCTAGTTTTTTTTTTGTTTCGTTCACTTAATGATATCGATCTAATTGAAATCAAATTAAACAGCAAAAAGTATAAATAAGTGATAAAGTAAAAGCACTGAAAGCGAAATATACAAATCACATTTATAATCCTGTAGAATAAAATATTATTAAAAATGACATGTACATATTTTCTAACTTTATTTCTTCGCCTTCTCCTTTTAAGCAAAAAAATATATAACCCTTTTTCCTTTTTAAATTTTGAGCGAAAAAAAATTTTCTCGTTTAATAATTTTTTATTCATGCGTTTGCTAGTACAATTTTCTTTTAGTCTAAAAACAAAAAATTAAAATTACAAAGAAAGAAATAACATTAACTAATGATTAAGTTAAAATTTATATGTGAGTTGATTTTCCCATAAATTAATAAATATTTTAAACAAAGCAGTATTACAATTGTTTACTTTTCAAAGTACAATTGATTTTTTATTTAATTTTAATGAAAAGCGAATATAGCATCCCGTGGATCATTTCTAACATAATTTTACTTTGGATACTGCGTGAAAATTGACATTTCTATTTTTGTAACCTAAAACACCATTATAAACGCAGAAGTTAACATAAGTGTACCGAATTAAAAATTAATATATAAACAAAATAATCATTAAATACTTACACTTCGCGGTTTAATTAGTATCGAATACATAAAAGCAGTGTACTTATCCGTGTGTGGATCATGGTATATTCGAAATACATATTTTTTCGTTATGAAATGTATAATAAAAGGTGTAACGAAAGTAAAAAAACCTATCAATCCGGAAAACGCCGTTCTGACAAAAACATTATATTCTTCAGTATCCATTTTACCCGTATAAAGAGCGTACTGTATGTAAATACCACATGAACTTGAAAGAAGAGTTAAAAACTTCACAAATTGAACCGAACGATTTATTGGGCCGTTATAAACAACTACTCGATCGGCTGGTGTTTTTGCAGTCATAAATGTGCGACGGAAGTGAAAAGTTTTACATTTTACCTAAAATCGTGAAGAAAAAGTAAATGTCAATTGCTAAAATTTAAAATAATCAAATGCGAAATCATTCTAATTAAACACTTTAAAACTACACGAAATACATAATATCGATAAAATTCAATTAGTATTTAATTACACATTTAGACCATTAAATTTTTAAAAAAATCACCTTTGTTCTAACCTGAATGTACAAATTGAGAATATACTTCCATAAAATAAATTTTGCTGAAAATGTTCTACAAATATTGTTACATGGTTTTGTAACGCCTTTAATATATATGCGTATATACATGTATATATATATATATATATATATATATAAACTACCCTTTGGGCATCGCAAGGGGGCTTGCCCCCTCAATCATCATTCTTTTTTCTTCTAAATTTCTTTTAGAAAAATCATTTTCAGTTGACCACGTCATTCCGTCTTTGTTATTTTACATAAAGTAACAGGGTAAAAAATGTAGTGTGCCCCAAGCTAAAAACGACGTAGTCATTTATATATATTCACAATATAAACTTACACCGAATGTATTCTGCAGCAGTGAAGAGCGACCATAAATTCGAGAAATGTTCAAAATACATTTAGTAATCATCATGAATTTGTGTATGTACCCGCCGTCACTTCTAAACTTTCTTTATGAGTAGTATTAATTAAATTTACATTACTTAACCATCATCAATAACATATATTCGCAATACTCCCATAAATAACAATTCCGGTACAATATCAAAAAGGATCAGCATGCTCTGCAAGTCTCTGGGAACCGGCGTTGCCAGCACAACTCTTCATATGGATCCTCTTTAAAACCAGGCCTTTATTTACTTCACAATTGTTACTATAATGTTCATATTAAATTAATAATTTTATAAAGCTTAATACTAGTTTTCACCTTAATTATTTCATAATATTATATAATTGAATTTTTCTTGAGATATATAATTTCTTTCACAATGAATTCATTAAAGATTTGCAACTAATTCAATAACGTATAAATTATTGAATATCTTATTACTATGATTACATCCATTTAATATGTGTACAATATTATCTAATAAGTTACATCTTTTGCAATTTTCGCTATCTGTAATTTTAAACTTATATAAATATACTCTACATATACCATTTCCCAGGACCGTCCCCAGAATTTTAATTAGGTGGGGGTTGAGGGGGTGAACACTTTTTGGTATATTTATTTTATAAATAACAATGCATTTTTCACTAATACTCATACTATTAATAATTTCCATCATTTTAATTTATGTATTAATAATTTACATAAATGAATTACTGTATAAAAATAAAAATGACATATGTTATTATTATCATAATAAAAAGTTTTGCATAAAATATTAATGAAGTGCCTAAAAATATATAAGAACATCATGAAAAATCATCAATATTTATTTTAAATTTTTGATTTTTTTCAGATTTTTGTAACTATTTCAGTTCTAATAGGAAGAAGGTTTAACGAAGACTTTGTGCCAAATTTTTTTAACGTACAGTTCATATCTGGACATGGCAGATAGGGGACCTGCCGTGTCCAGATATGAACTGTACGTTAAAAAAATTTGACACAAAGTCTTCATTATTTATTTTATATTTGGAAAATATTACTTCAATAGCAGCTCCGGGGGACGCAAGATAATAGAAAGAGGATATGAGTTATAGGAAAAATAAAATTATTAATTTGTAAAGGCTTAATATTTTATTAAATAAGAATAAAATGTTAATTAAAACATAATTTTCATTATATTGGTAATATTCTCTTTTTATAATTTATCCGGTTGCTGTTGTTGTATAGTTTATGGAAGATTGGTATAAATTTGTTGATTTTATTTCTGGTATAATTAAAATGGTTGTAAAATTTTAAGTTGTTATCTATGATAACATCTAAATATCTGATTTGTGTACCTAATATTTAAGCCAAATCTCTTTAGATTTAGTGGTTTTTTATCAAATTTTCTGTTAAAGAGTATATAGTTAGAGTAATTTGCATTTATTTCAAGATTAAATTTCTTGAGCCTTATTTCAGTTTTTGTATACACTTGATATATTTTGTTTTCTAATATTATTTCGTTTTTATCTGCAATTACTATGGCAATGCCCCATAAAAAAGTGACTATTTTTATGTTATTTGGTAAAATTATGTTATATATTTGTAAAAAAATTGTATTCCAAAGATATAGTCCTAAAACTGATCCCTGAGGTTATTCCAAAGATATAGTCCTAAAACTGATCCCTGAGGTAATCCCATAACAGTTTTTCCTGCACGAGTTATTTATCTGTGTGGTGGTGTATTTATTATCGAACTACCTATTTATAATATTTAACACCCCATTATCTAGTTCTAATTCCTTTAATAGTTCAAGCAATTTACTTAAGTCAAGGCTATCAAAGACCTTCATTAGGGAGCATCCATTAATTACATGAGTTTTTTTTCTTTTAATTTCGACTCTTCTCCCTAGTGAGATTCATTAAGATGTGATGCGACGCCCTTTTCATCCCGTGAGATTTACGCTATAGTTGTTAAGAGACTAAATTTATTTTCATAAAGGAGAAAAATAATTATTTAAATTTAGTCAAATTAATAGTAAATCACCTTTATAATTTTTCACTCGCTTCATGGGCATTCACGTACTATCTTCTTTATAGTGCCATACTCAGCTTCTGAGCGTCGACGACAACCTATTCGTATATCTCAGCTGTACAGATATAGGTAGCGTACTAGGTAATTATTATATGCAACGCAGTTGTACACACGCAAGACTACATTCGGAACTAACAGTAGCCGCTTGTTATCGCGCTACCAGTGCAGTCCTGTGTGGATCTGCTGTGTATTGACCTAGCGTGCATTTCACATACTATACCAAATATTTTTTATTTTAAAAACTGAACCTTTTTTTATTCTCGAAATAACAGTTTTTAATAGCCATGAGATTTTTTCAGCAGGCAAAATGGGATACTTCAAAAAAAGTAAAAGAAAAATTTAATCATTTTTTTTTATTATTATCAGTATAATAATGCATATTCTTTAAAAGTTTACGTGAGATTTTCAAATTATTTTGTAATTGTCCACTATATTCTTGAATAAAAGCCTGTGAAAGAAGTTTACTCTTTTTCTACTTTCAGTATGCACAGTTAACTGAAAGTATCTGAGTACACAAGAGTACCAAATAGTATGAAATGAGCACTCAAATATATTCTAATGGCAAGGATGCAGAGAACACATACAAGTATAAAAGTATTCATTAAAGTATCTTTAGGAAATTGGAATTGGAATTATATTCTCAACCTTTGTCTACACAATTGGATAATTTTATAAATGTCGAGTATGTTGAAGACCTGCAACACATAAAAATAAAATTTATAAACATAAAATAAATAAATTCCTTAATAACAAACAATAAATAAGTATAAATTAATTTACTTTAATAAATTAAAATAAATACTGTATTTTAGAAACGTTTTCGGACATAGCCTATCATCAACTAACATTACAGAGTACACTCAATTTATTAATAGCAATACATACCTAGAGTATATTTCAAAAAACTAATAAATTACGAATGAAATTTTTATATTGATTACTAATTTTAAATAATGAAAGAAACAATCCTTTTAATTACTGAAAAACTAATAAACTTGATTTAATCTATGAAACTTCTATTTGCATTTAATTTGTTCAAATTAATTTTATTTAATATTTTTTTAATAATGTTGCTACAATTATGAATTGTTACATCCAGTTAGAAAACGTTATTTATTATATTTTATTATGTTAACAAACTAATATTTTTTTACTTTATTTATGCAGTTAAGCTTTATTAATTTCCAATATTTTGACAAAAGTTTAATCTACATTTCTTTTAAAATTTAATCAGCATAATATATGAACATGAAAAATATAATTATCAGAACAAGCAAACTACATAAAATTGTTAAAAAAATGATTTTATTCCTTTATTCACTTAAATTTAAAATTTAGAAGAAAATTTACTTGTACCTCAATTTTGATTAAGCTAAAAATTATGTTATACAAAGTATAAATCAAAAAAAATGAAATTGTTTATTATTATTAAAAAATAAAGAAACAAAATTTTATTCTTATTTTCCATTGAAAAGTAAATAACTATTAATTTTCAATAAAATTTAAATTTAAAGTGATGAATATAAATGAATACTGATTGTTTACAAGGGCCTCGCTAGGCGATGAGCCAGGGGGACAAGATGACAGAAAGAGGATATGAGTTATAGGAAAAATATAATTTATAATTTGTAAAGTTTTAATATTTTATTAAACAAGAATAAAATCTTAATTAAAACATAATTTTCATGGGTTTCTGGCAAGTTGTTCTACTAATTTATTATAAAAGTCTTCCAAATTGTCCATGATTATGTGTCTATGAATACTTGTCATGGTCAGTTGATTAAAAAGTTTGAAGGCTCCTGCGGTGGCAGCTGCTACCCCCGGCTCCACTGGCGACGCCCGTGATTGTTTATAAATACTTTTCGATGCTTTTTGAATATTTTTGTATTGCATCAATGCAGGCCCGTGCCCAGAATTTTTAGGGGGGGGGGGGGTGAATAATTTTCTTCGCATATTTATTTTATAAATTACAATACATTTTTCACTAATACTCATGCTATTAATAATTTCCATCATTTTGATTTATATATTAATAATTTAAATAAACAATTTACAGCATAAACACATTAATAAAAATGACATATGTTATTGATTATACTCGTAACTAAAAATTTTGCATGAAATATTAATGAAGTACCTAGACTATTTCAATTCTCATGGGGGGGTTTAACCCCTAAAACCCACCCCGTGGACACGGCCTTGCATCAATGTGTTCTCAAAAGGCTCGTCATTTAAGTCATATCAAATACATAACATCAGATTTTTTTTCTTGGGTGATATGTTTTTAAATTTGGTTCGTTATGATATTTTACCAATGTAAGCTTATATTTTCTCATTATTTTATTTACAGTCTTAATTCACGTTGTTTTGAAATTGTTTGTTTACTTTTTACTTGAAATATTATAATTTTTATTTGAAATAGGTGAGCACTTAATGGAAAAAATTTAAAATAATCTCATTTTATATAATCAGAAATTAATAGATTATTGTGATTAGAATATATACCGAATAGTGTGGCAAGAAATATGGAATGAATTTGCAGATATCAAGTTAGCATATATATGATATTTAAAAATTTATTGTTTGATTAAATCTTTATCTTAATCTCATTATTCACTTTCATCCTTTTTCATTACAGATTGATCAAGTATCTTTACAGCTACATCTTCACCAGAAAAAGGAACACTATTTTTTTTTTTCAACTTCACAATCCTAGGGTAATTTTGTGTCTAATGAATGTTGCTCAGATTCCAGTGGAGATGTAGTCACAACTTTCTCAAGGAAAAGTAGCTACTAATTGAAAAAATAACTTTTTCTTTTAAAATAGCCTTTTATTCATGCACTAAAAAGTACAAAATAACTTCATTAGCGTGCGACTACCAGATACGCATCTTAACATTAAAATCTGAAACTACAAAATACTATTCTAAAAAATTAAAGCGGGGGCCGCAGTTACAAAAAATTTGGTGTGTGTAGTATTGTGATGCACAACAATGGAACAACATAATGGTGATTGTAGTTTTGGCTTAGGATATATTATAATATTAATATTTCATTATTAATCTGCGGCCCCTGCTTTTATTTTTCAGAATATTTTGTAGTTTCCATTTTAATGTTAAGATGCATATCTGGTAGTCACACACTGATAAAGTTATTTTGTACTTTTCAGTGCATAAATAAAAGGTTATTTTAAAAAAATATATATATTTTTTAGTCTGAATTTGTTATTATGTATTTCAATAAAAAACAATAAATTTAGAATTGTATTTTATTTTGCCTTATTTTATTCAATATCATGATTATAGGACATTTACAGAAATTTGTGTTACATTTTATTATTAAATAATAGATTGCGTTCTTTCAATTATATTTTCTTTTGTTTTTCATACAATACATATGGAATCCTTAGCACAAGAAACACAATGTTTGACTAATAGCGATCTTTCCATTGATATATCACATGACTAGGGAAAAAAAATATTTATCTGCAACTTTCAAGCTTTCAGCACCCCCAGAAACCCAGATGTTCCAAAATAAAGAAATACATAAGAATTGTTCAAAATTTTTAACTATAAAGCTGAGCCACAAGTGGGAGGTTACATGTAATTTTTTAAAATTCTAGTTAACTTATAATGTTTTGTTAAGAAAATGAAATACGAGTTTGCTCCCGACAAATAGCGCTCTTTCCAACAGTATATCATATGCCTGGAAAAAAGATATTATATTTTTATGTCTACTTAATTCACAATGTACCACCCTCATATGCTCTTCCAATGCTCTTATAACACTTCCTCTGAGAAAAATAAAGGTCAAATATTGCTCCACTTCGGCTACATACATAAGCAAAAAGAATATGTGAATAAATTACAGTATATCGTTAATAAATCGTCACGATAGCCTAGTTGCTAGAGCGCTTGACTTCCGTTATGGAGATCACGGGTTCGATCCCGAGCGACGGCGAACTTATTACAAAAATAAAATAATCGCTAATAGTCGCGTGGAAGGCAATGGAAAACCACCACGTTCAACATCATATGCGCGCTAGGTCAGTACACAGCAGACCCACACCGGACTACACTGGTAGCGCGATAACAAGCAGCTACTATCAGTTCCAAATGTAGTTTTGCGTGTGTACACCTGCATTGCATATAACAATTGCCTAGTACACTGCCTATGTCTGTACAGCTGAGATGTACGAATAGGTAGTCGCCGACACTCAGAAGCTGAGTATGGCGCTATAAAGAAGGAGATATCGTTAATCCGATATTCAGTAAAATATAATTTTCTAATGTTCAAATCAGCCACTTTACTATAAATTTGTACAAACTTAATTTTTTCATGGAAAAAAAATCGGATAATCTTATTTTTTTTTGTTAAATCTTCTGCAAAAACTTTTTCAAATTAAAATTTTGTCAGCCAATTCATTATAAGCAATAAATTTTTATCTGTGTATAAAACTATTGATCACAACTTTTTGCTATGACTACCGATTGGTGCCGTTACAATTGATTCAAAATTAACATTAATTTTACATAATTTGCCGGTTTTAGTTAACTTCGTCTCTGGAATCGACATATCGTTATAATATTTCTTGGTTTATTTAAATAACAGGGTTTTCTTAAAATTGGTAATAGAGTAAATTAACCAAATTTTTTGTTTTAACAATATCTAATTCATTTCCCCTAAATACATCATTTTTTTTTTTTTTTAAAGCCGCAATCATAATAATAATCCATATTAGAATAATCTCAAATTAGTGGTCTATTTTCAATTGCTATAATAAATCTTTCAGTACTAAAAAAGTTCACCTTTGTGCTCGCAAAATAACCCTTTATTCCTTTATAAACAAAAACACTTATAATGTGAATGTATTTCATTAGCCAATGGTAACCAAAATACCAAAAGTGGAAACGCAGCCAAAGTCTTACAGCCGCCGTATAGTTTCTGCAGTCTTGTTTGGTTACACTACCGGCGACGTTGTTATGGCTACCATAAATAATATAGCACTAATTCTAACATATGCGCAATACAAAGTAATAGCAGCTATTTAGATAAATGAATAGTAACATTTATTTCTTTCTAAAATAGTATTGCTATATTAAAGTGATATTGCTATTCTATCAAGTTTTGCTTTTTTTTCTTGTCACCAGGGCTTGAAAGCTGAATAATAATACAGCTTAAACTTAATACGGCTTATGTCCTTGATAAATACAGCTTAAGCTTTCGGCTTTTGGCTGTTTGAATTTGAAATATGGCTTAGGCTTTCGGCTTTTGGCTGTTTAAATTTAAAATACGGCTTAAGCTTTCAGCTTTCGGCTTACGAAATGAATTTCAATACAAGATAATTAAAATCATTTACTAATTACCATGCATCAAACTATTTAGCATTACTATGGAAACTTCAACTTTTTTCTTTTTTTTTTTTTTTTTTTTTTTTACCTTACACTATACCAGCACCGAGTGCCATAACCAGCGATGATGATTAGAAAGGAAGTAGAGGAGGAAAACAGGGAAGGGAAGGAAAGGAAGGAGAGAAGAGAGGAATAGAGGGAGATAAAAAGTTAATGCGTCTAAAAACTCCAATGAGTTTAAGTAGCAGCGATGAGGGTGAAAACATCTGGAGCAGTTGCCTTGAACTTGCATAATACCAATGTAGTGCCAACAGGCTGATTACGCCCATTTCATCAGGTGATCGGCAGGGCGTCCCGACACCACTTCCGTTTTTTAAATCTCCTGGGAGGATTTCCTGGTAGGCTGCGCGTGTGCATTCGGTTTATATTTGGATTTGAACTGAACTGCAACTTGTCGAAAAACCGTTGGTATTGCTGGATGTACCCTTCTTTGACATATGGTATTTGTAAGTCGGTATGAAGCGTTGAATTCGAGATGTATTTTGGAGCAGATGCGATAGAGCGCAGTATCTTGGACTGCTGCTGCTGGATCCTTAGGAGGTTGCTTTTACACGTGCTACCGTATAATTCTATGCCATATTTCCAAATTGGCGCCACAATTGAAAGATAGATGTTCCGCTTAGATTTAAGGTGCAGTGTTGATTTTGCAGACAGCAGACGGTAAAGTAGTCTAGTGCAAGCTATTATCTTTTTTCTAGTTTGAGCTACATGATAACGCCACGTCAGCCGTCTATCCATATATAAGCCGAGGTACTTGACAACATCTGTCTGCGGAATTTCCGCCTCGTGCAGTTTTAAACTAGGGCACGTAACCTGCTTGGTGGTGAACGTGATGTGCTGACTTTTTAACGGGTTAAATACTATACGCCAGTTCTGAGCCCATTCCAATATTCTATTTAAATGAATCTGCACTGCTAAATTGGCATGTAACGGATTACTGTTAGCCGCGAGAATGGCTATGTCGTCCACAAATGTCGCCAAGATGGTTTGACTCGATGTGGGTATGTCGGCGGTGAAGATGGAGTAGAGCAACGGACCAACTATACTACCCTGCGGCACGGATGATGCGATACTGAACTCCTCCGACAGCGTCTCGTTTATTCTTACAAAATATGAACGACCGGACAAATACGCTTTAAAGAACGCATAAAGTTTTTCGGGAAGAAACTGACGTAACTTGAAGAGCAGACCTGGGTGCCAGACCCTGTCAAACGCTTGGGGGACGTCTAAGAAGACCGCAGAGCATATTTCTTCTTTTTCGAGTGCAGCAGATATCCCGTCGACCAGCCTGTGACACTGTTGTATTGTTGAGTGCGCATTACGAAACCTGAACTGGTGATTCGGGATTGGATTGATCTCTTGAATAAGCGATTCAACGCGTTTTGACACTAGCCTTTCCAGAGTTTTTGAAAGCGAGGGAAGAAGACTGATCGGACGGTAGGAAGTTGTTGCAGTTTGCGGCTTGCCTGATTTATGTAACATGATGATGACCGACTTTTTCCAATTCTTTGGAAAGTATCCCAGCCTCATTATGCTGTTAAAAATATAACACACGAGCACAATTGCCTTCTCTGGCAGGTGTGATAAGATATCTGTAGTTATCCCGTCCAGACCTGGCGCCTTTTTTTGCGGGGCCGATAGAATAGATTGCAGTACTTCTTTCGGCGAGAAGTATTTTATGGTTCTCTGCGACGTTGGTTGTTTATGTAAAGCATCTTCCACAAATTCTGAGTGATCACTGTTTGCATCAGGATTGGGTTTGAATGTGTTGCTCAGACATAAGGCAAATGCATCAGCTTTCTGCTTGTCTGTCTTCGCCCACTGACCAGTGTTTAATTTAATATTGAACGGCTCAGGAGTTGGATGTAGCAACTTCCTCGTTTTGGCCCATAAGGATTTGTTGTTCCCATTCAGCGACTGTAGTTGATGATTAAATAAATGATTTTTATAGTCATTAATTTCTTTTTTTAATCTTCTTTGCAGCTCATTGTATAAGTTCTTGGATGACGGGTAGCGATTGCGCTGCCATTTTTTTCTAGCAGATCGGGTTTCTCTTATCAGTATTCTTAACCATATGGAAACGTACAGGTCCTCATTTCTTTGGCCGCTGCTTGTGCGAGTGGAACTTTTGCATGCGTTTTGAATTATTTCTGTTAGATTCTGCACCGCCCTATCTATGTCGTCTTCACACTTCAGCCTAATATTCAAGTTTACATCGTTTTCCACTAAGCTGGCGAAAGAGTTCCAATCTGTGTGTCTGCTACTAAGATGCCTCTGTTTGCAAAGTGATTTAGCCTTGGTGTCCAGTATGGCAATCACCGGAATGTGGTCCGAAGGAAGATCAATTACAGTTTTGCACTGTTTATTTTGATATTGGTGTAGTCCTCGCGTTACAAAGAAATCTAGCACATCGGGTACTCTGTTAGCGTGATTTGGCCAATACATGGGTGACATAGGTGTAAGAACGCCGAGCGAGTTGTTGCAGAGAACTCGAGCTAGTCGACGTCCTGGCGCGTTAGTTGTTCTCGAACCCCACATAGAGGATTTGGCATTGTAATCTCCACCGCATATGAATGCATTCCCGAGCTCTCTGAACATTGCATTGAAGTCCATTTGCGGTATGTAGAATCCAGGATAACAGTAGGTTGCAGCCACTGTGAGATCCTCGCGACCTGTCTGGATGGTGACTGCTACAATTTGGTACGCATAGTTACTTTTAGAAAATCTTTTATATTGGCAATATGAGCTTTTTACCATGACCATGGTGCCTCCATGAGCCGTACCGTCAGGATGATGCACTGTATATACGGTATAGCCGTTCATCTTCATACTATGCCCGTGTATTAGGTGAGTTTCAGTGATCAAAGCGACATCAACCACATTCTGATGAAGGAAAATTTCTAAGTTGTTTTTCTTACCAGAGACACCGTTCGCATTCCACAGCATTACCACCAGGGAGTTTTGAGTGACTGTTTTTGCATTGTATATCATTTATGGGAGTAATCTGTCGATGACTTTTGTTAACAGTGATATTAGAGGGTTTATTAGTGTTTTAAATTCGCTTAAGAAAGAACTCAGCATTATGGAGATGTTTTCTATATTATTGTTCCTACCATAGTTGATGCTGAAGTTTTCCTGATCACGAGGTAGAGAGTTACTAACCGTAGGCGCTCCCTTAATACCTGCATTACCTATTGCAGTAGAGTTCGTACCACTATTGTTTGTGGCAGGTATTTCGTAGTTATTCACATTGCCCACTGCGGTGATATTTGCGTAGGTCGGACGAGTATTGTTAGCGTGCTGATGGTCGAGGTGTTGCATTTTATGTGGCGCTTCACTACCCACCCGATGCTGGGCAGTGGACATCCAGTTCTTGGGAAATTGCGACTGCTGTTTGTACACGGGGCAGCCTTTGAAGCTTGCCAGATGGTCGCCATCGCACAGTGCACATTTTGCCGGAACAGTGTTATTTTTAGTGCACGCTTTTGTGTCATGCCTGCCAGCACACTTGACACACCGTGTGGGCAAATTGCAGTAATTTGCGGTATGGCCGAGGAGTTGGCACCTTTTACATTGTTTTAAATTAGAGTCTCTCTTTGGTTCCTCAAAAACTACCATCGTGTTCAACAAGTGTCTGATGTTGAAGACCTCGGCGTTGTTTCCTGCTGTTGCAAGATCGACGAAGAACATGGGCAGTGGTTCCTTGGTTGTGTGCCTAAGTATATTGGTTATTCTTATTACCTGAAAACCGAGCGGTTCTAAAGCATCTTTTATTTCACCTAACTCTGTGGTGGCGTGTAGATTTTTTAGAACTACTCTAAATGGTTTATCCTCCGATAAGGAGTAGGTATAATAGTAGTAGTTGTGTTCTTTCAAATTACATATAATACTTCTATAGCTGGGCGCGTTATCTGGTTTAACGGTTACCCCCGTTAAATTTTTTCTTTACGCGCAATAATAAAAGTTTTTAAAAACAATTTCTAACGCGAATAATTATGTCAAAAATGCAAAATCAAGAAATTAAAAAAAAAAAGCTTTAGCCGAATATAAAGCTTAATTTAGCTTTTCTAGAAATACAGCTTTCGACTGTTTAAATTTTGAATATAGCTTAAGCTTTAGGCTTTTAGCTTATGGAAATTTAAATATGGCTTTTGGATTAAGCTTATGACATCTAAAAATGATTGGCTTTCAGCTTTTAGCTTTTGGCTTTCGGCTGGCTTTCGAGCTCTGCTTGTCACTAATACAGACACCCCTTAAAAATATTTCGCATATTTCAAAGTTGGTGCTATTTTTTTGTAAATTAATGTACTGTATATTAATTTTGAAAATTTAAATTTAAAAAGCTAACTTTTCATATACGGAAATTTAGTTTGTAACTTTTAATTATAGCAATTTTTATTTGTTAAGTTTAGATTAATTTATTCAATCAAAATGCGCTTCTATTTTTGTAATTTCAATACTGTTAAAACAAGGCAATTTTAATTTTAATAAAAATATTACATAATAATATTACAGAAAAATTAAATAATCTTAAAATATATATCTAGAAAAGTTTTTATTGTAAAATAGACAACGCGCCATTTCGATGTTAATAAAATTGGTTCAGTGGAAGTCAATAACGATATAACGTGTTCTTCGGAGTAGACTTTTACTCGGCAAGTTTTGGATTTTAATTTACGGTGTTCGCTATTTTGAAAGGCAGGATGGTGAGTTTTTTAATTTAAAATAGATTACAGATGTTTAAAAATACATTTATTATTTCATTTTCATATTTTAGCAGTAAAAAATTAATTAAAATAATGCTATTTTAATGATTATAGCCATTCAAAAGGTTTGTGCAAACGGGACGTATTGTGTATGTCACAGAAGGACCTCATACAGGAAAAATATGCAGTATTGTGGATTGTGTGGATCAAAAATCTGTAAGTTTGTAGTCCAGAGCAACGTGTAAATGAGTAGTGTCAATTATTTTATACGCGTACATTTTCATATTCCATATGTTTTTCAGGTATTAGTAGATGGTCCAGAAACAAATGTTCCAAGACAAAAAATTCGATTAAGTCAGCTTCATTTAACGAAATTTAAAATTAATTTTCCATTTCATGGTGCTACTAAAACAGTTCGCCAAGCTTGGAAGAAGGCTGAATTAAACGATAAATGGTCCAAAAGTAGATGGGCTGAAAAAGCTGCAAATAAAAAGAAGGTGAGTGTGATTGATACAGACGTATTCTATTAATTTAGTATAAGTATAAAAATCAAACGATGTTTATTAGACTAATGCAATCATGATCCAAAGTATTCTTACTTTTTTGTATTTAGAGATTGGAATTAACTGATTTTGAAAGATTCAAGTTAAAACGAGCGCGGACAATTAGAAATAAAATACGAACCGATGAATATTTGAAATTGTTAAAACGGGTTTACAATCCGATTCGTAAATCGCAAAGAAACAAACGCGCCAAAAAGCTTGCATTATTAAAAAAAGCTAAAGTTACGAGTAAGGTGTCGAAAAAAAGTAAAAAGTGATTTTTGTATTTAATAAATATGACATATAAATCTTATTGTGTTGTAAATCATTTATATTTATTCAACGTAAAGTTACATATCGATTATATTTGTGTATAAATAACGGAAAAGTTTGTAGTCAATGAATTTTCCCCCATTATAATATTATTTACATTTATGTATGTTTATTTGTAGTCAGTAACAAAGCAAATCTCTGTAAAGTTTGCGTAATGTATATTGGCAACTTGTAAGTGACTTGAATCCAGTAGGTAATTTATGATTGGAACTAAAATTTTATTCTGAATTACAGTTTATTAAGCATCGCAGCAAAATATTGAATATTCGCCAAAGTTATTAAATATAACTAAATAGATAAGAATTTGAAGTTTTCGGCTTGTTTTTAAAAAGTTGCAACTTTATCGTTTTTTTTTGTAAATTATAAGTAAAGGTGCAATATTTTTATGGTGCGATTTAGATGGTATAACATTTTATTTTAAATCTATAGAAAACATTTTTTTGAAAAATTTATTTCGAAAAAAGCAATAATTTTAAAAGTATGCGAATATATATTTTTTTATGCCGATTATTTGATATTTTGCATTTTATTAATTAAAAATAACACGAGAGAAATTCATTATAAAGTAATATACTTGAATTTTATAGTTGGTTTTTTTTTCCCCTTTGAACTATTTTTGATAGTTGTTCGGTAATACAATTCGTAAAAAAATCCTGCGAATATAGTCTGTATAATCCGAATAATTATTTTCGCGGTTATATCATTTGGCTATATATCTGACAAAATTTGTGAGCGGCTTATATTTTTTTTTTTAGTTCATGGTATTGCTTCTATTAGTTTTCTAAGAATTCTTTTCCATCTCGTTTCTAATTTCCGTGTATTTTTTTTTTTTTTTTGTCTTTCCTAGTAAAAAATGAAAAATGCTAATGTACCATTACAGTATTGCGAGATGATTCTATGTTTATGCCTAGTTATTTAAAATACAAGCATTCATTTTTTATTTCTTGAATGATTTATTCAACATAATTCTCTGAATCCGAATCTCAAAGCTTTAGCTCACATCCCCCACATTTAACATCATTATACTACGCTAATAATTTGTTTTAAGAAGCATTTGAACTTGTTATAAAGGTTACCTGGATCTTTTAAAAATTTAAGGTTACGCTCTAGAGAACATCCAAAACCATCTCACATGTGTGGTCACCGCTTAATTGTAACGATTTCCATTTTATATAGGGTTTATTATATTTTGTGTTTCTTTTACATAATGAAACGAGAATACACAGAAACATAATTATATCAGTTCATAGTCTGTCATTTTTTCAAGATCAATTACTAGTTGTTTTTTTTCATACTTATTTTTAAGACACGTTGGAAACAGAAAATGAAACCGAGAATTTTGTTGTAAAACCCGGAAAAAAATAAAAATAGCCAAAAACGATATATTTAATAAGAAAAAATCATTTGAATAGAAAAATTAAATGCATTTTTTTTTTTATGTACTTTAATCAAAATAAATTACGGAGTTGTGTTTTATTCATATGAAATAAATTACAATTTTCTTTTTGTGCAATTCTAGTAATTAGCAAATCGGGAGGATTTGGACTAGGAAAACTGGGAATTTAAAAATTATATTTAATTGGTCATCATGCTATTAATGTTTAGCTGTTAAGCTTGATATCTGAAATTTGGAAAGTGCATTTACTTTATTTTAGTTAGGTTTTGATTACAGAAATACGTTAAATTTTCTATCTATACAGTGGTTTAAGGGGATGACTTCTTAAAGACAAGTTTATCTTGAATATTATTATTTTTTTTGGCCTGGCTGTTGTATGTTAACGTAACTCTAGCAGCTGATTGATTCGTTTATCAAAAATAATCATTAACTATATTAAAATTTATACAGTGATGATTCAGTGAATATTTACATGTATTTATTTAAAATGAAATATGCTTACCTGTAATTTGTATCCTAGTCTATAAAATTATCTTCGTTTGCAGCAATAAATTCGATACAGTTCAAAAACCGACAATACTGTGTACATAAAAACTAATGTTTTACTTATTTAATGAATTTCTTATTATAGTATCAACAATTTTCCAAAAATTTTCAAAAGTATAATTGCAGCTATTTTCTATTTTCATAACTTTAATTCTTTTATATTTTTCACTTTTCATATTTATATTGTTATAAACGGTTTGAATTTAAAGTCACTCAAACAATAAAATTTCTTCTGAACATTTACTGATGTTAAATTGTTGTAAGGAAATGGTAATGGTAACTTGTAATATTGCAAATGAAACATGAATTGTAAATACCTAAAATAAGTTTAGTCATAAGCATTACGTCTATTTCAGTCGTAAATAAAATTAGATTCGGGATAACATCTACCTTAATATACTATTTTGAATAACGATTATGAAAATAATGTAAACACTCAATATTAAGATATATTTGATTATTTGTCTTTCGAATGAAACTTAAATCAGAAATAGTGAATAGAGGAAAATATGTGCTAGAAATTGCCTTGAAAATTTAATGAAACGTTAGCCCTGTATCTATTCCCAAAGGAGACTTTAACTGGAATAAATTCTTGTTTTTCTATTTTAGTATTATTTTGAAAAGTATAATCAGGTTTGGACTTTGAAGTTCAATAAGGAATAAATTCAGTGATAAAAAAAAAATGAAGTATAGAACTATTATAGAACGCTGCACTTTTTATTGTGCGACTATAAGTAATGTGTAATTAATATTTCGAGCGAAACTTTAGAAAAGGAATTAACGAACCGAGGGTAATTTTAAATGAAACGTCTTTAGTCTTCAGTGCGGAGATTATTATTTTTTTTTTTAGTGGGTTTTTCTTTATACTGCTATAAATACATGAGTACCAAAGAACAAACAAAATTAATGCATAAAATAATTTCCGAGAATTCTATACTTTTTCTTTTTTTTTTTACAATGTTTCTTAGAAATATGCAAGACATTGTCACGACAATCGAATTTTTTATACATAGATTTTTATGCGGTTATTTAACAGGGTATTGTTAAGGATATGGGACTTTACTTTATACTATCTTTATTTATACATAAATATATTCGTATATGTTGGCATGTATGTATATATAAACAATTTTTTGGGCTCGCCAAGAGACAAAATCGCTTAGACCTCCGTGTAATGATTTTTTTTTTTCGGGAAGGGGTAATGCTACAAAAAGGTATTGACCCAACAACAAAAGAAGCTATATCATATTTTTAACTAGTTGAAAATATAGGAAATAGAACTTTGTGTTCTCACCTGCTTCACACTTTGTAGGTATACTCTGGACACAGTTATATCCTCGGAAACACACATATTTGGACACAGTTGGATATATTTTCGATGATGTGATTTGTTTTCAACTCCGAAAGACATCACACAACGAATAAATATTATTCCAGACAGTCGGATTCATTTAACGGTTGATTTCATGTATCTTATCTGCGAAGAATGTCAAAATTTGTCAGGAACGTTTTGTTGCTCTATGCATTCGGAGTAATAAACAGTGGAGTTGAATTTGAGACTTAAGATTATGATTATATACTAGGTATGAGTTACATAACTCCGAAGTTGAGAAGCGGATATGTATCCGCATTTTGAAAAGACATGCCCAACTCTTCTGGTGAGGTTAGTTTGTATATCTCTAACATGTTGTGGGAAAAATTTGTAAAAAATATTTTAGCTCGCTACCTCTTGCGATAAAATATACTATTTAAAGCGCGAAAAAGTGCAAAATATACTACTAATCAAAGGCTGATTATGCGTGTGTTTTAGATTCCTAGTATTTCTTGCAGACTTCATCAATAAAAGTGTTATTTTTTGTCCTAATTCCATATCTTTGTTTTCAAATTGAATATATCTTGCATACAGGAGAGAAAATCTTTACCTGCGCAACTGTTAAGATTGATATTTATATCATCACCAAAAATAATCGGAATTTTATCGTGCTTAATTTTTTAAACAATCTTAAATACGCTTGCTTGAAGGCTATAAGACATTAAATTCAACTCTAAAAAATATTCTATATTTCCCATTGAAAAATTAAATATAATATATACAGAAACAAGTAGCATTCGTTTACCGTCAGTTGTTGATTTCATAACACAGATGTCTCTAATTTTATCATGCCCAATGGAATGATGGAATTTTTTTAAATTTGAGCTTTACGATTAAGTTTTAATATCTCATGACTTGACCATTCGAATGTACAATCGCCTTTCTTAAATACAGTCATACCACTGAACCGAACTGAATTTCGTTTGAATCTCGAAGCAGTACGGTACCTAGGAATGTTACATAATTTGGCCGTTATCTATTTAAGTTTCGTTAAGAGTTAGTATTTTACATGCAAGATTAGCGAAATCCGTAATAACATCCAAATAAGCGCATAACAATGGAATATTAAACGTGAACAACAGGTTGAGCGAGAGCCACGAATTTAAGACATTTATCTCCAATCCGTTTTAAGTTCGGGACATTCTAAACGCGTAAGTTTATTACGTAAATTTCTATTTTCTTTACCGCGACGATGATAAAATGTATGATCTTTTTTCCTATTCAGGGTAAACGGACCACCTAATGATGTTGCACGAGTTACTGTTAGCGACTACGATCACATTCATATACAACAAACAGTGTTATACTACCGCCTTGTGATTTGTAAACTGCATTTGCTATTGCTTCAGCTAATGGGAATTGCGTACGTTTACACGATACAATTTTACTGTTCGTGTAAATTGTAGTAGTTCTAGTCCCATTGGAATTTTAGACTATGTGCTCGCATTCAACAGTAAGCAATTTATCCACGCTCTGGTCGCTGAATCATAAATACAGTTGTTCAAGTATCGTTTCATTTAACGCGATATACCTACAACCGCATTTATTAATCCATCGAATACTTTTACGTTTATATTTACTGTTATGTATGATTTATCGATAAATGAACGCACCATACAAGACACTCCACTGGTTTCATCTGGTTTCATTTTTTGTACAATTGATCCAATGTGTTTTACTTTATATTGTGGTTTTCGGCAACTCATGTCCAAGTAAACTATCATACGGCATTTTCATTTATGAAAAATGTCTTGACATTTTTAAATGTAAACATTTGGTGTATCGTTTCCACAGTTAAATCGTGTTGCCGATGATTTGTTTATCACGTTAACGAACAATATACTTTAGCGGACATTTTTCGTTTTCATGCGATACAGAACATTTTTTTCCTAAATTTTATTTCGATTCGAATATTATGGATGGGCATACATTTTGAACAAAATCTTCGGTTATACTTTTGTATTTAACAAATCCTTTGGTTTTTGATTGTTCACATTTCTGCTCATTGTTATCATTAACGTATAGTTTTCTGCACTCAAGCACTTTGTGACATCCAAGTTAGATTCAAATTCTTTACGTATTCCAATTTCTGTAACAATTTTAATCAAATCTTTTTTTTTTTTTTTGAGGCTGAATGAAGCAAAACAATTTTGCGCTTGTATTCATCTATCTTGTTCATCTCGTGATTATGGTATGGAATAATTTTTGTCGCTGCTCTAATTCTATACTTACCTGATTTTATTATTTTGTCATCTTACGACGCGATATGAACCAAGCCATTTTTACAAGTTCTGCTTCTTTCATTTGTTTATGATTACGCTATAGATATTACACGATAACAAAGAGAAAAAAATTGAAGCGATCGTATGCCAACGAAAATTCAGGAATCGTGGGTGATGCTAGAAGTTTAACGTTCTCGTAATGCTTTTGTGTTGTGTTGCCAATAGTTTATTTGTGTTATACATTGCTTTTATTTTTTCGACATGAATATCTCTTATGGCTGGGGGTCATTCCGAGAATTTTTCCGTCACATGTAATGTTCCGCGAAATTTTACCATAAAATGTTATCATGGAAACGCAAAAAAAGTATTATTTATACACATATCGGTTTTACTGTACACGCTATCTTTCGTATCGAGAATTCGCAAAAGATAACTGGCCTCTCAGTGAAAGCATTGAATACGTTTCGCAAATGTTTGCATCGATTTCGTCGAAGAGTGCAATATGCCTCGGACATAAATTTTTGACTTAAACCCATTATGCATGGTCATGAGTGACCGTTTACAACATGATGTTTACCGGTGACCTCCGTCAACTACCGTCCGTTTGCCAGACACAGATTTGTAAGCGATCGTTCTGCTGCGAAATTATCTGGCAGTCGCTATATTACTACCGGTTCGTGCAAATAATGTGATAAGGTGATGTTCCCTTCTCATCTATACTAACCAAGATTGATGATCGTCAGTCCTTACTTCTAGCGCCGAAAGTGATCGGATCGCAAATTCGTCGACCGCGAGTTTCCTCAGGCTATACGCCTCTTCTTCCGCGTTGATCAGTTTAATGTAGATTCTGTACAAAGCGCCGAAATGGCCGAATAATACAACGGTCACTGTACCACCGAACAGCTCACCAGCGCCCGCGCAAAAGTGCACAATCTCAAGCCCGACGAAATCGGCGGTGTACTATGCATCCTCCGTCCTCACATTGATAAACCATACATAGTTCATGCCAACATTGACGTGCTCGACGGTCTCGTCAATGGCGCGATCGGCATTTTGTTGCGGTACATCGAACTCGACGACACAATGACGAGCGTAATTAAACGACTGTGGCTATCGTCCGCCGATTCGAAAATCGGTAATTTATACTGAACGAAAGCAGGACACGTTCGCGCGAACCTCCATCTTGATCATTCCTGGGTACCAGTATCGCAGTGCACTACTAATGTACAAACGATTAGTAAAATTTTAACCTGCAAGCGTACACAGTTTTCACTCGTCACGGCATGCGCAGTTACGATACGCAATTCGCTAGGCGGTACCTACGATACCATCGTGTACGAGTATAGTAAGAGCCACGAACAATAACTCGTATATGTTGCTCTTTTGCGCGCAACCTCCTTAAACGGATTATAACGCACATTTTCCACTATCGCGGTAAGGAAAACAGAGTTACATAACGAGTTTACTCGGCTCGAACGACATTGTTTACATACGATTGGGGATGCATGCCGTGATTTTCTAGATCATTCTGCGCAGTCTCATTACACGTCCCTTTCGCTATGCACCTTACGTACTCAATCGCTGGACGCGCACTCTTTAAATATCAGTTTAGACTTTGTACTGTTGCGCTGCAAATTACTCTCGCTATCGGAGACATGGATCGGAAATAATCAGTCAATCAAAATATCGCTATTCAACCGAAAAACACAGTTCGGTATGGCACATTCAAATGCTCTGCAATCTATCGAACACGATATATTCAAATTCGATCAGTCGGAAATGCGAGTCAAGAGGGTAGCAACAGCACACGACGGCGTGAGCGACATTCGCCCAGTGCAAACAACCATAAGTGCCCTGCTCGTATCAGTCTAGATCTCGCCAAACACTTCCTTCGAACGCATTCACGAATTCTAGCTTACAGTCCGAAATCAAAAGGTTCGTTTAAAGTTCTCGATGAATTAAGTTACCACAATATTCTGATAATTTTCGGTGATGATTTTAACTTGGATTCACGAGGGTCGCACGGTTATACATTCGTGGAATTTATGCGCGCAGAATTCGGACTCAAGCTGAAGAATGAACGAACCATTTCCACATCACGCAATTCCACGTGCATTGACGCCATCTTTTCACGGCACGTGGACGCACTTGAAACGCGCCACTGCTATATCTCCTACTTTATGTTGTCCTTTCCTTTCGATAACGACGCATACTTCCAATGTCAATGTTATAAATGGTGTAAATAGCGTAGTAACTGTTATCAATGATGCAAATAATGTTGTAAATACTGTGTCAACGATGTAAATGTAAATGCCGTATCCGTCTCTACAGAATCACTTTCTGTACAATAAAAATCAAACACGTCGACTTTCATACTCGTTGCTGTCCATAGGATATAAAGCTAGCCTGATGACGATTCAAAAAAATGTATAGATAATTCGTATGCCGAATGAAAGAATAAAGAAAAACTCCGCCCGTAAGATATATTCATGTATTAATGTATTTGCGTGATAGTTACTCGTTTCTTACGATTTTTCTTCAAAAGATACAAACAAAGATAACGAATGTGTTGACTAAAATCCGTACCAAAAACAACGATACATTTACTAAGTAATATTTTATAGCGATAATTTGAGATGTGTTCGCGTGTTCTGAACTGCCTATGTGGGAAGAAATAAGTACTAATACGTCTATGCTTGTACTTTTTACATTTGTCTCGTATTTCTTGGTAATCGTAGACATATATTTCTTTTATTATTGGCATATCTGATGAACTGTAATTATCAAAAAACTTATTTGTCCTTTCTTTTGTAATATTTTCGACAATTGCGAATTGTAGTTTTTTATGTATCCATTTTGTGCTTGTGTAACGTGGTTTATTTAATATTATTTTGAAGCAGTGGTTTTGTACCCTTCGCGGATTTTAAATATTGCTTCTGCTTATATAGGACTGCACAGGAAAACCATTAAGTAATTTGAACAATATTATACTTCTGTAGATTAAGTTTTTTCTTTTTAAATATCGGAAATAGACATCTTTTTTTTTTGTTTTTTTTTTGTGTGTGTGTTTTTGATATGCATTGTCGCAAGTAAGGTGTAAATATTTTAGCCTCTTATCTAAGTAGTGAAGGTTGCTTTCCCATTCTATCTGGAAGAACCTTTACAATTGATTGATAAATGATCTAGCTATATGTTGAAAGCGCCTTGGTTGGGCTTTCATTTATTTTTATTTTTCACTTTTTAAAATACACTATAATCTTTCAGTAGCTTCGCTTAATCCGTTTCTGATGTATCCATTCCATACGACGGTACCATGAATGCAGTGTCGTTCGCGTTTGCATTTAGGTTTACATTACGGGGGCATATGATTTACGTGCAGTATAAACAAAGTTACTATTTAGAGCTTATCTCATTTGGAAATGCGCATTATGGCGCTTATTGTTTTATAAAGTCACTGCAGCCCTCCGTTGGATGAAACCAATTATATTTCGTCTCAGATGAGTTTGTCGTGTGTTTATCCTTTACTGCGTTTTATTAATTTTTAATATTTTGCTTTAAATTTAATATTACCATTTTAATTTGCTGTATATAATCAAGGTTTTTTATATTGTTTCCTATAAGTGTATGATTCCAGATTTTGAATATTTTTCTTTTTCTTTTTATTAGTTAATTATAGTAAATTAGAAGGTACGCAGTTATTTTTTTCTTATGTCTTCGCATTTCAACTGTTGCAAATAAATATTTCTTTCTTTTTAAATTAAAAATAGAATTTTAGGTTTATCAGTGTCGAGAACCTGTTGTGCTACTTCCGCACGTAATAACAGTCGTCTTAAAACTAACAAATTACCTGAAGTACAGTACGTTATACGTATCGTAGGTTTTCGAAAAACGTTTTTAGGAATGATATTAGATTTAGCGTTGTAGATGATGAACTCCCTAGATACATCTTACATTTGTTCAATCCATTTTACTTCAAATTATTGTGAAGAAAATTTAAAAGATGAACTTTTTAACAAAAACTTGGAAAGAAATTTTAAAGAAAAACACAATTCTTTGACAAAATTTGTTAGCACATGAATGCAGCAAAAGAAAACTTAAAAGAAATAATAAAAAAGAAGAAAAATTCTCATTGAAAATTGTGAGGACAGCAATGGAGACGAGAAATAATGTCGATCGATTATTTAACTAAGAGTAATTATAATAACTCAGAATGTAATTTACCTGAACCAGGATAATGAATAATTGGAAACAGATAGAAATACTTGCATTAGAACAAAAAAAAATGCTGGCATAAAAAAGTTAAGAAAAGAAAAACAAAATTTTAAATAAAAAACTTACGGAATATCGAAAAAACCACTTTTAAAATTTCTAACGAAAAATCAGACAAAAAGAAAAAACAAGTTCGATCGAATAATGATGAAATATATTCAGTTTTTACAATTGAGTAAACGATATTTTGTATTTTCAAAAAATTAGTTATATGATTCACTACCGCGTTTTTCATCACTTGAACGATGGGCTTCTCTGATAGGCATGCAACACAAGGAATGCTTCGTAATGTGTTCGAATTTTTGAAAACAGCAACCATAAATTTTAATAAAAATGAACGCGTTATTGAGCTGCATTTTATGAAATTAAAGTAAAAACATCCTTGAATATGATACAGAGGATAAAGCTACGAGACTGGTTAATAACATGCAGGGATGGTGATGGAAAGAGGATTATTTACCAACTGGTAGCAGTTTTTTTTTTAGATTTTGATTTAAAAATTACTGAAGTTATAACATCGCTTTAATTCATAAACTGTACAAAATAGGGTACGTAGTTAAAGCAATTGTTAACTATTTCAGTGAAAGAAATACTAGTTTACAGAAAGAACTATCTATATCGATAGATTAAGCATTTTTTTACCTTTCAGATTATGAAAAGACAAAATATTCGTGTTTACAGATGTGTCACACACTCTAAAATTAATAGAAAAATGGTTTATTCACACGGGATTTGAATTATCAGAAAATAAAAGTATAGAAGAAATAACGTAGAAACTAATTAGCTTAAAGTGTGCCATAGATTAAGCGAAAATCGTTTATCTGCTAATAAAATTCAACGTCAAAATATTAAAAAAGCTAGTCATTTACTATAATAAAAAAATAACCTGAAAAGGTACAAATGTAGCTAAATCAACGGGAAGTTTCGTAGAATTTTGTGGACCAGTGGTTTGATATGAACATGTATAAACCGGACTCAAGAAATGAAGAAAAACCTTCAAAAAACGCTTATAGATAAAATGTTTTAGAACAAAATAAGACTATTGATATAATTGAGATTGATGTGTAATCTACAATGTTGTAGAAAGTCGATGCAACTTTTTCAAATAGAGCTTGTTATATCACTAGTCTTTATAGCTGTTATATACAGATCTAAAAAATGTTTTCGCCATCCAATATATAGGTACTTACTTATTGTCCTGACCAGGATTTGTTGGAATCTTATTTTTAATGGTGTTAGCGTTTTACGCTACGATATTTATATTAGTGATATTCACTAGGATTATCCTACTTTAGTTAAAATAATTTTTATGCATGCTGATATTTTCGTTATGTTTCGGTTTTTACATAATTGAATTAAAACTGATAGGTCTAGAGGCTCATTTTTATCGTTTGTTTTAGCTGTTATCATAGTGTAAATTAAGGAATTCTTATTTGAGGTGTTATTTTTTTTTATTCTTAACCTCATTATAATTGATCTTTTTCAGATTATTTATATTTTGTCTTAAATTACTATTAGTATTTTGCTCCTACGCAACTTGTAATTTTTTTATCATTAATTGATTATACAATTTTGTTATACACTGCGCATTTGTTAATATTTAAATTTGTACACTAATTATGTTGCCGACTGCATTTTAGACATTTAGGTTGTCTATAGCAATTTTGTGTGATACACAGCCATACGATTGACATAATATTGTAGGGGAAAGCAATCGCGTCTTATCATTTTCGTTATAGATTTTTATTTGGTTCGCTTCCTGTTAACGTACTCATTGATTTTTTTTTTCCAACGAGGGAATTGACCAGTGATGACTTTGCTGCTTCATCTTCTTGTATCAGTGTTAAAAAGCGATTCCTCGTAATTTTCTGAGTGGCTTAGTGTTTTACTTTCTTAGATATCGGTTTTCAGTGTTTAACCAACCTTCAGGCGCTGCCTTTGTTGTCATCAGTGTCTCTGCTATCAGAAGTTGACCAACCAATGGTTGCATGTAAACGTGTTGCTGTTTTAAGGGATTTTGAAGAAGAGGCTATCTCGAAGATATTGTCTTCCAGTAGCGTATCTTCTGGGGTATCTAGGTATTCTAAGAAGGACCAAGAGAAAATTGAATCCACCGATAGAGAAAACGCAGCGACCTGTAAAAAAATAACAAAATAATAAACTGTCAAGTAGACAAGTATATAAGCATAGTTTAGTGTTCTGCTTATTAAGCGTTTCCGAATTCTCGACTCGGCAGCCTGGTCTATCTCTTACACGTTCTTCATTACTGCTAATGTCAAGAACACACACGTACGTACGGAACTGTTGAATTTGTGTTCATTGTGTGAAGTAGTTTGTCTGGGGTATCTTTTTACGAAACGATAGCTCACCGACGATTTAAATAATTTTAAAAGAAATACCGATTACGCGCTCTTCTTGGTTTAAATGTACGGGAAAATTTTGTCCATGGGGTACCCTCTTATTTATACGAATACCAGGTTACTGTTTATGTGTCTTACGCGTGCGTCTGTCACCAGGTGGCTCGTAATCGTTGCATCCAGTTCGTTGATTGCGCGCGCATCTATGTTCTATAAGAAAAATATGTTTTCTAGAGCCGTCTCCTGTAATACTGAATACCCGACGATAGTAACAGCGTTTTTTATGTTTGCGCTGTTTTTTTAGGTTTCCGTGCACATAGAATGTACGGAATCCTAATAAGATGGTTCAGAAACGACAAAAATATACAATAACTCTTGGACAGTTTGATTTATAAACTTCAAAATTGGATCATAAATTACAATTACAATTCTCTTTAAGATAGTTCATAACTTCTTCAAGCTAGCCGATTATTCCGGCTGGCAAAAAAAAATAAAAACCCATCAAGAATATATAATATTAAATTTAAAATGACCTCAGAAATCACCCTTAAAAAATTCATAATTCATCACCGTAACGTCTCAGTGGACTGGTTGCGGCAGTACACAAGTAAATCGCGTTATGTGGAAAATGGACGCGAACGATAGTGTCAATGCGGTGAAAAGCAACATCACAAGCATTTGTTCAAATGTACGCGCGGAGCGCCAACAGTCAGCATGGAGGGCCTGTGGAACACAGCTATTAACGACGATATTATCAAACTAAGAGATTCATCGATTTTCTATTATATAGAGGGTCTCGGAGGATGCGAAAAGAAGATGACCAGATAATCCTTTAAAAATTAAATTCAAAATATAAAACAAAACGCAATCAAAAAATTGCGCTTGAGGAATTATTTAAACTCTCCCCCCCCCCTTTGAGCCAAAAACATTAAAAAAAAAAAAAAAAAAAGGGGGATGTTCACGTAAGTAATAGCCCGAGTAAAAAAGTTAGGGAAACCAAAACGTATCTCAAATATATGCACGAAGCATCGTTTTATAGGAAAAGTATAGCCAAGCTTACATTTTTAAGCCCTCGAGCCGCCGAAAGCTCGAAAATTTTGAAAAAAATATTTTTTTTTTCAGGGCATGTAATATATCGATGGAAAGATCGCTTTTTGTCGGGAACGAACCCGCATTTCATTTCCTTAACGAAACTTTCAAAATTCCCGAAAAATGCTAAAAAACACTAAAAATGGCGTGTCCCCCCTTGCGCCGCAAAAAATCAAATTTTGTTTTGAATTTAGTATTATGTAAATGTAAATTATAGTTATCTTTAACTTAACATACGGGGAATCCTTAACGCATGAAACATTATGCTTGACTGAACTTGTTTACTGTTCATCCGATTCGACTCACTTCTCCGCGTGTTTTAAGTACTAGCTGCGTATCCCTATTCACCGCTAGTGCATTTTTAAAATTAAAGTAAATATAAACTTAAATTTTTATAAAGAAATAAATATTTGTTTAATATGTTCACTGTATAATATTAACCAAACCTTTTAATAGGTGACCTTTCGAAGAAAAGAAAAATATTATTAAACAAAGAAGATCGTGCCCTCCTTTGCCTTTACACGGTGTACAAAGACAAAATACACACATATGGTAGAACTTATCAGGAATTTAATTATGATAAAACATTATGGTGGAACAGGTTATCTTGTTAGCAACCAGTTATATTGTTGGCCCTGCTGATTATTTTCCAAAGATACGGGATCGTAATGGATTTAACATAAACACGATCATAGTAATTCCCATTTAACATCTATTCGATTGTTAATTGAATTTGGAAAACAAAGCTGCATTGACTATTCATTAAATTTCCAAAAGATGCTCTCCGATCGATTACATAATTCTAAAGTGCAAAGAAACAGATAAATACTAAAACGTTTGATCGATTGTATTTGTTTTCTAGGGGAACAGGAATTACTCTTTATGAGTATTTAACTGAACAAAGCAAATATGACTCAACATTTCTTTTTTTTTTTAATATTTAAAAAATAAGTTGTGGATCTCACAGGGCAAATATGCCCGTTATGTGAGTGCTCAACACTCTTATTAACGTTTATTAAAACCGAAACAAAATACAAAAATTACAACTATCTTAACTTATTCCATAAATTACAATATTAATAAACCTAGCATAATATTTAAGTAAGAGTATATATACACATGCCAATACGTAACACAAAGCGTAATACGCCTCTGTACACCAGTACATGCAGACAGTTTAATATTTAAAATCGAAAAACATGATTTATGTGAACTTAAAATCCAGGAAGGACACGACAAAGTCAAAACCACCAAACTGTAAACAAAAAAGAACCATTAAAGAATAGCGAGATAAAGAACGTAACTTGATCTTCAGACTTTGTACCATTCCTTCAAGCATTTTTGTACCTCCTTTTTCCACACACCAATTTTTTTCCCCTCTAGTATATGATCAGGGATTGTACTTATTAATTGGATTAGCATGAAGTCATCCGTGTTATCAATTCGTAGATTTGCCCCACGGGGATAGATGTAATATGTATTACTTTGGTTTCTTGTTAATCGAATTTTTTCCCTTGAAGGTTAATTCGATATTATTGACATTAAATTCTAGTAATCTATAATAGAAATAGTACATCTTGGGAGACATTTCATCGTTTTCCTTCCACACCATATTGTCCCAGTGTCGTTTTGCTTCCAGTGAGAGAGTATAAGTTTCAAATACATCTTCTGTATTTTACTTATTTTATTTATTTCGGTTTTTTTAGCATAATATATTTTAATTCCATATAATATTCTAGACATTATTGAATTATAGTATATATACATAGTGTTCGATGAGCTAGTACCTGCTTTATTTTATATAGAGCTGGAATTGTCTGTCTTATTTTCGAGTTTAAACTACATTAATCGTTTACAAAAAAGTACCATTTTTCATGGTACATCACTGCTAATACGAAATACTTAGAAAAGATATTGGCGGAGAAGTAAATGAAGCACCATTTGTGTCAATTATATTGGATGAAACAACTGACATTTCACATAAATCACAGTTATCTACAGTTCTCTTTGTTATGTGATTAAAAATGGAGAAACAATGGAAGCTTTTCTTTTTTTCCCTGGCGTTAGTACTGATCGTTCTTCTAATGCATTATATCACCATGTAATGAAATTCGTTGAAAAATTCTACTGTTATGTAATAAATGAATTTATAAGTTACAGTGAAAGAAGACTAGAATTTGTATATCATTAATTAATCTTTTCATTATGTGTCAGGAAGGTAAATATAAATACATAGTTTAAAATTATTTATCGTTCTCACATAAAACAGACAATTCTGTATACTTTTATCATAATTTTTAACTTTACGGCGTTTTTATGTAATAAATAAATTTTTTAGTGGTTGGTGGAGGGAGAGATTTGTCTGAGGTACTCCTGACAAAAATAGCAGGATACGCTACTGCTGTCTTCCGTGTAATAGTTTTCGGTGATAGTTTCTTCTACTTTTGTTCGGTCCATGACGTTAGTCGTGGGATCGCTAACAGATGCAGTCTGCTTATAGAGCGAATCACTGAAAAAACTTTGTAAAAACTAGTATTCACTTTGAACATAGTACGACAACTCTAAGTAAAGTAAGTCCCATATACCCTTGATAAGCTATCATGGATTGTGTAATTAAGCTTTTCATAATGTACTGAGCCCAACGGCAGTAATGAGATTATTAGGCCAGTTCCTTTCTACTTGGAATCTGCCTTTGTTTACCCAGATTTCTCTGGTATAACCAATTCAATTTCAGATTAGGTACAAACTTGGGAGCGACTTGGATCCGAAACAAGTGCAGAACGCTAATCCAAAGTGAAGTCTGATTTAAAATAAAAAATTGAACGTATAGATTGTTTTGTAAATTTTAATATGAGAAAATTAACGCTAAAGAAAGAAAAGACCTATAAATTATTTCATATCTTGAAATTAAGCCTCTCCGATAAAATTATGAGTAAACATTCCGTGATCATGAAGCTAAAAGCTTTGAAACGCGTCGGAGTATGTAACAAATATTATTTTATAGAAAATGTTCTTTATGCGCGTTTATTTGTTAAATCGATGAAAATTATAAACAATACATATTAAATAAACATAAATAATTATTCTAGAAACGTTTTCAGGTATGTTCCAGTTTCAGCTCAAACAGGGCAAGGACAAAAGTAAATGTAAATTATATTGTTATTTTGACTTAAATAAACGAAATGCATAGAAGATTTTAAAAGGTTTAATTTGACTTATATAAGATTTTAATTTTATTACATACATAAGTAAAGCAAATTGAAGTTGATTATTCACCAAAAAATTGTATTTGATCATAAATTACAATCAACATTTTTTTTAAGAATCCATAACTTCAAGACAACCGATTTACCCTGTGCACAAAAATCGCAAAAAACTTCAAGAATATATGAAAGTTAAAACGACCTTAAACATCATTTAAAAATACATAACTCGCCATCAGATAACCCTTTAAAATATAAAATAAAAATCTGGAATTTTAAAAAAAAAAAAAACGATAAAAACTGTTAACCTCCTCCCCTCTATTTTGGGCCAAAAACAGCAAAAAAAATGTTCCTATAAGTAATTAGCCCGAGTAACGAAGCTGAATAAAAAACCAAAATATATCTCAAGCAAGGGTATAAAAGAAAACTTAAGCGGAAAAATGAAGTTGATATTACAAATTTATTTTTCGACTCTCGTAGCGCGGAAAGTACAACATTTTTTGGGGAAATGTTTTCTTTTCCTAGCGTGTGATATATCAATGGAGTGATCGCTATTTGAAGATAGAAGTTATCAAAAATTTTAAAAAAGCGTAAAAAATGGCGTGTCTCTTCTTTGCGGAGCAAGTTTTACACTTTAAAGCACATTATCGAACAACTGGGAAGATTTCTTTCCTAATGTATCTTTTATAAAATTCAATCTCAAGTCAAATTAGTTCTTTCAATTTTCATTACTTTACAAATAAATTCCATTTGAAATATGTTAGAAGGCTGAATTTTAATTTTCTAGGAAATGCAATGATCTTAATCTGAATTTTTTTTTTTCAAACTGGTTTATACTGAATCGAATTTATTTATATCAGGACATACACACCGAGGTAATTTTGGGAAACGAGTTAAATTACATTTTTTTAACTGGTTCTCCCATAAGTTTATTTTCAAAGGCTCTGATACAGTCATAAAAGTTATTTCTCATGTTATTTTCCTCTTGCAATTTTAAATTTAAATTATTGAAATATTTCATTATGTGAACTAAAAAGCCAAAATCTGTTAACTATACGAAATTAGAAAATGCAGGTACAGATTTCACTTTGTTTTCCACAAAAGTAATGAATGATGATTTCTTTCAATTCAAATATTCTCCAACATTTTTCCTCAAAAAAGCCGTTGAACTAAAAAAAGTAAACAACACTATCAAGTTTTTTATTGATACATCTAAAAGGGAAGCCTAAAATTAGGGGTGATTTAGTCCTTTCGATTTAGGAAAATTCACAGCCTTAATTAAAATTCTCATAACATTTGTGAAATGTATTGGTTTTACGCTTAATGATGATGATGATGGTCGTCGCGATAACCTAGTACTTCTGTTACGGAAGTCGAGTTTGATCCCAGGCAACGACAGAAATGATTTTATAATAAATAAGTAAATAACCGTTAACCCTATAATGGTTGCGCGGAGTATTGTCACAGGAGCGATCGCGCGGACTACTATTGTAGTCCATCACAATTATTCATTTTTTTTTAGTGATTTTAATGTGGTTTTTATTAATTTTTTGTGTTTATCATGTTTTAGCAATTATTAACAATATAACCCGTATTTATAAATACTACGAGTAAGATTGTAACATGAATAACAGATAAATTAAAAAATAAAGTACACTAAGGCATGGTGAAAATATACAAAAATTGAATAAACGTGAGAAAAATTATCTTACAATTTAGAGAAGAAATGTATTACACACTACTTCGCAATGGTCATTACATATACATTTCGCACATTTATGAAACGATTTTCTGATTTATTTATTTTTAGCTCGACTACATAGATAACAACGACCCGGTGTTCTTCTCTTTACCACAGGAGTAGTATATTCATCTTTATCAAGCTTCAGCAGTTGCTGACCACGTTCCTTGATTTGCCTGGGTGTCATCTGCTGGTTAATTCGTTTTTCAATAGCTGGTTTCATCAATTCGGAAGCTGACGTTTTTAAAAAATTTCTTCGGTGTATAATATTACTAGTATTATTATATGTGTATATATTGAGAGCATTATTCTACCAATATTTAAGAGATTGAAAAATACTGTTAGCGGCCAACGACGGGAGTTTCTAGATACATCATACTGGTTATACATTCTATCCAACAGATCAACACCGCATTTAGTTTCATTGTAGACTGTAACGATTTTAGTTTTATTTTGTTCGTTTGTAGATTGATCGATATTTTTGTTGACTTATTCTTGCTTGGAACATAGGAAACTTGCGTACTTTATCAAGTGTGTAACTCATATTTTGTATTAGAATAAGAAAAAACACACAAAAAAGCGTATTAAAGCAGACTGAAATCTGCTCCTCACCGCGACTCGAGCCACCGTGTATTTTGCAACGATTAAAAAAACAAAATTCACTTGTTCACTACACAAAGTATAAAAAGTGACAAGAAAAATTACAAAAGAACTCAAAAAGGGTCTAGCCGGGTAAGATAGGCGAATCGGCTCTCGAAGCATATCGAAAAAGTGATAGTGCCATCATTTTGTTTATGAAAAAGTATACCTCTGTGCAAATTTTCAGCCCCCTAAACCTAAACCTAACCTAAAAAAAAAATGTTTTCCATTTGGGGGTTTTTACCTCTAGCTTCGTCAATTTTTGACCTAGAACACTCTTTTTTTTTTTTTTTTTTAAATGTAGGTTTTTTTAAACCCTACAAAGTGGTCAAGGCCAATTTTTTTTTGCGCGAAATTCAGATTTTTAGGCGCGTTCGAAAATTTCATTTTAAAATATTTTTAAAACAAAGATAGACAACATTCCAGAAAAAATATATGTTGTGTAAATTAGCGCCAAAAATATGTATGAATTTTTTCTGATTTTTAAAGTGGCGGAACGAGATCAAAAAAAATAAAAACTGTTTTTTTCGAATTTTCGCCTATATACTCCCTCTCCCTCGCATCCAACACTTTCGTATGCAATAATTTTAGGCAGAAAATTAACTTTGGAAGCATTATGGATTGTAACATATCGAAAATAAGTCAAAAGTTTCCAATTTTTACTCTCAAGTGCCAGAGACCTTAAAAGCCCATTATACTGATAACAATCACGCATATACGCATATATTCTTCTACAGTATGTGTAAATATGCACATTATATACTTTTTAAAAAGAAAGATACAGATGTACTGAACGCATTGTTTTGGGTTGTCTATTAAACGCCACCTAGCGGGAGCAATCATCCCGATTCTTCACAATACGCCCGAACTCACGTGTACTGTATTTCTGTATACAGTAATATGTAACAGATATATTTACAGAATTTTAGCAACTATATATTATATGAAATAATGCCTAGAAAGTGGGTACGATATTTTTGATTATTGAAAGAGCCGCAACAAGGTAAGTTAAATAATAACTTTTTTTCTTGCACTTTAGCATTTGCTTGCTCATAGCCCTTTCACACAATTTTTCCTGCATCATTTTCATTTAAAAACCCGTTTCCAACTTTTTTCTTCTTGATTGAGTGCGAATATCATCTTGGAAAATACCAATCTTCATTTTGAAGACTATGATTTCTTTAAGGATACATAATTTTGTTTTGTAGGTTTAAGTGTACAAAAAGTCTTTACTATGAAAATAATTTTTAATATATTTTAATCACATAAAGTATCAAGTTTACATCGGAACAACTGTTATATTTTCAAATATGTTAATAGGAAATCAGTATTTATATTTATCAATTACTTCAACAGGAACCCAGACGTTATATTAATAATTATACTAATAGAAAATCAGTCGTCATCACTGTCATCTTCAATAACAGACACGATTCCTTCCTTTGCGAAAATTCTCGTTAATTTTTCTGCCAGTCTAACAATTTTGGATAGGTATCTGGCATGAGAAAGATAGTAAATTACTGCCACTACATGGGAACAGCATCCAATTGTTCTCAAACCACTGGCGCATTCGCAACAATACTGCAAGATGCTTGTGTAGCCAATAGATTCTGGCTTGTAGTGAACATAAGAGTTGTAAATCCTACTTGGCACATGCCTTGATTGAACTTGAAGTTTAATTAAGTTAGCATTTTGCTTCAAATATTGTACATTTAATTTATTATCTTCTGTCATCAAATAGCCTGTTACAACTGATAAGTACCTGTGAAGAGAATGATCAGATCTTGCTCAGTTAGTTCCGAGAAATCAGCTAGATCATTCGATGTCAGACTAGCAAATAACGTTTTCCTTCGACCCAACCTCCCATCTATTACTTCTTGTGCCAAACTATTTTCTTCTTTATTTTGATTTGCTATCTGGTCAAGGACTGAATCAGACGATGAAACTTCAGATACTATTCTGCACCCGAACTCATTTATCAAGAAACATGCTATTTTGCAGTAAGTGCCAATGCAAGGGATTATCCGATTGTCCAACTGGTGATGCAGTAATTTGTACTTTTGACCCACTATACCATGCACTGCTTCTACTATCCATCGAATGAGAGTTACATTTCGTGAATGATTGGCCTCAACTGTTGACAATTGCTTACGCTGACATTTTAATGCAGGTATCAACACACAATATTTTCTCTCCTCCAGCTGACTGATCACATACCAAAAACCTCTATCCAGGACAAAAACATCGTTTTCACGCAGCAAGTTTTTTAAATCATTGTTTTCATTTATCGCACATTCGAGAATTTTAGCATCGTTTTCATTTGCGTAAAACGGACCTAGTACGTCGAGTACAAATCCATCTGTCAGGCACAGTGTAAACGGTTTACGCAGGGGAACTTTCTTTTGACCCGAATAAGATTTTCTCTGGTACTCATTGTTGGAGCTTTTCTGATGGCGCATGTAAAGTCCATCTGCAATAAGAACCAGCTGATCAGCTGCCACTTTATGTAATTTCCGAACTCTGAGTTGTGTGACTTCTGATCAAATCCTCTCTGTTCATAGCTGCCAGTCCGAAACGACTAGGCAGTACATCACGTTCAAAAGAATCCAGGATTGAGTTGGAAAAATCTGAAACTTGTTGAGGACGATCAAGCCCAAGCAATGAACAAACTAATTCATTAGAATTTCCAGTACGCATTTTGAATAGGAAGACTACTAGCGCTTGTGTTACACTTCGAGTCTCCGTATTCCTTAACGAAGACAGCATTTCTCGCAGACGTACCAACTATTCCCAGTTCAAACCAGTAAAAGAAGTTAAACGATCTTCAGGTAAACTAAGATCTTTTTATCCATATTTAAACTCATGTCTTGAAACAATTTCCTTTAAATCTGATGCTTTTATGGTACTTGAATGCGATTGTATTTTCATGTTCGATATTTCGTCTCTATAAAACTTATCGTTTATCAAATGCTCTTTACAGCGACGATTACCATCCGGAATGAAAATGCATTGACTTATGAAAACTTCTTTACATGCTTTAAATGGAACTATAATAAGATGTGAATGATGTCCACATAAAAAACAAGATTTGTGTGTAGAAACAGGCCTTTTAAATGAAAGTTCAATGCATTCTTCTTCCTCTGTTGAAATCTTAACAGCAAAAGTAGGATCACTTCCTGATGTTTGCGTTGAAGGCGGTGACTCTGTTGAACTAATTGATATTTGACTGGCTGTTTGTGACAGCTTGGGTACTGGATCATTCTCTTTTTTTTTTTTTTTTTAACTGCAGAAAACTAATGCACGATAAACATTTACCACGCAATATATCACCAACAGAAGCAATTCCATCAATAAATAATGTTATTTCTGCAGCATAAGCATCAGTATCTATTACTTTTTTTCGCCAATCATCTTTTTAGCAGGCAACTTGCAGTTCACACATTTTTGATCTGTTTTTTTTACTGAAGTACTCATATCAAAATCTGAAAAAATATAAAATACAAAAATGATTTGGAAAAACAAACAAAAGCAAACAGCTTAAGGATTTTTTGTGAGATAAAAGAATATAAATACATACGTACATACATAAATACATACATACATACAAATATGATATTAAAACTCAACTTCAATGTAGTCGTTTAATTTGAAAAGTGTTTCTATCAATAGAATTTATAATATTTATAAAACACAGAAATTGAATAAAGAAAATTTTTTCAAATATGGAATATTGTACACAAAGTAACTTTGAAAATTGAGCAGTTCATATATTCATAACCAAAACATTCAACATAAAGAATATTTACCTGCGATAAGTAGTACCAAATATTATTTGATAACAAGTGTTAATTAATTCATTAAATAACCAATAATTACTTCAATAATTGTAATGCAAAGATCAACTTAAACGTAGACACTAGAGAAAACAAACCATGTGTTGTAGCAAAGGATAAAGGAGACCAAGCAGCTCTATGATAGAGTCTCTATCCATAAAGTAAACGACGTCAACAAAGAACAGCTACGCCTGACGCCGTCAACAGTGAACAACTACGCCTGACGCCGCCATGCGCTTTTCGACAGAAACATAATTCAATTTCGAATACAGCACGCAGCTTTCGAGATTCAAGTGTATGTTGACGAACAGGAATGTCAATAATCATAAATAGAATAAACAATTGATTTCAGGACAGAATTTGTATTACGAACATTATATATATTATTTCGGACGATTTTTCGATTTAATTACTTATTAAATTATGCAGATTTAATTACTTACTGAACCTAAGCCAATAAGTCCAAGAACTTTAGCAAATTCAGCCTTCATGCTTATGAATACAATATGTTTTCGTTGAATAAGAAGCCAGAGTAGGTAACTTCAAGAAAGTTTTTGAAATTTTCCAAGATGATATTCGCACTCAATCAAGCAGAAAAAAAGTTGGAAAAGGGTTTTTAAATGAAAATGATACAGGAAAAATTGTGTGAAAGGGCTATGAGCAAGCAAATGCTAAAGTGCAAGAAAAAAAGTTATTATTTAACTTACCTTGTTGCGGCTCTTTCAATAATCAAAAATATCGTACCCACTTTCTAGGCATTATTTCATATAATATATAGTTGCTAAAATTCTGTAAATATATCTGTTACATATTACTGTATACAGAAATACAGTACACGTGAGTTCGGGCGTATTGTGAAGAATCGGGATGATTGCTCCCGCTAGGTGGCGTTTAATAGACAACCCAAAACAATGCGTTCAGTACATCTGTATCTTTCTTTTTAAAAAGTATATAATGTGCATATTTACACATACTGTAGAAGAATATATGCGTATATGCGTGATTGTTATCAGTATAATGGGCTTTTAAGGTCTCTGGCACTTGAGAGTAAAAATTGGAAACTTCTGACTTATTTTCGATATGTTACAATCCATAATGCTTCCAAAGTTAATTTTCTGCCTAAAATTATTGCATACGAAAGTGTTGGATGCGAGGGAGAGGGAGTATATAGGCGAAAATTCGAAAAAAACAGTTTTTATTTTTTTTGATCTCGTTCCGCCACTTTAAAAATCAGAAAAAATTCATACATATTTTTGGCGCTAATTTACACAACATATATTTTTTCTGGAATGTTGTCTATCTTTGTTTTAAAAATATTTTAAAATGAAATTTTCGAACGCGCCTAAAAATCTGAATTTCGCGCAAAAAAAAATTGGCCTTGACCACTTTGTAGGGTTTAAAAAAACCTACATTTAAAAAAAAAAAAAAAAAAGAGTGTTCTAGGTCAAAAATTGACGAAGCTAGAGGTAAAAACCCCCAAATGGAAAACATTTTTTTTTTAGGTTAGGTTTAGGTTTAGGGGGCTGAAAATTTGCACAGAGGTATACTTTTTCATAAACAAAATGATGGCACTATCACTTTTTCGATATGCTTCGAGAGCCGATTCGCCTATCTTACCCGGCTAGACCCTTTTTGAGTTCTTTTGTAGTTTTTCTTGTCACTTTTTGCACTTTGTTTACTAAGCGACTAAAAAAATAATATGATAAAATACAATTATAACTTCACACGGCTTCGAGCCAAAATTACAGTAACATTCGACGCATAATACAAAAATACTAGCAATACACGTCAACTACTATCACATTACTGGTCGCGCGGACTACTATTGTAGACTGTGAGAAAAAATTTAAAGTAACTTAAGAAGTATGGCGAAGCTGTTAACAAGAACAACGACATGTTATGCGTCACACTCTAACACAGAAAGGTAACAAAAACCTCATCACCCAAATCCACGCAACTTTAAAATAGCTGACAAAACAAAAGTGCTGGACTACTATTGTAGTTCGCGCGACTACTGCAGTGTTAATAGTCACGCGGTATGCGATGGAAAACCATCATATATACGTCTTTGTGACACGATAACAAGCGATTGCAATCAATTCCGAGTGTAGTCTTATGTCTACACTAGCGTTGCATAGAACAGCTACCATGAAAACCTGGCAGCAGGTAGAACATGCATCTCTTAATCTGCCACACCAGCACGGGTGATTAGGCTAACTTATCACACTAGAGAGTTGCCTATATCCAGAAGTGGATCGAAATGGGCATACTTGATAATGCTTTAAAGATGATAATCCTTTTTTGTTTTTCTTTGCCAAAGAAAAAAGTTCATATTTCCCTACTATAGCTGCTTCTCTATTATAATTGTAGTTAAATTTTCTAATCTTACACTAAATTTAGTAAATACTATCATCAGAAATTTGCAAAAATATTAAATCCTTTTGTAGTTTATTTCATTGGATAAAGAGCTACCGTTTCTTCAGTAATTTCAAAATTATCATTATTAGTGTAAATGAAAATTGCTAACTGTAACGGACATGTCAGTGTTTTTATCAAAAGCAATTGAATAAGAAATAAATTTTGACACAATTTTTTATAAATTCTGTAAAGATACTTTAAAAGAAGTTTTAGTTTTTTTGTTAAATTCATGTGCAAAAACATTTTCAAGTTAAATTTTGTACAATCACGTCGTTATAACTCAAATAAAACTTAGTTATATTCATACATTATGGTGCAATAAATAATTACAAATAATTATGATGTATATTATTTTGGATAAAGTTAAAATACGTTAATTTTTTAAAATTATAAAAAAAGCTGCATCTAAAGTTAAACAATTAAAAAATTATGTAAAATTTAAGTTATTTAGAAAATAATTCATGGGTTAAAGTTGAGAGGATAGCCTTTCCATTAACTACACCACCAATAGTGGAAACCTATGCTCATGGTATAATTAAGTTTTTATAATTCTTATTTACAGATATTTTATTTTTTTCACTGTATTTATATTGCTGAATTTTATCATGTTCTGTAAAATATCACTTACGAGCAAAATTTCTATTACGTGTGGTTAATGTGGTACACTGTAATAATAAAATATTAACACATTAATTTTTAGACAAACTTTTATTTTCAATTTTTAAACATATACATCATATTATTTTTTATTATTCATTAAAAAAATTAACATTTTTAATTATACTTATACTTGCAAAATAATTTGGTTGTTTCAGTTTCATATGAACAGGGTAATATGACTATTAAAATTTGTTTTTTTATTAAAATTCCTCGAACACAGATGACATATCCACATAATTCATAAAATTTATAAAAATATAAAGAAAAGGATTTATATATTTACAATTTTCTATAAAAATTAAATTTAATATATACTCATATTATTATTATTATTAGATAATAAATTGATTTGATTTGAAATTGATGATTATTATTATTATTATCATTATTATTATCCATTTGATAAGGTTTAATGTCCGTTCACATAAAATTTCAAATAATTGTAAAAAATTTAGTGTATGTTAATATCCATTTCTGCTAGTAACGACGGTTCTTTAGTTTTATTATAAGAACTGACCCTATTATCATGTTCTTTTTGGCTCCTCCTGAAATCTGGACCTCTAAACGGATTTTGGAAATTTAACGTTTTGTGTGTCCCGCACTGCTCCAAGTTTAGATACGTGCTGGTATAATTGTTTGTGGTTACTTAAGGAATATTCAAGGTTCTATCGGTTTGTATGATTACAAAAATAGGTTATATGTGTTAAATAAGTAATAAAGTGTATTTTGCCCTAGGTTTGAATTAAAGTTACTTAGTGGTAAGCAATTTCTACTAATTATTTTTGTATTGCTTTTCACATTAACATTTTTATAGCAATTTTATTCTTTCTGTGTTTTATTGCCATTTAATTATATATTATAAATATACCTAGTGTTTCCTAATAAATAATTTTAAATTATTGTATTTATAATAACGAATTTAGTTTGAAGTCGTGTAAAGTACGGGGGAATACTTTGCGTCAAAATTAACACTATAGCGATGATCCACAGCACAGTGGCACTAGTCTTTTTTGTTAAGATATCTTTTTTACGCGTGATAAATTTACTTTTACATGTAAGCAGTAAAGAGATTTTTTATTTAATCGAAGGTTAGTTCAAATTGTTAAAAATTAAAACTAATAAACAATTAGAAGGTTTAAATGAAGCACTAATGTCTTTGCGTGATCTCTAGAATGCAAGTGATCTTTTTATTTTTAGAAAATTGCTTGCAACACTGTCAGTTATAAAATTATTAACTGGTTTTTGAGTTTTCAAAACAAATAAGATGAAATAAAAGTAATAAATAAAAAAAAAAATAGAGTACTTAGTATGTGATTTATAAGCAAATATAAAAATTTACCAGTGCGTAAAACTGTGTACAGCATCTTGGAAACTTAAGAATCTATAGAATTAGAATTTAGTTAAGTCGATGTTTAGAAGCAGATTTCAGGGTGTCAGTAATAGATGTATATATATCAATATTTAATTCAGTTCTTAATTATTTTCACAGTGAAAGTTGCCCTTGTTATAAAGTATGAAAGCAAATCAAAATTTGTATTTGAAACTTCCAAGAAGTTGTTAGTTCACTGATATTAGGAATACATTTTATACATTCATTAAATATAATAAAAGTATATATAGTCACGAATAAATTCATTTTATATAATTTAATAAACTATAAAAGGCATTAATATAGTTCAAAAGGGTTTTTCAAAACCGTAAATAACTTAAAAGTTTATCGATAAATGTTTTGAATCTGTTACTTTACTGGTTTTATTATACTAAAAAATATTTCTGTACTACGTGTTTATTCCTATTTACATATTTTGTTCTAAAATTGCAATACGTAAGATTTATTTATTAGGTCACATAATATTTCGTTTTTACAATGAGTAATCGAGATTCGTTTTTTATTTTTTATTTTTTTCTGGTTTAAATTCAATTACGAAGACTAATATTTTCATACTACAGTTGCGATGTGAAGTAAACGTTTATTTGTCTTTAGGCAGAATTTTTATGTATCCGCTAAACTATAGAATACTCAAATGTGGGACTATTTTTATGGGAAAATTAATTAGAGGAAAATGTCAGAAAAAAGTAAAATAAGCAATGATCCATTGTCTAAGATGAATACGGCATCATTAAATGAAAATTCTGCAGAACAAGTAAATATGTATTTTATCTATTCATTAAACCTTTTATGCTTTATTTTTTTTAACCAACATGCTTTGTGGTAAATGTGAAATATTTATGAGATTTATTGATGAATTTTTTATATGTTGAGGCAAAAAATAATCTTTTCTTTTTAAATGGTATTTTCATATAGGATTTTTATTTTTTTTTCTTCCAATTGTTATTTTGAAATTTTCGTATTTTAACTTAGATTTGTTGATTTTTAATCTAAAAATATATTTAATTAAAATGAATAGTGTTACTGCGCCCTAAAAATAATTTATAATTATTTTACGTTTGTTGTGGTAATGAAATTCACTAAGATTCCTTAATACAATATTAAATACGATTGTTAGATGCTATTAAATTACGTTATATCATTACAGTTATTTATTTATCAGAAAGAATTTAATATCGTCAAATTTTAGTAACTTGTAATTTCTTTGCGTTTGTTAAAGTTTGTATACTTTTTGCTTTTTTTTTTTATGTTTGAAATACACTTCTCAATATCAGCTACGTTGATTAATGTATAAAAACATGGAAAGTATATTAATATAAAATTTTATGTTTATATACTCCATGAAAGTGTAGAACTGTGGAATATTCTAATTTTTATTAATTTTGTTTATATTGTGTATTTTGAAAACCAAAATATCAGCAGTATATGAAGAAATTCGTTAACATCCTTATTTCATTTGCGATCAGTTACATTTGTGTTTAAAAATATTACGTTATGAATTATTTCACAATATTAAAAAGTATAATTTGAAAGGTTTATTTTTTTGTAATTAAAATTATAGTTAATTTTTAAAAAATGTTGTAACTGAAGAATTGGAGAAAAAAAAGAAATGAAACACCTTCCGTTACTTATTTATTTAATTATTTAGGCTGTAGGTTTTGCATTTAACTTAAAATGATAAATGAGATCAATAAAAATTATAAAATGCTTCATAATATCTTTGAATTTTAGTAATAAAATAATGATAAACGACAGATAATAATTAGAATATTATTAACCATAAACAAGGTAAATTATTGTAAACTATATTACGACAGGCGAAGAAATAAATACTAAACGTTTTTCGCAGAATTTGAATAGTTTAATAATTGTTTTCGCTTATGCTTTTAAAAACAAATTTCCGCGTCAATAGAAAACAGGTAAAGCAGCGCGAATATTGGTAATCGATAGATGCTTGTAGAACTACCTTTGTACAGATCTAAAAATTTAAATTAAAAAAAAAGCAAACTTATAGGAAAGATGTAATCTTTAGTATTATGTCTTTGAGATTGTTTATGGCTGCTCACGGATATGTTTTCATCGTCTTTCACATGCATTAGAGTATTGTAAACAATTTATTTTTTATCGCCTCTAACCTAAAAATAATAAATAAATAAATAGGTCGGTTTTCGTATCGTAGATAAATATAGATTAAAGTGGTTTCGGTCAGTTTGAGATAGCGTACTAATATTGATCACGTGTATCCTCCATCACACACAAGTGATTTTCGGTGCTTAAATGAGATGCACTCAGTGCTTTAAAAACTATCTTTTACTTAATCGAGCACAAAACAATGAAATCGATATATTTTTTTTTAGTACTCGCGTATGCCGATTTATTCAGTTAATCTTTTATCTCGATAAACTAACTGTACCACGATTGACACTAAGTGTAATGCAGCAGCCGGATGAAATATCTCCATTACATGCCTCCGTATATAGTATTGTTTTTTTTAACATATTTTGAATCTTATTGTATTTTGCTGAGGCATGTTTTCGTAACTAAAAACAGCTACAAATTGAATTGAAGCCGTAGTCATACAGAAAGCAACATTGAGCGATAATAAGTTGGTGTTCGGTGTGTAAGAAACTCGCGAAAGAAAAAGAATATTTATAAGTAGGAATGAGGTGAAGAATCAAAAATGGAAATACTATAACGGCGCAAAAACTTCGCGTTTAATAATGCGTCTTCTTTTTATCGTTGTTCACTGACCATTCTAATTGACTTGGCTTTATTGAAAACATTCAAAAGCCTATAACAGGAAAGAACAAAATTTTTTTTTTTTTAATGAAAATTAGTTCTGCTGGATTTTTTTGTTCGTATTTTGTTGTTTACAAGCAAACATGTTGCGAACAGACCTTCATTAATAAAGCAAATATTAGTTGGAGTGAATATGTAGAAAGAAAATACTAGAATAAAAAGTAGAAATGGCGGATGGGAAAATATGGATGTACCAAAGAAGATGAAGAGGATTGTAAAAAATATTGTATCTTTGTAAATGAAACATTGATAAGAAAAAAAAAAAAGAGGAAATTAATAGGCCGAAAAATAGTAGCACAATAAAGTTTCTTTCTCTTTTTATTATTATTAGCCGTAAACGATATAAGTTATTCAATATATATTGAAAAAAAATTATTAAAGAAAAAATAACTTATAATCTAGCCCTGAAAACGGGCAAAGGCCTCCTTCAACCGAACCAACTCAAGTTTGTTATAAGCCACCTGTTGATACTGTTTATGTTTTAGCATTTTAACGATATTGTCCTCCCATCTTATTTCAGGTCTTCCTCTTTTCCTCTTCCCATAAATAGTCCAATCTGTTATTTTCTTAGTCCATCTCGTAGAATCCATTCTTGCAATATGTCCTACCCAATCCTATTTTTTCCTTCTTATTGCGCAGGTGAAGTTGTCATGAAATTTTAATTTATTTTTAATACTTTTCATGTTTATTTTGTGTCTTAATTTAACTCCCACCATAGATAGCCACTGCATTCTGGCGTGTCTTAATTTTTCTCATGATATTAATCGAAATTGTCCATGTCTGACATCCTTATGCCAGGATCGGCAGGACGCACATATTTAAAATTACCTTTTTTTAGTCTATTCCTGTAAGGTCTCTTAAAAGTATGTTTAAGCGAACAATATTTTTTCTAGGTTAGTGCAATTCTACGATTTACTTCTTTCTTTGATTTGCCTTTTAGGGATATCAATTGTCCTAAATAGATTATACTTTCTACTTTTTCAATTTCTTGGTTATCCATCATAATTCCTGTTTTATTTTTTTCTGTAGATAGTATTTTTGTCTTATCCATGTTTATATTTAAATCAGTCTTCTTTCTCGCCTTGTTTAATTCGTTCAACGTGTCTTGTTCGTCGATAAAAACACGTTCGTATACAAATAAGTGAAAGTTAAGGCCGAACTCAACCAATCGTCCAGTAATGCCCGGTCAGCAAGGACGTTTAAAACTCATCCCCTCTCTTTTTATTAATATGATTTAAATAATAATAAAAATCGATTTTTGGTTTTCTTTGTGCTAATTTTTAACTATACGACATTTAATTGCCAAAAAAATCGATAAAATTTATTTAAAAACTAATACTAAAATGCAAGTCCTATAACATTTTTAATACATACCCTTTTTCTGAACATGTATTTTCAAAATAAATAATTACAATGTCCCGAATAATTAAAATTAATTTTTTATTTAATTATGGTTATGTTAATATCGATCGAAAACCAATTTATTTACACGCTGCTGGTTAATTCTAATGATATTTTAATTTTGTTAATAAGTCGTGTATTTATGTAATATAGGGTGTTTCTGTTGAATGTTGTAACCAAAGTCAAATTTTATTGTACTGATATACATTTATTCTTAAAAGTATTTATAAAAAAAAAAAAAAATGTATTTTGCTTCTCTTATAATTGGATTATCAAATGTAAAATAATTTTCTGTTATAAGATTGTCCGAAGAGTAATTTTATCTTGGTTTTGTGGATATTTTACAGTTTGGACTAAACGAATTAAAAATTAATGAAAATGACGATTGTTTAAAAAATGTGAAACTATCGTATAATGTTAAAAGGAAAAGGATATCTTTCGTGATTCCCAGACGAGTAAGTAATATAAATCTTTATTTGCGAATTATTTAATTTATCTATTTGTATTTTTTTTTTTTTTTTTTTTTTTTTAATACAGTAACCCGTATTGATTTTCCATTTATTTATCTACTTGTTATATTTTTATTTTTATATAAAGAATTAATATGTTTATTTGATTAAAATTTACGTATTTTCATAATGCGATGAAAATAAAATTCAATTATTAGCTATTAATTCGACATCATTTACACTGCATAACATGTACAATGCGTTTTATTTTTCTTATTTCCTTGATACATCAACGTAATATCTGATGCCTTTTATTTTTATTTGAGAATAGCCGTTAACCGGGAAACCGAGAATTTTAAATACTGAGAACAAACTGGGGATTTTGTTATAAAATTTGGTAAAAAGTAAAAATAGCCTGAATAATATTTCTAATAAGAGAAAATCATTTTAAATGAGAGGAAAAAAAACATTTTTAGTGATACTTTTCGAAAGTGTTTATACTTGAAAGACGTTATTTAATTTTGGAACTACATTTAGTATTTGGAAATAAATAACTTTTATAATCAACTTCATTTGTAACACCTAAAAGAAAAAAAATGTGAATTTTATTTACTGGTACAAACAGGGGGCGGACAGATATATTGAGGAATAAGTGAAGGTCCTTTGAGTTATTCTTCATGTTGTATGTAATTTCATTTACATGTTTGAAATTCAATTTGTATTAGTTGTATTAGTATTTTAAAATAATGGCTTTTTTTTTTTTTTTTTTTTTTTTTTTTTTGTATAAATTACATGGCTGTTAGTTTCTAACAACCATTACCTATTTTGCACACTACAAGCTTAAATAAAATTCGTCATTCAGAAATTTCAAATATATAATAGTTAAAATTGAAACATAACACAATTTTTTTATTCCGTATTTCAGTTTATCAGGTTCGGGGTGAAGATTGAACTGTTAAGCTCCATGAAGTCGGTACTTTTGATTACAAATGTAAATGTTTAGACTTGAATACGTTTTTAATTCAGAACAACATGTTAATGGGGAGAAGTGCAGGGATCAACCTGTTACAAATTTTATTATTAACTTTTGCGATATTGAAGTAAGCGTATTCAACCGGTGTCTTTATATATCAGTACGATATTTAAAATGGGAATAAAATGAAAGAACTAAAAAATTTAGATTGTAATTTTTTCTTACTTGCCAATATGTTATTTGTTCTCGCTTTAGTTTGCTGGGTTTACTACTACATGAGTCAAAAGGTTTATGTAAGTTCTTGTACAATTCTATCGACCAGGAAATCGGGAACTTTTAGACCAAGAAAACTAGAAATTTTATAATTATATTTGGGTGGTCATCCTATACTTTTCTAAGGAAGAGCAGAAATCACATCTCTTTCATAATATACACCTTTTCATAATTATATATACCGAGGATTCCGACGTACATATATAGATTTTTTTGTTCTTAATTTCTAACACGTAAGTTTCGAAATTAATTTCTATTTTGAAATTATTAAATTTCTTTTAATTTGTTCCAAGAATTATTTCGATATTTATTGATTATTTTAATTATCCTTTTACTTAGCTTTTTTCGCTAATTTAAATATTTCCATGTATTTTAAATTTTTCTATGTATTAAAGCGAAAAGTAACTTCCAAGTGTTAAGGTAAAATTTTTTTAATTTCATAAACTTTTATGATGTATTGGACTTAAATTACAAGTTGTATTTATTTATTGCTGCTAAATATTTTGTTGAAGTCTGCATTGTTCCTGGTTTTTTTTCTTTTTTTTTAATTTATGAAATTGGTTTGTTTTTTACTTCCACGTGTCAAAAACGATTTCGATTTAAATTTCAATTTTAATGTAATAAGTATTTAGTTTTTTTTTCTTCTCGGAAAATAATGCGTTTTCGTATTGTTAATCTTCATTCAATGAATTCAAAAAATATTCATAAATTATTTTCAGGAGATGTTAAACCGAAATGTAGACTACTGGATGCGTAAAGTATTTGAGGACACTACCATTTCATGCACAGTAACACGGTTTATCTAGTTTTTTTTTTTTTGAGATTAAAAATGGAGGACAATAACCTAACGTGGGAAATGAAAAGGAACGTTGTTATCGTTGCTTTACACGCAAATCACAGCAATATTGAAATCTTTCGATTTTTAAAAGTCGCCCGATTATTTGTACATTAAGTTTGTCAAGAATTGGAAGCATTTAGTGGCGATATGGAAAGGATTGCTAAACGCAAAAAGCATAAAGCACGTTCAGGCAGTATTAAAACACCACAGTTAGATCAGAAAATAACATTATTGACTAAGACTTTTCAAAGTGCAAGAGGCTTTAATGTTTCTGAGGGCACAATCCGTAATATTGTCTATGAAGACCTGCGATACAAGTGGTATGCGAAGTTCGGGAGACAGATTATGTCGGTACAAGTACGGAATCAGCGATTAATCTGGGAAAAACGGCTTTTGAACCAGTTAAAATATCCTAAAAGTCCGGGTTTGCTCTGGCTTTTTTTTCCCGACGAAAACAATTTTGACAAAGATCAGAAAACAAACCGACGAAATGACAGATGGTTATGTTCGGATCCTTTAGATGTTTCTGTGTTATGCAGACAAAGTTTCCCGCAACTATTATGGTTTTGGGAGTGATCAGCAGCGAAGGACACGCCATGCCACTCCACTTCTTTTCTCAGAGGCTTCGAGTGAATGCTGCCGTCTATACCGAGGTTTTAGAAACAGTTATGAAACCCTGGATAGGTAGCGTACACGATGAGAGGTCATACGTATTCCAACAGGACTTTGTGCCTTTATACAAAGCCATGACAATCCAAGATTGGGTGTCCGAGAATCTGCACGATCACATTACCCCAAATTTGTGGCCACCTAGCTCGCCAGACCTTAATCCTTCGGATTACTATGTATGGGGCATTTTTGAACGGAACACTAATAAACATCCCCATAACACGCTTCAGTCCCTTACAGCTACTATTACCACAGTTATAACCCGGTTGAACAAGTATGATTTGGTGGGGCATGCAAACGTTTCCGGACGAAAATTGAGGCTACTGTTGCAGTCAAAGGAAATTTTATTCAATGATTGTGTAGCTTAAAAGTTGCTTATTAGCTGTAAAAATTTCATTGTATTACAATAAATGTTGTTAGAAATATCAGTAATTTAGTTTTAGTATCAATATGTCTTGAATATGTTACGCACCCTGTACATAAAAAACAAAAAAAAAACAAAAAACGGCTGTATTGTCAACGATGTTGTATTCCGGTCTTTTAAAACGGAATTGATCGATCGGCTGAATACTTTTATATGAAACATCAGCTTTCATTTTCAAGATTTTTGCTTGTATGCCAGTTTAAGAACTGAATCTTCGCATCTTGATTTTGAATGCATATATATGCGGTGGTGATATTATTGTTTTCGGCAAAATGAGTTACCGCACTATACCGGATTTAGGTAAACGTATGTACATTCGTAGATTTTAAAATTAAAAATAGCGTTTTTCGGATTTTTCAAAGCGATAAAATAATCATATCTTAGAGTGCTGCAGTATGGTTGCATGTTTTTTTTTTTGTGTGTGTTATTTGACAAGTAGGAATAAAGGAGTTTAAGAAATGACCGGTAAAGTGTTATAACATATTTCCTATTCTGTAATATATCGGACGATTTTTAAACAGCATATTCATAGTTTGGAGGAAAGACAAACGTCGCATCTTTCTTTCAAAAAATTAAAATATAAATAACACCGCTCTTTACAATGGAAAAAAAAAATATCATTTTCTGTTGATTTTTTAAATTGGCAATGAATTATTTTCAATTTGTATTATAAAGTGCACAATTATGTGTACTTTATAAAAACACCATTTATTACCTTCATAATTAAAAGTTTTGTTGTAAGTGTGTGCATAATGTTAACGGATAAAAAAGAATATGTTGATTGAAAAAGTGAAGTCGACGTAAAAATTAAAGAAGGGTGTCTATATGTTTACTTTTACATATTATTCAGCTATGAAATTTTGATTTTTTAACGGGGCGCCGCGTAAAAATAGACGCTGCGAAAAATATCGAGAAAGTTTCAAAAGCTCAAAAGCACTGCTGAGGCCTTAGGTAATAATTGTAATGTTTCGAATGTAATCATCGGAAAAAATCCGTGTTACCTGGGTATGTGTTTACTACTATAAGGGATAGTGCGATCTTATTTATTTCGTTAACGCGTATGTATTTCGGATAAATATGGTTTTTAATCGTGTGATATTTATTCGTAGGAAAAAATGCATAAATACAGAAGCAATAAAAATGGAAAGAAAAAACGTAGGTCAAAAAGTTCATTTAATGCAACGAGCGAATCAGAATATGAATTTGCTACGGATTATTGCCCAGTAAATATGTACTTTTGTGTGATTTATAATTTAACACTCGTGCGGTAATATTAAGTAGTCGGAATGACAGCTTCGGTTTATTTTTAATCCTTCCAAAAATATGCATCTAAAATACAGGTCATTTTCTCGTCAGGACTATGCGAAAGAAATTAATATGTAGAAATTACGTTAAGTTCCACACCTATACGTTATTAGCAGTTTTTGGCCAGAATAAAAAAGAAAAATTTTTTATGAATTGATAAATATTCGAACCGAACTTGCAAGTTTTCATTGAAGAACTAGAAAATAAAAGAGACTGTTGAAAATTTGTCACATTTGGTCTGTAAAGGCTATGGCTGAGTTACTGTGGTAAAATTGCCCCTCTTAAAAAACGCATGTGTCATACACCATTCGATAAGGGTTGGAAAAAAAACTCCTACAGTCAAATTTTCAGTTCCCTAATGGAAAACGTATTTTTTCGAATTTGATTTTTTTCTGAAGTGTCTTTCTATCCAAAAATTTTGAAAAAATTCACTGTAACGGGTTTCTATGTAAGAAATTATAAATTTTTTTTGAAATCTCATAACCTCAAAATTGGTCCCTAAAAAATTATTTAAGTTTTAAATCATTTTTTTCACACCCTTGGTTTCAATTCTAAATTCATAATTTTGATGTACTTTTTCCCGCTCTTTAGATGGTGCTACTACTTTTTAAAAAAAAAGGTATTGAGCCATTCCGATTTTGATCAAAAACCAATTTTTTTGCGTTTTGTGGTAGGTTACAATTAGAGGCCTTAAATTACATTTTTTTGTATATTTTTGCTCGCTCTTTTGATGATATTACTTTTATAAAGAGTTTTAATATAACACGTTCAAATATTAGCGTAAAATCTAATTTCTTATGATTTTTTTACTCTACTTTTAGGTTGCAGTACATTCCAAAGGCTTAGAATTATATTTTACATATTATTTTTTGTATTTCCAATGACGGTGTTATCAAAATTGTGATATTTTGATTGCTTTACATCCTGCTATAAACTGAAATCTAACTTTTTGTTATGTGATAGTTTTGAGTCATGTTATATGTAACATTTTCAAACTGTAGCAGTAAAACTGTTTCTATTTTTTAAATACCATCCTTTTATATATATATATATATATATATATATATATGTATATATATAAAGGTTCTGTCTGGGTGCAGTTATTTTTGTTTATACGAGAGAGTCACATTTTTTTAAAAAGCTTTAAATTATTGACTTACCTCTTCACAGTCCTTTAATTAAAGTGTGCATAAAGTAATTAAAATTGTAGAAAGTAATAAGTTTAAGAAATAAACAATTTTAAACTATTACCATCATAGAGAACGGGAAAAAATATACAAAAAAAATCTCATTTAAACTCCTAATTGTAACATAATCTACCAGAAACGCGAAAAAATTGTTTTTTGGTCAAAATCGGGGTGGCTTATCACTTTTTTTTTTTTTTTTTTTTTTTTTTTGAAGTAGTAGCGCCATCGTAAAGAGCGGGAAAAAATACATCAAAATCATGAATTTAAAAGTGGCACCTCAAAATTAATGGTGTGAAAAAAATGATTTGAAACTTGAATAATTTTTTAGGGGCCAATTTGAGATTATGCGATTTGGGAAAAATTGTAATTTCTTACATAGAAACTTGTTACAGTGAATTTTTTCAGAATTTTTGGATAGAAAGGTGCTTCAGAAAAAAAAATAATTCGAGAAAACACGTTTTTTGACTTTACTGCGCATGCGCAGAGGATCGGAAGCAGAAAATTAGGTTGAAGGGGTTTTTTCCAACCTCTATCTATTGGTATATGATACATGCGTAGCTTTTTGCTAGACATATGTCAGTTAATATATATATATATATATATGTATATAAAGTTTTAATTACGTTTATTTGTTCTACTTTTTAAGCAAAACTGAATTTTCCATATAAAGCAGTTTTTAACCATTTTTGGAATTATAACGCAAAATTTAATAGGCGTTACATATTGATTTTATTGGAGAGATGTTTAAATCTTGGTTGCGGATTATAATAGTATGTATGTGCCGCTGGTATGTAACTAAAGTAGTAATATTGTTGTTACAAAATAATAGCTGGGTTAGTTCTTCGACATTCTATTATCCATAATGCAAATGCGTGTTTTGGTTTTTTAATGCAATAATTGGAGATTTATGCTTTTGATTGGGTCTGCTTTCATTTTTCACTGCGCATTAATGGCGTGACTTTTTTCTCGGATTTTTTCAAGAAATATAAAAATGTAACACGATGTTAACGAGAGTTTTTAATTTTTTCAAAAAGTACTTAGTTAATTGTTATCATTTATTTCGGTCCTTTAAAGTACTCGCCCTCTACGATCCTATATTTCGACGCAGTTTCCAGTTTCAGAAATATCTGTGGAACGCTTTTTACCGCCTTAAGTTCAGTTTGCGATTTGTTTTTATCTTATCTATATTGGAAAACGTCTCGTAGGGTGTCGTGGCGAGTGTGAGAGATAAAGAAAAAAAAATCGCAAGACACTATGCACTGGGAATAAGATGGTTGAGGCATATAACGCGGTGTTATTTTTAGCCGGAAACTGTTCGATAAGTAAAGTTCTATGGGCCGGATGCGTTGTCACCGTGCAAAATTGTTTACTCGACATTCAGGTCGTTTTCTGCAAATTCCCTCTCGTTAAAATTTTGTAAAATTGTGTTCATTGTATATAACTAACTGGTGGGTAAAAATTCTTGATGAACTACTCTATTCTAATGTATTTGAAAAAAAAAAAACAGTTAACAAAACGTTTGATGGATTTACGTGCCTTTTTTTTTTTATCTCGACTTTACGGAAACTTTCTGTTTTTACACCCATGTTTCATCGTCAGAGTTATAACGCGTTTGAGTAAGTATTTGTCCAGCGATTTTACGCATTTTTTTTTTTTTTTTCTGTTTTTATTTTGCAAAATCAAAATTTCCGAACAGACTTTTGTTGTCATCCGCCTCGTGTTCAAAACATCAGTGTAAAACCTTTTTGCGCGAGCTTTATGAAAAATTCCTGTTTCTTCGGCAACTTCTGTAATAGTGATTCTTCTATCAGTAAGAACGATTAAACTTTTTCCACGTTTCCATCATTAGTGGACATGTTAAGACGCCCGGATTTTAGTCACCTTCGATATCTTCCCGGCCGTCTTGAAATCTGTCGCACTATTCATGAATTCGTAGTTGTGACATAACAGCATTACTACTAAAGGCTTTTTTTAACATTTCGAATGTTTCGCTACACTTGATTCCGTTTTTTACGCAAAATTTCCGGGAGGCTCTCTGATCGGTCATTTTAGTACATAAAAAATCGCACAGTATACTACAATTTGTTTACTAAAGTGTGCGTCAAACACAAACCCAGCATCGCAGAGAAGGCAGTTAGGGCCATCGATGAACAAGTAAAGCAGTGACGTTTATGTGATATTTTTCCTACACCAATTTACATAGCTCGCTCTTTTCGGTGCCAACAATAATAAATAGCAAAGCTGCAAATTATATTTCTTCTTTAAAGTACTCCTACATCTATATTTACTTTTTTACCTTGTAAATTATTTATACTCACTGCAGCTTTTCAATTTTGCAAATAATTCATAAACCATTTTAATATACATCCTTTTATTCTTATTTCACTTAATCTATTTATTAGAGTTCATTACGATCTGCTGTATCAAAAGCATGTGTTAAATCAACGAAAGTCACAAGTACTTTAATTCCTGCTTTTATATTATTTTTTTGATCTTTTCAACAAAGTCAAGGCCTTTATTGTTGCTTTGAAAACTATATTGTTCATTATCAATAATTTTATTTCGTTTTAAATAAAAAGTTAAGTAGCGACATACTTTTAAATAATTTTCATTGTTATTGGTCTCTATATCTTTTCCTATTTTTTCCTTACGGGTCGCATATTTACGCAGCTAATTTTCATATTTTTCACTATTAGATTTTTAACTTTCCCTCTTGCATACTATTATTGTATGCCCTCATTTATATTTTATCCAATAAAACTATATATGATTATCTCACCACTTATATTCGAAAATGACAATTTCTCCTGGTTAATTTTGATGCGACGATCCGATATATGCAATAAAATTTTCTCTTATTTTTAAATAATGTACATTACATTCAAAACATTTTACAGGATGTCCACCCAACCGGGAAAACTGGGAATAAGCCGAGAGTTTTGTTATAAAACTAAGATAAACAGTAAAAAGGGCCAAACGATGATTTTAATAAAAAAAAAAAAAAAAACATTTAAAGCGAAAAATGAATGCATTGTTTAATGCACTTTACTCAATGATAAATTCAAAAAAATTTTTTTATTTGTATAATATTAATAGTAACAAAAAAATTTTCTTCTAATTATGCATTTTTGAACCTTCTCAGAGTAAAACTTTTGGAGGGGTTTGAGTTCTGTAAATTTCTTAAAGTCAGCCTGTATGATTACAAATGTAAATATTAGATGTTAAATAAATCTCGGTAGGACAGAACTATTTAAATGGGAAAGGAGTAAATCAGCCTGCTATAAACTTCATTATTAACTTTTGTAATAATAAAGTAAACATATATCATTGCTTGAGTTAGTTAGTGGTTATTACAACGGTGAAATATTTAAAATGCGAATAAAACACAACTTAAAAAAAAAAAAAAAAGTAAAAAATTTAATTTGCAGTTATTTTGTTTCTACTGATAGTTTATTTGCTTTCGCTTTAATTTGTTGGGTTTATTATGCTATACAGGCGAATGTAAGTTTGCGTAAACTATCATACCATGAAATCGAAAGGATTTGGACCGGGAAAACTGGGAATAAACCGAGAATTTAAAAATTATATTTGAATAGCCACCGTGTTTTATTTTATACGATACAGTCGTATGTTTATTTTCGATATAGCATTTTAGATTGAACTTTTTTTTGTATATTTTATGTCACATTTATAAATTATATTATTTTTATTGTTTAAATGAATAGAAATAATATGTCTATTTAAATTAAGTAATTTAGTAAAAGTTTTTTTACAAAAATTGCAAAGAAAAACCATCGTTAACAAAATAACAAAACACAACCGCAAATGTAAAAAAAAAACAGAACAAAATATTTAGTGCTCGCTCATTGACAATGAGAAGAGCGAGCTATGACTTCATTTGGTGTAGAAAAAGTGTCACATAGCGTCATCACTTTGCTCGTTCATCGGCGGTGGCTCCACAGGCGGATAAATGTCTTAAAAAAAATGGTCCATGATCATTGTGACGTTATCAGTTGTAGAAACTGTATTCTGCTTGAGTGCTGGCTGCTAATATTTGTTTTTATGCTGGAAGTGTTTAAATAACGAATTTTTTGATGTGCCTTTATTATACGAGCATAAAAGTAATGAGCTTCGTAAGTATATTTGTTTTATGCGAAATTTATCTTTTCAGATGCAGATTAGGTTAAAAAAGACATTTTTGTTTTGATGAATAGTAATTTAATTTATTGGCAATACGTATAACATTTAAGAAGTTTTATTTTTAGATATGTAGATAATGTTGTATATACTGCAATGGAACGTTTACAATAAAAAGTACACTGAGTTCATTAAAAAAAAAATATTTATTAACTAAACGCAAAAGAAATTGTAAAAGAACGTGTAGCCGACAGAGAGGAATAACATCTTAAAATTTTATAATTTCTATCGCCATCATCTGAAAGATCTTGACACCGTTGTCACAAATGTCTTAATGTTTTCTGGTTTTATAGTATGACAATAATTAGTAATATTAATTTAGTAAAATTTTTCTATTTTCTATAATTTTAAAACTGTTTACCAGCAAAAAAAATCGCCTATAATAATTTAAACCATGTAAATTTTACTAAATTACCGTAAGAACTATTCGAAAAACAAAATACGGTAAATAAATTATAAGAACGCAACACATTTAATGCTATGAACACTCCCACTACCACATAGTGAATAAAATTTTAGAAATACTAACTATATGGCGTCACAATGATCATGAACCGTTTTGCGTTTTTACGACATTTATCTGCCGGTGGTCCCGGTTGCCTTATCGCAGTCATATGCATACGAAACATGTACAGCGCCATCTATATGCAAAAAGAGGAATCATCTCCCTACAAAAAAACCAGAAATTTAGAGATTTCCGTTTCTTTTTCATCCGTCTTGTATCACATTCATTATTTCGTATAAATAAATGCTATTCGTTGAAATGATTTGTTTGTTTTTATTTTTTTAAAGTTATTGTTAAATATTTTCAGAAAATCTCGTGATTGCGGTGGTTTTCTTGTTTTCTGTTTTTTGTTTTTTGTTTTTTTTTTACGCATTCAGTTTACCGTTAACGTAAACGTATGGACCGTCGGAACATATTTTTTACTTACCCCGAAGTTTAGTAGCATCGGTAAAAAACAATGATTGACATTTGTTCCCCGATAATTGTTATTAGTAAAACCTGATTTGCATGTAAATTCATGTCTAGTTTAAATTTTTCCAAAAGGATCAACAGATTTTTCTGATACACATATTAGGCATCTATAATTCTGGGTACCGAAAATATATCTGTGTTCTAACGTAAATCAATTTCACTAGAGGAGTTGGATATATATATATATTAATTACAACGTAATTCTTAGGCTACCCCCCATTCGATAAAATGTCCCAATTTTATGTAACGCTAAATGTCCCAATTTTATGTAACGTTTGTTATATTTTGTAGGATTTTTGTTATTGTTATTTAAAAAATGTCACAATTTTATCTAATGAAATATGTAACGAAAAAATGTCTTAATTTTATATAACGGAAGTTAAATGTTAGAATAGGATTTTTGTGGTTATGTCATTATTTTTTGTGTGTGTTGATGCCAGTAAGAATTACGTTGTAAATTTTGATCATTTTATACAAAGTATAGAAGAGAAAGAGACAAAAATGAAAGCAAGAGGGGTCAAGGGGCACAATCCCTTGCGAGGCCAAAATGGCCGAGTTTATATATATATATATATGCGTCCTCCCCAACTGTGCGAATATAAAGGGTGCGGTAGAGAAACGGATCGCATTTCAAAATGTAATAGCGCCATCTGTATGTAAGTTAGGAAAGAGAAAAAAGAACATTTGTTTTAATGTATTTATTTATGTCGACGAGTGTGTAGTCTTAAAGATAACATAATTTAAATGACGGCTGTAATTTTCGATAGAATTATGAAGTCGCAAAGCAAAATTACCATAAACTTTATCGGAATAGCCGCGGTATGACGTCAAATCTCGGTTTTCAACTCTTCCAGGTCTGGAGGTTTGATTTCTCGTATACTTTTGATTTCAAATACCTCCACAGAAAAGCCGACATCGTCACTAAACGTAAATAATAAGCAACCCGCCAAGTGTAAGGAAATTTTGGCAAATGGGGAAAAAAATGTTCAACGTTTACCTGAAACCGTAAACGAGTTCGATTTTAAAGAAATTAAACGCGCCTCTCTAATCGATTCGGTTAATTAGCCATTTTTTTTTCTTTTTTCTTTTTTCTTTTTTTTTTTGTGCTAGTAATAGAATGTAACGCGCCACGTGATTGTACTTTATTTGCAGATAAGAAAGATCGATTCGTATTTAATCGAGGAGATAATGGATTATTTATCGCTTAAAGACTGCGCTTGTTTTAGTGTTACTTCGAAACGATTTTACAACATTTGGAAGACGTCGTATGGAAGAAGGAGAGTTGCTCAAGAGCTCTCGCTAACAGTTGGTTATATAGAATCGGAGGCGGCAACGCCGTTATTTGAGATCAGCGGTCCGCGAGTGCCATTATTGGTGCTAGGCGTGCTGCGATTTTTCAGGCACGTGAAAGAATTTCATATTTTCGATTGCGGCAATTTACAAGAGCCGGTCGATTTAGAATCGCTAATGATGATAACGTCAAAAAATCCGATCACTTTATTTCTGCATTATTGCGTAACGAGTCGTTGCGTTGAAGAATATGTCATAATCAATCACACTCGTCCGTTCAGCCCTGCACATTCGGTCGTTTATGAGTACGTCGAACTGTACGAAGCGCTGCACGTCCGCAATGCGGTGATTGATCATTCCGGGCAAGTTACCATTGTATCTGCAATACCGTTTTTGTCAGTACAAAATTAACTTACAATGTGTGTTTTCCCGAATTTTTTACTCGCGGTTCTATTCATTTTCGAATCCGGTTTTTCCTTTTAGATGTAAAAATGTGACTTTTTTTTTCCTGTAAATAATTTTTTACGTAGTATTATTTTTTTTTTATTTATTTTTATTTTTTGCCTCGTTATTACTGTTTTACAATATACATTTATATGTTTATGTACACGTACATTACGTGTATTTTTAAGTTTTTCCTCTCCATCTTTTTGTTAATTTTTCTTTCTAGTGATTTTGTTTTATTTTAATTATAAGCCAGTTTATACACAATTCTCTCATCTTTAGTTCTTGTAATTTTTAAGACAACTTTCAAATTTTGAAAATGAGGATAAACCTTAAATTCATCAGGGCGTTTTTCTCAAAATATTCTTTCAAAATACGAACGTGTTTTAAGTTTGAAAAGTATGGAAGGCAGTATAATAGTCGATTCCTTATCCCGCGTTCTTCTATTTTTCTAGGAGTGTATTTTTTGACACATTTTCAGTCCATAATATTGCTCTTTTTTCCTAAGTAGTCGCTCATTTCAAATTATGCCTCAGCTCCTATTCTTCTTCATTTTCTAATCCTGCCTCCTTTCTCCTCTCTATTCGGCCATCTCTTCAACTTCATTCATGGTTTCCTTGAAACTTGTCCTTTCTTAAACGCTATACAATCTCTGCTATTTGTCGCCTCTTCGCTTTAACCAAAGTCTCCTTCCCACATAATTTTCGCGGTTTTCATTTATATCTACTCTATTTGGTCATCCACCATCCATATACTTTCCTTTTGATGTTAATCTCATTTTATTTGAATGTGCGGCCTTTTCTACTGAGCAGGCGTTCTTCTATTTTTCTCTATTAAAACTCGTTATCCTTCCACTCCTTATAATGCTGCTCGTGTTCTCTCATTTCCCCCTACTTCAGTTATTCCTGTTTTTGAATTATTTTTATCTTCTGTCCTTAAGCTCATAAGAAGGTAGATTTATTTTTTCATCCATTCCATTTCCTGGGCTAATGTCTTCGCTGACAAACCCACATAAAAAAAAAAAAAAAAAAAAAAAAAAAATTGTAAAATAATTGTTCTCATTTCTACCGACTATAAAAAGTGAAGATTATATGTTCGTGGCATAACTTGTGCCTATAGAGGAGTTGATTTTAATGATTCTTTGTTCATTCGAAAGCGTACTGGCCAACGACGGTGGTGCCATGTGAGTATACCGATGAGTATCGATGGGCACAAATACTCGGTAGTCGTTAAAATAAACGCTAAAAAGGGAGAGCAAATTTTAGTAATATAGCAAATAAGAATATATTGTCACTTAAGAATATTGTGAATTTACCATAGAAACGTAAGTTTAAAAAGCAATTCTACTTTTTAAACAATTAAAATATCAACATTAATTACTGCGAATAAATATAGATTCGAATAAAGAAAACGAATTTTGTCTCCCTCCTTCCTTCTAGCGTCATTTGCAAGCTTATCACTGACGGAAATATTACACATCTGAACATTACTGTGTATTACTTTTGACCATGTGCACCGACTCCAAATGATGTCCTTTGTTTATTAGAAACTGCGTACCGGTCACATTGGTGGTCCCACATGAGTACAGAAGAGTGTACTGGTAAATGCTGTTACTATTAAACTTAGAAGAAAAAGGGTATTTCTTAAGAGACATATTTACTTTGCCCTAACATAACCCCAGACAAAACTTAGCGAAAAAATTTTCGTCAGAATGCAGGAAAAATACGAACACTTAAAATTTTAAAATAAAGGGATGGTGATGAACGCGAGTGACTTAAAGCATTATCGTTATTTACCAAATTGAGAACTGCCTAGGTCACGTGAACCCCCTCAATTTATTAAATTGGATTTTTCGGTGCAGCAGATTGAATGAATGCTTTACAGTGGGCGGAGCGTTTGAAACAGCGTCAGTGATGGTATCGGTGACGTAAGCCATCGAAACGTGTGCGGATCAAGAGTATGTGAGAAACTGCGGTCTACGTCAGAACAAAACGGGCATTAACCGAGGAAATCGCTTAAGAACGAAGTCGCGAGAAAGGCGAGCGAACCGAGTAAATTTATTCTATTGAAAGTAATTTAATTTTGGTCGAATTTCGTAGATGTTGAAAATGATTTTTATCGACTTTTTCGATTTGGCTTTTTCCCTTTTATTTTAAAATAATTTTAAAATTCGCAGCCGTCTAGTTGAAATACGACGTTTTTAGTTTAATAGTGATATATGTGCAGTGTACGTGAACGGTATAAAGTAAAATAAGTCCCATACTCCTGATGAGAGGGTGTATCATGGATTGCGAAAGTTCACAATGTACACACTATAATATCCAGTGGTACTAATGAGAGTAGTGAGACCAGTTCTTTTCTCCTCGGCCGCCTTTTCTTTCCCAGATTTCTCTGGTATAACCAATATTAAATTTCAGATTAGGTATATATACCTAGGGCTCGATGTCCATGTTTATGAAAATCGGTAGATTAAGCATCAATTACACGTTGATGTACGTTCGTAAGGAGCCGTTTTGCTCTCGTTTAGGATTTTTTTGCATACAGGCCGAATTCTCAGACCTTTTACACAATAGTATTTTCCGTTTTTTAGGACATTGTTGCTATTCGGGATAATCTCAAAATTTTTTATTTATTCATTTTCCGGGACTTCTTTTCCAGACCAGACTGAGAATAAGGTGTAACCGAAGTAATATGAATCATCCAGTAGTGCGTCGTATCTGCTATTATAATCTAATGTAAACAAAAAACGACGTAATATAAAAATTGACACCACGAAATTCGAATGTATCAGTTTTTAAAGGCATTTATGAAATCAAGAAAGGAAGGAGAATATTTCGAGAATAAGTAATGTGCTTCTGGTCTATGCGTAATTATCGTTTTGAAGCAGAATTCAGATAAAACATAAAAAGAAAAAACTTTCTCAAGTTGAAGAAACTGTATAGGAATTGTCAAGAAAAACGAATAGAAGCTCTTGAATTTAAGAGACTACCGGATTATATTTATTAAAATAATTATGTATACAATTGATGTATATAAAATGATGTTACTGAATTTCTAATTATTATGGTAATGAAATGTGTTTTAGACGGCCGATTTTACTTGAAATACGCGACGATGATACACGATTTTTGGAACGGTGAATCGAGTTGCAAACCTCGGGCAAACGTATGTATGGGAAGTAGAAGATGAGTGAGAACGTTATTTAAAAAAAAAACTTGTACCTTCCGTGGTGCTTAAATGTGGCTTATACAAAATTAAAGAAGACATGTCATTAGCCGATGCAACCATAATGAAAATAATGATGTTATATTTTTAAAAGAAGCTGATATAAAAATGCGATGTAATTCGATAATAGAAATGAGAACAAATAACCACTATGTGATCGTTAATCTGCTGATAAAATAAAAAAAAATAATTATCATACGTTTGACAATATATAGTCAGGTAAAATAAGTATTGTAAATGTTGAAAAGGAGTATGTACCGGCTTTTAGTCGATAGTAAGAAGCGTAGAATGTTCTAAATGCGTATTTTCTAAAAGCAACACAAAAGAAAAAAGACGTATTCTCCGTACATCTGTAGGTATTGCAGTTAATTAATAAACCTTGTATTTAACGCTACAGTGGACACCAAGACTCCTTGAATTGCCGATGTGAACAATTGTTACAAATGTAAGAAAGTGCGGACTGGTTCTAATCCTGTCCTTTTTTTTTTTAGTCGTTATTCGTTACGTTATATTTTTACTGTTTATATAATTAAGAATTTTTGAAATGTACCTACTGATTTACTTTTATTATTGTATTCGCAATAAAAATCGTAAAAATTTAGTTTAAAATACTCTATATATTTTTTGGTATCCATTTTACGTATTTATACTTGAAAGTATCTCGTTCCGATGAAATTCTACATATTAATTTGTTCATATTAACTCATGAAGAAATAGGAACAAATAAGAAATTTAAAATTAAAAATAACACGTCATTTTCTTAAAAGTAATAGTTCGAATAAAATTTTAATCTTCACATTAATAGTGTACTGAGGATTATCTGGTTAAATATGCTTTACAAAAAAAAAAAAAAAAAAAAAAAAGAAATGTAATTTAAGCACACAGACTTGTCTTATTGAAAACATGTAGTTTTCACTTTCGAAACCTTTGCACACTCCAAGGACAAACCGTGCATCTAGATTTGCTATTACGAAAAATTTTTCAAGCTTTTCTCTATATTTGTGTATGCTCTCGGGCAGTTCAATAATAAATGAAGTTTAAAAAAAAAAAAAAAGCTTTTCTCATCTTGTTACACATTGACAAATCTGGCAAATGTACCATAGTTGCTGTTAATGTTAATTGTTCTCAGATCAAAATGAAAACCGGTTTCTGTTTAAATTTTTGCAAATTAGCCTACTTTCTGCGCAACATTACCCTCGAGTATTAACTGTTAATACATGCGGTACAAAAAATCTGAAAAATCCAATAGCCGAAACTATTATATGCTGTGCACAATTTATCCATAACGGAACATTTTGTAAAATGATATAGATGAAGTGTGTAAACATCATATATTTTTTCATCGATTAATCATATTTCAAATGCGTCGATGGTGAAAAGTAATGCATTTTTTTATTCGGCTTCGAAGTGTATGCGATAAAATAGTTTTCTTACTCAGGTATAGATTTTGGAACATCTTTTTTATTAACCAATAAAAATTCCTCCAAAAATTCTGCCATTTTTTTTTTTTTTTTCGGTTTTTTTCAACCATGTCAATTTTATATTTAATTGCAGTATTTGTTCACTACGAGAAAACTACTTCTAAATTAATTACTCGTAGATTATATTTTTACCAGATCCAAGTATTGACTCTGTCAAAAAAACGGTTACGTCTAATGTAGAATTTGATATATGGACCATTATTCGGCTGAGTTCGTGTATAGTTCTCAACTTTAGTGTTTGTACCACGTCTTTCAGCAAAGACGTTTAACCTATTTGTCGCTGGTCATATGATAACAACAAAATATCGGGTTCAAAAATGCACAGCTATTCATCGAGGGTATTTTATAATACGTAGATGAAAAATAATGTTTTTTACGATTATAATTTTAAAAAGTTCAAACAAATCGCGAATTGAAGTAACTTGTTTATTTTTCTTCTTCCAGAACGAGTATTTATGTTATCAAATCTTACGTAATTTTCGGTATCTTTTTAAACTGGTTATAATCGGAAATACGTCGATTGTGATTTCTTTAACACATAACAAATTATCGATATTTAAATGAGCAGACATCTTACTACAATGAGAAGTAGTTACAGAAGTTTTTGTCTGAAAATAATGGAATCCACACGACATGTTTAATTTGAAATAGTTACGTCCGACTAAAAAGTAGTACACACGTATTGGTTTTATTTTCTCGAATCGCACGAAGATTTGAAATGGTTTATTAATGATGTCAGTTGAATGAAGGATAAAACGATTAATTTAAAAAGTAAAAAAATGTCCCATTTTAAAGAATAAAATGCGCAAAAACTATTTGTATGGCGACAAAAACTAGATAACCTACTAAAAGTATCCTAGATATATAATTTAATCGCCAAATCGCTTTGAACGTGTTCGTACTAATTTCAAATTTCCTTGATTCGTTCTTTTAAACGCATCTTTCATTTTTATTACTTTCCATATTCAATTATAAAGTAAAAAATACGACACACAGAATAGCATAAATTAATCCATACTTTTTGTTATATATTTATAATTCGGTGACGTTAATTTAAATTTTTTATATAGTCTCTAAAAATTTTGTAAAGGTAACAGTGATAATAGGAAATCATCATCGAGTTACAATTGAACGATAAATGTATGGATTATCTTATCATCCGTGTTATCATATTCTCTAATTTTATTATTAAGCGTGTACAGTAATAAAAATGGAATGATGCGTTTAAAAAGAAAAATCAGCTTTCCCGCAACACAGTGAGACATTTTCACGTTTTCCCGTGAAAGTAGACTTTGTACAGTCATTCAGGCGTCCATCGACATTAGAATGTCGCCGTGTAACCTGTAAATGCTTTCTACATATATCGCAACGTATAATTTTGAGATTGAACCTACCTACTGCAGTACTATGATTTCCTTTATACATATTATATTTCAATGTATTCGCAAAAATACATATTTAACAAAACTACTACCGCTAGTACAAGGTTCCCCTTATTTACATCATTATCGTAAAGAGTTAGTAATAGTGAGCAATGGCCGATGGTGAGAAAAGTACGACACGTAAGCTAACGTTTGTACGTTCGATGCGTTTCGATTAAAGATTCCGTCGATGCAGGTCTTATTTCGCGTTGTCGAGAGGTCCACCGAATTATTCAGCTCACAACCGAACGTTTCACTCATGAATTGACGGAATCGCAATTCCTCGTCCAAACGGAAATCGATGTTGAAATCACAAACAAGTATAGGGTGCGGCAGCATAACTTCCTTTTCTTTAAAAATGCGCCACTTCGTTTTTCTACTAAATTTTTTGAAAGAGAACTAATAACAGAAAGTGGAAATAACGGATACTCTAGATCCCATTGGCTATGCTTCTTCCCTTCTCGCAGTTTTATTTCGGCTTTCTGCTTTATTATTTCTCTTTAACAAAATTTAGTAGAAAAACGAAGTGGCGCATTTTTAAAGAAAAGGAAGTTATGCTGCCGCACCCTGTATTATCATTCCGGACACAGTTGAATTCACCTCTGGCGGAGTAATTTGATATATGTCTACTCCGAGTACACGCGGCAACGGTTTACACGAGACTAAAGTGCGTTCAGCAAATGTAAACAAGGAAATGACGTGTGAAATACATAAACCTACGATCTTAACAAGTCGTTATAGGAAACACTTTAATCTACTTCTGTAGAATGCATACCCGCGTATATAGCGGTCTTATTCAATGCTCTCTTATTAATAATCAGTCGTATATATCTGAGTAAAGGCATGAAATTTTCTGTGATACTCCATTTCGTGACGCTTTTCGAGTTTATTTGCCAAAGTAAAGACATGAAAGTTTCTTTGTGCGAATAAAAAGCCGAGCCCTTGTTCGGTACTTTTTGAAATTTATCAAATCAGTTAGCGTTTCCGAAGATCTGTATTTCCTTAGGGAAATATAGCTATTTGGATTTCATGAGTAATATGATGCACGAATTTAATGCTTGGTGTTATTTAACTCGATGCGAACTAGCTATTTTTTCAAAAAAAGTGCTGGTAAATCAAAAAGTCGCACCGTGTTCAAGGACATTTTGTTGCTTTGTGCGCTCGGAGTGCTGCGCAGAGTTAGAGTTGAATACGCAGCGAAGAGAACGATTATTTCTCGTAACTGTTGTAAATAAAATAATTTAAAAAAATATATATATCCTTATAAGTAAAATTCAAATTAAAACTAAATCGAAATAATTATACTCGCGAATAGTTTTTACACGATGTATTCGAAAATAGTCAATCCCAAAAATAATTTGTAAAGACCCTCGATGCGCGCCGGGTCACAAAACAAAACATCGATACGGAGAAACAAAAAAAAAAAAACTAACGAAAACAACGAACAAATATTACCAATATCGATTTAACTAAACGTTTACACAATTTAATTCACAAAATAGAAAACGGAAATATCGTACCACAGGTGCATACACATCTACGCGACCAAAGCACACACAGAAAAAACCGTCGCTTGAATCTCACACGTGCAACATCCGCAACTAGCTGCAGTAGACTGACTGGCTGACCCAAACAAAAAAAAATCGCCATGCCGTCTAAACAAAGACCGACGCGCAAGAATGAGTTGGATTAGCTAAATGGAGATATAGAAAAAGCGAACGAGAGAGTAACAGCTAGGGATGTAAATAATAAGGGAAAAATGGAATCAAAACTGAACGATTAATTTTCGATATTAATACATGCTTGTAAACTAGACGGATAGACTCAAATTTCGCATGATAATTAAATGGACAATTAAAAAATGGCATACTTTTTTTTTTTAAACAGAACCAACAAAAATTATACAACAGAAAACCTGAGAACATCATGTTGCGGTTATGTAATGAAGTCTCCATATCGTTGTGGAAATCTTCGAGCTCGTTTACGTCTCCGGATGTCAGCCTCCTTGATTAGTTCTTTGTCTTCCTCGTTTGATTGTCGTTCTTTACCGATGACGATGTTAGCAGTAATGCCGGAGCTATTGATGTGCGTTTGTTCTGACGACAACGGATAGGTCAAATCCTGATCGCTGGCCACCAAATTATCAACCGCTAACGGCTTCTTTTCTTCTTGCTTCAATTCCAAATCCGAATCTGTTTTAACTGCATCGACTGAACCGTTGCTGACTTCGTTTCGTTTAAAATTTGATTCTGACATTTTATTGTAAAACATTGACCGGTAACGATCGTTGACAATCACGGAATTTTTAACTTGCCACTTAGTAAATTCGGTTTCATTTCTATTCCCCTGGGCAATTCTGCTTTGATAGACGACGTATCAGAATTAACTAGCTTTCGCGATTTCAGGTCGATGTAGTTATGTTCGGTAATTGGATCTTCAGCGTTAATTTGCGAACAAAATCGTGTTCGTACGGTATCTCAGTGTCAAAGTCGCTCCGAGACCTCGTCCATCTTCTCGTTGAATTTAGCTTCCACAGCGAGCACGTTTGTATTCTCAATCAAATTTGTCACTCGATTTTTGCCGGAATCGTCGAAGCCGTGAAAACTATCGATCTCGTTGACGGCAACTACTCTCTGTTCGATGCTTGTTTACGGTCGCTAGTACTTGGTCGGCTAAATGTGCGACCGACTCACCAACCTGCAGATCACTGCGGACAAACGGTTGAAATAAGGGCTGATCTGGGCCAACTGAACTAAACATTACGGATTGTTGTAGTTCCTTGTCTCGTTGGTTGCGTCGCTGCTGTTTTTCTGACTGGTCTTCAACCTCAAACGCCGTTGATATCCCTATTTGCATCGGGGATATCCTGTTATCATTCGGGGTTGGATATTCGTGGCCAGCATAATCTTGTCGACACGGTCGGTCCATTTCCTTCATCTCTGATGGAGGAGTGATCGTGGTTAATTGTAGCAACGTTCGACTAACAGGTTTCCGGTTGGGCGTAATTTTTATAGCGCCCGATCCGCCTGACCAAATGAATTTGCCGCAATCTAAAACGTCTAGTCCTAGAGTACCATGTCATACGGTTGATGTTTATTTTCAACAATAAGTATGGGACAGCGATGTTTAACGGTTACGAGTTCTCTAAGTTTACGTCACCACGACCGGCAACTGGCAGACTTTGAAACGATCCAAAACCTGATACGCGGACATCGGATTTTGAATAGGCGACATTAGCTTTTCGAGCGGTTTCTACCGTGATGGTCGAGTGTGTACATCCTGTATCGACTAACGCTTGAACGGTAATAAAATTGATACGCACATCGATTTTATGAACGGACAGGCCTCCGGATGACGATGGATGCCTAGTTACTTGTTGATTGTTCCGCTGGTTCCATCGCGAATTATTGCTCGGACAATCTCTACGGGCAATGCCCCTTTTGTCCACATCTAAAACATGTTATCTTCGAATGAGCTGTAGCTGCTTCTCTTCCATCTCGAGAACTGTTGACGGACGGGGCTCCGTTTGGTTCACGATTGAAGGTCTGCTACTCGATTTTGGGCAGATGGTCACTCGTTCCCGGTATCTAATGACGTCCAATAAGTCATTTAATGATTTCGGTCGGCTCAGTGCTACATATTCGGACAAATCAACGGGACGCAATCCAATAATTATTTCTTCCAATGTATTCCGGTAGTTCGCAATCGGTACACAATCGAAATTTCGACATTACATAAGCGCTTACCGATTCATCAACTGACCGCACACGTTTCCGCATTCTATCCAGTTTCGTTATAATCGAGACTCGGATACTGAAAGTTTGAATTATTTTGTCGACGAAGTTCTCCCAAGTATTTAACTCCCTTTGTAGACTAAAATACCAATCGGACGCGGCTCCTTGCAACTTGTCTCTCGCGAAATCCAATTTCTGTGACTCGGCCAACTGTTGTTCATCAGAAACTTGTTCAATGGTTTCAAGCCATTGCCCAATATCTTGTTCCGGGTCTTCTCTACTAAATAAAGGGACATTCCTTACAGGCGCTCCCAATGTGCCGATCGATGCGAGTCTCGTAAAAACATTTGTAAGAGCTGATGTTAATCCCGCTATATCGATGGCGGAAATCACCGCAGGGGTGGCAGAATTTTCTTGACGAGGTAACTCGTGGTTCGCGGGTCTCTCTTGGTCGTCGGACATATTGCTCACACACAACGAATAACACCGAACGTATCCCACTTTTGAATTGTTGTAAATAAAATAATTTAAAAAAATGTATATATATCCTTATAAGTAAAGTTCAAATCTGAAAAAAAAATAAAATCGAAATAATTATACTCGAATAGTTATTACACGATGTATTCGAAAATAGTCAATCCCAAAAATAATTTGTAAAGACCTCGATGCGCGCCGGGTCACAAAACAAAACATCGATACGGAGAAACAAAAAAACAAGAACTAACGAAAACAACGAACAAATATTAGCAGTACCGATTTAATTAAACGTTTACACAATTTAATTCACAAAATAGAAAACGGAAATCTCGTACCACAGGTGCATACACATCTACGCGACCAAAGCACACACAGAAAAAACCGTCGCTTGAATCTCACACGTGCAACATCCGCAACTAGCTGCAGTAGACTGACTGGCTGACCCAAACAAAAAAAAATCGCCATGCCGTCTAAACAAAGACCGACGCGCAAGAATGAGTTGGATTAGCTAAATGGAGATATAGAAAAAGCGAACGAGAGAGTAACAGCTAGGGATGTAAATAATAAGGGAAAAATGGAATCAAAACTGAACGATTAATTTTCGATATTAATACATGCTTGTAAACTAGACGGATAGACTCAAATTTCGCATGATAATTAAATGGACAATTAAAAAATGGCATACTTTTTTTTTTTAAACAGAACCAACAAAAATTATACAACAGAAAACCTGAGAACATCATGTTGCGGTTATGTAATGAAGTCTCCATATCGTTGTGGAAATCTTCGAGCTCGTTTACGTCTCCGGATGTCAGCCTCCTTGATTAGTTCTTTGTCTTCCTCGTTTGATTGTCGTTCTTTACCGATGACGATGTTAGCAGTAATGCCGGAGCTATTGATGTGCGTTTGTTCTGACGACAACGGATAGGTCAAATCCTGATCGCTGGCCACCAAATTATCAACCGCTAACGGCTTCTTTTCTTCTTGCTTCAATTCCAAATCCGAATCTGTTTTAACTGCATCGACTGAACCGTTGCTGACTTCGTTTCGTTTAAAATTTGATTCTGACATTTTATTGTAAAACATTGACCGGTAACGATCGTTGACAATCACGGAATTTTTAACTTGCCACTTAGTAAATTCGGTTTCATTTCTATTCCCCTGGGCAATTCTGCTTTGATAGACGACGTATCAGAATTAACTAGCTTTCGCGATTTCAGGTCGATGTAGTTATGTTCGGTAATTGGATCTTCAGCGTTAATTTGCGAACAAAATCGTGTTCGTACGGTATCTCAGTGTCAAAGTCGCTCCGAGACCTCGTCCATCTTCTCGTTGAATTTAGCTTCCACAGCGAGCACGTTTGTATTCTCAATCAAATTTGTCACTCGATTTTTGCCGGAATCGTCGAAGCCGTGAAAACTATCGATCTCGTTGACGGCAACTACTCTCTGTTCGATGCTTGTTTACGGTCGCTAGTACTTGGTCGGCTAAATGTGCGACCGACTCACCAACCTGCAGATCACTGCGGACAAACGGTTGAAATAAGGGCTGATCTGGGCCAACTGAACTAAACATTACGGATTGTTGTAGTTCCTTGTCTCGTTGGTTGCGTCGCTGCTGTTTTTCTGACTGGTCTTCAACCTCAAACGCCGTTGATATCCCTATTTGCATCGGGGATATCCTGTTATCATTCGGGGTTGGATATTCGTGGCCAGCATAATCTTGTCGACACGGTCGGTCCATTTCCTTCATCTCTGATAGAGGAGTGATCGTGGTTAATTGTGGCAACGTTCGACTAACAGGTTTCCGGTTGGGCGTAATTTTTATAGCGCCCGATCCGCCTGACCAAATGAATTTGCCGCAATCTAAAACGTCTAGTCCTAGAGTACCATGTCATACGGTTGATGTTTATTTTCAACAATAAGTATGGGACAGCGATGTTTAACGGTTACGAGTTCTCTAAGTTTACGTCACCACGACCGGCAACTGGCAGACTTTGAAACGATCCAAAACCTGATACGCGGACATCGGATTTTGAATAGGCGACATTAGCTTTTCGAGCGGTTTCTACCGTGATGGTCGAGTGTGTACATCCTGTATCGACTAACGCTTGAACGGTAATAAAATTGATACGCACATCGATTTTATGAACGGACAGGCCTCCGGATGACGATGGATGCCTAGTTACTTGTTGATTGTTCCGCTGGTTCCATCGCGAATTATTGCTCGGACAATCTCTACGGGCAATGCCCCTTTTGTCCACATCTAAAACATGTTATCTTCGAATGAGCTGTAGCTGCTTCTCTTCCATCTCGAGAACTGTTGACGGACGGGGCTCCGTTTGGTTCATGATTGAAGGTCTGCTACTCGATTTTGGGCAGATGGTCACTCGTTCCCGGTATCTAATGACGTCCAATAAGTCATTTAATGATTTCGGTCGGCTCAGTGCTACATATTCGGACAAATCAACGGGACGCAATCCAATAATTATTTCTTCCAATGTATTCCGGCAGTTCGCAATCGGTACACAATCGAAATTTCGACATTACATAAGCGCTTACCGATTCATCAACTGACCGCACACGTTTCCGCATTCTATCCAGTTTCGTTATAATCGAGACTCGGATACTGAAAGTTTGAATTATTTTGTCGACGAAGTTCTCCCAAGTATTTAACTCCCTTTGTAGACTAAAATACCAATCGGACGCGGCTCCTTGCAACTTGTCTCTCGCGAAATCCAATTTCTGTGACTCGGCCAACTGTTGTTCATCAGAAACTTGTTCAATGGTTTCAAGCCATTGCCCAATATCTTGTTCCGGGTCTTCTCTACTAAATAAAGGGACATTCCTTACAGGCGCTCCCAATGTGCCGATCGATGCGAGTCTCGTAAAAACATTTGTAAGAGCTGATGTTAATCCCGCTATATCGATGGCGGAAATCACCGCAGGGGTGGCAGAATTTTCTTGACGAGGTAACTCGTGGTTCGCGGGTCTCTCTTGGTCGTCGGACATATTGCTCACACACAACGAATAACACCGAACGTATCCCACTTTTGAATTGTTGTAAATAAAATAATTTAAAAAAATGTATATATATCCTTATAAGTAAAGTTCAAATCTGAAAAAAAAATAAAATCGAAATAATTATACTCGAATAGTTATTACACGATGTATTCGAAAATAGTCAATCCCAAAAATAATTTGTAAAGACCCTCGATGCGCGCCGGGTCACAAAACAAAACATCGATACGGAGAAACAAAAAAACAAGAACTAACGAAAACAACGAACAAATATTAGCAGTACCGATTTAATTAAACGTTTACACAATTTAATTCACAAAATAGAAAACGGAAATCTCGTACCACAGGTGCATACACATCTACGCGACCAAAGCACACACAGAAAAAACCGTCGCTGGAATCTCACACGTGCAACATCCGCAACTAGCTGCAGTAGACTGACTGGCTGACCGAAACAAAAAAATCGCCATGCCGTCTAAACAAAGACCGACGCGCAAGAATGAGTTGGATTAGCTAAATGGAGATATAGAAAAAGCGAACGAGAGAGTAACAGCTAGGGATGTAAATAATAAGGGAAAAATGGAATCAAAACTGAACGATTAATTTTCGATATTAATACATGCTTGTAAACTAGACGGATAGACTCAAATTTCGCATGATAATTAAATGGACAATTAAAAAATGGCATACTTTTTTTTTTTAAACAGAACCAACAAAAATTATACAACAGAAAACCTGAGAACATCATGTTGCGGTTATGTAATGAAGTCTCCATATCGTTGTGGAAATCTTCGAGCTCGTTTACGTCTCCGGATGTCAGCCTCCTTGATTAGTTCTTTGTCTTCCTCGTTTGATTGTCGTTCTTTACCGATGACGATGTTAGCAGTAATGCCGGAGCTATTGATGTGCGTTTGTTCTGACGACAACGGATAGGTCAAATCCTGATCGCTGGCCACCAAATTATCAACCGCTAACGGCTTCTTTTCTTCTTGCTTCAATTCCAAATCCGAATCTGTTTTAACTGCATCGACTGAACCGTTGCTGACTTCGTTTCGTTTAAAATTTGATTCTGACATTTTATTGTAAAACATTGACCGGTAACGATCGTTGACAATCACGGAATTTTTAACTTGCCACTTAGTAAATTCGGTTTCATTTCTATTCCCCTGGGCAATTCTGCTTTGATAGACGACGTATCAGAATTAACTAGCTTTCGCGATTTCAGGTCGATGTAGTTATGTTCGGTAATTGGATCTTCAGCGTTAATTTGCGAACAAAATCGTGTTCGTACGGTATCTCAGTGTCAAAGTCGCTCCGAGACCTCGTCCATCTTCTCGTTGAATTTAGCTTCCACAGCGAGCACGTTTGTATTCTCAATCAAATTTGTCACTCGATTTTTGCCGGAATCGTCGAAGCCGTGAAAACTATCGATCTCGTTGACGGCAACTACTCTCTGTTCGATGCTTGTTTACGGTCGCTAGTACTTGGTCGGCTAAATGTGCGACCGACTCACCAACCTGCAGATCACTGCGGACAAACGGTTGAAATAAGGGCTGATCTGGGCCAACTGAACTAAACATTACGGATTGTTGTAGTTCCTTGTCTCGTTGGTTGCGTCGCTGCTGTTTTTCTGACTGGTCTTCAACCTCAAACGCCGTTGATATCCCTATTTGCATCGGGGATATCCTGTTATCATTCGGGGTTGGATATTCGTGGCCAGCATAATCTTGTCGACACGGTCGGTCCATTTCCTTCATCTCTGATGGAGGAGTGATCGTGGTTAATTGTGGCAACGTTCGACTAACAGGTTTCCGGTTGGGCGTAATTTTTATAGCGCCCGATCCGCCTGACCAAATGAATTTGCCGCAATCTAAAACGTCTAGTCCTAGAGTACCATGTCATACGGTTGATGTTTATTTTCAACAATAAGTATGGGACAGCGATGTTTAACGGTTACGAGTTCTCTAAGTTTACGTCACCACGACCGGCAACTGGCAGACTTTGAAACGATCCAAAACCTGATACGCGGACATCGGATTTTGAATAGGCGACATTAGCTTTTCGAGCGGTTTCTACCGTGATGGTCGAGTGTGTACATCCTGTATCGACTAACGCTTGAACGGTAATAAAATTGATACGCACATCGATTTTATGAACGGACAGGCCTCCGGATGACGATGGATGCCTAGTTACTTGTTGATTGTTCCGCTGGTTCCATCGCGAATTATTGCTCGGACAATCTCTACGGGCAATGCCCCTTTTGTCCACATCTAAAACATGTTATCTTCGAATGAGCTGTAGCTGCTTCTCTTCCATCTCGAGAACTGTTGACGGACGGGGCTCCGTTTGGTTCATGATTGAAGGTCTGCTACTCGATTTTGGGCAGATGGTCACTCGTTCCCGGTATCTAATGACGTCCAATAAGTCATTTAATGATTTCGGTCGGCTCAGTGCTACATATTCGGACAAATCAACGGGACGCAATCCAATAATTATTTCTTCCAATGTATTCCGGCAGTTCGCAATCGGTACACAATCGAAATTTCGACATTACATAAGCGCTTACCGATTCATCAACTGACCGCACACGTTTCCGCATTCTATCCAGTTTCGTTATAATCGAGACTCGGATACTGAAAGTTTGAATTATTTTGTCGACGAAGTTCTCCCAAGTATTTAACTCCCTTTGTAGACTAAAATACCAATCGGACGCGGCTCCTTGCAACTTGTCTCTCGCGAAATCCAATTTCTGTGACTCGGCCAACTGTTGTTCATCAGAAACTTGTTCAATGGTTTCAAGCCATTGCCCAATATCTTGTTCCGGGTCTTCTCTACTAAATAAAGGGACATTCCTTACAGGCGCTCCCAATGTGCCGATCGATGCGAGTCTCGTAAAAACATTTGTAAGAGCTGATGTTAATCCCGCTATATCGATGGCGGAAATCACCGCAGGGGTGGCAGAATTTTCTTGACGAGGTAACTCGTGGTTCGCGGGTCTCTCTTGGTCGTCGGACATATTGCTCACACACAACGAATAACACCGAACGTATCCCACTTTTGAATTGTTGTAAATAAAATAATTTAAAAAAATGTATATATATCCTTATAAGTAAAGTTCAAATCTGAAAAAAAAATAAAATCGAAATAATTATACTCGAATAGTTATTACACGATGTATTCGAAAATAGTCAATCCCAAAAATAATTTGTAAAGACCCTCGATGCGCGCCGGGTCACAAAACAAAACATCGATACGGAGAAACAAAAAAACAAGAACTAACGAAAACAACGAACAAATATTAGCAGTACCGATTTAATTAAACGTTTACACAATTTAATTCACAAAATAGAAAACGGAAATCTCGTACCACAGGTGCATACACATCTACGCGACCAAAGCACACACAGAAAAAACCGTCGCTGGAATCTCACACGTGCAACATCCGCAACTAGCTGCAGTAGACTGACTGGCTGACCGAAACAAAAAAATCGCCATGCCGTCTAAACAAAGACCGACGCGCAAGAATGAGTTGGATTAGCTAAATGGAGATATAGAAAAAGCGAACGAGAGAGTAACAGCTAGGGATGTAAATAATAAGGGAAAAATGGAATCAAAACTGAACGATTAATTTTCGATATTAATACATGCTTGTAAACTAGACGGATAGACTCAAATTTCGCATGATAATTAAATGGACAATTAAAAAATGGCATACTTTTTTTTTTTAAACAGAACCAACAAAAATTATACAACAGAAAACCTGAGAACATCATGTTGCGGTTATGTAATGAAGTCTCCATATCGTTGTGGAAATCTTCGAGCTCGTTTACGTCTCCGGATGTCAGCCTCCTTGATTAGTTCTTTGTCTTCCTCGTTTGATTGTCGTTCTTTACCGATGACGATGTTAGCAGTAATGCCGGAGCTATTGATGTGCGTTTGTTCTGACGACAACGGATAGGTCAAATCCTGATCGCTGGCCACCAAATTATCAACCGCTAACGGCTTCTTTTCTTCTTGCTTCAATTCCAAATCCGAATCTGTTTTAACTGCATCGACTGAACCGTTGCTGACTTCGTTTCGTTTAAAATTTGATTCTGACATTTTATTGTAAAACATTGACCGGTAACGATCGTTGACAATCACGGAATTTTTAACTTGCCACTTAGTAAATTCGGTTTCATTTCTATTCCCCTGGGCAATTCTGCTTTGATAGACGACGTATCAGAATTAACTAGCTTTCGCGATTTCAGGTCGATGTAGTTATGTTCGGTAATTGGATCTTCAGCGTTAATTTGCGAACAAAATCGTGTTCGTACGGTATCTCAGTGTCAAAGTCGCTCCGAGACCTCGTCCATCTTCTCGTTGAATTTAGCTTCCACAGCGAGCACGTTTGTATTCTCAATCAAATTTGTCACTCGATTTTTGCCGGAATCGTCGAAGCCGTGAAAACTATCGATCTCGTTGACGGCAACTACTCTCTGTTCGATGCTTGTTTACGGTCGCTAGTACTTGGTCGGCTAAATGTGCGACCGACTCACCAACCTGCAGATCACTGCGGACAAACGGTTGAAATAAGGGCTGATCTGGGCCAACTGAACTAAACATTACGGATTGTTGTAGTTCCTTGTCTCGTTGGTTGCGTCGCTGCTGTTTTTCTGACTGGTCTTCAACCTCAAACGCCGTTGATATCCCTATTTGCATCGGGGATATCCTGTTATCATTCGGGGTTGGATATTCGTGGCCAGCATAATCTTGTCGACACGGTCGGTCCATTTCCTTCATCTCTGATGGAGGAGTGATCGTGGTTAATTGTGGCAACGTTCGACTAACAGGTTTCCGGTTGGGCGTAATTTTTATAGCGCCCGATCCGCCTGACCAAATGAATTTGCCGCAATCTAAAACGTCTAGTCCTAGAGTACCATGTCATACGGTTGATGTTTATTTTCAACAATAAGTATGGGACAGCGATGTTTAACGGTTACGAGTTCTCTAAGTTTACGTCACCACGACCGGCAACTGGCAGACTTTGAAACGATCCAAAACCTGATACGCGGACATCGGATTTTGAATAGGCGACATTAGCTTTTCGAGCGGTTTCTACCGTGATGGTCGAGTGTGTACATCCTGTATCGACTAACGCTTGAACGGTAATAAAATTGATACGCACATCGATTTTATGAACGGACAGGCCTCCGGATGACGATGGATGCCTAGTTACTTGTTGATTGTTCCGCTGGTTCCATCGCGAATTATTGCTCGGACAATCTCTACGGGCAATGCCCCTTTTGTCCACATCTAAAACATGTTATCTTCGAATGAGCTGTAGCTGCTTCTCTTCCATCTCGAGAACTGTTGACGGACGGGGCTCCGTTTGGTTCATGATTGAAGGTCTGCTACTCGATTTTGGGCAGATGGTCACTCGTTCCCGGTATCTAATGACGTCCAATAAGTCATTTAATGATTTCGGTCGGCTCAGTGCTACATATTCGGACAAATCAACGGGACGCAATCCAATAATTATTTCTTCCAATGTATTCCGGCAGTTCGCAATCGGTACACAATCGAAATTTCGACATTACATAAGCGCTTACCGATTCATCAACTGACCGCACACGTTTCCGCATTCTATCCAGTTTCGTTATAATCGAGACTCGGATACTGAAAGTTTGAATTATTTTGTCGACGAAGTTCTCCCAAGTATTTAACTCCCTTTGTAGACTAAAATACCAATCGGACGCGGCTCCTTGCAACTTGTCTCTCGCGAAATCCAATTTCTGTGACTCGGCCAACTGTTGTTCATCAGAAACTTGTTCAATGGTTTCAAGCCATTGCCCAATATCTTGTTCCGGGTCTTCTCTACTAAATAAAGGGACATTCCTTACAGGCGCTCCCAATGTGCCGATCGATGCGAGTCTCGTAAAAACATTTGTAAGAGCTGATGTTAATCCCGCTATATCGATGGCGGAAATCACCGCAGGGGTGGCAGAATTTTCTTGACGAGGTAACTCGTGGTTCGCGGGTCTCTCTTGGTCGTCGGACATATTGCTCACACACAACGAATAACACCGAACGTATCCCACTTTTGAATTGTTGTAAATAAAATAATTTAAAAAAATGTATATATATCCTTATAAGTAAAGTTCAAATCTGAAAAAAAAATAAAATCGAAATAATTATACTCGAATAGTTATTACACGATGTATTCGAAAATAGTCAATCCCAAAAATAATTTGTAAAGACCCTCGATGCGCGCCGGGTCACAAAACAAAACATCGATACGGAGAAACAAAAAAACAAGAACTAACGAAAACAACGAACAAATATTAGCAGTACCGATTTAATTAAACGTTTACACAATTTAATTCACAAAATAGAAAACGGAAATCTCGTACCACAGGTGCATACACATCTACGCGACCAAAGCACACACAGAAAAAACCGTCGCTGGAATCTCACAAGTGCAACATCCGCAACTAGCTGCAGTAGACTGACTGGCTGACCGAAACAAAAAAATCGCCATGCCGTCTAAACAAAGACCGACGCGCAAGAATGAGTTGGATTAGCTAAATGGAGATATAGAAAAAGCGAACGAGAGAGTAACAGCTAGGGATGTAAATAATAAGGGAAAAATGGAATCAAAACTGAACGATTAATTTTCGATATTAATACATGCTTGTAAACTAGACGGATAGACTCAAATTTCGCATGATAATTAAATGGACAATTAAAAAATGGCATACTTTTTTTTTTTAAACAGAACCAACAAAAATTATACAACAGAAAACCTGAGAACATCATGTTGCGGTTATGTAATGAAGTCTCCATATCGTTGTGGAAATCTTCGAGCTCGTTTACGTCTCCGGATGTCAGCCTCCTTGATTAGTTCTTTGTCTTCCTCGTTTGATTGTCGTTCTTTACCGATGACGATGTTAGCAGTAATGCCGGAGCTATTGATGTGCGTTTGTTCTGACGACAACGGATAGGTCAAATCCTGATCGCTGGCCACCAAATTATCAACCGCTAACGGCTTCTTTTCTTCTTGCTTCAATTCCAAATCCGAATCTGTTTTAACTGCATCGACTGAACCGTTGCTGACTTCGTTTCGTTTAAAATTTGATTCTGACATTTTATTGTAAAACATTGACCGGTAACGATCGTTGACAATCACGGAATTTTTAACTTGCCACTTAGTAAATTCGGTTTCATTTCTATTCCCCTGGGCAATTCTGCTTTGATAGACGACGTATCAGAATTAACTAGCTTTCGCGATTTCAGGTCGATGTAGTTATGTTCGGTAATTGGATCTTCAGCGTTAATTTGCGAACAAAATCGTGTTCGTACGGTATCTCAGTGTCAAAGTCGCTCCGAGACCTCGTCCATCTTCTCGTTGAATTTAGCTTCCACAGCGAGCACGTTTGTATTCTCAATCAAATTTGTCACTCGATTTTTGCCGGAATCGTCGAAGCCGTGAAAACTATCGATCTCGTTGACGGCAACTACTCTCTGTTCGATGCTTGTTTACGGTCGCTAGTACTTGGTCGGCTAAATGTGCGACCGACTCACCAACCTGCAGATCACTGCGGACAAACGGTTGAAATAAGGGCTGATCTGGGCCAACTGAACTAAACATTACGGATTGTTGTAGTTCCTTGTCTCGTTGGTTGCGTCGCTGCTGTTTTTCTGACTGGTCTTCAACCTCAAACGCCGTTGATATCCCTATTTGCATCGGGGATATCCTGTTATCATTCGGGGTTGGATATTCGTGGCCAGCATAATCTTGTCGACACGGTCGGTCCATTTCCTTCATCTCTGATGGAGGAGTGATCGTGGTTAATTGTGGCAACGTTCGACTAACAGGTTTCCGGTTGGGCGTAATTTTTATAGCGCCCGATCCGCCTGACCAAATGAATTTGCCGCAATCTAAAACGTCTAGTCCTAGAGTACCATGTCATACGGTTGATGTTTATTTTCAACAATAAGTATGGGACAGCGATGTTTAACGGTTACGAGTTCTCTAAGTTTACGTCACCACGACCGGCAACTGGCAGACTTTGAAACGATCCAAAACCTGATACGCGGACATCGGATTTTGAATAGGCGACATTAGCTTTTCGAGCGGTTTCTACCGTGATGGTCGAGTGTGTACATCCTGTATCGACTAACGCTTGAACGGTAATAAAATTGATACGCACATCGATTTTATGAACGGACAGGCCTCCGGATGACGATGGATGCCTAGTTACTTGTTGATTGTTCCGCTGGTTCCATCGCGAATTATTGCTCGGACAATCTCTACGGGCAATGCCCCTTTTGTCCACATCTAAAACATGTTATCTTCGAATGAGCTGTAGCTGCTTCTCTTCCATCTCGAGAACTGTTGACGGACGGGGCTCCGTTTGGTTCATGATTGAAGGTCTGCTACTCGATTTTGGGCAGATGGTCACTCGTTCCCGGTATCTAATGACGTCCAATAAGTCATTTAATGATTTCGGTCGGCTCAGTGCTACATATTCGGACAAATCAACGGGACGCAATCCAATAATTATTTCTTCCAATGTATTCCGGCAGTTCGCAATCGGTACACAATCGAAATTTCGACATTACATAAGCGCTTACCGATTCATCAACTGACCGCACACGTTTCCGCATTCTATCCAGTTTCGTTATAATCGAGACTCGGATACTGAAAGTTTGAATTATTTTGTCGACGAAGTTCTCCCAAGTATTTAACTCCCTTTGTAGACTAAAATACCAATCGGACGCGGCTCCTTGCAACTGGTCTCTCGCGAAATCCAATTTCTGTGACTCGGCCAACTGTTGTTCATCAGAAACTTGTTCAATGGTTTCAAGCCATTGCCCAATATCTTGTTCCGGGTCTTCTCTACTAAATAAAGGGACATTCCTTACAGGCGCTCCCAATGTGCCGATCGATGCGAGTCTCGTAAAAACATTTGTAAGAGCTGATGTTAATCCCGCTATATCGATGGCGGAAATCACCGCAGGGGTGGCAGAATTTTCTTGACGAGGTAACTCGTGGTTCGCGGGTCTCTCTTGGTCGTCGGACATATTGCTCACACACAACGAATAACACCGAACGTATCCCACTTTTGAATTGTTGTAAATAAAATAATTTAAAAAAATGTATATATATCCTTATAAGTAAAGTTCAAATCTGAAAAAAAAATAAAATCGAAATAATTATACTCGAATAGTTATTACACGATGTATTCGAAAATAGTCAATCCCAAAAATAATTTGTAAAGACCCTCGATGCGCGCCGGGTCACAAAACAAAACATCGATACGGAGAAACAAAAAAACAAGAACTAACGAAAACAACGAACAAATATTAGCAGTACCGATTTAATTAAACGTTTACACAATTTAATTCACAAAATAGAAAACGGAAATCTCGTACCACAGGTGCATACACATCTACGCGACCAAAGCACACACAGAAAAAACCGTCGCTGGAATCTCACAAGTGCAACATCCGCAACTAGCTGCAGTAGACTGACTGGCTGACCGAAACAAAAAAATCGCCATGCCGTCTAAACAAAGACCGACGCGCAAGAATGAGTTGGATTAGCTAAATGGAGATATAGAAAAAGCGAACGAGAGAGTAACAGCTAGGGATGTAAATAATAAGGGAAAAATGGAATCAAAACTGAACGATTAATTTTCGATATTAATACATGCTTGTAAACTAGACGGATAGACTCAAATTTCGCATGATAATTAAATGGACAATTAAAAAATGGCATACTTTTTTTTTTTAAACAGAACCAACAAAAATTATACAACAGAAAACCTGAGAACATCATGTTGCGGTTATGTAATGAAGTCTCCATATCGTTGTGGAAATCTTCGAGCTCGTTTACGTCTCCGGATGTCAGCCTCCTTGATTAGTTCTTTGTCTTCCTCGTTTGATTGTCGTTCTTTACCGATGACGATGTTAGCAGTAATGCCGGAGCTATTGATGTGCGTTTGTTCTGACGACAACGGATAGGTCAAATCCTGATCGCTGGCCACCAAATTATCAACCGCTAACGGCTTCTTTTCTTCTTGCTTCAATTCCAAATCCGAATCTGTTTTAACTGCATCGACTGAACCGTTGCTGACTTCGTTTCGTTTAAAATTTGATTCTGACATTTTATTGTAAAACATTGACCGGTAACGATCGTTGACAATCACGGAATTTTTAACTTGCCACTTAGTAAATTCGGTTTCATTTCTATTCCCCTGGGCAATTCTGCTTTGATAGACGACGTATCAGAATTAACTAGCTTTCGCGATTTCAGGTCGATGTAGTTATGTTCGGTAATTGGATCTTCAGCGTTAATTTGCGAACAAAATCGTGTTCGTACGGTATCTCAGTGTCAAAGTCGCTCCGAGACCTCGTCCATCTTCTCGTTGAATTTAGCTTCCACAGCGAGCACGTTTGTATTCTCAATCAAATTTGTCACTCGATTTTTGCCGGAATCGTCGAAGCCGTGAAAACTATCGATCTCGTTGACGGCAACTACTCTCTGTTCGATGCTTGTTTACGGTCGCTAGTACTTGGTCGGCTAAATGTGCGACCGACTCACCAACCTGCAGATCACTGCGGACAAACGGTTGAAATAAGGGCTGATCTGGGCCAACTGAACTAAACATTACGGATTGTTGTAGTTCCTTGTCTCGTTGGTTGCGTCGCTGCTGTTTTTCTGACTGGTCTTCAACCTCAAACGCCGTTGATATCCCTATTTGCATCGGGGATATCCTGTTATCATTCGGGGTTGGATATTCGTGGCCAGCATAATCTTGTCGACACGGTCGGTCCATTTCCTTCATCTCTGATGGAGGAGTGATCGTGGTTAATTGTGGCAACGTTCGACTAACAGGTTTCCGGTTGGGCGTAATTTTTATAGCGCCCGATCCGCCTGACCAAATGAATTTGCCGCAATCTAAAACGTCTAGTCCTAGAGTACCATGTCATACGGTTGATGTTTATTTTCAACAATAAGTATGGGACAGCGATGTTTAACGGTTACGAGTTCTCTAAGTTTACGTCACCACGACCGGCAACTGGCAGACTTTGAAACGATCCAAAACCTGATACGCGGACATCGGATTTTGAATAGGCGACATTAGCTTTTCGAGCGGTTTCTACCGTGATGGTCGAGTGTGTACATCCTGTATCGACTAACGCTTGAACGGTAATAAAATTGATACGCACATCGATTTTATGAACGGACAGGCCTCCGGATGACGATGGATGCCTAGTTACTTGTTGATTGTTCCGCTGGTTCCATCGCGAATTATTGCTCGGACAATCTCTACGGGCAATGCCCCTTTTGTCCACATCTAAAACATGTTATCTTCGAATGAGCTGTAGCTGCTTCTCTTCCATCTCGAGAACTGTTGACGGACGGGGCTCCGTTTGGTTCATGATTGAAGGTCTGCTACTCGATTTTGGGCAGATGGTCACTCGTTCCCGGTATCTAATGACGTCCAATAAGTCATTTAATGATTTCGGTCGGCTCAGTGCTACATATTCGGACAAATCAACGGGACGCAATCCAATAATTATTTCTTCCAATGTATTCCGGCAGTTCGCAATCGGTACACAATCGAAATTTCGACATTACATAAGCGCTTACCGATTCATCAACTGACCGCACACGTTTCCGCATTCTATCCAGTTTCGTTATAATCGAGACTCGGATACTGAAAGTTTGAATTATTTTGTCGACGAAGTTCTCCCAAGTATTTAACTCCCTTTGTAGACTAAAATACCAATCGGACGCGGCTCCTTGCAACTTGTCTCTCGCGAAATCCAATTTCTGTGACTCGGCCAACTGTTGTTCATCAGAAACTTGTTCAATGGTTTCAAGCCATTGCCCAATATCTTGTTCCGGGTCTTCTCTACTAAATAAAGGGACATTCCTTACAGGCGCTCCCAATGTGCCGATCGATGCGAGTCTCGTAAAAACATTTGTAAGAGCTGATGTTAATCCCGCTATATCGATGGCGGAAATCACCGCAGGGGTGGCAGAATTTTCTTGACGAGGTAACTCGTGGTTCGCGGGTCTCTCTTGGTCGTCGGACATATTGCTCACACACAACGAATAACACCGAACGTATCCCACTTTTGAATTGTTGTAAATAAAATAATTTAAAAAAATGTATATATATCCTTATAAGTAAAGTTCAAATCTGAAAAAAAAATAAAATCGAAATAATTATACTCGAATAGTTATTACACGATGTATTCGAAAATAGTCAATCCCAAAAATAATTTGTAAAGACCCTCGATGCGCGCCGGGTCACAAAACAAAACATCGATACGGAGAAACAAAAAAACAAGAACTAACGAAAACAACGAACAAATATTAGCAGTACCGATTTAATTAAACGTTTACACAATTTAATTCACAAAATAGAAAACGGAAATCTCGTACCACAGGTGCATACACATCTACGCGACCAAAGCACACACAGAAAAAACCGTCGCTGGAATCTCACAAGTGCAACATCCGCAACTAGCTGCAGTAGACTGACTGGCTGACCGAAACAAAAAAATCGCCATGCCGTCTAAACAAAGACCGACGCGCAAGAATGAGTTGGATTAGCTAAATGGAGATATAGAAAAAGCGAACGAGAGAGTAACAGCTAGGGATGTAAATAATAAGGGAAAAATGGAATCAAAACTGAACGATTAATTTTCGATATTAATACATGCTTGTAAACTAGACGGATAGACTCAAATTTCGCATGATAATTAAATGGACAATTAAAAAATGGCATACTTTTTTTTTTTAAACAGAACCAACAAAAATTATACAACAGAAAACCTGAGAACATCATGTTGCGGTTATGTAATGAAGTCTCCATATCGTTGTGGAAATCTTCGAGCTCGTTTACGTCTCCGGATGTCAGCCTCCTTGATTAGTTCTTTGTCTTCCTCGTTTGATTGTCGTTCTTTACCGATGACGATGTTAGCAGTAATGCCGGAGCTATTGATGTGCGTTTGTTCTGACGACAACGGATAGGTCAAATCCTGATCGCTGGCCACCAAATTATCAACCGCTAACGGCTTCTTTTCTTCTTGCTTCAATTCCAAATCCGAATCTGTTTTAACTGCATCGACTGAACCGTTGCTGACTTCGTTTCGTTTAAAATTTGATTCTGACATTTTATTGTAAAACATTGACCGGTAACGATCGTTGACAATCACGGAATTTTTAACTTGCCACTTAGTAAATTCGGTTTCATTTCTATTCCCCTGGGCAATTCTGCTTTGATAGACGACGTATCAGAATTAACTAGCTTTCGCGATTTCAGGTCGATGTAGTTATGTTCGGTAATTGGATCTTCAGCGTTAATTTGCGAACAAAATCGTGTTCGTACGGTATCTCAGTGTCAAAGTCGCTCCGAGACCTCGTCCATCTTCTCGTTGAATTTAGCTTCCACAGCGAGCACGTTTGTATTCTCAATCAAATTTGTCACTCGATTTTTGCCGGAATCGTCGAAGCCGTGAAAACTATCGATCTCGTTGACGGCAACTACTCTCTGTTCGATGCTTGTTTACGGTCGCTAGTACTTGGTCGGCTAAATGTGCGACCGACTCACCAACCTGCAGATCACTGCGGACAAACGGTTGAAATAAGGGCTGATCTGGGCCAACTGAACTAAACATTACGGATTGTTGTAGTTCCTTGTCTCGTTGGTTGCGTCGCTGCTGTTTTTCTGACTGGTCTTCAACCTCAAACGCCGTTGATATCCCTATTTGCATCGGGGATATCCTGTTATCATTCGGGGTTGGATATTCGTGGCCAGCATAATCTTGTCGACACGGTCGGTCCATTTCCTTCATCTCTGATGGAGGAGTGATCGTGGTTAATTGTGGCAACGTTCGACTAACAGGTTTCCGGTTGGGCGTAATTTTTATAGCGCCCGATCCGCCTGACCAAATGAATTTGCCGCAATCTAAAACGTCTAGTCCTAGAGTACCATGTCATACGGTTGATGTTTATTTTCAACAATAAGTATGGGACAGCGATGTTTAACGGTTACGAGTTCTCTAAGTTTACGTCACCACGACCGGCAACTGGCAGACTTTGAAACGATCCAAAACCTGATACGCGGACATCGGATTTTGAATAGGCGACATTAGCTTTTCGAGCGGTTTCTACCGTGATGGTCGAGTGTGTACATCCTGTATCGACTAACGCTTGAACGGTAATAAAATTGATACGCACATCGATTTTATGAACGGACAGGCCTCCGGATGACGATGGATGCCTAGTTACTTGTTGATTGTTCCGCTGGTTCCATCGCGAATTATTGCTCGGACAATCTCTACGGGCAATACCCCTTTTGTCCACATCTAAAACATGTTATCTTCGAATGAGCTGTAGCTGCTTCTCTTCCATCTCGAGAACTGTTGACGGACGGGGCTCCGTTTGGTTCATGATTGAAGGTCTGCTACTCGATTTTGGGCAGATGGTCACTCGTTCCCGGTATCTAATGACGTCCAATAAGTCATTTAATGATTTCGGTCGGCTCAGTGCTACATATTCGGACAAATCAACGGGACGCAATCCAATAATTATTTCTTCCAATGTATTCCGGCAGTTCGCAATCGGTACACAATCGAAATTTCGACATTACATAAGCGCTTACCGATTCATCAACTGACCGCACACGTTTCCGCATTCTATCCAGTTTCGTTATAATCGAGACTCGGATACTGAAAGTTTGAATTATTTTGTCGACGAAGTTCTCCCAAGTATTTAACTCCCTTTGTAGACTAAAATACCAATCGGACGCGGCTCCTTGCAACTGGTCTCTCGCGAAATCCAATTTCTGTGACTCGGCCAACTGTTGTTCATCAGAAACTTGTTCAATGGTTTCAAGCCATTGCCCAATATCTTGTTCCGGGTCTTCTCTACTAAATAAAGGGACATTCCTTACAGGCGCTCCCAATGTGCCGATCGATGCGAGTCTCGTAAAAACATTTGTAAGAGCTGATGTTAATCCCGCTATATCGATGGCGGAAATCACCGCAGGGGTGGCAGAATTTTCTTGACGAGGTAACTCGTGGTTCGCGGGTCTCTCTTGGTCGTCGGACATATTGCTCACACACAACGAATAACACCGAACGTATCCCACTTTTGAATTGTTGTAAATAAAATAATTTAAAAAAATGTATATATATCCTTATAAGTAAAGTTCAAATCTGAAAAAAAAATAAAATCGAAATAATTATACTCGAATAGTTATTACACGATGTATTCGAAAATAGTCAATCCCAAAAATAATTTGTAAAGACCCTCGATGCGCGCCGGGTCACAAAACAAAACATCGATACGGAGAAACAAAAAAACAAGAACTAACGAAAACAACGAACAAATATTAGCAGTACCGATTTAATTAAACGTTTACACAATTTAATTCACAAAATAGAAAACGGAAATCTCGTACCACAGGTGCATACACATCTACGCGACCAAAGCACACACAGAAAAAACCGTCGCTGGAATCTCACACGTGCAACATCCGCAACTAGCTGCAGTAGACTGACTGGCTGACCGAAACAAAAAAATCGCCATGCCGTCTAAACAAAGACCGACGCGCAAGAATGAGTTGGATTAGCTAAATGGAGATATAGAAAAAGCGAACGAGAGAGTAACAGCTAGGGATGTAAATAATAAGGGAAAAATGGAATCAAAACTGAACGATTAATTTTCGATATTAATACATGCTTGTAAACTAGACGGATAGACTCAAATTTCGCATGATAATTAAATGGACAATTAAAAAATGGCATACTTTTTTTTTTTAAACAGAACCAACAAAAATTATACAACAGAAAACCTGAGAACATCATGTTGCGGTTATGTAATGAAGTCTCCATATCGTTGTGGAAATCTTCGAGCTCGTTTACGTCTCCGGATGTCAGCCTCCTTGATTAGTTCTTTGTCTTCCTCGTTTGATTGTCGTTCTTTACCGATGACGATGTTAGCAGTAATGCCGGAGCTATTGATGTGCGTTTGTTCTGACGACAACGGATAGGTCAAATCCTGATCGCTGGCCACCAAATTATCAACCGCTAACGGCTTCTTTTCTTCTTGCTTCAATTCCAAATCCGAATCTGTTTTAACTGCATCGACTGAACCGTTGCTGACTTCGTTTCGTTTAAAATTTGATTCTGACATTTTATTGTAAAACATTGACCGGTAACGATCGTTGACAATCACGGAATTTTTAACTTGCCACTTAGTAAATTCGGTTTCATTTCTATTCCCCTGGGCAATTCTGCTTTGATAGACGACGTATCAGAATTAACTAGCTTTCGCGATTTCAGGTCGATGTAGTTATGTTCGGTAATTGGATCTTCAGCGTTAATTTGCGAACAAAATCGTGTTCGTACGGTATCTCAGTGTCAAAGTCGCTCCGAGACCTCGTCCATCTTCTCGTTGAATTTAGCTTCCACAGCGAGCACGTTTGTATTCTCAATCAAATTTGTCACTCGATTTTTGCCGGAATCGTCGAAGCCGTGAAAACTATCGATCTCGTTGACGGCAACTACTCTCTGTTCGATGCTTGTTTACGGTCGCTAGTACTTGGTCGGCTAAATGTGCGACCGACTCACCAACCTGCAGATCACTGCGGACAAACGGTTGAAATAAGGGCTGATCTGGGCCAACTGAACTAAACATTACGGATTGTTGTAGTTCCTTGTCTCGTTGGTTGCGTCGCTGCTGTTTTTCTGACTGGTCTTCAACCTCAAACGCCGTTGATATCCCTATTTGCATCGGGGATATCCTGTTATCATTCGGGGTTGGATATTCGTGGCCAGCATAATCTTGTCGACACGGTCGGTCCATTTCCTTCATCTCTGATGGAGGAGTGATCGTGGTTAATTGTGGCAACGTTCGACTAACAGGTTTCCGGTTGGGCGTAATTTTTATAGCGCCCGATCCGCCTGACCAAATGAATTTGCCGCAATCTAAAACGTCTAGTCCTAGAGTACCATGTCATACGGTTGATGTTTATTTTCAACAATAAGTATGGGACAGCGATGTTTAACGGTTACGAGTTCTCTAAGTTTACGTCACCACGACCGGCAACTGGCAGACTTTGAAACGATCCAAAACCTGATACGCGGACATCGGATTTTGAATAGGCGACATTAGCTTTTCGAGCGGTTTCTACCGTGATGGTCGAGTGTGTACATCCTGTATCGACTAACGCTTGAACGGTAATAAAATTGATACGCACATCGATTTTATGAACGGACAGGCCTCCGGATGACGATGGATGCCTAGTTACTTGTTGATTGTTCCGCTGGTTCCATCGCGAATTATTGCTCGGACAATCTCTACGGGCAATGCCCCTTTTGTCCACATCTAAAACATGTTATCTTCGAATGAGCTGTAGCTGCTTCTCTTCCATCTCGAGAACTGTTGACGGACGGGGCTCCGTTTGGTTCATGATTGAAGGTCTGCTACTCGATTTTGGGCAGATGGTCACTCGTTCCCGGTATCTAATGACGTCCAATAAGTCATTTAATGATTTCGGTCGGCTCAGTGCTACATATTCGGACAAATCAACGGGACGCAATCCAATAATTATTTCTTCCAATGTATTCCGGCAGTTCGCAATCGGTACACAATCGAAATTTCGACATTACATAAGCGCTTACCGATTCATCAACTGACCGCACACGTTTCCGCATTCTATCCAGTTTCGTTATAATCGAGACTCGGATACTGAAAGTTTGAATTATTTTGTCGACGAAGTTCTCCCAAGTATTTAACTCCCTTTGTAGACTAAAATACCAATCGGACGCGGCTCCTTGCAACTTGTCTCTCGCGAAATCCAATTTCTGTGACTCGGCCAACTGTTGTTCATCAGAAACTTGTTCAATGGTTTCAAGCCATTGCCCAATATCTTGTTCCGGGTCTTCTCTACTAAATAAAGGGACATTCCTTACAGGCGCTCCCAATGTGCCGATCGATGCGAGTCTCGTAAAAACATTTGTAAGAGCTGATGTTAATCCCGCTATATCGATGGCGGAAATCACCGCAGGGGTGGCAGAATTTTCTTGACGAGGTAACTCGTGGTTCGCGGGTCTCTCTTGGTCGTCGGACATATTGCTCACACACAACGAATAACACCGAACGTATCCCACTTTTGAATTGTTGTAAATAAAATAATTTAAAAAAATGTATATATATCCTTATAAGTAAAGTTCAAATCTGAAAAAAAAATAAAATCGAAATAATTATACTCGAATAGTTATTACACGATGTATTCGAAAATAGTCAATCCCAAAAATAATTTGTAAAGACCCTCGATGCGCGCCGGGTCACAAAACAAAACATCGATACGGAGAAACAAAAAAACAAGAACTAACGAAAACAACGAACAAATATTAGCAGTACCGATTTAATTAAACGTTTACACAATTTAATTCACAAAATAGAAAACGGAAATCTCGTACCACAGGTGCATACACATCTACGCGACCAAAGCACACACAGAAAAAACCGTCGCTGGAATCTCACACGTGCAACATCCGCAACTAGCTGCAGTAGACTGACTGGCTGACCGAAACAAAAAAATCGCCATGCCGTCTAAACAAAGACCGACGCGCAAGAATGAGTTGGATTAGCTAAATGGAGATATAGAAAAAGCGAACGAGAGAGTAACAGCTAGGGATGTAAATAATAAGGGAAAAATGGAATCAAAACTGAACGATTAATTTTCGATATTAATACATGCTTGTAAACTAGACGGATAGACTCAAATTTCGCATGATAATTAAATGGACAATTAAAAAATGGCATACTTTTTTTTTTTAAACAGAACCAACAAAAATTATACAACAGAAAACCTGAGAACATCATGTTGCGGTTATGTAATGAAGTCTCCATATCGTTGTGGAAATCTTCGAGCTCGTTTACGTCTCCGGATGTCAGCCTCCTTGATTAGTTCTTTGTCTTCCTCGTTTGATTGTCGTTCTTTACCGATGACGATGTTAGCAGTAATGCCGGAGCTATTGATGTGCGTTTGTTCTGACGACAACGGATAGGTCAAATCCTGATCGCTGGCCACCAAATTATCAACCGCTAACGGCTTCTTTTCTTCTTGCTTCAATTCCAAATCCGAATCTGTTTTAACTGCATCGACTGAACCGTTGCTGACTTCGTTTCGTTTAAAATTTGATTCTGACATTTTATTGTAAAACATTGACCGGTAACGATCGTTGACAATCACGGAATTTTTAACTTGCCACTTAGTAAATTCGGTTTCATTTCTATTCCCCTGGGCAATTCTGCTTTGATAGACGACGTATCAGAATTAACTAGCTTTCGCGATTTCAGGTCGATGTAGTTATGTTCGGTAATTGGATCTTCAGCGTTAATTTGCGAACAAAATCGTGTTCGTACGGTATCTCAGTGTCAAAGTCGCTCCGAGACCTCGTCCATCTTCTCGTTGAATTTAGCTTCCACAGCGAGCACGTTTGTATTCTCAATCAAATTTGTCACTCGATTTTTGCCGGAATCGTCGAAGCCGTGAAAACTATCGATCTCGTTGACGGCAACTACTCTCTGTTCGATGCTTGTTTACGGTCGCTAGTACTTGGTCGGCTAAATGTGCGACCGACTCACCAACCTGCAGATCACTGCGGACAAACGGTTGAAATAAGGGCTGATCTGGGCCAACTGAACTAAACATTACGGATTGTTGTAGTTCCTTGTCTCGTTGGTTGCGTCGCTGCTGTTTTTCTGACTGGTCTTCAACCTCAAACGCCGTTGATATCCCTATTTGCATCGGGGATATCCTGTTATCATTCGGGGTTGGATATTCGTGGCCAGCATAATCTTGTCGACACGGTCGGTCCATTTCCTTCATCTCTGATGGAGGAGTGATCGTGGTTAATTGTGGCAACGTTCGACTAACAGGTTTCCGGTTGGGCGTAATTTTTATAGCGCCCGATCCGCCTGACCAAATGAATTTGCCGCAATCTAAAACGTCTAGTCCTAGAGTACCATGTCATACGGTTGATGTTTATTTTCAACAATAAGTATGGGACAGCGATGTTTAACGGTTACGAGTTCTCTAAGTTTACGTCACCACGACCGGCAACTGGCAGACTTTGAAACGATCCAAAACCTGATACGCGGACATCGGATTTTGATTAGGCGACATTAGCTTTTCGAGCGGTTTCTACCGTGATGGTCGAGTGTGTACATCCTGTATCGACTAACGCTTGAACGGTAATAAAATTGATACGCACATCGATTTTATGAACGGACAGGCCTCCGGATGACGATGGATGCCTAGTTACTTGTTGATTGTTCCGCTGGTTCCATCGCGAATTATTACTCGGACAATCTCTACGGGCAATGCCCCTTTTGTCCACATCTAAAACATGTTATCTTCGAATGAGCTGTAGCTGCTTCTCTTCCATCTCGAGAACTGTTGACGGACGGGGCTCCGTTTGGTTCATGATTGAAGGTCTGCTACTCGATTTTGGGCAGATGGTCACTCGTTCCCGGTATCTAATGACGTCCAATAAGTCATTTAATGATTTCGGTCGGCTCAGTGCTACATATTCGGACAAATCAACGGGACGCAATCCAATAATTATTTCTTCCAATGTATTCCGGCAGTTCGCAATCGGTACACAATCGAAATTTCGACATTACATAAGCGCTTACCGATTCATCAACTGACCGCACACGTTTCCGCATTCTATCCAGTTTCGTTATAATCGAGACTCGGATACTGAAAGTTTGAATTATTTTGTCGACGAAGTTCTCCCAAGTATTTAACTCCCTTTGTAGACTAAAATACCAATCGGACGCGGCTCCTTGCAACTTGTCTCTCGCGAAATCCAATTTCTGTGACTCGGCCAACTGTTGTTCATCAGAAACTTGTTCAATGGTTTCAAGCCATTGCCCAATATCTTGTTCCGGGTCTTCTCTACTAAATAAAGGGACATTCCTTACAGGCGCTCCCAATGTGCCGATCGATGCGAGTCTCGTAAAAACATTTGTAAGAGCTGATGTTAATCCCGCTATATCGATGGCGGAAATCACCGCAGGGGTGGCAGAATTTTCTTGACGAGGTAACTCGTGGTTCGCGGGTCTCTCTTGGTCGTCGGACATATTGCTCACACACAACGAATAACACCGAACGTATCCCACTTTTGAATTGTTGTAAATAAAATAATTTAAAAAAATGTATATATATCCTTATAAGTAAAGTTCAAATCTGAAAAAAAAATAAAATCGAAATAATTATACTCGAATAGTTATTACACGATGTATTCGAAAATAGTCAATCCCAAAAATAATTTGTAAAGACCCTCGATGCGCGCCGGGTCACAAAACAAAACATCGATACGGAGAAACAAAAAAACAAGAACTAACGAAAACAACGAACAAATATTAGCAGTACCGATTTAATTAAACGTTTACACAATTTAATTCACAAAATAGAAAACGGAAATCTCGTACCACAGGTGCATACACATCTACGCGACCAAAGCACACACAGAAAAAACCGTCGCTGGAATCTCACACGTGCAACATCCGCAACTAGCTGCAGTAGACTGACTGGCTGACCGAAACAAAAAAATCGCCATGCCGTCTAAACAAAGACCGACGCGCAAGAATGAGTTGGATTAGCTAAATGGAGATATAGAAAAAGCGAACGAGAGAGTAACAGCTAGGGATGTAAATAATAAGGGAAAAATGGAATCAAAACTGAACGATTAATTTTCGATATTAATACATGCTTGTAAACTAGACGGATAGACTCAAATTTCGCATGATAATTAAATGGACAATTAAAAAATGGCATACTTTTTTTTTTTAAACAGAACCAACAAAAATTATACAACAGAAAACCTGAGAACATCATGTTGCGGTTATGTAATGAAGTCTCCATATCGTTGTGGAAATCTTCGAGCTCGTTTACGTCTCCGGATGTCAGCCTCCTTGATTAGTTCTTTGTCTTCCTCGTTTGATTGTCGTTCTTTACCGATGACGATGTTAGCAGTAATGCCGGAGCTATTGATGTGCGTTTGTTCTGACGACAACGGATAGGTCAAATCCTGATCGCTGGCCACCAAATTATCAACCGCTAACGGCTTCTTTTCTTCTTGCTTCAATTCCAAATCCGAATCTGTTTTAACTGCATCGACTGAACCGTTGCTGACTTCGTTTCGTTTAAAATTTGATTCTGACATTTTATTGTAAAACATTGACCGGTAACGATCGTTGACAATCACGGAATTTTTAACTTGCCACTTAGTAAATTCGGTTTCATTTCTATTCCCCTGGGCAATTCTGCTTTGATAGACGACGTATCAGAATTAACTAGCTTTCGCGATTTCAGGTCGATGTAGTTATGTTCGGTAATTGGATCTTCAGCGTTAATTTGCGAACAAAATCGTGTTCGTACGGTATCTCAGTGTCAAAGTCGCTCCGAGACCTCGTCCATCTTCTCGTTGAATTTAGCTTCCACAGCGAGCACGTTTGTATTCTCAATCAAATTTGTCACTCGATTTTTGCCGGAATCGTCGAAGCCGTGAAAACTATCGATCTCGTTGACGGCAACTACTCTCTGTTCGATGCTTGTTTACGGTCGCTAGTACTTGGTCGGCTAAATGTGCGACCGACTCACCAACCTGCAGATCACTGCGGACAAACGGTTGAAATAAGGGCTGATCTGGGCCAACTGAACTAAACATTACGGATTGTTGTAGTTCCTTGTCTCGTTGGTTGCGTCGCTGCTGTTTTTCTGACTGGTCTTCAACCTCAAACGCCGTTGATATCCCTATTTGCATCGGGGATATCCTGTTATCATTCGGGGTTGGATATTCGTGGCCAGCATAATCTTGTCGACACGGTCGGTCCATTTCCTTCATCTCTGATGGAGGAGTGATCGTGGTTAATTGTGGCAACGTTCGACTAACAGGTTTCCGGTTGGGCGTAATTTTTATAGCGCCCGATCCGCCTGACCAAATGAATTTGCCGCAATCTAAAACGTCTAGTCCTAGAGTACCATGTCATACGGTTGATGTTTATTTTCAACAATAAGTATGGGACAGCGATGTTTAACGGTTACGAGTTCTCTAAGTTTACGTCACCACGACCGGCAACTGGCAGACTTTGAAACGATCCAAAACCTGATACGCGGACATCGGATTTTGAATAGGCGACATTAGCTTTTCGAGCGGTTTCTACCGTGATGGTCGAGTGTGTACATCCTGTATCGACTAACGCTTGAACGGTAATAAAATTGATACGCACATCGATTTTATGAACGGACAGGCCTCCGGATGACGATGGATGCCTAGTTACTTGTTGATTGTTCCGCTGGTTCCATCGCGAATTATTGCTCGGACAATCTCTACGGGCAATGCCCCTTTTGTCCACATCTAAAACATGTTATCTTCGAATGAGCTGTAGCTGCTTCTCTTCCATCTCGAGAACTGTTGACGGACGGGGCTCCGTTTGGTTCATGATTGAAGGTCTGCTACTCGATTTTGGGCAGATGGTCACTCGTTCCCGGTATCTAATGACGTCCAATAAGTCATTTAATGATTTCGGTCGGCTCAGTGCTACATATTCGGACAAATCAACGGGACGCAATCCAATAATTATTTCTTCCAATGTATTCCGGCAGTTCGCAATCGGTACACAATCGAAATTTCGACATTACATAAGCGCTTACCGATTCATCAACTGACCGCACACGTTTCCGCATTCTATCCAGTTTCGTTATAATCGAGACTCGGATACTGAAAGTTTGAATTATTTTGTCGACGAAGTTCTCCCAAGTATTTAACTCCCTTTGTAGACTAAAATACCAATCGGACGCGGCTCCTTGCAACTTGTCTCTCGCGAAATCCAATTTCTGTGACTCGGCCAACTGTTGTTCATCAGAAACTTGTTCAATGGTTTCAAGCCATTGCCCAATATCTTGTTCCGGGTCTTCTCTACTAAATAAAGGGACATTCCTTACAGGCGCTCCCAATGTGCCGATCGATGCGAGTCTCGTAAAAACATTTGTAAGAGCTGATGTTAATCCCGCTATATCGATGGCGGAAATCACCGCAGGGGTGGCAGAATTTTCTTGACGAGGTAACTCGTGGTTCGCGGGTCTCTCTTGGTCGTCGGACATATTGCTCACACACAACGAATAACACCGAACGTATCCCACTTTTGAATTGTTGTAAATAAAATAATTTAAAAAAATGTATATATATCCTTATAAGTAAAGTTCAAATCTGAAAAAAAAATAAAATCGAAATAATTATACTCGAATAGTTATTACACGATGTATTCGAAAATAGTCAATCCCAAAAATAATTTGTAAAGACCCTCGATGCGCGCCGGGTCACAAAACAAAACATCGATACGGAGAAACAAAAAAACAAGAACTAACGAAAACAACGAACAAATATTAGCAGTACCGATTTAATTAAACGTTTACACAATTTAATTCACAAAATAGAAAACGGAAATCTCGTACCACAGGTGCATACACATCTACGCGACCAAAGCACACACAGAAAAAACCGTCGCTGGAATCTCACACGTGCAACATCCGCAACTAGCTGCAGTAGACTGACTGGCTGACCGAAACAAAAAAATCGCCATGCCGTCTAAACAAAGACCGACGCGCAAGAATGAGTTGGATTAGCTAAATGGAGATATAGAAAAAGCGAACGAGAGAGTAACAGCTAGGGATGTAAATAATAAGGGAAAAATGGAATCAAAACTGAACGATTAATTTTCGATATTAATACATGCTTGTAAACTAGACGGATAGACTCAAATTTCGCATGATAATTAAATGGACAATTAAAAAATGGCATACTTTTTTTTTTTAAACAGAACCAACAAAAATTATACAACAGAAAACCTGAGAACATCATGTTGCGGTTATGTAATGAAGTCTCCATATCGTTGTGGAAATCTTCGAGCTCGTTTACGTCTCCGGATGTCAGCCTCCTTGATTAGTTCTTTGTCTTCCTCGTTTGATTGTCGTTCTTTACCGATGACGATGTTAGCAGTAATGCCGGAGCTATTGATGTGCGTTTGTTCTGACGACAACGGATAGGTCAAATCCTGATCGCTGGCCACCAAATTATCAACCGCTAACGGCTTCTTTTCTTCTTGCTTCAATTCCAAATCCGAATCTGTTTTAACTGCATCGACTGAACCGTTGCTGACTTCGTTTCGTTTAAAATTTGATTCTGACATTTTATTGTAAAACATTGACCGGTAACGATCGTTGACAATCACGGAATTTTTAACTTGCCACTTAGTAAATTCGGTTTCATTTCTATTCCCCTGGGCAATTCTGCTTTGATAGACGACGTATCAGAATTAACTAGCTTTCGCGATTTCAGGTCGATGTAGTTATGTTCGGTAATTGGATCTTCAGCGTTAATTTGCGAACAAAATCGTGTTCGTACGGTATCTCAGTGTCAAAGTCGCTCCGAGACCTCGTCCATCTTCTCGTTGAATTTAGCTTCCACAGCGAGCACGTTTGTATTCTCAATCAAATTTGTCACTCGATTTTTGCCGGAATCGTCGAAGCCGTGAAAACTATCGATCTCGTTGACGGCAACTACTCTCTGTTCGATGCTTGTTTACGGTCGCTAGTACTTGGTCGGCTAAATGTGCGACCGACTCACCAACCTGCAGATCACTGCGGACAAACGGTTGAAATAAGGGCTGATCTGGGCCAACTGAACTAAACATTACGGATTGTTGTAGTTCCTTGTCTCGTTGGTTGCGTCGCTGCTGTTTTTCTGACTGGTCTTCAACCTCAAACGCCGTTGATATCCCTATTTGCATCGGGGATATCCTGTTATCATTCGGGGTTGGATATTCGTGGCCAGCATAATCTTGTCGACACGGTCGGTCCATTTCCTTCATCTCTGATGGAGGAGTGATCGTGGTTAATTGTGGCAACGTTCGACTAACAGGTTTCCGGTTGGGCGTAATTTTTATAGCGCCCGATCCGCCTGACCAAATGAATTTGCCGCAATCTAAAACGTCTAGTCCTAGAGTACCATGTCATACGGTTGATGTTTATTTTCAACAATAAGTATGGGACAGCGATGTTTAACGGTTACGAGTTCTCTAAGTTTACGTCACCACGACCGGCAACTGGCAGACTTTGAAACGATCCAAAACCTGATACGCGGACATCGGATTTTGAATAGGCGACATTAGCTTTTCGAGCGGTTTCTACCGTGATGGTCGAGTGTGTACATCCTGTATCGACTAACGCTTGAACGGTAATAAAATTGATACGCACATCGATTTTATGAACGGACAGGCCTCCGGATGACGATGGATGCCTAGTTACTTGTTGATTGTTCCGCTGGTTCCATCGCGAATTATTGCTCGGACAATCTCTACGGGCAATGCCCCTTTTGTCCACATCTAAAACATGTTATCTTCGAATGAGCTGTAGCTGCTTCTCTTCCATCTCGAGAACTGTTGACGGACGGGGCTCCGTTTGGTTCATGATTGAAGGTCTGCTACTCGATTTTGGGCAGATGGTCACTCGTTCCCGGTATCTAATGACGTCCAATAAGTCATTTAATGATTTCGGTCGGCTCAGTGCTACATATTCGGACAAATCAACGGGACGCAATCCAATAATTATTTCTTCCAATGTATTCCGGCAGTTCGCAATCGGTACACAATCGAAATTTCGACATTACATAAGCGCTTACCGATTCATCAACTGACCGCACACGTTTCCGCATTCTATCCAGTTTCGTTATAATCGAGACTCGGATACTGAAAGTTTGAATTATTTTGTCGACGAAGTTCTCCCAAGTATTTAACTCCCTTTGTAGACTAAAATACCAATCGGACGCGGCTCCTTGCAACTTGTCTCTCGCGAAATCCAATTTCTGTGACTCGGCCAACTGTTGTTCATCAGAAACTTGTTCAATGGTTTCAAGCCATTGCCCAATATCTTGTTCCGGGTCTTCTCTACTAAATAAAGGGACATTCCTTACAGGCGCTCCCAATGTGCCGATCGATGCGAGTCTCGTAAAAACATTTGTAAGAGCTGATGTTAATCCCGCTATATCGATGGCGGAAATCACCGCAGGGGTGGCAGAATTTTCTTGACGAGGTAACTCGTGGTTCGCGGGTCTCTCTTGGTCGTCGGACATATTGCTCACACACAACGAATAACACCGAACGTATCCCACTTTTGAATTGTTGTAAATAAAATAATTTAAAAAAATGTATATATATCCTTATAAGTAAAGTTCAAATCTGAAAAAAAAATAAAATCGAAATAATTATACTCGAATAGTTATTACACGATGTATTCGAAAATAGTCAATCCCAAAAATAATTTGTAAAGACCCTCGATGCGCGCCGGGTCACAAAACAAAACATCGATACGGAGAAACAAAAAAACAAGAACTAACGAAAACAACGAACAAATATTAGCAGTACCGATTTAATTAAACGTTTACACAATTTAATTCACAAAATAGAAAACGGAAATCTCGTACCACAGGTGCATACACATCTACGCGACCAAAGCACACACAGAAAAAACCGTCGCTGGAATCTCACACGTGCAACATCCGCAACTAGCCGCAGTAGACTGACTGCCTGACCCAAACAAAAAAATTGCCATGCCGTCTAAACAAAGACCGATGTCATCCCTTAGAAAAAAATAGCCGATCGTTTATAGCGGCGCTAGTGCACGAATTTAATAACTAAAAATAATACGGAACGTATTTATATACGAGTAAAGAAAATAACGATATAAAACAAATTTTATCGACAACAGTAACGCTTTTCGAGTTTATGTGCCAAAGTAAAGATATGAAAATGTCAAAAACTCATCACTTCGCGCCTCTACGTACAATTAGAGTCTACGGCTAAAATTACGAAACTCGGAACACCTGCTTTAGCCTGATTTGCTGAATGCCGAATTTGTAAATGCTGTTGTTCTGTTGATGAATGAAGAAATACAAAAAGTGCGGATAATCGTTTTATTTTTCTGTTTGTTCTACGTGATCGTTAGAAGTACCCCGGCACTGTCCCCGGTTTATGATAACGAAAATAACTGATAGAATTTTTCGAATCGAATTTTAACGAATGAAGACTGTATCAATGCACGATCCGCCACGAGTATTCGATAGAGCGAGATTTGTTTTGAGCTGTAATCTGAACGTTTCTTCCATAAACTGAACCAATCGGCGATTTTCATCAGATGCAGGTTTATATCGCCAGATAAAATGATCGATTATGGTATTGTCTTTTTTCAAATTTTTTTTGGAAAATCTCTGCTCCCTTAGGTGTGTAAGTCATCAAATTCAATACAAAGAAATCTTGATTACCGTCAATGCACTGTGCCAGGTGAAATGTAAACCGTTACAATCAGTGCCCGCCGACCATTGATAGTGCTTTCGATAGCGCATATATCACCTCACTCTTCGCTTATTGTCACGATTCTGTTGAGTTCTAACGAATTTTCGTAAAATTTCATCAGTATGTGCGAAGTCGAAAATAACATGCAGTTTTGGCCCGGGCAGACGAACGTCATCGAGGAGCGGTCCATTCGTTCGGCGGAAATTTTTGGTTTCTTCGGTTCAGGTTCGTCGTTATCCTCGCTAGAAGCTACTTCTTCGAGCTTCTCACGCAATTTCCATTCTTTCAGTCGCTCTGCGGCAGTTTTCGACGCGAATTTAGGATTTAGAGGGATCTTTCCCTCCTTTTCTTCGGCGCGACATATATCTTTCATCTATTATTTTCAACAGAACTAGATGCAGCATTACAATGAAGAATACAGTAGAAGACATTGAATGAGGAGAGTCAGGACCGACACAGACGAACATTATCGAGGTGCGGTCCAGGATCGACTAAATCAAACGTAATATAGTATGTGCACTCGAATGCATTGACTCACTATAGGCCAGTTCGTCCCACTACCGTGGTATTCTTATTATAAGCGCGCTACTTTCGTTTCCCTTTCCGCGCAACGTTTTCGGACAGTTAGGTCCCGGCTAAAGCATGTTCTCATGCTAAAATCGATAAAGATAATTGGAAACTAATATATGAAGGTTTTGAAAACAATTTAGCAATTATGCGCTAGATACCTTTTTTTGTAGGCTACTGAACTTAGCTGTATTAATTTATAGGTTCTTATTTTTATGCGGATATCCAGTGGCAGTGCGTAGCGGACGGTTTATGTATGGGGTCTTTGCCCCGCCAAGTTTTACTGTAATTTTGTAAATATGCAATTTTATACAAGAACGCGTTCGAAACAGTGATATAGGTGCCATGCTAGTTGTCACATAGATGGCTGTGTCAATTTGAACGTCATTAGTCGGTTCAGAGCGGAATATAGAGGATTTTTTCATACACTACTTATGGTTGGTGGGACTAATTCGGTGTAGTCTAATTCTTAAAAAACTGTGATGATGTCAGGTTTTTTGAATCGGAAATTACGTACATTTTTATGGTCGAAGTAGCACTAAACCCACACCGTGATGTCGTCTCCAATTATACGCAGCACGATCTGTAGAAATAGACGCTGTGCTATATAATAGCCTGTTCTGTATGTTTACGTTTTGATGAATATGTGTTTAGTGTGTTCGTCGCATTCGGTTAATTGTCAGTGTTTCGAGGTAATCTCAACCTGATTTAAATGAAGCTAAAAATTGTCTAAATCGCAGTAGAGAATACAAATTCGGTTAATGTTAAAAAAGTATGCGACACAATGATTTTTCAATTAAAGACTCATACAGAAGTTATTTAGAGGCCGTTAATTTAGTACATGTTAAAAATTTCGTCATTTATAGGAATCAATGTTTGAATCGGTCGTTCAATTCTATCCAATGTTAAATAAGTCTAAATTTAAAAAACACAATTAGAAATCATTTGTTCCAGAGAAAATTTTCAATGCGTTATCGGTTGTTTGAATATGCTTTCTTGGTCGTCTGAAAATGAATTAAATGACACACTTTTAGTGAAACGTTCAAATTCAAATTATCGCAACCACCAGCCGCATGTCGACTGCTGAATCCGAGCGATGTTTTTCAATTCGTTAAAAGGATAAAAACTTCTGCTTTAAGGAATACAATGATTGATGAACGACTTAATGCTTTAGCAATGATTTCGGTGAATAGCAATTTAATTCATAATGAAGTTCGTGACTTTGATGAAAAAGTGATGGAACATTTTATTCCGGTGAAAACGAAAAATGGAATTGGAATACAAAAAATAGTATAATTTTTTTCTCTTTCTCTTTCTCTTTTTCTTTCTTTATATTAAATGAATTTAAACACTAAATGTATATATGTAGTTTTTCCTATAGTTATTTTTTAATTAACTGATAAATTAAATTTACCTCGAAGTATTCCGCGTTACGGATTCACCAATAAAGAAGCAAAATCTTTCAGTAAGATATATATTTTATTAAAAATTTAATGTTATTAGTTTAATTACTGTGTCTCTATTTCGTAATATCTGAAAAATATTTTATCTATTTATTATCATTGTAGGTTTGATAAAACAATAAATTAAAAATATTATTAAACCACATTATAAACTTACTTTCATCGCTACTGCGGTAATTTTTTGAATAACTGGGGTGTCTGTGTTTGTTTTTAAAATTTACCCCTCCAGATCTATTAATCACGCAACGCCTCTGCGGGTATAATAGTTGATTTTTGTGGATCTTCAAAATTATATTTTTGGTAAAATTTTACTATTTTTATGATTAATTTTATTGAAAATTTTTTTGAATAGTTTTTAGCACTGTGTTTAAAAATTTTTAGATTTTTTTTTTTTTGTTCATTACAGTTAATCCAGCCAAATATAAAGAAATTGATAAAGCCATTCGGAAAGAGATAGCACAGGCAAAGGAGAATTGGCTAGGGGCAAGATGCAAGGAGATCGAAGAATACCAAAGCAAGCATGATGAATTTAATGTGCATAAAAAAATAAGAGAAATAACACACAGTCGTAAAAAGAGACATATAACTGTTCTTAAGACGAATAGTGGCGAAATTATCACTGAACCAACTGCAAAGGTAAAAATCTGGGAAGAGTATATAAAAAATCTCTTTAACGATCAAGAAGAGGAACTAGTCCGACAAGAAATAACAGATACGTTGTTAATTTTAGAATCGGAGGTAGAAACTGCAATAAAGCAAGCCAAGGCAAGAAAAGCGGTAGGACCCGATAGCATACAAGTGGAACTTCTGAAAATGCTGGGACCCGCAGCAATCAGAAAAATGACAAAATTCTTCAACTCTATCTACACTAGCCAAAAAATACCGCAAGAGTGGCTAGAATCCAGATTTATTGCCCTACCGAAAACCTCAAATGCATCCAAGTGCGATGACCATAGGTTGATAAGCCTTATGAGACATGTCTTAGAAGTATTCTTACGCATAATCCATAGAAGAATAGTAAAAAAAAGGGAAGAAAACATAAGGTGAAATCAGTTTGGATTCCGCAATGGCATGGGAACACGGGAAGCATTGTTTTGCATGCAAATGCTAATACAAAAATCTCTTGATTTCCAAAAACCAGTCTACATCTGTTATATTGATTTCAATAAGGCATTCGACAGAGTACAGCATGCAATATTAATGAAAGCTTTAGAAAGCGTAGGTATAGACGACGCAGACTTAACAATACTACAATCCCTTTATTACAGAAATTAGCTCGCAACAGTGCAAATAGACGACCAACTGACTGGAACAATACCAATACGGAGAGGAGTCAGACAAGGATGTGTGCTATCATCGGTGTTATTTAACTTATACTCGGAGATGATATTTTCACAGGCTTTAGAAGGACGGAACAAGGGAATAAAAATTGGAGGAGAAAACATTGCAGTGATACGCTTTGCAGATGTTACTGCACTACTGGCAGATAACATAGATCTGCAGGAGCTGCTGGATTCAGTTGCCCTGGAAAGTAATAAAATAGGGCTCAGTGTAAACATTCAAAAAACTAAATTTATGATAGCCTCCAGACAAGCAATTACAAATAAAAAGCTTGTCCTAAAGTACAAGTACCTAGGTTGCTGGATAACAGAAGATAATGACTCTAACACAGAAATAAGAACGCGCATCGAAATGGCCCGAGAAGTATTTATGAAGATGAGAAATGTATTATGCGATAGAAGATTAAAATTGGAGATTAAGAAAAAGATATTAAGATGTTATGTGTGGTCTGTGCTCTTATACGGTTGCGAAACCTGGACACTAAAAGCATATACGGAAAAGCGCATCTCGTCATTTGAAATGTGGTGCTATCGCCGGATTTGGAGGATACCATGGACCAGAAAGATGAAGAATGCGGAGGTGCTACGATTAATGAAGACGGATTTAGTATTAATGAATATAATTAAGGAACGGAAAACAAAATTCCTTGGACATTTCATGAGAGGACCAACTTATGATCTACTGCAGACAATAATGATGGGGACGATAGAAGGGAAAAGAGGACGAGGAAGAAGAAGGATTTCTTGGCTCCAAAATATCAAGGCGTGGACTGGAGTCACAAATGTACAACAATTGTTCCAGGCTGCAAGAGACCGGGACTCATTCCGCCAGTTGGTACGGACCATGATGAATGGTGATTAAGCTATACCCGAATCGGGTCGCACGAAGGAAAGAAGAAGATTACAGTTAAGTATTTTTAAATCTTTCTTGTAAAATCCTGCACTTTCAAAAATTTATTTTTGTTTATAATGCGTTTTATTAATATTACTGTTAAATTTAATTCGGTAACTTTAAAATTTATATAAACTGGTTACTTTTAAAACCGATAAAAATCTTGTAACGTTTCGCATGATTCAAATTGATCATTTAAAAGTTTTATTTTCGTTTATTACTGATTAGAAATGTAATATATCCTAAGTTTTATTTTCGAACTTTGGCTCCCTTAAAGTACTAAAGTTACCTCTCGGTGGACACAAATGTTTGAGGTTTCGGCATAACCACTTTATTACTGCTATTAGCTCAGTACCAATTTTCATATCACCTCAAAATGAATAAAACCATCTTTGTGCTCTTTTTCCAGCTTCGTAAATCATAATTCATATACACACTTTGGAAAAGTAGAAGAGTTTGATGTTTTATTTTCTCTCGTTTCGACGTTTTTGTATGAAAATTTAAAAATAATTTCAATATTAATCAGATAGCCGGAAATAACTAAAAATTTAGAACACTCGAATAGTATCTGAAAATCCTTGTTCGCTTCTTACGTCACAGCTTAGCAATGTTAGCTGATAATTGAGCATTAGAAGGAATTTATTTTATAGAAAAATAATGGTACAAGGATATCTGCGTATTTTTACCGTAAGTTACAATTTACAGGATCGCCTGTTTGCAGTATGCAGGAATTTAAACATTTAATGCTTTAATAATTTAACAATTAATCATGTTGTGGATCGCAGTCAAAGTGAACAATTGGTGAGCGAACTAAGCAGTGGACAAAACCCTAGTTATATAAAAAGAAATATACGTTTTAATATACGGCTGTGTATTTTAATTTTTAAAATAATGTTTCAAGGGCATATTTCTTAAATACTTATACATTTCATCATTTTTCCAATTTTAATGATAGATGCACAAAATTTCAAATTTTTGCTTCTTTCAATTAAAAAATCTTAATATTTTAAACATTCGGTACTTTATATTGCAAGAATAAGATTTAATAAAAATGTTATACCAAATTTTATTTATTGCTGTGTATTTTGCTTTTTATAGAAAAATTTAAAAATTTAGAATTATTCATTTTGAGGTTTGAGTTTATGCATCCAAAATTTTTTCACTACTTATAAATCGAGAGTGTTGTAACGTTCAGATTTTTAGCTTAAAGAAACATAACGTTATGCATATTAATAATTCGAAGAACACACCAAAATTTGACAATTTCGAGTTTAATTGAGGCTTAGTATTTATAAATTTTTAATTTGTAGAATTTTCCTGTCTTGCAAATCATGAGCGTAACAAATTTCCGCCTTCTACGTTTTGTGCTTATGGTGGAGTACTTTTAGTCTCGTAAAAGAATAGACATAAAGTGTTTTAGTTGATTAATTTGTTCTAATGTGGTGTTTTATTCTAATCTATAATTTACACAAAAACACAATAATTAAAATATGTTTTTTTTAATCGCCTTTTTTTTTTTTTTTTGCAATACGTGCTAATAATAAGCTTTTATCAAAAAGAATCGATCTTTTCACACTTTTAGTAATATCCATGAATATCTAGTCACTTTTTTTTTTTTTTTTTTAAATCATTAATATTAATAAAATTTAAAAGAAATTTTTATAGTGAATCTTAATACACATTCAGAAACCAATATCAATTTGCACAAAACTTTCGATTTTCTTTTTGTACGATTTAATATTCAGGCTATACAGCATGTTGAGTTAATTATTAAAGCATTTAAAAAGATGCAAGTTAATATCAATCCACAATTTAAAGCAATTTTCAATAAGATCCGCTAAAAGCTTACGAACACATAGGATGCAAAAGATCTTTGAAATACTTATTTTAAGATTTCAATTGTGAATTTTTTCTATTGGACCAAAATAGATTCAATTGGATACTGTGCTGTTAATTCAATTCTAAATTATAATTAAATTACTATGGTCGGTCTCGGAGGAGATTTAAATATTGTAAGGCCACAATTCACCTCTATTTTAAATTCTAGTTTTCTCAAAATATAGCATTCGAGGTCAATTTTTTTAGCACCGAGAAATTTTTAAAATTAAATTCTATAAACGTTAAATTCCAAAAAGAATACACGAAAAACAACTGTTTAAGGTCCGAATTGTGTGTGATTACAGAGCATTTGGAAAATGCGTTAAGAATATGTATCCTGGCAATCTCAATATTTTTTTTTTTATAAGTACAAATGAAATGTCTATTGAACGGTTACTAATGTTATATTTTATTTTTACACGAACATATATTATTCACAAATTCACAAATATAACATTGTTAAATACTAATTAATTATGTTAAAATAAATCAAATCAAATAATTACAATAATAGTCCGACCGGTTTCGTTAATACATATTCATATATGTATTAACGAAACCGGGCGGACTATTATTGTAATTATTTGATTTGATTTATTTTAACATAATTAATTAGTATTTAACAATGTTATATTTGTGAATTTGTGAATAATATATGTTCGTGTAAAAATAAAATATAACATTAGTAACCGTTCAATAGACATTTCATTTGTACTTATAACATATATATATATTTACGGTTTACGGAAGAAATAAAAAACATATAATTTTTTTTTTATTATTATTTTAGTAATAGTTTTGTTTAATCACGAAGGTTCAATGAATAAACTGATGTTTGCGATTGATGAATTTCTATATTTGAAAATGAAATATAAATAATACATTTGCATTAATGTTTTACTCTAAACACTTTATGAACTCGATTCGTAAATATGAAAAAATTGACAACTTCAAATGCGCATATCAGAAATGTTTTCTTTACACTTTGTCGCATTCATAATTTCGTTACACACCGTACAATCATACGAATAAAAAATAGTAAACATTCATTTCTAGGATGTACATTAAAAATTCCCCCTATATTTCATGACTTGTTTTCGAATGATTAATTAAATTAATATATTTAAAGTATATACTAAATTAAAAATGATCTCGTAGTTAGATGCAAAATATTCGAGGGCACGGTGGATTACTTTATCATCATACATTTAACTTCATGTTTTTATCCATCTCGTTGTATTTGAAATTACTTTATGCATCTACATCATTAATAGATTCCAGTTTATTTTCAGTATCGCTGGATTTCCATAAATTGCTTTTATACTGGCTTTTGTTTTTCATCTGCTTTAATAATAACATAATAATTACTTTTATGCGGTACGCCAATTCCGAAGCGTCGTGATATTTACATAATTTTGGAACGTGAAGAAATAACGTACGAGATCTGTCAATATTCAGTGACACATAATAAATATATTCGCATAAGTATCTAAAACAAAAAAAAAAAAAAAAAAAAAATAAACAATGAATTAATCGCGCTCATTAGATTAAAATGATTAATTAAATTGTAACTTTATACATACATAATTATTTCGTAGTTACAAACACAATGCCTAATGTGTACACAACATACATTCATTGAGAAATGCAATTTGGATTTACTAGCGATAAATTTTTATTTTTTTAAATTTTTTATCTCGCCGATCAAACCCGGCCATAATTAGCATTTCTCAATTCCAGCATTTCAATAATAAAAGTGCCATTGTCTCACCTCCCAGTGGATATCAGACAACTGATAATAATAGTTTGTTAAATTAAACACATATTATGTTTTCTTAAGAAACAAAATCGGTCTGCTGACGCGTAACATCCTTTTCTTTTTGTTGCTGTGCGTGAAGTTTGTTAAAGCCACTTATCTTTCGGATACTTGATAACATGCAGAAAATACGCTACCTTCCTACCTACTCGTGGGCGTAGTATAATAATGAGCGAAGCACGCTTGACGGTCCTACTATCGGTTAAACGCAAAAGAGAACATTTTCATACGGATGATGAATAGTGTCCCGGCGCTATATATTTTTAAAATTTTCTCCTAGGATTTTTTGGCAACGTATTTCTTGTCATCTGAAATATGTTAGGATTAAGACTAAGTTTGTATACGAACATCTTTGACTAATGGAATATTAAGATCCTTATGAAGAGTATGATTGCAGATATATTTAGGAGCCGAAGCCATCATGCAAAGTATCTTTGATTGCTGCCTTTGTACCAGTAATAGGTTACTTGCTTTAGTATTTCCGTACAGTTCTATCCCATACTTGCAGATTGGCGCTATAACCGTGAGATGTATCCGTTATTTTAGATTCAGACTTAAAATAGATCTTCTTCCCATTATTGGATAAAACAATTATTTGACTCGTGCTAAGACTTTTCTGCTAATTTGTTCTATGTGAAAACACCAATTGGAGTCTGCGATCCATATGCGTTCCCAGATATTTCACGGAATTAATCTGCGATATTTCAGAATTATTTATTATTAACTTTGTACGTGTAGTAGGTCTATTAATGATAGTTATATGTTGACACTTTTTATTATTGAATTTAACACACTTTAAATGTAAAAAAAAAAAGGGAAAACGATTTTTGTTCACTCAAATAAATTTAAATATTTTGGTGTTCTATCAAAGCATGTTATTCACGTGAAATTTCAATGAAATACAAATAAAATTTTAAACACGAATTTTTTGAAGATATTTGAGAAAAAGAATCAGTGCAAGAAAGTAAACAAATATCATTCCTTACGGAAAACTCAATAATCACATACGCCTGAATGTATACATTAAAAAAAAAAACACATAATTATACCGATTTGCATTATCCGAAATATTTAAATCTACTTCGTATTCTTTCGCTTCCCTTCTAACTGTCTCTACGTCGAATTCAGTTCTTATATTTTCATCCCCTTGAAAAGGACAAACACCACCATCAATTAAACAACCATTAACATCGCAACCAAGATAACCCGATTTACTAGCGTTTGTTTCAATTTCTATTGAGGTAGCTATACTCGAAACACCGACATGAATAACAATCTGAAAAATTATATAAGTAATATTAAATAAAATGATTACGGTCTATGCAATTTATTAAATCGAACATAGTAAGAATTTACAGCCTTTCAGTTTTAATTACTTTATTTTATACAACGAAGAATCGAATTTTTTAAGAATTTGAAGAAAAGATTTAAAAAAATACAATTAATCTAAAAGAATTTAAAAAACTATAAATATAAATGTGGTAAAGTAAAACGCGAAAATATTAATTTAAGTAGCAAAATTGCATCTTTCTTTTAATTCGCAGTCAAATTAGCAACTGAAAAGAGATGGCGTCCTAAATCATTTCTATTTTATAAATAACAATTCTACTCTACTGTGCTTACATATTTTTTTACGTTATCGTGATTTTTTTATCTTTTTTAAAAATATCCCAAATAATTTTAGTTTCCTGTTCTATAAATCCGAATGATGCGAATTAAAATTTAACATAAGCCATCAATAATGCTAATTAAAAATTTGAAACTATACTAAACATGCGATCACGTCAAGTTGATGGTTAACATATTAAAAAAAACAAAAGAAAAACTTCAGTGACAATCATAATTACCCGATGTGAATTAAAAATTCCATTAAAACAAAGTCTATTATGTTACTTGAATTTTAAGATCAATTCTTTCTGAAACCGTATTTTAACTTAAAAATAACGCATTAGTAGAATGATATTTTTACTGCGTGTGATAATAAATTTCTGTTAACCTTTTTTTCTGTATTTAAATTATAAACGAAACTTCACAAATCAATATTCTTTGCAGATAAAAACAAAAAAATAAAATGTAAAATTCGCGTATTTTTTTTTTTTTGTTGGTTTACAAGCGTTTTGATTTTACGTACATTCACGAACATAAAATTTAATTTTTTGAAGATCATAAATTTTTAAGAGATGACGAATTAAACGATCGTTGTATTTCCTTCTATTTTCTCTTTAATATGCATTATCCATTTTATTTGAAAATCTATATCACCACCGTAGTCGTAACGATAATCAAAAATATTAAAATGCTTTTATCTAAGATTCTTCTAAGTTTTTATTAAACTTCAGTAATATTACAAGAAATTAAAGTATACGTAACGCGGTATTCGAACTTAATTTTGGAGTGATGTGAAATGTACTGATAATTCGTTTAATTCATTATCGACGATTGAAAATACTTATTTCACAGATTTTAACTTATTAATCTTATAGTTCTTATAAATTTCACTTCGTTTATAACTTTACTTTGTTATACACCCTTTTCCCGGATTTTGTTGTTTTTTTTTTTTTTAAATTAATTTTTACATTTCAAATATATAACAGTTTCGCTACATTTTGATTATAATGTCGCTTAAAAAAAGGTTTCAACATATAAAAAGTTACCTTAAATTTTTCACGAACGATAATTTGATTTACTCAAAAAACACTAGCAAACTTTACAGATTTACAACATATTCAAACATAAACACTTTATTTTCTTCTATTTTTGGATCACAGAAACAACACGATAATCTTAGCATACAAACAGCAAGTTTTATGAACACGTAATTTAACATACTTACATCTGGTTCATATTCCTCCCATAATTTTGGAACAATAGTGTTAACCCTTTCATATGAAACTGGTATACATGCGGTTCTTAAACATATATTTAAATCTTCTTCAGTACTAACACGCGATAACAATCTTACTGCTTCCCAACTGGGATTTACTTTGTAATCAGCAAATGGCCCAAACCCAGTAACTAATACCGTTTTCATACTTATTACTGCCTTTGTAACAAAATGTGTATTAAGTGTACCTGCAGTACAACACACTGTTGCGTATACACAATTTCACAGACGACTGTTAATGGCTTCAGAAATAATAGCGATAAAATTACTGCTCCGAATAAACAAGTATAAAAGAAAATAAAGTTAGTTGCGATTTATTTACATTGTTTACGAGTACACTGTAAATCTACTTCTCATAGGTGATAAACAATATGGTCTTATATGATATTCGTACTTTCTTTTTCAATAGAACCTTATGTAATAGATAATTTTTAATGGGTTAGCTCGTTAATTTATTGTCATCATGTACATTCCCTTCGGTTATAAATGTTATTAACCAAGCTCACATAAACTACAAAAACAGTGTAAATAAACGAATGACCTTTCTTGTGAACAATAATAGTAATAGTGTTACTGGGAAAAGATTAATTTTTTTTAAGCTGATAATACGATCCATTCATGGTTTATAACTTTTCCTGGTTTTAAATAAACAACAAAACAATATTCCATTACTTGCGCTACAATATTATTGTAATTTTTACATTTTAGACAATTATATTAACTTTTAAAATGGTCTTATATATTAATAAACGTTGTAATGGTAACACTGCAAAAGTAACGCACAATGAATATTAATGTTGAAAAAACGGCAAAAAAAAACATTGTAATTAAAACGTGAACAACATAAATGTAATTGTAGCAAATATTCATTTATTGATCTAGTTGCATGTTATGATCCATATAAAATTCCGTAGATAAATGAGACTAATTTGTCTTAATAAGTTGAAAGCATTGTACAAATTTCTCCCCATCGTAATCGATCTTTGGTTCAGTTTTAGAAAAAATTGTTTATCACGCTTTGAAAAATTAATTTTTCCTCTTTCGTTACATTCTCACTAATTCAATATTCGTTTATTTCTTTCTATCATTCGCTTTGTCATCAGAATATATTGATGAATATAAGCAACGAATCAGCGTACGTACATGTGTCTATTATTTTTTAATTTAAGACTTCGATCGTTTTAATGAAATGATCACGAAATTAAATATAAAATTACGGACGCCTACAGAAAGAGATCAGTAGGGTCGTCGTTGCCCCCCCCCCTGTTTAGGTCAAGAAAAAGAAAAATCAACGCGAAAAACTGGAAGAAAATAATATTGGTTCTATTTAATAGTATTTGCACAGCGTATAATTTTGATTTTTTTTTTTTTTCATAATTTCTTTATGAAAAAAAAAGGTAAGTGTTGGTTTTTGGCGGAAATAAAAGTATTTGCAACTAAATGTAATTTTTAATATTTTCATAATAAATTCTATGCCAAAAATCGTTTAAAAATGAACCCTAAATTAATTAAAAAATTGATTTCCCAATTTTAAAGTAGTAGTAAAGTATTTTCTATCGCCAAAAAATATCTTTTTCATCCTCCTCCCATCGTCCCTGAGAAAAATGCTGAGGGACCCGTGCATTAAATTCAACGTTAATTAAAAATCGTTAGCTCCGAAAACGGACATGAGCTTCTCTTAATCTAGCCTATTTAAGTCGATTTCGAGCTAATCTTCTAAAAGGTCCATCTTCGAACATTAATTTTATATCTCCTTTCTATCTTATTTTTTACCGTTCTCTTTTTTTATTCTACAAATTGTTTAATCCGTATTTCCTGAAGTTTCTTTTTTATTATTAAATCTAGATACAAGCCTTTCGTTACCCTCATAATTAGCCTTATTATTATCTGCATAAAGTTTTAAGTTTGTTTTTTTTTTTTTTTTTGGGCGCCGAAAATTCAACCCATCGACAAAGCTTGTTTTTTATTAAGTCTAAATTGATGTTATCTTTAATTATAAATGTTTTTATTTTATTTTGCGTTATTTTAATTGTGTTTATTAATTCTTGCACTATTATGCAAGTTTAATGGGTAACAATCGGAGAGGCACAATTATTTAAAATCATACTTTCTAATCTATAAGGTATATATATATATATATTACAATGGCTAAAACATTGTTATACAATTGTAATTTTACCATTTAAATCTTTTTCTGTCCGATTGCATAATGATATAGTTTTGCTCCAAAAATAGTTTTTTCTACTTTCTCAGTTTTGACCAATTTACTACAATAATTTTAGCTTAATTCTCATTGAATAATATTTTTGTTTTGAGCAATAATATGATTTCATACCTGTTTGCTAGAATAATAAGTATTTGAAGTAATGTACGCATATCAAATAGTAAACAAACCGATAAATAGAAATATATTGATCTTCAGAGACGTTTTAAAGTCCATTTTCAGCTGGAAAAATAGAAATTACAGCACGAACACAAAGCGACTCAGGGTGGTCGGTGCTTCTGGTCCGTGATCTTGCATTGAAATAAGCAGCATATAGGTGGAATATAAATATTGTGTCATAAATAGCTTCATTTTCAATAAAATTTTCATTTACCCTACGTTTTTGTCAACTTTGACCATGATCCACCTGAACTTTTGTTTGGGCCAAAATATATATTATTTAGAGGTCTAAAATACGTCTAAAAATGCCAGTTTCATCTTTGTTCTCATGTATTTTCATTGCTAAAAACATGAATAATGTTAAAAAGTGTCATTTGGAGGGTCGACTACGACGGGGGAGTTGTTAATTTTTTCTAAGATGCCCCTCCCATCATGTGTCTACAACGTACTGAATAATTAAGAAAATCAAAAATTAACTGTATTTCAGCAAAAAGGAAGTTTCTCAAACACTAGGAGGTGAGGGATTTGAAACTTCTGTCACGAATGTTCCTTGACCGTACCCATTTACCACGCAAATATCAACGCGATAGCTCTTCAAGGAAAATTTACCATTCTTATCCACTCATGGCCTTCACATAAATATAATCGGTTTAAATGTAAAAACCTTAAAAAATAGAATTAGTAGCTTTTAATAAGGGTAAATTGCTTATATTATACTAGGACTAAATGGAACAAAAAAAGGGGGAAGATATTTTTTGTATTGTCGGCAATATTATTATTTTGCAATGAAAATGACAAAGATTAGAAAAGAATGGGCTTTGTAACAGGTAAAAAGTGAAGAAATAAAATTTTAGAATTGAAAGGATTCATTTTGACTGATTAGCATTGGGAAAATTTAAAATAATTAAGTGTAATAATCTAATATGAGGATCAGTTGAAAGGTAAGGCTTCTGTCTTTCTATGAAATAGATTCTAACTTGTAAAAAAAAAAAAAAAAAAAAAAAAAAAGTGAACTAAATAAAATTACAAAATCATTTTTCAGTATTGTCACCTTTAATCCCGACACACTTGCGTAAACATGTAGCCTATTTTTTGAAGGTGTTAACAAAAAAGTCTTCTCCTTTACTTCCGAATCATTCATTCATACATTATTGAACTTCTTTGTTCGAATTGAAATAGGTTCCTGGTGCTCCTTTATCGCTAGAAACAAAACTCCGAAGGAAGCATATTGGGACTGAATGCCAGGTGCAGTACGACTTCAAAATTCAAGCGTGTCTGATCTTGGCGTTGGTTTGCGTATTATAACGGAGTTTAATTGAATCTGAGGAAATGAAATCTGAAAAAAATAAGAAAATATAATTTTTACCAAAATAAAAAAAAGTATGTGGCTTTCACATATTTCTGCACAATTTTTTATATCAATTTCTACTTACCATTCCTTATGAATTGTTTCCCTATTTTTAATAACTTCCTAGTCTATCATTTGCATTCGTTTAAATTACAAGGGCACGATAGTGTAGGCTCACAAGCTAATATTTCCTTTGACTAATCTCACTATTCAAAACTGCGAATTATTATTTGTTAACCTAATTAAACACACACACACACACACAAAAAAAAAAAAAAGGAGAAAAAAACAACATATTGAAAGTAAATTAATATTATTATAATCCAGTGTTATTGCAAGAGTAAAAAATCTGGAGAGGCAAATTTCAGAAATAAACACAATCACTTATTTGGAAAAATTAAAGAATATTGGAGTAGCAAAAATAAGTTTATAGCTCAATATATTAATGTTTTTAATTGGTTCATATGATTTTAGTTTAGTGTTTTATCAGTAAGCGATTACGAGGTACTTTTTAGAGATCGCAAAATAAAATTAAATTCTTAGCAACGTATGCAAAGTGATATATATACCGATAACGGTTGGTAACAAGGTCAAATTTTATTTGTTTAAAAGTTTTCCTTGTATTGTACAGACACCTTCTTTTAAAATAATTTTCAAGTAAACTCTATTCTTCTATTCAGTTCAAAGACTCAATGAAATAGTATATAATCAATAATTTTATTTAATATATATATTTTTAGAAACATTTTCATTAAAAGTTATTAATTTTTTTTGATAAATGCTGTTTTCTGCAGTCTAAAATCTACTGCACTAATCAGCGTTAAATTCTATAAACAAACAGTTCGTATATTAATGACAATGTCATTCTTAGCCCGAGCCACAACATTTTTGAACTGTCTCGAAAATTTTTCCCAAAACGTGATATGCTGTATATACAAGAAAACAAAGTACCGACAAAATTGATTGCTTGACATTGTCAATTTTCTTTGCTCTATACGAATTATAGAAGTGATAGAGCTGGTGGTCCGGGAGTGTTCCGTGGCGGGGTGTAGGGGCGGAGCACCATGCGAGGCACGAAGAGCCGAATTTTGTATAGATATAGGAGGTGTAGCAGTTAAGTACCGGGTATTTAGTTATAACTATTCAACTGCTAACACTGCGCGGTCCATTCATGTGTTGCTGGAAAGAAGGACCTTCCTTTAGTATGATTTCCGTTTTTACAGTGGTAGAGTGTTTAGCTCGTGTTTTTGTAAAGTAATTTTTTTAGGCGCGTCGCGAAAATAGTTAACGTGAATACTTTAATGACGTTTTATCGCGGATTCAAACGGATGGTAAGGACTGGCTGAGTACCGTAGTCACTAAGGACGATACTAACATGAAACCAAAGACAGAGTCGGCAATGAGTTAATCACGGAGGGAAGCGACCGAAGAAGGTCAGGATGTCGAAATCGAAAATGTAGGCTATGCTTATCATTTTTTTTTTTATATTAAGGGTGTAATCCATCGTGAATACGTTCCTGCAGGTCAGATTGCGATCGAACAGTTTTATGTTGGTATACTGCAGCGTCTGAGGGGCCCATATTTTTCGCGCAAGGCACGAATTCGCGGAAAGCAGTTGGTTCCTTCATCATAACAATTGGCCAACACATTCGTCTTTGATTGTTGGCGAGTGTTTAGCCAAAAAAAAAATCCCGACCAGTCCGTAGCCTCCCTACAGCCCCCATCTTTTACCGCGTGACTTCTTTCTTTTCCCAAAAATTAAATCTCAACTCCAGGGAACTCATTACAGCGGTGTAGAGGTTAAGCGTGCGTCGAACGACCTAACTTTGGAGGTCTACCAGGGGTGCTTCGAGGGGTAAGAGCGGCGACGGAAACGTTGTGTGGAACTCGAGGGTCACTATAGCGAAGGACTACAATGGTAAGTTGATCAAGAATTAATTTAATAGAGCTGCTCATAAACAAAGTCCCGGAACTTAATTACCACACCTCGTATACTTTTTTTTTAAATTGTTAACTTCTACTTTAGTCTGTAAAGTTTTCTGTAATAAATGAACCGCAAGGAAAATATATTTATTTTACATTGCTACAGTAGTATCCAGCTAAATCTTAGGTAGAATTTCATAATCATTTTTTAATATTTTTTTATCCATTTGAAATGTTTTTGGACGATTAACATTTTTAAAATTAAGACATTCTTTGAACGCTAAATTATTCGTTTTAAAAGTTAAAATCTTTTATACTACACTCAGTTTTAAATTAGTCTTTAAAAAACACTTTAACATTTAATTTATTAAATTAAAATAAATAATTAAAACATAACCACATTAACTGGATACATAACGAATTTCATTCATAAATATAAGTAGTAGCCAATATCGGTTAAATCCGTAAAATTCATTCTACGCTGTATAATATCAGGATTACTTTAAACCAAATTTATATAAGACAGGAAATAACCTTTTGTGCATGCGTTCCATTCGTTTCTATAATAACAAATTATGAAGGCAGATTCTCATTTCATTCTAATATGACTTAAACGAGTATATTAGATTGTATATAGTGATGGCTAGTTTCACTGTTTCAACACGTGCTAGCACGGTTCATTATACAACTGTGTTATTGCCATTAATTAAAAAGAATAAAACAATGAAATATTCACAATTTTCTCATCTGATTTCTTTCATTTTCAAGTGACTTTTGGAAAAGTGCAGATGTTACGTTTTTATTATTTTAGACAGCGATTTATTGATACATTTGAAATATTATTTTGATCACTTTTAACAGAAGTGTTCATTTTTAATTTTCTTTAAATTTCGATAAACGCAAATTTTCAGCCAAGGGTAGTTTTTTTTTGAACCCAAAACCAATATTCGATTTTAAAAGTCGAAAAAATGACACACTGCTCTATTTGGAAGAAATGGTAAAGCGTTTCAGAACTGTTGCATTGTTATATTTTAAACATCTAAAATATTGATCCAGAATTAAACTATTATAAGCAGGCTTAGATTTTGGGGGGGGGGACTGGGAGCTGCAGCCTCGCGCCCTCCTTATAAAGGGACCTCCAAGAGGTTCCCACGTCCGACATGGATGGTTAAACGTGCAATAACAGATGTTTTTCCAAACATTTATATTGCATATAGAATATTTGTAACTATACCGATTACAAAATTGCGAGGCGGAAAGATCTTTTTCGATATTAAAAAGAATAAAAAACATGTACAGATCAACCATGCTAGATGATAGATTATTAGCATTATCAAGATTAACGATTGAAACAGATTTTCTCTGTTCAGTAGATCTTAACGATATTATGCAAGAATTTGCAGAAAAAAATTCATTGTTTATAATTATATATATATATTTGGCATCGAAAATTCTACCCATTGTCAATGATATTTAGTTTTGTTTACATTAATAATTATACGTTAATTCGTGAATTTAAAATAATATAATTGAATTAAATTAAAGAAAATTTAGTTATTTTATAAAACTGATAATTTTGTCACTTCCGAAAAGGAACCCTAATATTTCCGGGCGTATCACACACTTAATCCGGGCCTGATTATAATTGTAGAATATAAAATTTCGTACATTATATTCTTAGTTTTAAGTAGTAGTAAAAACGGATAACATAATGTAGACAATTAAATCGTCATGATTTGCACAAATTTTTACGGCATTTCGATAAATGTATCTTTTAAAAAATAAAAATCAGTCATATGTCAAAAAATTAACGTTACCCAGGACTGTACATTTTTGGAATTTGCAATAGTCAATAATTGCTTTAACGAAACTTAAAAAATTTCACATTGATTAAAACACAAAATATTCTAATAAAAAAATTTGTAAGTATTAAGTTGAATTCCAACATTTCCTCGATCAAAAACAAAAATATTAAAAATGTTAATTATTTCCATTATTACAAACAGAAAATACAACTGAGAAAATGATTATAAAAGGAAAAACGAATGAAACTGAACAACCAACGACATTACAAATAAAAAATTAATTTGACAACACATGTATGATTGAATAAAACAAATATATACATTAAAAGATAATTGACTGATAACTGGTTTAAGAAAAGCGAGATTCGTATTTATCACGCCAGAAGTCACGATTATTCTCTAAATTAAAGGTCCACCGATATGGGTTGCAAGTTTGCAACAGAATACTGTCTAGTGAAAAGAACGAATAACAAAACAATTCGAATACAAGCATGTGTCTCATTTAACTAAAAACATAATGATGGAAATATTCAGAAATTGTAAATTTAAAGGCATTGATTTCTTCAGTTCTGATTCTGTTATTTACTTCCAACGTTTTTCAAGTTCAATATTTATCGATACAGCAATAGTCGACTTTAAAAATTAATGTACCTTAGGGAGAGCGCCCACTTAAGCGATACGATTCCGATACGACAACAACAAAATGTAGTTCAGAATATAACCCACGTTATTATATGAGTTAGCGCCCGCTGACGTGATGCGACAAGAAACCGATAAGCAACTATCGTATCGCCGTCGCTCGAGTGCTACATGTTTTATTTTTGGTTGCTTGAGCAAGCGATTGTTTGTTTACATTCTGAATTTTTATGCGTAATATGAATGATCGGCAAAAATAACAATTTAAAATCGGTGTTTTAAATTTATTTCAGAATATTTTTAAAAACAATTCATATTTATGAAATAAATATTAATATTTACATTTTCTTATTTTGTTATGTAATATAAATTAACAGCAATATATATGTACATATGTGGTATAGAAAATGTTTCCACACATTTAGGCGTACATAATTAACAAATGTATTTCCCATAATGTGATTAAAATACGTTTCTGCGGTGTATAAATGTTCTAAAAGGGGTGTTTTTTTTTACAATTTTTGGCCAATTTTCTCTACTAACCAATTAAACGTTTCCTTATTCATTCCATAAAAACTTTAGAACTTTTTCGCAAGGCCGTGTCCACGGGGGGGGGTAACCCCCCACCCCCCTGAGAACTGAAATAGTTATTATAAATACAAACAAATCTGAAAAAAATCACAATTTTAAAATAAATATTGATGACTTTTTAGGGTGTTCTTACCTACTTTTAAAAGAAAAAAGAAAAAATATGCTCCATATTTTTAGGTACTTCATTAATATTTTATGCAAAAAATTCTTTATTACGAGTATAATCAATAACATATGTAATTTTTATTAATGTTCATATACGGGATAATTCATTTATGTAAATTATTAATATATAAATCAAAATGATGGAAATTGTTAATAGTACGAATATTAGTGAAAAATGTATTATAAAATAAATATGCAAAGAAAATTTTCAAAAACCCCTCCCTTTCCAAAATTCTGGGCACGGGCCTGCTTTTTCGAGTACATATTCAATTCTTTACAAACATTAAAGCGTTTATTCTGTTACTCTTTTGAAAAAATGGATGTACTCAATAACGTTGTTTCCTTTTTTGATTTAAATTGTTAAGATTTATTAACGATACATTGCTTCTTCACTAAAAGAAGAACAGGAAAACGAAGAAAAATATGACATTTTTTACACTATTACATTATATCATAAATTAAGTTGCTTCTCCAGCGGATAAATCGTGTTGCTTAAGTGGACGTTACGTCGTATCGGAATCGTGTTGCTGTCGCTTACGATTTAAAATCGCTGTCGTATCGGAATCGTATCGCTTAAGTGGGCGCTTTCCTTTAATTATATATCACTTTTCTGTTCCTTTGGCCACAGTAAAAAAAATATCACTTTTCTTATTTTATAATTGTTGTTATAATTTATATTACCGTATTTAATTAATTATTTTTATCTGTTTTTTAGATTAAAAATATGTTAATTTGAAATTACTCGTTTTGTAGAAATAGAAATGCAAGCAGTTTCGTTCATATCGAAAATTCAAAAAAAATTTTAAATTCGGGATTAATATTAAATGTTCCGGCTAAATCGATGTATATGTGATTATACATGTATGTGAGTAGATTTAAATGTAAATATAGTAAGTAGCCGAAAAAGATATAACAATTTTTCTACTGTGTATTATTGTTTTTAAAAAATCGTTTAAAATCGGCAAAAGTCAATTTAGCTAAAATATATTTTAGAATATTCAATCTAGCATATTTGTAATTACAACTTAAGTCGTTTTATTTATAATTTTCAATTATTTTTCATGAACGATTGATATTAAATTAGTTTCTTATCGAAACTTTGATTATTTGTCACTACGAATATTATTGATATTCGTTTTATTCTATTTTATTTCAATATATTGTTACTTTCTTCGGCGTATATTAGGTTTCAAATGAGTATTTAAAACGGTAAACTAGTACATAAAAGTAAATTTTGAATAGAAGTTGGAGAAGGTCGATGTTAGCTTACATTTTTTCGTATCTTATGTAATTTAAATGCATGGAAAATGTCAAGACTTTTCGCTTATTGTGAAAAATCTTGAAGATAATTGAGGCAGAATAATGATGTTTTTTTTAAAATTGATATCATCCGTGTTGTGTAATCGCAGTCTGTGTTGCTTCAGACGTCTTTTTTTAATTAAAGGAGTATGGAAGTAGTATCTATTATAATGCAAAGATTTGGTTTCAGTTAATATTCATTATACAAAAAATAAAACATGGATGTGGACGAAGTAAATAACTGCGTAAGTATTTGTTTTTATAGTAATTATACATATATAAAAAGTATACCGTATACAATATATTTTACAAAATGAGGAAAGTATGTTTGTGGCTACATGTACATTAATAATGGTGTGAAATAAGATTTAGCAAAAGCAGAACATATAAATATGCTTCAAAGGGGAGGGGAATATAATTTAAAGGTAGCTTTTGTTTCGACGTGTTTCACATGTGTGGTGACAAAATGAACTTATTTAACATGTTAAATTAAATAATTTTAGTAAATGTTTCTTTGGCGATTTACAATTTCAAATTTAAGTATCTAGAACTTAAAATTAGAAATATAACAATATTCGGAGAAGTAAAAGAAAAATTGTCTTAATTGTAATATTTAAGCAAGCTTTGTATTTCAAAATAATTTTTTGTGGTATAAAATAGGATGATCAAGAAGATGCGGTTACTCTAGACGTTTACCAGTTAACAAAATCGCAAGACATACAGACCAGATTATTAAATGAGCAAATAAGGAATATGGTATCTGATGTTAAAATTAGCGAGGAAAAATTTAATTCAATAAAGTCCGATTTCATTAATGAAATCATTGATTTCATTTCATGCCAGGAATTTCCAGAAACGGTACACATAATTATAGATTTTGTTAAATGTTTTTTTTTTTTCTAGTAGTGTTTTTACATTGTATGCAGATATTTTTAATTAGGGAGTAGATCGCTACTATTCTGAGCTGCATAAAAGTTACTTGTTTGTCTTTAAGCTGACTTTGTTATTTGTATAGTTTTATTTAAGTTGTAATACTATACTGTAAATTTTTATATAGAAGTGTTTTTACGAATTCAAATTTAATAACTTCAACATTTAGTTAACTTTTAAAATTTTTATTATATCCGTATTTCTGTTAGTTGATTGTTCTCTTGATTTTTTTATAATATAACCATACTGATTTTCATCCAATAAATTTCCATTTTTTGATTCATTTTTCATTTGTTTCAACAAAAACTTCGATATTTTTTTAAAATAATTGTTCATATTATAATGTTTACATATTTTAAGCAATTTGTTGAAAATCTGATTATTGCCATTGCCTTTTTTTAATAAGATGGTTATGGAATATATTATTCGTAAAGTTATTGATTTGTGTATAAAATGTAATTTTGTGTTTTAAAATATATAGCGATTCCGTCGTTAAGAAGAATGATAGACGGAAATAAGATGGATGAGATAATGTTATGCATCATCAAAAATCGATTGCTAACATAAATGAAAACATTTTATTCTGTTGATTTAAAAAAGCGATAATACGAGATCAAATGCGAGAGTATTTTTTTTTTTTTATATGAAAAATTTTGATGACTTTTAATATTTTGTATCCGCTGTCAGGAAGTTTTTTATATTATTCGAATTTTTGATTTTTTGTAATACTGGGAGGATTTTCGAAATACATAAATTTGACGAATTTCTTTAAAATATAGTTTCAAGCGGGAGAATAAAATATTTTTGTCACGCAATAAATCTACATGGTTAATTCTAGAATCAGATGTGGAAGCTGCAATTAAGCAAGCTAAAGTAAGAAAAACTGGACGAAGGAATATTAATTAGAGGAGAAAAAATTGCAGTGATACGTTCTGCTGATGATACTGCACTGCTGACGAAGAATATCGAGGACCTACAGGGACTACTGAATTCAGTTGCCTTTGAAGGTGGAAAAAAAGGGCTTAGCATAATCATCAAGAAAACCAAGGTCATCTTGGCCTCAAGACAGCCAGTTGTAGATAAAAAAGCTATTCCTTGACGGTAGGGAAATTGAACGGGTAGGAAAATACAAGTATCTAGGTTGTTGGATAACGGAAGATAATGGCCTTGGCATAGAAATAAGAACGCGCATCGAGATAGCCCGGGATGTATTTATGGAGCTGAAGAATGTACTTGGCGACAGAAGATTAAATCTGGAAATCAAAAAGAAGGTGTTAAAATGTTATGTATGGTTCGTACAACCATATGGGTGCGAGACGTGGACAATAAAAGGATATATGGAAAAGTGTATTTCATCATTCGAAAAGTGGTGTTATCGTCGGATCTGGAAGATACCATGGACTAAAAAAAATGAAAGATGCGGAGGTGTTACAACTGATGAAAACGGATCCGGTATGGACATAATTAAAAAACGCAAAACTAATTTCTTTGGACATTTCGTGAGAGGACCAACATATCACCTTCTGCACACAATTATGAGGGGAGCGGTAGAAGGAAAACGGGGACGAGGAAGAAGAAGGATTTTTTGGCTTCAAAATATTAAGAAATGGACTAAGTAGGAGAATTGTTCCAGATCGCAAGAAATCGAGACGCGTTTCGTCAAATGATTGAATCCATGAAAAGTTGTTAAGTTATACCCGAATCGGGTTGCACGAGGAAGAAGAATAAATCATAATAACGAAAAAAAAATAGTTTAAAAATATTTTACCGATTAAAAAATCTTTAAACATGTATTTAAATTTGGGCGAAACAGTTTCATATAGGCAGAAAAAATGATTTCGAAAAAGATCGTGGTAGTGACTTTTATAATGATTATTAAGAAATGCTGAATCAAAATTTCGGCGGGGGAAATTATGTTTCATGTTTTTTATTCATTCTATTTTAAATAAGCAAAATAACCATTAATTAAATTGGAAATGGCAATAATTATTTAATTTTTCATTTTATGATAGCAGATATTAACTAATAAAAGTAAAATTTGCGTTATAGTGCTAAAGGGTAACTAATTATGTTTAAATTGTTTGCAGTACAATTTTTAAACGGAAATTTAAAACGTTTACTGCAATTTTTTTTTTACATATATATATATATTTTTTAAGATACTAGACAAAAACCGAAGTAATGGAGAGGAGCACGATAAGCACAATTTTGATGGACCGGTGAAACCAGTTAAACAAGGAAAACGAACTGCAAAACCTAGCTCTGTTAGTCTAGTTGGTTCAAATGGTGTGCATTGCGGTTTCAACAGCGAACTGAAAGTTTATATATTAGCTGAATTACCGCAAGTATAAAAACTTCTTATTAAAACTATTATTTTAATGCATATTGTGTTGTAAAAATTGAAAGCAAATTTTTATTCGGAACGTATTTACTAAAAACTCGGATCGATACCAATAACTTAATTAGATCATTTGATGTAGCCGGTTAGGCGGCGGTATTTTTTCTTTAAAACGCGCGTCCCAATTTTGCTGCCACTCAGTTTAAAAATTAATATTTGCGCTAGGTATTGTTAGCTGGAGATAAAAAAAAAAATTGTAGATCTTTCCCTCCCTTTATATGCGTATTAATGATTAATAAAGTTTTTTTTTAATATTTTAATTATATTTTTTTCTAACACAATTAAGTAAAAAATTAAAAATAAAAAGTACATAAAATTTAACGGTACACTGTTACTATTTTATGTAATTCTTATCATCATCATCATAGTACCATACTCGACTTCTGAACGCCGGTGACTACTTATTGGTACATTCTAGCTGGACAGATATAAGTAGTGTACTAGGCAATTGGTCATATGCAATGCTAGCGTAGACGTAAGACTAACACTTGGAATTGATTGTAATCGCTTGTTATCGCGGTACAAATGCAGTCCCGTGAATGTCTGCCTACTATACAGTAATTAGCGCGCGTATGGTGGTATATGTGGTGGTTTGCCATTGCCTTCCACATGACTATTAGCGGTTAATGTAATTGTATATTTTGTAATTTCTGTCGTCACCTTGGATCGAACTCAAAATGAGAACTGTCAAGTATTTTTCTTGGCCAATAGTTTAGGTGCTTATTTAATTATTTTTTTCTTTATGATATTCTATCTTTTAATTTGAAAATAACTTTAATTTTATTGTTATTTACTTTGACAATTTTTTCCAATGATGGGAGTCTGCTATTTTTCCCTGTTATTCAACTAATAGTTCAGAGTTATAAGCAGTGTGTGTGGCTATTTCTTAAATTGCGTCATCAAAATTGTTCATATTAACGGATAAAAATTAATTTACCGATACACCTTGTTGATAATTTTTTTTGCCACAATGATTTTTAAACCGTTCCGTATTGATTTAATAATTAGAATTTCTTTGCAACCGTTGGACAAAAACGAGAAAACTTAAATTTCAATAACTTCAAAATTATTAGTTCAGTTATTTTTAAATTTGATAAATACATAGGAAAATATCCCTACTTTCATAAAATCTAAAAAACTTTAAAAATCAAAGTTCCTCCGGATGGTAGAGAAACTTTAGGTACGTCAAGAATATTTAAATAGAATTTAACATTATAAGCATACTAAACGTAAACAAAACCGTCAGCTCCTGGCCACAATGGTATAAACATTTACATGCTATAGAATCTGCTGGAATGAATTCAGCACTTAATGCTGGAAATGCTAAACAAACTATGAACATCGTTGCAGCTCCCGCTAAACTGGAAGATAGCAGAAACTATTCCGATCAGAAAATCAAACAAAAATCCGCATCAGGTAGAGAGCTATAGACCGATTCCACTGACATCTGTGCTTGGTAAAGTATTGGAGAGAGTAGTGAACAACAGACTAACGTAGGAATTGAAATTACAAAACCGGCTATCCAAATACTAATGTGGCTTCCGCAAAATCTGAGCAACAATAGACCACGCTCTCTATTTACAGGAATCAATGCTTTAAGCGTTTGCCAACAGACATCATTTGTTAGCAGTATTTTTTGATCTATCCAAGACATTTGTCACTACGCTAAACAAAAAATACTGACTACCATTTACAGTTGCATATTTTATGGTCGACTACCTATTTTCGTGGAAAATTTCTAATAGGATTGTTTTTTTAAGGTCAAAGTGCGAGACAGATTATCCGAAGCAAAACACGTAGGAAAATTGAGTCCTGCAAGGCTTACTCCGCATCCCGACCCTTTTCGATATAGCTATTAACGATACCACTGAAGATGTATGATCTTCGGCTGAAGCTGGTCTTTACGCAGATGACTTAATAGTGTTTCTTTCATGTTCAAACATAAGACACGGTGAACACATCGTGCAAGAGGCGATCAACAAAATCATAACGAGAACTCAAAGCTTAGACGTTTTCTCCGGAAAAAACGAAAGCAGTCCACTCCTGCAGAACACGATCTTGGAACAATAACATACGTATCCTACTTGGCATCTCGTTCATTCAATTCTTATCTTGTGTTCGTTATTTGGGTCTTCATTTTGACAATAAATTAACTTGGAGAGAGCACATAACTCAACTAACTAAATCGTGTACAGCAAAGCTAAACCTACTAAAAGAATTACCGCACACAACGTACGGAGCTCTTCTATTTTCCATAACATCTAAGACAGACCTCTCCAAACTGGATACCATCCATAACTCTTCCCGCTCAGAACATTCCCAATATCGCGCCTCTATTGTGAAGCAGCAGAGTGGCCTCCACCGTTTCGACGCGATTACCTTACTGTGAATCTCCTATTACGCACAGCTGCAAATACGGGCCTTCTAGCAGCATACAGCGTTATACGATCAGCCCAGAGCCCATCAGAAATCAGACTCTTAGGATCTCGAGTAAAAGGGATCTTATCCTACGCATCAGAATTTCTTCACACCGATTTACTAATTATTCAAGAATTCCTCAACGTAAACAATACACCTGCAAAAATCTTTCCCCCGTGGCTAGCGAAACTGGCCTCATTTGACTATTTGTTGCTGCCAAACAAACACTCTTACTTTGCTATAGTCCACAAACTACTTTCGCTCCAAAGAAATAGACTATATTACTCAGATGGCACAAGGGCAGCAGAATTTGCTGGTTGCGCAGTCGTTGTTGGTCGAAACGTTATCCTCAGATTTTCGCTTATTCTCGGTTCTGTCTGTAGAATTATATGGCATCCTACTAGCTTTGGAACACGGGATTAAATCAAACTAACATCTAATAACAATAGCCACGGACTCACTGGTAGCTTTACATAACATCCAACAAAAATTAAACCACCTGATAGCTGACACCATGAATATAATCCTACAGAATTCACCACCGAGGGTAATCTTCTTATGGGTTCCTGGTCAAGCAAACATACCAGGAAACCTCATAGCCGATTATGCCGCTAGAGAGGCATCCAGAATGCTTCCCTATCCTCGTATTCAGACTCCACATGGTGGTATTACAATAAATATACTAAGATACTTGGGAGAATCCAGAACAAGTTGCTGAGGTATTTGTTGTACTGCTCGACTGGAAATTACCCTAAATATGGAAATTATCTTAGGTTGTGCAGTTATTTCAGTGTTAAACTATTGTATACGTGTAGGAAAATATGTAAGCTAAGGTTTTTGCATAATATATGTACTGGGCGTATAAATTATGATTATTTTTTGCATGATATATGTACTGGGTTGATGATTATTTGCTGTCAACTATTTACTACATAGTATCAAGACATAGTGGCAGAAATAGAGCTGTTTTACTTTTAGGTTATACAATTCCTTATTAGGTTATCCGCATTTAGATTTTCATGTAGATAGTAAAAATATCTATAATAATTTAATTTAACTTTAATTTACTCATATCACTCAGTTATGCACTTATGTATGTGAGTATTATAGCAGGAAATACCGTATTTGTTGTTTCACAATTTTAAATAATCGTTTATTCACTAAATAAATATTACATTTTACCGTGCAGCGGGATATATTTGTTTTTGTTTTTTCTTTGTATTCATAGTTACAGTTGTTATTATTTTCCTTTTATCTTTCTTTTTTCTTTTTATGCATATTGTACTTTTTTTCCATTTAATTTTGTGTTCACGTGGAAGGCAATGGCAAACCACTACGTATAACATCATATGTGCGTTAGGTCAGTACACCGCAGACATACACGGGACTGCACTTGTAGCACCATAACAAGCGACTACAATCAGTTCCGAGTGAAGTCTTGCGCGTGTACACTCGCTTGGCATATAACAATTGCCTACTACACTAATACTTATGTTTGTACAGCTGAGATGTACGAATAGGTAGTCGCCGACGCTCAGTCGCACCGACAAGGCTAAGCCTTTAGAACAAAGAAGAAGAATAATTTTGTATATCCCATTTTATTATTAGTTCGTGTAATTGTATTGCGGGTGGCATGTTTTGAATAATAAGGTTAATATCTGTTCAAAATACATTCGAATTATTCTGAATAAAATAAATAAATAAGATATCACGGAAGTTAGCAAAAACCTTTTTTGGAAATTGTGGCAGAAAAAATGGAAGGAACAACTAAATCCATCTCACCTACATACAGTAAAATTATCAGCTTGCGAATTGAAATTTCAACCAGAAGGTCGAAAGGATCAGGTGATGTTGTGCTGTCTACATATTGCCCAATCAAATCTTACACATGGATATTTATTTCAGACTCTTGCTCCATCTACCTGTGATAGATGTGAAGTTCCTATCACCGTTCGATACTTTCTGACAAAATGTCCTATGATCTTTAACCTATGCTCTAAATTCACTCCGTTATATTCCCCTTCATCACTGCTGTCAAACTCAAATCAATGAACTTATATAATGAAGTATAATAAACTTGCTAGCCACGCTCCTAGCCTAGCTGATGTACATAGTGCAAAGAGAAAAAAAACGCGTGGATAGCGCAATGTTTCACATTTTTCGTAAAAGAAGACACGATAAAACCGGAGAATGGGAAAGATAAACAGATCGATGTCGACCGTGAACGTTGCCCTCTACATTCTTACTAAGTGCCCTAGTGAGAACTTAAATTTAAAGTCACCAATTATTTTAATTAATAAATTTTAATAACTTTACTATCGGTTTTTGCGAATAACCGTTTTGTAATAGAAAAATGACTCTGCATGTTACTGTGACCAGCCGTATCATACTACTGAACATATTGTGTGTAACTTTAGAAGATATTTAGTTTTGGTTTCGTAAACAAGCGGGCGACATTTACAATTACAAAAGCTATAGTCTCGTGCAATCAAAGCACCTAAGCTATCATTATCCTCAAAAACATTCAAAATGAAATCAAGAGCCTTATTGATAGCCAACAGCTCAGCGGTAAAAATAGACGCCTCAAGAGAGAGCTTGAATTTTTGAATACAATAAAAGCGGAACCAGTGAGATTATTGGGATCTGTGAGCTTAACGTAAAGTTTAGACAAATTGGATTTGGAGGCCGAACCGTAGATCATGGAACCATAGTGAGAAATAATTAGGGTTCTAAAAATTGAATAAGGAATTTCTGGATCCGTACCCGAGGAGCTGACCAATGACTTTAAGCGGATTAGTCATTTTTAAGATTTGTTTATGGAGTAATAATATATGACGAGATTAGGTAAGTTTCATATCCAAATGCATACCCAAATACTTAACACATATAACCATGGGAACATACTTATGCCCGATGTAAATTACAAGATCACGAGAGAAGGATAATGCAGTTGTAAAAATGGAAAAATGCTGTCTTAGCCGGAGATATACATATTAAGCCCAATATCATGCAATGTTTCATTACAACGAGCCACACAGAGTTGATTTTCACGAACACAGCGAGAGATATTCTTATTTATACTATATAGGTAACAAAATATTTATTTCTTACAGGCAGAAATGACTCATTGTAACTAATAGGGCTAGATAAAAAGTGGGAGGCAAGCAGGATGATTGTAGGATCAGGTATTTCATTTACTGCGGGAATATAGGGAGGGTCGACTACATTTGTAAAGTTTTCGAACCAAGAGATGTCTACCTGGCTAACGATCAAATTTCCTTCAGGGGAGTGTTTCTATTGAACTGCGCACTATAATTTTCCCAAAAGTCCTTCTTAGTCCTTTTTAAAATTCTACAATTTTCAGCCAAAATCCTTCTGCAGTTCAAGTACGCGTTCATTGTGCCATCTATTCGAAATCTCCGCAGAGCAGCATTAAGCTCATTAATCTTATTTCTATAATCTTCATTCCACCAAGGAGAAGGAGATTTCTTTCGCCTTATATGGTTGAGCAAGAGATGCAGAATTATCTAAGGAATGGTTCAGAACTGTACAAAAAAATTCTATATTTCTCTAAGGACTAGTTCGCGGATTCAATAGTACCAATATCTCGTTTCATCAGGTCCCTAAACTTGACCCAATTTGTGTCTTTAAATTTCCAAGCCTTTCTGCTGACAGCTCCTCTAGTATTATATGAATTCGAGATACGTGATGTTCCACAGTAAATTTTAATCATTATTGGAAAATGATCGTTTCCCAGAGACAAGGGAGTAACCATCCATGAGCAGTCGAGGTAAATGTCGGGTGAAACTAATATTAAATCTGTTGGATTACTGGTATGAACGGGGCTAACTATTCTTGTAGGAGAACTATCATTCATTAAATATAGCTGAGAATTGGTAATAATTTTTAAATTAGTGTTGAAATTCATACCCGTTTGCTAGAATGATTAGTAATTAAAAACAAATAAATTAACCAATAAAATATAATGTACTTATCTTCCGTGTAACGTTTTCGAGCACAGCTCATCTTCTGTTGGAAACAGGCAAATAAAACACGAACGCAACCGAAATAATTATCGCGGAAAAATAAAATTTTTAACGTCAATAATAAAACGACAGTTCGAAGTCAGGAAATGAGTGTTATATAAAATAAACTAAATCTGGAATAAATATATAAACAATAAGAGTATAAAAAATAAGGTCAGTCAAGTATGATGTTTCATGCGCTGAGAATTCCGTATGTTAAGTTAAGATAACCGTAATTTACATTTACATAATACTAAATATAAAAAAAAGGAACTGAATTTTCTCGCGCCAAAGAGAGAGAGTCATGTAACTTTTTGCGATTTTTTAAATTATCGCCATTTTTGAAAATTTCGTAAATTTCGAGCTTTCGACGCCTCGAGAGGCTGATGGATGTTCCAAACTAAAGAAATAAACGGGGATGCGCATATTTTTAGCCTTTTTCAAAATTATTAATTATAATACCTCCGTCTTTTTTGCGTTTTATTGAACTTTTCATCAAATTCGAAAATCTCGTTAAACAAATTAAATACGAGTTTGTTCCCGACAATTAGCGATCTTTCCAACGATATGTAACATGCCTGGAAAAAAAATATTTTTTTCAAAACTTCCGAGATTTCGCAGGGGTCAGAATATAAACTGTAAGCTTGGCTATATTTTTCCTATAAAGTGGTCCTTATACTACTATATAGAAGTGTACAAATATACGGTTGTTTATGTTCATATGTTTGAGATACGTTTTGGTTTTTTCTACTATTTTACTCGAACTATTATTTACGTGCACATAACTTTTTTGCTGTCTTTGGGCCCAAAGGGGGGTGTAATTTTTTAACCGGAATTTTTTGCTTTTATGAAAGGGCTTTTACGTTTTGTTTTATATTTGAATTCCACTTTTAAAGATTTATCTGGTGTGATAAGTTATGACTTTTTAAGTGATTTTTAAGGTCGTTTTATATTCCATATTATATATTCTTGACGCAGGGTGGCCACGCAACCGGGAAACGGAGAATACGCCGGGAATTTTGTCGTAAAACCGAGAAAAAATGTAAAAATAGCCAAAAACGATATTTTTAATAAGAAAAAATCTTTTGAAACGTTAAAAAGTGAATGCATTTTTTAATGTACTTTTCTCAAAATAAATTACGAAGTTCTGTTTCATTCATATAACAAGTATGCTGCAAAGATCAAATATTATCAATAATAAAAAAATTCCATTCTTCTTTTTGTACAATTCTAATAATCAGGAAATCAGGGGGATTTGGACCAGGAAAACCGGGAATTTAAAAATTATATTTGAGTGGCCACCATGTGACGGCTTTTTGGGTTTTATGGCGCCCAGGGTTATCTGAAGTTATAGATTGTCTTAAAGAGAATTTTAAGTGTAATTTATGATCCAATTTTGAAGTGTATAAGTTAAACCGTTCGTGAGTTATTGCTTTTTATTTGATGTTTTTATCGTTTCTGAACTATCTTATTAGGATTCCATACATTATATGTGTATGGACTAGGCATGGGTAACTCTGAACATAGTTGTATCCTCGGAAATATATCCGCGTTCGGACGCAGCCGGATATATCTCCGACGACGTGATTTAATACATGTAAACTGCGGAAGGTGATGGCTGCACATACAGCTGTCAAAATTTGCTTTGTCATTACTGCTTCATAAGATGACGTCGTGTTCATAGATTGCAGTATAGGAAGTAATAGTGATGTTGTGATTTAACATTTTAAAATCTGGATGAGTAATGTGATTCACGAATTTTGATGCTAGGTGTTATTTAACGCGGTGTGAATTAGCTATTTTATCAAAAAAAAGTCCTGGTAAATCGGAATTGCGCGAAGAAAATACGCATCGTGTTCAAGGATTTTCTGTTGCTTTACGCGTTCTGAGTACTACGCAGTGTTGGAGTTGAATACAGATTGCGATTATACATCAGATATGAGGTACGTAACTGCGACGGAGTTGGAGTTGAGAAGCGGATATATATCCTCAGTTGGAAAGGACACATAGGTATCCAACTCCACTAGCGAAATTGATTTGCGCATCTTTAGTAGGGACTACAAATCAGATAAATGAAATAAAAATAAAAATTCCTGTTATTATTTAGAAGTAATGCGGTAAGGAATCAACTTTTTACGTAATAAATTAGGAAAATTTGGTAAATATTTCAATCTTGAGGGCAGCGAGTTGAATTTATTTGGGACTGAATAAATTAGTTACGTCTTATTGTTAGTATGATAGTTTTGCTGGTAGATAATAAATTTATTTTTGTGTCTATGTGCGAATACAAAAATTAGAAAATCATACAATACTTTAACATCTAGTATTTTTTAATTTGATGTAGGACTAACCTTAAAATTTAAAGCTTTTATACTGGCATTTCTCAATACTAGCATAATTCTCCAGTTATTATCAATATGGTCTTGAATTGCTATATTCGCCAATGCTGGATTTTTGTTAGAGGCCTTTAACGCTACAGTGTCCGCGAATGTAGTCAAAATTGTCTGATTAGAGACAGGTATGTCTGCGGTGTATATTGAATAAAGTATTGGTAGGGTTCAGGTATGTTGTAACAGACTGGAAAAGTTTGGCCTTAAAGTCAATATAAAGAAGACTGAATATATGACTACAGATAGAAACGCAGTTGTATGTCTCGGACAAGAAGCTTTAAATACCTTGGATCCTGTGTCCAGGCTGACAGTGGCGTTTCCGAGGCAGTCCGAAGTCGGATAAGCACAGCATGGCTGAACGGGAAAGCTGTAACTGGTGTGCTATGTGACAGACTCGTGCCCATTCGGCTAAAAAATTTATCGTTCAGTCATCCGACCAGAGTTGCCTTGTATGGTGGTGAATGTTGACCAGTTGCAAGGCGAGGAGAGCAAGCGCTGCCTGTGATGGAAATGCCCATGTTAAGGTGGTCAATGAGCATCCCCGGTTATCTGATCGGTTTAAAAATGAATGCATCCGCGCAGCAGCAGCAGCAGCAGTTGCACCTATTTTAAGTAAACTCCTCGAGAGCCGTTTAAGATGGTACGGGCATGTACTACGTGCTCAGAAGACCGAAAGTGGCTCTCGTCGCCATCAGTCGCGCATTCATTCCAAGTCCCAGGTAAAAGACCGGTTGGAAGGCCAAGGCGAAGATGGCTTGATGTGATCACTGCTGATCTCATTGAAGCCTGTATTGATTCAGGCTTAGCTGGAAACGATCAATTTACACGACAAACCCCGCACCAACGGGAAATTGCCAACAGTGAAGAAGAAGATTGGTCCTAACAGACTCCCCTGTGGAACAAAAGCATATATTTTCCTTTCTTCAGAAATTACTTCATTAATTTTGATTGAAATGTTCAATTTTTTATGTATAAAAAGTAGATAAAGATCCGTTGGAATTATCTGTTTTAATTTAAATTTTAATTCTGTATGCTAGACACGATAAAAAGCTTGTTCCGTATCCAAGAAGACCGCTAAACATACTTGGTTTTTTTTTTTTTTTCGAGAACCGTTGACACTGCATTTACAGATCTGTGGCATTGTTGAATCGTAGAATGTTGTGCTCGAAGGCCAAACTGATGATGTGGAAAAACCTTTTTATTTTCCACTATCAAACAAATCCTTTTTAATAAGTAATAATTTCTCAAAGACCTTGGATAAAACACTGAGTAAGCCTATTGGCCGATAAGAACATAAAGAAGTTTGAGGTTTTACAGGTTTTAAGACTATTAGTATTGCTGATTTTTTCCATTGTTCCGGCTAGTATGCATTTCGCAATATAAAATTGAATATATGGCAGAGTAACACAGTAGCTCTTTGAGGTAATCTTACCACTATTTCGTCAGTTAATTTATGGAGCTTCATTGCGAGCAGTTGATTTTAGGCAAGTTGCTACTTCTTCGGGCGAAAATGACTTTGTAGGAAATTGCATTTGCAACGGACTTTCTACGAAACTTTTTACATATTTGGTGTGTGCAATATTTGAATCGTCATGCGAAGTAAATATCTTTTCTAGGTGATCAGCTAAAGCTTCTGCTTTTTGATCGTCAGTTTTTGCCCATTTATTACTATCTAGTTTGATATTGTACTGTTCTTCGGTTTGATTAAGTAATTTTTTTGTAGTAAACTATAGTGAATTGTCTTTTATATTTAACGAGTTTAGGTACTGCTCAAGTGATTTATTTAAACCAGTTTAAAACACATCCACGGAAACCAGCCGCCTTTTCTAATTTATATAATAAAACTTATGATTTACTTTCACGACAAAGTAAATAGCAGTTGTGAACCTACTGGCTTCTAAATTGTCTGCGATATACGATGTATGTTTGTGCATTTCTGTACCCCAGTTGGGGGTAAGAAACTGAATTGATTATTACTAAAAAAAATTCTGTCAAGTAAAACATTGAGTACTCTTTCCTTCACCCACTTTTCAAATATTTTAGAAATTGTTGAAAGGATGCAAATAGGTCTATAATTTTCCCTAAATGTGTTATTACCGCTTTTGAAAATTCGAATAATTACTTCAATTTATCTATGAATTTTCCTAATAATACATAATTATTAAAGAGGTATACAAAAGGTCGGGTAAAAAAAGTTAAATTTTATTTCACAAGTTCGATTGAAAGTTTATCTTTCCTAAACGGCGATTTATTGGATAGAACGTGAATTACACGTTTTAGTTCATCATAAATAAATTCGGTAAAACCAGATAACTTCGTATATATTTGCTCCACAAATGACCCTATCAGAAAAATTATTGTCATTGTTATCCTGAATATTACATACGCAGTTAATAAAAACCTTGATGAAAGTAATTCGCCACTGTCTCATTTCCACTGACTTGTATCATGTTCATATTTATCATAATTTGTTTAACATTATGTGATTTTTTATCAATTGTTTTATTTATAGTATTTCGTAGTTTTCTTTAATTTGTCCTGAACTTACTGACCAATCTATTATAGAATTCAGTCTTCGCTTTTTTAACCTCTCTATGCATTTGATTTGAAATTTTTGTAGTAGCAATATTTAAGGGGTCCAATTTGCATGCTATATAAATACCTATTTTTCCAGAAAGCTTTTCATTTATATTCTTATTTTTTCTGTACGTTGATACGGTTACTATTAGAAGAGTAAACTTTGTACTTTATAATTTTGAAAAATAGCGCTCGGAAATCAAAAAAGAAGTGTAGTTATTTTTATTATTTTAGAATTCATGTATTGCCTTGTATTTGTGATCTATTTGACATTTGAAATATTTTTTTCTCATTTAAGCACGTTCACCCCCTCCCCCCCCCCCCCGAATTCGTATTTTTCCCTGTTTTCTACGAAATTACCGACACGTTTATAGTAATGTTATTGTATTCTATTCGTAGCCTATTATTTACACATCATATTTGTCTAGTTTATTTTTCATGTTGTAATAATTTTAGTAGTACTTGTTGAATTAAGATTGTTATTATTTGTTACTGTATAGGAACTGTTTTCGAGTAAAGATTATTGCAGAAAATTACTATATTTTCAAAAAAAATGGTTTTATACAATGGTACTGGCAAATCGATTGTCGAAATGTGAATTAATAAGTTCTGCCTGTCGCTCGATTAAATTAGCTACTAGTACGTGTCCCGATCAATTTATGATATTGATACGTCCGAGCGATTACGAAAATAAATGTGACATTTATATTCGTTTAGTACCTGAGTCAAGTACAGATTTTTCTGTTTTAAGAGAAATAAATCAACTTTATGATCAGTCAAAGACAATTGTTCCTCCATCATTGGATTTAAGTAAAGGTAATAAACGTTCTCAGTTTTAAAATATTAAAATAAATACAATACAAAATAGCAAATATAAACGGTATATAATCCGTAGGAACGTTTCCAGCCCATCATCAGATAAAAGTAGAAACCTACTGCGGTATATAGAAAAAAACAGTTTGATTATGTATGTATTAAAAACAGCTTCGGTTGTATAGGAATTCTTAATATGTTATATTAAACGTAATTTGTAGTACACAGTTTTAGAGAACAAATATTTGTTTTTAATATACATATAATCAACTTGTTTCTATCAATATACCTCAGGAGGTTTTCACTTTTGGCTGACGATGGGCTACTCCCGAAACCCTTCGCGCGGATAAGGTATTATTATATACTGTTCCTAATTGTTTGTTACTTTCGTAATTATATTTATTTTAACACTTTATAATTCTAGCAAAATTGTCTATAATTAGTTTTCAGTTTTATATAAAAAATAAAAGTGTAGAAACCGGCGCTATGAAATATATTTAAATCGATTAACATTTTTTTTGTTATTGTAGTTTCTATATTTTGATCATCCCTGTTCGTAGATTAACCCTGTTGCACTACTCTTTACTGTTCTAGTTACCCTGCTTTTCAGCCAGACCATACAAACATTCTTAGTTATTCCACAGTTGTGCTTATGTTGCCATTAAAATATCAATTTAAATAATTTAGGTTTTTCAGATTCGTCGAATTCATATTTTTTAATCATCCATGTTTTTTGTTCTTTTTTTCTCGATTATTTATTTCTTTTTCTTTCTGATTTCAAGAAATTGTATTATTCCGCAAAATGTACGTGAAAAACTGGAAAAATACTAGCCTGTTTATTGATCTTTAAATCCAAAAATTGTATTATTTAGAAAATTTTAGAAAAAAAAAATTTTAATTGAAATATTTTTGTTTTTTTTGTTGTATTGGTTGTTGGCTTATACACATATATAAACACGTTAAAGCCAATATTTTTTTCTGAAATATAAATTTTTTACAGCTTTGTTATTATATATAATATGTTCGTCTTACTTTGAGAAAAATGAATATGGTATATTTGATAATGAACTAAAAATATAGTTTTTTATACTTACATCGTGTGATTTCAAGTGATTTTAAATGTATTTAAGTGTGTTATTTATTTTCTCTTCGATAATTGAACAGATATAAGCGAACGAATAATAGCTTACCATAATACCATCGTTGGTCAGGATGTAATAGCGCGGTTACATGAAAACTTATTTCCAGAATTTTTTCAAAATAAGGATAACATAAAGAATTCTTATGTGGCTCTTAAAATTTGGCTACGTAAACGGAACTTAAATAAGGTATATGAGTATAATTGTTACTGTAATTTTATATAAAATAATTAGCTATCATGTAATGAGAGTGCATGTATTACGCGTAAGATTTTATGAGACATACAGTGAGCAACATAAACATTGAGACAAAGGTTAAAAAAAATTGAAACAGGTGATATACGGAGAAAAAAAGCAGGTATAAATATCTAATTTATTGAAAAATGAACAAATGAACACCGCTGATCATAAATATGATAAAAATAAAAATAAAAAATAAACGTAAAACAAAAAAATTACAGCCGATACGAAAAGAATAGGCAACATAAATATTGAGACAGCAACATAAACATTGAGAACTAAAATTTAACACGAAAAATTCTAAAATAACGGCTTCCTAATATTTTGTATTCAAACCTTTTGCTTGAATTACAGCACTGAAGCGTTGCGGCATCGACGAAACCAGTTTTTCAAAATACAATACTGGAATTTGAGCCCATTCTTCTTGCAACCTCTGTTTCAGATGGGTAGCACTAGTAATGGGAGTTTTCCAAACCACTCGATCTAAATAATCTCATATATGTTCGATTCGATTACAATGATTACAATCGGGTGATTGAGGTGGCATCTCGAGTACTCGCGGGCATTTATATAACAGCCATAGGCGCGTTTTATGCGCCTTGTGTTTAGGATCGTTATCTTGATAAAAGTTAAACGTTTTCCTGATGCCCAATTTTTCAGCAGACGCATGTAAATTGTGCCGCAATATATCAATATACACATCGGCATTCATTTTATCATCAATAAATACCAGCGAGCCGAAACCGGAAGCTACAAAACACCCCCAAACCATGACATTTCCACCACCGTGTTTAACTGTTATATTGAGATAATTCGGTATTCGGCTTTCTCCACACTTTTCCATTTCCATCGCTTCCAAAAATATTGAATTTCGACTTATCATAAAAGAGTACATTATTCCAGAAATTTTCAGTAACATCACTATACTTTAATGCGAACCCTAGGCGTTTTTTCTGATTCATCGTTCTAATAAAAGGTTTGAATCTAGCGGTGCGCGAATTATAACCCGTCTTTTTAAGAACTTGGCGTATCGTTTGCCCTGAAATTGTACTGCTACTTCTTGCGCATAACTGGGTAGCAATTTTAGGGGCACTTATTTTTGGATTTTTTGCGACACAACGCATTATAAAACGCTCATCTGGAGCCGATGGCTTCGCAGTCGTCCGGATGGCTTCATAAAATTGATTCTGCTTTCTTTATTGAATCTGTTAATACTTCTGTAAACAGTAGCTCGCGACATTTTTTGATAGAGAAGTAATCTCTGGAACCGGTTTTCCTTTCACATGATGGAACAGCACTAGTTGACGCTTATCAAACGAAGTGTTTGACTTTTTTGACATTTTTATTTCGAACGCGCAAAAATTTTAAAGTTATACGTACGTACTAGGTAGCTGCGTACTATGAAATAATTCTTAAACAACCTAAAGAGTATTGCTCACGCGCATGCATGCATTGTTAGCGTTAGCAGTGAATCAGGAAAAACCCAGCGTCGTCGGTAATAGAATGAGTCACGCTGTCTCAATGTTTATGTTGCTGTCTCGTTACCGACTTTTTTCGTATCGGCCGTAATTTTTTTGCTTTACGTTTGTTTTTTAATTATTTTTTTATCATATTTGTGATCAGTAGTGTTCATTTGTTCGTTTTTCAATAAATTCGATATTATACCAGGTTTTCTCCCCCGTATATCGCCCTTTTCATTTTTTTAAACTTTTGTCTCAATGTTTATGTTGCTCACTGTATGTTAATTATAGTAGGATTTCAAAATTTTTGGATATTCTGCTTGTAAATAATTAATGAATTAATAAATATTACAAAATTTAATAATAAATGAACAAAGTGTATAATATAATAAAACAAACTTTAATAACAAACAATATAGAACAATAAATTAGATAAATACCTATTTAGAAACGTTTTCGGGCATAACCCATCATCGGCTAAAACTAACTTAAAGGAAACTTAAAACATACTGAACTATTAAGTTTCCACTAAGTTAGTGATTTAGCTGATGATGGGTTATGCCCGAAAACGTTTCTAATTAAGGTATTTATCTAATTTATTGTTCTACACCCTGTCAAGAAAGTATCGGGAATTGCCAATTTAAATCTCCCGGGTAATAGCTAGGCAGATAATTTTTTTTTTCCAGGTTGGTACAACTGTTTTGTATTATGATGCCTATTTTTAGCGCGATCTGTCAACCAGTGTGTTTACAGCAGCTGTTAAAATCAGTCGACCTTGAAGTGTTTTGTCGAAGTTTTACAATGAGTGAAAATATTGAACAACGTACTTGTGTTAAATTCTGTGTTTCGAACGAAATTTCTTGTGCCGATACACTGAAAATGTTACAGAAGGCTTTTGGTGAATCTGCTTTATCAAAAACGCGGGTTTACGAGTGGTACAGAGCGTTCAAGGATGGTCGGGAGACGGTCGAAGACATGCCTCGCTCTGGACGGCCTTCAACGAGTGTGACCGATGATAACGTCGATAAAATCAAGGAAATCGTTGCTGAAAATTGTCATGTGAGCTTGAGAGAGATGGCTCATGGATTGGGCATGTCACACGAGAGCGTACGTACGATTGTGCACGAAAAATTGGGTATGCAACGCGTTGCGGCTCGGCTTGTTCCGAAAGACCTGAATTTCTTTCAAAAAAAGTACCGAGAACAGGTAGCTGCAGACATGCTGGATCGAGCCAATTTGGATCCTACCTTCTTGGAAAAGATAATTACTGGTGACGAGACATGGGTGTACGAGTACGACACGCTTACGAACCAGCAATCGTCCGAATGGCGGCCAATTGGCGCGCCAAAGCCGAAAAAACCTCGCCAAAGCCGATCGAAAGTGAAGATCATGTTGATTGTTTTCTTCGATATTCGAGGCGTGGTACACTATGAATATGTGCCAGCCGGACAGACAGTCACCAAAGAGTTTTACTTAAGTGTTTTGAGACGTTTGAGAGAGGCTATCCGTCGTAAACGTAACGATTTGTGGGTCGACAATTCTTGGATTCTCCATCACGATAATGCGCCGTCTCACAAAGCCATAATTGTGAATGAGTTTTTGGCCAAACACTCGGTAAATATCATCGAACAACCGCCGTATTCACCAGATTTAGCACCCTGCGACTTCTTCCTATTCTCAAAACTCAAATTTCCGCTACGGGGAATGCGCTTCGAATCGATTGATGACATCAAGACGAATGCGACGCGAGAGCTAAAGGCCATCCCGGAAACCGCCTATCAGAAGTGCTTTGCCGAGTGGAAAAAGCGTTGGCATATGTGCATCGCTTCGAATGGATGTTATTTTGAAGGTGACAAAATAAATTTGGATGAAAATTAAAAATTGTTCGTTTTATTTAACAATTCCCGATACTTTCTTGACAGGGTGTATATTGTTTGTTATTAAAGTTTGTTTTATTATACAGTTTTAACAAACAGGATGTATTCATCTACATTTAAAGTGTATAATAATCACATCATCTAGAAATCTGCAGTACTTACAGTGTTGATCTTTTTCTTTTTTTTTTAAATCGATGTATTTTCATCATAAGAAAACAGAAATTTCCAAAATTTTAAATTTAAGAGGTCAACTTTTTAAGTAATATACGCATTAAGTAGTAAGACGATTTTTTAAAAAAGACCGCAGCCGCTTCTGTAGTATCTCGAGAGTTAATTTTTTCTTTGTTCGACATATTTTATTCGTTAAATATCTAAAAACTATGAGATCCGAAAAACGTATATATATCAAGCTGCAAAATTGATTTCGCAGTGTGAGAGTGTGTTACACTTTTAATGCAAGTTAATTTAAGAACGTTATGCGAAGGAGTACTAGTGTACACTGATGGGCGCATTTAAAATAATTCGATAGCATTTATTTTGAAAGTATTGCAGTTTTTTTGACAATCGATCATTCTAAACCGCAAATGGCTTGCATGTAAGAGAATGAGTCTTTTGACGGATTTATACATAATGAATTTATTGTTAATGGAAATATGAGATTTTTTTTTTACTGAAAATTGGATATAAGCAAAATAAGGCTATTGGCATTTCCCATTACGTAGTTAATATGTTTATTAAAGATTAGCCGCCGACCTAAGACCTAATCGTGTACATTCTGTTAAACAGTTTTAACTGAAATTGTAATTTTTAATGTACATACATAGGCCAAAGATATATATTATTGCAAAGCTAATGAACTATTTTACATGTCTCTTATCGTCAGATGCTGATAAGAAGACCGCTACATGCTAATAGCTTTAATAACGTGCGACAGTGCAGTAGAAAAAAAAAAATAGAAATTTTTAAATCGAAATCACTACTAAAATCAAAAAGCGGCAACTTATCAACTAGAAAACATTTTATCAAACTGTATACAGGGAACACATATTGTCTTGTACGAATCGGAGAACAGGACAGTAAGTTAGCAAATGTGTAAAAGGATTGAAGGACGATGCTGCTATAAAATGCAAAAATTAAACTGAATACAAAAAGTAACCATTGAAACAATATTTAATAACTTAGGTGAAAATAGGAACATAATTAATATATAAAAAAAAAAGAAGGAAAAATAGATTTTTCGTATATGTACTATCACGTTACTGGCCACCAGAGGTAACCGTTCTGTGATAAAATATTTTTTAATGAAGATAATTTATCAAGCTAATTTATCCTTCTTACTCTTTTTATCTATTTATGGTTTTCTATTTATTTCTGCCTTTAATATTTTTTACTCGGTCTTCCGGAAATTACTTTGCACACTCACAGGTAATAATCAAACACTTCGTACACAAATTTTCTTTATATATATATCTAAATCACCGAGACACTAAACGATTGGGAAATGCAGCTGCATAAAAGAACACAAAGCAATACAAATCATTACAAAACACATATACTACACACATATAATCTGGCCTATACTCATTCAGACCGCAGTACTCACAAATTATTAAAAAAAAAAAAAAACAATATAAAATATGAATGAATAAATAAATCTGGCCTGTATTCTTCCTTGACTGCGATGTATCCGTCTCTTTGACTCGTGATTGCGAAGGCTGGACTTCTCAGCTCCTCCAGTAGCTACAGTATAGACACTGGTTACTTTCGAGCGCTTTTGTCCACCCTCGGTCTTTGAAGTTTTCGACCTCCGGCTACACTATTTCGAAGCTGTTCCTTATTCTTTTAACTTTTATTGTATTTAATTATTGTGCCTGCTTCTTAAAGCAATATGCTTTTGTAGTGACTAGGATGATGACTTTCGATGTAACGCGATTATAACTATATACAAAGGACTAAAACTGACTAGAAAAATGAAGGTACGTATAAGGACACGTTTAGCGCGTAAAGCGGATTCACACAGCCGCCGACAGAATTAAAGTAATTTCCGTGCGCCGAGATGGAACAGATTCCGCTCTATTCATCCGTCTCTTATCACGTTACACAGTCATTCTAGAGAAATTCCCTTTTCATTTTAGGTACGCCGCCAGATGATCAGCTGTACGCTTATGAATTACCGACATTAATGGAATTTCTATTTTTATGTATATATTTCGGACACGATTCTCTCGCTTGCATTTTAAAACTATTTATCATTTCTTAGTTCAAATAAATTCGATTTTCTCATCAAGCCTCTCTATATCGTATCACGATAGTACTATAAACCGAATGATAATTAGAGACGAAGAGGGTCGAAGTAAATTTAAAAAATTCACATAGAATTAATGATGTGGCTGTAGAGAGAGCTGTACACATCCACATGAAAAGATGGCTAGGCGATAAAAATTTTGTCTTTTTAAGTAAATTGGCAAAAATAAAACATAAACTCTTTTTATTCTGTTTAGACTAGTAGTTGTGTTTTAACATTAATTACAGATACAAAAAACTTAATATTACATTAGAATTAATTCATACTGCTTCACGACAAGCATTGTGTTATAAGTATTAATTTGCTGTAACCTGTTTCGCTATTGATGTCAGAATAAAATGGAGGCGTCTAACATTCGTTATCTGTTGACTATTCAAACTACACCATGTGACTAAAATTCGGAGGATTTATAGAAAAACCTTAGGCAACAATTCTCTTGATGATCTTTCTTTTAATATTGACTGATAAAATTTCTTAAATACGCACAGATCATATGATAGCTGTTCTCAAAGCTTCATTTCGAAAAATATTTGTTATTCTTCTTTAAATTTTACGCTATCCAGGTTTCTGTATTATACAGGAATATAGAAAAAAAAATATCACAGATTATACAATTAGCTTAATTTTAGTTATGTTTCATACTTGTAAAAAATTCATTTCGAATAAATAAAATTATATTTAACTGTTAATAATCTGACTTTACCTTAATTTTTAAACATATTAGTTCTTACAAGAAATGTTAAACTATTGGGATGATTAATTAAGACTTATTAAACTTTTAGAATCTGCCATAAAGAAATATCAAAAAAACATCGTTTAACTGAAATTGTTAATCAAAAAATGCTTGTAATGATTTATTTAGTTTTTATTATACATTTTTAATTTAAAATCACATTCTCTTACTCCGCGTTTTTTTTTTTTTTTTGCATTTTTTGATTTGATCTTTAATAATAATAGTTTCGTTTACTTTGCAGGGATTAGGTAATATAAACAATTTTTTGATGAGGATGTTTATTATTTACCTATACATTACCAAACGGATAAATGATTCAATGAATTGTTACCAGCTTTTACGTACAATATGGAAAGCACTCGGTAAAATTAATTAATGTGTTTTTGTCTGAATGAATTTATAGTTATTTTTTATTTTAACAATTTGTTTATTTGCCGTCTTAATAATATGAAATGTGTGTTTACCCGTGTTTATCTGGAGAGGTTGAGAATTTTTGATATATTTTTTACTATTCTTTATACTTCGAATTGATCCATTCGGATATGATTATTGTGTATTATAAAATTAACGTTTATGTAAAATGGAAAATTATTTTAGCTAAGGATAATTTAAATTTGGCAGTGCAAAAAGCCGGAAGTAATTTTTCGTAAAGAGTTGCTAAATAATGTCGAATTGAGAAACTAAAATTTAAGTTTCGGACTATTTAAAAGATTTCGAGCTTATGTTAAAAATAACAACGCTAAGTGTTTTTAATATCACAATAGTCAAAATGTTTCTAAAGATGTCAGCTGGTGATATAAAATCGTTTAGTGGATATTCTAAAGTCATTAACGATATGTGTAATAAATATGTACAAGTATATATATATATGTAGTTTAAAAAAATAAAAATTATAGATTAAATATAATTAAAATGAAACATTCAAAATAGTAGATTGTAAGCAGTAGAATTATCGTGCTTAAAAATTTAAATATAATTTAATAAATATTAAAACATTAAAAATGTAAATTAATAAAAACCATTGAAGAACAAATTTGAATCATAATTATATTTCTGTTTTATTTTTGAAGGAAATTAATTTTTATCGGAGTGGTAGAATTCAAGCCTATATCTTTCTTTAACTGTTTTTTTTTTATTTTTTTACCAATTGAATGCGTGAGTTTGAAGATATACGGATGTAAAAAAATGTCAAACCATAAATTTACTTCATTTTCGGTGAAAATCATTTTTGTTTGTATATGAATCTTCTCTTATTACAGGACTAGTGTAATCGACTTGAATTTTGATTGGGGTTATTTTATTTAAAAATAGCGCCGCCGATTCTAAACAATTAATTAAATTAGATTTCTTTCCTATCTAGTTCTTTTTGACAAGGAATGCCCCATATTATATTAAGTAAGTCGTTAATTATTCAGGTTATTTATTTTTCATTTGTGCATTAAGTTCTGTTTTGGAATGGAAACTATCTACTCAGGACGCGGGAATTTCGATCCAGCTATCTATTCAACTGTCTGTATCAGTCAGTTTTGCTAATCTTAGTTTAAAATTTTTACGAAATATTTTCAAAAGTATAATTTTTGAAATTAATAAAAAGAAATAGAAAAAAAAAGTGTTCAGTAATCTTTTAAGTTTTGAAACATATTGATACGGATTCGGTACTTGCAGCGCTATCTTTTAACGATGTCCGAGTTAGAAAATATTCTCTGAAATATCATTAATTCACGATCTCTCGGACATCGTTCTTTTTAGCCGTCGCTTTGCCTTGTCAAGTATGCTTACTCGGCCAAAACCGAAAATCCCGTGCCTGTTCGTTCGATCAGTTGCACCGGGATGATACTGCACTAGTGTCTGTGTAGTGGTTGTGGTCGAGGGCTAAGGCAGTGACATGTGCTTGCGGCGAAAGCGCGCATCCGAACAGTGTGGCGAATGACATTGAGCGAGCGGAGATTTTTAATGTATCCCGCCAAAAGTCAGGCAGGGCAGTAAGTGCGGTGATCGATGCAGAAGTATTCTTCTAGAAACTTCTGCGTAGCTTTTATCGCCGTAGCACGGAGCACATTGTTCGTTCGCTTATATTTCTGGTCGCCGTAGTCGTAATTGATAGTTACCACGTTATTGTTTTTTGTTCGTTCATCTAGTCGATCGATACCGTTTTTTCGCGCGTTACGAAGAGCGCCATGCGGTGAAGTTAACCTTTTTTCGGATATCATTTATGTGCCGCGTAAAGAATTACACGTGTTTTAAAAGCCTAATGCTCGTTATTTTTTATCTTCATCTCCGTGTGACTGGCTTACGGAAGAGAAAGACATCGAAGGGAAAAGTCAGGATTTGTGACTCTAGCTGCCCGGAAGCAGGGACTTAGAAAAGTTAAAGAATTTGTTACACTGGCGAGGCCGAACTGCTAAAGAAAAGTCAATTTGTAACACGGCACCCGAAATCAGAGACGCAATAGTCAATTTGTAAAACTGGCGCATCCGAACTGAGGGACTCGAAGTGGACCCGGAAAAGAAAAATATTCAATTTCGATAGAAGAAACACAGCGAAGGAAACAGCCAAGCTGCAACAACAGATAAGCTTTTAAAGTTTTATTGTCTCCCCGCGGCCTACTTCTTTAGGGTGTATTATACCTATTTTGTTTACGTATTTACGTTAAATTTTTTATGAAATGTTATTATCTGACATATAAATCGTTTTGTTTTTTTTTTTGGTTCGTAGTGATTATCGTATTATTAATATTATTTGTCTGTAGATAAGCCCAGTTACGTAATTTTATCTCGTGCATATACCCTGCCTGAGAAAATGGACGATAGGGATCTATCTAGAGTGGTGACAACTAGGGGAGATTATAGAAACCCCAAACCTGTCCTCGCCGATACGAGCGACGAAGAGAAGGGAGAGATAGAAGACCCGGACGGTTCAATAGCAGAAAGCTATGACCCACCCAGTCCGCAGGAAAGAGGATTTACTGATCCAGGTCCATCTTTCCTAGTAAAAAAAAAAACAACTGATACGGAAGAGAGTATACCCGACATGAGGGATATTTTAAAAATGTTCGAACATCTGGATAAAAAATCCGACGAAAATAAAAAAATGTTCGAACATCAAAATAAAAAAATGTTCGAACATCTGGATAAAAAAACCGACGAAAATAAAAAAATGTTCGAACATCTGGATAAAAAATCCGACGAAAATAAAAAAATGTTCGAACATCTGGATAAGAAATCAGACGAATTAAGAGATGGGATGCAGAGGAGCATTCGAGAATTTAAAGAGGACTTAACGAGAGAGATTAATAAAATTGAAAAAAAATATGAAGTAGTAAGTAATAAAGTGGAACAAGTAGAGGAAAAAAACAGAAATTTAACCTCTTATGTCAAGGAGTTGGCTGTAAAGGTGAAGAGAGTAGAGGATGTGGAAAGCAGTTCAAATGAAAAAATAGGGGGTTTGTCGTCCGCCGTGGTACGAATAGAAAAAAATTTAGAGGAAGAGAAAGAACGTTGGTCAGAGCTTGGCGAGAACGTGGAGAATCTCGAAAATAAAATGAAATCGGTAGAACAAAATGAGCTAAATTTCGTGGGATATCGATTAACTACTTCGGGAGTGTCTATGCAGTCGGAAAAGAGAGCGAAAATAAAAAATTTTCCTCCTCCAAACAATCGAGATCAGGTCATGTCATTCCTCGGCATGTGCAATTTTTACCGTAAATTTATAAAGTCATATGCAGAGATTATCCAACCTATATCAGTATTAGTTAGTAATAAGGTCCCGTTTGTCTGGGACGAGGAACATGATCGAGCGTTTCAGCAATTCAAAGATGCGTTCGCTGAACACATTAAATTACAAACTCCTGATTATAAGAAAGAATTCATTGTATGTTCTGACGCGTCCGACCGAGCGGTTGGTGGCTCGCTATCGCAATTAGACGAGCAAGGTGATCCACGGCCGATCATGTTCGTGAGTCGGCTGCTAACAGGTGCAGAGAGAAACTACTTTACAACTGAAAAAGAGTTGTTGGCCACTATTTTCTGTTTAAAAAAGTTTCGCATAATCATTGAGGGATATCCGATAATAATAATGACTGACCATAAAAGTTTAAAGTTTTTAAAAGAATCTCGGTGGCAAAATGCACGCCTAACAAGGTGGACTCTTTATCTACAAAACTTCGATTTGAGACTGGAGTATGTTCCCGGGAAAGAAAACGTTGTCGCGGATATGCTAACACGAAATCTAGGTAATATTCCCGAGATAAACAGTGATGTTGCGTTAATTGCCTTTTTCAACAAGTCTACTCAAAGTATAATTAAGGAATTGTTCCGTAATCTTGCAGAGGACCAGCGAGCAGATAAATCTTGGGGATGTGTTATAAAAAATATTGAATGTATAGAGAAATTGCGCAGATTTTATCGCATACATAAGGATTTATTATTTTTCCGCAGTAGAGTAAGTGAATTGTGGCGGATATGTATACCTAGTGCACTTGTCGAGGAGCTGATCTGGTTTACACATACTAAATACGCGCACCCTGGACAGCTCCGTACTTATTTGCTGATCTCCCGTACATGTCATTTTTTAAAGATGCGAAATACGATCAATAAAGTAATTAAACGTTGTGAATTATGCAAAAAAAACAAAACCATATACGGCGAAATCCATCGGTCCTTTAACAAGCTACTCCCCGCAAGGTCCACTTGACATCGTTGCGGTTGATGTTTTTGGCCCGTTGCCCATTGTAAAAGGGATGAACCAAATATTTGTACTATATGACACTTTTTCAAAATACGTTAAGTTCTACCCAATGAAGAGGCTAACGAGTGTAAATTTAATATCGAAGGTGAATCATTTTATCAGTACAGTAGGAAAAATGAACACTATCGTTTCGGACAACGCCACAGTATTTACTAGTCAGCGCTGGTACGCCTTTTTCGAGAGTAGGGACATCGAAGTGCGGCATATAGCCGCCTATTGCCCGAAAAACAATCCGGCCGAAAGGGTCAACTTTGAATTAGGTAAGTCAATCAGGTGTTTGTGTCATAAACGTCACACCAACTGGCTGACACATCTCGCGGGAATCGAGGCATGTTTCAATAACATCCCGAGTACTATTACCGGATATATTCCGAGTGAGGTGATTTATAGAGAGAATCATTGTCATCTCATTAGCGAAGTAATTGCGTTTCCGGAAGTGGAGGATAGACAAACTCATGAGAGTATCATAGAAACAATAAAAGCTCGATTAGAACGCCTCAATAATGCGCGCCGAAAAAAGCAGGTAGAAAAGAATAACCTAAGGGAATATAACGTAGGAGATCATGTATATATAAAGAACCATGTCCTATCTAATAAGGCGAAAAAACGCATGAGAAAATTGGAGTTATTGTACATAGGGCCTTTTGAAATCATAGACCGTATGCATAACAACGCATATTACCTAAAAGATCTTACTCGCGAAAACAATTACGTAATACGCAATATCATCGATTTAAGACCCGCATAAAAAAAAAAAAAAAAAAAAAAAATATATATATATATATAAAAGTGAAAATACTTCCCTCGTAAATAAATTTTCTAAACGAATTTTTTTTATTTTTTTAGAATTTTCTTCCGTATAATTTTTTGTTGTTTGCCTTGTCCTGTTTGACAATACCAATTAAGGGAGCTCGCGGTTTCGCGGAGCTATTTACGTATATCGCTATCGGGAACAATCGGCGTGCTCGTCAAATATAAAGTCCTGTTAGAAAGGCGATCCTATTCATCTATAACATCTGGCGGCGCAGAACTAGGAAGTCATGATGTAAGGGTCTGGAGTTGGTTCGTTGGCATCCTTGCATTTATTTTATTTTTCTTTAGCGCGGCTGCGTAGGATTTGTAAATCCTTTAAAGGTAGTCCATGTCTTCTATAACATCTGGCGGCGTACTTGGAGGCGGCCACGGCGTATGTTTCCACGGAACCTATTATAGAGGTGCTCCATTTTGTAATAACATCTGGCCGCGACCGTGGTGCGTCTGGGTACGTGTGAATCAGTGCGACTCGGAAAGTCAAGTTTTTCCACGTTTTCACAGAGTTTTTCTTAACATCCCTTTGTTGTGCTCTGGCGTCATAAAGTCGGTTTATTGTTCCGGGTGATAGTCGGTGTACGGGGGGTAGTTTCCGGGGTCGCGAGATCCTAGCATGATTGGTATCTGTTGAGATCGTTTACAGGACAGATTTGGCAAACAGGGAAGTCATTATTTATATATTCGCTACTATTATATTCACGCATTAATGCATGTACAAGTTTGCACGGGAAGTTTTGTTTACTTGTTCCAGTTTATTTTCACTCTGTAAGTCTCGATTCTTCACGTTCAATTTAAGTTCTGCTCGCGAACATTTTACAGAATAAAATTGTATTCACATCCATGTATGAGCAAAATTGATGCCGTTAATCATGGAGTTTGTTTATTTACATCGACTTAATCGAGGCAATGCGCATCCGATTTGTGAATGTGTACTCGACTTGTCGAATTTTCGTCCATTAGACATTTATTAATCTTGAGAAATAATAAAAATAACAATAAAGAGAAGAGGTATGTATCATCTGGGCATTTTGCTTCGAATAGCGGTCTTGCAGTTTTTTCCGAAGAAAAAAAAAAAAAAAAAAAAAAAAAAACTTGCTTTTCTTCCGTCATTATTGTCTAAACATCTTTGAGTCAAAGTTACTCACGGGTCACCACTCTGGATCCTATTTCCCGAGTATAATTGAGGTGTGGGTGAGAATTAATGGAATATCGCCATATTATTTTTAACACCTCGGCACCGTAAATCGTTCACCATATGCGGCGTAGGGAATTGTAAATTTTCGTTACGTTACGGTAAACCTTTATAGTTAGTTTGTTTATATTTATTTTGGTGATTGCGGTCAATATTATGTATAGGTGAATTGTTTTGTTGAACCTCCGATGTCGCAGGCAGATCGGCGGGTAGCGGAACGTGTTAATGACGTCTTAATATAATGTATAATTTTTCAGGAATTTTCTTGTTGTGTTATTGTGCGAGTGTGAGTGCCCACGACTAGAAATGCAATTTTGCTAATTATTCAGACATTTTTTTTTTGTTTTGTTTGTCTTGTTTTGTTGGTTTTTAATTTAATTTCCGGTGGCATGCGCCGTGGGAAGGCATGCTAGGTAATGGTAGGAAGTTGGTTTTCATATGATATGTAGGGGTGTCTGTCTGGGATAAGCCAATTGGGGGGTCCCATGTGTCGGACGTGGCCGCGCACCACCTCTACAATTATATACAGGGTGGCTCGGTTACACGTTCGTGCATGTTTGGTCAGGGGTGTCGAAAGGGGGGCTCTCATTTTCTCTTGTGGTAGGCCAATGGGGGTGTTTCCGCACTTCGCATGGTATCCGAGTGCACCATTTTGGGCCGTGGTGGCATAGTATTTTTTTAGGAATTGATTTTCGGTGGCTCGGGTACATGCAAGGCTTGTGATCTTTCTGTTGTCTTAATGATGGTTATTTTGAAATTTCACCGTACACTTCAGTTTATTGAATATGGTCTTAGTACTTCGTTTTGATAATATGACTTGAGGTCATTATTAGCCCTATTCAAGTATCGTTTGTTATTAATAGATTTTGTTGGAGTTTCGTCCACCGTTGTAGTCATGGGTGATAATAATTTTTTTGATATTTTCTGAATTAATGTTGTTAGTAGATATTCGTTTGGTCCCTGTGAGGACATGCATAGCTCTAGTCGTGTGGAGATTCTGATTTTTTCCGTAATTTTATTTATTTATTTGTTTGTATTTGTTTAGTCGTTCCAATGCCGTTGTGCGGTATGCGTGTGGTATGTTTGAGGAATGGGTGAATCTGAACGGTAGCGTTATGTTTAGAGCTCTGTGGTTCAACACTGGATGCTCCGAATCCGTAAATTCTTTCACACCTTGGTCTTCATCCAAAAACTTCCGTTTTGGATGGAAATTGGGGTGGAGCAGTGATACGGATTCGGTACTTGCAGCGCTATCTTTTAACGATGTCCGAGTTAGAAAATATTCTCTGAAATATCATTAATTCACGATCTCTCGGACATCGTTCTTTTTAGCCGTCGCTTTGCCTTGTCAAGTATGCTTACTCGGCCAAAACCGAAAATCCCGTGCCTGTTCGTTCGATCAGTTGCACCGGGATGATACTGCACTAGTGTCTGTGTAGTGGTTGTGGTCGAGGGCTAAGGCAGTGACATGTGCTTGCGGCGAAAGTGCGCATCCGAACAGTGTGGCGAATGACATTGAGCGAGCGGAGATTTTTAATGTATCCCGCCAAAAGTCAGGCAGGGCAGTAAGTGCGGTGATCGATGCAGAAGTATTCTTCTAGAAACTTCTGCGTAGCTTTTATCGCCGTAGCACGGAGCACATTGTTCGTTCGCTTATATTTCTGGTCGCCGTAGTCGTAATTGATAGTTACCACGTTATTGTTTTTTGTTCGTTCATCTAGTCGATCGATACCGTTTTTTCGCGCGTTACGAAGAGCGCCATGCGGTGAAGTTAACCTTTTTTCGGATATCATTTATGTGCCGCGTAAAGAATTACACGTGTTTTAAAAGCCTAATGCTCGTTATTTTTTATCTTCATCTCCGTGTGACTGGCTTACGGAAGAGAAAGACATCGAAGGGAAAAGTCAGGATTTGTGACTCTAGCTGCCCGGAAGCAGGGACTTAGAAAAGTTAAAGAATTTGTTACACTGGCGAGGCCGAACTGCTAAAGAAAAGTCAATTTGTAACACGGCACCCGAAATCAGAGACGCAATAGTCAATTTGTAAAAATATATAATCTTTGTTATAAACTATTATTTATTTATTTATTTTTTTGAGTGAATATTATTAAAATACGAAAATAATCATATTTGCAATAATTTATTTTAAAGTATATTATTGATATGTATTTTTATTGGTTTTGTATGCAATATGTTTTTATTTTTTAAGGCTTTAGCTAAAACTAATTTTATTTTGGTAGAATATTGTTAGAGTTTATTATATTGTCAAAGAACTGTGAAATAATTTTTTCATTTCAATTATTTTGCAAAATATATTATGAATTAATATAGTTTTATGATTCCATACACATTATATTCAAAAGCTCCAAAAATTCAAATAAAATTCAGTAACTGGAATGCCTAAACTTACAAATTTGAAATTGTGCATACAAATCATAATTAAAAAGTTTTTTTAAGAAAGTGTGTAACCTTTGGGACGAAACCTCCTTGGATGCTAAAAAACGCGAAAAATGTTAAAAATTAAACAATCGAAAAAAATTACTTACACATTTATAACTTGTTATTTGACAATTAATCCTGAAATTCAAAATATATAAACGCTTTATTGGAAAAAACAAATATTTTTGGTAATCAGTTCATTAAACTCTCTTCCGTTATGTAAAACAAAAGATCAAAAAAAAATTATAATATCACGAGTGCAGCTTGACTATAAAAGTTGTAAATTCGCAAGTATATCTTAAACATGTACACAAAGGAAAATTTTGTAGAAATAATATAGGTGACATTATAATTTCAAATCTGGTCTTTCTGGGCTCTATGGACTTTCGGTTCAGAAAGGTTTTTTTTTTGCTGTGTATTGTATATCGATGAAAAGGAAATCATATTTTGTTTTTTTAACAAATCTTCTAAATTTTGCGCTAAGTTCGCGAAAGCGTCAAAGGAAGGGTGTTTTTTTTCCGCAGTATAAGTATTGTAATTACAGATATTAAAGTAGATTTTAAACGTGCTTATTAAAGGAATTTTTTTTAGAAATGTAGCCAAATTTCCAACTTTAAAATTGGGCTCTTAGGGCTCTAGGAACTCAAGTTTAAAAAATATTTTTTTTTCTTTTGAACATATTTTATATTGATGAAAAGTTCACTATTTACATATAACTATACATATATATTTTGATTTTTAAATGAAACTATTGTTTTTATTTATTTTTCTAATAATTATTATTACAGTCCATGAGTCGTCTGCATACTGCAAAGCTATCACGGCACAAGCATTATCTGATTTGTATGAATCTGTCTAGTTTATTTGCTTTAATGAATTCGAGTATTCGATTCAGATGATCGGGGTCATTGGACAGCATTGTTTCAACGGAATCATTAGATAAGACGATAATATTTATGCGTGAACATTGTCCAAGTATATGTCTGATCTTGGGTGGAATAGGCTGTAAACAAAAGGAACATGCTACAGGAGGCGTCGTGTTCAAAGGTGCACTCGTATGACATTGAAGTATGCCCGATTCTCAGTCTGGTCAGACTCGAAAATTCCATGCCTCCATTTCAAATGGAGGCCACTATGGCTCCGTGACTGGTTTGGTAGTTGACAGCTAGGTTGAATGTGATAACCAAAACTGATTTTAATTATCTGAGTAATGTATATGCAGAAAAATGGATATGGAGCAGGGCCAGTGGGCATCCATGTTCATAGCGGTGAACAGTACATTTTTATTCCCTGGTACTCCAACATGTGCGGGTATCCATGACAACACCATCTCACAGTCTAGTTGAAAGAGCTGTCTTACGGTGCCTTTGCTGATGGAACATTTTATCGATAGAAGCGAGAAGAGACTTGATTGCCATTACGGAGTCTGTAATCGAAAATGCGTGTGGTGGCAATGATTCATCAGGTATTAAGGATTCAAGGCATAAGAAGATACCATACATTGCAGCCTCTAGGACTGCATTAAATTTATTAAGACGGACCCCTTGAATTTTACCATTATTTTCATAAGCACAGATGATAGGATAAGGTTGACCTTGAAGATTCATCTTTGCTCTATCCGTGTACAGATTGATGAAGTTACTGTACTTTTCTATTGTGGTCATTACTTTCTGCGCAGCCTGATAAGATTTACTAGTTGCATGTGATCCAACCAGGGACAAATCGGCTGTTGCGATACTGTCTTCCCAGAGGGTTAAATATCGTGGGCCTATTTCCTACGGTTTCAATACCAGTGCCTCCGTAAGAAAGGCTAACACTTTTGGTGATAGATTCTCGAGATAGGCTGGCAGAGGATACGCATGCATAATAAGGAAAAATTGGTGGTCAAGTATCGAATGGAACAGGCCGTGGTAAGTGCGGCGTTCACAAATGTAGGATAATGGAGGGATACCGGTTAAGGCACAGATATTCAGCGAGGTCCGATGCGCTCCGAGAATAATACGCAATGCTGTGTGGTAGATAGGATCTAAGGACTTAGAAGTGACCTGCTGATCGAAGAATAGGCTTGTCATTCGTATGTTAGTTTGCTACTGCTAATAATGAATTAAGATATATATAGTATTTCTGATTCGATAAACATTTTAGTATGAAAAGTGATTTTAAACATCTGACTTTGATACTGGATGTGTGTGGGGACCAGGGCAATTTGAAATCGAAAGTAAAACCCAAGAAGTTAACAGAGGGACGGAAAGGTAGCGACGAATCATTGAGGAAGAGAAAAATATCAGTTTTGGGATATTTCGTACGGCTTTTGTGAAATTTTACAGACAAAATTTGTAAGGAAAAATTCAGACTATTGCTATTAAAAGTTGACGAAAAGAGAGAAAAAAGGATGGTTATCAACACGATTTCGGTATTATATTAAAAATTTTCAGGCGATCTATAAGTAGAAATATGCGTTTACGGAAAGTTTATGACGTATAAAGTATAAGCAATATTACAATTTTAAAGTAGGAAATATTTGTTTTGAGAATTTTATAAATATAAATTATAATTCTTAGCCATTAATTTTACATGAGTTCCTAAATTGTTTACTTTTATAATGGCATGTTTATGGATAATAATTGGTATATTACTTGTATTATTTAACACATAAATATTAATACATACATTTTATAAACGCAAATTACCTAATTACAAAAAATACTGATTCATTAGCTGAAAGTGAATGGGATAAATGTGGCATAACCTTGGCAAATTACATACATGTCGGCGAGAATGAAGAAAAACCAAGTTTACAGTTCTTCCATAAATATTATCCGGTAGTATTTATAGATCTTACCGGATATGTTAATTTAGCAGGCTTACTTCAACGAACTAGTTATCTGCAGGTAAGTCAGGTAGTAGGTTATAAGTTTAAAAAAAATTGTTTTACTTTTTATATCACATATTTACGTAATTTATTAATAACAATTTTATATGCTTAATATTTCCAATTTTAAATGTTCGACGTATTAATATTTATAGTAAATGAAACTAGTGAATAATTTTATTTTTTGGCAGAAGTAATTAAATATTAACTTAAAAGTAATGAAATTTGTTTCGGTTGACGTTATTATTGGGTAATCGGCATTTTTGAAATGATTTTTTTACAGTTTATTTGTTTATCAATTATATTTATTGTTATTTAGAAATAGAAGTCAGTGAGAGTTACGAACGTATAGTAAATACTTATGAAAAAATGTAAAAAATATTTTTTTTTTAAAGCGGATTATCATTGTTATATCTTAAATAATTGAAATATTATATTAAAGTAAAAGATTTTAAAACTGTTTAAACGTTTCATATTTAAGAGAAATCAAAGCTGTTTATTTTTTTGAAGAAGAATATTAATTTTTTCAATAAAATAATGAAAAAATGAAATGTGAAAACATTTTAAAATATAAAATTGAAATGTAATAGCAAAATCTAAATTTTTAATAAATAACTAATTGCTAAAGCGTTACGTCTCTTTATCATTTGTTCGAAAATTTATAATTTAATTTTTTATTTTATAAGTTGTCGATAGAACTGAATGATTTATTTTATTTTTATACAAGTTTTATTTATTGAAATTAAAATTTTAAAATTCTTTTAAAAATATTATTTAGGTTAAAATGGAGAGCTCTAGAGCTTTACAAATACTGCAATATTACAGTACCAGTTGTTATGAAGATTTATTTGTAACCGAGATGGATCCGTTATGTAAATTTGATCACGTAATTCGGTTAGTATAATAATTTTACCGTGTTAAGTTGTAATTTAATTAATCATTATTAATGATCGAAAGTGTACATCGATGATTCTGATTTGGTAGATAGGTTTTATAGCGATTATCTTTTCTTATTTAAAATTTATTAAGGCACTTTTTAATGCAAAAACAAACGAGGGATGAATTATATACTATTTATGTTTAACTTGCAAATAATGTATATTGCTATTAAACGAAATCTGTTTGTACAGTTTAGTAAAAGATCTCGACATACATTATAAATTATGAATATATTTGTTTCAGTTTAAAGAAATTAGACAAAATTAATGACAATGTTCCTCGCATTTTAGCAGTAAAATTAGATATTTGCAATAATGAAGCGCTTCGTTTTTTCGAACATGTGTTACCAGTCTTGCAGACTGGACTTGGTAATCGTGTCGAAGAAATTGTTACTCAAATTTCTCCAATTTCGTTAGAATGGAACCTAGGCTGTAAACCGCCATCATTTGACGAACTTTTAATAGGAATCAAGTTACATCCTGAAAATGCCTTACGCCTCATCGACGTCGGGCCTCCTGCTAATTATCCTGAAGTAAGTATCTTTTCTATGTAACCACTACTTACCGTGAAAATAATTATAATAAGTAAGTAAGTAAACGTTTAATTTAAAGATCTAATCATTTTTTAGTGAATTTAAATATTTTAATTTTTTGTGAGAATAGTGCATCGTATTTGTGTATTATTATCGTTTTATTATTTTGATAGTAGATTTAGGGTTCTATATGCGATTTCAAAGAAGGATACGTCGCAAATAATTTTATTGCATTTATAAATATATGTATATACATATTTTTTTTAATTTCTATACAGCGTTTCTTTTTATGTTACTGTACCGTTTTCGCAGACTTCACAATGTGAAAAAGATAAAACATCAAAAATTAAATCATATTCTCTTCGGTGTGGTATTAATTTAAAATACTGTAATTAAGTAAACATATAGTCCTACTACGAGTTATGGGGTTAGAAGAAAAAGAAAAAAAGATGCGGGAAAAAAATAATCAACCTTTATTAGCAATAATTTATTCTACAAAAATTCATCGTAAAGAGAAGTAGAAATTAAACAAGAAACCGATATATAACTGTAATAATTTTTTTTGTTTTTGTTTATTTTAGTGTTTACCAAAGCAAACAAAAAATAAAAAGCCATGGATAAATTCGGCATCTCGGTTCTAATTGGATTATCTCAATTAAAAAGGATAACTCCTTTTATACTCTAAACGGAACAAAACGATGACGGGTTTTCCTATTTGCTTGATATTATCAAATCATCCGTTGAAATCCATCCATGATTCAGCCCATTATTTTTATTCTTCCAAATTTTCTTAATTATCGAAATACCATTTGACAATAAAAGGTATTGATAATGCAACATTTTTCTGCTTTTAAATATTTGATTTGTCCCGAATAGAATCAGTTTCGTGTTTTTTGTATGGTTATAAGGGATGCAAATTTTCGAGGTGCGCTTGATCTTGCGGATGATATCATTATGTGATTATTACGTATGATCTTTTCTAATTCGGTTGTTTTGTTTTTTGGAGGTCAAACTTCTGTTGTGAAAACCATCCAAACTGACGTGTTTATTGTATTTAGTCTTCTTTTAGCGATTTGTAGAATATTTCTTGTTAGTTCATTTATATGGTTTAATTTGTTCATTAACTTATACGAGTAACTATGATATATGTAGATTTCGAAATGTTTTTTTGGACGATGTTCTCCGGTATTTTTTTTTATTTTGTGTAGAAGATAATATGTCACATGGTTTGTTATCACTTCCGAATAACTCTACATATAATTATTAAGTAATGATATAATCTCACGAAATTATTTATCAGTCAACTGGTTTTCAAAATTTTAGATCATCAAATTAATCAACCTAGTAAATTAGTGGTTTTATCTGCCATCCGTAATGACTAGTCATTACGTCTATTATGAAACTGTGTGTTCACAGAAAATCTTTGCCAACGATAAAATCGTCCGTTATGTTTGCCATCAAAAACTAGTTCTAGTTCCGTTCTCTATTAATTTACGCTGGATAAATCAAACCGAGATAAGTCTATCCGTGACCTTTAGTTTTTTGGTAGCCAAGTATTTCGACTGAAATTAAATAATTAATGATAAAGAAAATTGATCACGAACTGCAGTGAATTAGCACAGCGTTGAAGAGAATATCACGAATAGCTGTACTAGGAAGAAACGTGATACATCGTGGGTAAATCAAGAAAAGTGTACAATACAAGTATGAACCAGACGTATTGCTATCGGAAGTCGGATATGCAATTAAATAATGGAAAATTAAATTAGTTTGTAGGAATGGTACTTGCGGGAAAAAATTCATGCACCGCATAAAGAAACATGGAAAATGGGAAATTGGCCATATGATTGAATGATATCCTTATATCGATACATAAGAAAGGTTCAAGCAGATAGTGTGATAACTGCAGAACAATGGCGTTGACTTCATATGATATTAAAATCTTGCTGCAAATTGTCAATAATTGAATGAAACATTCCTTAAATTTACAAATTGCAAAAGAACAGACTGGTTTTATTAGTGACAACGGCGCTAGAGAAACAGTTATTGTTTATTTGATAATTAACTGATAAAATCATTGAATGCAATAAGCGCATATTTTATTCTTTATTAACTACTACAAAACTTTTGGTTGCGTCAAATTAAACTATGGAAAGTTTTAATCAGTTTGAGGGTGCCAAATCATTTAGTAATGTTAATGAAGAATTTGTATACTCGATTGGAAGCCACGATAAGAATAGATGAGATTACACAGAACCATTCCACTCTCGGAAACTGTGTCTAGCAAGGATATGTATGCTATCTCCAATCTTTTGTGATACATTTGTGAAGAATTTATTATGTTACGCGGAAAGAATAAACGAAAAATGATTCGTTGGAAATGTGGGCATAGCGCGGAATGCTGAAAATCCTGTGAGCAGCGGAAAGGGTAGATACATAAATTTTAAAGTTATTAAATGTTGAACATCGTCTTTCTGGGATCTATTAATAGGAGAATCCTAAAATATTATGGACATATCGTACGAAGGAAGGAAAATAGCTTCGAAAAATGTATTTTAATTGGACAAGTAAAAGGAAAAAGACCTTGAAGCTATTGACTCGATGAATAGAACTGCAACGGCAGTGTCCGCGCGAACTCGAAATAAAGCATTGGAAGACCAGCTAGATTAGAAGTCGATGGAGAAAAATTATACGAGACGCATTGAAGTATGACATAGAGGACGCAATGTCCAGTAATTAAGTTGACAATTTATAAATAAATATATATGTAAATAAGTGTAAAATACATATTTCACGTCATTTTTTCTGATAAATGGATTCTCCGTATCATATCGACCTGCTTGTACATTCTTGTTGTGCAGATATTATTTGTGGAAATCTTATATGCAAAACGAGTGTACACGGAAATGTAATCGCTTGTCATTGCGATACAAATGCAATCGCCAGTGTATATGCCTACATACTGATTGGCGTGCATTAAATGACGTAAGTGGCGTTGCCTTCCACGATTATTAGGGATTATTTACTTTTACTAACTTTTTATTCGTCGTTGTTAGTTTTTGAGCATATGACCCCGATGTGGTAGTTCAATCCTTTAGCCATTCGGCTATCGCAACGGTTTCTTATATGAATAATCTATCAAAACTGGATGTTTTTTTTTTTTTTTTACTTGTCTGCTATGGACATTAACTCAACACAAGTGATGATTTTCGATATTTTTTACGCGCAACAACGGTACTGGAGTTGAGTTTTACCGGAACGGAACACTGCTGCCTAACCGAGTTTGCTACATTGGTTGGCTAACTTATTTTATATGTATATATGAAGACATGAAAAAAATAAATCGATAACGAAGAATGGTATGTTTCTTAAGTAAAATCGCCGTTACTATACTATAGTAGAAATAATTTAGAAATCCATGTTCTGCACTAACATAAATGATAATGTTTTTAACTGATAAAGCTTGAAAAAATCGTAGCTAACTTTTGAAAGGATGAATAAAAACGTTCTGTTTAGCGACGTTAAATATTTTGCGCTGAAAACATAAAACAATAGCATGAGTTCCAAGAAATTTTGCCATGGTATTGTTGGAAGTGCCGGTCGCTTTTTCATTGTTAGGATTTGTTGCAACGATAAGTCATTATTTCAGATAACCGATACCTTTTTTTGGCTGCGGATAGTTTGTGCTAACATCTCTCGATGTTAATGTATAACTGAAATTTGTTCATTAAAATTTGAATTCCTTGTACAGGTGTCGAACTTCTTCGAGCGGTGGTGTTTTTTGCGCTATTCTTAACGCCAATTCACCTAGCTCGACAAAATTTCCAGGATTTAGCGTTAATTGAAATGCTTCGGGTTTAATCCTTTCAGTGCTTCCTTTAGACGATCTATCTGATTTGCTTCTATCGTCGACGGTTACAAGCCTTTATTGTAATTCCTACCACAAAAGGTATTGGCTTAGTTAATGAAACGATAATCCTATATTTCCGAAAAGGAAGAAAGAAACGTACATTTAAATCCTACTTCTGAACTCGGTGCATAATTTTTGTAATGCACGAAAATAATTATTTAACAATAATTTATTTTATTTTATTTTATAAAAACTTAACATAAAACAAAATTATAAATTAAAAGGAAAACACATGGAACTGAAATAATGAATACGAAAGCGCATCCTAAACACGAAGAACTAAGGAAATAGATTACAATCAGTTATGGTGGCGTAGTTGATTAGGCGATGATGTTTCGTACAGTTAGGATCCGATTCGAATGTCGCTGTCACCGATTGAAATTTCCAAAAATTTTACCTGCGTTTGGTTGATGTTCATAGCTGGCATACCCAAAAAGGAAAAAAAAATTTAAACAACGGGACCGACACCATTTTTTGATCAATCCAAAAAAGAAAAAAAAAATGTAATCAAAGCAAAATGGGCTACCGGTTTTTTGGTGTTTATTAGTTTTTTTTTTGTTTTTTTTTTTTGACTCGAACAAATACTTTATTTGGTCAGCGAGCTACGCTCTGATTTTTCTTCTTCATCCGCCGTCTCCATTTTGAAGGTTGGCGATTCACAATTGGAATTTCTTTCTATTAATGGCTGAACGGAAACGTTTTGTTGAGGAACAGTTGAACCAGTTTGCTAAGATTGTCCATCCATGAAATTTGACGTCTTCCTCTCGATCTCTTCTCTGCAATTTTACCCTTAAGTAGTATTTTTAGAATGGTATGCCTCGATCCTCTCATGCCCCAAATATTGTAGCTTCCGTTTTTTAATGGTTTGTAGGAGTTCAAGATTCTTTCCCAGTCTGTTAAGTACTTCAATATTCTTCACTTTTTGAGTCCATGGTATTTTCAGGATACGTCGGTAACGCTATGATTAGATATGAAAAATTACTGGAGATAGAAAAATAAGGATTGGAAAGCAAGGAAAGGAAATTCCATCCTATAATATGGCCGCAACTACAGAGCAGTGCCTACAATGCTCGATGAAACTCAACAAACAGAAATAAACATTTTCCAAATAATTCCATCTCACAGTAAGACCACAGTTGCATATTGCTATGCTCAGAATGCCTGATGGGAAAAAGGAAGTAACTACACTGAACAAAGACTACAATGTAAGAAAAAATGGGAATGTAATAAATAAATGAATAAAGGATAAAATGAAATAAAACTAATCGCCTTCATTAACAAAATAGTAAATTCTAATGAATGAGGGAAAAAGAAAAATTAAAAAATATTTTTGTTTCCTTCAATACATTTTTTTTTTTTTTTTTTGAAATTAAACCAATATGTTATTATTTATTATAAAGCGGACCATAGTAAAAATTGAATTATGTCTAGAACAGAGTAAATAATGAACACTACATGTAGGGAACAATCCACGTGAAATTAAGTCTTTATAAAGCCTTTTTCTATTGTGTTCGTATTTGTCGCAGCTGATCAGCAAGTGATTAATGTCATTAATGAAGGTAGACTTAATGTGATTACTGTTGCACCCAGAGGAGCCTGCGAAATTTAATGCCCCACTGGAATGCTCCATACGCAATCAACAAATCTACAAACTAGCGTGACATACTTGCGAATAAGACGACTTGAAACAGACAGTAGAATATCGAAATACCAAGGAAGCGAATGGATATCAGATTGAACTATATTGTAATATCTACTAGTATCCTGCCTATCTCTATAAGCTATCCAATTCTCCGAAGCAGTGGTCTGATTCTTGTGATGTAAGTCTAAGGGAGGAATGAACGGGAATACAAAATTCCATTCGAGGCAACGTATTTTGCCGCGGCATCAACGTCATCGTTTAGCCCAATCTTGCAGTGACTGAGAATCCAACAAAAGTTAAAACAGCTATTGCTGTTTATTAGTTATTATCAAGTTGCTTAATAGAATTCCACTTTAATAAATCAGTCTATTTTTTTTATTCTTGATAATTTTCCTAATTATGACAATATTGACCGCTAATGTAATCTATTGTATTAATTATTGTTTTACATGTGATAAAGTAACATTGTTCTGTTATTTTAGTTTTTATAATATACCGTTATTTCTTTGAACCCGTTAGTTCCAGATTATTCCATAAGTTAACGCATTTTGAGTACAAATTACTTTAACATTTTTTTTTTTTTTTTTTTGATACCTATTCAGGAATATAGTAATTTTTTTATTTATTTAATTTTGCCTATAAAGTCGACAGCTGTTAAAGTGAAAATTTTAACTTTTTGCGTATTTTATACATTACTCAATTAGTACGGTTTTATTTATATTGTTAAATTTTTTAACATTTTCCCCTAAATTGTCCATTACGTAACCCCAAGTAGTTCTATAAATTGAGTGTGGCTATTATTTCTTTATAAATTGATTGCGCAAATAAGTTTTAATAAATAGTTCTTAATTTTTTCTTTAAACTGTGTGATAAAAAAAGAAAAAGAATAGTAAAACAATGTTTGTTTTTAAATACGGTAATGAAGATTTGAAATTTTAATTAATTAATTATGGGTAAGGATTAAAAACATTTCTGTGGAACCGTACATTTGTGTATAAGGTTTTCATTATTTTTTCCCATTCTTAAACATGTTTAATACTGAGTCTTTTTTAACTTAGAGAGCGTTTTTGTTTTATGTGACGTACTAATCTTTAAGGAAGACCATGAATGATTCAGCGGGAAGGTTTTTAAATTTAATTATCACTGCATTAGACTAAAATTTTATTGTTTTCGTGTCATAAATCATCCGAATAATTTACTTAATGACAAAAGTTTGCAGGCGAGTACATAGTTGTGCTGTCTTTTATTCCAATGAAATTCTGAAAAAGTATTTATTAATTTCAGAGATAATTCGCGTGAATTGTATAGGGTATTTTTATGTTTTCTGTTACTTACATACTCGGATATAATAAAAAGCGAGAAAAAACTTGTAAATACAATTAAAAATTTTTTTAGAAAAATAGTTTGAAACTTGAAATACCTTTTAGGCTTTAAATTTTCGAAAATTTTGGAGTAATCGTTCGGAACTTCGCAGATTCGAAGATGGTGCTGTGTACGAATGCGTTGCATGGGCCGATGGTAATTCAAATTTAAACACTCGACGTTTAGTGGTTCGTTATATTGTAGAAGAGCTGTTAAATTCAAAATTTGGTATCAAACAAGATTCATATACTTATATTTCGAACGAAATGGAATTATTTCTGTGTAACAGATTGGTAAATATATTTCATTCCTGTAAAATATTTTATTAAAATTTTATTAAGACAATTATTGATTAATTACTTTTTATGTGGAAATACTGCTAAACAGTTTTTATACACAGTTTTTCGCGTAATATTTTTACTGTAGTTTTAATTATCATTCAATTAGATTAAAATTTTACCGTTTCTTTCATTATTTTTTAAAAATTTCCACTAATAATAAAATAGTTTATTATGGCCGAAATAGCTGACGAATTTGTATTGATGCGATTAATAAGAAATTAATGATGTCTTTAGTTATGGTGAACAGTTAGTTTTCAAATTGTTTCGCAAAAAGTCGAAAGTATTTTATTGTTATTGGAAAGAGATATTTTATTTTGAAAAAATTGCGAATATACTTTATTCAAGCATTCTCTGTAATTATCTTTACAATCGTTACTTTGTAAAAAAAAACTTTATTTCTGCGTTGTTTTTTAGTTTCATTCGCGGTAAGAACACAAATTTAATGTTAAATATTATTTTCTTTTAATATAGTATATTAATAATTTAGGGGGGTTTTTAGGAGTATAAATGTACGTATGTTTAATTTTCAGGCTAGGTTTAATAATATACAATACGGCACCGGAGAAGAATCTGCGTTAAAGGTTTTGATATCATTTAATAAATTAGCAAATATGATTTCTGATGTAAATTGTTCGGAATTAAACATAAACTCGTGTCAAGGTATATCTCCGGTTTTTCGTTATACCGATCTGGTACCGCCATTGCCATTTTATTTACGTATGAAACATACCTACAAGATGACCAAGTGGACTCCAAATAAAAAAATTCAGAAAAAAGTGTTGAAATATATACCTTCTTACGTTACGCCGGTGGAAGGTAATGTGTATAATTTTACTGATAATTTATTGCGCAACTATACTCCGTTGAGTTGGTTGAAACGTGACAGAAGTTATATTTATTTATTAGTTTCGTTATTTAGCTTCCTTTTAATCTTACTTTCTCGCATTTACTTTATTGAAATATATTTTTTTCCACGCCTGTTAATATACGTATATCTCCTTTTTCTTAGAATTTCTTCTACATGAGATTAAGATCTACGATACGATTTAGCTATTTCCATCGCGTTCTATATTAGACTGTATCGAAGTAAATTACTGCAGTTATTTGACATTGCTTTGGATGCTTTTCTGGTCGTTATCTGCTTATCTTGAACGTAAGATGATCTCATTTCTTAATGAATGAATCTAAAGAAATAGTCCATTCAAAAACCTACTGAAAATCTGTAAAGGGAAGATCGTTCGGTAAATTGTTCCAAGAGACTCGACTTGGAAATTGTTAGAAAAATCAATTTAGAATTGTTCTCTTAGCATTTCAATGTGCTGTAGGTCGGAATTATCGCTTTATCTAATCTGATTAATTAAAAAATCGTATATATGTACATTTCTTCTATTCGTCTAATAAAAAAAAAAAAACGTACCAAATTCTAATGCGTTGAGAATTTCCTGATAATTATTTAGCAGACCAAATTCGTAACAATATATAAATACAACATGTGTAGTAACCACGCGAAATAAAATATTGCTGCCTAAAATTAGCCCAGTCATTTCGAAACTAACTGTATAAAATATGAGAAGCGAAAAATTAATGTTAAATTCTGTAGCATTGTGCTTGATCGTCTTTTAGTTTTAATTTGGAAACAAATACTTGAGATATTAAAAATGCTTTAAGGTGTGTATTTTCTTTTTTTGAGCAAACGTATTTTTATTTCTTGGTTTTGTATTTGGAAAAAGAGACATAAATGGCGGTGCTTGTTTTTATGTTTATTATTTTTAATAACGTTCAATTGAAGATTCCGATGCAAACAAACCTTTTGGTTCATTTCACCTGTCGTTAGATGTAGTCTAATTAAGAAAAGAAATAGTAACAATGTATGGTAAGATATGTAATTAGGTTTCATTTCATTCTATTTCGTTCGCTCACAGATATTCGTTTTTACTTACCTAAATCGTACAAAATATATTAATATTTGGAAAAATGAATGAGATAAAACGTAATGCTAGCTGTTGCAAAATTACCTTTTAAAATGTTTGTATTTGAAATTTGTATATTAAACATATTTAGCTAGTCCGTTGAACTATTTGAAATGAACTTTGGTTATTATTATGCATTGTTTGAAATATATTATTTTTGAATTATAGCCATAATTCATTTCAATCGAGACAGTAATTGGCCAGCTGATGTGGACGGAGTTCGTGAATCAAAATATCGTTTAATATGTTTACTATCCGAAAAATTAACACAAAAATATTATCTTCCGTGCAGAACACAAATAAATTACATCGATATTTTAAAGGTACTTTATAAATATTTTTTTTAATGACATTTTTAGTTATGTATTTAAGGTGATTTAAAAATAATATCGGTACGTGTTTAACGTTATTTATTTATTTTCAATTTTTTTCTTTATCTGCACTAGACTAAAAATCCGGTTAGCGCGTAATAAAATTAGCAAATAATGATAAGGTAGAACTCCGATTCGTTTTTTTTTCTTCTTATTTTGCCTTCTGAGTATAAAAATATCCAATTAAGGATCTGAACGAATCAGCCAAAGTAATGTTATTGGTCACTGTTTGATTTTTTTTTTTGATAAAAACCAGCTCGATGTAATGGTTCCGGTACGATTCTTGACGGGTTTCCTATATCTGAAACTTTGCTAATAATAGATTGAGGAACGTTAGTCGTTCAAGATAATTGTGAATTAGAAATAAGAAATGAGAAAAATTATCGTGTAACTGTCGATTATCAGTTTAAAAATTATAAATATATAAAAAACTGAACTCTTTGTTGACTGTGTTAGCAATACCGCTGTGGCATTCAAGTCTGACGCATCAATAATATCGCGTAAAAAGTACGCGTTTGACACATTTTTTAGCGATGGCTCAGTTATCAACGATCAGATTTACTGGAACTTACTTCTCCGTTTTCTTCTTTTTTTTTTAGATATAATTTTTCGTAGAGGCGTTTTTTTTTTCGTGTGTTTGACAAAAGCAAAAAATTTACCAAATAGATTTTTAAAATGAAAACATTACGTTTGCTCTTAATTTTTTGCCCACATTGTACATTTTTGAAATAGTAATGCTGAAGATGAACTAAATTAATTTACATGTATTCTCCTTGAATTTGGTATAAAGAATATTTAGTTACTAATAATATTTTAATAACGATTGTGTTGTGATGAATATGTATATAAATAAATTGGAAATGTATTTTAAATGAATACATTTAATACAGTATAATGAAATATTTTTGCTTCGACGGCAGGATGGCTATGTGTTTCGTTTACATGTCTACTATCCTCGTGAATTATTGCATTTAAAAAAACGCATTGTTGTGGATGGAAATATTCGATATTTGAAAACTGAGAAGTCTCAAGAATTTGAAAATAAATTCTTTAATTTACCATTATTAACTAAAAATTTGCATCAGTAAGTATTTCATTGTAATTTTTAATTATAATATTGTAACTAACTAATCTGGAATTTTTATTTGTACGAAAAGGTAATGGTACAACATAAGTTTGTAAATAAATTTTACTACTTATGGTTATAATCACAGATTTGTTCAGCTTCTAAATAAATTGATATGATTATAAATATTGAGTTCAAAATATTTTATGTTTATAACAAAAACTGATCTGTTTATTATTACAGGGTTTTTTTCTTTTTCCCTCTCGAAGTAAATATATATTAAAAAAAAAAAAAAAAAAAATCTATTGTAAATTTGATTTTAAACGATTGCTATTGTAAACATAGTACACAAGAATTTCCTTTTGAGTCATTTATTCTCATTTACAAAACGGAAACTGGTTTTTGCATAGTATTTTACTAATTTCCGAAGATAATAACTTTTCTGTATTAGAGAATTCAGTGCATAGAAAATACGTGTTAAACAAAAGCGTATTAACTTTATCGTCTAATTTGAAGTGTGTTTCATATCATTTATTAATTGAGAATTTTTTCGATTACGAATTATTCTGAAACTAATTAACATTTCGAATTTTCGTTGATTTATTAAATTACATATTTAATTAATGGGATTTTAAATTATATTTATAATATCGAAAACGTAATAAATATCCATTCGGCGATTTATTGTGTAAATTTTTTTCATATGGCTGATAGTTTTTTAATTGATATAAAAGAAATGCAAACGAAAATGTTTACGATATAATCTGAAAAAATGCGTTACATTATCGTAACTGGCCTACTTTATATTTATTAATGATATTTTTTTCGGCTGGAAGAGCCGGTGTTGACAAAAGACGCGCAGAATAATTTGTTTTTCCAAAATTTTTAGGCGTCCGCCTTATTTAAATAAAGTTTTGTCCGCCTTATTTAAATTGTTCTCCGCGAATTTCAGTCGTCAGATTTTTATAAAATATTTTTTTTTTATCCAGTACAATCTTGGTCAATTTTTTTAAATTCATTAGAATAACGATTTCTTTAGAAAGGTCAACATTAGGATCTAGAAATTTATTATGCAGAAAACAAGCATACGATAAAATTAACTATATTCAGGTTTTTTATCCAATTTATGATCCAAAAGTTTATATTTCTTCAAGTGCTTCAACTGTACGTAGTCGAATCAGAATTTTTTTAAATATTTATATATGAATTTTTGTAAAATTATTCCAATAATTATAAACTGTATAAGAATATAATTTAAAAAATTAATTTTCTTTTGATATTCACATCTCTTTAAAAGTGTGAAGAAATTAGAAAATATGTTTAGTACATTTTTATGCGGGAAAAAAATGTAAGTTTTAAAAGTATTTAGCGAATATCATGTGAAAAAATTTAAAAAAACATAAATTTTCAACTAGATTAAATTGAATATTTTTCCAAATACCAAAATGTAAAAAAAAAAAAAAATTTTCGTGAGATTGACCCTGCAGGAAACATTTTCATAGCCAAAACGTTTTTAACTTTTAAGGGAGCGATTCAAAATTTTGTGTAAATTTTTATTTTTTTTTGTCTATAATGCTTACCCAAAAAGTGTTTTTATTGATAAATATTAAATATAACAACTCTTTTATAAAGTAAAAAACAAAAACTCTCTCTAAAAGGAATCGGTAGCGGCAGTTTTTGCACACTCGCCCGGCTTTTACTTTATAATTTTTAAATATAATTTGAGGTCTACTTTTCTACTTTCTTGGATCTAAGGTCTTTGTTATGTAACAGCCTAGATACAAGAACCTTTCAACATGCTTCACTTCTTTTCCACTGTGCCGCTAAACCGCTAAAGCCAGGTCATCCGTGTACAAAAAATGCTGAGTATTATCAGACATCGGCTGATCGTTTATATATATATATATTAAATAAGATTGGTGACAAGATGCCACCTTGAGGAATTCCGTTTCTCGGGATGAGCCTCCACGCACGCTGCACAATAACGATCAAATAATACAGCAATATAGTAACAATAACGACGATCGAATCATAAACACGGCCCAAATGCAGCTGCCCCTCCCCCCTGGGAAACGGTGTGTATACACTGGCAAATCATCTCATCCACGGTTTTTTTGTTTTTTTCCCTTGGGCCCATCAACACAGGACATTTATCCAACCAAAGGACTAATAGAATGATAAAATGTAAGAAGTGGCAGGTTATGTCAGGAAACGATTACAAATAGAAGAAATGAAGGTAGCTAATACAGATGGAAGAGCAAGAATGTAGTGGGCACAGTAAGGAGTCCGGAGGCCAAGATTAAGCAAATTGGAATAAAGGATTGCGCGTTCCAAGGCAATACAAGAGTATTCGAATAGAACATGATTTGCGCCACAGGTCAAATTTAAAATAGAAGGATGAAAGGCACACAAGGGAGACTAAACAATATTAAAACGAAAGAAGGAGACAAGAAGCAGACTGTGATTAAAGCGAAAGCGAATTATAGAAGAAATAACAGAACGGCTGATGCAGGGAAAATTATTAATCCAGGAAGAAGGGGGTGGAGAGGGTTGTATATCAAGGTAAAAGGAATTAGGATTGGAGAAAAGAGACGGATAAAGATCGGTCCAAAAGTCATGGTGAAAACGATAAGGCGAGAGGGCAAAGACGGGGAGGGAGATCTGTCTATGAAACGCTTATTTACCATTCTAAGTTGGTTTTTCACAACAATAACGGACGGTGAGATTTTTCGCACCCTGTACCCACTGAAGGGCCGCACCGGACACGGGGCCATTTGTATATCATTTTTCGCCATATATGATGTGGTTACCTGAAGATAAGTATACGGAGTGGTTTCCTTCTTGCCTTTTGCGGGGTTTCTATTCGAGTAATTTTCTCTCAGGGCAGTTACGTTCGCTGCGCTAAAGAACCTATGCTACCCTGGGATTGGCCTCACGTTTAAGGCGGCGAAGACGCCTTGACACAGTGAAAGGTTTTCCCAGCTAGCTTTTCCAAGGCTAGCTCCTTGCATCCTGATAGTACTGCCGCTGATTGTCCACAACTGCTTATTTACCTAAGACGCTTATTCGCAGTTAACCTCCATATCTGGGGGCTTTTCTCTCATCCGCAACTCGAGAGACGCGCTCGGTAGCAGCACCTGCTGTGCCCCGGGAGAAAAAAATTGATTAATTTTTTTAAAATAGTTTTCCAGTGTGCCTTTTTAATTTTCGAATAATTTTTGCACCGAAATGAAATATTTTTTTTGTATAAACGAGATGCTGTATAATTTTTATGTTGGTTAACTCTTTCATTAAAAAAAAATATTATTTTTATGCGTAAACTTTCACCAACGGTAATAATTTAACCAGCGGGCCGGGTATTTTATAAGATAGCCTCCTTAAACGTTAAACATTGCCTTTTTTTTCATCTTTTAATTTTTAATAAATGATGCAGATTAGAGATGCTCTTTGTTTAATAATATATCAAAATTCTGAGAGTTTTCGCGAAGGTTTCTATAAAATCACTATTTCCACAGCTTTTTTCTTTCGGTTTAACGGTCAAAAGTGTTAATTTTATTTTTTGAATATGTTTTCGCATTATATTTTAAATTTTTTTTTTTCTGTGTATTTATATTCGCCTTAAATTGTAATAATTAACAAGATGTCACATTTCGGTATATGTTTTGCAATAAACAAATGAGTATCAAACTGGAAATTTATTATTTAAAAACAAAACAAAAAAAAAAACACGTTATTCATGGTTGGCGCATAAAAACCTGACACATATGAAGAGGAGGAGTTTTTACAAACTGGAATTGGAAAGTAGAAGGTTGAAGGTTTATTTTGTAGTTACTGGTTCGCCAATATGGTTAACGGGAGTGCGGAACAACGCGTGTTTATGTTTAAGCACTTTTTCCAAACCAATTTGTGTATTAGTTGTGTGCGTGTGTCTAGTGCGGAGTTTAAATTGTGTTCAAAGGACTGAGCGCCTTCGGGAAAATCAGTGAAATTGTGGGTGGAAAATTTTGATGCCGCAGGCTCGGAAATGAAAAAAAAAAACCAGAAAGGCGCTCGCATCTATTTGAACTTCAAAAAACACAGCATGTGTGCGCGCTGCGCTAGTAAGAAGTCCATGCAGATATTGAAGGAAACACGTCTTAGCTTTGAGGATAACTCGTCGCTAATTTGGTCGAATGGTAAAAGGTTTATCATCTCATCCACATAATGTAATGGTAACTCAACAATTGAAGGCTACCGATTATCCAGCGTGGCTAGCCTTCGCACAGCGAATGACAGAGATGCTCGAAACTGGAGACATTCGACAAGACTGCATAATAATGAGCGACAAATTTAGACGGGACGGTTAATAAACGGAACTGTCAGTGTTATTCTAACACGAACACGCAGGCGATATTGGAGAAACCGCTTCATTCCGAACGAGTAATGGTGTAGTGCGCAGTTGCGAAGTGGGGAATTATCGGCCCTTATTTTTTTGAATTGAATGTCAACACTGAACGTTATACGCAGATGTTACTAACGTTCTTTTTGTCCGAACAGAGGAAAAGTAGGCTACTTGAATACACTTAGTTTCAGTAGAATGGCGTGACGTGTCACACTGCCAACGTTACTCTCGAACTGATTTAAAAATCATTTGGCATTCGGATCATCTTGCGGAACTCCGGATTTCAATGACCACCCCGCTCATACGACTTGTCAAGCTGTGCCTATTATTTGTGGGGATTCTTAAAGTCTTGTATGTATATTGACAAGTCACGTACGTTGGAAGAGTTACACGTGGATATTCGAAACAAAACTGCTGTTATTTCATCTGCAACCTTGGGAAAAGTGTTTGCTAATTTCGAAAAAAGGCTAGAAAATTGTATTTTAAATAACGGCCATCATTTAAACGATATTGTTGTTTTTAAAAAATACAGAAATTTGAACCTTCGACCTTCTACTTTTTCATTTCAATTTTTGTATAAAATTTTCAGGTTATTATTTTTGGCGCAATCGAAAAAAGAAATATGTCACGTTTTCATGCGCCACCCTCTATCATTGATATAACCGTTAAATATATTCCTAATTTCTTATTGATTTGTTTATTACATTTATCTTTATTAAATAAATGATGGAGGTTACGGTTTTTAACATCGTTATACGTTTTTTGATAATATGTCTTTTTAATACAGGATACATGCATCAAATCCGGCCTATGGACCAACTTGCTGTTTGGCCAAAAGGTGGCTTAATAGCCACCTGATAGATTATTACTTAATGCCGCATGTTTGCGTTGATTTATTAATTGCCTCGTTATTTTTAACTGCACCGGTGTATCCAGTAGTCATACAACCTCGCGCGATGTTTATACGATTTTTAAAGTTATTAGCTTATACCAATTGGTCAGAAGACATCGTCGTAGTTAACTTTGATCGCACTTTAACTAGTATGTATAATTAAGTATACGGCTAAATATGGCAACTAATTGTCGCTTACTTTAATAGTTCTTTTTTTTTTTCTTTTTAATCTTAGCTTTTCGAATTTCCTTACGTTCAGTTTCATTTTAAAATATCAAATATATTTTAGTATAGTCCGTGTAAATAGCCGAGCAAATTACGACAATAGGGATCCGAAAAAAAAAAAAAAAAGAAATTTACATATGATTCATATTGATGTTTTTGAAAAAAGATCAATAAATAATGTGTCATCGGAATTTCAATTGTGCAGTAATTTAAAATCAAATGTCAATAAAAAAACTCCATTGGAAAGAAAATTTAAAATTCTTTATTGCCTTTTTTGTAAAGCCTGGTTCAATTATGCTGATGTTAAATATTTCAAAATGCCTTAAAAACTGTTCACTTTATTCTGTTTTTTTTTTTTTAATAAAGTAAAATAAAAAAGCTGTACATACAGTATATTTTGATTTTGATGAATTTTTATCACTGAAATTATTAAAAGTAGATAAATTGTATTCTTAAATGTTGTTGTTACGTTTTACAGTGTCGTAATATAATTTTGCCGCGAATAAGTGCTTATTACAACATCTTTTGGAAGTTCGAAATTTTGTGATTGTAGCAATTTTGGAAAAGATACTTGTAAGAGTAGCTATTTTTATAATTTTTTCACGAGGTTATACGTGGATATATAGATAATTTGTTTAATTATCCTTATATCTATTAAATGCAATGCACTCATAGTTCATATGGTATTTCTTCTTTGATTATCTTAGTTTTATTAAATTAGTTTATACGTTCGCACAGACTATACTGGATTTTCTTGGGAAAGCAGTAGTTTTGGTATTAAACTTGGTAACAATTTTTTTTACTGCGAATATGAAAAAAGATAAACAGTTAGTTTTTAAATAAGGAAGATCGAGAGGTTACAAGTTCGAGATTTGTTTCGTTCCGGATACAAGTCGCTTACAGATTTACCCTGCTTGGAATTAATTGGGTTGATACAAAAATATGGGAAAGTGAAGACGCTATTCTCAATCAACTCTTTAAATGGAAGCCTATTGAGTTATACGTTATCCACTTTTGTGGCTAATCAAAGTTTGAAATTTCGAAACTGATTTATATCCCTTATTAATTTTTGGTAAGTTATTTTCTCTCGCTTCTCCTCTTTATCACATTTGTCTTGTAAATCGCTTGATCTGATATTAAGAGTGGGCAAATAGAGAAGTTTATCGAATGGAGAGATTCTTCAACCCAGATCGATTTGGAGAAAACTGATAACAGCGCAGGAAAAAGGGGCGCGGTATAAACATAAACACCAACTAGCTTTGTATGAACTAATTTTTAGGTGTGCTGATGGATGATCTTTTACCGGAGAAATGTTTCATTTATGTAATTTATAAGTGTCATACGTAGAATAACTCTGTTAATCGTAATATTAATTGTAAGCGATTTGTAATATTCTTTTATTCTCTTTAACAATTAATTCGTAACTAATATTTCATTAAATTTTGGGCTGATACTGACTGGAAAGTTTCTGCTCTAACTATACAAAAATTTTTACATCTTAAGATTTTACTGTTCTTCATTGAAATTTTGCGAATAAACTTATAGTACAGTGTTAGCACAGCAAACATTTCGTACATTTCGTAATTTAAAAAAAAATAAACTATTTATAACTCTTTGTAAACTGAGACTCTTACTCAAATGTGCGACCGAAACGCATTCCATCCCTTTGCTTTTAATTCTTTTGCACTGAGATTCTTCTTTGGTTTTCTAGTTCTTCCTACTTCTTAAACTTTTCATCAATCCTTTTTTATTTATTCATTTGTGCTCTTCATCTTTTGCTTCAACCTTTCTTATTTTTCTTTTCTGGTTCTCTTTTTCGAATTACTGCGATTATATTTTATTATTTTTCTACGTTCTGTGTTTGTCGCACGTGTCAGTAATTTTTTTTGTTCAACTTTCTAACTAATGAGAACAGGGAAGAGATTGATTGATTTTTAGTTAAAATTCAATCTGCGACCTTTTAATGATATACAACACATTACGAAATGATTATTTTTACGGACTCTATTTAGCATCGTAGCAAACAAATATTGTTTGGAAATCATAATTCTGCACGTATTTTATCAAAAATAAAATTCCGAACATATATACTATAACGAAGAAACACTCAGATGTTTATAACCTGGTCCAAACTCAACGCAGAGAGAGATAAAAGGTTGCTAAAAGGTATATATTGAAAAAAAGGCCGAAATCATAGGGAAACAAAGATTTTCGTAAAAATTCTTTTAATAATATAGATCGGTAATAATTTTAAAAAAAATTAATAATTCTCTTTTACAAAAAATGGATATTAAATAAAATCCATGTTTATTGTAAAAAAACTATTTGAAAACATAACGATTATGTTTCGGGTATGTTTTTTTTTTCTTTTTAAAATCTAGAATTAATTTTAAATTCGGAACAAATTTGATTACTAATTAGGAAAGAGAGCAGATTTAATATATTTCATGTAATAGTAATCATATGTAAAATATCTAAAAAGCATTTTGAAGTAGACTGAAACAGTTTTTCTTTAAAACTGTTTTATAAAGTATCACAAAAAGCATATTAAACAAAAACCGAGAGAGAGAGACGATCTGAATAAATTTCTTTTGTATGAAAAATATAAGTTACGTATTAGATTAATATAATTATTGTACTTGATAATTAAAGTAACATAGGTAGTTTTACATGATTGGATCATCTGCTATAATACATATTTAGAGTCCAGAGGTTGACGATATTTTATTAACAGTATTATTGATTTATTAATTTATCTTATTAAACTTGTTTAATTTAAAATTTTAAATAGGCGATGTTATCAGGGACTGTGAATTCAAAGCGCGTAAGGATTGCCCTAATACAACCGGAATCGTTATTATAACGCCCAATGACAAAACGGGAATCGTTTGGACAAAACAAAATCCATCGCTAGTACTGATGGCTCACATTTCTAAAATAGCTCTGAATTCGCTGAAATGCATAGAACAACTAGAAAATGGAAATACTGGTCTTAAGGTATGATTCTAATAACGTGATTCTTTCAAAATAAAATTTAGCATATTTATGCACACACGCACACGCCCCGCTACATATATATATATATATATGTATATATGTATGTGCGTGTGCGCGCGCGTAATCCCCGAACGTTGTTATGTTAAAGTACTGATTAATGTTACAATATAAAAATTTCAGTATGAATTAAGAAATTATCGGGGAGAAGTTGTAAATACTGATTTTCCAAAATTTCCAAGAGATTCTTGGTTAAATTTGATTGTATTTGATGAATACATTATATTTTTCCATAATATTAACCAACAATATGTGTACTTGGTATAATTCCTGCGTATTGTAATAATTTTGTAATATGAATCTTAAAATAAAAAAAAATAATAATAAAAGGATTGAAAAATTAAATTCCAATATATTTTATACAACTTAAAAGTTAATTTGAAAGTATTGCCTCACAAATCGGGGTTGGAAATCTTAGCGGTACTATCCGCATATTATAAATTGAATAATAAAATGTAATGTAAAATAATAATGATGGAAATAAACTTTATAATCGTATTTATACGTAAAACTGTTAGCCGGATAATAAATTAGAATATTTCTCTAAAGAGCCTCTAAAACCCAGAACTCTCCTTAAGTCGGCATCAATAGAAAGCTGAAAATAAATTCAAATCTAAAAAGTTAGTTTTTTCCACATGCTAAAACGTCTTTACGCTATGCAACGATACGTTAATTTCAATAAAACTGAATAACAGCATTTCGACATTTCTATGCTAACCGAATCTCGAGTTAAATAGATTTTTTCTGTTATAGATTCGAGTCCCCCCCCCCCACCATAAAGACACATTAAGTATTTGCATGTATCTCAGTAAAAATGTTCACGCATAGCTTTGATGCGCTGACTGTATATCATATTTTGAAAATAACTAGATTTACTTGGGTTATTGTAAGGAATTAAGATCATTTTTATCTACTTATTTAATACTTTTGATCTTCGTTACATTCGTGTGCAAGATGTCAGAAGTATCCTATTTTGTTCTTACAGTCATAAGCGTCATAAAGGAATTGCTTGCTCTGTATTTTATCTGGGTATTGTCTCGATTAAATTTAAATATTTTATTTCGTATATATTTATTTAAGAATTAGACAAATTCATAGTGGTGCAGTAATAATATTTTAATCATATTATTATTATTATTATTATTATTATTATTATTATTATTATTATTATTATTATTATTATTTTAGTATTTGTGTTTAGAAATGTAGGACATTATGTTTACTTTCAAATTGAATTTTTAATATTGATGTATTTTTTTTTATTGTTTAAAGCTATATCCGGGTTTTTACTGTTTTTTTTTTTTTTTGCTTTCAACATGTTGGAACTATTATTTATTGCTATTTTATTTTTTACGAATCATTTACTCTTTTTTAAATAATTATTTTACATTTTTACAAACAAATATGTAAGATTGCAAATTTATTCTGCAGGAAATTTTCAAGCCGTATTTTGGATTTTTTGATTTAAAAATTGTTCTGAAAGAAAAGTTGAATACGCATATATATTTTAAAAACCGAGAAGTCAGTCCAAAATCCTTTCATTTGTGTGATTTAGAAAATTCTACCAAATTTCCTCCTACTGATTTCGATCCGATAGAATTTTATTTAAATGATTTGAGAGTAAGTATAAATATATTTATTACTTATCATTAATAATTAAAATTGGACACTTACTCTGTTTCCTGCATAAGTTCATAGGGAATGATGAAGTTTCCATTTTTTATTATAAATAATTGTATATTCTAACGATCTTTTTTTACAATTTGAGGATAGCATAGACGTGTTTGGAAGTTTTTTTTATAGAAAGATTTAATATAAATTTTTTGTGATTACATTTAATAATTCTTTATTGTCAAAATAAATTTCGTAGTAATGAATAACAAGTGCTGCCGAGATTTCGTTTGTCTTGATTTTAAAGGAATGTAATTTTTGTCAAATGTTTATTAGCGAAGTAAATAAGAACTATTACGATTTTTATTTTGAACAGTTATTGAAATTTGTTTACTTTTTTTATATTTCCTAAAAATTAGCCATTCCTTGTAGTTTAAGTACAGTTATGGTAAAATTATGCCTCACATTTTAACTAGCGATCCGCTAATGTGAATTACTATTTTTGTTTATCACATGAGTTATCAGTTCTAGATAGTCAGGTACCGTACATTTAAAGCTTCATTTTCGGAACTTGGTTTTTTAATTCAGAAAAATTTGAATAACCATGTTTGAAACATAAATCTTGGTAAAAATTAAGCCGAACTTGAAAGCTATAGAAGGATTAGGATCTCCTCCATAAAGAAAAATATGTGGGCGTCATGTTTTTCTACGGAAAGTGGAATTATTCTCTGTAACTCTGGAAGCCCTTTACCGTTTTTTTTTTATTTTTCAAAAAGTCGCGTAAAAGCTGTTCTCTCTACATTGGAAATAGAGTTTCATTTCTGTCACTTACTCACGTTTTCGAAGTGATAGCAACATATTTAAAACGCAAATTTTTTGTATAATGAAATTACTACGAACAATTTAAATAGACTGTTTGCGGCAATTTAAAAGTTATTGTTCTACTAGAACTGCAGCTTGGTTACATCATGTACTGTTGCTTTTTTCTCTTTTTTTCTTTCTTGATGGGAACACACAACCAACATAATCACTAAATGGAGAAGGAATGGCCAAAGAAATTAATTTTATAAATCAAAGCAAGTCCAGGATTTGCTCGTTTAAAGCAAAAGTTTATCGAAATCAATAATCCAGAGATAATTGAAATATAATCTCGTCGGGCTACAGATGAAGGACGAGATATGAGAAAGTCATTGGACTTTAATAGAATGACCTGAGCAGGATTAGACATTATGTAGGAATGAAATAGAACACTTTCACATATATTGCAGGTTGAAACCTGTCTTAAAACGTTAATTGTATTTTAAAAATGTGTTTTAGTGAAAATTAGATTAATTAATTAAAATGATATATTTTTAACAGAGAAATTTCGGACATTTGTGCATCTTTTTCCATAATTATCATGGCGGAAATAATATCAGTGTGCTATTAAAACCGGACAGCGCAATACTTAATGATATTTGTGTAAGTTTTCATTAATAATTCCCTGCTATATAATTAATTAATATCGGTAATAGAAATTTTTAATATTTTAACGTGCTATATAATTTGACACAATTGTAATTCTGTTGCCACACAATTAATATTCTGCTGAATTCGGAATGCAAAAAAGAAAATCGTTATTATTTGCGTTTTAAGTAAATAGCGTACGATGTAAGGCGATGCAAGATTTTGTTGAACTTATTTCAGAGCATAGTGTAATATTTAATTTTAAAAAAATCTGGAGAAATGGAAAAACAAGTTTGGTATAAAGAGCAATAGAAATAATAACAAAAAAGTATCGTAATACTAGTAATAACCACTTATAACATTGACACTACGTTGTCATGAAACTTGTTACTATCTCCTATTTTAAGTTGCTAATGAAAGAGTGGTAGTTGCATAAAAATTATATTGTAATATATAAGTTAACATATTAAGGTATTGCAATAGGAAATATTATTTTAGATGATGGTATAATTGTAATATAAATGATAAATAACGAGAGTATGGATTTTGTAGTATAATAATATATAAGTTAACACTTTTTATGCTGTAACAGAAAGTAGTACTTAAGTTAAGTTGATGCTATATTGTACAAATAAATGATATAATTATGTTGGGAATCCACAAACGAGTTAGTGCCTTGCGGGACTCGCAAATTATTAAAAAAAAAAAAAAAGTTTAAAATTTGATTTAAATGCTTAAAGCTTATGCGACAATAATATTATTATATTCACAAGGCTCAGCTTATCTTTTAAAAAGTACATTATTTGATGTTTAAATCTTCATTATTAAATTAATTTTTTTCGTGAAGTTTAGGTTTATATTAGGGCAATAGAAAAATAATTAATTTTTTGTTACCTTAATTTTAAACGCATATACCTCGGCTTATAATAGACAAGCACCGTTGGAATGGGAACCTTTTTTGCCAACGAGAAACAAGTTTATTAATTCCCGTAACATAGAATTCAAAGTTCTAGAGGAGAGAAATTCTTCGAAGGTGTTTTTTGCGTTATCTTGATTTTTGAAGCATTTTTTGTGTAAAAAATGGTCAAAATACTTGAAAAATTGGTAGTCAGTTGGTGCGAGATCCGACGAGTATAGTGAATGAAGCTAAGTTTCGTAATTCAATTCGGTCAACTTCTGCAGGCTCAATTGTGAACGCACGGTCAGCGTTATCGTGGGAAAGGCTCGGTCCTTTTCTGTTGATCAAAGCTGGCCACATTCGTTGAAGTTTTTGGTGTATTTCGCCGATTTCTTGACAGTACTTCTCTGCTGTAATAGTTTCCCGGGATTTAGAAACTTATGACGAACAAGACCGACAGCGAACCACGAAACAAACGCCATAATCTTTTGGTGCAATTTTTCGGAAATGTCAAAGAGGTGTTTTACGGTCTAACTACTGAGCCGAACGTCACCGATTGTCGTATAAGATCTATTTCTCGTCGCATGTCACGATTCGGTCGTTATGCTGCATCAGCTCTCTATTCGTCATGTGAGGGTCTGCTCTAACTAATGCCTTCAATTGATCATTGTCAGTTGTAAATGCCCGCCCACTATCCTTCCGATCTTCGAGGTTCTTGTTTCTATTACGAAACTTTAAACTAACGTTGGACCATGAATGATATCTGGGCCAAAAATATCATTGATTTTGTGAGCCATTTCTGTTGTTGAATTCATACAAAAAAATCCCTGGAATTTGCTCTTTTTTTATCTTTAATTAAACAGCCAAAATAAAAAGTTAATCAATATTAAATACACAAAATTTGTTATCAAAATATAGAGCATACACTGCGCTTTGAAAGAATATATAACATAACCACATTTATAATTTATTTCCGTATCAAGTAGCAAAAATCGGAAATACGAAAAACGACATTATTTTTCTACCTAATAATTATATAAACTAATTAACGACCGAATCTTTTATAGAGTGTTCACCCAACGGAGAAAACTGGGAATAAGCCGGGAATTTTGTTGTAAAACTGGAAAAAAAAAGTCAAATGTCACTTTTTTTATAAAAAAAAATCATTTGAAGCGAAAAACGAATATATTTTTTAATGTACTTTACTCATTAATAAATTACAAGTTTTTTTTTTTTTTTTTATTTGTATAAAATATGCTGCGGCGGTTAAATGCCATCAGTAGTAACGAAAAAAATGGAATTTTTTTTTTTTAAATTTTTGCCTCTAATTTTTCGATTGAAAGACTTTTCCTATAACGAAAGGTTTATTTTCATGATGAGAAATATTTATATTTATTGCCAGTACATTTTAGTTAAAATTTTAACGAAACGCATAAAAGAATTTTTATTATGGATTTCAGTTTTTTTGGGAGGGTTATTTGGAGGGGCTTGAGCTCTTGATGTCAGTGCGTATGATTACAAATGTAAATGTTAGACTTTAAATCAATTTTATTAGTCGTAACTATTTAAATGGTGAAGAGGTACTGCACATAAACTTTATTATTCACTTATGTAATAATAAAGTAAGCATATATTGTTTGAGTTAGCGGTCATTGTAGCGGTAAAGTATTTAAAATGTGAATAAAATACAATGTCAAAAAAGTAAAAAATTTAATTTTTAATATTTTCGTTTCTACTGATATTTTATTTGCTTTCGTTTCAATTTGGTGGATTTGTTATCATCCGAGCGGAAGAACATTCGTGTAAACTTTTGTACAATTATAATAATCAGGAAATTGGGATGGATTTGGACCAGGAAAACCGGGAATAAACCGGGAATTTGAAAATTTTATTTGAGGATGGCCACCATGTTTTAGTTGCATACGGCTTCCATTTTAAAAATTCATTTCATATTACTCGGAAAATTTTAATACTTTTAAACTTTCAATTCATTAAATTCCGGCTTGATGTACATCTTTGAATGTCTCCGAGAATAACACAAAATATTATAGTTTCCTTTGAGTTATCTTATTTTGTATAAGGTTTTTATTGTATTATATAAATATTTTATAGATTGTACATTATTAAACACTCTGGGAAATATATTTTCCTGATGTCTTTAAAATGTTAATCCTAAATGCGCTCGTCTGTTCGGTATCCGCAAATATTTTGACTAAATTTGAAATTATTACAGCCATACTTAATTATTTAATTCACCGAAATAATTTATAGTACATAAAATTGATATAATTTTATATTGAAATAAATTAATAATACTTACCGCGATAAAAAATTTGACGCGTTATAATAAATTTTTTATTTTTTTGTATTAATAGGTCGAGAAATTGAGCGGATATTATACAGTTACTGGTGGAAAAGTGCAGCAAGCAAAATTAAATATTGACTCTTTAATCGCGGCTTTTAAGCGCCTGGGGAATGATATTGTGAAATCAGTTCAAAAGAAACAATAGTGTGATGGTATATTTAAAAAAATATTCGCTCTATTTTTTGTGATTTTCAAAAATTATTGTAAAACAAAATTCTAAAGTGAAAAAAAATTATAGGTTAGAAATTTCTTTATTAAATTAATCTTCAACGATACTTTATAAACTAAGACTACCGATTAAAGAAAATTAACAGCATCGTATTATAACTCGAATTTAAAGTTTACACTTTGGAAATGAAGCTGCGAAATCGTGTTTTTCTTAAATTTTTCATTTACTCTAAAATATGTAAGAAAATATTTAGGAAATTATTTGAAAACATTTATAATTTTAACTCAAAAAATTCAGAAAATGACGATATTTATGGTATTAAAGGATATTATTCAAGTTCTTTAATTGGGGATGAGTGATATTATTATAACAGAGTTTTAATATATTCATGAACTTTATTACAACTATATATTTTTTACTTGTAACGCCGATGTAGTTATTTGGATTTTTGAAATATTATTTTTATGTTATAGAGTAGGGCAATATTTGATATGTTTATGTACACTTAACATTAATGTACATGCCAAACAACAAATTTTTAAAGGCCAAAAAAAAATTGATTTCTATACGAGTTGTATTAGCCGCGTCTTCGCCCGCAAATTTCTACCATTCTTGCCAAAGTATTTGTTAATATTAACTTTGTACTAATTGTGAAAATCCCATTCTTTAACTACTGCGAATATCTTTTTATTTCCTCTTCATTCAATTCCTCCGTATCGTTTATAGTCTGTTAAGTGAAAGAAGTCCATTCGTAAAACCACCGAAACGCGAGACGTCACGAAATCAGCGGATCTCAGATTAACCTTCAGCCTATCGCGTATCAGATATAACGCATGCTGTGTTACCGCAACGTGGTCCGTTTGGATCAGAACAGGTTGGGAATAGAAACGGATGAACTGACAGAGATGAAACAAAAACGAGGTTACTACTTCCGAGAAGGAGAGGTATAATAGAAGAGGGTGGCAGTATGACTTCTTTCGCGAATATTGAAATACGCGTCAAGCGTTAATACGCGCCCTGTCACTCGTATATTACTTTGAACAACACTCCCGTTCGGAACCGAAACTCGAATGGACTTCTTTTGCTTAACAGACTTTACTTATGTAATAAATAATCCATTTACACTAGTTTATTCATTTAGTTGGAATTTAAATGTAAATCATTTATATTTTTTTTTACGACATTTTTAAGAAACATAAATGTAGTCATATTTGTTAGTATTTCTACTTTTAAAATTTGGTTTGTTTTTTTTTAGGTTAATGCATTTACTTGATTTTAAATTAAAATCTTTTAAAGTTAACTTAAATAAACAGTATGAAAAAAAGGCAGAAGATTTAATTTTATGTACGAAAATTTATTACGTGATTTTTGGGAATATTGCATTTGCGATATTGAACTAATGTGGTCATTGCTAAAATTGCGCATGATAAATAATACCTTGAAGTACAGTAAATATTTATGATTAATTTCAATTGAAGTTCCAAATGTTCTAACAAAATTACAGTTGCTATGTGTTAAACAATACTACATATCAACTGATAATTTATTGAAAAGATTACGAAACGGCGGAAACAGTTACGATTCGCCCTGACCGCGCTTCGTTAAACTGTTTTCGTAAAATACTGCAGCAGACGCAGCTTTTTTTAATAGATACCTTAGGAGCATTACGTCTAAAAGTATTGCTGTAATAATCATCTCCGCGCTAGAACTACAGATAGTACTGCAGTCTGATTCATGCATAGTGCGCCTCGCTAATTCGTATTAATCTATTGTATAATAAAGCACAATATTCTCAAAAGCCTAACCAACAATAATCATTGCAAGCGGAGGAGATTGACAAATTTATATCTTTTCCGTAATCGATGAGTTAGTTAATTTTACTGAAAACCAATTAGATATTTTTTGATCTATGCTAACTTTACCGAATATCTTACACCAGCTTTTTAAACTTGTACACCTTCTTAGTGAGTTTTTTTTTTTTTTTTTTTGCATGTTTTTCTTATTTTTTGTTCACCCAGTACACTAGGAGAAACAAAATTCAGGAAATTCAGTTAAACTTTGATAATTAATAGGGCGAAAACAATTTTAATTCTCGTACACTATCTTCTTAATGGCGTAAATGAATTTTTGTCCGCTTCTTTTAACTATTTTCGGTTCATATGATGCAAGCAGAGTAGTGCTCTCAGGAAATTCATCTAAATTTGAGGAATTTATTAATTTTGCAATCGGGAAACAGAACTGAAAAAAGTTTGATTGTATTTCGATTATTGTCCAGTGGCTAAAATTGTTTGTAAATAATCGGAATCATTTGTACAATTCAGTAGTGGAATTGGAATATCAAAACGTCCTTTTTAAAAATTACCTTTGAACTTTTTTTTTTTTTTTTCTATTAGCGGAGTCTCTGTGCAACTTGTAATATGGATACCATTTCAAAACTTTTGCAACTCGTAGAGAAACATCTCTTCAATTGCCTTTTGTTATACCAGAAGTAGTAGTATTTGGCAAGAATAAACGTTTAAAGAAAATCAGAATAGTTACTGTTTTTATATAAGTTACAATAATGGGTTCGAACGGAAAATAAATATAAAAAATAAAATTGAAAAAAAAAAAATAATGACTATTTATTAAGTTTTTTTTTTTTACCATTTAAATTCGAAAAATGTATCTTTGTGTTGGAGAAGAAATAGGCTATACTCACTTTGTTTTTTTCTACCTTTATATAAATAAGACTTGTATTTATTATTATTATTTTATACTTATATAATATTATTAAAAAAATTGAAATATTTTCCATTTTGTGCTGTTTTACTTTTTTTCATTGAATTACTTACAGTTTAACAATGTGAATGCTACTTGTTTTTTTGTGTTTTTTTTCAACTCTATTTTCTGAGGCGCTACAATTAAAATGTTTCCATTATTGATGAACAACAAAAGGAAGTCATAATTTTTATTCGGTACAGTGTTGTGTTCGAAATGTTTTTTTTTTTTTTTACTTATCTTCGATTACATGCTAGGAATTGCAACAGGAAGAATGAGTGAGTAATCATAGTGTGGACTTTTTTTCTGCTTGATCGGAACGATGGTAGTCACAGGTCAGTGTCCTCGTTAATGCATTGCAGTTTATTTGGTAATGGGATATTGAGCAACGATATCTTTGTGTCCTAGCACTGGAGCGAATTTTCGATTTTATATTAATGCGGATATTATTTCTTTAGCTATTTCTCGTGTTGGGATTTGACGTAAATTTTAAAGCTGAACAAAATAAATTTCCTTGAACGTGCATGCCTAGCATCTCATTTTCATCGGTGACTGGTATCGTTTCTCATAGGATATTGTGATCAGGGATTATACGTTAAACCATTCTAGAGTTATATTTTAATTTGATTACACGTGCACGGAAAGCTAAAAATTAATAAAATAATGAAATGTATTTGTTTTTTTTTCTACCTTTTTATGACCGCGCACAATTTTCTAATCAAAAGATATGAGAAATCGTTTCCAGCTGAAACAAGAAGGAGAATAAAAAGGAAAATAAATAGGCGTATGTGCCGTAGTACGATTCTAAAATCATCGTAAAAGCAAAATAACTGAAGTAGGCTGCTACTGTAAAAGCGCTACTTTGATTATGACTCTGAGTTACGGTGACCACAGAAACGCAATCCGGTAAGGAAATAATTCGCGACATTTGCATAAAACTGTCGTTGAACTTCGATAAAAGTAGACAGCGTAAGCATAAAAATCTTTGTGAAACAGCCAATTGCGAAACCGTTTGAAAAAAATAACTCGATTACTCGAATTTTACACGTATAACAGACAGTCGCAGAATACTCGTAAACTGCATAATCGTACAACTTTTATTTAATACTTAATTAATAATATTTTCATTGCCACTAAGACTTTGATATTAATTTTATTTTATATTCCTTCTTACTGGTAAGGCTTTTACTTAAGGGGGTAAACCACTCTAGAGGTTGAAAAATAGAGTAAACTTTGGGAATTTTTTTCAAAGAAACTAAACAACATATCGAAATTCGATAAAAACGTCTTTATTATACAAGTATTGAAGTGTGTTTGTACATTTTTTCAGAGCTGTACAAAACAAAATGGCGGCTTCCCAGTACTTTTCCCTAGTCATCTTTTTTTTTGATCGCTGCGTGGCCGGACCAATAACTCCTGTAAATATAAAGATAAAATCATGAGCCCAAAAAATTTCGATTTAGTATGATATTAGCTCCAACAGTACGTAGGATTTTTTTTTTAAATTGATTTTTGCAAAAATGGCGTGTTTTTGAAAAAAAAGTTTCAAAAAAATGAAAAAAAATCACCCGAAAATTGTTAATAACAATGAACTATACATTGTAAAAAAAAAATCCTACGTAATGTCGAAGAGAAGGTAATTTTGAATATTCAGTAAAAATTTCAAGACATTCGAAGAAGAATTGTTTGAGATATCGGTCCGGCCAACTTAAAATTTGTTGTTTCGAGAAAAACGCGTTTAAAGTTTTAAGTACTGAAAAAACAAGGATTGAATGTACATACCTTCAATCTGCAATGTCTGCGCCATAGAGTTGGCCTTCTAGATTCTCATCCTTCTCCTGCCTTTCCTTCCTTAATGATTTTGCACTGATTCTCGCCTCTTTTTCAATGTCGGACAAGGATTTCTCCGCCTTGTTAATGCGTTTCGCGTCGATCTCGTAGCACATATTGTAAGTGTTTCGGTCAATTGTCATGCCCATAGTTTGTAATATTTGTATTATTGATGCAAATCCATCGTTGTAAATACCGATGGAGATGTGCGTAGCTATATCTAGTACTGTTTTACCACTTTGAATTGATTTTGGAGCTAGTGCCCAGACGGTGGAATTGAAAGATTCATTACTATTTTGAGTATATCCGCCTATACACCGAGTGAGAAAGTCGTCACTACTCAACTCTTCATACATTGGTTTAACGGTCTTGAATACTTCAAGATTGAGGGCTAGCGAGAGTATTGGTAGCTTTTGCTCTCTGCCACGAACACCATGAATCTTCTCCCACCGGGCACCTATCGTGTTACGGCTTGTCATCAGTTGACAGTTTGTGATACAGCGTGGCCCTTATCTCATCTTTTCAACCGAATCAGAATTCCTGCATATAGCTAATCCGTAATAAATGGAAAGTTCGTTGATAAGCTTCCCAGGAAATTTTCCTTTGCCACCAAGACCTTCTGTTTGTTTCTTCAAGTTGCGCAGGCGAGTACCCAGACGCTTTTGCACGTGATCAATGCATTCCTTTTTTATCATGAAATTTTCATACGGTTTAGCTTCTGTGACTCCTTTGAAAGTTTTTGAATCTCCATCGCCAATGTAATTAACGTACATTACGCTCACACAGAGCAACGACAGGAACCCCACGCTCCAATCAAAATTCGAACCCTTACAAAACTTTACCACGTGATTTTTACGACGATAAGGTATATTTTAAGGAGGAAAAAAAAATTTTAATTTTTCAAAAAAGTTTGAAAATGGTATTTATAGATTTCTCTCATACACGAAACTTTGTCACATGATTTTTACGATATTAAAGTCCTTTTAGGGGGGGGGGGATTTTTTTGATTTTTCAAAAATTCTAGAGTGGTTTACCCCCTTAAGGGCTTTTTTTTTTTTTTTTATAACGCAAAGTTCTACTGCCGAAATCGATATTCTGTTTTACGCTATTTTGCATATTTCTTCGAAATATTTCCAATAAATAAAATAAATATCACACCGATTTTCCGATTAAAAATAACAATAATAATAATTATTGCGATATCTGCATAATTTCAGTTTAATAAGTAGTGTAGTTTGAGACAACAATTATAAAAACTTTATTAAAAAAAATTACTAATTAATTTACCGATATTACGTAATGGATGAGATGAAAAATAATTATTTGTTTTTAGATTTCCTTTTTTCTGTTCATCATCATCATCATCAAGTAGCAGCCCCAATCTGGGGATTGCTCACACCATTTCTATATTTCGTGGTTCCTTGTCATCTGAATTAGTTCGCTGCATTTTTTCCCGTCAATTTCTATCATTTTGATTCGTCTCCTTCCTCTTGTTGCTTTAGATTTTCCCTTACATCGCTGTAACAAAAATTCCTCCCTCTCGGATCTTATGCGCGAGGTATTTCCTTTTTTCTGTTCATAAGTTACCTGTTTCTCAGCCATTTCCAATCTGAACGCCAAAGCTATTTCCCCACCTGTACACGTTCTTAACGTTGCTTGTATCGTGTTTAATAGTTAAACAAAAAAAAGTTGCTCGTGTATAACGATACACTCCTATTGAAAAAAAAAAAGTGTTTACTTGACGTATACCATTTTTTGTTTTTTAATGAATATTTTACAATTAGTCTTACGCCCACAATATCGCATCAATTTTTTTGAAAAATAATTTACTCGTAAGTTACATTATTGTTAATATTTCTTTAAATGTACATTTTCAGTAATGAAATAGACGCACTACTCGCATTTGTCACGTATAAAATATTGTGTTTCGAATAAGTAAAATTTTTACATTTAGTAAAAACTTTCGTTATTATTCTTATTCCGTATATATGCGTTTAAGTTATATTTTCTTCTATTGCATCAACTTCATCAGAATTATTTTTGTCGTCGCAATTACTATCTATATTATCATCCGCTAACAATTTTCTAACCTTTTCGTATTTAGCATAGTGAGTATTTAACGTAATTGCGTATCGTTGATTTTGTAGGAAGTGAAAATTATTTGCATAAAAATAATAAAAATACGCCAAACAAACGATAAGTTTACGGTAAGAAAATAGACGAAAAGTAATTCGTATTAATAACCGGAATAGTAAAATGATTAATTTTAAAAAGATTGTAGAATATGAACAAGAAAAAATTCCATGTCTTATGATGTCGGCGCACATTAATGTTCAAATATCTTCACTTGAGATGAAAAAAAGTCGTTGGAATGTACACAAAAAAATAATACAATATAAATAGCGATGTTTGCTTAATCGAAGAGATATTATACTCCAAGCGACCCTTCGAGTGTTAATATGCAGAGGTAGATAGCACACTCGAGAGGACAACATTTTGTATGCAAGATTAAAACTGATTTTAAATGTTTTATCGTAATGTAATCCGAAATAAAATGCTTGCAGGATATAAAACAGTAAATTACAGAATTATGGCCATCAGGATAGATTCTATAGTTCAGCTTCTATAAATTTCCGAGTATATGTACAGCGGAAGATGAAGAAATCGATTTTTTTTTACGAGGAAGTCGAACAAATTTTAAATATGATATTCCTATCAGAGAAATTACAGTTACGATATGAATGTGAAAATTAGAAACATGTTTGATGAACAGTTACGAAAGACAGTCTCGGGAGAAACGGAATTGGTAACAGAAATGCGATATGTGAAAGGTTACTTTAGTTTGCATTAGATAACACGAAGAAGACGTTTAAACATCGCATTGGAAGACTGCACGCGGATATCACCAAGAGATCGATATTGGAATCAAGTAGATTGTATTCTGCTAAAGGAAATGTGGAAAATATGCAACAATGTTGTGGTCTATCCAAGACTTCTGAATGTGGATCATAGGCTGTTAGTTATCACCTTCTGGAAAGGACTAAAAAATAAACGTCTTCGATTAAACAAAGGTGTAAGTTAGAATTTAAGAATCCGGAATCGTTTAAACAAACTAAAAGATTGTGGAGAGCAGAAGATATAAACGTACAAACTCTAACTGCCGATACTCGTTGTGGCGTAAATTTAAAAGTGAATAATTTAACTTTTAGAGAAATCACAACCGCGCATATAAGAAAATAATCGGAAACCACGATTATCGAACGAAACAATTAAGCTGATTAATAAAAAAAATGGCCTTTTATTTATGCACTAAAAAGTATAAAATAACTTTCTTAATGTGCGACTACCATATACGCATCCTAACATTAAAATCTGAAACTACAAAATATTCTGAAAAATAAAAGCGGGGGCCGCAGATTAATAATTAAATAATTTTTGAAACTTTTGAACTTTCGGCGCCCCAAGGATCCGGTTCTAAAGTTGGAAACCCAGATATGCCAAAGTAAAGAAATACACAAAAATGCGAATTTTTTTAACTTTGTTCAAAAATTTTAGCTATAAAGCTGAGCCACAAACGGGAGCTATACGTTCTTTTTGGGCTTTTTAAAACTTTTAGTAAACTTCCAATGTTTCGTTAAGAAAATGAAATACGAGTTTGCTGCCGACAAATAGCGCTCTTTCCAACAGTATATGTATATAATATTTTTTTCCAAAAGTTCGAGCTTCCGAAGCCTCGAGAGACTAATTTTAAAGTTGAAAACCTAGATGTTCCGAACCAAAAAAATATACGTGCATGTGCATATTTTCAACCTTGTTCAACATTTTTGGCTATAAAACTCGCGCCATAAGGAGGGAGCTATATATTAGAACTTGCGCTTTTTTGAACTTTTCGTAAACTTCGAAAGTTTCATTAAAGAAATAGAATATAGTTTTGTTCTCGACAAATAGCCATCTTTTCAACGATGAAAAAAAAAAATATCTTTTCCCAAAATTTCGTGCTTTCGGCGCCCCGAGGGTCTAATTTTAATGTTGGAAGCCCAGATGTTGCATAATATTGTATTGTCATCTATAACAGGCATTTCTGTAAAAGGACACTTTTTTATTCATTGGGAAGTAGGTGAAAACTCGTTTGCAAGATTCCCCGCAGACAGACAGACAGACTAACAAAATGAGTTAAATAAAAGGCTATAAAAAAAAGATGCGAATGAAAGAATACAAGTACAGTCATTAAAGCCGCTTATAACGTACGCCAGATAAAAGAGGCAGCCATCTAATAGTGACAAATAGAAAAAAACAGAAACAAACCTATAAAATAAGTCTTTTTTTTTTTTTTTTTTTTTGTGGGCGCGCCAGCGGCATTGACCCAACAACAAGAAAACTAAGCTAAAAAATTAAATAATTAGGCGGTCCGAAATGGACGCAACAAAGGGCAGCAGTGCGGACACCATAGAAGGTGAAGGAAAGGAGAGGATAAAGGAAGAGTTATAGAGAGTAGGCAGACCTAATGACAAGAGCTGACTGTATAAAAGGGAGCGTTCGTTACGAAGAGCAGGACACTCGAAGAAAATGTGATCAGCATCACATGTACGAGGAGGATCACAATCGTGAAGAGAACAATCAGGAGAAGGCGACAGAGCAAATCGAAAGCGAGAGGAGGGGAGGAGAGAATGATCCGGAGACGAATTAGGGAGACCATAGAAGAGCGACGACCGAGAAGAATAAAATGGAGCCAAGACAGGGAACGAGGAATCGGCTGAATAAAGCGGTAATGCGAATAAAGACTCTTATTTTTTCAAAACTAACGTTTTCGACAGAATTTTAGATATTTCAATCAGCTACAAATATCTGCCAGAAATGTGAAGAATTAGAAATGGATGTTTATTAACTGTGATGCGATGAGAAAATTCACTCTGTGCTAAAAATTATTGCCATAATGGTAATTTAAGCCTTTCGTAAGAGCAACCGTTCTAACAATATTACAGTCCTGCTTTATATTTCATCGATTTAGTCTTGCTGAAATTTTAAATCGTTTGCGAGTTTTTAATTTTTTTCCAACTTTTTCAAGTATTAAAAACGATGGATCAAAGAGGTTAACCAGGGCGATAATTCTAATCGTGTTGAAGGCTGAGTGTGCATAAGCAGCATCAAAAAATAAATGTCGGAATAAATTTATAATAAATCTCGAGTGATTTTAAATATTTATGGGAACAAAAAAAAACAATTACTTACATCATTTTCGCTTTAAGTTTAATTGCACATAATTCATACCGTTATAATATAATACATTTTTAAAACAGTATATTTTAACAATTTACGCTTAAGTTTACGTTCTCTATACTTAGTATAAAACGCGTGAACATGCGACATAACCTACCGATAAATTTAAGTCTGTTATGGTTTTTTGAGTTTGCCGGTACAGATTTTAAGAGATTTTAATAGTAATGCGTGAAGAAAGAAAAGTGCCAAAAATTTAGCAGGACTGACTGTAAGATTTAGCGAAATTATATAGTAACAATTTTGTACTGATTATGGTTTTTTTGGAAGTGGATAGGTATAGGAGTGAAACTAACAGTAGTGTAAGTTAAATTTTTTTTTCTTTGTAGTATTTAGATTTTCTGTCGAATATCGGAAATAAAATGTGCATAGTGCTTTCTTATCTGTTGCTTATTTTATGCAGCTATTGAAAGTTATTCGATTACCTATTATCGCTACTGAGTATTGATAATACGTCTGTTTAATCCACGGAAAATGTTCATCGGATTTTACAATAATTTCCAATGAAGATAGTGGCCGTCTTCTAGAGAAAAGGGGATAGTTTCCGTTTTCCCTCCAGTATTGAGATTTAATTTCCACCCTAACAAAGCATCAGGTTACGATTTAATAATAGCAAAAGTTTTGAAGGAATTGCCTGTACAAAAAAGGACCGGTGTTATTAACGTACATGTTTAATGCAATGCTGCAATTAATACGAGTATAGCATTCGATCGAGTTTGGTACACGATGGTCTGTTGTAAAAACTTTGACGCCATTTTCCGTATCGACTGACTGAATTATTCCAGCCGTATTTAAATGAAGGATATTTCTACGTTAAATATGGAGATAACGAATCAAGTATATATCCGGTACTGGCGGGCGTTATTCAGGGGGCTGGACTTGGACCGCTTCTCTACCCTTACTTTATCGCACGTTAATATAGCGACTTTTGCCGATGACATAGCGATCTTGCGTTCAAATAAATGTCCGAAAGTTGCGCGCAAGAACCTGTAGATAGCAGTTAATAAAGTAACATCATGGTGCAAATTATAGAAAATAAAGATCAATGAGGGCAAATCATCTATCTCGAGTAGTTTTCGCTAACCGAATAAGAATCGATTCATTCGAAAATATAATTATAAATGGTGTTGAGATTCCTCAGAAATAAGACGTTAAGTATCAATACATCTTGCAAACGTTCGACTTGGAGGAAGCACATTAAAACAAAGCGAAATGAGTTAAATATCAAATTACGACAGCTGTACTGACTGTTGGGTAAGCGTCAACAGTATCTCTCGAAAACAAGTTCTTATTTTACAAACAAATTTTAAAACCGGTCTGGCAATACGGTTGTCAATTATGTGACTGCGCCAAAAAAAAAGTAACATATCAATTATGCAGAGTCCAGAATAAGTTGTTACATATGATCATCTCTGCTCTATGGTACATAACCGACACATCACGATCCATGAAGATCTTGGAGTTAAATTTTTGTAAAGGATGAAATAGTAACTGCTGCTCGACGATACGCCGCCAAATTGAAAGAATATCCTAATAATACAACAAAAGAATTGCTGAGTTATCTAAGTAAGGCACGCACTCTAAATAGAAAATTACCTCATATAAGTTATGAATATATAAATATATGTGTGTGTGCGTGTATGGTATGTGTGTGTGTGCGTGTATGGTATGTGTGTGTGTGCGCGTGTATGGTATGTGTGTGTGTGTGCGTGTATGGTATGTGTGTGTGTGTGCGTGTATGGTATGTGTGTGTGCGTGTATGGTATGTGTGTGTGTGCGTGTATGGTATGTGTGTGTGTGCGTGTATGGTATGTGTGCATACGCGAGAATACAACAGTATGTGTGTATGCATTTTGTGTATACATATGTAAGTTAATTTTAGCATTGGATTACATAGGTTACCAAATAGTCGATAAGACCAGGTGTAAATCAGCAAGGAAAGAAATAATAAAAAAAAAAAAATCTCTTGTAGTATTTAAAAAATCTGTATAGTCTTTTGTGAATCAGTATAAAATCAAATCATTCGCATATAACACAGTCTGTACAAATGGCATGTTTAATGGATGGTTCTCAATAGTGGTAGAAATGAAAGCGGACAGCCGGTATTATTTCCCCCATCCCGGGGGAACTAGAGAAAAGTACGTTTTTATTGATGAATCCGCTGCAGAAGTTAGAAGTTAACAAAATGTAATGGAAATTTAAATTTAATAATTCTGTATAATATACCACGACACATTGTGCCGTGCTGCGTCAAAGGCTTTCTCTTTATCAATTTTGCAGTGTAAATGTTCATAGAGATTAATCGGCGATGAAAGTAACTCTTACTATGTGACCTGTAGTAGAACAGCTTTTGGTTTAAATCTAAACTGTTCTTCTCCGAGAGTGGTATATTTTAACTAAAAAAAATTGTAACGGTTTTTTCTGATATTTTAATTATGTTACTTAACCTAATGAATCTTACAGTCATTAATGTTGCTAACTTTTTTCATGGTTTAGGTGAAGCAATTCTTACCTATTTACTAGTATTTACAGGGCAAGGAAAACGTATAATTCTAGATTGTCGTTATCTAAATTAGTCAAGTAAATAAAATTTTTGCGCGATAAATTATTTAAAATACTACCGCTCAAATGTGTCATCATCGCCAAAGGGATGTTGTATGTTTTAGCCATTTGATATATTTACCATAACGACGCAGCAAAGATGCTATAGCACCTGGAGAAGTATCAGGTAGTACAGGATTTGATAGTCTATCTTTAATAGTTTTTTAAACTAAATACTAATTGCGATCGGTAACCGTCATAGCGATTATCTACGCTATATGTATGCGAATCGTTCCAGTGTGTTTCTCCTACATGCACAGGGATGTTGGTGATAGAATATCATATAAATTTTGTCTAACGATGTTTTTTCTGTTTCTTTGTTGTTTTTTTTTTAATATTTTAATAAACTGACACATAACCATGAGTATCTGAATTATATGAACACCCCATGGTTAAAAAGAGAGAAAAGAAAAGCAAAATTAAACCCAATAAATTAAATTAACTTCAATATTAAATAAAAGATGATTAAACGTCTACATTTGAATACTCGAATGTCATGATAATATTCGTCGCATACAAGAGCTTGTATAAATTTTCATTCTTCAACGGAAAACAATTCATGCCTTTGAACGGAAATTTGATACAATCGTTAATAATATGAGTGACAGTTTTCAGTGCACATCCACAGGAGCACAGATGGTGTCAGATGGGCGAGAGCGGTATAAATAATTTTGAAATCTTCCGTAACCAGTAAAGAATTGCGTTAAATAAGAATTAACATTATTAATATTAATATTAAATTAATTTCTACATCTGGAATATGAGGCTATAGATTAATCTCTCCGTTGAGCTGAGATTCCAGTTATTCTGCATTTCAATTATTCCGTTATTTAAATCCGCGACAATATCTCTTTGTCGGGTAATTGTTCATAAAAAATAATTTTATGTCGCAGTGTTCGGAATTAGCTCTCCCTGCTATAATTCGCAACGCATCAGTAAGACTGTGCGCTCGCAGAATAAATAACAAACATTTGCTTCGAATTATCATCAAAATAGCTTCTGAACACTTTTACGTTCTAAAGCCCCCTCGAAAGTGAATGGGCAATATGTAAAGAACGGAATTGCTGCTGCTAGCCGGGACTTAATAGTCAACAAGAATCTACTTCGAGAAGTGTTTTTCTAATTGACTAATAAATATTTCGTTAACTAAAAATACACTTATGTCAATTTTCCATTTAAATATTACTTACGTAGTTTCTCACCGTACAATTTTAATAATCCCCCCCCAATACTTATTCAAATAGAATGAATTTCGAACATCTGGTATTTGTCATAAGAATCATTACGTGAATATAATTAGAATCGAAAAAAAATTTCAGTCGATATAACTTTTTTTGAATTGAAAAAGAGCCGCATTTGGTTGTATTTTAAAATGTCTAGAATTTCTCGGCGAATTTTCTAGTAAATATACGAAGTCTATAAATACAGTCAGTACGATTTAAAACGGGAAATGAAGTATGATAAGCGGTAAAACTGCTCCTTCAAGAATTGTATATGCTTCACGAAAACAAAGCACGACCGCTGTAGGAATGATGGAGGAGTCTGGTTACCATATTGAGCTCCTCTAATCAGCCGGTGAACGCTGATTAATAGGAACACTTGCATGGGTTTAATGCGCGAGACAGTTGTGTTGGTATGATGTTCATGATGACCGTAGCTCATAAGCGATTATTTTTATAATTTACACAGTGAATCACGATGAATTCTCGGAGTAATATCTGCAGAGTTTTTTCCATACGCGACCAATCACTCTAATCGATAGCCAGTCTTTTTAGTTCATTTTATTGTACGAAAAACAAAATATCGCTTGATCTATTTTCCGCCTAAAGAGAGGAGTTCAAAAAATCGAAAATATTAAAGCACACTTTTAAAAATATCTTCTGTTGCGGATGAGAAGATTGGGCAGACATTAAATTAAATTTTGTACCATTTTGTCTTCGTAATACTTGAATTACATGTTCTTTTCAGTCAGCTCGCCTTATTAACGGTTTTCTGGTACGTATCCTGATGTGGAGTCGAATTTATTTACTTCCGCGAACTAGGAGTAAAAATGGTTGTTCGCTAAAGCGTACCACGAAACCGGATGGCTTGTACGTTATTCTAAGCAGTCGGCTGAGTCTTCCAACTAGTATGGTGTATCCAAGAGAGGAGGATCCCGAGGGTTTAATAAAAGGCACTTTTTTGAATCACGGAAGTATTATCGGTCAATACGCCGTCATTATAATCTAAATGCCGCACAGTCGGCAAAAAATTCTGCCTTTGTTTACTTTTTTTGTCATATATTAAGACTAGTAAAAGATACGGTTCTTTTGACGCCGCCTTCACCACTCCTTTATATAACCAAGACTGACTATGACTCAAAGCAAAATTCGCTTCTCTATTTTAGATTATACGCGCCGACGCGTATAATTTATTTTTCATATGAAAAAAAAAGGATATAAAATGATGTTGACGTACTTCCATTCAAAAACGTACATAGCGTGATCGGCGCTTTTTCACTTTTTTAACATACCTTTCGGGCTCGTCAACCAAGGACCTTTACCCAGAAATGAAAGGAAAGAAGTCGGTTATATTTTAATACCGATCAGAAATCTTTGATACACAAATAGCAGGAATAACTAATGGGGAAGGAAAAGATAGGATATAAGAAGCACAATAAGGAGTAGGAAGCCCAAGCCTCAACAAATAGGAATATACAAAGCAGAACGTCCCACAGAAAGAGATGAACACTGGAAGAACACATGATCGGCGTCGCAAATAACTGCATCATCATCAGTATGGAGAGGACAATGTGGGGAGGAAATCAGGGAAAGGTGAAATCTGGAGAAAGGCAGCAGAGAATGGTCACGGCGCATACGAACAACGGAACATCAGAACGTCGAAGGGAGGGATACAAAAGAAACCATGAACATGTAGGATAGTAGGCTGAATAGACAGATAAAAAGAACACGCTTTTTCATCACATACTACGTTCGAAAGAATTTATGCAGTACCAACGGATGGTCTTAGTGCACCGCATCGTTCAGTAATAGGTAGTAGATATTTCACGTTATTTTTATTTACGTGCTGCCACGTTGCTTAATAATTTCCATGCTTGAATTGTTTTCGAATAATCGTATATGGAAAATTTCGGAATTTATTTGAAAGAAATTTACGAATTCCGTAAATTTGCAGATTAACATTAAATAAATTTGTCGTTGCTCAAAAAAAAACAAAAAAAAACAAAAAAAAAACAAAAAAACAAAAAACAAAGCGGTAAAAATTTTGTTAAAAACGGTGGTCATAGAGCGGTGGCAACGCACTATGTGTTTAAAATGAAAAAGGGATATTTTGGACGAAAAGCGCTGTTACAGAATAGTTGTAATTTTTAAAATACGTTTTTTGTTTTCTTTTCAATTTTTCATTTTTCAGTTATGAACATTGACGGGTAGAGATTACACATGTGTCAGCATATACGTTTCAAACAAGGCTGATGTTTTTGGTTTGTAAGAAAAGTGGCATTTTCTATGTGTGACTTTTTTTACCACATTCATATGTGCGCCCGAAGGTAGTGGCATATAAAGTTGCGTCATGCTTGTGTTAAATGTGCGATAAGTGATTGCACTGGTTTTTAATGGAAAAGCCGATGGCGGGGCGGAAAGCGGCGCATTCTGAACAGCCATTGTCACGATAATTTGAAAGAGGTTGTTAACTGCTAGGACCAGAAATATTGATTCTGAATGCTTTGAAAAAGTCTCTATTAATGTTGTATTGAAGGTTTTAAATCATCGTAATCAGACGGGAACAAACGAGAGCTAATCTTTTACAGCTTTTTTTAATACTACTTACGCTTCTGAATGTCTCTGTATGATTTTAAGGTTTCACTTTTAGAACTTAAAATAGAAGTAATTTTAAAAATTCTCCCTCTGGGAATACCGGAAACAACTAACAAATGATGAGGATTAAACAGACCCCCCTCGATTATGTTTGACAGGTACGTAAGCATTTTGCACGGTAGATCCAACTTATGCGAAAGCTCGTAGAGCATCTGTTGTAGACCAAGAAGTTCGGTACTTTATGCAGTCATGGCACTCACGCAATCTTCGCTTTATTTTTAAATTATTTGTTTCATTTTTTCTTTTTTACCGCCATATCCTGAGCCATTCTAAGAGGTTATGTTTTGGGGAGCGCGAGTATAAAATTTATAAATGCCAATTACACGAAAATCGAAAGACTTAATACGCGAACTGATTTAAAATTTTGATCAGAAACTAAACCTGTATTTCAAAATGTTTTTCTAAGAATTAGAAAAGAAAAATTGGTTTGGAGGTACTCATATCGGCACTTCTCCCGCCGGATTTACCGACTTTTCTCTGCCTACTTGCATTCTCTTTCTTCCACTGTACCTTCTATCGTGTCTTTCGTTACATCTTATTCTATTTTTCTTGATAACATCGTAACATTTTTCAGGTTTACATTTTTACAAAAGGTTTCGTCAATTTTTCGGATTCCGTATAATATAATGTACGGAATCTTAATAAGATGGTTCAGAAACGACAAAAATATCAAATAAAAATTAATAACTCCATGATTGGATTGACTTATTCATTTCGAAATCTGAAGCATAATTACGATTAAAATTCTATTTAAAACGATCTAAAGATGACCGATTACCTTAGGCGGCAAACAACCCAAAAACTGTCAAGAATATATAATATGGTATTTAAAACGACTTCAAAAATCACCTAAAAAATCATAACTCATCGCCGGATAAATCTATAAGGGTGGAATTCCAGGTATAAAATAAAATGCAGGAGTCTTTTTATAAAATCAAAAAATTACGGTAAAAAAATTATTTAAACTACTTCTTTTAAGCCAAAAACCGCAAAAAAAAAAGAAAAAAAGGAAGTTCACATAAGTATTAGCCCTAGTAAAAACGTTGTGGAGAAACTAAAACGTATTTCAGTCGTAAGCATAAAGGACCGTTTCGTAGGAAAAATATAGTCAAGCTTACAACTTTATATTCGGACCTTTAGGGTGCAAAAGCTCAAACGTTTTGGAAAAAATATTTTTTCCCCGAGCATGTGATATATTGTTGAAAAACCCTAACGAAACTTTCAATGTTGCCGAAAAGTTCAAAAAAGCGCGAAAATTAACGTGTAGTCCCACTTGTGGCTTACATATTTTGTAGCTAAAGATTTTGAATAGGGTTAAAAAAATGCGCATCCCTGTATATTTCTTTACTTTGGGACGTCCGGGTTTCCAACTAGGATATTAGTTCGAGTAATAGTAATCTATGATCTGTTAATTGTAAATTTAAAAGATAGCGGTGTGCAATAGTGATGAGTAGTAGATGCGGAAGAATAAACAGCGGAGGTGATGATGTAACTCCGACTGGAGTTTCGGATATTCGTAATTCCGACCCAGCGATGATAAGATTCAGGTACATACGGTTCCGTTATTGAAGCTAAAATATTAATCTTGAACAGGGCATCAAATTCTGCGCAATTTTTTCCATCTTTTCCAAATATTTTTTAAATTTGGCATAATATCGATGAGTTTTTTTTTGACAGTTTGACCTATATTTTTTATTTTTGTAACAAGTAAATTCTGCAATAGTACCTACTCGTTATATTTGTTATTTATTAGCCAGTTGTATCATAGCGATAATAAATGCGATCATGAAAATTTTGGAAAAATATATAAATAAGCATAATTGGTAAAATATATAGAAGAAAATGAGATTATAGATAAACAACAATATGGGTTCCAGAAAAACAAATCAACCTCCAAAGCGCTTGGAGATTTCGCAGAGAAAATTAGGGAAAACTTTGAAGCAGGAAATAAAGTCTTAGTGACATATATAGACCTGACAAAAGCATTTGACACAGTAAACCACCAGAAGCTTCTAGGAAAACTAGAGGATATTGGGATAACTGGTAAGGTAAAGGAATGGTTTAAAAACTATTTACAAAACAGGAAAACAATAGTTGGGATATTAGGGGAACAAAGTGAAGAAATAGTAGGAAATAAAGGTGTGCCTCAAGGCGGTATTTTGTCGCCGCTGCTGTTTATAATATACATAAACGGGTTGCATAAATTATTAAAGCAGAGCGAGTTATTTGCTTTTGCGGACGACTTAGCCATAATGGCAGCGCACAAAGATGCCAAGATATTAGAAACGCAAATGCAGCAGGATTTGGTAACAATAAGTAGATGGGCGCATAACAATGACTTAAGAATTAATATAACAAAGACCAAAATGATGCTGTTGACGCCAAAGAAAACAAAAGAAAGTTTTGAGCCGAAAGTTACAATGCATTCAAACGAATGTGTTCATGATATAGAAAGCAAAGAGGAATGCAAAAGGATAAATTGTGAGAAAATTGAAAGAGTGCAAAGTTACAAAAGTATTTAGGAGTCATAATAGATGATCATTTAAGATGGGATAAACATACAGATTATGTAGCAAAAAAGGGTAAGGGGAGTAATACCATCATTGTATACATTGAAGAAATATGTAAGTAATAAAACATTAAAGATGATATATTATGCCCTGGTTGAATCGCACTTAAGATATGGAGTACAAGCATGGGGAATAGCCAGGAAAACGTATGTATGGGCAAAGTAAACAAGTTACAAACGAAATGTATAAGATTAATATCAAAAAGAAATTACGTAAATTCAGAAGAGACTTTAAAAAAAGAAAATTTATTAAGCGTAAGAGGGTTGTACCTAAGTATAAAATTCTGGGAACACTTAAAAATAGACAGTAGAGCAAAGATAGAAAAAAGAATACAGATAACTACAGAATTAAGAAATAGACCCAGATATAAACTCCCGAGAGTCAGAACAAAATATGGAGAGCAAACGGATAAATGTGTGTTGGCGCAAATGCTAAATAAAATGCCGGAAGAAATAATAAAGGAAAAAACGGAGAGGAAGCTGAAAGAGGGTGTTAGAAAGTGGTTACAAATAGAAAAAAATATAAACAAAATAATAAAATAAACGAAAGGGAAAATTAAATAAAGAAAACTATGTGGAAATGAAGTGGATGGATGGATAAAAATGCTGGATGATTGAGCGCTTATATACTTTAAAAACCTATAATAAGATAAATTATAAGAACTCCGTCGACAAGCGCAAGCTTGGCGGATGTAAATATAAGATTGTCAAATGTTACAATTGAAATATACGTTTTTAAAAAAAAATACAGATATAGTCGACCTAGCTTAATCGATTTTAAAAAGATAACAAAAGATTATGTTTTCTGATTTTAAAATATATGAATTATAACTTGTTGCATTTTATTTTCTTTCATTTTTGTTTAGCATAGGAAACTAGGCTGATCTAAGTGTTTTCATTGAACATTAAAAAAAAAAGGAAAGAAAAAAACATAATTTTTCCTGAAGCAATAGCGATAAGCAGATCTGTATTAAGTGTGTGATAGGCTGGGGGTTATGGAAATATTAGGGGCCCTTTTCAAAAGTGACAAAATTCTCAGTTTTATAGAATAACTAAATTATCTTTAATTTAATTTAATCATATTTGTTTTGAATTCACAAATTAACATATAATTATTAAGACTATAGGTAGAATTTTCGATGCCAAAAAAAAAGAAAAAATATATATGTATAATTTTAAACAATGAATTTTTTTTTTTTTGTTTTTTTTTTCCTGCAAATTCTTGTATAATATCGTTAAAATCTACTGAACGGAGAAAATCTGTTTCGATCGTTAATCTTGATAATGCCGATAATCGTATCATCTAGCATGGCTGATCTGTACATTTTTTTTATTAGATCTTTCCGCCTCGCAATTTGTAATCTGTGTAGTTACAAATATTCTATACGCAATATAAATATTTGGAAGAATATCTATTATTGCACGTTTAACTATCCATGTCGGAGGTGGGAGCCTCTTGGGGATATGGCGGGACCCGGGGACTGCAGCCACCCACTAAATCCAGGCCTGGTGATAAGAAGAATATTTAAGTAATTGATTTAACGCAAACAGAACCAAGTACATCGACTTACAACAAACACAAGCGTCAATAAGTAATTTATCGCAACATCAACAATCTATGCACCTTCTCGGTCTTGTTTAAATAACATAACATTATCTAATCTAACACATTAGTGAGAGCACGTTACGTGGACAACCAGTGGAAACGTGTGTCAGTGATGAGTGCGTACGTAAACACCGGATCCATATGGGTCCGATGGATACGTATCCGGCGTGCAGTTCCTGAACCTACGATTCAATTCCGGATCTGTATCCGAAAAAATAACGATTTTACCACCCATTGTTAGTTTGTGTAGCAAATGAGATCAAGGTATTTCGAACAAAATTTAATACTGTATGATTCGTATGAAAAGTTGCATTTTCATGTCTTCGGTTATTTTTTAAAGCGGTGTTTTTTTTTTTATTTTACCGATGAATTTTAATATAATCGTTTTAAAGACATTATTCTCACGTTAGTGCAAAATATAAGCATCTTGTTTTTTGTTTTTTTTTTAAATGATTCTCCGTAAAAACTAAAAAAAAGAAAGGGAATATGTTCATATGTTCTTCTACTTATTATTTTTTGTATTTCTTAACACTTTTAATTTCTATAGTTATCGGGTGGGCTATTAGAAAATGATTTATCATTAAATTAAAATAGTTCGAAAAATGTACGATTTACAGGGAACTCTTTATTAGGCCGAATTAAGTATTTAAATTATTTGAAGTGAATTATTGCCAGATTTTTGGCGCGTAACAATGCTCGTTATCAGTTAAACTCGAAGTACAAGGCAAATATAAAATTGTGAAAGTTTTTTCAACTGCGACAAACGCGCTAGTGTATCTTAACAGCGGCACCGATAGCGACCAGTCTCAGGGTTGTAGTTTCGTTATTATAGACGAATCAAAGAGTTAGGTTGGTTTTTCGTTGAGCTGTAGGCGGCTATTTCGTAATTTGCGTTATTTGAAAAAAAAAAAAAAAAGAAAGAAGTAAGTTACAAAAAAATTCTATTTAATGGAATTTGTGAAATAAATTTTCTAAACTTGTGTTAAAAAGTATAGTGGTACAACGCTTAATTTTCTAGATATGCTTAACTTTGTGTGCTTTGTAGAAACGATTTCTGTCGAACAGGGAAGTTCTTCTCTCCTGACGCTATGAAATCAACTTCGGCCGATTCATACTTATAATATGTAATAAATAATTTCAACGTTTACGTTCGTCGTTCTAAATATAACTCAGATTAAAAAAATTGGTAAGTCGTACGCTCTAGTCTTGGCTTTTCTTCCTCACCGTGTTCGCTAGTTATCTTTCGTACCGTTGTTGTGTGCAGTTGTTTTTGTTTTTATTTAAAAATAAACCGTGTTACACAAATTCTACACGTTTTATAACTTTTTCATCATTTTATTTTGTGTATATATTTACAGAAATTTCTCATTGGCTTCTGTTCTCTATCGGTTTAAGACTATTTCTTAAGTGCTAGAGACGGTTTCTTATTTAACATTTTGTTCGCATGTAAGTTGATTTTTATATTAATCTCTCGTTTTTTCTCGATTTTCATAAATGCGTACTACTAGCGTAATGATTCGTTTGTGCGTATTCTACTCGATGTGTTATTGTAAATAGAGCGTATGTTTCTGCGAATACTTTTTCGTATTCCTTATATTATTAAGAGAAAATCTGTTTAACTTAAAAGCTCTATATATTATACTTTAAACATGTAAATATTACATGATTTTACAAAAGTCGGAGTTTTCATTAACGTTGCGAACGTATAGTGAACGTAATTTCTCGAGTTTACTTCCAGTTGATTTCATTCGATCATTATTAATTTGTAACTGATTTTGTTTTGTTACTTGATCAGTGAAGTGAATGAAACGTATTTTCGTAACGTACACATACATGTTTTTTTTCCAAAAAGGAAATTACTGCGTAAACTGAAAATTATTAACTTGTACATAAATGAACTATGTAAAAATTCGCGAAGTAAGTTACGATTTCTCAGTATGATTAGAAATTTTTGAATTTTCGTTATTGTAAACGAATTTTATTTCAGTTGTAACGTTGAAAAATACAAAAAAGTGTTTAGGTGTAAGTCTAATTTTCGTAATTACCACGCAATAAGCATTATTTAGGCGACTATAATCTAATTTGCAAATGTCAAATTACGTTTTTGAATATTTAACTGTAAAACAGATGTAGAGTGTAAAGGTTTTATTTTATAAACGACCGTATATGTCGTTAGTATTTTTTTTTTAATATTTCAATAAAGCTGTGGAGAATTTAAAATGGAACTCATACTAAAAATACATATTTGCGGTACATTTGAAATATGCAGTCGAAATAGTATTTAAATTAGGGTTTTATTAAAAGAAAAAGATTCTGAAAACCAGTAGCAATGTATGTACATATATACATACACATACACATAATATATATTATGTATACATGTAGGGCGGCTCAAAAGTTAGTTCCCATTATTTAACGTTTATAAAACTGTATTAGTGCTGAAAGATTGTACTTTGAACGTTGGCATAAATTTTGATTGTATTTAATAATATATAGAAAAATAAAAAAAAACTAAAATTCGTAATTTATTATTTATTTATTGCTTAAATACTTCGAGAAAGCCGGGAGAATTGACTTTTGTACCGTGGAAACTGGCTTTTGAACCACCCTGCATGTATGCGTGTGTGTACACATATACATATATACATTTCTTTTCGTTTTTTTTTGTTTTTTTTTTTTTTTTTGACAAAAATCGTAATTATCTGTTTTTGTATTAGTTTTATTACTGATTGTAATGAATGTTATTTTTCCATTTTCGAATAAATGAGTAATGCAAATTCAGATTAAATTTAAATGTTGATATAACCCGAATTCGGTGCTCATAATAAGAATATAGCCAAAAAACTACTGAAATAATAAAATTGATACATAGCAATAATAATAATAATAATAATAATAATAATAATAATAATAATAATGATAAAGTAGGTACTGCGGAAAAGATAAATCTTCGAACAAATTCAAGAAATTTTTCAATAGAATTTCCATACTGGTAACATTTTCCCGGTGCTTATGTGAAATTTGATATTTTCCCGTTCGATGTATTGCGATATATATATATATTTGTGCTATTATGAGTTCATTGAATTATTTAATATTAATAATATTAATTAAATGAAAAAAAGTGAAAAAAGAAGGTATGCTATTAATTAACGTACCTATGCAATTAATGGAATAAGATCATATCCGCTTGGTAGTATTTTGTGATTCCACGAAATATTTATTCAACGATTGTTGTGTGCTATCCTTTTCTTTATTTAATTCAAAATACAGAATTTCGCACCTCAAAGTAACATATAGGAATATGATATCCCATATTCCAAATAGTGAGCAATATTTATGTAGTTTAGTGGAAACTATATCATTTATATAACTAAAGAGTACTTTGAGAGTGGAAAAAGTTTTACATTTTGTCCCGAAGACAATAGTCATTGAAGTACGGATTCTGTATAATTGTTCATTGTAAACCGGAATTTCGAGTGAAAGTTTTAAATGAGTTGATGTGGAAGAGTGTAGACAAATGTTTTTATTCTTTTTTTGGAAAGATTGTATAAATTAATTTACTTGTTTGCGGCGAAAAACGACTATTACGTACATCTTTTAAAGAACTTCATTATCGACTGTCATTGAGGGAAAATCATTTTAAAACGAAATTAAAGTAGTGTGGGGTGAGGGCTGTGCTAATTTATCATGTTTAAATGAAGCTATCATCCCAATGCGAATATTTTGTACCTTGTTTAGAACTTCTGATTTATCACATAGACTGGAATACAGTTTCATTTGCATGATAATTGAAAATTATTATGCAGACCGTAAATACCATTATTTTTGGAAGTTTTTACGATGAAATGCATTTTGTATTTTCGATTTTTATTAATTGTTGTGCCGATATTTCGTTGAATAAATTATCTACAGATAGCGCAATAGCAACGTACATAATACCTTCGAGACTCGTTTTGTTTTGGACGTTAGTCTTTTTTCTAGGTCTGCTCAGCTTGAAATCGAACTGGATCCCACAGAAATCTGGGAAAGTATGAAGGTAGCTGAATGGAAGAAAAATTGTCTTCAAATATATTACACGAACCTTGGCTGCTAATAGTTTTTTGTTTTTTTTTTGTTTTTATAATTGTTTTATAAACTCCGTTTAACATTGCAAGCGAGCAGAAAAAAAAAAAAAAATGTCCAGAAGAACATACAGCAGAGAAATAAACTTTTACTTTATATTGTCCATTAGGTAATTAAGTTAATTGTTTACCTAGCACATTATATCGCTGCGCTTCTAAGTTTTTTGGGTCTTATTTAACTTATTTTATAGTTTAATATTACAGCTATATCTGAGAGCTGAATTCTAGGAAGTTGGATCACTTTTTCAAAAAATATTTTTGAATGAAATATTGTGTACAGTTCGTTCTTAATGTAACTTAGTTGGTACCGAAATCATTTGAAATAATGTGAAACTTTGAGAGCAATGCTACGTTTTATCTTCTTATTTTTTAACTTGCTGTGTTTTTTTTTTTTTTGACGTGGACGAAGAAGTACTGAACCCTATAATGCTCATGAGGTAATAGTTGTTAACGTTCAGTTATATTCTTCAATGCCAAACTGTTCAAGTTTGTGTGTGTTTTCTGATGATGAATACTGTAATGAAATGTCAACGTGAAAAAAATTATGACGCGGTTTTCACCGAAAATACTGCGCAAGATAAAACAATTAAGTTGTTCATTAATTCAATTATTTATATATTTTTAGACGTTCGTTGTCACGTTTATTCGTAATGTACATTATTCATGTTAATTTCGTTATTGTTTCATCCTCTGTTCGCCTTGATCTACCGTGATTTTAAGTGAACATCATGTTACGATCCATCTGAATCTAATGCTGTTACTAATTATTATTAGCACTGGCGCACTCAAGGAGGTTCTATGGGGCTGCAGTTCCCCCCCCCCCCCCAAGGAGAATGAATAAATGGTCACTCTTAATAATGGAAAAATTTTCGACAGTAAAAATTAATATTCCATAAAAATATGAAGTGTTTTTAAATAATACATTTTATACAAAAATAAATATATAAATTAGGGAAGAGAGAGATATATGTATATCTATACCAAACATGTTCGACCTCCGTCTTTATATTTTCCCATATGCTACTCTTAGCCCCCCCCCCTCCCTTCTCCCAGGACAAATCCTGGGTGCGCCAGTGATTATTAGTATCCTTACTTTAATTATTTAATTTATGAAAGAAGATGCATTGTTTCGAGGGTTTTAAAATTTGTATTAATTCTTTAATGTTGTATCATTTTAAGCTGACGGAAAAATTGTCTTTTACTATCATTCCGAATTCTTTTTATTTCCATATGATGTTCTCTTTTCAAATGATACTGTTTGAAATTTTCAACCCGATATGTATTTTTTTCCCTTTCCGGTATATATTTAATTACTTTTTTTTTTTTTTTTTTTTTTTTTTTGAACTTACGATCTAAACTGTAACTTTCTTTTTGACTGGGCTTATTTCTTGTAAGTCACATGCAGCTCACTATATTTACACTGAAAATTAAATATAATGATAATTTTCGAAAAGTTAAAAATTAGCGGTGATAACTTTATTGCCTTATTGTTTCCCGAGCAATTTACGCAGTTGTTAATGAATATGCAATAAAATTAAATGAAGAGGACATTAAACGATTTTTACGCTGTTTTATATTGTTCAATATATCGCTCATTAAATACAATAACGTCATAACTCAAAAAATAGCGAATTTGAGTTATGTGTATAGTTGGAATGCATTTTTTGAGTACAGTTAGAGGTTAGAACGCCATATTTGTAAATAAGAAACTCAACAAAATAAGCATTGCTCTTGGATAGTGTACACCGTTCAAATTGTAGTAAATGTAAATGTTAATTTGCGTCTCCTGCGAATAACGTTTTTTGAGTTATGACGTTATTGTATATCTAATGAGCGATATATATATATATATATATATATATATATATATATATATATATACATGCTTAAAGATAGGTAGTCATAAAAACTTCATTAAAAGTAATGCATAATATATTTTATGAATTTTAATTAGGTAATTATGAAATCATTTTTTTCAGAATTTGATTTGGTATTTTAAAGATTGTTGAAATTTCATTTCAAAGAAACTTTTCACTTTAAATAAGATTTTTGGGGTATTAGTTCTTGCTGCAGTTTCTTTGCACTAATCCCCTATGTTTTTTGCGCTAAAGCTTCTTATTCGCCTAGACCTTGAAAAAGTATCTGTTTACCAACATATTATATAACATTATTGCTTGAAACTCCACTGCTGGAGATGCTTTATTTTATGACCAGACAAACTCAGTAGTGTGACTTGGTGCTGGAATCAAAGAGAGTGTCATTGGTAGTTACGTTATATAGTTTATACATTTTTGGCCATACATTACGGGAATATAACGTAAAAATCTAAGTTAAACTAAGTAGCAAAGGAGTTCTAGAATGCGTTTCAATCAGATTGACCAACGTTAAACGAAAATTATAAGCGCATCATTCCGCAGTTTACGAACGACGTGAGACCGATATCGATGGAAAACCTTAATACACCAGGATCATAGCTTTAGTTTCCTGGTCATGACAAAATTCGCTGATTCTTTTTGGTAATTATCGTGATCATCCGGAAAGTTGGAAATTTTATGTACCGAAAAATAACCTACGTATGTAGTCTAGAGGTCGTAGACAAAATTTCGTGACACACTTACGCTCGAACAAATGGACCTTATTTACTTAAAGTTCCTGTAATTTGTATTGTTGTTGATGTGGAATTGTGACCATTTAGATTTTGGGCCAGTTTTTAGTTAGTTAAAAAAAAATGTAAATAAAAGAAATTATAGTATGAAAATGAATATATCACTGTTGGGTCTGATTTTGGAGCGAGACAGTAGTAGGTTTTTCTTTTCACGAAATAAAAAAATTAAAAAATCACTTATAGGTTTTGTATCGTCTATATACAATTAGAAAATTATTGATGTGGCCTTTAAGCACTTTATGTTGCCAACTTGTGATTGAAGTAAAGTAAATCGAGTATTGAGTTTTGATGAGGTCATTAAGCTTTTAATAATTACTGAGCGGAGTAGCCAGTATTTTTTTCGTGAGATTCGCCTATTTTTGCCAAATTTTTTTGTTATCCGATTCAATTTCAACTTGAGCTTAGCCGAATATAAATAATACTGTTCTTTCTGTTATGTAGTTTTTGAATTGTTAATTTATTGAATGGTTAAAATGAAAATATTTCAGTAGTTCAAGTGAAAAATGTATAGATGTGAATGTTACTGAAGGCAACATGGCATAATAGTTTTTTTCGGCTTAATCATTTTAGACTGTTTATTATTTTATTCTCAAATGTACAACACAATGCGCGAAGGCAGAGAAATCATTTTGATTTATATGGTTAATTTATTTATACATGTACGGTTTCTTTATTACTATTATTATCGCTTTTAAATAAAATTATTATTGTTCCATTTTCACATATTACATTTAAAAAGAAAAAATCTGAAAAGAAAACTAATAAAACGAGGAGAAATGCATGTGTAATTCTACATTTGTTAATATTATTATTAGAATTGAGAGTTTTTTTTCCCTTTATGTTGGTGTTAAATTCTAATTTTTATTTCAGCGCATATTTCCGTGACGTATGTTGAATTATAAATTATTTAATCATGAAACACAAGCGCACTAAATGTTTTATAAAAATCGATGACAATAACACGTATTGCACCGAATGAATTGATTTATGTTAATAGCAATGAAAGGGAATGTGTTTTATTGTTCTAATGAATTTAATTTTTTTTGTTTGATTTATTAATTTTATTTGTTTGGAAAAGTACAAAAGCCATTATTCATGTCTTCATTTAATTTCCTTGCTTTTTATTAAAAGTGAAAAATGTAACTTCTATAAAGGATTTTAAAGGTGGTGGTGCCCTACCGGCACCAAAGAAATTCATTGAACACCACACATTAGTGTGAAAGATCGCCACACATAATTTTGATTATGCTTTCACTAGCCATTTGTAAACATTATCAGTAGAGAAAACTATTATCTCGCATTTTTTTTAAGTTTTCTAACAATCACGAATTTCGGATTTTTATAGAAGTGATATTTTTCGATTTTAACAAAAACAGAAATAAAACCATTAAAGATTAAACTTTGTATGAAAAAGCAATACATTTTTAGTATTGTCAGAAAATCGAAATATTTGAGAATTTCCATTTATAGGCACATTTTGCACAATTATTGTTGTTATTATTATTATTACTATTACTATTACTATTACTATTACTATTACTATTACAGCCCATAGTTAATATCATGTTGTTAAAAAAAAAAAAAAAAATCGTAAAATAACTTTACCACTGTGATCGCTTTATTTAATGACGTCTCTCTTGTTAAAAGAAAAAATGCATCGATAAGGTTATTGTAACGAGCGAGACATTCGATATAGGTATATTTTCGATAGGAACTGTCACAGTCGTTCCATTTTCAGCAGTTGTGACGCGTCGCTGAATACTAATGCACCCTGTTAAAAACGGTATTTCGAATGAATGATTGCATTAGTAGTAGTAAGTTAAAGTAGTATTTCAATTTATACCTATTTGCTAGAAATAATTATTTTAAATAATTTATCAAATAGCAAACAAAAGCGATGAATAGATAAATATATTATTATTTATCGTTTTTGTTATTTGCTATTTTGCAAATACATTATTTGAAATAGTAGCAATTTGTTTTTGGTTACTGTATATAGTGACCGGAGCATTGTTTGTATTTTTGATATTTCATTTTTTGTTAGTTTGTATTTATAAAGAAAATAAATTGGAATTTTTATTTTAAAACATATAAAAATAATAGACCTTTATATGTATAGACATTATCGCGTAGAACACAATTATTTTATTAGGCTATCGCAAATTACAGTAATAATTTTCCGTCTAAAATTAAGTGACAATCGCATTTAAAAACTGATTTCTTAAATTTTAAAATTAAATGATTAACATGCTCTTTCTTGATTAAGTCGGCTATTTTTTAACTTATATTTTATAATAAATTTTTTCTGACAATATATTTCTAAATCTTTTTGTTTGTGGGGGGGGGTATTCTATATCTTTATTAACAGACAAATTAATTTTATACTTATTACGTCTATTAGTTGTAAAAAGTTCATCTTTATTTTATTAACTATCTTATAGTTAATAAATTATGCATTTGAGAAATGATTCTAACATGCATTGTAATGTTCAAAACAACAACAGAAAAAAAGACGGCCGGTAATTGAAAATACACTTTTTTTGTTAAATAAAAAAAATTAAATTTCACATGAATAAATCAGTTACATATATTTGTACAATAATTTTTTACTATTACTATTATTATTTTTAAATACTTTATGCCAAAACAGCGCGCGTGACCTCAACCAGATACCAACAACCTAGAAATATATAATTTCTTAGGTATATCAATAGCCTAGAAACTAACCCGTTCCTCCAGTTAGTGACTGGGTTAATGATATTAACAGTATACTGGGATCAACTTGTGTGTAATTAGATAATTATAGGACTACTTTGTTTGATTATATAGAGTAATAGGCCATTATGGCAACCGATTTAATTAAGTATGGTCTATGAAAACTTGCCACAATCTATTCAGAAAATTCAATAGTGTTGTTTACTAAGAGGTGATCTCAGCAAGGATAGTATGGCAACTGCCACAGTTAAGTATGACTCATGAATTTTTCCGAAACTTAAATTGAAATTGTTATACAATGTAAAAACCTTTCTGACGGCTATTCAAGAAAACCCAATGTTGTCTGATAATGTTTATATCTTAAAATAAATTATATAAAATAACAACACTGCTGACAAAGTGTAGGTCCATGAAATCCTGCTAAATCCTATTGAGGGGAATACGAGGATGTCATTAAATAAAAGCGATTGTCATAGAATAAAAGTATGTAACAGCTGGAACAATAGAGCAACCAAAGTAGCTAAACATGGATCCCATAGTCCTACCGATACTATTAGAAAGGTGCGATGTGCATAATCTATGTTTAGGATTAATTGGCAGTGTTCTGATACATATTTTATTAACATATGGATTTAAATTTGAATTTAATTTCTCAAAAGCCCTACCGTACTGCTTAAAGTGAACGTCTTTGACATTCAAATTTAAATCATTATGCAGCGTCATATTAGAAACATATTTTGGGGCTGCTGTTATTACGCGAAGTATATTAGACTGCTTCCTCTGAATTTGTAATAAGTTACTTTGACTCGTATTTTTATATAACTCCAAGCCATATCTTTAAATTGGTGCGATAATGGTTTGATGGGTGGATTTTTTTAACCTAATACTTGGGGTTGACTTTTTTTCTAACAGCGTGTACACAACAGTCTAACCCGTGTAACCGTGTTTTGACAAGTCTGAGTAACATGAACATGCCAGGTAAGTCAACGATCCAGATACCTGCTCAAGTACCTCACGGGATGTAATTGTCGAATTTCAGAGTTATTTATTTTTATCCTGAGATGTGTTATAGATCTGTTGGTAAAAGTAAAATGTTAGCATTTCTGGTCGTTGAATTTAATTTTCCAGCTATCAGCCCTTACCCGGATTCTGCCCCCAAATATTGTTGGACGGTTAGGCTTGTGGAAACGGGATTGGCGTCGGAAACGAGTACAGTTCTATCGTCGGCAAAGCTCAAATAGTCTGATTCGAGATAGGTAGATCAGTGATATAGGTTAAATATAGGGTGGGCCTAAGGAGACTTCCCGAGGACCCGAGGCTCTAGCACTTTCCCCTCACTCGATTTTGTGTTATTAGTTTTTATAATAAAATTCCTGCCTGATAAATAGGATAGAAAAAATGGATATAAATCGGAAAGTAATAATTGTTGAGTTTATGTAACAGTCCAGCATGTTAAACCCGATCTGGCGCTTGAGATATATCTAGGAAAGGAGCAAATCATATCTTTTGCTTTTCTAATATTGTAGAAATTAAATATACCAATTTGAGGCACTGCTGTATTGTAGAATGCCTAGTTCTAAACTCAAATTGATTATGAGGAATTGCATTACTAGTAGTTAATGTAGGATGCAACCTCTTTAAGATTAGTTTTTATAATATTTTAGAGAGTGAGCTAAGAAGGCCAATTAGCCTGTAGGAAGATAGTGAAACTTGACGTTTATTTGGTTTTAGGACTATCAAAAATTAAGGATTTTTTCCAGGATTGTGGAAAGTAATCCAATCTTAGTATAACGTTGAATATATGATACCGTAAGATTGCTGCTTTTTTAGGTAAATTAGATAATACTTTGCCACTTATTTCGTCTCGGCCAGGTGCTTTTATATGCGGTCATCATCATCATTGTCATATAGCGCCATACTTAATTCCTGAGCGTCGGCGACTACCTATTCGTACATCTCAGCTGTACAGACATAGGCATAGTGTACTAGGTAATGTTATATGTAACGCGAGTGTACACACGCAAGACTACATTCGAAACTGATTGTAATCGTTTGATTTACATCGTTTTACAAAAGTGTAGTCTCATGTATGTCTGCTGTGTACTAACTAGCGCACATATGATGGTATACGTGGTGTTTTCCATTTCCTTTCGCGTGAAATAGTGAGTATTTAATTTAATTTTTCGTAATACTTTCTGTCGTTGTCTAGGATCGAATCCGAAGCTTCCGAAACGGAAGCCAAGCGCTCTAGCAACTAGACTAGCGCGACGACCTATGCGGTGCACGTTTTAAACATTTGTGTACTTCCCTCGAAGAGAAAGACCTAGTAGGAGAAGAAGCTGTAATGCTGATCCAGATACTGCGGGACGTATTTTGTATAAAACTGATGATTATTATTGTTGTGAGGGGTGAAAATTGTCTCGTAAATGTCCGCAAATGCGTTTTCCTTCTGAGCGTTTTAGCCCAACTATTATCTACAAGTTTTGTATTCTATTATTCTTGTTGTTGTTTAAGGATTCTTTTAGTTGCTATCCATAGTGAATTGTCTTTTTTACTGGTACTTGAAGAATAATTCAAGTGCTGCTTACGGATATTAATCTTATAATTTCTTATTTTTTCTTTTAGTTTACGATGAAGTTGGTTGTATGTAGCTTTAAAGGTGAGAGATAACGAATAGATGCGGTCTTGATAAAATTAATAACTAGTGTAGCTATTACCGGCATGTGGTCAGATGAGAGGTCGATTTTAGTGTAGCATACCTTATTAATATACATCTGTAATCTTCGAGAGATAAACGAATCGATTGTCACCTTCCTCAGCCCGCTTAGATTTTATAAGTTTCCTAATTTCTTTAGGAACAAAGTTATTCTCATTTATATTTTATCAGCCTTGTAAGTAGTAGAGTTGGTACATGCGGTTTTGTATTAATTTGGTTAAGTTGTTCACCGCCAGTTTCAGGATCATTTCCACATTTTAGTTTAATATTCAAGTTACTATTATCTTCCGTAAAAGTGGTAAAATAATTCTAATTGGTTGTTCGATTACGTAGTCTATACTGGTGACAGGATTAATATCTAGACTAGCCATTACTACCAGCATACGAGTATGATCGGATAAGACGTCGTTTTTAGTATAGCGTAGCTTATAATGCATTTGTAATCCTCACGAGATACGAATTGCTTTTTGAGATAAAACAGCTCAGCTAGTTATTTTTACGTCGGGCACGATTATGAATATAATCGTTTCGGAATTATTGTATTCGAAGCGGTGAATTAAATAAATTTTGAATTAATATTATTCTGGAAACTTCTCTTAATCGAAATATTTGAAACACAAAAAAAAAAAAAAAATGTATCTATATTGAGGTTAAATTTCTACTGAAATATATAAGATTTTTCACAGGATTCTCAGTAAATAGCAGACCCATTTTAATAATTTATAATTTAATTGTATGGTACATATTCCAAAACATGGTTAGTATCTTAGAAATTGTCATCACGTAAATATTCAACTTTTTGAATCCTGCATCTAAATTATTAATATCATGTTGTTTGTTCCGTAATCATTTTTTTTTTTTTTTTATCTTTTAAGGACTCCACTATAGGTTTTATTTCTTAATTATTATGTGTAATTTTATATTTAAAAAAGAAAATCCATTCATAAATTTACAACCAAAAGTAACAATATAAATCATAATTAGTAAAATTCATAAATGATAAAGGAAAAAAAAAAAATTGAAGAAAACCATAAGACTATTGCATATACACGATATGTTGTAAGCAGTGTTGTTTTCGTAATAAAAAATATTCATAGGAAATCAACGAATAGTACGCCGAAAGAACTGAAAAATTATTTAAATTGCTACGGGCACAGAGTACACTTAGTAAAAAAAAAGTTTAACGACAAGAAAGGATAATAAGCGTCTTTCTAAAATACGAGTTGATAAAAATAGAGCAAATATATATGAAATTGGAAATGAAATGATTACAAATTCAAAAGACATTATCGAATAAAGCAATTGTTTTTTGTTGTTTTTTTTCTACCCTAGGCGCGCCAGCGGACTTGACCGAACAACGTGAAAAATTAAGAGATAGAACTAAATAGCCGGGCGGTCAGAAATGGAAAAAACAAAGGACAGCAGCAACGGAATAACCGAAGGCAATGGGAAGGAAAGGATATAGGTAGCGTTAAAAGGAGTAGGAAGACCCAAAGCTAAAAATTGGGCACAAAGAAAGGAGCGTTCGTTGGAAAGTGCAGAACATTCGAAAAGGATATGATTTGAGTCACAAATAGAAGGAGGCTCAGAAGCGCGAAGAGAGTAGAAAGGAGAAAGAGCTAAAGAAAAACGAAAACGAGAAGAGGGGAGTAGAGAATGATTGCTTCTTAGCCTAATTAAGGAAACAACAGTGGAACGACGACAAACAGGAATAGAATGAAACCCAGGCAGGAAACAAGGAATAACCGGGTGAATAAGACGGTAGTATGAATAATGATTAGAGAATAAAGATGTATCCAATGTCCAAAGAAAGTGTCTGGAATGATTAGAGCGTGATAGAGAAAGAATGTCTGAAGAAGGGATAGAGTCGAGGAAAGGACCCTTGCAGGCGGCTGAGCGAGTTTAAGAGTCAGTTGAGTCATTGCCCCCTCTATATTCGAATGATTAAGAACCCATGGGAAAGTCTATAAAAATGGAACGGGACGAGAACAAAGAGGAGACACGAGAGATCGAATAGAGAGTATGATACCGTCAGAAGTACAAGAAGGAGGAGAGGAGATGGCTTGAAGAACACCTTTGGAATCAGAAACGATCAGGAATTTGTGAACACTCCACTTGTAGAGGATATGAAATGAATTGCACGAAGAATTGAGATTGACACGGCCGAGAAGATGGAGCAGAAAGAAGAAAGTCTGAAAGACTCAGAGTGCAGGAACGTAGGAGACGTGTACGCACCACCCACGCCCCCATCACTCTTGGAGCCATCCGAGCATGGGAAGAAAAAGAAGAGTTCAGCAGCTGAAGGAATTCGAAGTTGACTACATTGTGAGAGGAAGAATTAGCTCGGACTGGAAGGGAGGAGAAATTGATGGGCTGCCATATGCTATTAAAATCGAAAGAGAAGTAAGGAAGACTGTTATAAGAGGAAACGTAGGGAGAAAATTGTAAACACGAGCAGCTATATGCGATAAAATCGGAATTCTATAAGGCGCCAAGCGCCAGTGATTTTTGATATGAAGATAGGAAGGAATAAGATTAGATGACAAAATGGAGAGGCGTTTTATTAAAAAACGATAACTGAGGAGAGTGCTCAAGAAACGCTTTTTTTTTAAGCTGTTACAGCGGTGTGTAAACTCTTAAATAAAGTGGTAGAATAATTAAAAACCTTTCTAAATTGATGTTGTTTTGAATTAATATGCAATAATTTTGGATAATTTTAAATATTTACATCCACATCGCGAAGGGGAAAAAAAATCTATTATAAGAAAGAAAATTATTGTTAATTTTAAAAATTTTACATTTTACATTAGTAATGGAATAATACACTGAGAATCGGAAGTATTTATAAGATTATAACAATACATACAAGAGGTTTAGTGAGATGAAGTAATTTGTTTGGTTTTGAACTAATAATTTAGACTGCTATTTTCTAATGTTCAGATCTAATATATGGGAGCGTTGTCAGGAAGGAGTTTTATAGTAAAGGTAAATCCATTAACGTCGGGATAATACAGTACGAATGCATCCGTCCCACAGGGGGAAGCATACTTGCGCCATTGTTATATTCTTTGTACTCTGCGGATTATCCAGTACTAAAAAGTACGGTAATAGCGACTTTCACTGATGACACCTGCACCTTAGCGGTTAACAGCGATCCTTTGCATGCTTTACTACTGCTCCAGCAGCACTTGAACAAGATTGGAGTACGGGCAGAGAAATAGAAGTTTAAAATAAATCATTCAAAAAGGTTACTTTTACGTTAAATCAACAGTTCTGTCCTCAGGTAGAAATAAATAATAAAATTCTTCCACAAAGCAACAGCGCTAAATACCCAGGATTAATTACGAACCGACGTTTAATATGGAGAACCCCCGTCGCGCACACAAGGCAAAACATTTTCTCAAAACGTAAATTCTTAAATTGCCTTATGGGAAGGAAGTCCGCTGTGAGCATATTTTGCAAAAGATTAATCTACCTATCCGTATTGGTACACTAGCATGAAGATGTGGCATCGAAGTATATGGCGTAACGTCCAAGAGCAACATCAACAGAATTCAACAGCTTCGGTCTAAAATATTCAGACAAATCGTCAGCGCCCCTTATTTCGTGTCAAACGGAACACTCCACCGCTATGATTTAAAGATTTCATTCGTACGAGACTATTACAAACTTCGATTTAGCAAGTTCTTTAATAAACTAGATCTCTCGGTGAGAATGTCGAAACGTCCAGCAGCATGTTCTCTTCGTCTCTCCTCTGGAATCCGTGGAGAAGACTTAAGAGATACTGGTGTAGAGAGGTGCATTATCCGGATAACCCTGAGCAAATTACAACACAGCATTTCACGGAAAGTAATACGACTCGCTCAAACCAGCGGATAATTTAATCTGAGTCAGCACAGGTCAACAATGTGATAAAACGTATTTAAGTCGTGAAAGTTTGTTTTTTTTTACTGCGATTAATATTTTTAATTTTTTGTAACGTAATTTGATTTTGTTGAAATAAAATTATTAGTGTGTTAGTTAAATGTCTTGTCATAAAGGAAGCATTAACTTAACGTAGAATAAGTCAAGGTTTAGATAACTAAACTTCAGCGCCAATTGTGGTCCTAGGACGGGAGTGGCGAGAAAATAAGAAAGTTTACAAGGATCCAGGCTATTATGTAATAAAGTTACGACTGAATTGGGCGTTTTTCAAGTCTAGTCTGATTTTATTGTGGTGAAAATTTCTTCGAGTTTGTGCATTGCTGTATTTAATCATTGCACACAAAAATTAAACAGCGTTGAGGACAGTGTTCTGAAATCTTTGTATTTCATTTAAATTCCACCGTTACTTTCGTATATCGTGATAATATACGTCCAAAGAGGTTTAAGGACTAAATTTTGTGTAGCAGTAGTTGCTTTCGAATGTTAGGGTGAATGATATTGGCATATAGGGAATTCATGGGGAAAAAACGGGAATATACGCCGAGAGAAATATACTGACGACTGAAGTTTTTAGAAGGCACTTCCTTATTCGTCGACACGACAACAACTGGCAATAATTCGGTAAATTTTATGTAGGCGATACTTATTATGAAAAAATCTACCCAAAAATAATTTTGAAAATAATTTTCGGTTAGAATCAAAAATATAAAATGAGAACAGTATTTCTAAAAAGAAATTTCGAATGATTTAATAGCGATCCGGTTAACCGCAATGAATAATATTGTAGATAGATAATCGACGAAAGAAAAAGAAACGATGTTACTTGAACGGCCAGGGAGATGTTTTTAATTAAGCAGAAGCTAACCGAGGATAGTAAGTAAGGGGATCCGATTAATATTAGTATAGTTAGAGGGCAACATATAAAGCTTGGTCTTCCTGCTCCTTTCAACGCCTCTTATGTTCTTTCTCTACCTGTTGTTCCTGTCCTAGAGTTGTGTTCTTTGATTCCATAGTCGACAGAATAAAAATATAATTTCTATTCTATTCCATGTATCTATTCCTTTTTGCTGGGCTAATGCTCTTTGCTAGCAAACCCCCAAGCGGGGGTATAAAAAAAAAATATATATATTTTCTTTAGTAAAAAATTAGCGGGAAGAGGAGAAATGTATCAAGAGTCGATGCATCAGAGGACGATAAAATGATACGATTAAGTGGACGGGAAGAAATCGAGGAAACAATTTCCGAGCACTTTTAAGATTACGGAATAGGTGAAGAAGAAAAAGCTGCGAATTCGGAATGCAGCAGACATTAAAATTAGATCGCCGTATGAAAAAAACATGAAAAGCCAATAAAAACAAAGGGTTTTGGTAGCCAAAGGGATGTCTTTAAAGATGATTATGTATTTCATATCTTTTCTTTTTATCTGTTCTGGGCAAGATCGATCAAAGACACACAGTGCGTGCGAATCTGTGCAATTAACTGGGAGATTGCTGAATACCGAGGCAGAGTATATCCAGAATTGGGAATAGACGGAACAAGAGTTTTGCAATGTTTTCGAAAAGAAGAAAATATATTTGCAGCTCTCTGTGTACGTAAACGAATACCGAGAGAAGGTCGAGAATCCGAGTTTATAAATTGAGACAAATTCGGCAAGGGCAGTATTACTGTGATTTAAGTTAATAACATTTTCGGGAGAACGATGAATGTGACAAATAGATGCGAGTTGCTGTCTGAATTCCCGTAAAAATATCATTTTCCGAAGAAAAAAAAAGGGGTTGGAGTGAACAATTAGAAGTGACGCCGCTCTCGGTGCAACTGCACGCATGTTATAATATTGTAGACGAAAAAAAAAAAAAAAAGAAAAAAATCCGATAGACATTAGCGGAAGAGGTAGAAAGAAATTTGACAGAAACTTGGCCCTTGCCTTGTGGAATCTCTGCGGAAGAGGAAAGGGCTGATGAATGTATAGTAAGTTGCTTATATTTCGGCGAATAACTTTCAGTATAGAAAGTGAAAGGCCCCCTGGATGAACGGGAGAAAAGATTACGTTTTCTTTATTGCTGCTAATTATCGTTATCGTTATTATTATTTGTTATTATTAGCGTTGTTGTTGTGAGTATAAATGATAATGGGGATTGCAAAACATCAACACCATCGTTACATACGGAGGAAGAAAGTTTAATTTTTGTTTCACGGAAGTAATCAGTGACAAATGATTAATAATTTTGCATTTAGTATCGTTCTTTAAAGGCAATTTTTTTAAAATGCTGTCATTACTCGAGAAAGCTTGATGAGGAAGACCCTTGGCCTCATTCATTTCGAGTGTGTTTACACATTAACGAGAGAAAAATATGTAAGTACGAGTAAATAATTAAATAAAAATGATATGAAAAGAAAATAATGTCAAAATGCAAGTTGAATATAAAAATGAAAACAATTTAGATTAAATTTTAAAAAAAAAGTAGAGAAAATAAATCTCAGTGGAAGTGTAGAGAACTTAAATTCAAAAAAGCTCAAAATCCTACAAAACAATTCCTTTACCTCTTGTTTTTTTCCGCAATCTCTCTTTTATTCGCTCGTTTACGTACTCCACTATACTAGACTATAAATCGAATGTTTGATTTTGACTTTTACTCTTCCCTTTTTCTTCTTATCAGTTGAATATATTAACATATCGAAGTAGTTGCAACCGTATTTGGACTTAGCCATATTTAGTAATTTATCCGATTCTACGTTTCCACAAATTTTCTCACTCGAGATGCCTATCGCAATCTTTGAACTAGGCTTATTCGTATAATTATTTGCTCTGCTATTTGACGTTTTCTGAAACTACCGTAAATCGATTTTCTAACGTCCAATTATATCGGCTAACTTTACTCGCGTTATAACTTAACACCTTTCACTGTGTAACTGTTTTTAAAAATTATCTTTGTTTTTGTCAGAAATTTTTCCAAAATCTACTTTTCGATTTAGTAGCCGAATGGGTTCTAGCTTTCTTTTCTATCTTCCTATTTTCAATTCACTCTTATTACTCATTCTAATGATCGATTTTTACAACTCACTTTTACTCATTTTAATTTTCCTTAAATGTTATTATTGCTTAGCTCATTTTAACTTTTCTCGATTTTTTTTTTTTTTTTTATCTTTTAATTTTTCTCTCACTTCTGCTTGCTTTAATGAGATCCATGTGGTGCTTCATTACGCCTCTGTTGCATTGGGTGTGTTGTAACGGAATTTTATCGTAGTCGCAGAGCGAACAAAATATCTTTAAAGGGTTTAATATAATTTTTGCAATATCAGTGAACGCTTTAGCATTGGGCAGGTTTCCAGATGATCAGATATAATCATGATAACGACTGTATCGATTATCCTCCTTAGAATGGTATTCTATTTCACATTCACGCCGGTTCTTTGAACCTCCTATTAATCGTGCGCTTATAACACTAATTATTATATATCGAAAGATAAAAGAGAAACACAAATTACAGAGTAAAATGTAGGACAAAAACAAAATATCATCCAATTATAAATTAAAATTTGTTAGGCACCTTCTTCGAGAACAATGTAGCCCAATTAATCCTTTGCCAATATATTTTGTACGAATTAAGGAAGTGCGGCGTCGTTTGAGTCCCGCCAGAATTAAATAGTTCTGGCTGCGAGAGAGTAGTCTCCATTTGTTTATTAAGTAATTACAGCAACCTTGGTTGATTCTTACTCGATTCGGAACTACGCCTTTCTTTGATATTGAATTCCGATCCTTTGCTCGTCGGGTTTATCATTGGTTACTTATCTGTAGAGTAACCATACAATAATTTTGACTGAGAATAATCAATAACCGATGCGTCCTTAAACGATCTATTTTAAAATGTTATAATACAAATGCCAATAATAATAAACTCAAAATGCGATCAAAGTATTCTTTTTCCCTTGTGCGGGTCTATATCAAACAGCGGGGTGTTTTTTTTTTACCCCGAAGACCGCAAAATTGTGTTTTTTAATATTGTAATAAAGTATCTCCGCTAATTTGTAGTTTTCTTTCTTCATAACAGTAAATAAGTATATAGTAATAATAACTTTTTTAATTCGTGTTATTAATATTAATAACAAATAGAACACAGTATTCTTGAATATAGAGCGATTTTAATCGTACCTATTTGTTAGTATTATAAATAAGGAAATTAAATATACTAACCAGAAACGATAAATAAATATATAAAAAATATATCAATTTAGTGAAGTTCCCGGTCAAACCTTCAGCCGAAATAAAAAAAAGAACAAAAGCCGTAACACAGAATTAACTGTGTAACAAGGTCGAAATCGAAAATTCTTGCTTTTATTTTTGTCTTCAGTATGGCCTTGCTAGCTTCCCAGTAAATGTTACCAAATTGATATATTTTTTATGTACTTATTTATCCCGTTGAATTTTCTTATTAGGTAAAAACTATAATTCTTTTCAGTTGCTAAAAACCTAAGGGAATTTTCCCTTTTTTGCTCGCTTTGATTATGTCTATACTCTTGCATACCATCTAGTTCTCCTGTAAATTGTAATTTATGATGAAAAAATATACCGAAAATATTATACAGTTATTTTTCTATAAAACAAATTCATTCTTCTGATGCTCTGAAATTATCGATTTTTAATTAATTCCGGCTATATTTGATTATGGTCATGTAAAGTTTGCATGGTTTTTATTCTGTATAAGTGCCCGACATTGCTAAGGCGCAAAAAAAAAAAGAAAAAAAGGAAAGCGAAAACGAATTTGCAATTATACCGTTCCAGTATTTTCTATATTTAGTTACTTCCGGCTACTTGATTAACATTGAAATAACATTTCCTAAAAATAATTATTTTCTGTAATACGTGTTTTTATTTATCCTTACTAATATTATAAATACGAAAGTAAAATTCTGTCTGTCTGTTACCTTTTCACGCTTATACCGCTGAACCGATTTTGATGAAATTTGGTATGGAGATAGTTTGGGGTCCAGGGAAGGACATAGGATAGTTTTTATTCTGGAAATCAACTCATACGGGGGTGCAGGAGGGGTAAAAGTTTGTATGAAACTATGACATTACTGAACTTAGAAGTATGAACATTGATATGTATGTAAGCCATTTTAGACACCTAAATAGCCATTTTATTAATTTCAACCCCTAGGGGGGAATAATGGGGTGGCAGAGTTTATACGGGATGTTATATTTTTGGGCGTTTTTATTATTTGAAATTTTAGTTTCGGCATTTTTTTAAAGTCGTCATAGGGGTGATATATTTCATTTTCCGGCGGATTTTTTAAAAAGATAAAAATCAAAAAAGTAAAAAGATATATTATAAATGCGAAAGTTGAGACATTTGAGATATAGAAAAAAATGCCTGGCACGGGGCCAGTCATGCGCCATGCACGCTACTAAAATGAATTTGTGCGACGACGGGCGGGGCTTAGCGGTAGCGGCTCCCACTGATTTGCCCTTCACATTCAAACGATTGCAGTTGCTGGATTGAATTTAGAAGATGCATGTTTTGTCGCAAGGTCAACTCTACATGTTACTTGGTCTAGATTATGAATTCCAAAAAATCGGTACATCTATACACCAATTGTTTTTGTCCACTTGCGTTACGCTAGATGTTAGTATTAATTTGAGATATTTAAAGTTAGTTCGGTTATACGGCGAATAGAATAGTAAAATATATTGTTCATTCGCGTGAATTATTAATAAAAAAAAGTGATATAATTTATCGTAAATCTGTAGTAGTAAAAATAATAATAATAAATTATTATAAATACAAGTAATCTTTCACTTTTACGCATTTTACGACAAAGCTTTATCGATTATTCATTGTAATATACAGGACATCCATTTGAGATATATATATATATATATATATATTGAATAGTAAATGAAATATACACTGGCAGGACAACGTTGTTTACAAAAATGTGTTGAATTAAAATTTTACTACTGTAAATGTAAATAAACAAAAATAATTACACATAAAAGTAAACACTTAATAAAAAAAATAAAAACCTACAGTAATGATTTAATAATAAAACCTCTTTCATTTAGATTTGTTTTCACGTCTAAACGGACTATTTGAAATACTAATTCTTCGCGTACAAAGTCGCCGGTAAAAGCTAGTATTTAATAAAGTAATATTGAAATATAATTTTAAAATATGTAAAGAAAATACAGAAAATAAAATAAAAGCATCAAATGGTTCACCGAACTTTTCTTATTAATAGATTACCGGGGTTAAATGTCGGGAATGTAATTATATATGGTTATTAAAAAAAACAAAAAAAAAACAAAAAAACGAATGTTTTATATTGAAAATAAGTTTTTTTTAGTTGAATAACATGTTAAAATTATTCCGTATAAATTTTTTTGAATGAGTGCTTGTTCGCGAAATTACTACTATAATTGAATTTAACCGCATACAATAGTGCTTCGTCTCAGTTTTTGTGGATAGTGACCTTGTATCGATTACTTCTGCGACCTTGCATAGAATATTCTTGTGACCTTGCGCGATGTCGTTAAATTGTCTAGAATAACAAATTGCCTCTTTGTCGCGTGATCAATATGAAAATATATGGGTGCAAATTACTTAAATTTTTGATATATATATGTGTGTGTATGTTCGCGAGCTTTCGCGGTGAATTAAAAGTGTATTTATTATGTGCAAATCGCCGAAAATATTTCGAAACATTTCTTTGATATAAGAATTTCTTTTATATTTCGTTATAATAATAGCGAAATTATTCAGGCGTTTTTTATTATATTTCGCGAAAACAAAGTCGATAATCCGCGCTCGTTAAATGATAGAGGGGTTTTTTCGAATTTTGCTTATAGTTGAATGCAACTTGTAGATTATTTTTACGATTTTTATACAGTTTTTATGTATATATATATATATATATATATATATATATATATTCGTTACTATTATTTTATTCTGAAAAAATGACGCATTTTTTCAGTTCCATCGAATTTACAAAATGTATGAATATTTTAGATGTAGGTCCCTTTATTGACGGAGAATTACAAATACTATGATGTGGGGGGGGCACATTTGTCCGACAATGGGATTGATTAGAATGGGTCAACAGTATGAACATGGAAAGGCGCGCTTTTTTCAATTCGTATGAAAAACGTTTTCGAGCAGCATGTTTACAATTTCGTTAAAAAATTTCCGTTTCGACCGATAGCAGCATTTTGAAAGTGAGGAACATAAAATAGTTGCTAAAAAAGTTTCGGCATATGGCAACATAACAACCGATTCGCAGTCTTAAGGGACATCTCTCGTAAACACATCTTATATGTCTTCAGCTCCCTTCTAATTTGTATTTCTTAGTTACCTGAGTGGCTACTAAAGTAATATCGCAATAGAGACATCGGATAAATAAATCCGAAAAATGTTAGAACACAGGCGCAGGTAGTTGAAATCATAAGTCTCTCGCTAAATGTATCAGTTTGATTTCCGCTATTTTTCACCCATGTTCATTTCGTTCCTCTAGTTAAATTATTACTCAGCTGTCTTCGTTGGTATGAGCCACGCTTAGGGTTGCTCTACATTTTGTTAAGTTAAGGAATTGAGTTTTGAGGTACTGTGGTTAATGATAAAAGCCGTGTAATAGCGGATATGTAGGAATTTCTTAAAGCATCGTGGAAAATGTGTTTAACGCTAACGAAATCATCACGCTGAACAGTGAAATTGGTCGATCGGTGAAAAATCGGGCCTCCAACAGAATAAAAATTCATTCCCGATAAAGACTAAAGAGAATTATGTTGTGTTCTGTTGCTAATTTTTTTTTATTTTTTTTATTTTGGGCTTTGCCAGCCAAGAACTTTTATCCAGAAACAAATAGAACGGAAAGAAGTCGATTATATTTTAATCCGATCAGAAATCTTTGATAAAAAGGAACACAAATAGTAGGAATAATTAATGGGGAAGGAAAAGATAGGATATAGGAAACACAATAAGGAGTAGGAAGCTCAAGCCTCAATAAATAGGAATATACGAAGCAGGACGCTCCGCAGAAAGAGATGAACACTGGAAGAATACATGATCGACGTCGCAAATAACTGCATCATCATCCGGATGGAGAGAACAATGTGGGAATGAAATCAGGGAAAGGCGAAATCTGGAGAATGCAGCAGAGAATGGTCACAATGCATACGAACAACAGAAACAACAACATCAGAATGTCGAAGAGAGGGATACAAAGGAAATCATGAATAGGGAGGAAGGGTAGGCTGAACAGACAGATGAAATGAATAATTATTAGAAAAGGAGGAAGCGTAGGTGTCCAACCATACCTGATATGGAAGCTTCTATACATCGATAGGAGGTTGGCGAATGGAATTTAAAAACAAAAAAGGCGGAAGAAGCAACAACCCGAACTCAGAAATCAGCCGCCTCATTGCCAAATATGCCAGAGTACGTCATTGCTGTTAGACTTAGTACACCGTAAATCTTATCCCATCTATCCCATTTCTCCACGCTCTTTTAATAGCATCTGACTCGTTTATCTTGTTTTTTTTTTTATTTATTTATTTATTTTTTTTTGTTTAGGTTGACCGAATTATGCTTTTTATTAGGTTAATTATTTATTTCGCTTTATTGAAATAAAAAAAAGTCGTTTAATTGATTAATATTCATTTTTAAAATTAGGTACCTTTTTTTTATTTTGAATGGAAAGAGAAGTGTTTGGGGGGGGCGAGGGCAAGTACCTAGAACAACTGGACTATATTAGAGATTAAATTTTAATCCGGCCAGAGATCGATGACAGAAAAGAGGCAAGAATAGGAACCATGTTTGAAAAGGGCAAAGTTAAGATATAGGAAGCATTATAGGGAGTAGGGAAATTCAGCTTTAATAGCTGAGAGGACACAGGATATTACGTTCGGAGGAAAGATTGGAACATTCAAACAGCACGTGATCAGGATCACGAACGAAAGAACAGTCACTAGAGTGCAAAGGACAATAAGGGGACGGGGAAAGAAAGTAAAACGATACCGTGAGGATGATAGTAATATTATGATTGAACCGTAGGCGGCAGATAGCAATAAGGAAAAAGCGTTTAAGGGTAGGAAAATAATAGAACGAAGAACAGGAAGGGGGTCTAGGCTGAATAATAATATGAGTTAGGATTAGAAAAGGAGCGAGGATATGCATCCGACACCAAAGTCTGACATACAAGGGAAGTGTTGAAATAGGAGAGTGTGAGATGTTTGAGACAGAATAAGTTAAAAATGAAAAAGTGTTGCTGGGTAAATGAAAAGTCGAATTTTATAAGAGAAGAAGAAACTAGTGGAAATAGCTGTGAAAAGCTTCTATCTAAGCGGAATATAAGTGATGATGTCTTGGGCGATTAAAGTATGCGTTTAACGAGATAAGATTGTGTTCTTTTAATTATTCCGAATAGTCAAACTCCCGTCTATTCAGTTTTCTATGCCAAGTCTACTGTTATTTTACGGGCTTTTTTCTTTATCTCTTTCTCTGTGATCTTTCAGATTGTCCTTGTTACATCAGATCCTCAACGTGAAGTCATCTTATCTTTACTGCCTTCTTTACTGACTATATGAGTCTTCCTATTTATTATCTAGTTCGTGACCATTTTTTTCGTTGACCTATCCAAACTGGTTTGTTACGGATATCTGAACACTTTAAGATTGAAGGACTTGGCAGATCTGCTGGCTTGTTTAGCTTCTTCTGGCGGAAGACTTCTTAGCCTTTTTTGAAAATACCGCATTTCTTTCTGCAGCTACTCAACCTAAACTATGAAACAACTCTTATCTCCGTTCTTTTTCAAATCCTGATGTTTTTAGATCTTCATCCATAGCTCTTAGCTTTCCTCTTTTTTGCAGCGCTCACCTTTCTCTGCAGTCTATCGTTTACTACGCTTGGGACGCAGTTTTGCTTTCCTCGTCGCGTTTTTCCGTTTCTCACTTATATTTTCTCCATTTTATATCTTTTTCGAACGTTCTTTCACCGTTGCTGAACGTTCCTCTTTCTACTCCTTATTTTTACTTACAGACCTGCTCCTTATAGCATGTCTTACATCTCCTTTCCGTTTTTTGTTATACCGGTTTTTGCATGTCTTTGATCGCATGAGTATTTATTATGCGTTTCCATCTTAATTCTTGGGCTAATGTCAACTCACGCACACACACACACACAAAAAAAAAAAAGAAAGAAAAATCATCGGAAAACTAGTTTTTATTTAGGCAAGTTAGCCGCTTCGTAGAAAGTAACGGATTATGTGGTTTGGCTAGGTACTCCCATCCATAAAGTCTGATACTGACTTCTAGTTGCCATCGGCCTCCGCTTGCAGCCTTAGATAATAATTCTGGATTCTATCAAGATTGGAATATGCAGCACTATGTCACGTCTATGTTCTGGGAGGCGGCCTTTCTTCATCTTTATGTTTACTTTGTAGGCTCTCAGTCTCATCAGATGGTGTAGATCTTATAGCGGTGATGGGACCAGCTCTGCGAGCTCTACCGCGCTGTATCAACAATTGCCAGATAAATTGCATTTTACCGTCTTCTTTAATAGGTGATAATTAAATTGTCCAACTTCTATTGGATCTAGGGGTGTGAACTTAAGTAGTTACACACGAACGTGAATTTTATATTAAAATTAGATAAAAAAAAAAGTATTTAACTTGTTCGGCAGAACTGATTTGTTTGACCGCTTTTTTAAGTACTCGTTTTTTTTTTCGTTTTCTTTTCTTTTTCTTTTTCGAGTAGGTTTGTCAGCAAGGTCACATTATCCTAAGAAACAGAAAGGAGGAACAATAAATTTATATTTTTAGCCTAGTGGTTAAGGTGTTTGGCTACGAAATCAGAGGATACGGATTCGACACTTGTCTCGTTCCGGATCCGAATCGTTCTCAGGTTCTTTATCCAGGCTGAAATAATTGGGTAACAGAGAAATCTGGGAAAGTAAAGGCGGTTCCCAAGTGGAAAGAAACTGGCCTTAATATTCTCTTTAGTTCCATTAGGCTCAGTACATTCTTAACTTCACAATCTGCGACACCCTGCTAAAAGGGTATGGGATTTACTTTACTTTTTTATGCATTTAAAGACAGAGGATAAAAATACTTTAAGGGCCGGAATAACCGAAACAGAAGGAAATCAGAGAATACAAATTGCACTATAAAGGGCGTGTAGGGATATTAAGTTTTAACAGCGAAGAATAGAAGATTGCTCAGCAGAGAAGGTCACACATATTCAAATAAAATATGATACCAGAATCACAAGGAAGTATACGAAAGGAGGTGAAAAGGACAAAATGGAGTGTAGATACAGATGAAAACAACCGTGAAAATGATGCAGGAAGGAGGCTATGGTTAAAGCGAGGGCGACAAATAGCAGAGATCGTAGAGCGTTTAAGAGAGGACAAGTATCAAGGTAACCATGAATGAAGTTGAAGAGATGTCTGAATTAAAAGTCTTCAATAGAGGTAGCATTAGAAAATGAAGAAGAATAGGAGTTGAGTGATAGTTTAGAATGAGCGACTGAAGAAAGAAGAGCAATATGATAGGCTGAAAATCGAATCGTTCATTAGCGTGATTTTTTATTTCGGTTAGAGCGACGCGCTGTTGTGATTTTAACAACCGCTTTTTTGCATCACTCACTCGCATATCCGGCTATTCGATGGGTGGTATCTCTAGCCGCGTACTTATTATTCGTTTCTGGTGATTTTGATTTTTAAAAAGAAAAATACATCCCCCATTAAACAAACCGTTCTGCTGCTGCTACATTTACCAATTAACTCAACACGTTGTGCTTTAAGGAAAATCCTAATGCGTCGTGCCTAATGAGAGTTTCAATTTTTTTTTTTTTTTTTTTTTTTTGATGGAGAAGCCGTCAACTATGAACGTTAACCCAACGTAAGTGAAATTTTTGTTTATTTTCAGTGTGCGGCAACGCGGGGTAGTATTCTACCTGAACTAAACACTACTGCCTAACAAACTATGCCACGATAGCTGGCTAACAATTCCAAGATTACAGAGGTAAGTTTAATTAAGAAAAGAAAAAAAAAAAAGAAGCTAATTTATTATTGATGAAATAACAAAAGCACAAATATGTATACATTATCTGGAAATTTAAAATATTCAAACACGCCGTATCTATTGCGCGTAAGAAGTTTATAGAGATGTTTGGAACAATAGCGGAACTGCGCGGGGTGTTTTGACGCACTCTTTTCGTTTCGTCAGTTATGTAACAAATTTTGTTTGACGTATTTAGATATACCTGATTAATTAATTTCGCAGGAGTAGTCGAAGCGATGTTATTGTTGTCGTACAATGTGGTCGTCAGTTAATTCCGTTAATAGTTATCAGTCTACATTAGATTTTGGCCGATTGCCATCGACGCAATTCAGTTCGTCATCATTTACGTCGAGGAAGGCTCGAATAGGTACGAAAAGTCGCGACAGCAGCAATGTTGCGGATAGCAAGAGCCAGGTTGGTTCGGCGTTATACGACAAGTATAACGGAAGCAGCAGAACATTGGTAAATGGCAGTAGTTACGGCAGCAGTTGTCGAAGCAGTTGGTCGCCGACGTCCAGGACGTCGTTCAGTTTGTACGGCAATGACGGTAACAAAAGCGCCACTTATAGCAGCAGCGTTACCGGGTACAGGAAGTTACTGCCGTCACTGAGCAGCTCGTCCGTGGCGGATAAATATTATCCGGATCGGTATAGTAATAACAACAGTTCCGTTCTGCAGCCGTTTAGCAGCCGCATAAGCGATAAAACGAAACAGTACAGCGTCAGCACTAGTTCGGCTGTTAATGCTAATACTACTAAAATTAATAATAATAATAACAATAGTAGTAGTAGTAGTAGTAATAGTAGTAGTAATGCGATCAGTAGTATCAGGCAGAACAGTTGCGGGAAAATTAACGGATTATCTTCAGCCTATTACCGGAGTAGCGATCACGATGGCGGCGATTCAGCGTGCTCGAGAGCTGTGAACGATCGGACGAAGGAATCGTCGAGCTGCCGGCAAAGCGTCGATGAAAACAGCAGCAGTAGCAGCGCCGCTAGTAGCAAGAGCAACTGTTGTAACGGGTTACGTAACTTGGGTAACACGTGCTTTTTGAATTCGGTAATTCAGTGCTTGAGTCACACGGCCGACTTGAAAACCTATATCGTTAACGGTAAGTACAAGCGAGACCTGGGCCTGAACGAAAGTCAGCTGCTGCGATCGTTCGCCGAACTGCTGCGATTGCTCTGGTCGGAACGAAGAACGGTCGAGCCGAGCGCATTCTGGTCAGATTTCGTAGCGAACGCTGGCCAGTTCAACAACTATCGACAGCACGATGCACACGAATTCCTGATCATTCTGCTGAATCAGTTGCACGCGCAGTTAGTCTCCCGTTCGACCTACTATGGCGGAACGCGACGCAGGTGCGACACGCTGAACGGTGTCGGCAAAAGATGCGGCCTCGACGATGGTAGCAGTAAAATTCTCGACATGTTTACCGGGACGTTGAAGTCGACCGTTAGCTGTCCGCTCTGCTGTTACAGTTGCGCCACCTACGAACAGTTTTGGAACGTTTCGCTAGCTGTACCGGAATCGGACATCGGCAGCTCGTCTCTCGAGCAACTGTTACGGAATTTCGTGAAGGAAGAAACTTTGTCGAACACGCTCTGTAACGGATGCAAAAAGAGTCGCACGATAAAGAAGGCCTACACGTTCTACGATCTGCCGAGGTATGTGATATTTCACCTGAAACGGTTCTCCTCGAACGGTGCGAGAAAACTGAAAAACGCCATACGTTTCCCGTTCTCGACGCTCAACATGAAACCGTATATGCAGTCGAACGGTATCGCCTCGGTACGAAGTGGCGGCTGCGACCGGTATAAATTGTACGCTATCGTGGAGCATAGCGGCTCGATTAATTCCGGCCACTATACTGCCTCCTGTAAAATACCTGGCACGGAAATTTGGTACAAATACAACGATACGAGCGCTTTCTTACAGCCGAACATGCCCGCATCGTACTCGGACTTTGATCAACCGTATCTATTATTTTACGAGGCCGTTGACGACTGAAATGTCTGTCGTGTGTGTCTGTGACGGGTTAACATGTGTGCTTTGTAGTCGAGACGAAAGACATTGTTCTCCGCGTTATGAAACAGGTATGTAATGATGCCGGATTATTATTATTATTATTATTAATAGTATTATTGTCATTATCCTTTTATCCGCTTTTCGCAGGTTTAAGTTGTAGCTTCTCACGCATGAACCAGGGATAAGTACACTATATTACTTTAAACATTCTACATATTATATGAGTAGAATCTATGATGACTGATTTCTGAATATCGGCTAGCAGTGTTTTTCATAGTTTAGATGTAATTCGACGGCGCACTCTTCCTTAACGTTACTGGCACGACCGCCATTGTTGAAATAACGAATGGTACTATCTTAACCCGATTCATAGCCCAAAGTAACCTCCACGGCTAATTCCCCATGTATTTATTAATTTTCATAGAGTATCTAAATTTAAAGGTTTTCGTTATTCACAACTGTAATATCAATAAGGGCCACATGTTTATTCTTCTTATCGACCTTAATGTATCAGGTCGGCTCGCAGCGACCGTTTTATCTGTTCTCATTTTCAATATCCCAGTATATCTTATGGGTTTCATTTTCAGCGATATCAAGTGGTTTACAATACGGTTCACGTGTAATTTTCATATAATCTTAGTAACATTATTATGTCTGTGTGCGTATTGCGTTTGTACCAGCATGGGGCATCCTGTGAGTATATGATCTAATTATTATTATTATTATTATTATTATTAAGCATAGTTTTCCTAATCTATAATACTTTCACTTTTTAATTTAAACAAGCATTTCTAGCAATTGCTGTTGTTTTATCAGATACTCTATAAACTGTGAAATGATATTTTTTTATAATGAAGGAGTTGTTTTGGCTGCGCTTTTTATTGCACTAGATTAAATAACCGAGCCCTCAATAATAGCTGCATCCATAGATATACGCTTTTAAATATTTCTGTATAGGAATTACAAATGAGTATTTAAACACACGTGAAATAGAAATGCATATAATAATTCATAAAACACACAGGTCATGAAATTAATAAATTTAAAATTGTAATCACAATTATGGACCAAGTGACTCCGAAACGTGTCGGATTTTTTTGTTAAATTTATTAATTTTATGACTTATCATTTTGTGTATTATTATATTTAGTAATATGAAATAAATAAAAATACCTTAATAACAAACAAAAATAAATATTAATTTATATTTAATAAGTTTGAGTTAAAATACATCAATTTAAAGAACTGTTTTCGAGCTGTACCATCAATTAACCCTGTACAGGGTGCGCTAAATTAAAATTAAGAACAGACTGCAGAGAAATATTGGGACTACACGTGTGTATGATGAAAGTACAACCAAAGGTATTGTAGTTCTACTGTCCCTATTATTCTCCTGTCACATGTAGTTCCAATATTTGTATGTCTTTAGTTTTATTTGATTACACTCTGTATTGTTATCCGATGATGGATGGGCTATAAAAAGGTTTCTTTAAATTAAGGTATTTTAATTTGAACTTATTAAAATATAAATTTATACTTATTTATTGTTTGTTGTTGAGGTATTTATTTGTTTTATATTTATAAATATCGACAAACATGTATAGATTTATCCACATATTAGATTTCTGTTTCATGTGTTTATATACAAAACTGGTATTGAAAATATTCACCCTTTATACAACTAACAATGTCGCTGAGAAGCAAGTAAATTCGGAAGTTTTTTACAGACTATCAACTAAAAAGCGACACGCTAAATTCTCTAATTGCGATTAAACTTGAAGTCACATTGTTTCTCCTAATTTTAAAAATCGAAAGCAATAAATGAGAACCTTGCTAACGCGCGTTGTGACCATTCGAGGCCGAGGAATATTCGAAAATTATCGTTTCTTCTTGCTGAAGGAACAACAGCATGTGCTAAATCAAAAGTTGTTTTAAATATTATGTACTAAAAGTCACGAAGAAAAACTCTTAGTTTATTTCGAAAGGCGATAGAGAAAAATGCCGGGCGGTGTAAACGGATCTATGCATTATGGAAAAATATCGAAACAATGTTTCCGTCCAGAAGCGCACATGTTTTAATGGTCAACTCTGTAGGCTTTTTGTTTCGATAAAAAAAACTTCAAGGGATACATTGTGTATTGCCGAGAATGACGATTGAGATTATTAAAGCACTTGCCGATTATATTTACACGTGATTAGTGTTGCGCAGTCGATTAACCGAATGAAAATGTATCCTCTGATTATATTACCTTTACACCAGATGATGATTCGCGCTATACGTTCGTTATCGTGAAGAGAGCAAATAGACAGAATAAAATAGAAATGTTCGCGAAATCAGTGAATGTTCTAGTGAACTAGAGTTGGACTCGTTCATTATTGACTATTCAATTATTGAACGAAAATTCATTTTTTTGTCAAGCTTCATTCAGAAATACCATATAAGGGGGGGACACGTATCTTTAAATCAGAAATGTACAAAAAGAATGAAGCTGTTTTAGTAATTATTTTAATACCGGTTAATCAAGTACTTATCACGACAGATGGACACTTTTTTTGATTTGTGGAATCATACAATTGTTGTCTTTAAAAAATAGGAGAATTAAATTTTCAATGACCCGGCAAAATTTTTTAAGCTGCGACAGGGGGAAAAATGTATTCTTTAATTTCTCCGAGCGAGTAATTACCACAGGGGACACGCGGGTAATTGAATCATCATCATCATCAAGTCCATTGTTCTATGTAAGGACGTGGTGGCGTGGGTAATTGAATACGCGCAGGCTAAATAAATTTTAACCAGAAGAACGAGATGTACACAGTGGTGGATCCAGGGGAATCCCCCTCCTTTCGGAAATTGTATAACATTTTTTTAACGTAAAATTATTGATGCAAAATTAATTTCTTAATGAACTGATTGAAAAATAGTTACTAACTGCGAACGAAAAATTCATTATTTAAAACAACTAGGCAAAGAAGAGAGGACTAATTTTTAAAAATTCCGGTTGTCTACCATTTGTTCGTTAATTGTTATGCGTTCTATTAGATGTTTATCCAGATCAGCGGTTCCGAAACTTTTGTGATCGCAGAACAACCCCTATAAAATTAATTTTGTTTTATGGAACCCTTAATGCCAAATGAAGACTTAACAAGTAATTGTTGATATGTAAACAAAATTTGATGATTTTCTTTTTACTTACAACTTTTACTACGATTTGCACAATCTATTGACTTATTATAATAAAAGGTATCGCAATTTCAAATATGTAAATAAAAGAGTTATTTAATAAAAATGTTTAAACAAATTAACGCCCGAAGAATGTGAAATAGTTTCACTGTTTTACTAATAACGGTTTTAAAACTTAGTGTGTTTAATATCCGACAGTTGTACGTCCGGGGAATAGCATCAAATTTGCTCCTGAATTTATTTTTCGCTTACGTGTAAGCTGAAAAGCCTGTTTGGCATCTATACACGTAGAGTTATATAAAAAGGAACAGAGTTTAAATAGAGTTTTCTCGGCTACTTCTGGGGGTATTCGATTTTAATACTAACCCAAAACTCGTTGAGTGACGCTGATTTAAATTTTAAAGCAGTTGAACTATGAATATCAATGAGTGATTCATATTCTAGCATTGATCAAGTTTTAGATTTTTCTTTATTGATAAATGGATTTTGTACCCAATCGATGTGTCATTATCGGTAATCGGGAAGTATTCTGAAAACGATTTTAACAGGTGCGCCAAATGTTCACCAATGAAGTTTTGAATTTCAGTTGGTAATTAGAATTTCATTTAAAAGTGGAAAACAAACAACATTGTTTTTTTCCACGTAAGAAATCCAGAAGTTCAGTTTTCCCTTTTTAGAGCTGCTGTTATTTCGTTTCTCGCAGTAAATATGGTTGTTGCTTTTCCTTGTCAAGATTTCGTCAAGATGAGCTAATTTCATAACCCAAAATTGCTTTAGGCGAAAAAGACATCCAAAAAACATAAACAAGGAAGGCAATTTCTTTATGACTACTAATAAGGCCCTTATCGACACATAGTGTGTATTTGATGTAAATAAGGGGAAGGACTTCGGAATTTATTATTGAGCGAAATATATTAAAATAACGTTTTTATTTTTTAATTTAAATGTTTTTCTCTTATCGAAAATATCTTTTGTCTGTTTCTATTGCTTTCCCGTTTTAAGAAAATTTTTTGACTTATTCCCTGTTTCCTGGTTTTTCCAACCCTGATGATTTTCTCGCGGAACCTCAGTGACCCCTTCGCGGAACACACATTTTTTTGGGAACCGCTGCTGTAGATAATAGATCGTTTTTTTCTCGCTTTGTCTAGATCAGTTCTTATATTGGTCTTTTTTCTCTGTTGTGATTGGGTACAGTTCAAAATTTTGCCGCGAACTACTTACATGCAAAAACAAATATAAAAGAACCACTGTGTGAAAAAAAATTACTTATTTCCGGTTTTTTTTTTGTTTTTTTTTTTATGATGACGAGCTAATTTAAATAACGCGAACGGAGTAAGCCAATGTGTGATGATGTGGCGGGGTTTGAAAAAATGACGATATCGTTATGAGTAAATCTAGACTGAAGTTCACGCGTGTTGTCTAGTTTTAGTCCAGTGGGGGGCGCTTACCTACTCTTTAAATTATTTATCAAAAAACATTAAAAAAAATATTTTTTTATTTATCGTTTTTTTTTTGTTTTTTTTTTTTTTGGTTTATAGTGTACTTTAACTTTAGATGTTCTCGGAAATGAACACGTAACGTAACTGTACACTCTTTTTACGCATCGCAATTTTTATATTTATAATTATTAAGTACGCAGCGAACTTCCCTTTCTAAACAAAGAAACGGATGGCCCCAGTTTAGTTCATTTACTAGTTTTCCGTTCTTAATGTGTGCTGTATCTTCTCATCCTTGATTCCCTCTAATGGTGAGCCTCGGTCTGTTTTATTGGTTTTTAATTTTCTTACTAATCTATGGTGGCATCAATATGTATTACTCGGATAAAAGTCAAAGAAATGAGTTAACAATGTGTATGATTTCTTTTGTTGTTGTTTATTTTTTTGTTCAAATCTTGTATCAGCCAAATAAGTGTTTTTTTTTTGTTTTTTTTTTTTTTTTTTTATAATAAGTAAGTGTTGTTTTCTTTCCATTTTAAGCTGGTCGATGGGGAATGTTTATCCATCGTCGTGAAGATAATGTCTTTCGATAAAGCTGGAGAAATGAGCCAAGTATAAAAAGTTTGCAAGTGCTGAAAGGTAGCAAAATAGAAGGAATATTAAGAAAAAATATTAAACCATAAGGATAAAAGTAGTATGGTCGGAAAATACTGTAAAGGCGAACAACCTACAAAAAGGAAAATTATCTTCATATCAAAAATCACTGGCGCTTGGCGCCTCATAGAATTCCGATTTTATCGCATATAGCTGCTCGTGTTTCCAATTTTTCTCCCTACGTTTCCTCTTATAACAGTCTTCCTTACTTCTCTTTCGATTTTAATAGCATATGGCAGCCCATCAATTTCTCCTCCCTTCCAGTCCGAGCTAATTCTTCCTCTCACAATGTAGTCAACTTCGAATTCCTTCAGCTGCTGAACTCTTCTTTTTCTTCCCATGCTCGGATGGCTCCAAGAGTGATGAGGGCGTGGGTGGTGCGTACACGTCTCCTACGTTCCTGCACTCTGAGTCTTTCAGACTTTCTTCTTTCTGCTCCATCTTCTCGGCCGTGTCAATCTCAATTCTTCGTGCAATTCATTTCATATCCTCTACAAGTGGAGTGTTCACAAATTCCTGATCGTTTCTGATTCCACAAGGCGTTCTTCAAGCCATCTCCTCTCCTCCTTCTTGTACTTCTGACGGTATCATACTCTCTATTCGATCTCTCGTGTCTCCTCTTTGTTCTCGTCCCGTTCCATTTTTATAGACTTTCCCATGGGTTCCTAATCATTCGAATATAGAGGGGGCAATGACTCAGCTGACTCTTTAGCTCGCTCAGCCGCCCGCATTGGTCCTTTCTCCGACTCTCTTTCCCTTCCTCAGACATTCTTTCTCTATCACGCTCTAATCATCCTAGACTTTGGCTATACTTGTATCCATCTTTATTCTCTAATCATTATTCATACTACCGTCTTATTCAACCGGTTTTTCCTGCCTTGGTTTCAATCTATTCCTACTTGTCGTCGTTCCACTGTTGTTTCTTTAATTAGGCTTGGAATCAATCATTCTCTACTCCCCTCTTCTCGCTTTCGTTTTTCTTTAGCTCTTTCTTCTTTCTGCTCTCTTCACGCTTCTGAGCCTCCTTCTATTTGTGACTCAAATCATATCCTTTTCGAATGTTCTGCACTCTCCAACGAACGCTCCTTTCTTTATACCCAATTTTAGAGCTTTGGGTCTTCCTACTCCTTTTAACGCTACCTATAGACTTTCCTTCCGATTGCCTTTAGTTATTCCGTTGCTGCTGTCCTTTGTATTTTCCATTTCTGACCGCCTGACTATTTAGTTATAACTCTAAATTTTTCATGTTGTTGGGTCAAGGCCGCTGGCGCGCCCAGGGTAGGAAAAAATAAAAGGAAAATGAGAACAGAAAAAAAAAGAGGGAGGTCGAAGGAGCAATTGTCCATGGTAATTTGTAACTTTATTAGCCTAACCAGTACCTAAAAAAAGAAAAAAAAGAAATAAAAACGGTCAAAATAGTTTGATGTTTTATAAATATAATCGATTTCCAGCACTCGGTGGAAGGAAGAGTATTACGTCCTATCTAACACCTCGTCCTCAGAAAGCAGAGCTCACAGTGCCGACCGGAATAATAGATGATTGGGCCAATAATACAAAAGCAGAGTCTACGAAGTGCACCATCGGAGAGAGAAAAGTAATTTGTCATTCGCAGGTCAGCAATAACAGTTTGACAGTTTGACAATTTGAAAGTTTGACCGAATATGACAAGGAGAATATGGCTCTGCTGGCTGATTGGACCGTAAGTGAAATTTCTTGAATGTTAGCAGCAACACAGATGTGTCTGCAATTATGTTCACCTAACAACGATTTACTTCCCCGTTTTTCTCGTATCAGTTTCTCCTAATTTGCGTTGCGAATCTGATTTTCTTTGAATATTCCGCTCTCTCCATTGGACGTTCGTATTCTCCTACTTTCAGCTCTTAGGTTTGTCTCTCTCCCACCTCTTGAGCTATGACGAGGATAAAAATATTTTTTAAAATATGTTATACAGAAGAAATAGAACAAAAAGAGAGTCTAGAAATTTTGAAATTTAAATGAATACTAAAAACGGGGTGGCTATCCAACATCCAATCGGGAATAAGACGGGAATTTTGCAAAGCGCGAAAAAGCTCTTGTAAAATCGGGGAAAAAAGTAAAAAAAAAAACAGCCAAAACGATATTTTCAATAAGGAAAAATCATTCGAAGCGAAAAATAAATGCATTTTTTAATGTACTTTACTCAAAATCCGTTTTATTTGTATAAAATATGCGGTGGGGCGGTCAGATATTGTCAATAGTAACAAAAAATTTCATTCTTTTTTTGGGATCGCCATTCGAGGGCATTACCCAGCATAATTCCATTATTCTTTTTGTACAATTCTAGTAATCAGGAAATTGGGAGGATTTGGACCACCGGGAATAAACCTGGAATTCAAAAATTATATTTCAGCGGCCACCATGTGAAAAGAAAGAAATATAAAACGTTTCATAAGGTATATGGACTTTTAAAAAGTCACTTGAAGAGAATGGATTTTCTTGCAAGTGATCGATCCTCCCCCTCCGTATGCATAAAATCTTCACCGTTGGCGCCAATTTTAAAGAAACACGCGTTTGCGATGAATATGAAGCTTCGCTAACGCACTTATTCAAAAGCAGATACTTCTGTTAAATTAATTTTGAGACTAATTTCTCGTGCAGTATCGCCGAACAAACACCGCCCCCCAAAATTTATCATTAAAATACAACTAATTCCAAATCGCTTTACTTTCGCTTTTATTAAACATGTAAAAGCCTGGTCAAGCGATCAGAATATAAATAATATCCTTCTCAGATACAAGTGCATGGGCGTCGCTGAGGGGAGGGGGGGCAACTACTCCCCCTGGAGCCTTGAAACTTTTTAATCAACTGGCCATGATGAGTATTCACAGGCGCGTAATTATGGACAATTTGGAAGACTTTTATAATGAAAGTAGTAGAGCAATTTGCCAGAAACCCACGAAAATTATGCTTTAATTAAGATTTTATTCTTGTTTAATAAAATATTAAGCCTTTACAACTTATACATTTTTTATTTTTCCTATAACTCATAACCTCTTTTTATCATCGCGCCTCCCTAGCGGCCGGCAACTCATCTTGCTCCCCAACCCTGGCACGTCGGCTGGCGACGCCTTTGTATAAGTGCCCATATACCACACCATCTCTACGTTTGCCGCGATGCTATCTCCGTTTTTTGTTGTTTTTTTTTTTGTAATGTTTACTTTCCAAAATGCTTTAATATTCTTCTGCTCTGCGGAAGAGACCAGGTTACGCTCTCAAGGTTGCGAATTGGGCATACCAAGCTAACCCCCTCATTCCTAATTAGCAGAGAACCAAAAAATAGCTACGACTTCTGTAATTTGGAACTATCTGTTAAGCACATACTAATTGAATGCCCAAGTCTCGTCGCCATCAGAAACGAAAGCCAGCTACCGAACAACCTCAAGGACTGTCTCAATTCAACCAGCGGATGCTACAAGACCTCAAAGAAGCCAAGTTAATCAATGAAATTTGAAATTATATTGTGTTAAATTGTGTCAGTAAATGTTAAACTGATTATTTATGTAATTGTTAATTGTGGTCGTTAATAACCTTGTAGTTGCAAGGCGACCTTTAATAAATAAATAAATAAATAAATAAATAAATAAATAATTCTTCTTCGTTTCACTTTCTTAGTCATCGTCTATCCAACGCCTCCTTTTTTTACTGCTTATCATTTTTTCTAGGTCACCCACCGGAGGGGGGTCCATTTTCAATATTCCTACAGTTTCACCGTTCTTTACCACTTCTTTATTTTTCGCTGATAATATGTCAATTATTTATCTCTCTTCTGCTAGTGAAGAGCAACTCGGTGTAACCTCCTTTATACTATTTCAAAAAATGCTCCCTCTCACCAAGTATCAATTTCTAAAATTTAAATATTTATGTTTTTTTTTGCAGTTTGTCCCTAAAAGTAGTTAACCTTTTTTTTCCATAACGTTCTTATTCCTTTAGCGTCAGTTCTTGCTAGCTCGGCATCATTTTCAATAGCAGTTTGTCCTTTCACGATCACATCGACACTATCGTTTCCCCTAAAAAAAAAGAGAAACGTTTAATTTACTAAAAACTCTGTCGCCTTATAAATGTGCAGCACTCATCTACCCTATATACTTATGTTTCCCATTTTCTTTTCTAAACTCATTCTTTATTCCGTTAAATGCTAAGTCTTTTTTAAGTTTGATCGTCTCCTAAACTCTCCCCTTTCTTTGGCTTTGTATCATTGGATTGCCAGCCATTTTGGCTGACTTCTTTCCGTTATTCATTCGAAAAAGGACCCACATTACCATCATTACCATCATTTTGCTTGCAGCGTTTATAAATGTCTTCTTATCTATATTTGCATTATTATTATTTAGCGGGTCGCTGTTAGGGGTGAGTTTCGGAATTTGTTTCCATTTCTTTCGTTGTTCTTCCGATTTTTCGTTTCTATTTTTATTCACTTGTCGACGTTAAAACTGTGAAAAAACGTTCTATGAAGAAGAAAAAGTTTAAAACGTAGCCCGGGGCAACACATAGCTGCGTATTTGCTCCTCTAAGTAAACAAATAGACTCGTGGCAACGGCCTAACGCACGCCGCGGGTTTATTGCAGGAACTATCGTGACAAATTAGAACGGGTGCGAAGGGGGCCAAAGCGGCAAAAAGAACGTGCTTTTCCTTTCTGCAGAACCGGGCTTGGTTAATTTCGACAGGCTGAATAGCTCTCCAATTAGCGGACGATGAATTTTACCAACTTTCACTGCGACAACACTCGCGCGTAATATACAGTTTTCCGAACATAGCTGTGCACTAGACGTGAATTAATTTTGACATTTAGGTAGTAACACATTATCGCAACCCCGTGAGCTAAAGGCATAAACGTGAGTTTTTACGTAGTGCTAAAGTAGGAGACACAGCAATCATCAGGCCCCGAGCGAGAAAAGAAAATATGAAAAGCGGGGAAAATACAAGAACGAAGAAGCAAACAGGAAGCTGCGAGCAAATCAAATTCGAACTAAAAGATACGATCAAGAGTTTTCCATAAAATTGAAATTTTTGTCTGAGGTTGCAATTTCTTTAAATTTATTACCGGTTTCTGATAAGGATACCGCTAAATCCTGACTGGAATAGTGTTGTGGCGTGTCGAATTTTTATGCAGGTATTTATAAAAAGGTATTTGCAGATTTTTTTTTTTTTTTTTTTTTGGCCTGAACAATATATAGTTTTCATTTGGCCAGCAGGTTAACGTTCAAATCAGACTGAATGCACGAAAAGAAAACCAAATAAAAAAAATAGGAAAACATTTTTTTTTTTGTTTTTGTCTAACCGTTTAAACACTATTTATACTACTAGATAGTAAAAGTATAAAGGAGGAAACTTCACATTCTGAAACATGGCCGCAACTGCAGAGCAGCGCCCAAGGGAATAATTACTCCACTCGGAGTAGACAAATCAAAAAATGTTAAACATTAATCTGGATATTAATTAGGTTCTTTAAATAACAATTCCTTTTCTTTTTTGATAAATGAAAACAGGATAAACAACGTATGATCACCAGAAGAAACAAGTAGTTGAAAAGTGCAGAATGAAGGATATAAACCACAGGACATCAGCTGTTCAAAAAGGTGGACTCTATCCGTGGATAGGATCTCAAAACTGAATAACAAGTGGTTGATGTCCTCGCGATACGCTGTGCTTACATGATCGCTGCAATTTGAATGTAAATGGTTTCCATCGAAAAAATTAAGCCGTACTCTAGAGTATGACCTGAACGAAGTCTACCTAGGTAGTAGTGACAAAACGCCGATTTAAATTAACCGGGATAGAAGTAATATTATTATACCAAGGGGCATACTCGGTAGAAACGGTTGGACAATTTCGTATGTCTTGCCTAAACTAGGCGAACTATTAATTCTTCCAATCAGTGCAGCTGTTCAATCATGTACAAAAGCTAATTCCATTTCTGTCCAGTGTAAATTTTCTATTATTCGAGGAGACGAAAAATTCTTCCGCAATTTATTTCAATCACGCTACCGAAAATAACAAGCACGTGCCGATGAAACAATTGATATATCGACACTTGCCGCCAATTCTTAAGTAAAATTTTTAACGAATCATTATTAACCGTTTCACCCAAGAAAAGAGGAATGTTTCTAAAAGTACGTAGCGATTATTAATAGCACTAACAATATATGTATGTAGGCCTCATATTATCGAACATTATTCTCGTTTATACATTTTTTCGGTAACCCGTTTAATAATATCGAAATACCGACTTCAAGGTTTATTATCAAAAAATTTAAAAAGTAATTGAATAAAAAAATGCACTAGAAAGTGATAATTACTCCCGATAAGAAAATATATATCAGAATGATATACCCTTAAAGGTGATATTACGATAATTCTTATACAACATTAATTTTTTGAAGTCGGCATCAAATCCATATAACACAATATCTAGGAACAATTTAATGAACATTTAATGCAGTTTTTAATAATTATTTTAATATGAATTTGATGCCGACTTCAAAAAATTAATATTGTATAACGATATCACCTTTAAGATCACTCTGATATATATATATATATATATTCATACCGGGAGTAATTATTTTTTTATTCAATTGCTTTTTAAATTGTTTATAATAAACCTTGAAGTAGGTATTTATTTTTTTTTTTTAAAAAAAAAATAATTTTAATTTCTTTTTTTTTATCCTTTTTCTACTGTATTCCCCCTACTATAAAGCATATGCTTTAATTTAGATCTCGATTCGTTTTGGGCGGTTTACATATTGGGGCAATCGTTGTAATTTTCGATCCAGCTCGAGAAAAAACCTATTTTAAACTCGCTTCGATACTATTAACACAATTTTTTCATGACGCGAAGAGCTATAACAAATTTTCCAAAACCTTCACTACATTAGCAGCGGCCATCAGCAAAATCTAACATAGTTTTCTTTTCAGAGAGTAATTACCTAGTTTATATTCGATTTTCCTTTATTTTTTTTTTTTTGAGAACGGTACGAATTCTATATAGTGCGTGTAAGTAATACCTCCTCCCGATGAGTTCCATCGTCGTCGTAGTCCAATTAAACTCCGGGATGTCTCGGTCTACATTTGTTGTTGACACAATATCAATTTTTCGTTACCTTCCTGTTCTTTAACGATTGCATCGTGTGTGTTTATTAAGTGTTCGTCTCTTTCAATTAAGCTTCTGTATTTCAATTTGTGGAGGCTGCTCAGGCTTCCTGCTTTCTTACATCCGAACATATTATTTTCCTGCTATGTCGATCGCTTCTTATTAATGAAATATATAACCGAGGCTTTCTTCCCCAAACTTTTTATGATTTATGCCCTTATTCATAAAAAAAACAATTGCGTGTTTCTTCTATTTTAATTAAACGATTTTTAATTTAGAAACAACTAAGCATACCCTGTGTGTATTTATCGCAAACCGCTTTCCAAGTGCCGCACAACCATTAAAAATCCTTATAGACATATATGTATATGGTAATGGAGATTTTCTCGCATAATTTTACCGGAAGAATTATTAGGATACTTCGGAGAAGTTTTCGTAAAGGCAATTAAAACCGGGACGACACGATAAAACGATTGAAAAAGAACGCGTAATCTTCTGAACTTGCGAAAATGGATTAAGTAAAGAAAAAAGATAAACTTATACAAAGTGCCGGTGATAGTTTATTTCTGTGGCATATCAGAGTGCGCTCGTGTAGACTCACCTATTAAACACATTGGACAGACAGCTAAAATCGTTCAAATGAAAATGAAGGTTGCCCGACTTTGCTTACAAACAAGAAGATACATATCAGTATGGAGCATCAAGCCGGAACTAATCGTACTATTGTGTGTTTGCGAGAACAATGTTTAGCGAAGGAGATTCGTACAAAAAGACTTGGAAACCATCGACACAGAAAAATTACCAGATTCGAATTGAGAAGATTAATCAACTTCGTTGCGGAATGCACTGGAAAAGAAATTTTAGCTTTTAAAAAAGAAATCTTTTCGCTTTTTTTTAAATTTCAATTTATATTTGTAATAATTCGGTTTTTTGTTTCGTTTTTTATCGCGACCTGTTTATTTCTCTATACTATTCCGCTGTTTCCTGCCTATGTTGTACAAGAAGAGACCTCTTACGTTTACGTTATTGCGATTACGAAGAGCACATAATTCTTCCGAAACATGAAAATTAATGTTCTTTCCCGAAAAATTATTTATTATTGCAGGTTGCATATAAGTGTCATGTTTTATGAAGAGTTTTACTTCTTTTTAAATTTTTTATTAAAGAAATAAATAATATCCGGAATGTTATTTTTTGAAGTCTTGTGTCCTTTTGATTATTACCGATTATTAATTTTTCTATTTGCATTTTTTCTTTTACGCATTGCTGTAGAAATTTTTAATCCGCGTTTTATTCATTTACTCATCAATAGCGTAAAATAGCATTTAAATCAATCATTAGTGCTTCTACATGATGAAGTCCCTCCGTCCAAAAAATAAATAAACAATATATATTTATGTTTTCACACACACACACACATATGCGTAGCAATATAGAGTTATATAAAGTACACATGATACATTTATATATTCATTTACGAAACCACTACTCATCGTAATCCAAATAAACACGCTTGTCTGCTTATCTTCAAATAGTGCTCTTATGCGAACGCTGAAATTGGTAACGAAACAAGAAATTCCGTGAAAATATTGGCCATTTATGTATTAAGCGATCTAATAGTATTGTGTAAATTGTTCATTCGCTCTAAATGACATAAACTGCACTCTGCCGAGAATGGTTCACAAATTAAATCGTCGTCGAAACGTTTGTTCCCGTCTTTGCCTTGTTCCCCTAAAGCCATCTATCCCAGCTATCCTTTGTCTGAATCCAACACCGTTCTCTGTTTATCTTAAATTTCCTGCTAGCGTTTTCTCATCAGATGTCTTTCTACTTCTATCCTACGTCTTTGTACCTCTATCCTACGTGTTTGGTATTTTACCTCCGATAAAACTCCAGTTTTATTCTGCTCGTTATTCGGATTTTTTTCTTGCGACTGATCAAAATCATTACAGCCACCGATCATCATCATGCCGTCATCGAATTCTTCCTCTCTCGCATTGTCAGTAATTCGCTTTTATTCCCTCTTTTATTCCATTTTTACGGTTGAATTTATACAACTATCACTTTTATCTCTGCCTCTGAAGGTTCTGCATAATTCTTCACTATATTTCAAATTCTCAAAACGTTCTTTTCCGGTGTTTTCCTTTTGCTTTTCTTTAGTATCATTTTACATTGAAAATTTATCCCCCATAACCTATTCTTTTCAAAATCTATATTGCAACTTCCTTTGCGCTAACGTTAGAGGGAAACGAACCCGCCGCATTTCTTATGCAGCCTCTAATGCACGTTCTGTTAACAAGATCTCCTATCGCACGATATACATATATATATATATATATCCTAACGCACAATATATATATATATATATATATATATATATATCCTATCGCACAATATATATATATCCTATCACTTTAAACCGTGGCACTCTGTATATTTCACTTTTACATTTTAATCCGATTTCGGTTTCTTGACTTTGATTCTACAACTTCCCTTGTTTACTTAGCGCCCGTTTTGTGAACATATCTCATCATCTTCGTTTCTTCCTCAGTATCGTCGTCCCTTCGTTACTAAACCGTTTTTTCTTGATACCTTTTCCATATTTATCCGCTTTTTTACTTCTTCTACCTGGTTTGCGACGTGAATTATTCTTGTGTCTATCGATTGAGCGTGATTTATTTTATTCCTATAATGTTTTCTGCATTCTTTCTTTACTTATCCTCCTCACATTTATTCTGGAAATTGTCAATATCCGATAAAATAAAAAATGTAGCCTTTATCCTGTTTAATTTATCTCTGGGTCACTGCGTAAAAGCCGGAAAATAACAAAAAAAAAATTGAAACAACTTCATCGCTTTGCACACTGTATGCGTGTCTTCCGTTAATTCGAGTTAGATGGAAGGGCGAGTTAGCGTAATGTTGTTCAAATTCAAATTCAATATTTATTTAAAGACGCTCGATTTCTAGGTGTCATTTGCGTCTACCATACATTACAATTTAGATATTTACAGATAATTTTATAGTATTTAAACGGAAAGTTATATGTATCTTTTACAAATTTACACATATTTAAGAAATCAAATAAATAACAATAATGACGAATAATTCTACAACAATACGTAAACTAAAAATCATATCTTCTGGCGTAATATAGCTTTTAAGAATCTAAAAGTAGTATTTTGGACTGCAGCTTCATCATTGCCAAGCGCCTCTTCCATAGTAATTCTTCTCACGTGTGATGGTCAACGGACAAACTTTGAGTACCACAAAACACACATGATACTGGAGGTTCACTTTGTAGTAAGGGTGCTCCGTGTATTAGTTTTGTGTGGCCGATGCGGATTCTGCTTAATCTTCTCGCCTGTTTGTGATGTTTCCTAATGATCTTATTTACCGTAACTTGTTATTCGATTGGTTTGACCATATATATGTATGTTTTGAGCGACATCCTTGATTGCGATCATTAACTGGTTTTTTTTGTTTGCATTTAATAAGTCTTTTTCGTGTGCTGTTGAAGTCCGTATGATATCAATCAAAGGGCGGCTTTGCAGGTTCGGATGGAGTGGCAGTAAGTCGATTTATATGTAGTTGCCGCTGAGTATCACATAATATTTCAGTGCTAATAACTTTGTGTTTAGGTATATCGATCATTTCCGTTTGGAAAACGCTCGTAATCCTATCTCGTCGATCAATAAAAAGAAATATTCATCGCTTATCAAGACACATTTTCCATAACTGAAAAACCATTATTTTCCTTCTAGTGGCCAAATTTTGCTTACCGTTAGGTGCTGCAGTAACACTTTTTATTATAATTTAAATTAATTAGTTTAAAAACGTTGTAAAACATGTAGTTCAATCCGTAGAATTTTTTAAGCATTTCAAATCTGTCTCCCATCGTTCTTCTTTTTATTCTCTCAACTTCCTTTTATCATGATGAATCAAGATACCTAAAAAAAATGATTACAGTCGCATATGGTCAACACTTTGTCGAAAACTTTGGGGAAGTGACGACAGGGCGTGCTAATTAATCTGGGCAAATTCAGCCGAAGTGTATGTTCAGAAGCAACACGTTAATATCTCAACACACTTGTTAATCGTTATCGCGTGCGAACTTTTTAACCTTGTGCCATTGTTATTTACACTTTGTCTCTATTATTTATTTCAGATCGCGAAAAAAGTGAACGGATTGCGCACATGCACAAAGCCTCTTGTGTAAATATTTTATTCGCTATAAATTTTAATTTGTTTTTGCGTGCTATTAATCGCTGCTGGTTTTTACGCAGGTTATTATTTCGTATAATCTAATGATTACGATTTTTTATTTTCCGGCATTTTATTATAACAGCAGTGTGTATAATCTTCGAGTTCAATAAAGTAGAACGTGTTGTACGGTATAATTGTAATTACGAATTTTGTTTAATATGTGAAATACGATCACAAAAAATGCACATTTAAAGTCAAAAGGTTAATTCTACGCACCACGCTCTCTTCTCATGTGTACTAAATTCGTATGCTTACATTGAAATATATCGTCATCGAATAATTCGTAATTAGAAAAAACGACGGTATTACATTTATGGATGATATCTTTTTACATTTATATCGATCGTTTTTCGAACAACATGAATTTTTACGTTTTCCGTTAGCGCTCCAAAAAAGGGAAAAAAGGAAAAGAAAAAAAAGTCGCACAAAATTATAAACCCAATAATAATTTATATAAAGTACAAGATTACAAAACTAAATTCCAAATTTTTTAGTCAAAACAAAAAAAAAAAATAAATTTTATCCCGAATAATTTTGGTGAAATTATTTCGTCGGCTAAATTAAGATCTTATCCGGTTGAAAGTCTAACGCGTGTTTATTAATTCGTCGACCCTCAAATATTTCGACATCATATAAATCTATTTTCAGTTCGAAGAACTAACTTAATTCGGTAGTTTGCGTTGTAATACAATGTTCAAATTTTGATTTATTTGTTGTCACAACTAATTAATTATTGCAGAGTGACTTCTCCAAAAGACTCAAATGTATTATGAACTAAAATTAACGTTAAAATAGTATATATCGATATATATATATATATATATATATATATATATATAGGTGTATATATTAAAAAAATGGTTGGTTAAAAATGCGATCAACGCTGAATTAAATTACAGCTGAAAAATATATTTTTTAATTTTCAAATACTAATGTCACTAGCAGATGTGTGCGTGATTATACTAATGCATTTTTAATAGTTACTTCTCATCTGCTTCTTCCTCTTGCTCGTGTGACATTTTCAAATGTTTTAACGGAATCTAGCCTTTTACCGTTCTCTTAGTTCTGCTAACGTGATCAAAAAAAAACAAGATTTCCTTATGGCTCTTATCTCTTAGCTCTCCTAGAGTGGAGCCTGTTTGACGACGCATGATGTTCTAATATTCTTCGCTATGGTTGTCAGTAAATCAAAAAGGATGACGATTGTAACGGTCGATTTTTATTATTTCTTTAGAATTTACAAAAGAAAAGAGAAAATAAAAACATTTTTCTAACCTTTTGATTTATTTTATTTTGCTGAAAATGGAGTATTTTTTCAACGAACAAAGTTTAGAAAGATCCAATATTTATAATAGTGCAAGTCTCGTCCCGGATCCGAGTCGTTTATCCAGCCTGAAATAATTCGGTACCAGAGAAATCTAGGGAAGTAAAGGCGGATCCCATGAGAAAGGAACTGCCCCCCTCTCAGTATTCTCATCAGATCCATTAGAACCTTAAGTACATTATGAAAAGCTTAATTACACAATATCCGTTATACTCTATTAAGGAAATATGGGACCTACTCTTATTTATGAGTGAAAAATCGAGATCCAGATTTTCCAAATATCTATTTCCAAAAACCGTGAATTTGATAAATGCCGAAAAAGTGGGGTAGGTAACCTTAATTATGAGAAATACGATGAAAAATAGCAAAAAAAAAACAAAACATTTTCATTTTTATTTGGCTTTTCAGAATTAGCCAATAAAGAATCTATACTGCTGCCTTGGTGGACAGAATACGTGCAAATTCGTTCTCATCTTAGGAAAACGTCAGTTGAAAGATAACTTTTTTTTTTCGTTCTTGTAACGTAGGTGTCGTCTGTACGCAACTTTACTGCTTTGCACTCGTACTTAATTTGTTTACTTGTGTTCTTTTAACAGCATGTTCGCGTGAATTTAACTGCGGCACACACCTGATCGGAAGATGGAATTGTTTTTTGAAACTAGTCAGGTATATAATTTCGGTCCTTTATCTTCCGCCTCTGTATTTAACTAATTATACAAATATCGACATACCGCGTGAACATTTATAATTTAATGATTTTCTTAACATTGCGTTTTTGATTTATTTAAAACTTCCCCCTGTTTTAGTAAAATCCCACAATATTTTCTATATAATCTTTTTTTTTTTCTAGTTATTTATATGGAGCTGTTATATATGCAATTTTTCCGAAAAAATTATTCAGCTTATTTATGAAAACAGTTAAACATGATATAATAAAATACGGATATAGTTTATCCTTCCTCTGATTGTCGGCATCATAAAAGTTGAGCAATTTTTCGACAGTTTTCCTAGTGTGGTGGTATGTTCAGGAAAGGTAACCAAGTCGTTCTCTGCCAAATGGTATTTAAAGCCAGGCAAAAAAAAAAAAAAAGTCCTCCTATTTCCTTTTTTTTAAACGAAAACGGTATAAAAACCTATAAAAGGATAGACACGTTCGATAAGTTCTCTTTACTAAAAAGTGCATCAGAAGCAGCGCTGCATGTGAACACCAGTATCTGAATAAAGTTGTCTACATAAGAGGAATAAAGTTGACCAATGAGCTAGAGTAAATTTTTTTTATTGTCAGATTTTAGCAAATTGTGTAGTATGAAACGTATTGCTTAGGTCTGCAGTCATTACCTGCTGAGTAGTGTTTTTGCTACCGTATATTATTATAGTAATAGAACCGCTAATTTAACGCAAAACTATAAGCGCAGTTGATTCTGAGGAATACAACGCGTTACCACATTCTTTTGAATTTTCTCTTTAAAAAGTTTTCGAATTTATTTTAAACTAAAAATAACACATGTTTTTCTTTAATTTACCGTATATTAAATATACAGTTACTTTAACACACCGTATTCGTATGAAATTAATTATTATTTTATTGAGAAAAAACATATAATATATGTATGTATAGGTTGTAAGATGTTTTAATAGTAAAATCTATGAATTTTATTAAAAAGATTACAAAACGTATGAATTGTTTACAAGAAAATTGTACATATTTGAAAATTTCATCTATATATCAAGATACAAATCGAGATATGAAAACATCTAATGAAGAAATATTAACTACATGAAAATGAACCTCGTCCCGCAGACGGATAAATATATAGTTTTTACCTGTAATTACTTTTTTAACATATATAGATTTAATATGTAGACTGGAGTTTTTTCATCCTTCGTCATTTTTAAAGGATCGTAATTATTAAATAAGCGATTAACGATAAAAAAAAAAGGGAAAAAATCCATTTCACAATGTTCTCTGGATCACAATGTAGGATGAAGTAAATAAAATTATTTCCAATAAACTATATAAATCAGAGGCGCTGCAAGTAATAAGGACATAATGTGTCCTCTCTAGTATTTTTCATTTAATAAATAGATTTAACAATTTTGTTTTCTATATTCCGCTGTTTATTTTTATATATATATATATATATATATATATATTAATTACAATGTAATTCTTAGGCTACCCCCCATTCGGAGAAATGTCCCAATTTTATGTAACGTTTGTTATATTTTATAGGATTTTTGTTATTGTTATTTAAAATATGTCACAATTTTATGTAATGAAATATGTAACGAAAAATATAACGAAAAAATGTCTTAATTTTATATAATGAAAGTTAAATGTTAGAATTGGATTTTTGTGGTTATGTTATTTTTTTTTTGTGTTGATGCCAGTAAAAATTACGTTGTAAATTTTGATCATTTTATACATAGTATAGAAGAGAAAGAGACAGAAATGAAAGCAAGAGGGGTCAAGGGGCACAGCCTTTGCGAGGCTAAAGTGGCCGAGTTTATATATATATATATATATATATACGTTTAGAACCAGTATTTTAATTCGTTAGGTGATTATTATTTCGTCCATAATTTATTTTATAAAATTCTGATGACTCGAGAAATCATTTCTGATCACTATAACTTTTATTTATTTTTTTTTTTTTTTCATTTCGTATTTATATATCCCTATTTTGTAATATTACGTGATGCGTTTTCAGTAGTAATACCTTTTCCCGCAATGCAGGAAAATAAATTTCACTGATTTTTGTTTTTAATCCATTACACTTTACAAAGACCCGTTTTTTTTTTTGCTTTTTTTTAATATAAATAATCGATTCACCTTAGCAATTTTCAAAAGTTTCCCCTGATAATTTAAGAACGCAATGTTTTATTTATCCTAATCATACTCGTGACACCGATATTGTAAATTAATCTGAATGTATGTAATCTAATTTAATTCATATATTATAACCCATATAGGTATATAAGTTAAACTGTATTACACTGAATATATAATTTTCAGTCCTTTTTTTTAAATAAATGTATAGCGTCGTATTATGAAATTACAATATTTTTCATGGAACTAAAGAATTGATTATACAATACGGTGAGAATAATGATATAGCGCTACCGTATGATATTTTTTCGGATACCGTATAAATTGTTTTATATAAAATTTACATATTATCAATTTTTTTCAATTTTGCAACATTATCGATAGCGAGCTTTTTAAAATTTCATTTTTGAAGAATATTTTTTAAAATAGTAATCACCAGTTTTTTGCTTGTTGGCGAACCACTAATTCTTCTTTCTAGTCTTTCTCATCTCACGTTATCCTATTCATCTTGTAATATTTTTCTCTGCTTTGTTTACACTATTTTTATCTTTCTTCTGTTTTTCTTATTTTTTATTATAATTTTATCTTAAGCATCTTATTTTCTCGCGACACAAGCCTTTTCTTCTTTTTGTTTTTTTTTGTCATTTTCGGCGGTTGCCTGTCTTTTTCTAACCTCTTCCATTGCCAATTTCTGTCACCTTATATCCTTCATGCCGATTCGCTTGTCTCTTTTTTTTTTTTTATTTTTTGGTCAATTCAGTGTATTTGCTTTCAAAATAAGATAATTTCACCATTTTCCCACGTTTCCCGGAAATTTGATTTATTTTTAAGGTAAGAGTCCGAATTTTTTATTATATTTCGCATAGAAGTAGCACTTTTATAAACGAGATCAAATTGAAATTGTGAATTTTATTTCTACAAGTTTGCAATTTATTAAAATTTATTGTAATTAGAAAATTTTTTCAAACGTAAATAATTAAATTTCACATTTTTATTTCTTTTTCATTCGATTAAACTCGGCGGATGAGTCTGTAAGTAAAACAAATATACGTAGGCGTTGGTTTATTTTTTCTTTTTTTTTTTTTTTTTTGAAACGGGTCAATATAATTGTGTATTAACGATCATATACATACATATTGCACAAGATGCGTATATAAAAATTAATAACTTGAAAGTAATTGGATAACTGTGTTCATTAAAAAATAATAAAAAACATGAGCTTCTTAATAATTAGAAAAATATATTACGTGTATATGTGCCTATATTAATATCAATAATTTCGTAATAATATATTTTTAATAGTTTTCGATGTAATTAAAATAAGCGAGAACACTGTCACACAATCAGCAATTCAATACAAGTTCTTTATTGTTTATTTCTTTTTTAAAATGTTACATCCGATGATATGTTTTTCATATTCATAAATAGGAAACAATAATTTTTCAGATGAAGCTTGTCTCTGAAACACGACGATATTTTATATTAAAAAAGAAAAAAGAAAATTAAATGTTTAACATTATACTTCTGACTGCGACAATGTTGGTTTATTTAATTGCAGTAACAGCCGTGAATGTAACTCTATATACTGATAAATAATTTTAATATTAAAACAATTGCTTTACAGTTATTAATTTTATTAATATTTAGCATGCAGCGTCCCTGCCAAGTTTGTAAAGAATCAAGGGGACATGGACCCACGTCCCCTTGAATTGACCCCTATGAGAACAGTCGTAGAAATATTACTCATCATTATTTTGTAATGTTTTTTTTTTAAATTTTAAAATAAATGTTTATAAAAAAGTTAACTCTACGATTTTACACCATCTTTGATTTTTAATAGTTTTTTTTTTTTTTTTCTGCTTAAAGTATACTTTAAATGAAATTACACCTTAAAGTATAAAAAGGATCTATAAATTTGGCTAATTTGAAATTTCTGCGTAACGCAAAATTACTACTTTGTTTTATTCATTTGTCGTCATTTACTACATTCCAGTTGATAAATTATTTAAAGAATGTTTCTATAAAAAGTATTCCCCACTTTATTCACGCGCTCCCATAAAGTTGTGTTCTCGTTCTTGTATTCAAAAAAAAAAAAAGTAAACAAAACAAAAAAATGGTCTGAAAATTACGAGTATTTTTCATTTCGAGCGATTTCAGTATAATTTTTATTTTTGGAAACTCTGTCGTATTTTCCGATGAGTTTCATTGCAAATACAAAAATATTTAATTAAAAATGTTTTTCCATAACTTACCCCGTGACATCGATAATTCGTAATTTATGTATTTCCCAAATGTTGTGCAATAACACTGTAATTATACCGATTTTGTTCAAAATTCCATTACAGATTTAATACGTAATGCCTCTCTTTTGTAACGAATTATTATTATTGAATTAATCGCTTCTGAGATGATTTCTTGTGTTATATTAATGTGGCTGCTGGTTAAAAATTATTTTTGAAGTAAAAATTATGTTTTTCCGCATATTTTGCAGATTATGCTTGAAGCTTTTCGTTTTGTTCGGTAACAGTAAACTATAAAGATCAAAATATCGTCAAAATTCGACGATTACGAATGTAGAATTGTACTTCTGCAGCGGCAGTGAAATTCCTGCTGATCGACCGATATTAAAAAACCGACTTTTTCGAAACACGTTTATTTTTGTTTTCGGCAAGTAATTTCGTTTAAATTTTTGTTTACAAAACTGAATTCTAAATGCAACGAACATTGCCCTAACGGATTACTTTTGCTTTTATATACGTTTTCTTAAGCGGTTTATCGAAACGAAGGGAAACTACTTTTGGGTAGTAAGTAAATCTATTTTTTTCCAAAAAAGAAATTAATTTCTTCATATTAGTAAGTAGTGATCAAAACCAAAAAATTTTTAGAGAATCGTTTGTTATGTATAATATGTCGCATTAACTTCCACTTAGGGAATTTCGAGTGTTTTCTTTTTTTATTTTAATGTACGACCAAGTTAACTGTAAGTGATTCGGATACGGAAGTTTTCGATTTTTTTATTAGTTTATCGATACGTTTACTTCACTTTAACCGCGCAGTTCAGCCTGATGATTTCATTCTTAGGTTGTTTTATTTTTAATTTTCTTTACTTATGTTGATGCCGCTTTTGTTAACATATGTGTCATGTGCTAGTATAACGGCTGGTCAAAATTGTTACCATATTATTTTTTCGAACAGTACCACTATGTATTATCATTGTACAGTTATGTTAATAATTAGAAGTTTTTATAATTAATTTCTTACTTTTTTTTCTTCTTCTTTTTATACTAACTGATGGTTTATTAAATTACAGATCTCAAGGATAGAAGTTATTTCTCCCAGTGTATCACACTTGAATATTTCATAGTTCTATACGGGATAACATTTTAAACATTTCGAAATTTTAAAAATTTCAAATACATTGCTTTTAATATCTTTCAATTAATTGTTGATGTGAAATCCAAGATAGTATATAATGTATACATTGCAATTTTTTGTAGTATTACACAATTCCCTGAAATATTTATTTATTGTCACTATGATTTTTCTTTTTTACTTTTATTTTCATAAAATGTTTCACCATGTTTACACTTATTTTAATTTAGAATTAAAAAAAAAAAAAATGTATACTCTCAAACAACACATTTTTTTTGTAACATGTCTTTATAATGTTGTTCAGTTTGCAAAAGGAAAGCCAGAATTATATAATTTTGCAGGACACGTTTTTAATTATACCTACATGTATATATATATATATATATATATATGTGTGTGTGTTTATCGTGTAATGCGTATAAAAAAGTTTGTTAATAAATTTTTAAAAGAAATACTTATGTAATTCCTTTTAACGTTAATACGCGTATTCATCATCATCTACAGTCGTCACCCTAGGTGGGGTATCGTGATTAACATTTAATCCGCCAATGATTTTGTGATTCTCACGATCCTCTGATTGACGTACGCATTGTACATACATACATATATATAATATACTAAAGATGCGCGAATCAACTCCGCTAGAGGAGTTGAATATGTGTCCTTTCCGACTACGGATATATATCCCTTTCTTAACTTTAACCCCGGCCGAATTTTAGCGTACGATCGTAATTTTGGCTCTGCACTCAACTCCAGCTCCGCGAACTACTCCAAACGCACAGAGCAACAGATCTTCGGCAAATTTTGGTAGTTGTGCGCGCAGCTAACCTTTTTTTGGAATTGAGACACGTTAAATCACATTGTCAGGGATAAATCTGAATGTATCTGTGGAATGACAACGTTGTTTGTTGTGTAACGTCTTTCGGAGTTGGGATATATTAAATTACATGATCGGAGATATATTTAATTGTATCCGATCACGGATAATAACTGTGTCCTGACTTACCCATGTATAATATGTACACATAGCAAAACTTTAATTAAAAAACAAAAAATAACGACTTGTATGAACATTTTTGACTTTAACAGGGTGACGGTGGAAGAGAAATTCGGAAAACTACATAAAAATTCCGAACTAATTCACAACATACGTAATGTAGTTTTCCATAGTTTTGAAACTTCTTAAAAACACTTCATGCAATTTCAAGATATCCAAATTATAGTAATTTTCAATTATAATAGTTATTGTCGATAGCCGAGACGTTATTTTCAGGGGGATTAAATTTAACAATAATAATGAGAAAACTGTTTTCTCTTCAATTTCGGAATAGTAATAGAGAGATTGGTATCATTCTTTCACTCAGTACGTGTTATCGTTATCAGATGCGAATGTATTAAATGATAATTATTAACAAAGAATGTAAATTTTGAAAAATATAAAAAGAAATATTATTCGTTCTCAGGATATATTTTTTATTATTATTTTTTTTTTACAAAGGAAGATGTCGCAGGTACACTTATACGTCTCAGAAAAAGATTGCGGTTTTACATTAACGAAAATATTTCATTTTTATTTAGTTTTGTGGGAATAAAAATAAATAAAAAGAAAACAAAAATTATGGCAGTCAGTAAAAATAGCTCAGAAATAACAGCTAACATTAGAATTAACAATTATATGCAATAGAAAAAGTACAAAGCTTCAAATATCTCGGTTGTAACTTGTCTAATCAATGGAATTCGGAATACGAAATTAAGAATTGAACGGGCTCGAACTACTTTTATGAAAATGAAAAATCTATTTATAAACAAATCACTGAACTGGGATGTTAAATGGAGAATGGTAAAATGCTATATATCTGGTCAATATTAATGTACGGAATGGAAGCGTGGACCGTAAATAAATCCATAGAGAAAAAACTAGCAGCGTTTGAAATGTGGTTGTATCGGAGAATGTTGAAGATATCATGGATAGATAAAATTAGAAATCAGGAAATACTAAACAGATTGAATAGAGAGATAGAGTTAAGACAGTAAAAAGAAGAAAGATTGCATATCTAGGACACATTGTGAGAAACCAAAAAAAATATGAAATTTTAAAATTGGCCATTGAAGGAAAAATAGAAGGAAAAAGAGCTCGAGGAGGAAGAAGAAGAAGAACCTGGATGGAGGATGCGAGAGAATGGATGGGAATTCGGATGAACCGTTACACGGCATGGCCGACAGAGAAAACCCTAGAAGAATAGTCGCTAACATCTAATGCAGAGATACAGCATCAACAAGAAGAAGATTACAAAACGTTTAAAAGAATTAATCAAGTATAGCCTAAAGTACCGTATAAACTTTACACGACAATTTTTATAAAACTATGTTAATTACAACTTTTTCTTTTTTCTTCTATATTATACTCTAAAGGTTCACTTTCTGTTACTGATGCAGCGAATTTTTTTAAGTACATGCGCATATTATGTATAATAAATCTGTTAAATTTCCCGAATGGAAATACACATAAATTCTCCCGTGAATAACATAGTAGTCGGATGATATCGAAGCGAAGTATTCTGCGAACTTGTTTGCAATATCGATAGGCTCTTCGATTGTCGTATCGCTGTCGTCTATCGAAGTTATTGGAGATGGTTGTTTCCGACTCCGTATTTTTTGAACCTTTGTCCAAGCTGATTTTAACGAACATTTGAAGTTTATCTCGGAAATAAATTTATTCCAGCTTTCCGAATTGCTTGTCGCGTTTCAGCTCTTTGCTTTTTGAATGCTTCCAAGTCTTCTTTTAACTTTGATCTGTGGAACTTTTACGAAATGCTTTTCTCCGTTTCTATATAGCTAAATGTAAATCTTTTGACCTCCAAGGACCGATTTTCTGACGTATTTTTCCTGATGTCTTTGGGTTTAACTTCACTGCGGCACATAGGATAAAGCGTGTGAAGCTGTCAATGTCTTCTGACAGCTTTTCTTTATCGTCGAAAGTGATCTCCGTATCATTTTTGAATATTTCCCAGGCAGCATCTTCTATCCTCCATTTCGGTAGAAAAGTTTGAGGACATGTAGGAAGATTGACGAGTGAGATGAGGTGATTATTGGAAAATGATCACTGTCGCATAGATCGTGATGGACTTCCGTTTCTAATTTAAAGACTAGATCTAGCGTGGACATGGTTTTAGATGCCGCGTTAAAGTGAGTTGGACCTTTTTTTTCGGGCTTAATAAGAGGAGATGTTCGTCGAATAGAAATAGATTTTTTGATTAAGCATCCTGTTTTAGCATTATATGTTGAATCCCACGTTTTGTTATGGGCATTTAAGTCACCTAGGATTATATATGGTTTTGGGATTTGCTTGGCTATTGTTTGTAAATGATTTCTGCTTAATGATAAATCTGGGGGGAGATAAATGTTACATATAGTGATTTTTCATGCACGTATTTCTGATGAGTGCTTCATAACTGCTATAACTTGCAATTCCGTATTATTTATTTCCTGATTACAGATGGAATTGTAGATTAGAATTGACACTCCACCCGCTGCAACAAGGCGGCTGGAATCACCTAGGCGAAGTGCTTGGTATTCTGGAAAGTTAATGTATTGATATGGTTTTAAATGCGTCTCAAGGCGATGATTTTTCGTTGTTTTAGAGCGATAAGTTGTAGTTCTGCGTAGTATAATCCGTTTATATTCCACTGAAGAATTATGTTGTTACTCATTGTATAGTAAAAATAGTAATTCGTGATAAGTGTGTCTTCCGTCAAGCAATGTTATTCGTCTTGTTCTAGGGCGCGTATAATTCTCGTGAATCGGTTTTTTGTACCTTTTTGTTGTAAAAACCGGGAATAATTCAGTCATCATGTTTAATAGACCTATTAAATCATCAGTGAACTCTTTAGCATTTTCTACTACTGATTTGCTTTTACTGTACATGTCAATAAAGAGCATACAATTTGTTAGTGATAGTGGATATTTAGATCCATTGTTTCGGAATAAGTTTTCCAGTGCTTTAAAAATCTCTTTCAATGCCGGAGTTTGGGATGTTTTGAAGTCCCGGGTTTCTTCAACTTCACCAAGTGGAGAGGATATGTTTTCTATTAGTTCCGATTCTGAGATTTTTGGTGATCTCTTTTTGCCCTCTTTGTCTTTGACTTTTTTATTTTCGATCAGTTGTTGCTTACTGCTTTTATCCGAATATATCGGGAGCTTGATGGCGATGTGCCTGTAAGTGAACGCTTCGTTATTTCTGCTCGTGTGCGCTGATTGAGGTCTGGAAGGAAAGCGTTTGGAGGAATTATTTCTTCATCTGTGGCGGTTTTTGAATCGGGAGCGTTCCAGGTCTGTTTGCTGACTTGTTATCGGTAAATTAACAATTTGGTGGTGAGTAGCTTTATTAGTGCTGAGTTCTGGGAAGTTATGAATATATGTATTCGTCGATATTTTGATTAGTTTCAGAGTGTATCTATTTCGCAATTATCGGCTTTACATCCCTGAAGGCCACATTTAAAGCAGGTGAACTCGTCTAGCGTGATGAAAATGCGATGTGTTTCGCCATTTTGGGCGAATACAAAAGAGAACCTGAAATCGATAGCTGATTAATATCTGTATTTGTATATAGTTGTCGCCTCCGGCTTATTGGGTGTGAAAAAAGTTCGTGTCTGCGGGATTCATTCTAAGCAATGAAATTTTAGATACTAAATGCATTCCTAGTTTGTTTTGCGACACTTCCTCTAGTGCTTCATTTGGTATGGTTGGCGAGACGTTAGATAGCATAATTTTATGCGAAGTTGGCTTAAGGGTTTTTTTTGCCTTGATGAAGTTTCAGTTAATTGTGATACCGCCGTGATTTTGTACGAATTCATTAACGAGTTGTTTTTATTTGTAAGAAAAATGACAATTCTTTGCCGATTTATTTTCGGGACGGCTATAATATTTTTATCATCTTTAACAAGATATTTTAAAGCGTTTAAGTATTGGATAGATCCTATAAGCATTTACATGATCGAAAATGATACATTTTAGAACTTGTTTCCATTTTCCTATAACAAGTAAAAGATTACATTTCGGGTTTTTTTTCTTGTGTAATATTCAATATATACAAAAACAAATAAATTTCGTTTTTTTTTTTAAAACAATTCACAATAGTTTTTTATATTTTTTGTATGAAAATTTTAAAAATTTTTAAAAGCAATCTCTTTTAAATAAAACGTATCTAAAGGTGTTTTCGAAGGAGGCGGAGAATTTCACCACCTTTTTAAACCGAGTACTCTGTTTCATCGATTTTTCCAGTATACATTTTTGAGTAGAGAACTAAATATAAAGTCAGAATTTAAAATGTCCAAAGGGCATCTTACATGTAACTAATTGTGGCTATTAGAAATTTACAGCCTTTGAGTTTTACCGGTAACGGTTAAATGCAAAATAGCTATGTAATTACAAATTTCATTTGATGAAATTATGTAGTTTGCCATTAAAACTCCAGCAAACGCATTCTACTGGTTGCCACGCACGCGGGTTAATTTTAAGTTGTAATGGCGATTAGAGTTTATTTCGAAGAATAAAGTTTGCAGCGATCTAATCTGAATATAATGAATTTTATTACAAAATAATTTTCGTATAAATTGTACGATACATAAAATTTTCGTTAATTTCATTTTAAAATTTACATTTACGTTAATGATTTTTTCATTTATATCTTTCGCAGTTGTAACTTTTTTTTTTTTTGCATATAATTTTTCAAGTATTATACTCATTAAAAAATGAAATATAGTTGCGTGTAGTTTATGTTTTAAAAATAATTTCGATTAATAAAAATAATGCGGTAATTCGTACTTTTTATTTAGAATTTTCTTCTTTATTAGCTCTCTGTATAGGTTTTATCACTAAAGAAAATTGTCTCTACAAGTTCCTCGACTTTTATATACGACGGGGAAGCATGTACGGCACACTCACACGTTTGCGCTTCTTGTTCGATACGGCTGATGTTTAAACGACAGTTCCCCATAGTTGCTCATAAATAAAAGAGTTATACATTTTGGGACTGAGTATAATATTAAAAGGTCACTGTTTCGTAGCATTCATAACCTATCGGACATGACTTTACCTCGGAGTGAGCAAGCAAATATTTATGCCTTAAAATCGGTTTCACCACGGACGAGAAAATAACATAAACCTAATAGGAAACCAGATTAAAAGAAACGGAATGTTCAAGAAGTATTATATTCTTAGTTAAAAATATATATATAATGCATTGGTATTGGTAGAGTAATAGCTTGTAGTTTTCGTCATGTCGCTATGTTAAGTTAACAGTACCTCTACGCCAATCTAATCACAGTGTAATGCTAAAAGCTGAATGTTTGCGAATAGGTGTTTAGTGAAGTTAGATGGATCGGCTGTGATAAAATTCCGTTGGAAAATTAGCTTCGTTTCTATCAGTGATTAAAGAAATGAATTTGGAACTAGAATTTTACCGAAGAAAAGTTCATATATACAAAACCTAATTTCAGCGTTATATTGTTGTTTTAGTATTCTTTTTTTTTTTTTTTTTTTTTTTTTTTGAAACCGCGCGCATTTATTCAGATGGGAATAGTGATGATATTCGTACCGAAGGACAAAATAGCGAACTTCCACAAAGGCACTGAAAGAGTGAAAGTGGTGTGTTACATAGCAATGACCTTATAATTATTTCGGCAGATTATATATCGCTAAAGTTTGGAATAGAATCATTTTAGATCAATGTATCGACGATTTTAAATTCACTTAAAGGAACGAAACAAAAACCAGATTGTTTGAATTTAGAGAAACGAAAAAAATGTTTCAATTTTATGAATTGCTTGATGTTTTTGCTAAAATCAGGTACATTCATTTTTTTCGAAAAATCATTGTACTCGTATTTGAATAATCTACTTTTTCGTTGTATAGTTATAAAGCAATTAGTTGTACCGCACTTACTCAAAAAAAAAAAAAAAATAAAATAAAAAAAATAAATAAATAAAAAAAGTCTAGATAATACGTACATTTATTAAAATTTATATATACAATGATAATTACAAAAAAAAAAAAACAAAAAAAAACATATAATGAAAAACATGGATCTTCGGTTTATGAAAAATAACTTAAATATAATTAAAAGGAGTAATTGGAATAACAAAAAGGGGTTACTCCGCAGCGATTTTAAATAGCTTTTTTATTTTTCACTCTCCCTCCCTTTCTTTTTTTAAGTTGTAATTATTCGCTTCCGTTTGTAATAGGAGCTTTTATAAATGTACGTAGAAAAATTTCTAGGCTTATAAGAAATAAATTATTTTCATTTCGAAATATCTTTAAATCTGACGTATTGATTTTTATTGCCTGCTGTTTGTACAAGATAGCCACCCAAGTAGAACGTATTTCCTGTTTTATGGTAATAAAATACGTCATTTGTAATGGGCTGATCGGAAAAAATTAAAAAAATCGTCGCACATGTTCCCGGAAAACTTTTTTTGAGTTAAATATGATTATGTTTTTTTCTTATAAACTGTCCACAATGTCAAGCAGTTAATTTGTATCCGAAAAAAATAAAAATCAAAATATTAAATTAATCGGTCATTTTTAAAAAATTACTATTACGATTAAAATTTTTTAAATCCTCGGCCGCCACGGCCGCCAAATCTATTACCGCCACCACTTCTTCCTCTGCTTTGGAATCCGCCGCGACCCGAACCGCCGCCACTAAATCTTCCGCGGTCCGAACCACCTCCACCAGCACCTCGGAAACCGCCACCAAAATTACGGCCGCCTCTACCACCGCCTCTACCGCTACCTCTTCCACCGCGACTATTATCACCGAATTTTCCTTTTGTCGACGACTTTTGACCCGGCGGCTTTGGTAGAAATCGTTGCAACGGCAATATTTTAGCTGGATCAACGTAAAACTAAAAAAAAAAAAATGAATTCTATTTAAAAAAAATTTTAGTACAATTTTTTATTTTAATCATAAGCAGAGTGTGCTGACAGACCTTTGTTAGCAGGATTATAATGAAAAAAGCAAGAGTGCAGCAGGACTTATCACAAAAAAAAAAAAAAAAAAAAAAAACAAGGTTTCCCGAATCGTACGGTAGTAAAATGACAAATATATATATATATATATATATATATAAAATGATATTACATAATAAAATATAATAGCAATTTCTTTCCTATGTACTTGATTTTTAATAATAATAAAACAGGAATAATAATCAAAGGAACAGAGATAAACATTAATGTATAGTTTCGTGAAGTGATCTCATTTTTGATATTCGCTTACAAAATAAAGATCGCATTATTTTTACCAAACGTAATTATACGGAATAAAAATCAATAAAAAAATGTAAATATTTAAAATTGTTCGATTTCTCGTCTCAGATGGTAAAAATGAAATACTAAATAAACATAGAAAAAGATTTCCAGTGTCTAAAAATAACGGAAATCCGGTTACGGCGAAAAAGCGTCAAATCGTACTTGGCAATTTTAGTAGAGAGAAATTGCAGAATAGAAATATTGTTGGCAATAAGCAAGACAAAATAAAAAAGCGATAATTGCATCGGGTGTACATTATAGAGAGTCAGGGTTTGGATATGTCTGTGTTCTAAATTACCCGAAAGCCTCAGTGGATATCCCCAATTTAGGGGATAAAAAAATCTCGATTCCCTACATTTCTCCCACAAATTATCATCAAAAAAATAAAAATACTTTTGATATAAATAAATGGATATTTACGTTTTAAAAAATGTAGACATAATAATTATGTAGTTACATACACTCAGTATTCATCATCAAAATACAGATCTACTAGAACTAATAACACTGCAGTAATTTTACTAAGATACCATTGTGTTAGATTTTTCTTCCGTTCATTAATTTAAATGAAATTTTTTTTGACCTTGAACCTCTCGCGGTTTGGTTAACATAAATGGTCTTATAAGACTAAATCGTTACGTACACTCTTCAGCTAATAAATGCCCGGTTTCAATGAGGAAAACAAAAACACTATCTGTAGACATGTCCCTACGATGGAAATGTTTTACTTCGTGTTGCTAATTAATGAAGTCTAAAATCTTCAAAGGGCTTCCGGAATCTTTTTTTCTAGAAACTTTGTTGCATACACATTAATTATGAGTGTACCATGTTTAAATGAAATTTCATGGAAACTTAAGAGAACAGTTACTTACGAAATAAGATGACGAAGACCTCAACTTAACGAAAATTATATTTCGTTTTGACGCTTTTATATTACGAGAGTGCTTCATAACACTTAGGGTTTTCTAAATATATATATATATATATATATAAAAAAAATATATTTACGTTTTTTAAATTAATAATTGAATAGGTTATACATTTAATCGTACACTCGCCCATTGGTCAAAATTCGACCATAATTATTATTAAAAATTTGAGGAAAACATATATTAATTTGCATATTTTCAAAATTTCTTTTTCTACTTTTATACATTTTTTTATTATATATCTGGGAAAATACACGTTTATATGTACTTACGATACAAAACAGTTCAGTAACATTATAATTGAATAAAAATTAAAAGTAAATCACAATTTAAAAACCCTCATGTATTGATATTAAATGACACCTTAAGATTTAGTGCACTGTAAAAAAGCCAAAAATGATGATTATTAAGAAAAATTAAAACATTTGAATAAGAACAGATTTGTATTACTGGTTATAGCGATTTCATTTTTCATTTTTTGTATTAATGTTTTATTTAAATGATAAAAATAATAATAATAAAAAAAAAAAAAAAAAAAACAGTTTCCAAAATTATTGTACTCTAAAGATCGTCAATGACTACTAAACAAGAAAAAAAAAAGAAAATCGGTTAATAAACAGAGGAGAAAATGGTATTGAACTGTTTTGACTTTGGCTATTTATATATAGATATTTATTAATTTTTAAAGAACAACTGGTTTATTTCTTCACAATGTTTAAAAATGCCACGAAAAAAACCGCTATTATTAAGAATATTTACTGTGAAAGCTTTAAATATTTATTAATCGCTATTATTACTGGTTTTTTATTTTTACTTTTTGTTTCTAATAAAATGTTTATAATGCCACCGGAGGATTTGCAGAAATATACACTTCTAATCGATATGACATTTTCATGAATTCGTTTACGCGTTCATTATCAGTAAAACTAAACCGTTGTTGTATCCGATCAAGTCGTTTATTCGTTTTTTTTTTTTTAGAGCAAACTTTATTAATGAATAGGTTGTATTTAAACGTAGACTTGTAAAAAAAAAAAATTAAACAAAAAAGTGATTTTTGAAGTCAAGTTGCGACTTTATTATTCCCGCAAAATGACACTCCGTAAAAAAAAAAAAAAAAAAAGAAGAAAAACGAGCCGTTAACTTTCCATATTTATCTTTTAAAACGCAAAAACTTTAGCGTCAATGTGAGAAGCTAAAGTGATTGAAGTTTATTTTTTTTTATCTGTCCATAGATTACATAAGAAAGAATGATACTATCATATAAAAAAAAATAATGATTTTAAAACAATTTTCATATATAACAAATTTTAATATCAGTTTTAGGTAAAAGCATTGGAAAAAAATTAAGTTGGCGACATTTATAAATAGTGATAAATGTTTAGTGTTAAGACTAATAAGAAATCTAAAAGTGCAAAAAACGTTAAAATAAAAATTGATGCTCGATTTCCTAAAAAAAGCTTTAATTTTTGAAATTGTAATTTTTTGAAAAAAAGTGTGTATACAATACTTCAGCAGCAAAAATTCAGTTACATTTCAGCTTATGGTAAGTCATATACAATATTTTTATTTTTTTTTTACTAAAAGCATCTACTATAACTGTATAGCAAAAAAATGTGTTGGGGGTTTTATTTTACTTTTACAAGATGGAAATTTCTTTAAAACGAAAACAGATCCGACGATTTCCACCTTACGGAGATTTTATTGTATGTATCACTTGATCGTCCTTTTGGTTTTTCTTATATTTTTCTTTCAGGTACCACCATTTACTCAAATGATGAATATTCAACTGAATTCTTTACGCATATTATACTTTTTTAATTGAACAAGTAACACGGCAGTTATTATTGAAAGGAGAAAATGTTTAATTTTGCATATTTACATGCTTTACTTCTTTACTTATTTTTTCAATTTCGCTTAACTTATTTTATACATAGATACTGAGAAATAATTTTAAACTTGTGACCAGCAGTTCCATAAACAATACTGGTAGAGATAAGAAATCAGCCACACTACTTTGCATAATATCTCTTACCGGATAAGCTAATAGTTTATTATTAATCTTTCCTTTTCATACATTAATTTCTTTTCTTTTTCCATGCATTACTTTTATCAGGGAACCTAATTTCGTTCGTTGAATGTTTAAATACGATTTGTAAAAATTACATTTAGCGATCGATAAGAAGGAGTAGTATTAAAGTATATTTCACAATACCACTTGATTTTTATTGAATGACGGTGCGTTAAAACCTTCCGCTAATTTTACTGAAACCGAATAATCTTGTAGATTTCCGAATATTTCATCAATTTTTCCGATAGATTGTTTATTTTCCAAATAAATTGGCGCATTGAAATACGGTACATCGTGAATGTCAGCTTTTAATACTAAGTCTTTTTGACAGCTATGCGTGAAACGTCCGAACGGAATAACCTATTACAGAAAGAAAATATAACAGATCCATCATTAAAGCGTAAAAATACGTACTATTCGGTTAATGACCGAACAGAGTTACTTTCATTAAAAAATAGTATATCGCAATCCGAATTCGTTATTACCGGATTCGCGAATTCCAATAATTCACTTGTAAATTTTTCGTGCATTTTCAAATTTTATTTCGCTTGTTTGGCCTTTAAATAAAAATGTTTTAAAGTAATATATAAAAGAAACATTTCTCTATTACCCTTTCTGGTTCGTTATACTGTTGACCAAAACTGTTATTTCTGCCACCTAAAATAAATATACTGATAAAAAAGCCGCCTTAATCTTGTAAATTATTATATAAATCGATAGTACGCGATTGAAAAGGTTTTCTACAAATTTGTAAAATATTCCCTTATTTTTTTTAAGTAAAAATTTCATAAAAATATTTTTGCTTATGCAAGGTCTGCTTATTATGAAATTAAGACATATATACATATAACTCGGCTATTTTGGCCTCCAAAGGAACTGTGCGTGCCCCCCTTCACTTCTCTTGCTTACATTTCTCCTCGGTCTCTTTCTCTTCTATACTTTGTATAAAATCATCAAAATTTACAACGCAATAATTCTAAATCGATCCATATGTGAATATCAGAATATGATCACAAAAATTCTATCCTAATATAACAAACGTTATATCGAAATTGGGACAATTTTTCTAATGGGGAGTAGCCAAAGAATTACGTTGTAATTAATATATATATAAAAAAAAAAAAAAAAATCGAAGCTCAAGTAAAAACAGTTTTCGTTTCTTATTTTATCGTTCAATAAAATACCGCCTATGTTAGGGAATCATATACTGAAGAAGATGTATGTGCAAAATGCAAAACGTACATTATTACGATTTTTTAGTGTGTTCAATGGAGTACTACATCATCATATTTTTTAATTTTAAATTCCAGTGTGTAAAATTATTTGCAAGTTCAGGGAATGAATTTTTCACAGTTTAGGAAAATACTCATCGAATGACTGTATTCTTAATTGTATTCCATTATTTTTATCATTTATAACATAATAGTTGTGTTGTAACAATATGATTTTACAGCCTATAATACACGTTTCAACTTGACACAAAATACATTCACTTTACATCATCATTATAATTCAATTTTTAAATTTCTTTTTTAAGTACGAAACAGAAATGGACGTTTTTAATCGATAATTAAGGAATTATTCAGATCTGTCTTCACGTTATATGTACGAAATTTTCATTTTTTGTCGACGTTGCATTTTTAAGTAAATAATCCTGATTTATTAATAAACTTCAAAAATTTAATTGTACATTTTTTTTTTTTACAGAATACAATCTGTCATTAAAAGTCAAAGTCATATAAATGAAGTTTGAAGCATTAAACATTCGACAATTTGCTTATTCGTATGAGATATTTAAAAATTTAAAACAAAAATTTGCGTATACATGAAGTTATAAAAATTACCCGCTATAAAAATCAGTTTTTGTTATTTTAAAGATGTCTTTTTTTTTTCTTTTTTTTTTGTTTTGTAATTTTATTCTAAAATAAGTGTATAATAATATATACACCTTGCATCATGAAGTGCAGAACCTTTTTAAACGATAACCGCTGTGTAAATGCACTGGTACCCCTGGAAACGATTTCAGTGATTTATCATTGATTTCAGCTAACTCTGCCACTACAATTGCGCGCAAGAAAAATAAAATAAAATAAAATAAAATATTAGAAGAAGAAGCAAACAAGATAATGAGTGCATATAACCGAAATAGATCTTTTCAGGGATGTCTGCTGACAAGTGTTAATTTATAAATAGACGACGATATTTCGTAATTTTGTATTTTTAATATAAATTTTACTTTGACAAGCGCGTAATTGTAACGATAATAATAAAAGTATGAGTGGTGTCACGCATAAATAATATAATTTATGTGTATAGACTGTATATATTTTTCATATTGGCACAACTTTTTTTTTTTTTTTAAGTTTGACTAACGTAATTTTTACATGTACATATATACGGATACATATGCAAATGCATATTAAATATGAGTTGTGGAATTTTGTTTCTTATTCTTGTTCTTCGCATACAACATCAACAAACTTCCTTATTATAGAAAAATTTTGGTATACGAAAAAGTCGTTTAATAAATAACAAAAATAAAGGACGATAAAATATAGTATTACATAAATTCTATTAAAAACATTAATTAGACACAATTTCAATTGAAAGCACGCCATAATTATAGCTGATTAACGTTGTAAACGGAGACCTAAACACAATATTGTTGATGGATTGAGTACCGTAGTTCTGAAAATATTAATAAGCAACAATTGTGACGTGGCTTAAATTGCAATTGGACGAATAGTTACCGTTATAATCATGGAAAACATTCATTTAGAAATTAGAAATTAAGTAAACATGTATTTGGACTAAAATTGAAAAAGCTATGGAAGAATTACAAAAGTTTAAAGGTTAGTAAAACAGAGCGTAAAATCGAAACATCTAACAAAATGATAAAGAAACCGTCATCTAGAAACGAGAGGTGGTTGAAAAGGAAAATTGTTCTATTTACAATAAAATTTTTCCTAAAAATGATTAAAATGATAAAAAAATAAACACAACTTCACCAGTATTTGGAGCAATATTAAATTCAATAAAAACCTAATAATGAATGAGTTATTAATCAACAGGAGTGTTTATTGAAAAACTATCTGTTTACAAATAAAGGATACATTTTTACATATTAGTAAGTAGTAAACAGGGTTTTTATTTGTGTTGATACTAAATCGAATCACAACATATAATTTTACTATAAATGTCGAAGCTGTAGTAAATATAGCCATTCGATTCCGTTATAAGAGAATGTTTGAAAGTTTCGACTAATTTTTCAATTTCACACTTTCATACTTATAGAAAAATGTAGTTTAATTATTTTGGTAACATATAAACAAAGAAAAAATAACTTAAATACAGGGTAACTGTATTAAATATTTGCTTAATATTTTTAATTGAATTTTGCAATAACAGTCTTATAACATGTCATTCGTAATTGATGTCAATATCTCATAAATTTGCAGTAATTTTTTTTATACTATCTTAAAACTTATGAGTGGTTAAATTTCTTCTAAAATTACACTATTGTAGTCTTCGGTACATAATTATAGATCAGTTTGAAAATCATAAAAGAAAAGTTTGAAATATCTTTATTTCATTTTTTATTGAAAATTGAGAGCGATACTCGAAAAAAAAGGAAAGCGTAGAAACGAAGGCAGATGAGGAAACATATTTTTTTTATGCTATAAGGATATTTTGCATATTATTTTTGGAACCAAAAAAAAAAAAAAATCTAGATACAAGAGTTAAGGAACATAACAGCATGTAATTTATTCGCACAATAATGACCGTTATCAAATTTTAAATATAAGCATTTTACTTTAAAATAAAGTTGTGGATAAACATGTCCCCAAACGAGCCAGATGGGTTGAAAAATAAATTTTCTTCAATCATTAATTTGTAGTTTATTTTAAATATATAATGCATAAGGGAGGTAGATAATCAAAGATAATAATGACCGTTTTAAACAATTTAATAGCAGGCGGGTTTTTAAATGGAAATTATAATTAAAGATAATTTAGCAAATACATTTTAGTTTGCTGAATGTAAAAGAACGTAATTGTAATTTTACATTTAAACAAAGATTAATTTTTGAATGTCACCGGCTACAATTTTGATTTAAAGCTGTGCAATCAAATGAGGCATAGTTCGGTCAGTTTGTAAGAAGGGTAATCGTATTGACCGATCCAGTTATAGGTTAATTACTATTATTTCGTTTATCGCACAAACAGTGGGACATTATATTATCAGCCATTTAAGAGAATATACCTAGAAAAGAATGAAATATTATATTCACCATAATCTGATTTTAGGAAAAATAAATCAATATCAGAGTTGCTAATTTTTTTTATTAATAATATATATTATGAAGGTCTCGCAAAAGAAAATACGTTTTTACTCATTTTTATCGACTTAAACAAACCGTTTGATATAATAAATTCCGCGGAACTGATAACTTTACAATATTTTTAATAATTAAAATAAATTGTTCGTAGATTGTTTAAAAAGTTTCAAATTAAAAATTAAAATAAATATTTATCGCAATGAAGGAGATGTAGCATTGGGCGTAGGGTAAGGTACAATCCTAACACCACTATTATTTTTAATAATTAAGAATACAATCCAGAGAGATATCAATCTCTCGAAAACATTTGCTTTCGCTGATGATACTGCTATGGTTATTGAAAACACTGACATATGTAAAACTTAGGAATTAATGCAAAAAGACTTAAATTTATTTGTAAATTAGATACACAATTGAAATTTTTCTAAAAATAGTGCAAAAAACAAACTGATGTACACAAGAACGTGAAGCCGATGCGAAACTTTTACCAATAACTTCATATATGTGGTAATAATAAACAATTATTGTAGCATTAATTGTAAAATTATAGAGAATGTACGAAAAATTTAATATTTAAGGTAATTATTGATAATACTGTAAGTTGCAAGTATCACATAATAACAATAATAAAGAAAAAAAAAGAATCAGACAATTAAACTTGGCAATATGTACACTTAGGTTCAAAAATCGTAAAACAAATCGAAGTTACCTTGTGCTATATAAGCGTGTGGGAGGAGGGATAAACTCCATTTGTAAAAGAAAAGAAAATCAATGAAATGGTAATTTTAACTTGTTGAAGGAAATGGAACTATCGGCTAAACTGAGGTAGTATCTCCTATCTTCAAACTCGGAAAATAAATAAGTTAAAAAGAGCTTCCTTAAAAATTTCATATATAAAGCCTAAAATTTATCAATAAAACATGATTCAGTATTTTGACCTTTTACTAAACATTCCGACCAAAATTATGAACATAAATTGTCAAAAAAACTAGTTGTTAGAAAATCTTAGTTCCTGTGCAATTTTAATGACAATATATAAATAGGATTGTCACAAATTTATGATAAATGAATATAAGTAATTATGCAGAGTACTTGATCTATTTAGTTGATTCGGTATATAATTTGAATTGCAAATTTGCTTTTGTATAGATAACTACTACACAATTAGTAGTGTCAGAGTAAGTTTTGTTTTTTATTTTTGTTGTAATGGAAGAATCGTATTATAATTATATTATTTATATGAATTGTTTTTTTATTATTTAATTGCATATGATAAAATATTATAAATTTAATTACAAATAAACGTTAGAATTATGTTGAGAACCTACAGACGGGCGATTGTCTTTTGGTTCTCCATACGTTATATATATATAAATATACATATAAAAAAGGTATAAATGAATCCAAAACAGATTGTTATTTTTGATTTTATGTCTTTTATACAATCGTTGCATATTTTTATTAATTATAGGCTTTATATCTGTTAGTTGTAAAGAAATGGAAACTTTTTTTTTATAATTATTTATTATTAAAAGAAAGGTTATTTGACAGCAACCTAGTACATCAAATTTAAAACGAAATGTACTCATTATAAAAGTGATAATAAACTGTCCTGAATTTTAATGCTTTAAAGTTATATTTATTCAAATATATCATATTCCTTTCATCTTGAAAATATTTTTTTTTCTTTACAATGAAACTAATTTAATTTTTAAATTTAAAAAATATTACTTTCATAAATTTCTAATGCGTAATTGATACGTAAATTTAATGAAAAATATTTAAAGCCAGATGTGGCGAATTTTATAATTTCAATATCGTAAATAATTTTATAATTGAACAGTACTTCTATCAGTAGAATGGATAAGCTTTTATTTTCTGAATGATACAGAGACATTAACTGATGTTTTTTCGTGAAATTATTGCAACTAGCAAAAAAATGCATGGCTAAGGTAGATAACGAATTGAAAAACCAATTTCGTGAATTACAGTCCTGATACAAAGACAGGATTAAATTTTTTCATCCACTCTTTCTTATACTTTTAATCGGCAAGAACATACTGTATTCGTTGAATAATTGAAATATTAAAAACCAATTTTCAATTTAAAAAAAATTATGAGTAATGAAATGCAATGCAAATTACTTAAAAATAAACAATAAACAAATGCAATTCCTTATTCTGTACAACGTTGAGACTAAATACTATATTCACAAATGTTAAAAAATTATTCTGAAAACGTAAGATTTTACCACTGTTTCGATTATTAAATCGTCCTCTGCCACCGCCGCCGCCACGGCCCTGCCCATTACGACCCGACCAACGTCCAGACATCTAAAGAATAAAATTGATTAATACCGGCAATAAATTGCAAAAAAAAAAGAATGCATAATTCATTTATATTATTATTTCAATATTTATATGAAGCTGTGCAATATTATATGGTCAAAATAATTTACAAGTAATTAATATATATACTAACATCTTAATTTTACTGAACAGTAAGAAAAAATTAGAACATTTAATTCAAATTAAAAACAAAATGATGTACACCATACATCACATTTTGTTAACTAAATCATATGCCGGTTCACATTAGTTCACAGATTACATTAATGTACTTGGTTCTGTACATAGTTATTTTACTTCCTCTAAATTTCAATAAAGAAAAAAATTATACATTATTATTTAAAATCTGATAAATAAATAAATATATTTATCTATAGAAACGTATGCGAGTGTTTAATTAACATATTATTAACAAATTTAATTCACTTGATTTCAACAATTCTATGCAATATTTTACGTCGAATTTAAATACGTTATAGTTTAAAAATTAAAATAATTAATAATAATTTAAA